>JASDDO010000019.1:489536723-490794513 GCA_030015575.1 Agapanthus africanus | reverse complement strand
CTCAAAATCCTCTTAAACTTTCAAAAAAAATGTTCACAACCTCATCCTACACCCCATGGTGGAAGCAAGCTGGAGTTTTGAGCACTTTGGCCATCTTAGAATGTAACGTTCTGAAAATTGTTTAGGTGAAATTTCCGATATTCGGCAAAATAACTTGTGTTTTTCTTAAAAACCAAGATTTAATTATTTTTCAGCATAGACTTAAATATACCTATTCTAGCAATGTAATGGCTAGTATTGGTATTTATTTAGTCACTTATAAATTTGCTAGTTTACTAAAATATTTTCCTTAATTAATTATTTTAAATATTATTATAAGCTTTCACTAATACATTTAATTAGAGATTATTACAAATTAGTATGGGTTAATACATTTTTTAGTGCACTATGACACAATTAGACTCACATGTAACATGTTAGTTTTAAGTGATATGTTGACCATGGTTCTAGAATATTCAAAAGATAAAAGCTTAAATAAAATATAATAAACAAAGGGGTATGTAGCATGTTGATTTGATGTATTTTCTTGACTTGGGAAATTACACACACACACACCCATTCCTCACTTGGCCGACCATGGGCTGCCCCCACTCCCCAAAGTCCCACTCCAATTAAGAAAGAAAACAAGGAAAAAAAATGAAAAAGAGAAAACAATAAAGAAAGATGAAGTATGGTGCATTCTAATTTGGTATGGGTTGTTTTGACTTGGCCAAAAACACAATTCTCTCTCTCTCCTCCTTCCTTGGCTGCTGGCCGAGCTCCCCATTCAGCCAACCCCCCATTTCCCCATCTCACTTCTCTTCAAAAAATCCATCAATTATGCCTCAAAAATCAATACAAAAACCTCACAAATCCCTAATCACCCATTATTCCTTGGCCATTTTAGCATGGATCTTAGAGCAAGGAAGCAAATTTGGGAGGCTAAGTTGCATGTTAGATTTCTTGATCTTGAGGTACAAAACTTCATCAAAAGTGTTACTTGTTAATTATATGCTTAGATCTAATTTTAATTCGATGTTAATATAACTTTAATTGCAAGATAAAATTTTAAAGAGAAGGTTTTGAATTAAGTTAGGGTTTTCACATCATTGCTAGCTTAGTTTAGTGTAGTTTGCTATTTAGTAGGCTTTCAAATCTAAGCTAGTTGCTAATTTTCAAATTGTTATTTTTAAATGGTCTTAATTATATAATTTAGCAAACTAAGTTTTTAATTGTGTGTAATTAGATGAAATTAAAATCTAGTAAAGATTTGGGTGGCTTAATTAAGTTGTTAAATGATTATTGTGGCCACTAGATTTGTAAAAACATCTAGATTTGAGCTAAAATGGAAATTATTGCTTACTAGATTTTTGGTATAAATAAGTTACTAGATTTTTGGTATAAATAAGTTCTAAGTAAGTTTGAGGTTGAATTGAGCTATAACCTATTTCCTATGATATTTAATGCGTTGTGAACACGCGATTGGTGCGATTGGATTTTTGGTTTGGTAGTTGCCACGTATAGCGACCCTAGTTGTGGTTTGTGGCGTTGTCGTGAGCGCGTTTTGTGCACCAAGTGCGTGCGCGTTTAGTTAGTGCGCGTGGTTGACTTGTATTATTGTGTCCGCGACTATTTATATATTTATTCTCTTATTTACTTGTGTATGTTTCTAGGATCGGGTGCAGAGGCGTCGGATGTGACGCGGAAATGGCAGAGCTGAAATCGGATCAGATTAGCCGAGGCGTCCCGGTGAGTAGATGTACACATCTAAGGGGGAATCGTCTGGATGGCGCGAGACGCCCGATAGTCAGGATTTCTAGTAGTGTTTGTATTTATATGCGTAGTCTCCTAATTAGTCATCTCATTGTATTGCATCATCATGGATATATATGATATTATCTCATAGGACACTTGCACTATTACCATTGGTTCATGCCGCACATGCACTGTTCATGCATACACACATGTCTTTGGTAATTGCTATATCACGAACACTATAGAATTTTCTTAGAATCGGTATCTATGCATTGCATCACATACGATCTGTAGACTTGTACTTGTATAGTTATTTCTTCAGGATGGATATGTAGGATTTTTAATCATATTTACATACCTCATTGCATCATGATTCATGCATAGCTTTTGGCCGTACTTCGCATGGTATATACTATCGTATCATAGACATCCATCATCACCGATATGTTTACATATTGTGATTCTTCTCGAGGATTTCAATATTTATGAGATTTATGGATTTTGGAGAAACCGCAAGGATTTTAAGAATGTATTACCATTTTAAAATGTAATTTGCGGTTTTCTTGTGATATGATGTGTGAGGCTTCCATCATGTGTTTTCTCGGTTCTTGAGCTGTATCATATACCCGATTCGAGGAGGGGATGCACCATCTGCGGGGGCATGGTGGACCTGGTGCGGTACCTCGGGGCAAGAAGATCGCAAATGATAGCGTTGAGCCCGGCAGGGGAGCACTACCGACCGGTTATTTGTGACGCGGCGGATATCCGGAGGATACCGACGTAGTCGTGAGATTTGATGATATGGGCCGATCCGGACTGACGGAGCCCGAGATATTGAGATATTGAGACATTAAGATATTGAGACATTGAGATATTGGGATATATTTTGTGTCGATGTTTGACACGGATTTTCTGTTGATTTCTTTGAGAATACTTCAGTTATTACACAGAGGTTTTTCTAAGATAAAAACAAAGATTTTCTCATACCAGACTTGTTCATACTTCGTTTTGATTATGCATTCATGTTAGTACATCGTATTATATTGATATGCGTAGGTTGAGACGCAATGCATGCTTACGATAGCCTTATTAGATGTTACTTACTACTCACGAGTTGGTAACTCACCCTCGTTGTGCCACAGTATCTTGCAGGTCCGATCCGTCAGCACTGTAGCGGCGGGCGCACTTACTTATTTTGTTCCTTTTGCTTGGACTTGCGGCATTGCTCGTAGGTGTTAGTTATGTATATGCCCTAGAGGCCATTGTTGTACATTTGATGTATATTATAATGGATGCTTGGATATATACAGAGAGGACTTTCTTGCTTGTCATGATAGTATGCTATTTGGTTTCACTTTATCTTAACATGTTGACTTGTATTGGTTTACTGTCTTTCTCTGATACCACTGTAGGGTTCCTAGGCACTCTTGTGAAGGTTCATAAAGCATCAAACATGCCCGAATAAAATTTTAGATGTGCCGAACAACCCAAAGCCGGGATCTTTGCTAGATTATTAGGGTTTAACATGCAAGATAACATCTTTAAACCTAAGTGTGAGGGATTACAACCTTTGTAGTCCGCTCCTTCGCTTCACAAGCTCCGAGTAGAAGTCCCTTCGTCGCGATCCATGATCTCCCGGACTCAAGAGAGGCTCCACGACTCGAACGATCCATGATAGCTTGTCGTATTCCTTTTCTCCGATGATCTACGTCGAAGTTGCAATAGCTCAAGATTTCTCTCACTCTAATGAGGTGAACACCCTAATCTAATGGGCTAGATTAGATGAGGATGGTGGAGTAGTATTTATGCTTTCTTTTTATATCATTTTCTCACAAAAACTCATCACAAAAGAAATCTCAAGTGAACTCTCTCTCAAACTCAAGAGAGTAGAAGATGAAGAAATGAAAAGAATAATCCTTTTGTGATAAATAGTAGATAAGAGTATATGATTGATTATGGAACCATGGTCAAGGATGAGAGGCTAAAACTTTGTAGAGAATAAACTAGAGTTAGGGTTTGGTTAGGTTAAGGATAAGTATCAACCATAATATCTTAACCAAGACAAAAGAGAATCCTTCTAGAATGAACAAGAAGGAGCTAACCCTAATCAAACCCTAATCCCTTTTTATCATCCTTAAACATGTTTCATAATAAATCATATCATGTCACAATAATATATATCACATATATTATATATATTTGCAACAAAAGAAAATAATACAATTAACATATAATTGATATGACCAAGTCTACAATGCCACAAGAAGGATTCGTTCATTTCTGAACTTTTCCTCTTGTGTGTGTTTTGTATATTGAGGACTGTATTCTGATTTAGAATGAATATGCCATTATGTAACGAGCCTGATGCAATCAACTTTTGATCTAGGAATATGTTCATAACATTATCCTTTACTACAAAATTATATCCTTCTTTACTTAATAAAGAGACTGATATAATGTTGCACATCATGTTCGGTATATAATAGCACTCATTTAGAACCAGTGTATTACGACTTGGCAATACAAGGTGATATTCGCCAACTGCTTTGGCTGCAATACTTGCACCGTTCCCTACTTGAACGGAATGATCACCTTTTCCCAGTTCTCTACCTTTACGTAGCCCATGTAACAATTTACATATGTGGGATCCTGATCCGGTATCTAATACCCAGGACGTAGGGTGAACTGAGAAACAGTTCTCAATAACTAATACACCTGAAGAAGATGCATCAACATGCATGTTCTTTTGGGCGGCTTGAGAATCCAGATATTCTTCTATTCCTTGTTCAGTCTTATAACTCTTATAAGAAAGAACGGGTCCAACGTTCCCCTGCTCAGTATAATAAGCGGGTTCAGTCAATACATCCATATTATTATCGATTATGGCCTGACATGGTCGCTACCTGGAGAGAGAGAGAGAAGAAAACACTTTAGCGTATGCTCTTGCAAGATTAGATTGCTTATTATCTTATCTAATCAGGATGTCTCCCACTGTTTTTATCAAATCTACCTTCAGGTAGCGACCATGTCAGCCCATAATCAAGATAATAATATGGATGTATTGACTGAACCCGCTTATTATACTGAGCAGGGGAACGTTGGACCCGTTCTTTCTTATAAGAGTTATAAGACTGAACAGGGAATAGAAGAATATCTGGATTCTCAAGCCGCCCAAAAGAACATGCATGTTGATGCATCTTCTTCAGGTGTGTTAGTTATTGAGAACTGTTTCTCAGTTCACCCTACGTCCTGGGTATTAGATACCGGATCAGGATCCCACATATGTAAATTGTTACATGGGCTACGTAAAGGTAGAGAACTGGGAAAAGGTGATCATTCCGTTCAAGTAGGGAACGGTGCAAGTATTGCAGCCAAAGCAGTTGGCGAATATCACCTTGTATTGCCAAGTCGTAATACACTGGTTCTAAATGAGTGCTATTATATACCGAACATGATGTGCAACATTATATCAGTCTCTTTATTAAGTAAAGAAGGATATAATTTTGTAGTAAAGGATAATGTTATGAACATATTCCTAGATCAAAAGTTGATTGCATCAGGCTCGTTACATAATGGCATATTCATTCTAAATCAGAATAAAGTCCTCAATATACAAAACACACACAAGAGGAAAAGTTCAGAAATGAACGAATCCTTCTTGTGGCATTGTAGACTTGGTCATATCAATGCGACACGACTGGCTAAGTTACATAAGGATGGTTATTTCGATATGTGATATTATGTGTTGCTGAGATATGATGTGCAGGATTGTCGCGATTGAATAGCCGGGGGTTTTATGTGAGATGAGAGTTTTATATTTTCATTCATGTAAATTCAAATGTATGTAATATTCTTTTATTTGGGGCACTTCCGGGTTGAGGTTGATACCACCAGTGTTGTATATTATTTACTTTTCCGCATTAGGATGGACCCAAGAAGGGGAGCACAGGTGACCGGGTTCTGGGGTTCAGTGGGAGGCCATCTCGAGGAGTCGAGACCGGGTCTCCTAAACTCCAGAATTGGTAGGGTCGCTTGCTGCTCTCGTAGGGGTCCAGGGTGTGGGCTTGGCTATTCATCGCGACTGTGGAATCCGTATTTTCTATTGTTGGCTAAATACTAAATACGGACGTCCTAGTATATCCCACATTATATCTATGTTTATGCTGCGATATCTGTGATGTGATCATTTGATATGTTGTGATGGATACAGTATATAGTATATATGATATATTATATAGACGTTACTTATGTTTTACACCCGCACTAGCCCTGCCCTGCTCTGTCGTTAGTTACCTAACCTAACGGTGCACGAGGGGACATCGAGGCGAATGCGGATGACATAAGTGTACGTCGTATTTATCTGTGATGCTTAGGAAGCATAAGCTGATGGGATTTTTATTAATGAGATTAATAAAAGGAAAAGAAACCTAAAAGATGTTGTAGAATCAAAACTTTATAAAAGGGGTAGCTACAGTTTTGCTTTATATAGCGGTATATATGATATACCCTGCACCTTATTCGATGAGGAAAGAGCCGAGATCCCTTCACCGGGAGTGACCTCTTTAGCGAAATTGGCAGATGCTACAAAACACGGTTTGTCTTTTGATTGCTTTTAGAGTTTTGCTTTGCACAGTGATATATATGATATGTCCTGCACCTTATTCGATGAGGAAAGAGCCGAGATCCCTTCACCGGGAGTGACCTCTTTAGCAAAACTAATGAAAGCCTCAAAAACACTCTATTTCAAAATTTCACATGATTCTACGACGATATCAAGTTCATTACGCTCATGGTTCTCTGAAAAACCTGCATAGCCCTCCGTCATTTCAGATAAAGACTAGTTAGTATTCGTGTTACGTTTGTTGACTATGTTAAGGCGTAGTGTGCGGTAGCTAATTAGTACTTATCTGTTAAAACATGAGATGTGATTGGATTAGGGTAGTTGTACGACTTTGTTGACTATGTTAAGGGTCGTGCAGGTGGTTTAATTCAATCGGGAAATGACGGGTTGAACTTGGCTAGCAATTATGATTTGTTGACTTTGTTAAGGTCATAAGTTGCTAGGGGCAAAATATTATCGGGAATTTCAAGTGTTGAAATTTGCAATAAGATTGCATACCTCCTATGAGATAGTTGGATCCCGATACCCGCTGCGAGTAAGAGTTACTCCTGGGAGAGTTTTACACAGGACAATTAGCCGATCAAGTAGGTGTCTAGAAAAGTGTTAACGGGGTTACGCCTCTTGGAAAACGAGGTTTACTTTAATTAGGTCCGTGCGAAAGCACGGGGAACCTTCCTCAAGTACCGACACTGATCTGGCTGAAAGATTGACGAAATTGTAGGGTGTAATTAATCACGGCTAATCTTACCTTTTAGGGTTTGAAGGTAGATTTGATAAAAACAGTGGGAGACATCCTGATTAAATAAGATAATAACCAATCTAATCTTGCAAGAGCATACGCTAAAGTGTTTTCTTCTCTCTCTCTCCAGGTAGTGACCATGTCAGGCCATAATCAAGATAATAATATGGATGTATTGACTGAACCCGCTTATTATACTGAGCAGGGGAACGTTGGACCCGTTCTTTCTTATAAGAGTTATAAGACTGAACAGGGAATAGAAGAATATCTGGATTCTCAAGCCGCCCAAAAGAACATGCATGTTGATGCATCTTCTTCAGGTGTGTTAGTTATTGAGAACTGTTTCTCAGTTCACCCTACGTCCTGGGTATTAGATACCGGATCAGAATCTCACATATGTAAATCGTTACATGGGCTACGAAAAGGTAGAGAACTGGGAAAAGGTGATCATTCCGTTCAAGTAGGGAACGGTGCAAGTATTGCAGCCAAAGCAGTTGGCGAATATCACCTTGTATTGCCAAGTCGTAATACACTGGTTCTAAATGAGTGCTATTATATACCGAACATGATGTGCAACATTATATCAGTCTCTTTATTAAGTAAAGAAGGATATAATTTTGTAGTAAAGGATAATGTTATGAACATATTCCTAGATCAAAAGTTGATTGCATCAGGCTCGTTACATAATGGCATATTCATTCTAAATCAGAATACAGTCCTCAATATACAAAACACACACAAGAGGAAAAGTTCAGAAATGAACGAATCCTTCTTGTGGTATTGTAGACTTGGTCATATCAATGCGACACGACTGGCTAAGTTACATAAGGATGGTTATTTGAATCCGTTCGAATTATTATCTTATGATACTTGCCATTCATGTCTCAAAGGAAAAATGACCAAAGCTCCGTTTAGTGGACACGGAGAAAGAGTTACTGAACTCTTAGGACTGGTACATAGTGATGTATGCGGTCCCATGTCTACGCATGCCAGGAACGGTTCCTCCTACTTCATTACTTTCACTGACGATCTCTCTAGATTCGGATATGTGTTCTTAATGAAACACAAGTCTGAAGCTTTTGAGAAATTCAGAGAATATAAGCACGAAGTAGAGAATCAAACGGGCAAAAGTATTAAGATTCTTCGATCTGATCGAGGAGGTAAATACTTAAGCAATGAGTTCCTAGATTATCTAAAAGAGAATGGGATTCTCTCTCAGCTTACTCCTCCTTATACACCACAGCACAACGGTGTATCGGAACGGAGGAATCGCACCCTATTAGATATGGTGCGCTCTATGATGAGCGAGGCTGAGTTGCCTATTTCCTTCTGGGGTTATGCACTTGAGACAGCAACATACCTATTGAATCAAGTTCCGTCTAAATCTGTGCCTACCACACCATATGAGATATGGCTTGGGAAGAGACCATATTTTAAACGAGTTAAGATATGGGGTTGTCCGGCCTATGTCAAAAGGCAAAATCCAGACAAACTCGAGGCACGGTCAGTTCTTTGCAAGTTTGTGGGATATCCTAAGAATTCCCAAGGATATTTTTTCTACCACGCTGAAGAACAAAAAGTGTTTATTTCTCAATATGCCACCTTTTTGGAAAAGGAATTTCTTGCAAAAGAAATTAGTGGCAAAGAGGTAGAGCTGGAAGAGGTTCTAGAAACACAAATTGCAACTGAAGATTTAGTAGAACCAGAGGATTCAGTAGTACCCGACGAACCCCAGCCTCTCCGCCGATCTAGTAGGGTTTCTCGTCCACCTGAGAGATACTATGGTTTTCTCATTGATGGTGGAAGCGAGGATTGCATCATGGAAGATGATGACCCGACTAGTTTCGAGCAGGCCATCAAGAGTGGTGACTCTGTGAAATTGCTGGATGCAATGCGATCTGAGATGGAATCCATGTACACCAATAAAGTATGGATTTGGAAAATGCTCCTGAAGGGGTAAAACCCATTGGGAGCAAGTGGATTTTTAAAAGGAAATTTGGTGTAGATGGAAAAGTTGAGACTTTCAAAGCTAGACTTGTAGCAAAGGGTTTTCGTCAACGACCTGGTGTGGATTATGACGAAACCTTTTCTCCTGTGGCTATGATTAAGTCCATCCGGATCTTACTTGCCATTACTGCATACCATGACTACGAAATCTGGCAAATGGATGTTAAGACCGCCTTTCTAAATGGTGATTTAGAAGAGTGCGTGTACATGACTCAGCCAGAGGGCTTCGTAGATAGTGGGAGCAGCAGAAAGGTGTGCAAATTACTTAAATCCATTTATGGGTTAAAGCAAGCATCGCGGAGTTGGAACATCTATTTTGATGTTGTAGTCAAAGAGTTTGACTTCATCAAAAATATAGATGAACTTTGTATCTATAAGAAGGTGGCAGAGAGTAAGGTTGTCTTCCTCGTATTGTACGTGGATGACATACTCTTGATAGGAAATGATATTCCTATGCTGCAATCAGTCAAGCTCTTCTTATCACAAAGATTCTCAATGAAAGATCTAGGTGATGCCTCCTGTATATTGGGGATTAGGATCTATAGAGATAGATCCAAAAGGATACTGGGATTGTCCCAATCCAGGTACATTGACACCATACTAAAGAGGTTTAGTATGGAAGAATCCAAGCGTGGGAACCAACCCATGACCTTTGGACTCACTCTCTCCAAAGAGATGTCTCCCAAGACTGATTTGGAGAGAGCTCGCATGCAAGGGATACCCTATGCTTCGGCAGTAGGCTCTATCATGTATGCGATGCTATGTACCAGACCCGATGTTGCATACTCACTAAGTGTAGTGAGTCGGTATCAAGCAGATCCTGGAGAGAGTCACTGGACAGCTGTGAAGAACATTCTCAAATACTTACGAAGGACTAGAGACATGTTCTTGGTGTATGGTAACGAAGAACTCCAGGTGGAGTCCTTTACCGATTCCAGCTTCCAAAGTGATAAGGACGACTCTAAGTCGCACTCGGGATTTGTCTTTACCCTCAATGGAGGGGCGGTATGTTGGAAGAGTTCCAAACAGGATACCATTGCAGACTCGACGATGGAGGCTGAATACATCGCTGCCAACGATGCTGCCAAAGAGGCTGTCTGGATGAAGAAGTTCATCACTGAACTTGGTGTGGTTCCATCCATTGAACATCCAATACCTCTGTATTGCGATAACAATGGAGCTGTGGCTTTGGCCAAGGAACCCAGATCCCATCAGAAGTCCAGACATATTCTGAGGCGGTATCACCTGATCAGGGAGATAGTTGATCGCCGGGAGATCGAGGTCAGGAGAGTAGATACGAAGGACAACACTACGGATCCACTCACGAAGGCCATTCCCCAGATACAGTTTGAGAGATTATTCGGGATGCTAGGTATGAGATACTACAGCAGCCGGCCTTAGTGCAAGTGGGAGATTGTTAGTTATGTATATGCCCTAGAGGCCATTGTTGTACATTTGATGTATATTATAATGGATGCTTGGATATATACAGAGAGGACTTTCTTGCTCGTCATGATAGTATGCTATTTGGTTTCACTTTATCTTAACATGTTGACTTGTATTGGTTTACTGTCTTTCTCTCACATGTTGATAAAGCCCTTAGGATCTGTACTCGACTACTGGGACTATGATGAGATCATACTAGTGGGGCCATAGTAGTCGATGAGTACATCCTATAACTGTTCCTAGTCGAGGGTATATCGAGACAGGGCATCGATACACCAAAGTAGACTAGCGTATACGCATCTTGACCCATATGATGGGCGATGGATGATCCCATATCCATCAGTGTTTGACATCAAGGATGGTGTACGGGTGCTCAGTGGAGACTGGGTACACTGGACGGACTCGCCGAGAACTCCCAGATGGTGATATACCACACGTCAGATGGCAGTTCTCCGGTGACACTGGTACAGGGTAGACTGTAGACCCGAGATCGTCATAGAGTCTTGTGTGATTCCCACTGTGCTTTGATTTTCACCTTACCACGTCTAAGAGGGCGTGCAAAACGGTGGCTTTTGGGTACAGTCCCGAATCACATGGAGGCAATGAGCGATAGGAGGGGATTCGTCTCTCCCGGTATAGGGAGTCGATGTTGTGCTGTGTTCGATTGGCTATAACTGGAAGTCCCTGGCCAGGGCTGATATAGAGATATACTGGTAAGTGTTACCAGTAGTTTCTCGACCTGTTATGAGTTACTGGGGTCTGATGTATACCACCCCTAGACTTGATATGCGACATATCAGACGAACAGACCGGACTGTACGGGAGTGTTACTGATTGGATTCACAGGAGAACGGACAGGCTAACTTGTTGATCTTCTGATCGCTCAATATCTGGGTGGCTGTTACGTTTAGCTGACCGCTTGCAGCTTGTGGGTGTTTGATATGATCATCACCTGCTACCGGCGTATTGACGATTCTTTAGAGTCCTACACAGAGGTTTCTTGGCTCAGGCAAAACGGAGTAGAGGCACATATGAGATACGTACAGGACCGAGGATAATGCGATATGAGATACCGTATTATATTCTCGTGATATTTAGATATGAACCGGCACATCGGATCAAGTGTTGATTCGATGAATCGGTACATGATATATTAGTCGGTTATATTCGATATAGCCGGATCATCGGATCAAGTGTTGATTTGATGATTTAATGTATAATGATATATATGATATATTGTATTACATTATTTAATATTGGCTCGCTTTATTATTTCATTTTCTCACCGGATTAATACATTGATATATATGCGATATATGTTAATTGTATTATTTTCTTTTGTTGCAAATATATAATATATATGTGATATATATTATTGTAACATGATATGATTTATTATGAAACATGTTTAAGGATGATAAAAAGGGATTAGGGTTTGATTAGGGTTAGCTCCTTCTTGTTCATTCTAGAAGGATTCTCTTTTGTCTTGGTTAAGATATTATGGTTGATACTTATCCTTAACCTAACCAAACCCTAACTCTAGTTTATTCTCTACAAAGTTTTAGCCTCTCATCCTTGACCATGGTTCCATAATCAATCATATACTCTTATTTACTATTTATCACAAAAGGATTATTCTTTTCATTTCTTCATCTTCTTCTCTCTTGAGTTTGAGAGAGAGTTCACTTGAGATTTCTTTTGTGATGAGTTTTTATGAGAAAATGATATAAAAAGAAAGCATAAATACTACTCCATCATCCTCATCTAATCTAGCCCATTAGATTAGGGTGTTCACCTCATTAGAGTGAGAGAAAGCTTGAGCTATTGCAACTTCGACGTAGATCATCGGAGAAAAGGAATACGACAAGCTATCATGGATCGTTCGAGTCGTGGAGCCTCTCTTGAGTCCGGGAGATCATGGATCGCGGCGAAGGGACTTCTACTCGGAGCTTGTGAAGCGAAGGAGCGGACTACAAAGGTTGTAATCCCTCACACTTAGGTTTAAAGATGTTATCTTGCATGTTAAACCCTAATAATCTAGCAAAGATCCCGGCTTTGGGTTGTTCGGCACATATAAAATTTTATTCGGGCATGTTTGATGCTTTATGAACCTTCACAAGAGTGCCTAGGAACCCTACAGTGGTATCAGAGAAAGACAGTAAACCAATACAAGTCAACATGTTAAGATAAAGTGAAACCAAATAGCATACTATCATGACGAGCAAGAAAGTCCTCTCTGTATATATCCAAGCATCCATTATAATATACATCAAATGTACAACAATGGCCTCTAGGGCATATACATAACTAACACCTACGAGCAAGAAAGTCCTCTCTGTATATATCCAAGAAATTTTCGATCATGTACTTTATATTGTATCTAGTATACTCTATCTACCCTTGTATATTTGACTAGACGGTGAGACTCGTGGGGCTTGTATTTGTGATGTTGGTGTCGATGCTCACTTGAGCCGACGTGGTATTTGTTTATTTCTTGCTTTCTGATGCTTATTGTGCACTTTCGATATACATATTGCATGTGGTTGTGATTCCTCCATGGGCGAAGAGCTAGCTCCCGCTTGGGGATGCCTTTATTCATCTTTTATATGTATTTTCATGTGTTGTACCCGTTTGGGGGCCAGTATTTACAAAGGAGACTCTTCTGAAACTTTTGGGAAATTCTGATGTTACTTTTAAATGTTTAATGCGACTTATTTGGTTAAAACCGCTTTCTTTAAATAAGTTTTCCTTCACTCTATTTCGTACACGGTTTTTGATTTCTGGACTTTGGCTTACTTAGATTTCGTACGCCTTGAGACGTTTCGTAATTTAAGTGCCAGTCACGTTCCGTACCTTCGGGTCGTGACATAGAATTTTCTAGAGTTGCTCCATGAGGTAAAACCTTCACCTTTCACCAAGTTTTTAAGTTTCCTAAGCTCAAATGTTAGTTTAGAGTTGAGAGGTTTAAGTTTTGTGAACTTGGAAAATTCTAGGATAATCTTTGGTTGATGTTATGACTTATGATGATGTAATTGAGGCCTAGTTAGGGACCACAACCCTATTAGTGAAAGAATTCTTTACCAAACTTGAGTTTAGAAGTTTCAAAAATGAACTTGGAATTCCAATATCGAGTTTTTTGTTGAATTGTGATGATCATATAGAATCTGGAATGACTCGAGGACCCTGAAATTTTTTGTGCATATACAGTGAGATGTGCAGGCAATTTAGAAGATATCCTAGAAGCCCGAGCCCCTAACTCCCACACTTGGCCGCCAAAATAACCTATATGGCCGCAATTTGCAGCCTGATCTAGGGATTTGGGTCCCAGGTTTGGTCCATAGCTCAAACACCTGATATCTAGGCCTACCCTATATGCAAAATGTCCTAGTTTCATATTAGGTAAAATCTGGGAGTGTTTTTCTAAGTTTTCAGATTTCGTTTTGCGACGTTTGAAAACTTGGGTTTTGATATTTAAGTTTTGACTCGGTTGTTTGACGTTCGTACGTCAACGTTGGGAGTTGTTTGGTTGTTCTTACATGCGTAGACTATAGGTTCTAACATGTGTGTTTTGCTTGCCGTATCGGTTTTCGGATTTGATTTTTTTACGATACGATATGCATTGAATTGTAGGTACCTTCGCGTGGACTTCCGGGACGACGAAAGAGAGCAAGACGTTCATCGACTTTGGCTAGAGCGAGAATAGTCGGTGAGTAAATGTATATCTACGGGGGAAGTCGGGTGGATGGCGTATAGCACCCCCGCATACCGTAGTATTAGGGTACTAGTTATACAGTTATATATACAAATATTAGACATGTATACTTAGCTAATAGGGTTCTAGGAGATTATAGGCTATAATAAGCTTACTCGTAGGAAGGAATACCCTTAAGTTCTTATTCTCTTAGCCTTAAACCTTTGGTATATACGTTATTACACACACATATGTATATATGTATGTATGTATGTATGTATGTGTGTATGTGTGTGTGTGTACACACACACATGTAAGTTTGAGGATAATTTCGATATAACATCACGAGATGAGGATATGACATGTTATTATGATACGAGTCGATGTGATTGGACATGATGTCACGAGGCTAAGTTATGCGATATGATATGAAATGACATAACATGATATGATATTTTATATGAAGATTAGGAGATATACATATTCGTGTTACGACATGAGATGATATGACATGTGACGATATGCGACTAGACGATATGATATGATGTACGTGACCATAGATCCGTTGTCACGACCCGGAAAATGGCACGTGACTGGCAATTACCGATGATGATGTGTGTGAGCCAGCAAGCAGGTGTACGTGGAGCATTCGCATCATCGGTAATGGTGCTGGTGTCCTGGCAGCATGGTTTCATAATCACTAAAGTACACATTAAGTATGCAATACGATGATAATAACATGAATATGCAGCAATGAATAGTAAATGCAACAGTAATGAATCTACATTAGATATGTGAGTCATACAGTTTGTCAATTGAAATAACACGAATCATGGTATTTAGAAAATAGGGGCTACGGTGTTTTTAAGAAAAAGTACGTCTTTTGAAATATCCGTAGAATCCCTTGGCCTGTCTTTAAAATACTCACGATTCGTTAGTTTTGAAATAGGTATGACTCGAGTCTAGTCTGACATCTATAAGTAAACTACAGTACTAAACTAACAGGCTAATCGAAAGGGGTAAGGAAAACCACCTAAGTCTGAGTCGATACACACACACACACACACACACACACATATAATAGTCGGTGATCCCGCCTCAATAGTATCACGTACGATACCCTATATCATATGACATTCTCGAGTCAGGAGTGCGGATTTATCATCAATATATCTCATACGGTAAATCCATCGTACGGCATCCCAAATCAGGGTATGGGTCGAATATCACATTCATCTCATTATTTATCCGGTATCCTTATCATCACATATCGTGATTTGGGTACTGATCTAAAGTCCAGTACATACTGATACCACCTACATATATGTATGCGTGTGTATGAAAACACATCGCCCAAGGACCCGCTATAATATCATGCGTATCTCAAATACGAACCATGTCACATCACCGATCTCATGGCATCATGCCCAATCTCATCGACTCATCTCCAAATACCATATACTATCTTCATCATCCATATATATGTATACGTATATATATACATAGTCCCATACCTATGTGTATATATATACACACATATCCCCATATACGCACAAGTAATAAAATGTATGCAAGTGTGCGCGCGCGTGTAAGTAAACCTTATTCTAGGGTTCGCGGCTAAGAAATTAACTAACGACACTATCATCCAAAGTCCTCTAAAGCATTTCTAGCTAAGTAATCACATCTTATAATACTATATAAGTATATATCTATATATATCATAACGCATTCGCGTTCTATTTTACGAAACTGTGGGGGTGCTATACGCCATCCACCCGACTTCCCCCGTAGATATATATCTACTCACATTGATCTTGCTCGCCGAAGTCGATATCTCCATCCTCTTGCGTGTCGTCCCGAAGTCCACGTGAGGGTACCTACATATCACATATATCGTATCGCATCAAAACGTCCAATTCAAAACCAAAACGACACGCGAAACACACATAGGTTAGAACCTATGGTCTACTCACGCAAAAGAGCCAAATAACACCCGATATCGATGTACAAATGTCAAGTGACCAATACAAAACACAAAACCAAAACATCAAGTCATTAAAACCCATAAAACATTAAGCAGCAACTTAGAAAACTGGTCCCAGATTTTGTTTCAGGTGAAATCAAGGTGCACAAACAGTACTGGGGTGATATATAGGATGTATATGACCTACTGAAGGAACCTGGACCCCAAATTCTACAGAGTGGCCGGCCACATACCCAAGAATTCCGGTGAGATCGGTTTGGGGGGCTCAGAATGGGTTTGTATCCTCAGGATGGCTTCTTAGTGGTCCATCTAGGTTAGTGGTGTTGTTTGCTTTTCTCAGAATCTCTCCGGGTTGCTCCAGATTTTCTGTAGGCACGTAATATTCACAAAACAGACATTGAATTATCAAAACATAAGTTTTGGGTTTCCTATGGTAGGTGTTGATCCAGAATGACACTAACAAGCTTAAGGTCACTAACTACTCTCAATTTCACATCACAACTCAAGAAAAACCCTAACCTTCTTCTATGAATCCTCAAACACCACTAAACCACAAAATCTTAACTCAAAACCATACTAGAATATATTATACGCTAATAACTTGACTAAAAGTGTAGATATATATATATATATATATATATATATATACCTCATTTGCAACTCATGAATCCCCTAGAGCTTAAAATCCTCACTTTTTTGGTCCATCATGCTTGTAGTGAGCTTGTGCATATTTTTTGTGAAAAGGTTGTAAGGTTTTAGTATGGGGTTGATGGTGTTGTGAGAGGTTAGAGGAGGAGGGGGAGTGAGGCAGCCAAGAAGGAGGAAGGGGAGGAAAGATGAAGAAAATGAGGAGGGAAAAGAAATGGCCAAGTTAAAAGGAACCCCTCACCTCTCTCTCTCATGCCCATCTCTCTTTGTTTATTCATTTTCTTTTCTTTTGTTTTTCTTTTCTTATCTTTTCTTTTAAACACAAAACCATGCATGAAAAATGAGGAGAAAGCCATGGTAGAAATGTAACAATGTGTAATATGACATGGTGCATGTCATGTGCACAAATCCGGTTTAATACATGATTAGCGATATTTAATCGCGATTAGCATTAAAATAGAATATAATTAATTATATATCAATCTATAAATGCTCAAATCTTGTAATCTCTTTCAAATTCACTAATTTACATAATTTCCAAATATTTTCCCATTTATCGGTATTTAATTATACCGTATTATCAAAATATTCATTATTTAATTATATAAATTCCCAAAAATAATATTTTATTTTTCTGAAATGTTACATCTGTACTCTTACCTTGATGATACCGTACGATGGATTATACCGTACATGATATGATATATCTGATGATTGATCCGCACTCTTGACTCGAGTATGCCGTACGATAGATTATACCGTACGTGATGCTATGATGCTAGATTGCCAAATTATGGATGTGTCGACTCGGAAAATTATTGTTTTCTAATAATTTAAGTAGATATTAGGATATCTTTAGAGCCATACCTATTTTCAAATGACAACCTCAAGGGACACTACGGATTTTTAAATGACAGCCTCAAAGGACGCTACGGATTTTTAAATGGTATCTTTTTCTCAGAAAAAAACACCGTAGCCTCTACTTTTCTAAAAACAACGATTCGTACTATTTTAAACTACAGTTGTATGACTCATATGTATTATGTATTTTATACTGTTGCGTTTATAATTTCCTTTTTCTGTTATGCTCATATTATTCTCTTCTTGCGGTATACATATACGTTCTTTTCCTTATCTTGTATGATATCATCTGTTAGAATACATGCGCCATTATCGATGATGCGCATGTTGCTCGTACACATACTCGCCGACTCACACACTCATCATCGGTAATTGCTATGCAACGTACACATTAGAAACTGTTATATCGCTATATTGTTCCTTAAATTGTAGAATTACAGTTAATTGTTTAGTATTCATTATCGCACATGCTAGTTTAGATATTGCACTTCCTTACCTAGTTACACGACATGCTTATATAAAAACACAGGTTATACCTTATAGTACTGTTCTGTGCTTGTACTTACTATTCCATCGTGGTTACATGCATATGCGATTCTGTTTTCATGAGATTTCTGGATTTGAAAACCGTAGATACATTTTAAAAGTTTTATGATTATTTTAAAAATGCGGTTTCTCTTGATATGATATTTCGATGTCCACCATGAGATTTCTCGGTTCTGAGCTATGATATTACCCGATTCGAGGAGTGAGAAGGCACCGTTTGCGGGTATATGATGGACCCAGTACGGTACCTTGGGGCAAGAAGATCGTATAGAAAGGCGTTGAGCCCGGCAGGGGAATACTACCTACCGGTGATAGTATTGGATTCGGCGGATATCCGGAGGATACCGACTGGAGTGATTGAGGCAGATGGATATGAGGGCCGATCCAATGAGGCAGCGCTTGAGATATGAGGATTTACGTGTTGATGCTGGATACGGGTTTTATAATGTTTTTGAGTATCGATGTTAGGCACTCAGGTTTTTATGATGATTTGATGTATCGTTGATGGACACACGTTAGATGGTACACATATTACACACATATATGACACATATGATATGGTACCATATTATGACACGAGCCCGATTATATCATTGTTGTTATACTTATGTTTATACTTTCACCCTCGTTACCACTCGACTTTATATGTTTATCATACTTATGTATATATGATCATCCACGTTACCACATAGTACTATTATATTATTATTTTACTGTATGACCTGGAAGATCGTCATACATTCGATTTTTACCCGGTGATGTCTTCTACTTACGAGTTGGCAACTCACCCCCATTGTGCCACAATTTTCTTGTAGGACCGACCGCTCGGATCAGTAGCGGCTAGCGGGCACATAGCCTTCTTCTGGATGATTTGCATTGGTAGGTAGGGTACATTTGGATCGTGACCACCATTTGTATTTGTATATTTATTCAGTTGTATCTAGTTAAAAGCTCTATCAACCAGACTATGTATATTTGGTAGACTTAGAAACCACATATTGTATATTCTTTCGGATTTAGAGTCACGGATATGTATTTATTCTTTATTTTTGGTTTCTTTGAGGATGTTTTGGTTTATTTACTTTTTTCTATGTTTGATCTTCGCCTTGGGCGTCGTATATTCACATTCGTGTGGTTGTTTCCGCCTATTGGTAAAGAGCTAGCTCCCACTTGGGGATGCCTATATTATTATTGTTATGCTTTGGTTTTGGATCAAAATTTACAAAGAAGGTGCTGCCCAAATTTCAAATGACGAAAATGTTTTCAAAGATAGTATATAACTCACTTGTATTTTCATATAATATTACTTATACTTTTCAAGAAAGAATTTGAATTCATTATACCTTTATTTCAAAACTGCACCCCCATTATTTTCTAAAAAGGTTTAGATTTCTGGGCTTTCGGCTTGCTTGGATTTCGGTGGGGTCATATAGATTTCACGTGATTCAAGTGCCGGCCACGTGCCAATTCTGGGTCGTGACACAGAAGAAACTCTATGGGTTTTTTTTTGCTAAAAGGTTTGTTTTTGGGCATGTTGGTCGAATTACAAGAATTTTTCTAGAGTAAACTCGCCTAATAATAACATCATTTTCCTCTGGGTAACATTGAACAGTTTCATTAAGCTATAAAAATAAATAATTCAACAAATTTCGAAAGTGGCCAGTTAAAACATGAGGAAAAGGGGCTTGTGAACAGGCTCGTGCAAAGTCCTCTGCAAATGGAGGACTGAAAGGCCCAGTCCTACGTGCTTCAGTAACATCTGGTTCTTCTATTTTACCCCTAATTCATAAGAGCTCTCTGCAGAGGGAAACCGCAGGCTCCTTACCTCTTAAAACATTAGCTCAAACTTTTATATGTATCTTTTCAGGTTCTATTATCTCATCATCTTCTTCTCAGTTCCGACTCCTTGTAAAAACAAATAGAGAAAGTGGGGAGGTAAGGGGGCCAGTACGGATAGTTGTGAATGCCTTTGATAATCTTAGATATATCCTCATCGATCTTAATAACTATATAGTGGCACATAATAAACCTATAAATGATAAAATCAATGTATTTTTCTAAAGTTCAAGAACTATCTAATCGACAAAATACCATCTTGTTGATCAAACTTTGCTAAACGACACAATTGGTTGATTGTAACATCAGTTATGTCTTATGCAATGGAAAAGCAACGTCAAATTTTATTTCAAATGTTTTTCCTCATTTTTGTTTTGCTTAGCCGCCAACATGGACAAAGCAAAAGGTGGTAATCAACAATAAATTTCTCTTGGTGGGGGATTTTTAATAAAATTCCATAGGGGTGGGGGGTTGTAACGTTCTAGAAAAAAAATCGTTTAGGTGAAATTTCTGATAATCGGTAAAATAACTGGTGTTTTCCGTAAAAACCAAGATATAATTATTTTTCAACATAGACTTAAATATACATATTCTAGCTATATAATTACTAGTATGTGGCACTTGATTAGTCACTTATAAGTTCCTAGTTTACTTAAATATTTTTTCTTAATTAATTATTTTAAATATTATTATAAGGTTTCACTTATATATTTAATTAGTGTTAATTACAAATGAGAATGGGTTAGTTACTCATGTGTGAACCATGACAACTTTAAACCAAGTTCATATCATGTTTTCTTTTTCTCTTTTGGTTGCAAGGTTCTAGTTAATTCTAGGTTGAAATGGAATTGGAAATAAAATGAAATAAAAAATAGAATTAAGCAGTATGATGCAATAATGAGTAAGGAAGGTTTTTTTTGACTTGGAAACATCTACACACACCCATACCCTTCCTCATTCCCTGCAATTGCCGAGCCTCTTCCTGCAGCAGCCCTCCCCCATTTCCAACCTCTTTCTCGTCTCATTCCAACCCCATTTCTCATATAAATAAAATAAAAAAAATAAAGAATTGAGGTATGGGGGTACTTTCTTGACTTGGACACTTCTACACTCACCCCCACACACATCACTCTCTCCCCCTCTTCCCAATTCTAGCTGAAACCCCCTTGGCTTCCCATTCCCATTTTCTCCACTTCATTTCTCTTCAAAAATCTTCAAAAATTCCATTAAAAATCAATAAAAAACCTCACAAACTCCTAATTAAACCTTACCCATTATTTCTTGATCAAAACTAGCATGGTTATTGGAGCATGGTTTTTGGAGCAAGAGAGCAATTTGGGAGGCCAAGTTGCATGTTAAATCTACAAATCTTTGAGGTATAAATCCTAACCCCATGTTTAATTTGTTGCTAAATTACTTTAAATCAACTTGATCAGGTATCTAAATGGTTCTAATTGCAAGTTTTGGAATTTCAAGAGAGGGTTTTGAATTAAAATTAGAGTTTTTCATCACTTGATCTTGTTGCAATGTATAGTCTCACATCTTAAGACATGCAAAAATCTAAGCTAGTTGCTACTTTGCTAATTGTTACTTTAAAATTTTCCAAATTATATAATTTTGCAAACTAGATTTTTAGGATTAATGTAAAGAGGTGAGATTAAATTTTAGTAAATACTGGTGTGACCTAATTAGGTTATTAAGTGAGCTATGTGGTCGTTAGAATTGCTAAAACATCTAGATTAGTATTAACACGGTTAATGGATGCTTATTATGTTTTTGGAATAAATCGATTTGAATTAAGTTTGAGTTTTTGATGGTTTACAACATATTTCCTAATGTATTTAGTGTGTTGTGAACGCGCGATTGGTGCGATTGGGTTTCTGGTTTGGAGTTTGCCACGTATAGCAACCCTAGTTGTGGTTTGTGGCGTTGTCGCGAGCGCGTTTTGTGCACCAAGTGCGTGCGCGTTTTGTGCACCAAGTGCGTGCGCATTTAGTTAGTGCGCGTGGTTGACTTGTATTGTTTGTGTCCGCGACTATTTATATATTTATTCTCTTATTTCCTTGCGTACGTTTCTGGGATCGGGTGCAGAGGCGTCGGATGTGGCGTGGAAATGGCAGAGCTGAAATCGGATCTTATTAGCCAAGACGTCCCGGTGAGTAGATGTACACATCTACGGGCGAATCGTCTGGATGGCGCGAGGCGCCCGATAGTTAGGATTTCTAGTAGTGTTTGTATTTATATGCGTAGTCTCCTAGTTAGTTATCTCATTGTATTGCATCATCATGGATATATATGATATTATCTCATAGGACACTTGCACTATTACCATTGGTTCATGCCGCATGTGCACTATTCATCCGTACACACACGTCTTTGGTAATTGCTATGTCACGAATACTATAGAACTTGCTTAGAATCGGTATATGTGCATTGCATCATATATGATCTGTAGACTTGTACTTGTATAGTCATTTCATCAGGATGGATACGCAGGATTGTTAGTCATATATACATACCTCATTGCATCATGATTCATGCATAGCTTCTGGCCGTACTTCGCATGATATATACTATCGTATCATAGACATCCATCATCACCGACATGTTTACATATTGTGATTCTTCTCGAGGATTTCAGTATTTATGAGATTTATGGATTTTAGGGAAAACCGCAAGGATTTTATAAACCCAGTATTATTTTAAAGTAGAAATTGCGGTTTTCTTGTGATATGATGTGCGCGGCGTCCACCATGTGTTTTCTCGGTTCTTGAGCGGTATCATATACCCGATTCGAGGAGGGGGATGCACCGTCTGCGGGTACATGGTGGACCCGGTGCGGTACCTCGGGGCAAAAAGATCGCATAGATGGCGTTGAGCCCGGCATGGGAGCACTACCGACCGGTTATTTTGACGCGGCGGATATCCGGAGGATACCGACGTAGTCATGAGATTTGATGATATGGGTCAATCTGGACTGACGAAGCCCGAGATATTGAGATATTGAGACATTGAGATATTGAGATATATATATATATATATATATATATATATATATTGTCGATACTTGACACGGATTTTTCTGTTGATTTTATTGATGATACTTCAGTTTATTTCACAGAGGTTTTTCTAAGATAAGAACAAAGATTTTCTCATACCAGACTTGTTCAGGTTTCGTGTTTGATTATGCATTCATGCTGCATGCATGTTAGTACATCGTATTATATCGATATGCGTAAGTTGAGACGCATTTGCGTGCATGCTTACGATAGCCTTATTAGATATTACTTACTACTCACGAGTTGGCAACTCACCCCCGTTGTGCCACAGTATCTTGCAGGTTCGACCCGTCAGCACAGTAGCGGCGGACGTACTTTCTCCTTTTGCTTCATTGCATAGATTTGCAGCTTTGCTAATAGGTGGGTTTTGAGGATATGTTATTCCATCATGTATATTATTTGTATCTAGTATACTCCATCTACCCTTGTATATTTGACTAGACGGTGAGACTCGTGGGACTTGTATTTATGATGTTGGTGTCGATGCTCACTTGAGTCGACGTGGTATTTGCTTATTTCTTGCTTTCAGATGCGTATTGTGCACTTTCGATATACATATTGCATGTGGTTGTGATTCCGCCATGGGAGAAGAGCTAGCTCCCGCTTGGGGATGTCTTTATTCTTTATTTATATGTATTTTCATGTGTTGTACCCGTTTGGGGGCCAGTATTTACAAAGGAGACTCTGCCGAAATTTTCGGGAAATTCTGATGTTGCTTTTAAATGTTTAATGCGACTTATCTGGTTAAAATTGCTTTCTTTAAATAAGTTTTCCTTCACTCTTTTTCTTTACATGGTTTTGATTTCTGGGCTTTGGCTTACTTAGATTACGTACGCCTTGAGACGTTTCGTAATTTAAGTGCCAATCACGTTCCGTACCTTCGGGTCGTGACAAAGTTGGTATCAGAGCGATATGTTTTACCTTTCTGAATGTAGGATGACCTTTGGTAGATAGAGTAGGTGACTTAAACAGAGTGACGTAGCGTGTGTATGTTCCGTGGCATACTTACGATACGGTACTCCGTCTAAGTGACCTTAGGATATATGATTGCTCGTACTTCCTTCCTTGATTTCGGAAATCCTTTGATTTGATCGCAATATTCTTATCAATCCTGTTCTTGCTCCAGACACTATGCCGCCGGAGACTACGAAGGCCAGAGGGCTGCCGCCGGGGATGAGATTAGAGTAGACTCCATTGAGACGAGGACCGATCGGGGCGGTACGCCTACCCCTCAGGGACAGAGTGGTCCGCCTTCTCCAGGATGGATAGCTAGGCTGGAGTCGAGTATTCAGGACTTGTGACAGATGGTTGGATTGTTAGTTGAGGTTAGCCGAGCTCCGAGAGCCGATGATGTCCTTCCTGCTGCAGGGACTGTGATTGCACCTACTGCTTAGGCAGCTGTTTCTGTTGTTACTAAGATTATTTCCGTATCCTTATAGGAGTTTTGAGGCTGAGGCCTCCAGTTTGTTTTTACCGGCATAGATGCAGCGGAGGATATGTAGACAATCCTCGACAGGATGGCTAGAATTTGTCGTTCACAGAGATGTTCTGACGAGATATGGATTGAGCTTGCGAGTCAATGGAGAGAGGCCGAGCTGCAGATCTACTTCCTATGACTTGGGATGAGTTCATAGATTTATTTCTTGCTCGTTTCCTTCCGGAGAGCGTTCGAGATGCCCGAGCTCGTAGTTTCGAGCCTTTGCGTAAGACTTCAAGGATGATGGTGTCCGAGTACGACATTTAGTTTACTCAGCGGTCCGATATGCTCCTTATCTGGTGGAAACTGAAGCGAAACAGATAAAGAGGTTCGTGTGGAGATTGGACATGCAGTTATTCTTGCTGTTGGTGCCCAGCATTTTGACACTTATGCAGCCGCGATGGATGTGTCCTTACTCTTGGAGGAGCGCCTTTCTGAGACTTCAGTCGTTTTTGGATCGAAGCGAATTCGTACCGGTATGCCAGCGCAGAGGCGATTAGATAGGCGCAGTTGTGACAAGTATTCTTTCGGTGTTTTCTTCCGATGCGTATTTCTTTCTGGTGTTGTTTGAAATGGTATCCATATATTTTGTATCGAAGTCTAGCCGATGGTAGTCCCTGCTAAATCAGCCGCTTGTTTTGATTTCTTTCATAGGCTAATCTTTTGTCGCTCGATATGACTTCTCGCTCGTGTTTGTTTCATTCTTATCGGAGATAGGGATTCTTCTGTCAATTTGATTCTTCTCAATGATTGACTTCGAAGTTTTTCTGGGCATGGATCGGTTAGCCATGTGTTATAAGTCCGTGGACTGCCGTGAGGAGGCAGTCAGATTTAGTTTTCTGGGTAAGCAAGTTCTTGGTTGTTTTTGGGGAGACCGTAGCGTCGCCTTTCCCAGTTTGAATTCTTCTCTTCGCGCTAGTCAGCTTTTGAGAATAGGGTGTCAGAAATTCTTGGTGTATGTTTGTGATGTTAGAGCTGCAGAGGTCCTGTTGGACCAGGTCCCGATTGTGAGAGAGTTTCCAGATGTCTTTCCTAACAAGTTGTTTGGCTTGTCGCCAGAGCGCGACATTGGGTTTTGCTTTGACTTGGTTCCCAGCACGGAGCCTTTTTCTATACCACCATATCGGATGGATCCGGCGGAGCTTAATGAACTGAAGGATCAGTTTCAAGATTTGTTGGATAAGGGCTTGTTCGCCCGAGTGCGTCACTTGGGAAAACTCATGTTTTGTTCGTCAAGAAGAAAGACGGCAGTTGTGTTTGTGCATCGATTTTTGTCAGTTGAATCGGGTTACTGTGCGGAACAGATATCCTTTACCTCGTACTGAAGATTTATTCGATTAGCTCCAGGGTGCAGAATATTTCTCGAGGATTGACTTACGATTAGGCTACCATTAGTTGCGGGTTCGAGAGGATGATATTCCGAAGACTGCTTTTCGCACGCGTTGTGGGCATTATGAGTTCTTGGTGATGTCGTTCGAGCACACCAATGCCCCAGCAGCGTTTATGGACTTGATGAACCGCATATTCAAGCCGTTTCTTGATCAGTTATTATCGTGTTCGTTGATGGCATTATAGTATACTTTTGGAACTGAGAGGAGCCTGGGCAGTAATTGAGGATTTCGTTGCAGATCTTGAGAGAGCACCGGATATTCGCTAAATTATCCAAGTGTGTTTTCTGGTTGGATGATGTGACTTCTTAGGTCATGTAGTTACGAGAGATGGTATACGTATGGAACCGAAAAAGATCGAGGTCGTTCAGCACTGGCCCAGTCCTGTATCAGTGACGGAGGGTTCGCAGCATTTGGGTTTGGACGGATACTATTGATATTTCGTACAGGATTTTTCGCATATAGCTGCAACGTTGACCGGGTTGACCCGGAAGGGAGTTCCTTTTATTTGGACCGAAGTATGCGAGCAGAGCCTTCAGCAGTTGAAGACTCGTTTGATTACGACGCCAGTATTATCTTTGCCTTTAGGATCAGGCGGTTTTGTTGGTTATTGCGATGCTTCTCGGCAGTTGAAGAAGCACGAGCAGAATTATTCCACGCATGACTTAGAAATGACTGTGGTGGTTCTTACACTTAAGTTTTGGAGACACTACTTATACGACGAGTCGTGCTAGATATTTACGGACCACAAAAAGCTTAAAGTATATCATTCAGCAGCGAGATCTAAATTTGAGATAGCACAGATGGATAGAGCTAGTGGAAGACTATGACTGCGAGATTCTTTATCGTCCGGGCAAGGAGAACGATGTGGCAGATGCTTTGAGTCGGAAGCCCGGAGGTAGCTTTTCTTGTTTGAGCACAGTTTAGAGACAGTCGACGGCAGATTGGCAGATTCTTTGTGAAAGCCGAGTACAGTTCGAGTTTACGTCGACTGGGGGACAACTTGTCCGTGTCCGTGCACATCCACAGTTATTTGATCATATCCATGAGGCATAGTCCGATGACGTTCGTTTGTTAGAGATCTTAGAGCAGTTCGACAGGACAGAGATTCAGAGTTCGTGATCAATGATCAGGGGGTACTACGATTTGGGGACTCGACTATGTGTACCAGATTCCGAGGGGTTGTGACACGGGATCTTAGAGGAGGCGCATCGGTCAGTATATAGTGTTCGTCCGGTTTTCATCAAGATGTATTATGATTTGAGAGAAGTCTGCTGGTGTGAAGGGATGAAGAGAGATGTCACAGATTTTGTTTCGGGACGCTGACTTGTCAGCAAGTCAAGGCCGAGCATCAGAGGCCAGCTGTAGAGTTACAACCTTTACCCATTCCGGAGTGGAAATGGGAACAAATTTCTATGGATTGTATCGTGGGTCCACCTAGGACCAGTCGAGAGTATGGATATATTTGAGTGATCGTAGACCGATTGACGAAAGCAGCTCACTTTCTGCCAGTGAAAACCACTTTTAGATTCGTTCAGTATGCTCAGACATATGTTGATGAGATTGTGCGACTACATGGAGTTCCGACTTGTATTGTGTCCGACAGAGGCACCCAAATCACCAGTCGACTATTGTAGAAACTGTTAGGTCCACGTTACCTCTCCCGGTACTTTCGGGGTTGCGGAAATGGTAAAACAAAAATTTTTATGGACTTGGCAACATGGACCGTAAAAGCCGGATCTTTACTAAACAATACACTAGCATCCTAACTAGAGATTTATCTACTCGGTTAGGGGTTATACCTCAACTTGAACTCCTTCTCTTCTTGTTGTTCTTCTCTTTGCTTGCTCGATGGTTGATCCGGACTTTGGTCACCTCCGCGGCCTCTTTGAGTCGAAGACGATCCACCCGAGAGATGTACACCGAGCTCCACCTCGAGCCGAGGTAACTAAGGCAAGGAGATTGCTAATCTAGAAGCCCTAGGTTGTGTATAAGTGGTAGATGAATGGTTTTGTCTTTGTGGGATCTTTATCTCTCAACACATGAGATCAAAAGATAAATCAAGAGGAGGAAGAAGGAGGAGCTAGCTAACAACCATGGAGCTTCTCATTCCAAGAGAGAGAATGAGAATGAGCAAATGAAAAACTTAACCAAGAGAAAAACCAACCATGGTTGCAATAATGCAAAACATTATCATTACTAATCCCATCAAGATAAAGTTGATGGCTACAAATGACATGACCATTATCATAACAAAAAGAAAAAGAAAACCAAAGAATACTTTAGATCTTTCAAGAAGATCCTAGTCAACTTTGGTCAAACGGTCAACAAAGTCAAGATGGTTAAATGGTCAATGTAATTAGCCATAACATAATTATCAATGAAAGGATTAGTAAATAATGTCCCCGGCTCATAATGGTTTTGACCAAACGAACTGTCAAAACCCTAATGAGCCTGCCACATAACGGTTTTGGCCGAACCAACTGCCAAAACCCTAATGAGGCACCTCCTCCTTCATCGATTTGGAAAACTGTGTATACACACCTGCATCCGTATTCCGTAGAATGCGGATGCACAGAAGACAAAACAAATCCATCCGTGCAATACTAGGATCCGGCTTAAACCAAAGCCCACTAGTATTGCCTGCCCGAACACCACACGCACACAAGTGTACGTAAGTGATCGCAGCCCTGCCGTAAAACCATACGGCTTCTACACGTTTCGCTCAGTGCAGGGAAACTCTCTGTGTGGGACTCTAAAGACTCGACACTACGCTGGCAGTGGGTTTAACCACAGACCGCAAGCGGCACTAGCTGTACGTAACGGTCCCCAGGTAGATGTCGATAAGAAGGCCGATGAGGTAAACCCATCCGAACTCCTACTGAGCCTGTATGTGACAATCTCCGTACAGTCCGGTCTGTTCGTCTGATACATCGCATGTCGGGCCTAGGGGCGGTAAACGTCAGTCCCCTAAAAGCGGTACAAGTCGTGTCGGAGTGAAGCCCAATACACCTTGAGATAACACTGGAAACCCACCAGTATATCTCGCTTGCCCTGGCCAGGGACTACTCGTGTAATGGCTCTCCTAGACACAGCGCGATGTCAACCCATAATACCGGGAGAGACGAATCCTGTCTAACCGTCACTGCCTCCAAGTGCTTCGGGACTGCACCCAACTACTACCTGTTTGCACGACTCAGTAGAGCCGTGGTAGGGTAGTAATCAAAGAACAGTGGGAACACACTCGAGGCGAAGTGACAGTGTCAAGTCAGCGGACTAAGCTGTACTCATGTCACCTGGGAACTGATAACCGACGATAGGTATAATACCAACCATCAGTTCCCGACGAGTCCTGTCCAGTGTACTCGTAACCTAACGAGCACCCGCATACTATCTCAAGTACTGCGTACTGACGGCTGTGGGACAGACCGTCTCCCGTGCTGGGATGAGAAGCGCATACGCTAGTCTACTCCGGAGTCTCGATGCCCTATCTCGATACTCCCACGACTAGGGACGTGTATAAGGATGTGCTTGTAGATTACCCAGCCCCCACGAGTGTGATCGCCATCACAACGCCGGTAATCAAGCAAAGATCCTAAGGGCTCTACTAATGCGTATAGGTGATATAATGAATAAACACACATGTACACATTAAAGCAGAGACAAACCAAGCAGCATACTACTATATCGAGCAAGATTGTCTATACAACTGTGAATATCCCAAGCATCCATCAAGTAATATACATACTAGTATGATACAGTAATGGCCTCTAGGGCATATACACCAACAATCTCCCACTTGCACTAAGGCCATGTACTGGCGTATCGAAGACCTATCATCTCGATCAGCCGCTCGAACTGAGTCTGGGGTAAGGCCTTCGTGAATGGGTCCGCTGTGTTGTCCTTTGTGTCCACTCTCCGCACCTCGATCTCCTGGCGATCAATGATCTCCCTGATCAGGTGATACCGCCTTAAGATGTGCCTGGATTTCTGATGGGACCTTGGTTCCTTCGCTAAAGCTATAGCCCCATTGTTATCACAATACAAAGGTATTGGGTCAACAATGGACGGAACCACCTGAAGTTCACTAATGAACTTCTTCATCCAAACCGCCTCTTTTGTGGCATCACTTGCAGCAATGTATTCAGCCTCCATCGTCGAGTCTGCGACGGTATCCTGTTTGGAACTCCTCCAACATACCGCCCCTCCGTTGAGGGTAAACACAAAACCCGAGACAGACTTGCTGTCATCTTTGTCACTCTAGAAGCTTGAATCGGTAAAGGACTCGACCCTGAGGTCTCCATTACCGTAAACCAGGAACATCTCCTTAGTCCTTCTCAGGTACTTGAGAATGTTCTTCACTGCTGTCCAGTGGTCCTCACCTGGGTCTGACTGATACCGGCTTACCGCGCTCAGCGCGTAAGCTACATCTGGTCTTGTACATAGCATCGCATACATTATAGATCCTACCGCCGAAGCGTAGGGTATAGTGCTCATGCGAACCCTCTCCTCGTCAGTCTTAGGAGACATCTTCTTGGAGAGGGTAATTCCGTGCAATGCGGGTATGTTACCGCGCTTGGAATCCTCCATACTAAATCTCTTCAGTACGGTCTCTATGTACCTAGACTGCGAAAGTCCCAGCAGTCTCTTGGATCTATCTCTATAGATCTTGATCCCCAGAATGTACGAGGCATCTCCCAGGTCCTTCATGGAGAACCGTTGTGACAAAAATAGCTTGACCGATTGTAGCATAGGAATGTCATTTCCTATCAAGAGAATGTCGTCCACGTACAAGACTAGGAATACGACAGTTCGTCCTACAATCTTCTTATAGACACAAGGTTCATCTTCGTTCTTGATGAAATCAAATTCCTTGATTGCCTCATCAAAACAGATGTTCCAGCTCCGCGATGCCTGCTTTAATCCATAAATGGATTTAAGCAATTTGCACATCTTCCCGCTGCTCCCACTGTCTACGAAACCTTCTGGTTGATCCTGTTGGAGATAGTGTCCTCAGAGTCAATTATTAGGTCACAGGTACGTGATTGTAATGATTGAGGGAGGACCTATCCCGGTAGGACAGTCTTACTCGAGATGATAGTATGCTATCTGGTTTACCTTTATCATCGTGTACTGTTTTAAGTGACATAACACGTCGCTATTACACGTTGATAGAGCCCCTAGGATTCTTGCTTGACCACCAGCAGTATGAGGGCGATCATATAAGTGGGAGCTGGGGGTCTATAAGCATATCCTTAAAAGGTCCCTAGTCGTGAGAGTTTCGAGACAGGGCATCGATTCTCCATAGTAGACTAGTGTATACAGTCGAGACCCCGACGAGAGGCGGTGGCCGGTCTCACAAGCCACTGGTGTCAGTTGGATCACCTAAGATGTATACAGGTGCTCATTGGGTTATGAGTACACCGGACAGGACTCGCCGGGAACATGCTAGTTGGTCATATACCAGATGTCAGATGGCAGTTCCCAGGTGACATGTGTACAGGTTAGTTCATCGACCTGGGGATCGTCATTTGTCTCGTGTGAGTTCCCACTGTACTTTGATTACTACCCTACCACGGCTCAAAGGAGTCGTGCAAACAGGTTTTAGTTGGGTACAGTCCCGAGCCACATGGAGGCAGTGAGCGTATCTTCAGGGGTTCGTCTCTCCCGGTATTGGGGGTGAGGTCGTGCTGTGTCTAGGAGAGCCATTACACGAAGTCCTTGGCCAAGGCAAGGAGATTTACTGGTAGGTATTCCAGTAGTATCTCAGGGTGTTCTGGGCTACACTCCGACACGACTTGTACCGCTTTTGGGGGTCTGACTTTTACCAACCCCCTAGGCCCGCCATGCGATACTCATAGACGAACGGACCGGACTGTACGGATATTGTCACTGACAGGCTCAGTAGGGTGTCAGGCTGAGTTCGCTCACGGACGTCCCTTTTAGTCAATACCTGGTAGCCTGTTATGTATTGGCTTATACCTCTAACGTGCTAGTGGTTAAATCCACAACCAAGGTGTTGATGAGTCTTTAGAGTCCCCCACATTCAGTTACTCAGCTTTCGGGCGAAAGGTTGTAGAGGCCGTATGGAGATATGGCAAGGTCCGATCAGATACGTGCGGTATTGCACGGATCAGGATCGGACAGTCTGTACTATAGGCCGTATGGTTATATGGCAGGGTTCGATCAGATACGTGCGGTATTGCACGGATCAGGATCGAACGGATATTACTAGCCGGCTTTGGTATAAGCCGGATCCTAGTATAGTACAGTGTAGATTTTGTCTCCTTGCATTTGTATTTCGGTCGAAATACAGATGCGGGTGTGTATGCACAGTATCGGGGTTTTCCTGTAATTTATTACGGGACCAGTTTTCTGGAGTTGCCTGTTTGCTTTCCGTTTCGGCCGATTTCCATTGTTCCGTTCATTGGCCGAAGATTGGTGGAGGAGGGCTTATTTGCATTGTTGCAAATAAGTATTTGTGGATGGGGTCTTTTGCTTATTGTTGCATCATGATTATAGCACCATCCTTTGACTTGATTTCTTCATGATGGCATGACTTTTTGAGTCATCATGGTTCATGATGGTTGGACTTTGTGAGGTGATGATGGTGGTGTTGAGTGTTGTGTTTATCTTGTGATTATTCCATATGATAACCATTCCTCTCTCTCTCTCTTGCATGATTCATATGGTCACCTCCCCCTTGACTTTTCCCTCTCTCCTTTTCCTAGATGGGCCGGCCATATAGGGGGCTGCCAATTGGCTTGGGGAGGGTAATTTTTGGTTGTTCTCTTGTTGCTCCAAAAATTCCCTTCATGTTCCATCTCAAGAGTTAAGTTCATTTTCCTCCACCACAAAAGGCAATCTCCAAGAACCCCAAATGAGACACAAGTTTCTACACATATTCTACAGCGAATCTTGGGCACGTCGAGTAGCCGGCTTCGTGCCCGAGTTGCCTCGGCATTGAGGTGGGAGCCCGTAAAAGAATTAGGCGATGTGGTGCACTTCCGGCGACGAGGAGGAGACGGGACATTCCGCAGGAGATCGGGACGATGACGAGAAGACCGGAGGACTTGGATCGTCGGTATATCTCTATTCCCTTTCTTGTAGATAGCTAGGACTGGTTAGTGGTTCGATCCGGGTATTAGTGCGCGGCGGTTTGCCAGTTCAGTAAAAATTTAAGTTTATCACCGCTTCCGCATTTGGCCGTCGGTTTGACGGTCGGGGCGCCGCCGTGCACTTACAGTGGTATCAGAGCCTCGCCATTAACTTAGTCTAGCTTGGTGTAGTGTGTTTTTCTGTTTCGATCGATCGAATGTTCCAAAACTACATTTTTGTTAGCATCAGTTTTCTGTTGGAAATTTTTGGTGTCGAAATATTTTTCAGGTTGTAAAATATTGATGTACTGGAAAATCTAAGAGCTCTGTAAAAATTCGACGAAGTAACTCCACAGTGGGAGCGCGGAACCGCCGCGAAAACCCCATTCCCGCCGCCCTTCCGCCGCACACTGTGGAGATCACTTCACCAATTTTTTACAGAGGCCTTCTGGGCTTAAAATATGGGTTTTGGAATATTAAAATTGGGCCCAGGATTTCTGTGAGTGCTACAGTTTTGGTTGGGGGCCCACTTGTTAATTTTTGATCGATCGGATATTTTAAACACATTTTTCACAGTATTTACATTATATCTGCGACCGTGAATGTCACTTGATCGGTAAATCCGGTCTAACTGCTATAGCCCGGTTAGACGGATTTGCGAACGTGACTTTCACGTTGATGTTCTGTTTTTGCTGTGATGTTGCGGATTGGTCGTGGGGGATAGCCTGGGTGCAATGCTAGTACAGTTGTGGTTGTATTATGTACATTTGATATTGCGGGGCGAGCGTCCGACATGTGGACTGCCGTCACTGCCTGTTTGTATTATTATTTTGGGGCACGACCTGGTTGCGGTCGATGTATCCGTTGTATGTATATTTTACTTTCTGTACTAGGATTACCCCGCGGAGGAGTGCACGGATAGCCGGGTTCTGGAGGGCAACAAGCCCGCATCTCATGGCATTGAGACGGAGGGGGCTTCACTCGAGAATTGGCGGGCTGTTCGCCGCACTCGTAGGGGGTACAGGTTGACCCAGGAGGGGTGCTCAAGTTACCGGATTCCGTGAAGTGCTGGGTAGTCCATTCACGGCGCTGAAGGGGGCTGCCTCGCTTCAGGTTTTGGCGGGTAACTTGCAGCGCCCGTAGGGGTCTAGGATTTCATTGCACAGGCTATCCACACGACCAGCGGAAAGTCGGGTTTTCAGTAGTGGCTCTGTGAAACCCGGGGATCCCAGATATCTGTATTGTTCTGTGATGCTGTACATTTCTGTGATGTTGCATTTCTTTTCACGCCTTGAGCGAAATACTATATATTGGTATATATATTAGTAGATGTTGTATATGTTTTACATCCGCGCTAGTCCAGTCCCCGCTCTGTCGTTAGTTAGCTAACCTAACGGGTAATGACGGGACCCAGTGGCGAATGCGGATGGCATATACGTACATCAGTATATTTTCGTTCTTTTTGGTGTGATCAATTGATGGGACTGCATTGATTCGGATCAATGCAAGTTAAAACAAACCTAATCTGATGTTGTTGGAACACTTTTCAAAAAGCTGTTATTGCAAGGACGTTTACTTTTGTTTTGCATCGTGGTATTCATTGGAATATCCTGCTCCTCAGTCGACGAGGCAAGGGCCGAGATCCCTTCACCGGGAATGACCCCTTGGACAGAAGTTTGCGTCAGGGCATTAACTTCACTATAGCCGATTACTTTTGCTTTGCATCGCGGTATTCATTTGGAATATCCTGCACCCCATTCTACGGGGAAAGAGCCGAGATCCCTTCACCGGGAGTGACCTCTTTAGCAAAGGTTTTCGTCACTATATTTTTAAAAAGCTATCCGTTCCTTCAACGATATCAAGTTCATTACGTTAAAGGTTTTCGCCAGAAACCATTCGTAGCCCTCCGTCGTTTCATATGGATAGTCAATAGTATTCAAGCTGTGTATGTTGGCCAAAGTCAAGGCACAGTGTTTGGTAGCTGTTGGTTATTCATATGCAGCATAGATAGATGCGTTGGTTTAGAACAGTCGTACTGCCATATTGGCCAAAGTCAAGGGTATGTACGGGTGGATTCAAATTAACCTGGAGAATGACGGGTAGAACTTGACATGTGACTTATGATATGTTGGCCAAAGTCAAGGTCATAAGAGCATGGGGCAGAAATCACATCGGGAGTTTCAAAAGAACTGAAACTTGCCAGATATGCGCATACCTTCTGGAGTGTGATAGCGTGAGCGGATTCCGTCACGTTATCATGCAATGATAGTTGGATCCCGATTCCCACTGATGAGTTAGTTTACTCCTCGGGTAACCCCGACTAATTCTTCTTTCAGGTTTGGAGGAGAATTTGAGGTACAGTGGGAGGTTTCCAGATTAGATAAATTGGTGACCATTCTGATCTAGGTTAGAGTGCACGCTGAGTGTTTCTTTTCTCTCTCTCTCTGGCAGCGACCATTGACCCGACCCTAAGACTTTGACTCAGTGACCAAGTTGACCGAACCTTCTTAAACACCGGCTTTTGGATTGTCAGAGTTGCAAACCTCATTGCCACTCCTACCTTTACCCTTCTCTCCAGGACACCCCGTTTTACTACGAACGTCCACTTCCATTGGACAAAACCATCGTATGGTTAGATACGAACTCGAAAGAATTTATTCGAGGATGGTTTCCGGTTCTGGAGAAAACGGATAGGATTATTCAGTTGTCTTTTCCTTTTACCCTCTCTCAGGTTACGAGTACTCCTTGGTTTAGGGGTAGTACACCTATTACGCAAATTGGATTGTCTTCTTCCAAACCTTAGGCTGGTGCCGACCGGTAGGGAATGAAGAAAACCAATTAGCATAACGATGGTGTGCAGAAGGTATTAAGTTCAGACAAAGCAAGGGATTAGTAAGAGGGCAAAGTAAATTGCAACAGATATTCACGACCAAACCAAATATTTCGTTACCACTCCCACATCACCTTTGTATTTCTCCAGGACACTCCGTATCACTACGAAGATCCACAGTTTATTTGGATACTCCATCGTATGGTTATATACGAACTCGAATGGAACTGGTTCCAGTTCGGAGATGGATTCTGGTTCAGGAGAAATAGGAATAAGGTTTATTCGGTTGTCTTTTATCTTCACCCTCTCTCATTGCGAGTGTTCCTAGGATTGGGACAGTACACCCATTATGCTTATTGGATAGTCTTCTTCCAAACCATAGGCTGGTGCCGAACGGTAGGGAAGGAAGAAAACCATTTGGCCTAAAAGGGTGTGCAGAAGGTAAAGACTAAAGACATATGAAGGGATTTGGATAGGTGGCAAAGAACTATACGGTTACAGTCGTGAATCTGGAAGAGGCATTACTAGGAATACCAGAATACCCCATCGGAACATTTCAATGTTTCAGTTTCACTGTGTAATGTTAAAGGAAAACTGATTTCCCGATTAGATACTTACTCCAGGGTATGTATTTACCAGGTACGATTCTTACATCTGTATGGTTTTACAGATGATGAGTGGGAGTAAGTTATTGGGAATTGGGTGATTATCCTCATTATATCGGGATTCGTTGTAATCAGTGATATTTGAGGAAATCACCTGGGCTGTTTGCCGGTCGGCAAATATTTGGTTTTGAATATCCGCTGTTATGCACCAATTTCAAATTGATATATCTGTACGTCTATTTTCATAGAGTGAGATATACCTTTCTGAAATTATGTCTACGACATTTACCTATATCAGTGGATGGTTAGGTAAGGAGCATTAAACAGCGGTGTAATTCTTCTTAACCATAAGTACAGTTTTCAACCTACGACACACAGTGAATGAGTTATCAGACTCAAGGGACTTATACAAAGGATTGTATGTTGTCCAGGGTCCATCAGGACAGAGGGCTTGGTCTTCGTACTATATTCGGTTTACTTATGACTTCTCTAGTTTTTAGACAGGTGTTTCGCGGAAACACAGGGTCCAAATTTTGAGAAGTTATAGGTATTTGAATAGAGTAGAGAACCAGGTATAGCAAGTATCGGGATTCTTCAAAGAGATCGAAGATGTAGATACTTGTGTATGGTATTCAGTTGATAGTAATGATAAAGAGATCTTGCTTCTCTTTCAGGTTACTCATAATTGGAAGTATTCCTAAGTTGAGTAACGCTGATCGGCCTCCTTCCATTTAGTTGACATGCGCTGGGGACAGCTGCATGATTTGAATCTGGTTCAATTAAATCAGTGCCTCAGTTTCTATATTGGATATAGAACAGTTCATATCTTAACGATGTTAAGGTACGGGGAGTTGTCCGGTTTATGATTAAAACCAGACACTGGACAACTCAAGGCACGTTTCTGTAATGGCTGTTTGTGGGTTGACCCAGGCTATGACGAGGGTTGACTTTCTACCATCTGGATGAACAATAGCGATATTGTTCTAGACTCGCCACAGTTTTATTAAAGATGGATTTTTTCAGAAAACAGTAGTGGGAGTATGGTAGAACTGGAAGTGATTCCAGAACCACAAACGATTACTGAAGATTTGATAAGGAACCTAAAGATTCAATCTGGATTGACATTCCATTGGCCACTCCGCAGATAAGGTGGGTAACTTCAGGCACCCGAGAGGCACTACGGTAGCCTCAAGGACGGTGACATGGAAGTTCTTGTTTACCCACAATTGCCATTGCTGTTGTTCCAGGTTACGAGACCCGGCGGGAGGATGAGTATAGCGTCGTTCTAAACCAGTTTTAGAAGTGTACGTCTATATGACTCTGTCAGAGGGTTGTCGTAGTCAGTGGGAGCAGCGGAAGCATTGGTGGACAGGTTGCTTATGTCTATTTATAGACTAGAGCAGATGTAGCGGAGATAGATCATCTATTTCTGACGTGACAGTCATGGGTTTGACTTCATCAGAATAGGGGATGGATCTGTTGAGAAGGTAGTAGGGTGTGATATCCTGGTATTTGGATGATATACACAGAGTAGGAAAAGAAACTCCTACACTACGATCGGTTATACTTTGGTCGTCACACAGTTGTTTCTCCACAAAGGAAATGGATTTTATATCAGACATACTGGTTACTAGATCTATGGTCTTAGATCTAGATTTGGGTGGTTTCCCAATCAGGGTACTTGACAGCATTCTAAGAGTATTTAGGATGGACGACTCCTGGCACGGTAGTGTACCTGCAGGTAATGGAGTCACCCTCTCCAAAGGTGTCTTACAGACTAAAGGGGAGAGGGACGGGCATGATTGGCAGATCACTTGCTCAGGCAATTGAGTCAATCGTGAGATGTCAAGTACCACACCAGATATTGTTCTTGCACTAGATGCAATAAGTTGACATTAATCCAATCCTGGAGAAACAGTCGGAAGCAGTTTTAGAACATAAGTGGATGTTCTAGGGAGATGATAACGACAGCCTCATTCAGGAGACAGTTATCATTCCAGGCTTCCAAGGTGACATGGACGACAAGGAGGTTGTCAGAGTTATAGTTTTCCTTCTGATGAGGGGCAGTATTTTGGACAGGTGGTCCAAGGCAATACTGAGGGAGGCATGGCGCGCAGGATACTGATTAAGTTCAGTTGACGATACAGTCTAAGAAGTTTGGATTTGGAGTTCATTTATGAGCTAGGTCCCATCAGACATCCAGACATATTCTGAGACAGGTATTGCTCTTTTCGGGAGATGGCTTTCTCCGCGAACTTGAGATATAGAGAGACATAGAAAGAAACAACTAAGCGGATCCACTCACTGAGGCTATTCCTCGAACGCAATAGTTCCGCAAACGAGCTTTGTGAGACTGACTAGTAGAGGAGTTGGATGTTCGGTATCACACGGGCTGTGAGTATGCGACATCGCAATAATTAGCCTTGAGTGCAAGTGGGAGATTGTTGGAGATAGTGCCCTCAGAGTCAATTATTAGGTCACAGGTACGTGATTGTAATGATTGAGGGAGGACCTATCCCGGTAGGACAGTCTTACTCGAGATGATAGTATGCTATCTGGTTTACCTTTATCATCGTGTACTGTTTTAAGTGACATGACACGTCGCTATTACACGTTGATAGAGCCCCTAGGATTCTTGCTTGACCACCAGCAGTATGAGGGCGATCATATAAGTGGGAGCTGGGGGTCTATAAGCATATCCTTAAAAGGTCCCTAGTCGTGAGAGTTTCGAGACAGGGCATCGATTCTCCATAGTAGACTAGTGTATACAGTCGAGACCCCGACGAGAGGCGGTGGCCGGTCTCACAAGCCACTGGTGTCAGTTGGATCACCTAAGATGTATACAGGTGCTCATTGGGTTATGAGTACACCGGACAGGACTCGCCGGGAACATGCTAGTTGGTCATATACCAGATGTCAGATGGCAGTTCCCAGGTGACATGTGTACAGGTTAGTTCATCGACCTGGGGATCGTCATTTGTCTCGTGTGAGTTCCCACTGTACTTTGATTACTACCCTACCACGGCTCAAAGGAGTCGTGCAAACAGGTTTTAGTTGGGTACAGTCCCGAGCCACATGGAGGCAGTGAGCGTATCTTCAGGGGTTCGTCTCTCCCGGTATTGGGGGTGAGGTCGTGCTGTGTCTAGGAGAGCCATTACACGAAGTCCTTGGCCAAGGCAAGGAGATTTACTGGTAGGTATTCCAGTAGTATCTCAGGGTGTTCTGGGCTACACTCCGACACGACTTGTACCGCTTTTGGGGGTCTGACTTTTACCAACCCCCTAGGCCCGCCATGCGATACTCATAGACGAACGGACCGGACTGTACGGATATTGTCACTGACAGGCTCAGTAGGGTGTCAGGCTGAGTTCGCTCACGGACGTCCCTTTTAGTCAATACCTGGTAGCCCGTTATGTATTGGCTTATACCTCTAACGTGCTAGTGGTTAAATCCACAACCAAGGTGTTGATGAGTCTTTAGAGTCCCCCACATTCAGTTACTCAGCTTTCGGGTGAAAGGTTGTAGAGGCCGTATGGAGATATGGCAAGGTCCGATCAGATACGTGCGGTATTGCACGGATCAGGATCGGACAGTCTGTACTATAGGCCATATGGTTATATGGCAGGGTTCGATCAGATACGTGCGGTATTGCACGGATCAGGATCGAACGGATATTACTAGCCGGCTTTGGTATAAGCCGGATCCTAGTATAGTACAGTGTAGATTTTGTCTCCTTGCATTTGTATTTCGGTCGAAATACAGATGCGGGTGTGTATGCACAGTATCGGGGTTTTCCTGTAATTTATTACGGGACCAGTTTTCTGGAGTTGCCTGTTTGCTTTCCGTTTCGGCCGATTTCCATTGTTCCGTTCATTGGCCGAAGATTGGTGGAGGAGGGCTTATTTGCATTGTTGCAAATAAGTATTTGTGGATGGGGTCTTTTGCTTATTGTTGCATCATGATTATAGCACCATCCTTTGACTTGATTTCTTCATGATGGCATGACTTTTTGAGTCATCATGGTTCATGATGGTTGGACTTTGTGAGGTGATGATGGTGGTGTTGAGTGTTGTGTTTATCTTGTGATTATTCCATATGATAACCATTCCTCTCTCTCTCTCTTGCATGATTCATATGGTCACCTCCCCCTTGACTTTTCCCTCTCTCCTTTTCCTAGATGGGCCGGCCATATAGGGGGCTGCCAATTGGCTTGGGGAGGGTAATTTTTGGTTGTTCTCTTGTTGCTCCAAAAATTCCCTTCATGTTCCATCTCAAGAGTTAAGTTCATTTTCCTCCACCACAAAAGGCAATCTCCAAGAACCCCAAATGAGACACAAGTTTCTACACATATTCTACAGCGAATCTTGGGCACGTCGAGTAGCCGGCTTCGTGCCCGAGTTGCCTCGGCATTGAGGTGGGAGCCCGTAAAAGAATTAGGCGATGTGGTGCACTTCCGGCGACGAGGAAGAGACGGGACATTCCGCAGGAGATCGGGACGATGACGAGAAGACCGGAGGACTTGGATCGTCGGTATATCTCTATTCCCTTTCTTGTAGATAGCTAGGACTGGTTAGTGGTTCGATCCGGGTATTAGTGCGCGGCGGTTTGCCAGTTCAGTAAAAATTTAAGTTTATCACCGCTTCCGCATTTGGCCGTCGGTTTGACGGCCGGGGCGCCGCCGTGCACTTACAGATCCATGTAAACGCACTCTTCCAAACAACCGTTTAGGAAAGCCGTTTTAACATCCATCTGCCAGATTTCATAGTCATGGAAGGCAGCAATGGCAAGTAAGATCCGAATGGATTTGAGCATAGCCACCGGAGAAAAAGTTTCGTCATAGTCCAAACCAGGTCTTTGACGAAAACCTTTTGCAACGAGTCTAGCTTTATAGGTTTCCACCTGCCCATCTACACCAAGTTTCCTTTTGTAGATCTATTTGCATCCAACGGGTTTTACCCCAGGTGGAGCAATATCCAAGGTCCACACTTTATTGGTGTACATGGACTCTATTTCGGATTCCATTGCTTCCTGCCACTTATCAGAGTCCCTACTGATAATGGCCTGCCTGAAACTGGTAGGGTCATCTTCTTCCAAGATGCAATCCTCTCGATCCCCGTCTTTGAGAAAACCGTAGTATCTCTCGGGCGGATGAGAAATCCTACCAGATCTGCGGAGTGGCTGAGGTTCGTTTGGGGTTATTGAATCTAGTGGCTCCTCCAAATTTTCAGTTACATTTTGTGGTCGCTGAATTTCTTCCAGTTCTACCGAACTCCCACTAGTTTCTTTTGCAAGAAACTCCCTTTCTAAGAAGGTAGCGTGGCGAGATACAAACACCTTCTGTTCCTCAGTGTGGTAGAACAGATATCCTAGTGAGTCTTTAGGATATCCCACAAATTTACACAGAACTGATCGTGCCTCTAGCTTGTCCGGTTTCTGTGTTTTCACATAGGCCGGACAACCCCATATCTTAAATCGCTTAAGATACGGATTTCTCCCACTCCATATTTCATATGGAGTCTCAGGCACAGATTTGGATGGAACATAATTCAGTAGGTATGCTGCTGTCTCTAGTGCAAGTCCCCAGAATGAAAGAGGTAACTCAGCATTACTCATCATGGATCGAACCATATCCAATAGGGTACGATTTCTTCTCTCCGATACACCATTGTGCTGTGGTGTATAAGGAGGAGTAAGCTGAGAGAGAATACCATTCTCTTTTAAGTAATCTCGGAATTCCGTGCTTAAGTACTCCCCTCCCCTATCAGACCGGAGGATCTTGATACTTTTGCCTGTCTGGTTCTCTACTTCCTTTCTGAATTCCTTGAATTTCTCAAAAGCTTCAGATTTGTGTTTCATCAGATACACATATCCGAACCTAGAGAGATCGTCAGTGAATGTGATGAAGTAGGAGAACCCACCCCTTGCATGTATAGACATCAGACCACATACATCACTATGTACGAGTCCCAAGAGCTCTGCTGCTCTTTCTCCATGTCCGGTGAACGGAGATTTGGTCATCTTCCCTTTGAGACAAGACTGACAAGTTTCATAAGATGAAAACTCGAACGCATTCAAGAGTCCATCTTTATGCAACTTACTCAGTCTTTTCTCTCCGATATGACCAAGTCTACAATGCCACAAGTAGGATTCATTCGTATCTGAATTCTTCCTCTTGCGTGTGTTTTGTATATTGAGAACTGTATTCTGATTTAGAACGTAGATACCATTACACAGTGTACCCTCTGCAACCAGTACCTTATGAAGGTAAATGTTCATGATATTCTTGTCAAGAACAAAGTTATATCCATCTTTATCGAGTAAAGAAACTGATATGATGTTGCAAACCATGGAGGGTACATAGTAGCAATCGTTCAAAATCATAGTCTTGCCATTTGGCAATACTAGGTGATATTCACCGACGGCTGCCGCATTTACTTGTGCTCCGTTCGCTACTCTGAGCGACATATCACCCGGTGCAACTTTCCTACTTTTTCTCAGTCCCTGCAATAAATTACAGATATGAGATCCTGATCCGGTATCAAGTACCCAGGAGGTAGGGCTGACCGTAAAACAGTTCTCAATAACAAGAACACCTGAAGTAGATGCAAAACCATGCATCTTCTTCAACTGGGTATCCTGGAAATCCATACAATCCCCTTTCCCTTTCTCATACTTATGACTGTTGTCACAAGTTAGAGCTGAACCAACGTTCCCCAGCCCCGAATAAGAATTCGGATCGGTCAAGCGATACATTTTATTATCTTGATTAGGGCGTGAAATGGTTGCTACCTGGAGAGGGAGAAAAGAAACACTCAGCGTATGCTCTTGCAAGATTAGATTGGTTTATTAATTTATCTAACCAGGATGTCTCCCACTGTTTCCTCAAATTCTTCTTAAAACCTTTTTAAAAGAAGAACTAGCCGGGATTTAATTCACGTTACAATACTTGCTTAACCTTTCAGCCAGGCTAGTGTCGGTACTTCGAGGGAGGTTTTCCAACGCTTTCGCGAAGTTCCTTAATTTAAGAACCTCTTTTTCCTGGGGGCGTAACCCCGCTAACACCTTTCTAGTCACCTACTAGGTTTATAGAATTGATTGTTAAGTGAAATAATCTCCCGAGAGTAATCCAACTCATCAGCGGGATCGGGATCCAACTATCATTGTGTGATGACCTAGATGGAATCCACTCTAGTCACTACACTCCAGAAGGTATGCTAAATCTGCAAGTTTCAGTTCTTTTGAAACTCCCGATGTGGTTTTTGCCCCTAGGACCCAAGTGATCTTGACGGAGTCAACAAATCAAAGAGCCCTAGTCAAGTTCAACCCGTCATTATCTGGATTGCATTAAGCCCACCCGCATAACCCTTGACGGAGTCAACAAGGTTATACGACTGTCCTAATCAATCCCATATACCGATACAAACAAGCAGCACTTAGCTACCGTACACTACGCCTTGACGGAGTCAACAAACGCAGCACGAATACTAAGTGTTACTTGTAAGAAATGACGGAGGGCTACGGCTGGGTTTTTGGCGAAAAACCCGTTAACGTAATGAACTTGATGTCGTTGAAGGAACCTGGTAATCCTTTTTTGAAAAACATAGTGGCGAAAACTTTTGCTAAAGAGGTCACTCCCTGTGAATGGATCTCGGCTCTTTCCTCGTTGAGTGAGGTGCTGGGCATTCATAAGATGAATACCTCGATGCAAAGCAAGAATAATCGACTATGGTGAAGTTATTACCCTGACGCAAACTTTTTGTCCAAGGGGTCACTCCCGATGAGGGGATCTCGGCCCTTGCCTCGTCGATTGAGGTGCTGGGCATTCATAACCGAATACCTCGATGCAAAACAAAAAGATGAACGTCCTTGTAATAACAGCTTTTTGAAAAACTTGTTCCAACAACATCTTTTAGGTTTATTTTCTTGCATTAGTTCTTTTAATGCGTCCCATCATTTAAATCCTACCATTGCAGAAAACAACCAAAATATGACGTACGCTTATGCCATTCGCATTCGCCTCGGGGCCCCGTCATCACCCGTTAGGTTACTTAACTAACGACAGAGTGGGGGCTGGGCTAGCGCGGCTGTAAAACATAAGCAACGTCTAAATAGTTATTATATATAGATATACAGCAATGATAGCCAATCCAGATCACAGATGAACACTTTGGATATACTAGGAACCCGCGATTCGTTCGAGCCTGCAACGAAAAGCGGATTACACGGTCGCGATGAATAGCCAAAACCCCACCCAAGACCCCTACGGGTGCGGCAAACTACCCGCCAGTACCCGAAGCGAAGCAACCTCCCTCAACGCCGTGAGTAGGCCACTCGGCACTTCGAGATACCCGGTAGTTTGTGCACCCCCTCCATGGGTCTATCCTAGGAGCAAAAAAGTAAAAAGAATTATACAATGACGGCTACAACCCCGACCCGGTTGTGCGGCCATACAAATAATATTATATCAATTTACAAATTTATTACATGAATGAAAGAAAAAGAAACTCTCATCTCACATCCACCCCGGCTATTCATCCGCGACAATCCAACGAGTTCATATACACATACCATCAATAACACAGATCACAGATGTGTATAACCCCCACTAATCGGCGTATAGCGATTAGTATACGTTCAATACACGTATAACATTTCAGATATAACCATTAGCCAAAGTCTACAGAACATCGACCAAAAATACGGATTTTTAAGCCCCAAAAACTAATTTTTCGTTCTGGAAAATCTGGGCAGAAAAGTCATATACCAAAAATCCCAAAATACCCAAATAAGAAAACCGCAAGAAAACGATTCCCCAACAGAGCCAAGGGAGCCGCGGTTCCGCGGCATAAGCAAGCTTATGCCGCGGAAACGCCGCGCTTTGGATGAGTTGGGGGATGAAATTTTTCCAGTTTTCAAACAAAAGCCTGAGCCGATTTTTAGTGTATGATTTATTAATTTTTGAACAGAAAAAAAATCGGCAGAAACATGAAATTTCCGGGGTATTTTGCGGTTTTTCGTCCGGTCGAAATTCTAAACACTTTGCTAACATGCTAGGGTGTGTTTAGTTAGGCTCTGATACCACTGTTAGGTCCACGTTACCTCTCCCGGTACTTTCGGGGTTGCGGAAACGGTAAAACAAAATTTTTTATGGACTTGGCAACATGGACCGTAAAAGCCGGATCTTTACTAAACAATACACTAGCATCCTAACTAGAGATTTATCTACTCGGTTAGGGGTTATACCTCAACTTGAACTCCTTCTCTTCTTGTTGTTCTTCTCTTTGCTTGCTCGATGGTTGATCCGGACTTTGGTCACCTCCGCGGCCTCCTTGAGTCGAAGACGATCCACCCGAGAGATGTACACCGAGCTCCACCTCGAGCCGAGGTAACTAAGGCAAGGAGATTGCTAATCTAGAAGCCCTAGGTTGTGTAGAAGTGGTAGATGAATGGTTTTGTCTTTGTGGGATCTTTATCTCTTAACACATGAGATCAAAAGATAAATCAAGAGGAGGAAGAAGGAGGAGCTAGCTAACAACCATGGAGCTTCTCATTCCAAGAGAGAGAATGAGAATGAGCAAATGAAAAACTTAACCAAGAGAAAAACCAACCATGGTTGCAATAATGCAAAACATTATCATTACTAATCCCATCAAGATAAAGTTGATGGCTACAAATGACATGACCATTATCATAACAAAAAGAAAAAGAAAACCAAAGAATACTTTAGATCTTTCAAGAAGATCCTAGTCAACTTTGGTCAAACGGTCAACAAAATCAAGATGGTTAAATGGTCAATGTAATTAGCCATAACATAATTATCAATGAAAGGATTAGTAAATAATGTCCCCGGCTCATAATGGTTTTGACCAAACGAACTGTCAAAACCCTAATGAGCCTGCCACATAACGGTTTTGGCCGAACCAACTGCCAAAACCCTAATGAGGCACCTCCTCCTTCATCGATCTGGAAAACTGTGCATACACACTTGCATCCGTATTCCGTAGAATGCGGATGCACAGAAGACAAAACAAATCCATCCGTGCAATACTAGGATCCGGCTTAAACCAAAGCCCACTAGTATTGCCTGCCCGAACACCACACGCACACAAGTGTACGTAAGTGATCGCAGCCCTGCCGTAAAACCATACGGCCTCTACACGTTTCGCTCAGTGCAGGGAAACTCTCTGTGTGGGACTCTAAAGACTCGACACTACGCTGGCAGTGGGTTTAACCACAGACCGCAAGCGGCACTAGCTGTACGTAACGGTCCCCAGGTAGATGTCGATAAGAAGGCCGATGAGGTAAACCCATCCGAACTCCTCCTGAGCCTGTATGTGACAATCTCCGTACAGTCCGGTCTGTTCGTCTGATATATCGCATGTCGGGCCTAGGGGGCGGTAAACGTCAGTCCCCTAAAAGCGGTACAAGTCGTGTCGGAGTGAAGCCCAATACACCCTGAGATAACACTGGAAACCCACCAGTATATCTTGCTTGCCCTGGCCAGGGACTACTCGTGTAATGGCTCTCCTAGACACAACGCGATGTCAACCCCCAATACCGGGAGAGACGAATCCTGTCTAACCGTCACTGCCTCCAAGTGCTTCGGGACTGCACCCAACTACCACCTGTTTGCACGACTCAGTAGAGCCATGGTAGGGTAGTAATCAAAGAACAGTGGGAACACACTCGAGGCGAAGTGACAGTGTCAAGTCAGCGGACTAAGCTGTACTCATGTCACCTGGGAACTGATAACTGACGATAGGTATAATACCAACCATTTGTTCCCGACGAGTCCTGTCCAGTGTACTCGTAACCTAACGAGCACCCGCATACTATCTCAAGTACTGCGTACTGACGGCTGTGGGACAGACCGTCTCCCGTGCTGGGATGAGAAGCGCATACGCTAGTCTACTCCGGAGTATCGATGCCCTATCTCGATACTCCCACGACTAGGGACGTGTATAAGGATGTGCTTGTAGATTACCCAGCCCCCACGAGTGTGATCACCATCATAACGCCGGTAATCAAGCAAAGATCCTAAGGGCTCTACTAATGCGTATAGGTGATATAATGAATAAACACACATGTACACATTAAAGCAGAGACAAACCAAGTAGCATACTACTATATCGAGCAAGATTGTCTATACAGCTGTGAATATCCCAAGCATCCATCAAGTAATATACATACTAGTATGATACAGTAATGGCCTCTAGGGCATATACACCAACAGAAACATTAAGAGACCTTGGACACAGATTGAGTTTCAGTGCAGTTTTCTATCCGCAGACCGACGGTCAATCAGAGCGGACCATTTAGACTCTTGCGGACATGCTCCGAGCTTGCGTTCTAGATTTCGGTGGCAGTTGGGATCGCCACTTGCCTTTGATAGAGTTTTCTTATAATAACAGCTTCCAGGAGAAGATTTAGATGGCACCCTTCGAGATATTATATAGGAGGAAGTGTCGATCACCGGTTTGTTGGACAGAGCTCAGCGAGAGCAGTATTTTGGGACCACAGATTATGCAGGAGATGACCGAAAAGATTCAGCTGATTCGTGATAGGATGAGAGCGGCCCAGAGCAGGCAGAAATCTTATGCAGACTGACGTTGGCGCAGACTTGAGTTCGTCATTGTCGATCATGTTTTCTTGAAGGTTTCTCCGATGAAGGGCGTGTCGATATTCGGAAAGAAAATGAAGGCTTAGTTCCAGATATGTGGGTTCTTTGAGATTCTTGAGCGTGTCGTCGCAGTTGCTTATCGTTTGTCTCTTCCATCCAATTTCCTAGATATTCACCCCGTGTTTCATGTATTGATACTCCGCAAGTACCTTCATGACCCCTTTCGCGTGATACAACATCAGGCTGGAGCGCGATCTTTTTTTCACCAAGTAGCCAATAGTCATTCTAGATCGGCAGGTGAAGAAGGTGAGGTCCGAGGTCATACCGTCCGTAAAAGGGTTCTTGGTGTAGCTCGAACGGCGAAAAGGTCACGTGGGAAAATCGAGGACGAGATGTGGAAGAAATATTCCCATCTCTTCGAGAGCACGCGTAGTTAAATTTTAAATTCGGGGACCGAATTTCTTTAAGGGGGAAGATTGTAACGTTCTGGAAAAAAAATCGTTTAGGTGAAATTTCCGATAATCGGTAAAATAACTGGTGTTTTCCGTAAAACCCAAGATATAATTATATTTCAACATAAACTTAAATATACCTATTTTAGCTATGTAATTGCTAGTATTTGGTATTTGATTAGTCACTTATAAGTTCTTAGTTTACTTAAATATTTTTCCTTAATTAATTATTTTAAATATTATTATAAGCTTTCACTTATACATTTATTAGTGTTAATTACAAATGAGAATGAGTTAGTTACTCAAGTGTGAACCATGATAACTTTAAACCAAGTTCATATCATGTTTTCTTTTTCTCTTTTGGTTGCAAGGTTCTAGTTAATTCTAGGTTGAAATGGAATTGGAAATAAAATGAAATAGAAAATAGAATTAAGTAGTGTGATGCAATAATGACGTAAGGAGGGTTTTTTTTTGACTTGGAAACATCTACACACACCCACACCCTTCCTCATTCTGTGCAATTGCTGAGCCTTTTCCTGCTGCAGCCCCTCCCCTATTTCCATCCTCTTTCTCATCTCATTCCAACCCCATTTCTCATATAAAATAAAAGAATAAAGAATAAAGAATTGAGGTATGGGGGTACTTTCTTGTCTTGGACACTTCTACACTCACCCACACACACATCACTCTTTCTCCCTCTTCCAATTTCTGGCCGAAACCTCCTTGGCTGCCCATTCCCATTTTCTCCACTTCATTTCATTCAAAAATCTTCAAAAATTCCATCAAAAAATCAATAAAAAACCTCACAAACTCCTAATTAAACCTTACCCATTATTTCTTGATCAAAACTAGCATGGTTTTTGGAGCAAGAGAACAATTTGGAGGCCAAGTTGCATGTTAAACCTACAAATCTTTGAGGTATAAATCCTAACCCCATGTTTAATTTGTTGCTAAATTACTTTAAATCAGCTTGATTAGGTATCTAAATGGTTCTAATTGCAAGTTTTGGAATTTCAAGAGAGGGTTTTGAATTAAAGTTAGGGTTTTTCATCACTTGATCTTGCTGCAATGTGTAGTCTCACATCTTAAGACATGGCAAAATCTAAGCGAGTTGCTAGTTTGCTAATTGTTACTTTAAAATTTTCCAAATTATATAATTTTGCAAACAAGATTTTTAGGATTAATGTAAAGAGGTGAGATTAAATTTTAGTAAATATTGGTGTGACCTAATTAGGTTATTAAGTGAGCTATATGGCTGTTAGAATTTATAAAACATCTAGATTAGTATTAAAACGGTTAATGGTTGCTTACTAGGTTTTTGGAATAAATCGATTTGAATTAAGTTTGAGGTTTTGATGGTTTACAACCTATTTCCTAATGTATTTAGTGTGTAGTGAACGCGCGATTGGTGCGATTGGGTTTTTGGCTTGGGGTTTGCCACATATAGCGACCCTAGTTGTGGTTTGTGGCGTTGTCGCGAGCACGTTTTGTGCACCAAGTGTGTGCACATTTAGTTAGTGCGCGTGGTTGACTTGTATTGTTTGTGTCCGCGACTATTTATATATTTATTCTTTTATTTCCTTGCGTACGTTTCTAGGATCGGGTGCAGAGGCGTCGGATGTGGCGCGGAAATGGCAGAGCTGAAATCGGATCATATTAGCCGAGGTGTCCCGGTGAGTAGATGTACACATCTACGGGGGAATCGTCTGGATGGCGCGATGCGTCCGATAGTCAGGATTTCTAGTAGTGTTTGTATTTATATGCATAGTCTCTTAGTTAGTCATCTCATTGCATTGCATCATCATGGATATATATGATATTATCTCATAGGACACTTGCACTATTACCATTGGTTCATGCCGCACGTGCACTATTCATGCGTACACACACGTCTTGGGTAATTGCTATGTCACGAACACTATAGAACTTGCTTAGAATCGGTATCTGTGCATTGCATCATATATGATCTGTAGACTTGTACTTGTATAGTCATTTCATCAGGATGGATACGCAGGATTGTTAGTTATATATACATACCTCATTGCATCATGATTCATGCATAGCTTCTGGCCGTACTTCGCATGATATATACTATCGTATCATAGACATCCATCATCACTGACATGTTTACATATTGTGATTCTTCTCGAGAATTTCAGTATTTGTGAGATTTATGGATTTTGGGGAAAACCGTAAGGATTTTATAAACCTAGTATTATTTTAAAGTAGAAATTGCGGTTTTCTCGTGATATGATGTGCGCGGCGTCCACCATGTGTTTTCTCGGTTCTTGAGCAGTATCATATACCCGATTCGAGGAGGGGGATGCACCGTCTGCGGGTACATGGTGGACCCGGTGCGGTACCTCGAGGCAAGAAGATCGCATAGATGGCGTTGAGCCCGGCAGGGGAGCACTACCGACCGGTTATTTTGACGCGGCGGATATCCGGAGGATACCGACGTGTAAGTGCACGGCGGCGCCCCGGCCGTCAATCCGACGCCGGAAAGCGGAAGCGGTGAATAACTTAAATTTTGCGGACTTAGCAAACCGGCACCACCGCGCACTATAACCCGGATCGAACCATTAACTAGTCTAAGCTACTTAACAAGATGGGTTAGAGATATACCGACGATCCAAGTCCTCCGGTCTTCTCGCCATCGTCCGGATCTCCTGCGGAAAAGTCCCGTCTCCTCCTCGTCGCCGGAAGTGCACCACATCGCCTACTTTGTTTACGGGCTCCCACCTCAATGCCGAGGCAACTCGGGCACGAAGCCGGCTACTCGACGTGCCCAAGATTCGCTGTAGAATATGTAGTGAGCTTGTGTCTCTTTTTGGGATTGTGGAGTTGCCTTTTTGTGGAGGAAAAAAGAACTTTGAGAGAGGTGAGGAAAAATGTATCATGCAAAAGAATGAGAATGACATTTTTCTCACAACCAAAAGAAAAACCCCACCACCTCACAAGTGGCCGGCCATGAGAGGAGAGTGAGAATGGAGAGTCAAGAGAGAGACCAAAAGAGGGAGCCATTCTCTACTAATCCCAAAGAGAGAGAGGAAAGCTATCATGCAAAAGAAATGATAGCAAGGAAAGTCTAACACTCCAACACCAACCACCAACCTCATCATCAACAACCATGATGAGCCAAAAGTCATGCCATCATGACAAGAGGAAGTCAAGGTCAATGAAAAGATGTCATGATACAACAATAAGCAAATACCCCCTCCACAAATACTTATTTGCAACAATGCAAATAAGCCCTCCTCCACCAATCTTCGGCCAATGAACGGAACAATGGAAATTGGCCGAAACGGAAAGCAAACTGGCAACTCCAAAAAACTGGTCCCGTAATAAATTACGGGAAAACCCCGATACTGTGCATACACACCCGCATCTGTATTTCGACCGAAATACAAATGCAATGAGACAAACTCTACACTGTACTATACTAAGATCCGGCTTAAACCAAAGCCGGCTAGTAATATCTGTTCGATCCTGATCCGTGCAATACCGCACGTATCTGATCGAACCCTGCCATATACCCATACGGCCTATAGTACAAACTGTCCGATCCTGATCCGTGCAATACCGCACGTATCTGACCGGACCTTGCCATATCTCCATACGGCCTCTACAACCTTTCGCCCGAAAGCTGAGTAACTGAAATGTGGGGGACTCTAAAGACTCGTCAACACCTTGGTTGTGGATTTAACCACTAGCACGTCAGAGGTATAAGCCAATACGTGACGGGCTACCAGGTACTGACCAAATGGGACGTCGATGAGGAAGCTCACCCCGACACCCAACTGAGCCTGTCAGTGACAATATCCGTGCAGTCCGGTCCGTTCGTCTATGAGCATCGCATGGCGGGCCTAGGGGGTTGGTAAAAGTCAGACCCCCAAAAGCGGTACAAGTCGTGTCGGAGTGTAGCCCAGAACACCCTGAGATACTACTGGAATACCTACCAGTAAATCTCCTTGCCTTGGCCAAGGACTTTGTGTAATGGCTCTCCTAGACACAGCACGACCTCACCCCCAATACCGGGAGAGACGAACCCCTGAAGATACGCTCACTGCCTCCATGTGGCTCGGGACTGTACCCAACTAAAACCTGTTTGCACGACTCCTTTGAGCCGTGGTAGGGTAGTAATCAAAGTACAGTGGGAACTCACACGAGACAAATGACGATCCCCAGGTCGATGAACTAACCTGCACACATGTCACCAGGGAACTGCCATCTGACGTCTGGTATATGACCAACTAGCATGTTCCCGGCGAGTCCTGTCCGGTGTACTCATAACCCAATGAGCACCTGTATACATCTTAGGTGATCCAACTGACACCAGTGGCTTGTGAGACCGGCCACCGCCCCTCGTCGGGGTCTCGACTGTATACACTAGTCTACTATGGAGAATCGATGCCCGGTCTCGAAACTCCCACGACTAGGGACCTTTTAAGGATATGCTTGTAGACCCCCAGCTCCCACTTATATGATCGCCCTCATACTGCTGGTGGTCAAGCAAGAATCCTAGGGGCTCTATCAACGTGTAATAGCGACGTGTCAGGTCACCTAAAACAGTACACGATGATAAAGGTAAACCAGATAGCATACTATCATCTCGAGTAAGACTGTCCTACCGGGATAGGTCCTCCCTCAATCATTACAATCACGTACCTGTGACCTAATAATTGACTCTGAGGGCACTACCTCCAACAATCTCCCACTTGCACTCAAGGCTAATTATTGCGATGTCGCATACTCACAGCCCGTGTGATACCGAACATCCAACTCCTCTACTAGTCAGTCTCACAAAGCTCGTTTGCGGAACTATTGCGTTCGAGGAATAGCCTCAGTGAGTGGATCCGCTTAGTTGTTTCTTTCTATGTCTCTTTATATCTCAAGTTCGCGGAGAAGCCCATCTCCCGAAAAGAGCAATACCTGTCTTAGAATGTGTCTAGATGTCTGATGGGACATAGCTCATAAATGAACTCCAAATCCAAACTTCTTAGACTGTATCGACAACTGAACTTAATCAGTATTCTGCGCGCCATGCTTCCCTCAGTATTGCCTTGGACCACCTGTCCAAAATACTGCCCCTCATCAGAAGGAAAAACTATAACTCTGACAACCTTCTTGTCGTCCATGTCACCTTGGAAGCCTGGAATGATAACTGTCTCCTGAATGAGGCTGTCGTTATCATCTCCCTAGAACATCCACTTATGTTCTAAAACTGCTTCCGACTGTTTCTCCAGGATTGGATTAATGTCAACTTATTGCATCTAGTGCAAGAACAACATCTGGTGTGGTACTTGACATCTCACGATTGACTCAATTGCCTGAGCAAGTGATCTGCCAATCATGCCCGTCCCTCTCCCCTTTAGTCTGTAAGACACCTTTGGAGAGGGTGACTCCATTACCTGCAGGTACACTACCGTGCCAGGAGTCGTCCATCCTAAATACTCTTAGAATGCTGTCAAGTACCCTGATTGGGAAACCACCCAAATCTAGATCTAAGACCATAGATCTAGTAACCAGTATGTCTGATATAAAATCCATTTCCTTTGTGGAGAAACTACTGTGCGACGACCAAAGTATAACCGATCGTAGTATAGGAATTTCTTTTCCTATTCTATGTATGTCATCCAAATACCAGGATATCACACCCTACTACCTTCTCAACAGATCCATCCCCTATTCTGATGACGTCAAACCCATGACTGTCACATCAGAAATAGATGATCTATCTCCGCTACATCTGCTTTAGTCTATAAATAGATATAAGCCTGATGTCCACCAATGCTTCCGCTGCTCCCACTGACTACGACAACCCTCTGCCAGAGTCATATAGACGTGCACTTCTAAAACTAGTTTAGAACGACGCTATACTCATCCTCCTGCCGGGTCTCGCAGCCTGGAACAACAACAATGGCAAGTGTGGGTAAACAAGAACTTCCCTGTCACCGTCCTTGAGGCTACCGTAGTACCTCTCGGGTGCCTGAAGTTACCTACCTTATCTGCGGAGTGGCCAATGGAATGTCAATCCAGATTGAATCTTTAGGTTCCTTATCAAATCTTCAGTAATCGTTTGTGGTTCTGGAATCATTTCCAGTTCTACCATACTCCCACTGCTGTTTTCCTGAAAACATCCATTTTTAATTTAAAACTGTGGCGAGTCAAGAACAATATCGCTATTGATCTTCCAGATGGTAGAAAGTCAACCCGCGTCATAGCCTGGGTCAACCCACAAACAGCCATTACAGAAACGTGCCTTGAGTTGTCCAGTGTCTGGTTTTAAGCATAAACCGGACAACTCCCCGTACCTTAACAATGTTAAGATATGAACTGTTCTATATCCAATACAGAAACAGAGGCACTGATTTAATTTGAACCAGATCCAAATCATGCAACTGTCTCCAGTGCATGTCAACTAAATGGAATGAGGCCGATCAGCGTTACTCAACTTAGGAATACTTCCAATTATGAGTAACCTGAAAGAGAAGCAAGATCTCTTTATCATTACTATCAACTGAATACCATACACAAGCATCTACATCTTCGATCTCTTTGAAGAATCCCGATACTTGCTATACCTGGTTCTCTACTCTATTCAAATACCTATAACTCCTCAAAACTTAGACCCTGTGTTTCTACGAAACACATGTCTAAGAACTAGAGAAGTTAAAAGTAAACAGAATATAGTATGAGGACCAACCCCTCTGTCCTAATGGACACTGGACAACATACAATACTCTGTATAAGTCCGCTGAGTCTAACAACTCTTTCACTGTGTGTCGTAGATTGAAAACTGTACTTATGGTTAAGAAGAATTACACCGCTGTTTAATGCTCCTTACCTAACCATCCACTGATATAGGTAAATGTCATCGACATAATATCAAAAGGTATATCTCACTCTATGAAAATAGACGTACAGATATATCAATTTGAAATTGGTGCACAACAGCGGATATTCAAAACCAAATATTTGCCGACCGGCAAACAGCCCAGGTGATCTCCTCAAATATCACCGATTACCATGAATCCCGATATAATGAGGATGATCACCCAATTCCCAATAACCTACTCACACTCATCATCTGTAAAACCATACAGATGTGAGAATCAAACCTGGTAAATACATACCCTGGAGCAAGTATCTAATCGGGAAATCAGTTTTCCATTAACAGTACACAGTTGAACTGAAACATTGAAATGTTTCGATGGGGTATCCTGGTATTCCTAGTAATGCCCTTTCCATTATCCAGATTCACAACTGTAACCGTATAATTCTTTGCCACCTCTCCAAATCCCTTCATATGTCTTTAGTCATTATCTTCTGCACACCCCTTTAGGCCAAATGGTTTTCTTCCTTCCCTACCGTTCGGCACCAGCCTATGGTTTGGAAGAAGACTATCCAATAAGCATAATGGGTGTACTGTCCCAATCCTAGGAACACTCGCAATGAGAGAGGGTGAAGATAAAAGACAACCGAATAAACCTTATTCCTATTTCTCCTGAACCAGAATCCATCCCCGAACTGGAACAAGTTCCATTCGAGTTCGTATATAACCATACGATGGAGTATCCAAATAAACTGTGGATCTTCGTAGTGATACGGAGTGTCCTGGAGAAATACAAAGGTGATGTGGGAGTGGTAATGAAATATTTGGTTTGGTCGTGAATATCTGTTGCAATTTACTTTGCCCTCTTACTAATCCCTTGCTTTGTCTGAACTTAATACCTTCTGTACACCATCGTTAGGCTAATTGGTTTTCTTCATTCCCTACCGGTCGGCACCAGCCTAAGGTTTGGAAGAAGACAATCCAATTTGCGTAATAGGTGTACTACCCCTAAACCAAGGAGTACTCGTAACCTGAGAGAGGGTAAAAGGAAAAGACAACTGAATAATCCTATCCGTTTTCTCCAGAACCGGAAACCATCCTCGAATAAATTCTTTCGAGTTCGTATCTAACCATACGATGGTTTTGTCCAATGGAAGTGGACGTTCATAGTAAAACGGGGTGTCCTGGAGAAAAGGGTAAAAGTAGGAGTGGCAATGAGGTCTGCAACTCTGACAATCCAAAAGCCAGTGTTTAAGAAGGTTCGGTCAACTTGGTCACTGAGTCAAAGTCTTAGGGTCGGGTCAATGGTCGCTGCCAAAGAGAGAGAGAAAAGAAACACTCAGCGTGCACTCTAACCTAGATCAGAATGGTCACCAATTTTTCTAATCTGAAACCTCCCACTGTACCTCAAATTCTCCTCCAAACCTGAAAGAAGAATTAGTCGGGGTTACCCGAGGAGTAAACTAACTCATCAGTGGGAATCGGGATCCAACTATCATTGCATGATAACGTGACGGAATCCGCTCACGCTATCACACTCCAGAAGGTATGCGCATATCTGGCAAGTTTCAGTTCTTTTGAAACTCCCGATGTGATTTCTGCCCCATGCTCTTATGACCTTGACTTTGGCCAACAAATCATAAGTCACATGTCAAGTTCTACCCGTCATCCATCCGTACAAGCCCTTGACGAAGGTCAACAAGGCTATACGACTGTCCCAAACCAACGCATCTATCTATGCAGCAGAAAGGTAACAAGCAGCTACCATACACTATGCCTTGACGAAGGTCAACAAACACAGCATGAATACTACGTGCTACCCGTCTGAAACGACGGAGGGCTACGAATGGTTTCTGGCGAAAACCTTTAACGTAAAGAACTTGATATCGTTGAAGGAACTGATAGCTTTTTGAAAATATAGTGACGACAACCGTTGCTAAAGAGGTCACTCCCGGTGAAGGGATCTCGGCTCTTTCCCCGTAGAATGGGGTGCAGGATATTCCAACTGAATACCGCGATGCAAAGCAAAAGTAATCGGCTATAGTGAAGTTAATGCCCTGACGCAAACTTCTGTCCAAGGGGTCACTCCCGGTGAAGGGATCTCGGCCCTTGCCTCGTCGACTGAGGAGCAGGATATTCCAATGAATACCACGATGCAAAACAAAAGTAAACGTCCTTGCAATAACAGCCTTTTGAAAAGTGTTCCAACAACATCAGATTAGGTTTGTTTTAACTTGCATTGATTCGAATCAATGCAGTCCCATCAATTGATCACACCAAAAAGAACGAAAATATACTGATGTACGTATATGCCATCCGCATTCGCCACTGGGTCCCGTCATTACCCGTTAGGTTAGCTAACTAACGACAGAGCGGGGACTGGACTAGCGCGGATGCAAAACATACACAACATCTACTAATATATATACCAATATATTATATTCGCTCAAGGCGTGAATAAAATGCAACATCACAGAGAATGAACAGCATCACAGAAACAATACAGATATCTGGGATCCCCGGGTTTCACAGAGCCACTACTGAAACCCGACGTTCCCCTGGTCGTGTGGATAGCCTGTGCAATGAAATCCTAGACCCCTACGGGCGCGGCAAGTTACCCGCCAAAACCTGAAGCGAGGCAGCCCCCTTCAGCAACGTGAATGGACCACCCAGCACTTCACGGAATCCGGTAACTTGGGCACCCCTCCTGGGTCAACCTGTACCCCCTACGAGTGCGGCGAATAGCCCGCCAATCCTAGAGTGAAGCCCCTTCCGTCTCAATGCCATGAGATGCGGGCTTGTTGCCCTCCAGAACCCGGCTATCCGTGCACCCCTCCGCGGGGCAATCCTAGTACAGAAAGTAAAATATACATACACCGGGTACATCGACCGCAACCAGGCCGTGCCCCAAAATAATAATACAAACAGGCAGTGACGGCAGTCCACATGTCGGACGCTCGCCCCGCAATATCAAATGTACATAATACAACCACAACTGTACTAGCATTGCATCCAGGCTATCCCCCACGACCGATCCGCAACAACACAGCAAATACATAGAACATCAACGTGAAAGTCACGTTCGCAAATCCGTCTAACCGGGCTATAGCAGTTAGACAGGATTTACCGATCGAGTGACATTCACGGTCGCAGATATAATGTAAATACTGTGAAAAATGTGTTTAAAATATTTTCGATTGATCAAACAATTAACAAGTGGGCCCCAAAGAAAACTGTAGCACTCACAGAAACAATTGGCCCAATTTTAATATTCTAAAACCCATAATTTAAGCCCAGAAAGCCTCTGGAAAAAAATGGTGCAGTGATTGCTACAGGACGCGGCGGAAGCGCGGCATAATGGGGGATAGTGCGGCGCTTCCGCGCTCCGACTATGGTATCACTTCATCAAATTTTTACAGAGTGCTTAGATTTTTCAGTACATCAATATTGTACAACCTGAAAAAAATTTCGACACTAAAAATTTCCAACAGAAAACTGATGCGACAAAATACGGGTTTTTGGACTTTTTGATCGATCGGAAATGCAAACACATTACACCAAGCTAGACTAAGTTAATGGCGAGGCTCTGATACCACTGTAAGTGCACGGCGGCGCCCCGGCCGTCAATCCGACGCCGGAAAGCGGAAGCGGTGAATAACTTAAATTTTGCGGACTTAGCAAACCGGCACCACCGCGCACTATAACCCGGATCGAACCATTAACTAGTCTAAGCTACTTAACAAGATGGGTTAGAGATATACCGACGATCCAAGTCCTCCGGTCTTCTCGCCATCGTCCGGATCTCCTGCGGAAAAGTCCCGTCTCCTCCTCGTCGCCGGAAGTGCACCACATCGCCTACTTTGTTTACGGGCTCCCACCTCAATGCCGAGGCAACTCGGGTACGAAGCCGGCTACTCGACGTGCCCAAGATTCGCTGTAGAATATGTAGTGAGCTTGTGTCTCTTTTTGGGATTGTGGAGTTGCCTTTTTGTGGAGGAAAAAAGAACTTTGAGAGAGGTGAGGAAAAATGTATCATGCAAAAGAATGAGAATGACATTTTTCTCACAACCAAAAGAAAAACCCCACCACCTCACAAGTGGCCGGCCATGAGAGGAGAGTGAGAATGGAGAGTCAAGAGAGAGACCAAAAGAGGGAGCCATTCTCTACTAATCCCAAAGAGAGAGAGGAAAGCTATCATGCAAAAGAAATGATAGCAAGGAAAGTCTAACACTCCAACACCAACCACCAACCTCATCATCAACAACCATGATGAGCCAAAAGTCATGCCATCATGACAAGAGGAAGTCAAGGTCAATGAAAAGATGTCATGATACAACAATAAGCAAATACCCCCTCCACAAATACTTATTTGCAACAATGCAAATAAGCCCTCCTCCACCAATCTTCGGCCAATGAACGGAACAATGGAAATTGGCCGAAACGGAAAGCAAACTGGCAACTCCAAAAAACTGGTCCCGTAATAAATTACGGGAAAACCCCGATACTGTGCATACACACCCGCATCTGTATTTCGACCGAAATACAAATGCAATGAGACAAACTCTACATTGTACTATACTAAGATCCGGCTTAAACCAAAGCCGGCTAGTAATATCTGTTCGATCCTGATCCGTGCAATACCGCACGTATCTGATCGAACCCTGCCATATACCCATACGGCCTATAGTACAAACTGTCCGATCCTGATCCGTGCAATACCGCACGTATCTGACCGGACCTTGCCATATCTCCATACGGCCTCTACAACCTTTCGCCCGAAAGCTGAGTAACTGAAATGTGGGGGACTCTAAAGACTCGTCAACACCTTGGTTGTGGATTTAACCACTAGCACGTCAGAGGTATAAGCCAATACGTGACGGGCTACCAGGTACTGACCAAATGGGACGTCGATGAGGAAGCTCACCCCGACACCCAACTGAGCCTGTCAGTGACAATATCCGTGCAGTCCGGTCCGTTCGTCTATGAGCATCGCATGGCGGGCCTAGGGGGTTGGTAAAAGTCAGACCCCCAAAAGCGGTACAAGTCGTGTCGGAGTGTAGCCCAGAACACCCTGAGATACTACTGGAATACCTACCAGTAAATCTCCTTGCCTTGGCCAAGGACTTTGTGTAATGGCTCTCCTAGACACAGCACGACCTCACCCCCAATACCGGGAGAGACGAACCCCTGAAGATACGCTCACTGCCTCCATGTGGCTCGGGACTGTACCCAACTAAAACCTGTTTGCACGACTCCTTTGAGCCGTGGTAGGGTAGTAATCAAAGTACAGTGGGAACTCACACGAGACAAATGACGATCCCCAGGTCGATGAACTAACCTGCACACATGTCACCAGGGAACTGCCATCTGACGTCTGGTATATGACCAACTAGCATGTTCCCGGCGAGTCCTGTCCGGTGTACTCATAACCCAATGAGCACCTGTATACATCTTAGGTGATCCAACTGACACCAGTGGCTTGTGAGACCGGCCACCGCCCCTCGTCGGGGTCTCGACTGTATACACTAGTCTACTATGGAGAATCGATGCCCGGTCTCGAAACTCCCACGACTAGGGACCTTTTAAGGATATGCTTGTAGACCCCCAGCTCCCACTTATATGATCGCCCTCATACTGCTGGTGGTCAAGCAAGAATCCTAGGGGCTCTATCAACGTGTAATAGCGACGTGTCAGGTCACCTAAAACAGTACACGATGATAAAGGTAAACCAGATAGCATACTATCATCTCGAGTAAGACTGTCCTACCGGGATAGGTCCTCCCTCAATCATTACAATCACGTACCTGTGACCTAATAATTGACTCTGAGGGCACTACCTCCAACAATCTCCCACTTGCACTCAAGGCTAATTATTGCGATGTCGCATACTCACAGCCCGTGTGATACCGAACATCCAACTCCTCTACTAGTCAGTCTCACAAAGCTCGTTTGCGGAACTATTGCGTTCGAGGAATAGCCTCAGTGAGTGGATCCGCTTAGTTGTTTCTTTCTATGTCTCTCTATATCTCAAGTTCACGGAGAAAACCATCTCCCGAAATGAGCAATACGTGTCTTAGAATGTGTCTGGATGTCTGATGGGACATAGCTCATAAATGAACTCCAAATCCAAACTTCTTAGACTGTATCGTCAACTGAACATAATCAGTATCCAGCGCGCCATGCCTCCCTCAGTATTGCCTTGGACCACCTGTCCAAAATACTGCCCCTCATCAGAAGGAAAACTATAACTCTGACAACCTTCTTGTCGTCCATGTCACCTTGGAAGCCTGGAATGATAACTGTCTCCTGAATGAGGCTGTCGTTATCATATCCCTAGAACATCCACTTATGTTCTAAAACTGCTTCCAACTGTTTCTCCAGGATTGGATTAATGTCAACTTATTGCATCTTGTGCAAGAACAACATCTGGTGTGGTACTTGACATCTCATGATTGACTCAATTGCCTGAGCAAGTGATCTGCCAATCATGCACGTCCCTCTCCCCTTTAGTCTGTAAGACACCTTTGGAGAGGGTGACTCCATTACCTGCAGGTACACTACCGTGCCAGGAGTCGACCATCCTAAATACTCTTAGAATGCTGTCAAGTACCCTGATTGGGAAACCACCCAAATCTAAGACCATAGATCTAGTAACCAGTATGTCTGATATAAAATCCATTTTCTTTGTGGAGAAACAATTGTGTGACGACCAAAGTATAACCGGTAGGTTAATTAACCTGGAGAATGACGGGCAGAACTTGACATGTGACTTATGATTTGTTGGCCAAAGTCAAGGTCATAAGAGCATGGGGTAAAAATCCACATCGGGAGTTTCAAAAGTACTGAAACTTGCCAGATATGCGCATACCTTCTGGAGTGTGATACCGTGAGCGGATTCCGTCACGTTGTCATGCGATGAGAGTTGGATCCCGATTCCCACTGATGAGTTAGTTTACTCCTCGGGTGACCCCGACTAATTCTTCTTTCAGGTTTGGGGGAGAATTTGAGGTACAGTGGGAGGTTTCCAGATTAGATAAATTGGTAACCATTCTGATCTAGGTTAGAGTGCACGCTGAGTGTTTCTTTTCTCTCTCTCTTTGGCAGCGACCATTGACCCGACCCTAAGTCTTTGACTCAGTGACCATGTTGAACGAACCTTCTTAAACACTGGCTTTTGGATTGTCAGAGTTGCAGACCTCATTGCCACTCCTACTTTTACCCTTTTCTCCAGGACACCCCGTATTACTACGAACGTCCACTTCCATTGGACAAAACCATCGTATGGTTAGATACGAACTCGAAGGAATTCGAGGATGGTTTCCGGTTCTGGAGAAAACGGATAGGATTATTCAGTTGTCTTTTCCTTTTACCCTCTCTCAGGTTACGAGTACTCCTTGGTTTAGGGGTAGTACACCTATTACGCAAATTGGATTGTCTTCTTCCAAACCTTAGGCTGGTGCCGACCGGTAGGGAATGAAGAAAACCAATTAGCATAACGATGGTGTGCAGAAGGTATTAAGTTCAGACAAAGCAAGGGATTAGTAAGAGGGCAAAGTAAATTGCAACAGATATTCACGACCAAACCAAATATTTCGTTACCACTCCCACATCACCTTTGTATTTCTCCAGGACACTCCGTATCACTACGAAGATCCACAGTTTATTTGGATACTCCATCGTATGGTTATATACGAACTCGAATGGAACTTGTTCCAGTTCGGGGATGGATTCTGGTTCAGGAGAAAAAGGAATAAGGTTTATTCGGTTGTCTTTCATCTTCACCCTCTCTCATTACGAGTGTTCCTAGGATTGGGACAGTACACCCATTATGCTTATTGGATAGTCTTCTTCCAAACCGTAGGCTGGTGCCGAACGGTAGGGAAGGAAGAAAACCATTTGGCCTAAAAGGGTGTGCAGAAGGTAAAGACTAAAGACATATGAAGGGATTTGGAGAGGTGGCAAAGAACTATACGGTTACAGTCGTGAATCTGGAAGAGGCATTACTATGAATACCAGAATACCCCATCGGAACATTTTAATGTTTCAGTTTCACTGTGTAATGTTAAAAGAAAACTGATTTCCCGATTAGACACTTGCTCCAGGGTATGTATTTACCAAGTATGATTCTCACATCTGTATGGTTTTACAGATGATGAGTGGGAGTAAGTTATTGGGAATTGGGTGATTATCCTCATTATATCGGGATTCGTTGTAATCGGTGATATTTGAGGAAATCACCTGGGCTGTTTGCCGGTCGGCAAACATTTGGTTTTGAATATCCGCTGTTATGCACCAATTTCAAATTGATATATCTGTACGTCTATTTTTATAGAGTGAGATATACCTTTCTGAAATTATGTCTACCACATTTACCTATATCAGTGGATGGTTAGGTAAGGAGCATTAAACAGCGGTGTAATTCTTCTTAACCATAAATACAGTTTTCAACCTACGGCACACAGTGAATGAGTTATCAGACTCAAGGGACTTATACAGAGTATTGTATGTTGTCCAGGGTCCATCAGGACAGAGGGGTAGGTCCTCGTACTATATTCGGTTTACTTATGACTTCTCTAGTTTTTAGACCGGTGTTTCGTGGAAACACAGGGTCCGAATTTTGAGAAGTTACAGGTATTTGAATAGAGTAGAGAACCAGGTGTAGCAAGTATCGGGATTCTTCAAAGAGATCGAAGATGTAGATACTTGTGGTATTCAGTTGAAAGTGATGATTAAGAGAACTTGCTTCTCTTTCAGGTTACTCATAATTGGAAGTGTTCCTAAGTTGAGTAACGCTGATCCGCCTCCTTCCATTTAGTTGACATGCGCTGGGGACAGCTGCATGATTTGAATCTGGTTCAATTAAATCAGTGCCTCTGTTTCTATATTGGATATAGAACAGTTCATATCTTAACGATGTTAAGGTACGGGGAGTTGTCCGGTTCATGATTAAAACCAGACACTGGACAACTCAAGGCACGTTTCTGTAATGGCTGTTTGTGGGTTGACCCAGGCTATGACGAGGGTTGACTTTCTACCATCTGGATGAACAATAGCGATATTGTTCTAGACTCGCCACAGTTTTATTAAAAATGGATTTTTTCAGAAAACAGTAGTGGGAGTATGGTAGAACTGGAAGCGATTCCAGAACCGCAAACGATTACTGGAGATTTGATAAGGAACCTAAAGATTCAATCTGATTTGACATTCCATTGGCCACTCCGCAGATAAGGTGGGTAACTTCAGGCACCCGAGAGGTACTCCGGTAGCCTCAAGGACGGTGACATGGAAGTTCTTGTTTATCCACAATTGCCATTGCTGTTGTTCCAGGTTACGAGACCCGGCGGGAGGATGAGTATAGCGTCGTTCTAAACCAGTTTTAGAAGTGTACGTCTATATGACTCTGCCAGAGGGTTGTCGTAGTCAGTGGGAGCAGCGGAAGCATTGGTGGACAGGTAGCTTATGTCTATTTATAGACTAAAGCAGATGTAGCGGAGATAGATCATCTATTTCTGACGTGACAGTCATGGGTTTGACTTCATCAGAATAGGAGATGGATCTGTTGAGAAGGTAGTAGGGTGTGATATCCTGGTATTTGGATGATATACACAGAGTAGGAAAGGAAACTCCTACACTACGATCGGTTATACTTTGGTCGTCACACAATTGTTTCTCCACAAAGAAAATGGATTTTATATCAGACATACTGGTTACTAGATCTATGGTCTTAGATTTGGGTGGTTTCCCAATCAGGGTACTTGACAGCATTCTAAGAGTATTTAGGATGGTCGACTCCTGGCACGGTAGTGTACCTGCAGGTAATGGAGTCACCCTCTCCAAAGGTGTCTTACAGACTAAAGGGGAGAGGGACGTGCATGATTGGCAGATCACTTGCTCAGGCAATTGAGTCAATCATGAGATGTCAAGTACCACACCAGATGTTGTTCTTGCACAAGATGCAATAAGTTGACATTAATCCAATCCTGGAGAAACAGTTGGAAGCAGTTTTAGAACATAAGTGGATGTTCTAGGGATATGATAACGACAGCCTCATTCAGGAGACAGTTATCATTCCAGGCTTCCAAGGTGACATGGACGACAAGGAGGTTGTCAGAGTTATAGTTTTCCTTCTGATGAGGGGCAGTATTTTGGACAGGTGGTCCAAGGCAATACTGAGGGAGGCATGGCGCACTGGATACTGATTATGTTCAGTTGACGATACAGTCTAAGAAGTTTGGATTTGGAGTTCATTTATGAGCTATGTCCCATCAGACATCCAGACACATTCTAAGACACGTATTGCTCATTTCGGGAGATGGTTTTCTCCGTGAACTTGAGATATAGAGAGACATAGAAAGAAACAACTAAGCGGATCCACTCACTGAGGCTATTCCTCGAACGCAATAGTTCCGCAAACGAGCTTTGTGAGACTGACTAGTAGAGGAGTTGGATGTTCGGTATCACACGGGCTGTGAGTATGCGACATCGCAATAATTAGCCTTGAGTGCAAGTGGGAGATTGTTGGAGATAGTGCCCTCAGAGTCAATTATTAGGTCACAGGTACGTGATTGTAATGATTGAGGGAGGACCTATCCCGGTAGGACAGTCTTACTCGAGATGATAGTATGCTATCTGGTTTACCCTTTATCATCGTGTACTGTTTTAGGTGACCTGACACGTCGCTATTACACGTTGATAGAGCCCCTAGGATTCTTGCTTGACCACCAGCAGTATGAGGGCGATCATATAAGTGGGAGCTGGGGGTCTACAAGCATATCCTTAAAAGGTCCCTAGTCGTGGGAGTTTCGAGACCGGGCATCGATACTCCATTAGTAGACTAGTGTATACAGTCGAGACCCCGACGAGGGGCGATGGCCGGTCTCACAAGCCACTGGTGTCAGTTGGATCACCTAAGATGTATACAGGTGCTCATTGGGTTATGAGTACACCGGACAGGACTCGCCGGGAACATGCTAGTTGGTCATATACCAGACGTCAGATGGCAGTTCCCTGGTGACATGTGTGCAGGTTAGTTCATCGACCTGGGGATCGTCATTTGTCTCGTGTGAGTTCCCACTGTACTTTGATTACTACCCTACCACGGCTCAAAGGAGTCGTGCAAACAGGTTTTAGTTGGGTACAGTCCCGAGCCACATGGAGGCAGTGAGCGTATCTTCAGGGGTTCGTCTCTCCCGGTATTGGGGGTGAGGTCGTGCTGTGTCTAGGAGAGCCATTACACAAAGTCCTTGGCCAAGGCAAGGAGATTTACTGGTAGGTATTCCAGTAGTATCTCAGGGTGTTCTGGGCTACACTCCGACACGACTTGTACCGCTTTTGGGGGTCTGACTTTTACCAACCCCCTAGGCCCGCCATGCGATGCTCATAGACGAACGGACCGGACTGCACGGATATTGTCACTGACAGGCTCAGTTGGGTGTCGGGGTGAGCTTCCTCATCGACGTCCCATTTGGTCAGTACCTGGTAGCCCGTCACGTATTGGCTTATACCTCTGACGTGCTAGTGGTTAAATCCACAACCAAGGTGTTGACGAGTCTTTAGAGTCCCCCACATTCAGTTACTCAGCTTTCGGGCAAAAGGTTGTAGAGGCCGTATGGAGATATGGCAAGGTCCGATCAGATACGTGCGGTATTGCACGGATCAGGATCGGACAGTCTGTACTATAGGCCGTATGCATATATGGCAGGGTTCGATCAGATACGTGCGGTATTGCACGGATCAGGATCGAACGGAAATTACTAGCCGGCTTTGGTATAAGCCGGATCCTAGTATAGTACAGTGTAGATTTTGTCTCATTGCATTTGTATTTCGGTCGAAATACAGATGCGGGTGTGTATGCACAGTATCGGGGTTTTCCTGTAATTTATTACGGGACCAGTTTTCTGGAGTTGCCAGTTTGCTTTCCGTTTCGGCCAATTTCCATTGTTCCGTTCATTGGCCGAAGATTGGTGGAGGAGGGCTTATTTGCATTGTTGCAAATAGGCATTTGTGGAGGGGGTCTTTGCATTTTTGTTGTATCATGATAGCACCATCTTTTGACTTGTTAACCTCATCATGGCTTGACTTTTGTATGATGATGGAGGGACATGATGGTTGTTGATGATTTGGTAGTTGGAGTGAGGTTATTTACTTGCAATCATTTCTTGATATCATGAGCTTTTCTCTCTCCCTTGCATTATGGTGGTGATTGATTAATCCTTGGCTCTCCCCTCACTCACACTCTCTCCCCATTCACAAAGAGGGCCGGCCATTCTTTAGAGTAGTGGGTGATTGATTTTGGTGTGGCAATTTTTGGTTCTCTTCATTCTCCAAAAATCACACAAGAACCCTCTCCAAAAGTTCCTCTCTTTTCCTCCACAAAATGGCATAACTCCATAACCCCAAAAGAGACACAATCCTCTACTACACATTCTACAACGAATCTTGGGCACGTCGAGTAGCCGGCTTCGTGCCCGAGTTGCCTCGGCATTGAGGTGGGAGCCCGTAAACAAAGTAGGCGATGTGGTGCACTTCCGGCGACGAGGAGGAGACGGGACATTCCGCAGGAGATCGGGACCATGACGAGAAGACCGGAGGACTTGGATCGTCGGTATATCTCTAACCCATCTTCTAGTTAGCTTAGACTTGTTAATGGTTACGATCCGGGTGTTTAGTACGCGGTGGTGCCGGTTTGCTAAGTCCGCAAAATTTAAGTTATTCACCGCTTCCGCATTCCGGCGTCGGATTGACGGCCGGGGCGCCGCCGTGCACTTACAGTGGTATCAGAGCCTCGCCATTAACTTAGTCTAGCTTTGTGTAATGTGTTTGCATTTCCGATCGATCAAAAAGTTCCAAAACTGCATTTTAGTTCGCATCAGTTTCTGTTGAAAATTTTTGGTCTCGAAAAATTTTTCAGGTTATAAAATATTGATGTACTGAAAAATCTAAGAGTTCTGTAAAAATTTGACGAAGTAACTCCACAGTTGGAGCGCTGAACCGCCGCGAAAACCCCATTTGTGCGGCCCTTCCGCCGCTCACTATTCACATCACTTCACCATTTTTTTACAGAGGCCTTCTGGACTTAAAATATGGGCTTTGGAATATTAAAGTTGGGCCAATTGTTTCTGTGAGTGCTACAGTTTTCTTTGGGGCCCACTTCTTAATTGTTTGATCAATCGGAAATTTTTTAAACACATTTTTCACAGTATTTACATTATATCTGCGACCGTGAATGTCACTCGATCGGTAAATCCGGTCTAACTGCTATAGCCCGGTTAGACGGATTTGCGAACGTGACTTTCACGTTGATGTTCTATGTATTTGCTGTGATGTTGCGGATCGGTCGTGGGGGATAGCCTGGATGCAATGCTAGTACAGTGTTTTTGTATTATGTACATTTGATATTGCGGGGCGAGCGTCCGACATGTGGACTGCCGTCACTGCCTGATTGTATTATTATTTTGGGGCACGACCTGGTTGCGGTCGATGTACCCGGTGTATGTATATTTTACTTTCTGTACTAGGATTGCCCCGCGGAGGGGTGCACGGATAGCCGGGTTCTGGAGGGCAACAAGCCCGCATCTCATGGCATTGAGACGGAAGGGGCTTCACTCTAGGATTGGCGGGCTATTCGCCGCACTCGTAGGGGGTACAGGTTGACCCAGGAGGGGTGCCCAAGTTGCCGGATTCCGTGAAGTGCTGGGTGGTCCATTCACGGCGCTGAAGGGGGCTGCCTCGCTTCAGGTTTTGGCGGGTGACTTGCCGCGCCCGTAGGGGTCTAGGATTTCATTGCACAGGCTATCCACACGACCAGGGGAACGTCGGGTTTCAGCGGCTCTGTGAAACCCGGGGATCCCAGATATCTGTATTGTTTCTGTGATGCTGTTCATTTTCTGTGATGTTGCATTTTATTCACGCCTTGAGCGAATATAATATATTGGTATATATATTAGTAGATGTTGTATATGTTTTGCATCCGCGCTAGTCCAGTCCCCGCTCTGTCGTTAGTAAGCTAACCTAACGGGTAATGACGGGACCCAGTGGCGAATGCGGATGGCATATACGTACATCAGTATATTTTCGTTCTTTTTGGTGTGATCAATTGATGGGACTGCGTTGATTCGGATCAATGCAAGTTAAACAAACCTAATCTGATGTTGTTGGAACACTTTTCAAAAGCTGTTATTGCAAGGACGTTTACTTTTGTTTTGCATCGTGGTATTCATTGGAATATCCTGCTCCTCAGTCGACGAGGCAAGGGCCGAGATCCCTTCACCGGGAGTGACCCCTTGGACAGAAGTTTGCGTCAGGGCATTAACTTCACTATAGCCGATTACTTTTGCTTTGCATCGCGGTATTCATTTGGAATATCCTGCACCCCATTCTACGGGGAAAGAGCCGAGATCCCTTCACCGGGAGTGACCTCTTTAGTAAAGGTTTTTCGTCACTATATTTTCTAAAAAGCTATCCGTTCCTTCAACGATATCAAGTTCATTACGTTAACGGTTTTCGCCAGAAACCATTCGTAGCCCTCCGTCGTTTCATATGGGTAGTCAATAGTATTCAAGCTGTGTTTGTTGGCCAAAGTCAAGGCACAGTGTTTGGTAGCTGTTGGTTATTCATATGCAGCATAGATAGATGCGTTGGTTTGGAATAGTCGTACTGCCTTGTTGGCCAAAGTCAAGGGTATGTACGGGTGGATTCAAATTAACCTGGAGAATGACGGGCAGAACTTGACATGTGACTTATGATTTGTTGGCCAAAGTCAAGGTCATAAGAGCATGGGGTAAAAATCCACATCGGGAGTTTCAAAAGTACTGAAACTTGCCAGATATGCGCATACCTTCTGGAGTGTGATACCGTGAGCGGATTCCGTCACGTTGTCATGCGATGAGAGTTGGATCCCGATTCCCACTGATGAGTTAGTTTACTCCTCGGGTGACCCCGACTAATTCTTCTTTCAGGTTTGGAGGAGAATTTGAGGTACAGTGGGAGGTTTCCAGATTAGATAAATTGGTAACCATTCTGATCTAGGTTAGAGTGCACGCTGAGTGTTTCTTTTCTCTCTCTCTTTGGCAGCGACCATTGACCCGACCCTAAGACTTTGACTCAGTGACCATGTTGAACGAACCTTCTTAAACACTGGCTTTTGGATTGTCAGAGTTGCAGACCTCATTGCCACTCCTACTTTTACCCTTTTCTCCAGGACACCCCGTATTACTACGAACGTCCACTTCCATTGGACAAAACCATCGTATGGTTAGATACGAACTCGAAGGAATTCGAGGATGGTTTCCGGTTCTGGAGAAAACGGATAGGATTATTCAGTTGTCTTTTCCTTTTACCCTCTCTCAGGTTACGAGTACTCCTTGGTTTAGGGGTAGTACACCTATTACGCAAATTGGATTGTCTTCTTCCAAACCTTAGGCTGGTGCCGACCGGTAGGGAATGAAGAAAACCAATTAGCATAACGATGGTGTGCAGAAGGTATTAAGTTCAGACAAAGCAAGGGATTAGTAAGAGGGCAAAGTAAATTGCAACAGATATTCACGACCAAACCAAATATTTCGTTACCACTCCCACATCACCTTTGTATTTCTCCAGGACACTCCGTATCACTACGAAGATCCACAGTTTATTTGGATACTCCATCGTATGGTTATATACGAACTCGAATGGAACTTGTTCCAGTTCGGGGATGGATTCTGGTTCAGGAGAAAAAGGAATATGGTTTATTCGGTTGTCTTTCATCTTCACCCTCTCTCATTGCGAGTGTTCCTAGGATTGGGACAGTACACCCATTATGCTTATTGGATAGTCTTCTTCCAAACCGTAGGCTGGTGCCGAACGGTAGGGAAGGAAGAAAACCATTTGGCCTAAAAGGGTGTGCAGAAGGTAAAGACTAAAGACATATGAAGGGATTTGGAGAGGTGGCAAAGAACTATACGGTTACAGTCATGAATCTGGAAGAGGCATTACTATGAATACCAGAATACCCCATCGGAACATTTTAATGTTTCAGTTTCACTGTGTAATGTTAAAAGAAAACTGATTTCCCGATTAGACACTTGCTCCAGGGTATGTATTTACCAAGTATGATTCTCACATCTGTATGGTTTTACAGATGATGAGTGGGAGTAAGTTATTGGGAATTGGGTGATTATCCTCATTATATCGGGATTCGTTGTAATCGGTGATATTTGAGGAAATCACCTGGGCTGTTTGCCGGTCGGCAAACATTTGGTTTTGAATATCCGCTGTTATGCACCAATTTCAAATTGATATATCTGTACGTCTATTTTTATAGAGTGAGATATACCTTTCTGAAATTATGTCTACCACATTTACCTATATCAGTGGATGGTTAGGTAAGGAGCATTAAACAGCGGTGTAATTCTTCTTAACCATAAATACAGTTTTCAACCTACGGCACACAGTGAATGAGTTATCAGACTCAAGGGACTTATACAGAGTATTGTATGTTGTCCAGGGTCCATCAGGACAGAGGGGTAGGTCCTCGTACTATATTCGGTTTACTTATGACTTCTCTAGTTTTTAGACCGGTGTTTCGTGGAAACACAGGGTCCGAATTTTGAGAAGTTACAGGTATTTGAATAGAGTAGAGAACCAGGTGTAGCAAGTATCGGGATTCTTCAAAGAGATCGAAGATGTAGATACTTGTGGTATTCAGTTGAAAGTGATGATTAAGAGAACTTGCTTCTCTTTCAGGTTACTCATAATTGGAAGTGTTCCTAAGTTGAGTAACGCTGATCCGCCTCCTTCCATTTAGTTGACATGCGCTGGGGACAGCTGCATGATTTGAATCTGGTTCAATTAAATCAGTGCCTCTGTTTCTATATTGGATATAGAACAGTTCATATCTTAACGATGTTAAGGTACGGGGAGTTGTCCGGTTCATGATTAAAACCAGACACTGGACAACTCAAGGCACGTTTCTGTAATGGCTGTTTGTGGGTTGACCCAGGCTATGACGAGGGTTGACTTTCTACCATCTGGATGAACAATAGCGATATTGTTCTAGACTCGCCACAGTTTTATTAAAAATGGATTTTTTCAGAAAACAGTAGTGGGAGTATGGTAGAACTGGAAGCGATTCCAGAACCGCAAACGATTACTGGAGATTTGATAAGGAACCTAAAGATTCAATCTGATTTGACATTCCATTGGCCACTCCGCAGATAAGGTGGGTAACTTCAGGCACCCGAGAGGTACTCCGGTAGCCTCAAGGACGGTGACATGGAAGTTCTTGTTTACCCACAATTGCCATTGCTGTTGTTCCAGGTTACGAGACCCGGCGGGAGGATGAGTATAGCGTCGTTCTAAACCAGTTTTAGAAGTGTACGTCTATATGACTCTGCCAGAGGGTTGTCGTAGTCAGTGGGAGCAGCGGAAGCATTGGTGGACAGGTAGCTTATGTCTATTTATAGACTAAAGCAGATGTAGCGGAGATAGATCATCTATTTCTGACGTGACAGTCATGGGTTTGACTTCATCAGAATAGGAGATGGATCTGTTGAGAAGGTAGTAGGGTGTGATATCCTGGTATTTGGATGATATACACAGAGTAGGAAAGGAAACTCCTACACTACGATCGGTTATACTTTGGTCGTCACACAATTGTTTCTCCACAAAGAAAATGGATTTTATATCAGACATACTGGTTACTAGATCTATGGTCTTAGATTTGGGTGGTTTCCCAATCAGGGTACTTGACAGCATTCTAAGAGTATTTAGGATGGTCGACTCCTGGCACGGTAGTGTACCTGCAGGTAATGGAGTCACCCTCTCCAAAGGTGTCTTACAGACTAAAGGGGAGAGGGACGTGCATGATTGGCAGATCACTTGCTCAGGCAATTGAGTCAATCATGAGATGTCAAGTACCACACCAGATGTTGTTCTTGCACAAGATGCAATAAGTTGACATTAATCCAATCCTGGAGAAACAGTTGGAAGCAGTTTTAGAACATAAGTGGATGTTCTAGGGATATGATAACGACAGCCTCATTCAGGAGACAGTTATCATTCCAGGCTTCCAAGGTGACATGGACGACAAGGAGGTTGTCAGAGTTATAGTTTTCCTTCTGATGAGGGGCAGTATTTTGGACAGGTGGTCCAAGGCAATACTGAGGGAGGCATGGCGCGCTGGATACTGATTATGTTCAGTTGACGATACAGTCTAAGAAGTTTGGATTTGGAGTTCATTTATGAGCTATGTCCCATCAGACATCCAGACACATTCTAAGACACGTATTGCTCATTTCGGGAGATGGTTTTCTCCGTGAACTTGAGATATAGAGAGACATAGAAAGAAACAACTAAGCGGATCCACTCACTGAGGCTATTCCTCGAACGCAATAGTTCCGCAAACGAGCTTTGTGAGACTGACTAGTAGAGGAGTTGGATGTTCGGTATCACACGGGCTGTGAGTATGCGACATCGCAATAATTAGCCTTGAGTGCAAGTGGGAGATTGTTGGAGATAGTGCCCTCAGAGTCAATTATTAGGTCACAGGTACGTGATTGTAATGATTGAGGGAGGACCTATCCCGGTAGGACAGTCTTACTCGAGATGATAGTATGCTATCTGGTTTACCCTTTATCATCGTGTACTGTTTTAGGTGACCTGACACGTCGCTATTACACGTTGATAGAGCCCCTAGGATTCTTGCTTGACCACCAGCAGTATGAGGGCGATCATATAAGTGGGAGCTGGGGGTCTACAAGCATATCCTTAAAAGGTCCCTAGTCGTGGGAGTTTCGAGACCGGGCATCGATACTCCATTAGTAGACTAGTGTATACAGTCGAGACCCCGACGAGGGGCGGTGGCCGGTCTCACAAGCCACTGGTGTCAGTTGGATCACCTAAGATGTATACAGGTGCTCATTGGGTTATGAGTACACCGGACAGGACTCGCCGGGAACATGCTAGTTGGTCATATACCAGACGTCAGATGGCAGTTCCCTGGTGACATGTGTGCAGGTTAGTTCATCGACCTGGGGATCGTCATTTGTCTCGTGTGAGTTCCCACTGTACTTTGATTACTACCCTACCACGGCTCAAAGGAGTCGTGCAAACAGGTTTTAGTTGGGTACAGTCCCGAGCCACATGGAGGCAGTGAGCGTATCTTCAGGGGTTCGTCTCTCCCGGTATTGGGGGTGAGGTCGTGCTGTGTCTAGGAGAGCCATTACACAAAGTCCTTGGCCAAGGCAAGGAGATTTACTGGTAGGTATTCCAGTAGTATCTCAGGGTGTTCTGGGCTACACTCCGACACGACTTGTACCGCTTTTGGGGGTCTGACTTTTACCAACCCCCTAGGCCCGCCATGCGATGCTCATAGACGAACGGACCGGACTGCACGCATATTGTCACTGACAGGCTCAGTTGGGTGTCGGGGTGAGCTTCCTCATCGACGTCCCATTTGGTCAGTACCTGGTAGCCCGTCACGTATTGGCTTATACCTCTGACGTGCTAGTGGTTAAATCCACAACCAAGGTGTTGACGAGTCTTTAGAGTCCCCCACATTCAGTTACTCAGCTTTCGGGCAAAAGGTTGTAGAGGCCGTATGGAGATATGGCAAGGTCCGATCAGATACGTGCGGTATTGCACGGATCAGGATCGGACAGTCTGTACTATAGGCCGTATGCATATATGGCAGGGTTCGATCAGATACGTGCGGTATTGCACGGATCAGGATCGAACGGAAATTACTAGCCGGCTTTGGTATAAGCCGGATCCTAGTATAGTACAGTGTAGATTTTGTCTCATTGCATTTGTATTTCGGTCGAAATACAGATGCGGGTGTGTATGCACAGTATCGGGGTTTTCCTGTAATTTATTACGGGACCAGTTTTCTGGAGTTGCCAGTTTGCTTTCCGTTTCGGCCAATTTCCATTGTTCCGTTCATTGGCCGAAGATTGGTGGAGGAGGGCTTATTTGCATTGTTGCAAATAGGCATTTGTGGAGGGGGTCTTTGCATTTTTGTTGTATCATGATAGCACCATCTTTTGACTTGTTAACCTCATCATGGCTTGACTTTTGTATGATGATGGAGGGACATGATGGTTGTTGATGATTTGGTAGTTGGAGTGAGGTTATTTACTTGCAATCATTTCTTGATATCATGAGCTTTTCTCTCTCCCTTGCATTATGGTGGTGATTGATTAATCCTTGGCTCTCCCCTCACTCACACTCTCTCCCCATTCACAAAGAGGGCCGGCCATTCTTTAGAGTGGTGGGTGATTGATTTTGGTGTGGCAATTTTTGGTTCTCTTCATTCTCCAAAAATCACACAAGAACCCTCTCCAAAAGTTCCTCTCTTTTCCTCCACAAAATGGCACAACTCCATAACCCCAAAAGAGACACAATCCTCTACTACACATTCTACAACGAATCTTGGGCACGTCGAGTAGCCGGCTTCGTGCCCGAGTTGCCTCGGCATTGAGGTGGGAGCCCGTAAACAAAGTAGGCGATGTGGTGCACTTCCGGCGACGAGGAGGAGACGGGACATTCCGCAGGAGATCGGGACCATGACGAGAAGACCGGAGGACTTGGATCGTCGGTATATCTCTAACCCATCTTCTAGTTAGCTTAGACTTGTTAATGGTTACGATCCGGGTGTTTAGTGCGCGGTGGTGCCGGTTTGCTAAGTCCGCAAAATTTAAGTTATTCACCGCTTCCGCATTCCGGCGTCGGATTGACGGCCGGGGCGCCGCCGTGCACTTACAGCCCAAAGAACTCCAGGGGGTATCTGTTCTATTCCGCTGAGGAACAAAAGGTTTTTGTTTCTCAACATGCCCGCTTCTTGGAAACTGAGTTTTTGGAAACCCAGATAAGTGGGAACGCAATAGAACTGGAAGAAATTCCAGAACCACAAGCTATTACTGAAAGCTTGGAAGAGCCAGTAAGTTCAAAAGAACAGGACATTCCTACGCCGCTCCGCAGGAGTAGTAGGCAGTCTCATCCGCCCGAGAGATACTACGGTTTTCTCATAGACGGGGATAGAGAGGATTGCATCATAGACTATGATGAGCCTACTAGCTTCCAGCAGGCCGTTCAGAGCGTTGACTCAGTAAAATGGCTGGATGCAATGCGGACCGAAATGGAGTCCATGTACACCAACAAAGTATGGACGTTGGACATTGCTCCAGATGGGGTAAAACCCGTAGGATGCAAGTGGATCTTCAAAAGGAAGATTGGTGTAGATGGACAGGTTGAGACCTATAAAGCTAGACTTGTAGCAAAGGGTTTCCGTCAAAGACCTGGCTTGGACTATGACGAAACCTTTTCTCCAGTGGCTATGCTGAAATCCATTCGGATCCTTCTTGCCATTGCTGCCTTCCACGATTATGAGATTTGGCAGATGGACGTAAAAACCGCTTTTCTAAATGGAAATTTAGAGGAGTGTGTCTATATGGATCAGCCAGAGGGTTTCATTCAGAGTGGGAGCAGCGGACAGGTGTGCAAGTTGCTTAAGTCCATCTATGGACTAAAGCAGGCATCACGGAGTTGGAACATCTGTTTTGATGAGACGGTCAAGGAATTTGGCTTTATCAAAAATCCAGATGAACCATGCATCTATAATAGATTTGTAGTGAGAACTGTAGTATTCCTTGTTTTATACGTGGATGACATTCTCTTAATAGGAAATGACATTCCTATGCTACAATCTGTCAAGGGTTTCTTGTCACACAGGTTCTCCATGAAAGACCTGGGTGATGCCTCCTACATCCTGGGGATCCGGATCCATCGTGATAGATCCAAGAGGATATTAAGACTTTCACAGTCCAGGTACATCGACACTAAACTGAAAAGATTCAGTATGGAAGATTCCAAGCGCGGTAACCTACCGGCTTGTCACGGGATCACCCTCTCTAAAGAGATGTCTCCCAAGACTGATTTGGAGAGGGATCGCATGTCTATTATACCCTACGCTTCTGCGGTAGGCTCTATAATGTATGCGATGTTGTGTACCAGACCGGATGTAGCTTATGCACTGAGTGTAGTAAGCCGGTATCAGTCAAACCCTGGGGAGAAACACTGGATAGCAGTAAAGAACATTCTCAAGTACCTGAGAAGGACTAAGGAGATGTTCTTGGTGTATGGCGGAAAAGACCTCCAGATCGAGGCCTTTGCTGACTCCAGCTTCCAGAGTGACAAGGATGATTCCAAGTCCATGTCGGGTTTTGTCTTTACCCTCAATGGAGGGGCGGTGTGTTGGAAGAGTTCCAAACAGGAAACCGTTGCAGACTCGACTATGGAAGCGGAATACATCGCTGCATCTGATGCCGCAAAAGAAGCTGTCTGGATGAGGAAGTTATTGAAAGAACTTCAGGTGGTTCTGTCCATTGTTGACCCAATACCTCTGTATTGCGACAACAACGGGGCTATAGCTTTAGCAAAGGAACCCAGGTCCCATCAGAGATCCAGGCACATCTTCAGGCGGTATCACCTGATCAGGGAGATCGTGGATCGCAAGGAGATCGAGGTTCGGAGGGTTGCTTCAGAAGAAAACACTGCAGATCCATTCACCAAGGCCCTACCCCAGACTCAGTTCGAGCGGCTGATCGAGATGATAGGTCTTCGATACGCCAGTACATGGCCTTAGTGCAAGTGGGAGATTGTTAGTGTATATGCCCTAGAGGCCATTACTGTATCATACTAGTTTGTATATTACTTAATGGAAGCTTGGGATATTCACCTTGTATAAACAATCTTGCTCAATATAGTAGTATGCTACTTGGTTTATTTCTACTTCAATGTGTACATGTGTTTATTTTGCGATATCACCTATACGCATTAGTGGAGCCCTTAGGATCTTTGCTTGATTACCAGCGTTGTGATGGCAGTCACACTAGTGGGGGCTGGGTAATCTATAAGCACATCCTTATACAGGTCCCTAGTCGCAGGACTATCGAGACAGGGCATCGATACTCCGGAGTAGACTAGCGTATGCGCTTCTCATCCCAGTGTGGGAGATGGTCTGTCCCACAGCCATCAGTACGTCGTACTGGAGATAGTATACGGGTGCTCGTTAGGTTACGAGTACACTGGACAGGACTCGTCGGGAACTGAGAGGTTGGTATTATACCTATCGTCAGTTATCAGTTCCCAGGTGACATGAGTACAGCTTAGTCCGCTGACTTGACACTGGCACTTCGCCTCGAGTGTGTTCCCACTGCACTTTGATCACTACCCTACCACGACTCAAAGGAGTCGTGCAAACAGGTAGTGGTTGGGTGCAGTCCCGAAGCACTTGGAGGCAGTGTCGGTTAGACAGGATTCGTCTCTCCCGGTATTGGGGGTTGACATCGCGCTGTGTCTAGGAGAGCCATTACACAAGTAGTCCCTGGCCAGGGCAAGCGAGATATACTGGTAGGCTTCCAGTGTTATCTCAGGGTGTTTTGGGCTTCACTCCGACACGACTTGTACCGCTATTGGGGGACTGACGTTTTACCGCCCCCTAGGCCCGACATGCGATGTATCAGACGAACAGACCGGACTGTACGGAGAATGTCACATTCAGACTCAGTAGGAGTTCAGATGGGGTTTCACCTCGTCAGCTTTCTTGTCGGCATCTACCTGGGGACCGTTACGCACAGCTAGTGCCGGTTGCGGTCTGTGGTTAAACCCACTGCCAGCGTAGTGTCGAGTCTTTAGAGTCCCACACAGAGGGTATTCGCCTCTGGGCAAAACAGAGTAGAGGTCGCATGGTTTTGCGGCAGGGTTCGTTCTCATCCGCGCACTTGTGCACGTTTGGAGTCCGGACGGATTATACTGGCAGGCTCTGGTTTGAGCCAGATACTGGTATATCTTTTGGGGGTTGCTTTTATATCTCGGTATTCTTGTTCCTCGGAACGAGAATGCAGGTGTGTATGCACAGTTGCTTGAGGCGGAGGATGAGGTATTTCATTAGGGTTTCGGAACGGGTGCGTATGCACAGTTGACAGTCATCATTTTCCAAACCCTAATGGATTTATGGATTATCTATTAATAATAGTAATTAAATGAGAATTATGTTATGGTTGATTTTGTTGACTTGTTGACCATGGTTGACTTGTTGACCATGGTTGAATGTTGACCACCATCATGCTTTGTAAAGATACTCCTTGATTCATGCTTACATTTCATTTAATGAAGCATGATAGTGGTCATTCCAAAACTACCATCAACTATTCTCATTTTGAATTATTATTATTTAGATAATTCTTTTTCTTTTTGATATGGTTGCAAAAAGAAAAAAGATAGCTCATTCTTTCATAACCATTCTCTCTCCTCACTTCATCTTCTTCTTCCTCAAGCTTAAGGTGAATCCTTCTCATGAGTTGAGAATCCCTCACCTTAAAAGAAAAACAACCCCTAGACACTCTCTACTCACTCTAGGATCAAGGGTTTAGCAAGCCGGAGATTCTAGTTCACTCAAAGTTTGAGGAAGAGCCCGAAGGTTGAACCCTCAGGTGGATCCATCTTCGACGGAAGAAGGCTACGAGGCAAGAACCATCAACCTCTACAAGGTTTGAAGAAGAAGGAGTTCAAGTTTAGGTATAACTCTTCATCCGAGTAGCTAACGCTCCTTTGTATGCTTGCTAGTTTAGTTTAGACACGATCCCGACCTTGTTTAGTCCATGTTGCCCCTTTGCGATAAAAATTTGTTTTTTATACCGTTTCCGCCTCCCCGTAAGCACCGGGGGTCGCAACGTGGACTTACATATGATCGCCCTCATACTGCTGGTAGTCAAGCAAGAATCCTAGGGGCTCTATCAACGTGTAATAGCGACTCGTAAGGTCACCTAAAGCAGTACACGATGATAAAGATAAACCAGATAGCATACTATCATCTTGAGTAAGACTGTCCTACTGGGACAGGTCCTCCCCTCAATCATTGCAATCACGTGCCTGTGATCCAATAATTGACTCTGAGGGCACTATCTCCAACAATCTCCCACTTGCACTCAAGGCTAATTATTGCGATATCGCATACTCACAGTCCGTGTGATACCGAACACCCAACTCCTCTACTAGTCAGTCTCACAAAGCTCGTTTGCGAAACTATTGCGTTCGAGGAATGGCCTCAGTGAGTGGATCCGCTCTGATGTTTCTTTCTATGTCACTCTATATCTCAAGTTCGCGGAGAAAGCCATCTCCCGAAATGAGCAATACCTGTCTTAGAATGTCTGGATGTTTGATGGGACTTAGCTCATAAATGAACTCCAAATCCAAACTTCTTAGACTGTATCGTCAACTGAACTTAATCAGTATCCTGCGCCATGCCTTCCCTCAGTATCCACCTGGACCAACTGTCCAAAATACCGCCCCTCGTCAGAGGGAAAACTATAACTCTGACAGCCACTCTGCCATCCAGGTCACCTTGGAAGCCTGGAATGATAACCGTCTCCTAAAGGAGGCTGCCGTTATCATATCCTAGAACATCCACTTATGTTCTAAAACTGCCTCCGACTGTTTCTCCAGGATTGGATCAATATCAACTTATTGCATCTACTGCAAGAACAACATCTGGTGTGGTACTTGATATCTCATGATTGACTCAATTGCCTAAGCAAGTGATCTGCCAATCATGAACATCCCTCTCCCCTTTAGTCTGTAAGACACCTTTAGAGAGGGTGACTCCATTACCTGCAGGTACACTACCGTGCCAGGAGTCGTCCATTCTAAATACTCTTAGAATGCTGTCTAAGTACCCTGATTGGGAAACCACCCAAATCTAGATCTAAAACCATAGATCTAGTAACCAGAATATACGATATAAGATCCAATTCCTATGTGGAGAAACCACTGTGTGATGACCAAAGTATAACCGATCATAGTATAGGAATATCACTTCCTACTCTGTGTATGTCATCAAATACCAGGACATCACACCCTACTACCTTCTTAACAGATCCATCCTCTATTCTGATGAAGTCAAACCTATGACTTTCATATCAGAAATAGATGATCTATCTCCGCTATATCTGCTTTAGTCTATTAATAGACATAAGCCTGATGTCCACCAATGCTTCCGCTGCTCCCACTGACTACGACAACCCTCTGGCAGAGTCATATAGGCGTACACTTCTAAAGCTAGTTTAGAACGACGCTATACTCATCCTCCTGCCGGATCTCACAGTCTGGAACAACAGCAATGGCAAGTCTGGGTAAACAAGAATCTCCTTGCCACCGTCCTTGAGCATACCGAAGTACCTCTCGGGTGCCTGAGGTTACCCACTTTATCTGCGGAGTGGCCAATGGAATGTCAAACCAGATTGAATCTTTAGGTTCTTATCAAATCTTCAGTAATCGTTTGCGATTCTGGAATCACTTCCAGTTCTACCATACTCCCACTACTGTTTTCTGAAAAAATCCATTTTTAATTAAAACTGTGGCGAGTCAAGAACAATATCACTATTGATCTTCCAGATGGTAGAATATCAACCCTCGTCATAGCCCGGGTCAACCCACAAACAGCCATTACAGAAATGTGCCTCGAGTTATCCGGAGTCTGGTTTTAAGCATAGGCCGGACAACTCCCCGTATCTTAACAATGTCAAGATATGAACTGTTCTATATCCAATATAGAAACAGAGGCACTGATTTAATTGAACCGGATTCAAATCATGCAGCTGTCTCTAGTGCATGTCAAGTAAATAGAGAGAGGCTGATCAGCGTTACTCAACTTAGGAATGCTTCCAATTATGAGTAACCTGAAAGAGAAGCAAGTTCTCTTAACCATTACTATCAACTGAATACCATATACAAGTATCTACATCTTCGATCACCTTGAAGAATCCCGATACTTGCAATACCTGGCTCTCTACTTTATTCTTATACCTATAACTTCTCAAAACTTAGACCCTGTGTTTCTACGAAACACCTGTCAAAGAACTAGAGAAGTTATAAGTAAAACGAATATAGTACGAGGACCAACCCCTCTGTCCTAATGGACACTGGACAACATACAATACTCTGTATAAGTCCCTTGAGTCTAATAACTCATTCACTGTGTGTCGTAGGTTGAAAACTGTACTATGGTTATGAAGAATTACACCGCTGTTCAATGCTCCTTACTTAACCATCCACTGATATAGGTAAATGTCATAGACATAATTTCAAAAAGGTATATCTCACTCTATGATAAATAGACGTACAGATATATCAATTTGAAATTGGTGGTGCATAACAACGGATATTCAAAACCAAATATTTGCTGACCGGCAAACACCCCAGGTGACTTCCTCAAATATCACCAATTACAACGAATCCCGATATAATGAGGATGACCACCTAATTTCCAATAACTTACTCCCACTCATCATCTGTAAAACCATACAGATGTGAGAATCATACCTGGTAAATACATACCCTGGAGTAAGTATCTAATCGGGAAATCAGTTTTCTTTTAACAGTACACAGTGAAACTGAAACATTGAAATGTTTCGATGGGGTATCCTGGTATTCCTAGTAATGCCTCTTCCATTATCCAGATTCACAACTGTAACCGTATATCTCTTTGCCATCTCTCCAAATCCCTTTATATGTCTTTAGTCATTACCTTCTGCACATCCCTTTAGGCCAAATGGTTTTCTTCCATCCCTACCGTTCGGCACCAGCCTATGATTTGGAAGAAGACTATCCAATAAGCATAATGGGTGTACTGTCCTAATCCTAGGAGCACTCGCAATGCGAGAGAAGGTGAAGATAAAAGACACCTGAATGAACTTTATTCCTATTTCTCCTGAACCAGGATCCATCCCCGAACTGGAACAAGTTCCTTTCGAGTTCGTATATAACCATACGATGGATTATCCAATAAACTTGGGATCTTCGTAGTGATACGGAGCGTCCTGGAGAAATACAAACGTGATTTAGGATTGGCGAAGAAATACTTGGTTTGGTCGTGAATAGCAGTCGCAATTTACTTTGCCCTCTTACTAATCCCTTTCTTTGTCTTAACTTAATACCTTCTGTATACCGTTTAGGCTAATTAGTTTTCTTCATTCCCTACCGTTCGGCACCAGCCTAAGGTTTGGAAGAAGACTATCCAATTTGCGTAATAGGTGTACTATCTCCTATGCCAAGGAGTACTCGCAATCTGAGAGAGAAGGTAAAAGGAGAAGACAACTGAATAGTCCTATTCGTTTTCTCCAGAACCGGAAACCATCCTCGAATTCCTTCGAGTTCGTATATAACCATACGATGGTTTTGTCCAATGGAAGTGGACGTTCGTAGTAATACGGGGTGTCCTGGAGAAAAGGGTAAAAGCAGGAGTGGCAATGAGGTTTGCAACTCTGACAATCCAAAAGCCAGTGTTAAGAAGGTTCGGTCAACTTGGTCACTGAGTCATAGTCTAGGGTCGGGTCAATGGTCGCTGCCAAAGAGAGAGAGAAAAGAAACACTCAACGTGCACTCTAACCTAGATCAGAATGGTTATCACTTTATCTAATCTGGAAACATCCCACTGTAACGTTAAATTCTTCCCCAAACCTGAAAGAAGAATTAGCCGGGATCACCCGAGGAGTAAACCAACTCATCAGTGGGAATCGGGATCCAACTATCATCGCATGATAACGTGACGAAATCCGCGCACGTTATCACACTCCAGAAGGTATGCTCATACCTGGCAAGTTTCAGTTCTTTTGAAACTCCTGATGTGGATTTCTGCCCCATGCTCTTATGACCTTGACTTTGGCCAACATATCATAAGTCACATGTCAAGTTCTACCCATCATTATCCAGGTTAATTTGAACCCACCCGTACCTACCCTTGACTTTGGCCAAAATGGCAGTACGACTGTCCCAAACCAACGCATCTATCTATGCTGCATATGAATACCCAATAGCTACCAAACACTGTGCCTTGACTTTGGCCAACATACACAGCTTGAATACTATTGACTATCCATATGAAACGACGGAGGGCTACGAATGGTTTCTTGCGAAAACCTTTAACGTAATGAACTTGATATCGTTGAAGGAACTGATAGCTTTTGGAAAAATATAGTGACGAAAACCTTTGCTAAAGAGGTCACTCCCGGTGAAGGGATCTCGGCTCTTTCCCCGTAGAATGAGGTGCAGGATATTCCAACTGAATACCACGATGCAAAGCAAAAGTAATCGGCTACAGTGAAGTTATTGCCCTGACGCAAACTTTTGTCCAAGGGGTCACTCCCGGTGAAGGGATCTCGGCCCTTGCCTCGTCGACTGAGGAGCAGGATATTCCAACTGAATACCACTGTGCAAAACAAAAGAGAACGCCCTTGAAATAACAGCTTTTTGAAAAGTGTTCCAACAACATCAGAATAGGTTTGTTTATCTTACATTGATCCGAATCAACGCAGTCCCATCAATTGATCACACCACAAAAGAACGAAAATAATGATGTACGTATATGCCATCCGCATTCGCCACTGGGTCCCGTCATCACCCGTTAGGTTACTTAACTAACGACAGAGCGGGGACTGGACTAGCGCGGATGCAAAACATATACAACATCTACTAGTATATATATAATATATAATTTTCGCTCAAGGCGTGATAAAATGCAACAGCACAGAAAAGTACAGTATCACAGAATAATACAGATATCTGGGATCCCCGGGTTTCATAGAGCCGCTACTGAAACCCGACGTTCCTCTGGTCGTGTGGATAGCCTGTGTAATGAGATCCTAGACCCCTACGGGCGCGGCAAGTTACCCGCCAAAACCTGAAGCGAGGCAGCCCCCTTCAGCTACGTGAATGGACCACCCAGCACTTCACGGAATCCGGTAACTTGGGGACCCCTCCTGGGTCAACTTTTACCCTCTACGAGTGCGGCGAATAGCCCGCCAATTCTAGAGTGAAGCCCCTTCCGTCTCAACGCCATGAGATGCGGGCTCGTTGCCCTCTAGAACCCGGCTATCCGTGCACCCCTCCTTGGGGTAATCCTAGTACAGAAAGTAAAATATACATACAACGGGTACATCGACCGCAACCTGGTCGTGCCCCAAAATAATAATACAAACAGGCAGTGACGGCAGTCCACATGTCGGACGCTCGCCCCGCAATATCAAATGTACATATAAAACAAAACAGTACTAGCATTGTGTTCATATCAGATTTTTGCATTTTCATACCGCCCAATTTTTATCACATTGCATGTCGGTAGATACTCTTGAGCCGTGTTTGCTAGTCAATTGCAGGATACAGGTTCCCGGTTCTCAAACGGAGAAATTCATGGAAAACACGACAAAAATCTGGTTCCTGCCAACCACAGATAAAACACGGTCTCCGCTCTTCATCCGTATGCTGCTAGATACCAGTTTAGGAAGACAAAATGTCAAATCAATGTCGTTTTCAGGCACAAGGCTCAATGGTAGCACAAGATCCAAGAGATCTACGCGGAGCTCGAGACAATCATGACAAAATCTTAACAAAATGTCCACCTTTCCTTCAACAGAAATTCTGGAAAAATCGTGGAGCCAAATTGAGAAAATACATATACCAGAATTAGGTACACTGAAGACCAGGGGACCACCAAAAATACAGAGCCACAATTCATCTAAACGGCCGCGGAACCGCGGCCAAAGGGGGGTATTGGCCGCGCTTCCGCGGCCGTTCTGGCGCCAAACATGCAGGGTTTTCAGGGGGTTTTTGGTCTTTTCATATGGGCCCGTATGGTTGCCCTAGATTTTCATTTTCTGGCCTATAAATAGCCCAGAACTTTGTGAAGGAAAGGGTCCATTTCTTGTATTTTCTTTTTCTAGGATTTAGTTCACTTGTTCTTCTTCTTCTCATCTCTTCTCCATTAAACTTGTAGTGAGCTTTGTGAGGGAGGAATGATAAATAAAGAAGATCAATTTGTTATCATGCTTGTCTTACTTTTGTTATAATTGTTGTAATTTTAAATTCGTTAAGTAGTTGTTGTTATTTCCTTGTTGTTTCTTTCTTCTCTTTTTTCTTTATCCTTACATACGACAATGATACTTACGCTCGATCCTCGCCAAGGTGAGGTCGCAAACAGTTAGTCGTATTCTTCTAATCTCCTTCTTTCTATCTTCCTCTTTTGTTTTGTTTTGTTTTTCCTATCATGAAGTGTGAGTAGTTTTATACTTGTTAGGGTAGGATAAGGGAAGTTTGAGAGAAGGAAATCTCTCTCACTCTTTCCTTGCCCAACAACTTAAATCGACTCCCGTTAGTTGAACCACAATCCGCTCCTTACGGCACCCTATCCTACATGATAGCGGTGATTCCGTAGTGAGACCGGTTGTGGTTGAATTAACCGGAGGTTATGGATAAGAGCCAAGAACGGACGGACAAGCACCAAAAGGAAGACTTATGCGTTGGAAAGCCTAGCTTATACTCGCAAAGTCCTTCCTAGTCGTGCTAATCCCCGTTGTTGCCGATTACCGTAACACCGATATTAAGAGGGGCAACGAAAGATGTGGAGACTCCTAACTCAAACTAACCTAATCCTAACCCTAACAAGCTCTCTTTAAATATCAACTTAACACTTAGATAACCACAACAAAATCTGAACAACCGGACTTAACTCGTCGAAAAACACATAGAAAAAGATTCCCATCTCCCTGCGGACGACCCGTACTCAACCGGCTAGCTACATGCGAAACCGTCTTGATTGCGGTATTTAAACTTAAACTTGAACACGCTCGTATCCTATCAATCAAATGGCGCCGTTGCCGGGGAGACGGTAGTTTGTTTCTTTGTGTAATTTCGGGTTAAATTGTAAGTATATATAAAAAAAAAAAACGAAAAAATATACTTTGTAAAAAAAACCATCTTGTTATTCTTGATTAGTTTTTGTGCAAGTGCGCAGGAAAATACGAAGTTCAAGATCGGCGCCAAAGACGTCGGATAATACGGAGTTCAAGTACTGTGCCAAAGACGTGGGAAGATAGACCCACATTTCGCGGCTACACCGCGACGGACCAAAACGGAGGAGACGGTCTACTGTCAAAATCTGGAGCAGATACAGTGAGCAACTAAAAATTCCACACATCCAGAAAGGCAGAAGACACCCAACAGAACCCACCCAGCAAAACTGAAGCCCCAACTCCCCAAAACAGCCGCGGAAATGCGGCATAAGCAAGCTTAGGCCGCGGATCCGCGGCCATTTGGAGGGTTTAGGGTACCATTTTCTTTCTGGTGAGTCTCTCTCTTCTCTCCACTCCTCTGGACTCCAATAAACTGTGTTTTCTGCAGCCTTCTTTGCGCAAATTCTTCTCCCCCTTCCAATAAACTGTTCTTGTGCAGGATTCTTTGCACCGCAAAATAAAAATTGTTTGCAGTTGATTTGTTACTGCTTTGCATTCTTTAATACGGACTTAAGGGGCTTGAAACCAATCCAGATTGGGTGGGGATTTCATCACCCTTCCCAGGACCCCGGAAATCACTAAAGCATATGCATTGTCCATTGTAAATTAAAAAAATACTAGACTTCAGCCCTAAGGACTTCGCGCTCATTAGGAGAAGATAAACCTTGTTTAGAACCTCGCTTAACCGTATATTGTTTACGGGGTGTCTAGGAAAGTGTTAAAGGCGCAACCGCCGAAAGAGAAAGGGTTATTTAATTAAGGAACTTCGCGAAAGCGTTGGACAACCTCCCCTTATCTCTGCACTTACCTGGCCTCGTGATCAGTGTATTTTTAAGCCCGTTTCTCGACATTGTTTAACTTCGACAATCAAGTTCAGGAGCAGGTCTAGTAGACCTAGGTTACCCTAGATCTAGGTGTGATTGTGCATATCTTGTTTGTGATTGCTTAAGCCATATTTCCGTACATATTTCTGTAAATCTCTTTCTAAAAACAAAAAAAAAGAAAAAAAAAGAAAAAATCAAAAACTTTTATAAAAACTTGCCCTTTTGTCGCCAAATCCATTTTCACCCACCACCCATCGCCTTTCTCCTTTGACGTTTTCTTACCCTCACCTTCTCCGCTTTGACTATACTAAACTCGTTTAGTGTATGTCCGCTTGGACTCGGGACACTAGCGCCCGTCTTGTCCGCGTTACGTTAGTCGCGACCGACTACGCGATCGACTCCGAAGTCAATACTCCGTCCACTCCTCTTTCACCCCTTCCTTTGCCGGCCAACTCCGACGTTGACCGGAATTCTGTTCATACATCTTAACCTTCACCTTCACCTTCACCAACCTCTTCTTCCGCGATGTCGGGATTTAATCCGAACATCTCTTTGACCACCCCTGGATTGGCTCCACCTCCTACGGAAACCAATCTTCCACCACCTCCGCCTGTTGTAGCGCCGCAGCGAATCGCGCTCCAGGATCGTTTCTATCCCACCCGTTCTGCACTTCCCACCTGCCTTTCTCTTCCTCCGGCCAATGGGGACAACTTTGAAATTAAGCCCCATTTCATCAACATGCTTCCACGTTTTCATGGGCTTGAATCTGAAGATGCCTATATCTTCATTAACAAATTTCAAAACGTCTGTGCCATGATGAAAACAACCCAGCTGTCGGACGATGCTATACGTCTACGGGTCATTCCGTTCACTTTATGCGATCTCGCTGAAAAATGGCTGTATAGCACCGCTTCCCACTCAATCACCAGCTGGGATGAGTTTGTTAAAGCGTTTCTGAAAAAATTCTATCCAAATCATAAGACCGCAAGAATTCGAAATGAGATCAACCAATTCTCCCAGCTTCCTTCTGAACCCTTCTGGAAGTGCTTTGACCGGTACAAAGACCTTCTTGTTCAGTGTCCTCACCACGGTATAGAGAAATGGCAACTCTGCCAAACCTTATACGAGGGACTGAACCCAGCAACGAAGCAGTTGCTGGAAACCATCTGTCAGGGCCACTTCCTATCCAAATCTGACGAGGAAGCGTAGCAGTTCTTTGACGATCTTGCGGAGCAAACGCTACAGTGGGAGAGCACCAGACCGACTTCTTCTTCTTCTACCTCCACTTCTACCGGTCAGTCTAGGGTAGGAATCCACCAACTCGATGTCTCTATTGCGATGAAAGCTGAAATGGCTGCAATAACACGAAAGCTTGAAGCGATAGAGAGCAAATTTTCTGCTCCTGCCCCCACACCTGTTCTCCCCCTTCGTACCATCTGCGCTTGTTGTTCCGATCCTTCCCACTTGACCGAAGAGTGTCCTTACAATCCACCCTCGCAAGGATAGGATCAGGTTAATGCTGCCTTCCAGCAAAGACCGAGGAATGATCCATACTCTTCCACCTACAATCCCGGTTGGAGGAACCACCCCAATTTCGCCTGGAATCAGAATCAGAATCAATTCCAGGGCAACAATTTCCAAAGGACCCCTCCGCCGCAACAACAAGCGCAGCAACAAACTCAGTATCAGCAGCCCTTCCAACCCCAACCTTTCCAAAACCAGACGAACAACTTTGCTCCCAACAACTCTTTTCCACCAAACAACTTTGTTCCGTCGAACAACGATAAGGTTTCCTCGCTCGAGCGAAGTCTGGAGGCATTTGTTAAACAATCGACTCAATCCACCGCCAACATCCAGTCTTCGATTCAATCTTTAGTGCAACACACTGCCGCACACGGACAAAGCATCAAAACCATCGAGGCCCAGATTGCACAGCTGAACGCGGCCTTAAGCGAGCGAGAGAAGGGGAAGCTCCCGTCTCAGCCACTTCCAAATCCCGGTCACCCACATAATGCACATGTTGCTCTTGAACAACAAAACCATAATGTGAGTGCCGTGACCACACTGAGATCAGGGAGGGTGCTGCAAAACAACATTGGCAGACGGATCAACGATGATGCCCCGGCCGCTGCTGCTTCTTCTTCTTCTTCTTCTTCTTCTTCTCCTTCTTCTTCTTCGTCTTCTGAGCCTATTCTCCGTTCTTCACAAGGCTCTCCTTCCTCTTCTTCTCTGAACGGACCTACTTCTCACTCCACGAAGACACCTATTCTGGGATCCGTTCCAACTCCACAATCTCCTCCTCCAGCTTTAGACTCAACCAATTTTCAAAATGTTCCATTTCCAAACCGGTTGAGGTCTAACAAACAAAATCCATAAATGGAGAAGATTCTGGAGTTATTTAAGCAAGTTAACATTAACATTCCTCTTTTAGATGCTGTCCAACAAGTCCCGTCTTACGCGAAAATCTTAAAGGACTTGTGCACGAAAAAGAGGAAGTCTCAGGTACCCAAGAAAGTTTTCTTGGCTAGTGCTGTGAGTGATGCCCTTACCCAATCTTTACCACAAAAACGGAAGGACCCTGGCTGTCCTACGATTTCAATTACTATTGGGGATAAGAACATCAACCGCGCACTATTAGATCTTGGTGCCAGTGTTAACTTGCTTCCGTATTCAGTATACGAGCAATTAGGTGTCGGAGAGCTGAAACCCACACACTGCACTCTCCAGATGGCCGACCGATCGATAACCCATCCTAGGGGTGAGCTAGAGGATGTGTTGATAAGAGTCGGGGACTTCATATTCCCCGTTGACTTCATTGTATTAGATACACAGCCTGTAGCTAACCCCCGGAATCAAATTTCGGTGATACTCGGTCGACCATTTCTCGCAACCTCAAATGCTGTGATCAATTGTCGCAACGGTTCAATGAACCTCTCTTTTGGAAATATGACGATTGAACTCAACATTTTTAGGTTGGGGAATCAGCCCGCCGAACCTAATGCTCATTTACTGGATGTCTGCTCGATCCAGGAGATCACCCCCGAAGAGTGTGAATTCGAGGAGTTTCTGTTTGAACACGATAATCTTGACGCCACTAGTGCGTTTCTCTTCGAACCTGCTGCTGCTTCTGCGCCCGACAACGAATACGAGTGTTTCACGTTCTTGAACGATCTTAGCCGCGCACAACCCGAGTTTGAATCTTTCGACTTTCCGGATGAGTTACCTGAACCATCCAACTCGGTTGCCTACACTCGCTTTGAACCTTTGCTGGAGTCCTTTGAGTTCGAGACCTTTGCACCAGTCTTGCCTTCCATCATTTCACCTCCAACGCTCGAACTCAAGCCGTTGCCGTCTCACCTTAAGTATGCTTACTTAGGTGAAAACGAGACCCTTCCTGTCATCATCTCGGCTTCTCTAGCTCCCGACCAAGAGAAAGCCCTTCTCGCGGTCTTGCACAGCAACAGGCAAGCTTTTGGCTGGTCCATGGCGGACATCAAGGGGATTAGTCCCCTCATCGTTGAGCATCACATTCATCTGATGGATGATGCCAAACCAGCCCGGGATCCACAAAGACGTCTTAATCCAGTCATCAAGGAGGCTGTGAAGAAGGAGATCGTCAAATGTCTAGATAGTGGTATCATTTACCCTATCTGTGATAGCCAGTGGGTTAGCCCCATTCACGTTGTCCCCAAGAAGTCGGGCATCACGGTCATAACCAACGAGGTGAATGAGTTAATCCCTACTCGCACCCAAACTGGGTGGCGAGTTTGCATTGATTACAGAAAACTCAACGCCGCAACGCGGAAAGACCACTTTCCGCTACCTTTTATTGACCAGATGCTCGAACGATTGGCCGGACACGAGTACTACTGCTTTCTTGATGGCTACTCCGGCTATAATCAAATTCCCATCGCCGAAAAAGACCAGGACAAGACCACTTTCACTTGTCCTTTCGGCACGTTTGCATATCGACGCATGCCCTTTGGGTTATGCAATGCGCCCGCTACCTTCCAGCGGTGTATGATGGGAATTTTCTCAGACATGGTGGAAAAATTTCTGGAGATTTTCATGGATGACTTCTCCATCTTCGGCGACTCCTTTGACGAGTGTTTGCTGCATCTTGACGCTGTCCTTACCCGATGTAAGGACAAGAATCTCACTTTAAACTGGGAGAAATGCCACTTCATGGTGCGCGAAGGTATTGTCTTAGGACATATCATCTCGCAAAATGGCATAGAGGTTGACAAAGCAAAGATTGAGGTCATTTCCAATCTGCCTCCTCCCCGTTGCGTCAGAGATATCCGAGCCTTCCTTGGCCATGCCGGTTTCTATAGACGGTTTATCAAGGACTTTAGCAAGATTGCTAGGCCCTTGACTCTTTTGCTGGCCAAGGATACACCATTTGACTTCAACTCGAGCTGTGTGACTGCCTTCGAGTCACTGAAACGCTCACTCACTTCTGCTCCCGTTCTCTCTTCTCCTGACTGGACGCACCCATTCGAGATTATGTGCGATGCATCCGACTTTGCTATCGGTGCTGTCCTTGGACAGCACATCAACAAGATGCCGCACGTAATCTATTACGCGAGCCGAACCCTGAACGACGCCCAACTCAATTATACAACAACTGAGAAGGAATTCTTGGCTGTTGTATTTGCTTTAGAAAAGTTCAGGCCCTACCTCATCGGCTCTCCAGTCATTGTCTATACGGACCATTCAGCTCTGCGCCATCTTTTTGCGAAGAAAGATGCAAAATCTCGGTTAATACGTTGGATCCTCTTGCTCCAAGAGTTTGACCTTGTCATTAAGGACAAATGAGAATGTGAAAACGTGGTTGCCGATCATCTCTCACGACTTCCTTCTTCGCCTTCGCTTCCAATTCCGATCAATGACGTTTTCCCGGATGAACAACTCTTGACAGTATCGTGCGAACCCTGGTTCGCAGATATTGTGAACTATTTGGCCACGGGATTATTACCGACCGAATGGTCAAGTCAGGACAGACTTCGCTTCTTATCCCAAGTAAAACACTTTTACTGGGACGAACCCTACTTGTTCAAGTACTGTCCCAACCAGATTATTCGTCGGTGTGTCCCTGATGAGGAATTCAAGAGTGTGCTGTCATTTTGCCACGATCAAGCGTGTGGCGGGCATTTTGGGCCCAGAAAGACAGCTGAGAAGATCTTGCAATGTGGTTTCTACTGGCCACAACTTTTCAAAGACGCTCACGACTATTGCAAGACTTGCTCCCGGTGCCAACACATGGGCCGGATATCCCGGAGGAAAGAGATGCCGCTCCAACCGATCTTGGTTGTGGAGATTTTCGATGTTTGGGGGATAGACTTCATGGGGCCGTTTCCCAACTCTTTTGGGAACTTGTACATTCTTCTAGCTGTTGATTACGTCTCTAAATGGGTCGAGGCTGTGCCCAGCCGGACTAACGACAACAAGGTTGTCGTTAGGTTCCTTAAAGAAAACATTTTCTCACGGTTTGGGCACCCCCGAGCGATCATTAGCGACAATGGAAGTCATTTCTGCAATAAAACTTTCGAAGCCTTGATGCGGAAATACTCCATAATCATAAGCTCTCTACGCCCTACCACCCCCAAACCTGCGGGCAGGCTGAAGTTTCAAATCGGCAAATCAAGCAGATATTGGAGAAGACGGTTTCCAAGAACCGTAAGGATTGGTCTCTGAAACTCACTGATGCCCTTTGGGCATTTAGAACCGCTTATAAGACCGACCTTGGCATGTCTCCCTATCGGCTTGTGTACGGAAAAGCCTGCCACCTTCCTGTTGAAATCGAGCATCGCGCATTTTGGGCGATAAAGGAGCTGAATCTGTCTCTTGAGGACGCGGGCAGCCATCGGAAGCTGCAGTTGAACGAACTAAACGAGCTTAGGGATGAGGCTTACGACAACGCGGTTGTCGTTAAGAATCGAACGAAGGTGTTTCACGATAAACACCTTTTGCGCAAAACCTTCGTACCTGGTCAGCAGGTACTGCTTTACGACACCCGACTTCATTTCCATCCTGGAAAGCTCAGATCTCGCTGGAAAGGGCCGTATTTCGTGCGGAATGTGTATCCGCAGGGCGCTGTGGATTTGGAGAATCCGAAGGACGGTTCACTCTTCAAGGTAAATGGACACCGATGCAAACCGTACCTTAGCGCCGAACCAACAGAGGAGCTCCTGTTCTTACAGGAGCCGGTTTACCCTGAATAATCTTCCTCTGCCTACCTCCAAACTTCGGTTATCCAGCCAAGAACGGTGGACACTGTTCCAAATAAGTTTGGGGGTATGTACAAACCATTTTGTATATATTTGTGTATATTCTTTTTCTCTTCTTTAAAAACAAAACCAATTAAAAATTTTTTGTATCGCTAACCGACAATTTTGAACCTTCCAACTGCTCTCTTCATGCAACGACAGTGAGGACACTGTCCAGTTTAAGTTTGGGGGTACACTCGGTACGCATTTCTTCCCTTCGCGTTCATATGTATATTTTTGCATCTGCATATTAAAATCCATAAAAACCATAAAAATTTGAAAATTTTCCAAAAATATAAAAACTTTTTTGTCAAGTTAGCTTGTGGAAGAACTCTGATTCAACATTCGACGGTTTTTGTTTGAAAAAATAGGAATAACTAGATCTTATGTTTGGATTTTGAAAACCTGAAAGATAACTCTTCTTTGAAGTTAACTATAGCTGATATACGTCTTTACATCACACTACACGTGTCGTAAGATTTTGGGAATTAGATGACAAGTCTTTCATGTTTAAACTTTTAAATAGATAAATGATTTTCTGAGGATCAAATAGGTTTGTTCTGAAATAAGTAATGTCAAGAATAGTTTATGAAGTAAAGCGAATATGAAGGAATGTTATTGATGCCGTAATTGGAGCTAAGTCAGAAAAATAACCCATCTAAAACTTGATTGGAATGATTACACACCAAACTCACTAAACACGTCTTTTATCCAAAAAAATATTTGAACTGCCGGTTATATCTCCGTTCGTATCAAATCATCTGATTTTTACGCCCTACTGTCTTTTGTTTTTGGACCTAGGTAACTTGAGTAATTAAGTCCGCTGGGGTGTTTTTACACCTAATGCCCTAAAACCAACTGGTTTGGGTGCATTGGCCCAAAGCTCGCTAAGAAGCCTAGAAAGTCCAGTTTTAAAACAAAGTCAAGCAAGTGTTCTCTCCGAGTTAAAATTCCTAACGGTTCTTTGTGTGAGAATAATCTTGATAAAAGACAGGCTTTTATAAAAATTTTAGCGGAGATATGAAGGTTTTATTCTATGATAAAGACTATTGCACGTTCACAGAGGTGTGTATGAAATGAAAACAAGAAAAAGGTGGAGTGAAAAATACGACTTAGTTTCCTGTTATGGAAGATAGAAATTCTGAAGTTGAAACCTTACTGGAAAACGAAACTTGAAAAATGCTTAACTCTTTATAAAACTTATGTGATCCTTTTTAAAATTGTTATCTGGGCTTTATTGTGCGACATGATGACTTTAATCAATCCTTCTGGAACTTAACGACACTATTTGCACTGCACGTAAAGACATATAAAACCTGTAGTTAAATAAGAAGCGAGGTGTGAAAAATAAAGGTTCGATAGTCTAGACTTAGGATTATAGAATTGTTATTTTCTAAAACAAAACTTTAGGGTTTGAAACTTAGTCATTTTTACAAACCAACTTGACCGGATTTTGTGGGTAGTATCCGCTGAAAACCCTCAGGAGACAACACTCCTCCTACTAGGGACACCTAGAGGTTTAACGGCTTGTTGCACATGCTCAGTGCAATCGCGTTCCCTGCGAAAGTGAGGTTAGGAAACTTTTTGTGAATAAATGGGCTTTGCTCGGGACGAGCAAATGATAAGTTTGGGGGTATTTGTTCATATCAGATTTTTGCATTTTCATACCGCCCAATTTTTATCACATTGCATGTCGGTAGATACTCTTGAGCCGTGTTTGCTAGTCAATTGCAGGATACAGGTTCCCGGTTCTCAAACGGAGAAATTCATGGAAAACACGACAAAAATCTGGTTCCTGCCAACCACAGATAAAACACGGTCTCCGCTCTTCATCCGTATGCTGCTAGATACCAGTTTAGGAAGACAAAATGTCAAATCAATGTCGTTTTCAGGCACAAGGCTCAATGGTAGCACAAGATCCAAGAGATCTACGCGGAGCTCGAGACAATCATGACAAAATCTTAACAAAAAGTCCACCTTTCCTTCAACAGAAATTCTGGAAAAATCGTGGAGCCAAATTGAGAAAATACATATACCAGAATTAGGTACACTGAAGACCAGGGGACCACCAAAAATACAGAGCCACAATTCATCTAAACGGCCGCGGAACCGCGGCCAAAGGGGGGTATTGGCCGCGCTTCCGCGGCCGTTCTGGCGCCAAACATGCAGGGTTTTCAGGGGGTTTTTGGTCTTTTCATATGGGCCCGTATGGTTGCCCTAGATTTTCATTTTCTGGCCTATAAATAGCCCAGAACTTTGTGAAGGAAAGGGTCCATTTCTTTTATTTTCTTTTTCTAGGATTTAGTTCACTTGTTCTTCTTCTTCTCATCTCTTCTCCATTAAACTTGTAGTGAGCTTTGTGAGGGAGGAATGATAAATAAAGAAGATCAATTTGTTATCATGCTTGTCTTACTTTTGTTATAATTGTTGTAATTTTAAATTCGTTAAGTAGTTGTTGTTATTTCCTTGTTGTTTCTTTCTTCTCTTTTTTCTTTATCCTTACATACGACAATGATACTTACGCTCGATCCTCGCCAAGGTGAGGTCGCAAACAGTTAGTCGTATTCTTCTAATCTCCTTCTTTCTATCTTCCTCTTTTGTTTTGTTTTGTTTTTCCTATCATGAAGTGTGAGTAGTTTTATACTTGTTAGGGTAGGATAAGGGAAGTTTGAGAGAAGGAAATCTCTCTCACTCTTTCCTTGCCCAACAACTTAAATCGACTCCCGTTAGTTGAACCACAATCCGCTCCTTACGGCACCCTATCCTACATGATAGCGGTGATTCCGTAGTGAGACCGGTTGTGGTTGAATTAACCGGAGGTTATGGATAAGAGCCAAGAACGGACGGACAAGCACCAAAAGGAAGACTTATGCGTTGGAAAGCCTAGCTTATACTCGCAAAGTCCTTCCTAGTCGTGCTAATCCCCGTTGTTGCCGATTACCGTAACACCGATATTAAGAGGGGCAACGAAAGATGTGGAGACTCCTAACTCAAACTAACCTAATCCTAACCCTAACAAGCTCTCTTTAAATATCAACTTAACACTTAGATAACCACAACAAAATCTGAACAACCGGACTTAACTCGTCGAAAAACACATAGAAAAAGATTCCCATCTCCCTGCGGACGACCCGTACTCAACCGGCTAGCTACATGCGAAACCGTCTTGATTGCGGTATTTAAACTTAAACTTGAACACGCTCGTATCCTATCAATCACATTGCATCCAGGCTATCCCCCTCGACCGATCCGCAACAACACAACACAATCACAGAACATCAACGTGAATGTCACGTTCGCAAATCCGTCTAACCGGGCTATAGCAGTTAGACAGGATTTACAGATCAAGTGACATTCACGGTCGCAGATATAATGTAAATACAGTGAACTAATGTGTTTAAACTTTTCGATCGATCAAATTTATCGAAGTGGGCCCCCAAGCATTACTGTAGCACTTAAAGAGAGTCTAGGCCCAAAAAGAATATTCCAAAAACCCCATTTTCACCCAGGAGCTCACTGCAAAAATTTGGTCCAATGAATAGTAAAAATGGCCGCGGAACCGCCGCAAATACGTGGGTTTGGCCGCGGTTCCGCGGTGGTATAGTGAGATCACGCTACCAAATTTTCACAGAATGCTTAGAATTCCCTGCACATGTCACTGCAATGTACTGAAAAATTTTTGGAGCCAAAAAAATTTCGACAGAAAACTGTGCAAATGAAAATGGGTTTTCGGAAAATCCGTTCGATCGAACTTGTAAACACGTTAGAGCAAGCTAGACTAGGTTAATGGCGTGGCTCTGATACCAATGTAAGTCCGCGGCGGCACCCCGGCCGTCGATCCGACGCCGGAAACGCGGAAACGAAAACTTTCAAAAACTATTGAACCGGTACCACCGCGTACTTTTCACCCGGATCGGGCCATTAACCTAGCTACTAGCAAACTAGAAAAGAGTAGAGAAGTTATACCAAGCGATCCGTGTCCTTCGGTCTTCGTCTCCACTCCGATCTCCTGCGGAAACTCCGTCCGTCACCTCCTCGTCTGAAAGGGCACCACGTAGCCGGAATCTTTTACGGGCTCCCACCTCTTGACCGAGGCAACTCGGGCGCGAAGTTGGCTAGCCGACGCGTCCAAGATGTGCTGTAGAATAGTGTAGAATCGTTGTCTCTTTTGGGGTTTTAGAAGTTGCCATGGATGTAGGAATCAAGAACTTTGGAGAAGGGTTTTTGATTTTTGGAGCAAGCAAAATGAGATGATATCTTTTCACACCAAAATGAAATTTTCTCTCATTCTCCACTTCTCCTCAAAGTGGCCGGCCCAATCTCCTCAAAGTGAAGATTGGAGAGAGAAAAAGGCATCTCAAAGATGTATATAGAAAAAAAATCTCATGATGGTTGAACCACAAATGCAATAAACCCCCTCCACAAATACTAATTTGCACAATTGCAAATTAGCCCCTCCATCAGAAAGTCCGGCCGCGAAAGAACAAAAGAAAACCGGCCGGAACGGAATGCAAACTGGCAACTTCAGAAAACTGATCCCGTAATAAATTACAGGAAAACCCCACTACTGCACATACATGCCCGTATTTGTATTCCCACCGAACACAAATGCAAAGAGACAAAACTACACTATCTAATACTAGGATCCGGCTTAAGCCAAAGCCGGCTAGTAAAAACCGTCCGATCACGATCCGTGCAATACCGCACGTATCTGATCGAACCCTGCCATATCTCCATACGGTCTCTACAGCGTTTCGCCCGAAACCTGAGTAACTGTATGTGGTGGACTCTAAAGACTCGTCAATACTATGGCTGTGGATTTAACTACTAGCACGTCAGAGGTATTAGCCATACGTGACGGGCTACCAGCTATTGACCAAAAGGGACGTTGATGAGCGAACTCATCCTGACACCCTACTGAGCCTGTCAGTGACAATATCCGTACAGTCCGGTCCGTTCGTCTATGAGCATCGCATGGCGGGCCTAGGGGGTTGGTAAAAGTCAGACCCCCAAAAGCGGTACAAGTCGTGTCGGAGTGTAGCCCAGAACACCCTGAGATACTACTGGAATACCTACCAGCAAATCTCCTGCCTTGGCCAAGGACTTTTCATGTTCTGGCTCTCCTAGACACAGCGCGACCTCACCCCCAATACCGGGAGAGACGAACCCCTGCAGATCCGCTCACTGCCTCCATGTGGCTCGGGACTGTACCCAACTAAAACCTGTTTGCACGAATCCTTTGAGCCATGGTAGGGTAGTAATCAAAGCACAGTAGGAACTCACACGAGATAAATGACGATCTCAGGTCGATGAACTAACCTGTACACATGTCACCTGGGAACTGCTATCTGACATCTGGTATAATCCCAACTAGCAGGTTCCCGGCGAGTCCTGTCCGGTGTACTCATAACCCAATGAGCACCTGTATACATCTTAGGTGAACCAACTGACACCAGTGGCTTGTGAGACCGGCCACCGCCCCTCGTCGGGGTCTCGACTGTATACACTAGTCTACTCTGGAGAATCGATGCTCTGTCTCGAAACTCCCTCGACTAGGGACCTTTTAAGGATGTGCTTATAGACTCCAGCTCTCACGTATATGATCGCCCTCATACTGCTGGTAGTCAAGCAAGAATCCTAGGGGCTCTATCAACGTGTAATAGCGACTCGTAAGGTCACCTAAAGCAGTACACGATGATAAAGATAAACCAGATAGCATACTATCATCTTGAGTAAGACTGTCCTACTGGGACAGGTCCTCCCCTCAATCATTGCAATCACGTGCCTGTGATCCAATAATTGACTTTGAGGGCACTATCTCCAACACCCTGGCAGTGGGTTTAACCACAAGCACGTCAGCGGCACTAGCTGTGCGTAACAGCTGCCCATGTACTGACCGAAAGGGAAGCCGATGAGCGAACTCATCCTGGAACCCTACTGAGCCTATCAGTGACAATACACATACAGTCCGGTCCGTTCGTCTATGAGTATCGCATATCGGGCCTAGGGGGCTGGTAACGTCAGACCCCCAATAGCGGTATAAGTCGTGTCAGAGTGTAGCCCAGAACACCCTGAGATACTACAGGAGTACCTACCAGTAAATCTCCTGCCTCGGCCGAGGGCTATGTGTAATGGTTCTCCTAGACACAGTGCGATCTCACCCCAATACCGGGAGAGACGAATCCCCTGCCGATCCGCTCACTTGACTCCATGTGGCTCGGGACTGTACCAAAAAACCCTTCTTTGCACGACTCCTTTGAGCCGTGGTAGGGTAGAAATCAAAGCACAATGGGAACTCACACGAGACAAATGACGACCTCAGGTCGATGAACTAACCTGTACACATGTCACCAGGGAACTGCTATCTGACGCTAGGTATAATACCAACTAGCAGGTTCCCGGCGAGTCCTGTCCGGTGTACTCATAACCCAATGAGCACCTGTATACATCTTAGGTGATCCAACTGACACCAGTGGCTTGTGAGACCGGCAACCGCCCCTCGTCGGGGTCTCGACTGTATACACCAGTCTACTCCGGAGTATCGATGCCCTGTCTCGAAACTCCCACGACTAGGGACCATTTTTAAGGATGTGCTTATAGACTACCCAACTCTCACGTATATGATCGCCATCATACTGTTGGTAGTCAAGCAGGATCCTAAAGGCTCCATCAACGTGTAATAGTGATCAATCACCTAAAGCCGTACACGATTGATAAAGGCAAACCAGATAGCATACTATCATCTCGAGTAAGACTGTCCTACCGGTATAGGTCCTCCCTCAATCATTGCAATCACGTACCTGCGATCCAATAATTAACTTTGAGGGCACTATATCCAACAATCTCCCACTTGCACTTAAGGCTAATTATTGCGATGTCGCATACTCACAGCCCGTGTGATACCGAACACCCAACTCCTCTACTAATCAGTTTCATAAAGCTCGTTTGTAAAACTCTTGTGTTCGAGAAATAGCCTCAATGAGTGGATCCGCCCTGATGTTTCTTTCTATGTCTCTCTTAATCTCAAGTTCGCGGAGAAAACCATCTCCCGAATTGAGTAATACCTGTCTTAGAATATGTCTGGATATCTGATGGGACCTAGTTCATAAATGAACTCCAAATCCAAACTTCTTAGACTGTATCGTCAACTGAAACTTTGCACCATGCTTCCCACAGTATCCTTTTGGACCACTTGTCCATAATACTGCCCCCTTCGTCAGAGGGAAAAATATAACTCTGACAATCACTCTGTCATCCATGTCACATTTGGAAGCCTGGAATGATAACCGTCTCCTGAAGGAGGCTGCCGTTATGAAATCCGTAGAACATCCACTTATGTTCTAAAACTGCTTCCGAATGTTTCTCCAGGATTGGATTAATATAAACTTATTGCATCTAGTGCAAAAATGACATCTGGTGTGGTACTTGACATCTCATGATTGACTCAATTGCCTAAGCAAGTGATCTGCCAATCATGCACATCCCTCTCCCCTTTAGTCTGTAAGACACTTTTAGAGAATGTGACTCCATTACCTGCAGGTACACCACCATGCCAGGAGTCATATATTCTAAAAACTATTAGAATACTGTCAAAGTACCCATATTGGGAAACTACCCAAATCTAGATCTAAAACCATAGATCTAGTAACTAGAATGTCTGATATTATATCCATATCCTGTCTGGAGAAACAACTGTGTGACAACCACAGTACAACCGATCGTAGTATAGGAATTTTACTTCCTACTTTGTGAATGTCATCCAAATACCAGGACATCATACCCTACTACCTTCTTAACAGATCCATCCCCTATTCTGATGAAGTCAAACCCATGACTGTCACATCAAAATTAGATGATCTATCTCCGCTATATCTGCTCAAGTCTATAAATAGACATAAGCTACTTGCCCACTATGCTTCCGCTGCTCCCACTGACCACAACAACCCTCTGGCAGAATAATATATACGTGCACTTCTAAAGCTAGTTTAGAACGACGCTATACTTAACCTCCTGCCGGGTCTCATAGCCTGGAACAACAGTAGTGTCAAGTCTGGGTAAACAAGAACCTCCCTGTCACCTTCCTTGAGGCTACCAGAGCACCTCTCGGGTGTCTGAGGTTACCCACCATATCTGCGGAGTGGCTAATGGAATGTCAAACCTGATTGAATCTATAGGTCCTATTAAATTTTCCGTAATCGTTTGCGGTTCTGGAATAACTTCCAGTTCTACCATACTCCCACAGCTGTTTTCTGAAAAAATCCATTTTACTAAAACTGTGGCGAGTCAAGAACAATATCACCATTGATCTTCCAGATGGTAGAAAGTCAACCCTTGTCATAGCCTGGGCCAACCCGCAAACTTCCATTACAGAAACGTGCCCTGAGTTATCCAGAGTCTCGTTTTAAGCATAAGCCGGACAACTCCCCGTACCTTAACATCGTTAAGATATGAACTATTCTATATCCAATACAGAAACTTTGGCACTTATTTAATTGGAACCATATTCAAATCATGCAGCTGTCTCCAGTGCATATCAACTTAATGGAGAGAGGCTAATCAGCATTACTCAACTTAGGAATCCATCCAATTATGAGTAACCTGAAAGAGAAACAAGTTTCTCAAAACCATTACTATCATCTGAATACCAATCACAAGTATCTATATCTTCGATCTTTTTGAAGAATCCCGATACTTGCGACATATGGTTCTCTACTTTATTCTTATACCCACAACTTCTCAAAACTTAGACATTGTATTTCTACGAAACACTTGTCTAAAAACTAGAGAAGTCACAAGTAAACAGAACATAGTACGAGGACCTACCCCTTTGTCCTTATGGACATTGGACAACATATAATACTCTGTATAAGTCTGCTGAGTTGAATAACTCAAAACCTGTGCATCGTAGGTTGAAAACTGTACTTATGGTTAAGAACTACTCCGCTGTTCAATGCTCCTTACCCAATCGTCAATTGATATAGGTAAATGTCACGGACATAATTTCAAAAAGTTATATCTCACTTTATAAAAATAAACGTACAGATATATCATTTTGAAATTGGTGCACAACAACGGATACTCAAAACCAAATACATGCCGTCCGGCAAAAAACCCAGACGATTTCCTCAAATATCACCAATTACAACGAATTCCGATATAATGAGGAAGATCACCTAATTCCCAATAACTTACACCCACTCATCATCTGTAAAACCATACAGATGTGAGAATCATACCTGGTAAATACATACCCTGGAGTAAGTATCTAATCGGAAAATCAGTTTTCCTTTAACAATACACAGTAATACTGAAACATGAAAATATTTCGTAGGGGTATTGATTGATTCGAATTCTCGGTTCGTGTCGGTAGAAAATGTATAGAAATCACAACCAAAAATATTTTGACCGCAATCAATAACGGTGTCGATTGTAGCGCGTTAGCGAGTGCGGATCGTCCACAGGGAAAGTGAGATCCGTTCGAATTCGAATTAGATGAATTGAAAATTAAAGAAAAGAGAAAAGACAATTCAATTCAAGATTTATAAAATTGAAGTTCAAGAATTATCTAGATCTAAATCTAAAATCAAGAAAACATTTAAAATCAAGAATTAAGAATTGATGATATCCAATCCAATAATCAAGAATCGAAGTGAGGCTCGTAGGAATAGATCGAATCTATAGACGTGATGAAAACTATTGATTACGTATTCTTATCCATTGATGATTTGATACTAGAACGATGATGATCAACGAGAATTAGGGATTTCTTGCGGAAACTAGGGTTTCATCATCTATCCCTTGTCCTTTCGTTGATTTCATTCACATTCTAGCCTCTAGTAAATTCAAGAATCGATCATGGATCCTTAATTAAGAGCGAACACAATCAAGAAAGCATCGCTCGAAACTAGGTCGTCGATTCTTCAATTTACTAAGGTTTACAAAACTCATAGGACTTAAGAATCGTTTCAAGATTTGTAACATCATCATCTATTGATTCTCTCGACTCCTTCACGAACGGAGTTTTACTCAAACATCATAACAAGAAACACAATCAACAATTGAGATCGAATCATGATGCAAGAATTTAAAGAAAGCAAGATAAAAGAATTTCACCTTTTATTTATCAACAATTTCGTTACAATTCTCTTAAGAACTACAACGATGAAAGAACTCGATCGTCGATTTGGCTTCGCTCGTCTTCGTGAGTCACGGATCGTCTTGGATCACTTACTCGGATGAAGATCGGCTTCGCTCCTAAAAGGTTGAATGCTTCTTGCTTGAATTGTACTCGGGGATCTTGAATTTGGCTTTGGATTTGATTGGATTAGGGTTAGGGTTACAAGTTATGTCACTCAACTTGTATTAGGAATTGATGAGTGGTTAATGAACAACCTAAAACCCTAGATCTAGGTTTCCTTTTATAAGCATCTCAACCTTAGATCTAGAATTCAAATTTCAAATTTCCCTCCAAAAGTTTGTTAGAGAGAGGCTTCTAGAAGAGGTTAGTTGGAGGGAATATTCTACAATAAGGTATATTCTAGGTTGGTTTGTTAGGCCGAGCTTTCTGGATGAAGCCACGTGGCATTCTGGAGTCTTCTGGAAGCTATTGCCGCTACATAAGCCACGTGCAGGAATTCTGAAACCCTGATGACGTCATCAAGCCGCGGATCCGTGGCTCAATGAAGGCTTCATTGCATGATCTTTCTGGAATATTCTTGTACCGACTTCTTGGCATTTTTTTCATGTGTACAATATTTTTTTACTTTCTCTTTCACTGCCAGATCACAAGTCTTGGACTTGGCGTATTTTTGTCAGCACTTTTGACAATTCCGGCTCTTTTCCTGCAATTTCCTGCACAGATTTTCGAGAAAAGTGTTGCGCTGCACAAAAATAATGCGAAGCAATGATAAACACTCAATTTCCCTCAGAAATGTCAGTTTTAATATATAACACATGTAATTTGGTATTTTACAGATGTTTTTCTAATATGTGCTATATTAATACCGAACACCTCTGGATGAGTGCAAATGGTAGGGAAATTGTCGTGTTAAAAATGCAATATTTTCGACTGATCAAATTCCCCCAAAATTATTTTCGGTCGTCTCGAGCGAACTGTTTTATGAAAAAGATAAGCAGAAAATAAAGAAAGAGAAAAACTAACTAGCACACTTTCGTAGGCAACACGATTGCACTGAGCACGTGCAACAAGCCTTTAAACCTCTAGGTGTCCCTAGTAGGAGGAGTGTTGTCTCCTGAGGGGTTTCAGCGGATTGCACCCACAAAATCCAATAATAAAAGGAAGACCGTGAATATTACATATAAAGATAAGAATTGTAAAAGAAAGACTTTGAAAATTAGAGTTTCCAACTATACTAGCTTTTCGGTTGTCATGAGCCCTATCTTAATAGTCATGAAAAGATGTTAGAAATCACATCATCCCTAAATAAAACATCGTCTTTATTCTTCATTCCTACCTTTCTTCCAAACACCGATCATATAACCCTATGTGTGTGTAATAGACATCCCTACACTCGGAGAATTCAATTCAAGCTATCATACTCTTGTCCATCTATCTAGTACTTTTTAATCGATGAATATATGGATTTGCTCACACATTTTCATGCGACCGTTAATACTTCTTGAGGTACTAACCGACCGATTACTCATGTGATTGCTTATTTGGTGTATTTTTCTCGTCTTGCACCACCTAAACTTAGCAGTGACTCCCAGACCAGTTGGTCTAAGGCACTAGGTGATAAAGTACCCTCGCTATATTTTTTTATTGCTGCCTTGGCGATAAAAAAACCAGTGTTCATTTTTCTCACCACTTTATATTTTATTCATTTTTTTATTTCCTTCATACTTTTGGCTTTTAGACAAGAGCATTTCAAGGTATCCTCTATTATCCCGAGCTTAAAGACGTGTGTAAGTGCGAATAGCAGGGTATCAACGTTCAGATGTTTGGCTTCCAGAGTAGGAACTATTTTTCAGACTTATTTTTATCCTCAGATTAGTGACTTCTTTCATCTCACTAACCCTTGGGACAACGGCTCATAACTACTTATTAATAGTTCGTTTAAGAAAACTTCTAATTTTCTTGGTTTTCTTAAATTTTTCTAATCTTTTGGATGTAATTTTTCACTATCTAATCTTTTATTATCTTATTTATGTACAAATTTTTTTATTTTTATTTTTAAATTTTTAAATTTTTTTAAATGTTTTGTACTTATGCAAAGTATGATGCAAATGATGCATTAAAAAGCACAAACCTCCCCCAAACTTGTTTTCAACAGTGTGCTCACAGTTGCCATCTGCTATATCTTAAAAAACCTGTAAGCTTGGGAGCAAATTTATTAATGGGGGCAAAATATTTAAGTGAAGATCCTCCCCCAAACATATTTTTTTGGCTCATCATTTTGTGTAAAAATTTTCTTTTCAAGAGCCAGATAACCCCCCCAAACTTGAGTTAAAACATGTTAAGCTTTGAAAATCACAAGAGGGGGTCAAAATTACTGGTCGATACCAAGCTTTGCAAAGACCGAAGGTCAACACCAACCATTCGAAAATTTTATCAATGTAGTGCATGGGTTGGTGGAAGAAGAAGTGGGGAAAGGGTAAGTGGTGGAATAGAATGTGTGTGCGTCTCATTTTGGAGAGACGATGCAGTGAATGTGATGGATTACTCGCATTCTCATGACTGTCAAGAAGAAGGGGTGGAGGTTCAATTTCTTTGTTTTGGAGATGATTCATCTCAACACCCGTATTTGCTAAGAGTGCGAGTCTATCAGCGAAGCTTTCATCGATATGAAAGAGTGCGGGTTGATACTCAGACTCCAGAAAAGGTTCATAATCGACGTTAGATGTTGACCCGGACAACTCAAAAGAAGGGTCCGTATGTATATGATACATATCTGGGTCAAACAACAACGTATAAAGGAAGTCTGGATCTGTATCGTGAAGCTGATCAACTTCGCTGCTGTCGACATCTATTAATTCGACAGAACAGACTCGAGCATGAGGATCGGAGGGTTGACTTCCCAACTTGTAAATGTTGAGCTCAATTGACCTATTCCCAAAAGATAGGTTCATAGAGCCGTTTCTACAGTTGATTAGAGCATTGGAAGTAGCCAAAAAGGGACGACCTAGAATCACCGGAATTTGGTTCCGTGGGTTCGCTACAGGCTGTGTATCAAAAACAATAAAGTCCACAGGGAATACAAATTCCCCAATTTTTATTAACACATCCTCAAGTTCACCCCTAGGTTTGGCGATAGATCGGTCGGCCATCTGTAGAGTTATGCTCGAGGGCTTTAACACTCCGATACCTAGATGCTCATAGACCGAATAAGGAAACAAGTTAACACTAGCACCAAGGTCAAGTAAAGCACGATTAATGTGTTTTCCCCAATCGAAATAGAAATAGTGGGACATCCAGGGTCCTTACGTTTCCTTGGTAATTGTTGGGAAAAAGCCGAGTCTACAGTACTCGACATGAACACTTTTTTCGGCACTTGAATCTTCCTCTTCCTAGTGCACAAGTTCTTAAGAATTTTCGCATAGGACGGAACTTGTTGGATAGCATCTAGGAGATGGATGTTGATGTTAACTTCCTTAAACATGTCCACAAGCTTCTCCCTTTGTGCATCATGTTTGTTGGGTCTCAACCTTTCAGGAAATGGAGCTCTATCAATAAGTGTTGGGTCCAACATTTGTGGAGAAGTTTGTGGAGGTGGAAAAGGTGAGGCGGGTGGAGGGTTCGAGCCTTTGGGAAAACGGAGAATAGGCTCGGAAGAAGAAGGTACATTAGACGAAATAGGACAAGAGGTAGAAGTGGGAATGGAAGTGGAAGTGGAAGCCGGGGTGTTAATGATCAATTCATCATTATCAATTTGTTCACCCACATGATTGTCTAGCCCTCTTCCAGATCTCAATGTTGTAAAAGCATCCACATTAGTGTAATGTGAAGGTCCAGGATCAGGTAGGGGTTGAGATGGAAGATTCCCTTTTTCTCTAGCACTTATTTCGGCTGTTATTCGTTCAATTTGTGCTCCCATCGATTTAATATTCTCATTTTGAGTGAGAATGATCTTCATCATATTATCGACGGAAGATTGAAAACTTGCCAACCCTTGGATGGATTGTTTCATGAAAGTAACCAAGGTTTGTACTAGTGCAGAGGTATTATCAGTACCGGCCAATTGCAAAGAGTTTTCATGTGGTGTAAAAGTGTTGGCCGGATTTTGGAAATTTTGTGATTGGTAGGGGTGCTGACTCAATTGGAGTGGTTGCTGTTGTGATTGAAGAGCCCTTTGGAAAGTGTTCTGGTTTAGATCCGTGTATTGAGGTTGGTGTTGGATCCAAGAAAAATCAGGGTGATTCCTCCAATTTTGATTATATGAGGAAGAAGAAGGATCGTTTCCACGTCTTTGATGACATGCAGCATTAGTGTGACCTTGAAACGGTACATTCTTAGGACATTCTTCCGTCAAATGTGAAGGGTTTGAACAACAGCCACACACGGTTTTGGGAAGTGTGTATTGGTTTAGGGAGGCTGAAGTGATTTTGTTTTCTATAGCGTCGAGTTTCCTTTGTATTGTGGCCATTTCGTCTTTCATTATGACGGAGACATCGAGCTGATTGACATCTTTCCTAGGCGGTGGTGGTCTAACACTTTCCTATTGTGATGTGTTTTGAGCTAAATCTTCTAGGTATTTCCAAGCTTCACCATCATCTTTAGATAGGAATTGGAAATGACACATGGTTTCAAGCATCTGTCTAGTAGTGAGATCAATACCCTCATAGATAATTCGACACAAATCCCATCTGGAGATTCCGTGATGAGGACATTGGATAAGAAGATCCTTGAACCGTTCAAAGCATTTCCAAAATGGTTCATTGGGAAGTTGGGTGAATTTGAAGATTTCACTCCGAACACGGCTGGTCTTGTGATTGGGATAAAATTTCTTAAAGAATGCTGCAACGAATTCGTCCCATGTTGAAATAGAATATGCGGGTGTGTTGTAAAGCCACTTCTCGGCTAAATCGCATAAAGTGAATGGGAGAAGACGTAAATGCAGAGCATCCAAAGACAGTTGTGAATTTCCCATCAAAGCACTTACGTTTTTGAATTTGGAAATAAACATGTATGAGTTTTCAGAATAAAGACGGTGAAATTTGGGTAACAGTTTGATGAATTGGGGGTTGATTTCAAAATTTTCCCCGTTGGCAGGTGGTATAGAAAGACAGGTGGAAAGGGGAACACGTTTAGGATAGCATCTCTCTTGAAGAGAAATGTGTAGAGGATTCTGCGTACCTGCGGGCGGTGGCAGAGTGGTGTTAAGGTTTGATGGAAATCCGTCCATCACGGTCGTGGTGGGTGGTGGGGAAGAAGACGAAGAATTACCGACTCTGGGGTCGATAAAAGAAACGCGGACAAGACGGGAAATGGAATCCTGTGTCCAGCCTAACATGTGCTAAATGGTTGTAGCACAAGTGGCAGCGTTGGTATAATTAGGGGAAAGATGGTTGGTGTTTGTTTTGAAAAAGATAAGGATTTTTTTTTTGAAAAAATGATGTAAATCACAACAAATGCAACAAGCAACCCTAAGTCTAGTGGTCACCTAGGTGAAGGCTCTAGACCGCTCCTAACTGCCAAAAGACAAGTCGCAGGATCAATCCTCCACTGCCTCTTTGTCTCTCCTGTGGCCAGGTAAGTGGGAGGTTCTCCACTACGTAAGTAGTGGGCCTAATTAAGTAACCACTTGCCTTAGACACACTTGCCTTAGACACCACAAAACAAACACGGATAAGCAATAGATTACCTACGACCTTCTCCTGTCCTAAGTGAGCGCGACGGTCCTTAGAGTCAAGTCTAGATTTCTTTTAGTTAATGAGGGTAATGCGGATGCAATTTTGTGATTTTCGAGGCTTAGGAAGGGTTATGAACTCCTCACCTAATCTGAATTTGGCCGTGCCCCTTAAATTCCATATTAATAATGCAAACAACCAAGATCAAACACGCACAATTTTTGCTTTTTGCGGCGCTGTGAATTATTTGCAAAGAAACTTGCAGAAAATGGTTATTGGAGCAGACAGAGAAAGAGATAAGAAAGTCAAGAAAATACCAGAGAAGTTTCGTGCAGAGATGAAGCCAATACGCCGCGGAACCGCAGCGGGAGCTTGCTATTGCCGCAGAAACGCGGTCAAATCAGACGATCATTGCACAGAAATTCTTGTAGCAGCTCCTGTTCACTTCCTGAGCTCTCTGGAATATTTTGAAAAAAATTTCACTTGCTCCACAGATTCCAGATTTCCTCGCAACAAATCACAATAACACGTTTAGTGTTTGTGCGAATTTAGATCTAAAAATATTGATGGGATAGATTTTTCAACTCAAATTTCAAAAAACAAACGAATTAGCGCACTATCCCCAGCAACGGCGCCATTTGATTGATTCGAATTCTCAGTTCGTGTCGATAGAAAATGTATAGAAATCACAACCAAAAATATTTTGACCGCAATCAATAACGGTGTCGATTGTAGCATGTTAGCGAGTGCGGATCGTCCACAGGGAAAGTGAGATCTGTTCGAATTCGAATTAGATGAATTGAAAATTAAAGAAAAGAGAAAAGACAATTCAATTCAAGATTTATAAAATTGAAGTTCAAGAATTATCTAGATCTAAATCTAAAATCAAGAAAACATTTAAAATCAAGAATTAAGAATTGATGATATCCAATCCAATAATCAAGAATCGAAGTGAGGCTCGTAGGAATCGATCGAATCTATAGACGTGATGAAAACTATTGATTACGTATTCTTATCCATTGATGATTTGATACTAGATCGATGATGATCAATGAGAATTAGGGATTTCTTGCGGAAACTAGGGTTTCATCATCTATCCCTTGTCCTTTCATTGATTTCATTCACATTCTAGCCTCTAGTAAATTCAAGAATCGATCATGGATCCCTAATTAAGAGCGAACACAATCAAGAAAGCATCGCTCGAAACTAGGTTGTCGATTCTTCAATTTACTAAGGTTTACAAAACTCATAGGACTTAAGAATCGTTTCAAGATTTGTAACATCATCATCTATTGATTCTCTCGACTCCTTCACGAGCGGAGTTTTACTCAAACATCATAACAAGAAACATAATCAACAATTGAGATCGAATCATGATGCAAGAATGTAAAGAAAGCAAGATAAAAGAATTTCACCTTTTATTTATCAACAATTTCATTACAATTCTCTCAAGAACTACAATGAGGAAAGAACTCGATCGTCGATTTGGCTTCGCTCGTCTTCATGAGTCGCGGATCGTCTTGGATCACTTGCTCGGATGAAGATCGGCTTCGCTCCTAAAAGGTTGAATGCTTCTTGCTTGAATTGTACTCGGGGATCTTGAATTTGGCTTTGGATTTGATTGGATTAGGGTTAGGGTTAGGGTTACAAGTTGTGTCACTCAACTTGTATTAGGAATTGATGAGTGGTTAATGAACAACCCAAAACCCTAGATCTAGGTTTCCTTTTATAAGCATCTCAACCTTAGATCTAGAATTCAAATTTCAAATTTCCCTCCAAAAGTTTGTTAGAGAGAGGCTTCTAGAAGAGGTTAGTTGGAGGGAATATTCTACAATAAGGTATATTCTAGGTTGAGTTTGTTAGGCCGAGCTTTCTGGATGAAGCCACGTGGTATTCTGGAGTCTTCTGGAAGCTATTGCCGTTACATAAGCCACATGCAGGAATTCTGAAACCCTGATGACGTCATCAAGCCGCGGATCCGCGACATGAAGCGCCTATTGGCCGCGGATCTGCGGCTCAATGAAGGCTTCATTGCATGATCTTTCTGGAATATTCTTGTACCGACTTCTTGGCATTTTTTTCATGTGTACAATATTTTTTTACTTTCTCTTTCACTGCCAGATCACAAGTCTTGGACTTGGCGTATTTTTGTCAGCACTTTTGACAGTTCCGGCTCTTTTCCTGCAATTTCCTGCACAGATTCTCGAGACAAGTGTTGCGCTACACAAAGATAATGCGATGCAATGATAAACACTCAATTTCCCTCAGAAATGTCGGTTTTAATATATAACACATGTAATTTGGTATTTTACAGATGTTTTGCTAATATGTGCTATATTAATACCGAACACCTCTGGATGAGTGCAAATGGTAGGGAAATTGTCGTGTTAAAAATGCAATATTTTCGACTGATCAAATTCCCCCAAACTTATTTTCAGTCGTCTCGAGCGAACTGTTTTATTAAAAAGATAAGGAGAAAATAAGGAAAGAGAAAAACTAACTAGCACACTTTCGTAGGCAACACGATTGCACTGAGCACGTGCAACAAGCCTTTAAACCTCTAGGTGTCCCCAGTAGGAGGAGTGTTGTCTCCTGAGGGTTTTCAGCGGATTTCACCCACAAAATCCAATAATAAAAAGAAGGCCGTGAATATTACATATAAATATAAGAATTGTAAAAGAAAGACTTTGAAAATTAGAGTTTCCAACTATACTAGATTTTCGGTTGTCATGAGCCCTATCTTAATAGTCATGAAAAGATGTTAGAAATCACATCATCCCTCAATAAAACATCGTCTTTATTCTTCATTCCTACCTTTCTTCCAAACATCGATCATATAACCCTATGTGTGTGTAATAGATATCCCTACACTCGGAGAATTCAATTCAAGCTATCATACTCTTGTCCATCTATCTCAGTACTTTTTAATCGATGAATATATGGATTTGCTCACACATTTTCATGCGACCGTTAATACTTCTTGAGGTACTAACCGACCGATTACTCATGTGATTGCTTATTTGGTGTATTTTCCTCGTCTTGCACCACCTAAGGCTTAGTAGTGACTCCCAGACCAGTTGGTCTAAGGCACTAGGTGATAAAGCACCCTCGCTATATTTTTTTATTGCTGCCTTGGCGATAACAAAACCAGTGTTCATTTTTCTCACCACTTTATATTTTATTCATTTTTTTATTTCCTTCATACTTTTGGCTTTTAGACAAGAGCATTTCAAGGTATCCTCTACTATCCCGAGCTTAAAGACGTGTGTAAGTGCGAATAGCAGGGTATCAACATTCAAATGTTTGGCTTCCAGAGTAGGAACTATTTTTCAGACTTATTTTTATCCTCAGATTAGTGACTTCTTTCATCTTATTAACCCTTGGGACAACAGCTCATAACTACTTATTACTAGTTCGTTTAAGAAAACTTCTAATTTTCTTGGTTTTCTTAAAATTTTCTAATCTTTTGGATGTAATTTTTCACTATCTAATCTTTTATTATCTTATTTATGTACAAAAATTTTTATTTTTATTTTTAAATTTTTAAATTTTTTTAAATGTTTTGTACTTATGCAAAGTATGATGCAAATGATGCGTAAATAAGCACAAACCTCCCCCAAACTTGTTTTCAACAGTGTCCTCACTGTTGCCATCTGCTATATCTTAAATAACCTGTAAGCTTGGGAGCAAATTTATTAATGGGGGCAAAATATATAAGTGAAGATCCTCCCCCAAACATATTTTTTTGGCTCATCATTTTGTGTAAAAATTTTCTTTTCAAGAGCCAGATAAACCCCCCCAAACTTGAGTTAAAACATGTTAAGCTTTGAAAATCACAAGAGGGGGTCAAAATTACTGGTCGATGCCAAGCTTTGCAAAGACCGAAGGTCAACACCAACCATTTGAAAATTTTATTAATGTAGTGCATGGGTTGGTGGAAGAAGAAGTTGTTAGTTATATGTATGCCCTAGAGGCCATTACTGTACATAGGATGTATATTGTAGTGGATGCTGGGACATATATAGGGAGGACTTTCTTGCTCGACATGATAGTATGCTATCTGGTTGAACTTTACCTTAACGTGTATGCTGATTGTCTCTCTGTTACATGTTGGTAAAGCCCTTAGGATCTGTACTTGACTACCTGGACTATGATGCGGATCATACTAGTGGGGACATGGTAGTCCATAAGTACATCCTTCAAAGTCCCTAGTCGTGGGTGTATCGAGACGGGGCATCGATATACCAGAGTAGACTAACGTGTACCTTCTCGACCCATACAGATGGGCGATGGATGATCCCATATCCATTGGTGTTTGACATCAGAGATGATATACGGGTGCTCAGTAGAGACTGGGTACACTGGACGGACTCGCCGAGAACTCCCAGATGGTATTATACCTCACGTCAGATGGCAGTTCTCTGGTGACACTGGTACAGAGTAGTCTGTTGACCCGAGATCGTCATAGAGTCTTGTGTGGTTCCTACTGTGCTTTGATTTCCATCTTACCACGTCCAAGAGGGCGTGCAAAACGGTGGTTTTTGGGTACAGTCCCGAATCACATGGAGGCAATGAGCGATAGGAGGGGATTCGTCTCTCCCGGTATAGGGGGTTGATGTTGCGCTGTGTTCGATTGGCTATAACAGGAAATCCCTGGCCAGGGTTGCTGAGATTTACTGGTAAGTGTTACCAGTAGTTTCTCGAAGTGTTATAGACCTCATATCGACACGACTTATCGAGCTATTGGGGTCTGACGTTTACCACCCCTAGGCGGGATATGCAACATATCAGACGATCAGACCGGACTGTACGGTAGTGTTACTGGTCGGATTCACTGGAGTGTGAGCGGGCTTGCTCGTCGATCTTCAGATCGCTCAATACCCGGGTGGCCGTTACGTTTAGCAGACCGCTTGCGGCTTGTGGATGCTTGATATGATCATCATCTGCTGCCGGCGTATTGATGAGTCTTTAGAGTCCTACACAGAGGTTTCCTGGCTCAAGCGAAACGAAATAGGAGCGCATATGAGATATGTGCGGGACCGAGAATAATGCGTGTATGTGATACCGTATTCTATTCTCGCGATAAATATATCGAATGGTTGTATGCGATATAACCTAGTTATCGATTCAAGCGTTGATTCGATAAGCCGATATATTGTATACTAGTCGGTTGTGTGCGACATAACCGGGTCATTGAATCAAGTGTTGATTTAATGATTTAATGCATATTTATATATTTGATATATTACTTTGCATCAACTAGTATCGGTTTACTTAAGATGGATTTTCTCACTCGGATGGGCGCATTGTATATGCGATATACTTTTGTGCACTTAATTGTATCATGTTTGATGATACATGTCATGCTAGGGTTCAAGTGTAAAGATTAAACCTTGGTTAATGAAATGGTTAGGGTTTATTATTTATTATTCATTTATCTTATTTAATTATCCTTTTTATTTTTGATAAATGAATAAAAGAAAAGAGAAAAGAATGGTGGCTAATTTTGTTCTTTAGTTGAAGCTTCATGAAGCTTTGTTCAAGTCAACCATTCTTATCTCATCCTTAACCCTAACCATTCCCACTAACCATGATTCATTCTCTACACTTGACTCTAGTTAAAATTATGATAAGAATTCATTTTCTTTTCTTATTCTTTTAACTTATCATAACATTTCTTCTTCTTCTTCCTTGACTTGAAGAAGAATAGCTTCACCTCCATCAATGGTGATTGATGCATATGAGTGAGAAATCCAATTCTAAAGTCTACCCACTTCCTATTTCTTCATCCTCTACCTCTTGCCAAGTAGTAGAGTGTGTTTACTTCACAAGTTTCATGACTTGGTGAAGTTGTGAGCTTGATCTAGCGATGCCTCGACGTAGATCATCTTCGGCATGGACATCGACGACCTAGCTTGCCCATTCTCCGACGAACCCGACTCTAGAGCCCGGATTTGATTTGGACAGCGGAGACGACCTCGTTGCGGAGCCATGGAGGTGGAGGACCGGATCTACAAAGGTTGTATTTCCGTATTCCCAATAGTTAAGTGTTAACTAGTTCTTTTTCGCCTAGACATCTAGTTATCGATCCGTAGTTTAGGGTTTGTAGGCACCATAATTTTTGAAATTGCCATGGTTGATGGCTTGGGAGACCTCACTAGAGTGCTTAGGAACCCTACAGTGGTATCAGAGCCTAGCTAGAGCCTTAGGCGAAGTCTAGACGGAATTCGAAGTCCGAACGAACCCGGAACCCCAAAACAAATATGCTCTCTGTACTTTTTCCGAGAATGCGGATTTTTGTGTATTAAAAATGCCTAAAAAATTCAATAAATAATTATAAGAATTACTGTTGAAATTCAGGTGAACAATTCGTTAAACAGAGCGCGGAACCGCGGCAGAAGCCCAGCTTCTGCGGCGGTTCCGCGGCTGAGTAATGACGTCATCCTCCAAGTTCTGCACAGTAACTCTTATTATTTTATGTTGGATTTTCTGGGAATTTTTAATACTTATTCAAGAGTTGAATTTTCTGCAGTTGTTTTGGGGATTCGGTGTTTCGATCGGGGTATCAAATTTTGTCTGTTTGGCTTTCCGGATAAATTTTAGAATATGTTAAAAAGTTCGACCGGATATAAATACCCAATTTTTCCCCTGTCGGGAAATTTCCAAGTGTTGGATTTTTCCGTAGTTTAACGACGTTCTAAGTAGTGCAAGTAACGCGATGGTCCCTCTAGAAGACACAAACCTTAACTCGATTATGTGACCGTCTTGAACTGCCCTTTGAACCTTCGGGTTTGGGGCAGTACGGCGTGCCACATGTGAGGCGTTGGCTTGACCCTTCTACGGCTGGACCGTTGGTACTGAGGCACGAACGGAATGTTGTTAGACTTGTTTCATGTGTTGATCTGTATCGGGAAAACTTGGGTGTTCGATTGTTCGATCGAAAAGTTTAGCATTTTCTATTTATCTGGAATGGGATACAATAATTGGAATTCACAAATAGTTATGAGATAACTAAATGAATGTTATAAACATAGCAGTTTAGTCTCACTTGATCGGTTGCCACGGAATTTTGATGTGATCAAAAGTCCGTCGCAATCACGTAGCGTACGCGGATACTCGCCGGGTAAACTTAATAGACAGCCTTACGCCATTTCCCCGACCAAGTGACTGTAGGAGAACCCCGTCGCCGAAAGCATCCGTTCGGGTGCTCGCGGCAGCGGTGTTCCGCCTTGGTGCACTTCGTCGACGGTATCGGGGGTGCGGCCGTCTACTGAAGTTTGCGACGAGCATTCGATCAGGATGTCGGGAATCTTGTTGTATTGCCCGACTTGATATTGAAAAGAGTTTTCGATTTTGAGACTAAAATGCGGGGTTTATAATTGTTAGGCATGCGATGTCTAAAGAATTCATTTGGTCAGGCATGCGATGTCTGAGGAGGTTGCGGATTCCAACTGTTGTAGTTTTACACTTTCTTTTCTGTGACCGTAAGTGTAATATGTGATATCGCCGGTTTCGTTGCTATATGCCAACGACAATTGGGATGGACATATTTACTTACGTTGATGACATGTGATGTTATGTGTTGCTGGATATGTTATATTGGATCGTCGTGTTTGAATAGCCGGGGGTTTTTATGTGAGATGAGTGTTTTTCATTTTCATTCATGTAAAAACTTGTATGTAATATTCTTTTATTGGGGCGCTTCCAGGTTGCGGGAGTTGTCACCTGTTGTATATTATTTACTTTTCCGCACTAGGATAGACCCAAGGAGGAGGGCACAAGTAACCGGGTTCTGGAGTCCAGTGGGAGACCAACTCGAGGAGTCGGGTCCTGGTCTCCTAACTCCAGAATTGGTAGGGTTGCTTGCCGCTCTCGTAGGGGTCTAGGGGTGTGGGTTTGGCTATTCATCACGACCGTGGAATCCGTGTTTTATACTGGCTCGTATTGAAAACACGGACGTCCTAGTATATCCAATATTTCATATGTTTCTTCTGCTGCAATATCTGTGATGTGATCATGTGATGTTCTGTGATAGATACAGTATTTAGTATATATGATATATTATATAGACGTTACTTATGTTTTACACCCGCGCTAGTCCTGCCTCGCTCTGCCGTTAGTTACCTAACCTAACGGTGCACGAGGGGACATCGAGGCGAATGCGGATGGCATAAGTGTACGTCGTATTTATCTGTGATGATTAGGTACTTAAATGATGGGACTTCATTAATGTGATTAATGAAATAAAAGAAACCTAAGATATTGTAGAATCGAATTTCAAAATAAAACAGGTAGCTACAGTTCTTGCTTTGCACAGCGGTATATGCGATATATCCTGCACCTTATTCGATGAGGAAAGGACCGAGATCCCTTCACCGGGAGTGACTCCTTCAGCAATAACTGGCAGATGCTACACACTCGGTTTGTCTTTTGATTGCTTTTAAGAGTTTTTGCTTTGCACAGTGATATATATGATATATCCCGCACCTCATTCGACGAGGAAAGGACCGACGATCCCTTCACCGGGAGTGACTCCTTTAGCAAAACTAGAAAAGCCTCAAAAGCACTCCATTTTAAAATTCATTCGATCCTACAACGATATCAAGTTCATTACGCAAGAGGTTTTCAGAAAAACCTGTCGTAGCCCTCCGTCATTTCAGATAAATCCTGTTTAGTATTCGTGCTGCGTTTGTTGACCTTGTCAAGGCGCAGTGTGCGGTAGCTAACCAGTATTTATCTGCTTATGCATATGATGCAGATTGGGTTAGGGTAGTCGTGCGGCCTTGTTGACCTTGTCAAGGGTCGTGCGGGTGGGTTTGATTCAATCAAGAAATGACGGGTTGAACTTGACTTGCGGTCTATGGTTTGTTGACCTTGTCAAGGTCATAGATCGTTCGGGGCAAAACATTATCGGGAATTTCAAGTGTTGAAATTTGCAATGAGATTGCATACCTTCTATGAGATAGTTGGATCCCGATACCCGCTGCGAGTAAGAGTTACTCCTGGGAGAGTTTTACATATTACAATTAGCCGATCAAGTAGGTGTCTAGAAAGGTGTTAACGAGGTTACGCCTCTGGGAAAACGAGGTTTACATTAATTAGGTTCGTGCGAAAGCACGGGGGACCTCCCTCAAAGTACCGACACTGGCCTGGCTGAAAGATTGGCGAACTTGTAGTGTGTAATTAATCCCGGCTAGTCTTTCCTTTTAGGGTTTGAAGGAAGATTTGATAAAAAGCAGTGGGAGCCATCCTGATTAGATAAAATAATAACCAATCTATTCTTGACAGAGCGCACGCTGAGTGTTTTCTTCTCTCTCTCTCCAGGTAGCGACCATATCACGCCTTAATCAAGATAATAATATGGATGAATTGACAGAACCCGCTTGTTATACTGAGCTGGGGAACGTTGGTCCCGCTCCAACTTATAAATGTTATAAGACAGAGCAGGAAATTGGGGATTACCAGAATTCCCGTGCCGCCCAAACGAAGAGAGTGCATGCTGATGCATCATCTTCGGGTGTGTTCATTATACAGAACTGTTTCTCAGTATCCTTTACGTCCTGGGTATGTGATACCAGATCAGGATCCCAGATATGTAATCTGTTACATAGGGCTAAAGAAAGGTAGAGAACTGAGAACGGGTGATAAGTTTCATGAGGCAGAAAACGGGGCAAGTGTTGCAGCCAAGTCTGTTGGTCACTGTCACCCTGTATTGCAAATACATTGATTCTGAACGAATGTTGTTAGATACCGAACCTGATATACCAAATCATATCACTCTCTTTGTTAGAAAAGAAATGATAAAATTTTGTATTGTTGGATAATGTTTTGAACATTTCCTGTATCAAAAGTTGATCGGTTCAGGCACGTTATCTAAAAGCATTAATGTTCTAAATCAAACTACAGTTCTTAGTATATGAAACACACACAAGAGGAAGAGTTCAGAAATGAACGAATCCTTCTTGAGGTATTGTAGACTAGGTCAGATCAATGCGACCCGACTGGCTAGAGTTGCATTTAGATGCATATTTAAATCAGTTTGAATTTACATCTTGTGAAACTCGCCAGTCATGTCACAAAGATAAGATGACCATAGCTCCGTTTACTGGAAACAGAGAAAGAGTTAGTGAACTCTTGGGATGATACATGTTGATGTATGTAGGTCCCCAGTCTACACATGCCAAGACAGGTTCTTTGTACTTCATTACATTCTCTGATAATCTCTCGAGATTCAGACATATGTTCCTGTTGAAATATAAGTCCGAACCTTTTGAGATATTCACAGAATATAAGTTAGAAGTAGAGAACCAATATGGGTATAAGTATTATGTCCTTTGATGTGATCAAGGAGGAGAATACTTGAGCACGGAATTCCTGGACCATTCTAAAGGGGAATGAGATTCTCTCTCAGCATTACTCCTCCGTATACACCATAGCACGATGGTATATCGGGGCGGAGCAGATACACCCTATTTGATATGGTGTGCTCTATGATGAGTACTGCTGAGTTACCTATTTCCTTTTGGGAGTTATGCACTTGAGAAGTTGCATACCTATTGAATAGGGTTCGAATCAAATCAGTTGCCTACCACTTCATATATGATATGGTATGGGAAGAGCCCATGTCTTAAGTCAGTTAAGATTTGGGGTTGTCCGGCCTATGTCTGAAAGCAAAATCCGGACAAGCTCGAGGCAAGGTCTGTAATGTAGAACTGGAAGAGTTCCAGCTATACAAACTACAGCAGATGATTTGATAGAACCAAAGGATTCAGTAGATTCCAACGAACCTCAGCCTCTCCGCCGATCTAGTAGGGTTCCTCACCCACCTGAGAGATACTTCAGTTTCTCTATGAAAGTGGGAGCGAGGATTACATCATGAGATGATGACCCAACTAGTTTCAAGCTGGCCATCAGGAGTAAGACTCTGTAAGAATGGCTGGATGTTTAGCAATCTGAGATGGAATCCTTATACACCAGCAAAGTATGGACTTTAGCTGCTATATCTGAAGGGTTAAATCCCCATCAGGAGCAAGTATATCTTGAGAAGATTACTTGGTGTACATGGAAAAGTTGAGACTTTCAAAGCTAGAATTGTTAAAGGTTTTCGTCATCAACCAGGTGTGGATAATGATGAAACCTTTTCCAGTAGCTATGCTTAAGTCCATCTAGATCCTACTTGTCACGGCTACATACCATGACTACGATATCTGGTGGTTGGGTGTCTTGACTGCTTTTCTAAATGATGATTTAGAAGAGAGCGTCTATAAGTACACAGCCAGAGGGCCTCGTAGACAGTGGGAGCAGCGGAAACGTGTGCAAGATGCTTTATAGGATAAAGCAGGCATCGCGGAGTTGGAACATCTGTTTTGATGAAGCGGTCAAAGAGTTTGACATCATCAAAATGGTAGATGAACCTTGTATATACAAAAAGGTAGTAGGGAGTATGGTGACGATCCTCGTAGAGTACGTGGATGACATACTCTTGATAGGGAAGGAGTTTCCTATGCTACGCTCGGTCAATCTCCGTTTATCACAATGATTCTCTATGTAGAATCATAATGATACCTACTAACTCCTGGATTTTGGATCTATGAGATAGATCTAAATGGATGTTAGGATTCTCACTAGTTGTAGTGAGATGGTATCAATCGACCCTGGGGAGAATCACTGGAAGTGTTCCAGGGTGATAAAGACGACTGAGTGTCAGTCGCAGGCATTGTCTTTACCCTCAGTAAAGGGACGGTATGTTGGAAGAGTTCCAAGCTAGATACCGTGACATACTAGACGATAAAGGCTGGATACATCGCTACTTAAGATGCTACCAAAGAGGCTGTTTGGGTGTATATTGGTTCATAAGATGAACTTTGTTCCTCCCATTGTGTGACAATGGAGTTGTGGCTTATGCCAAGGAACGCCGGTTCCATCAGTGATCCAGACATATTCTAAGGCAGTATCACCTGATCATGGAGATGGTTGATCTCCAGGGAGATCAAGGTTAGGAGAGTAGACTCAGAGGACAAACACAGCGGATCCACTCACAAAGGCCTGTTCCTAGAGAGAGACACTTTTATGGGATGGTTGAGTATGAGATACTGCAACCACTGCTACAGATGGCCCTAGTGCAAGTGGGAGATTGTTAGTTATATGTATGCCCTAGAGGCCATTACTGTACATAGGATGTATATTGTAGTGGATGCTGGGACATATATAGGGAGGACTTTCTTGCTCGACATGATAGTATGCTATCTGGTTGAACTTTACCTTAACGTGTATGCTGATTGTCTCTCTGTTACATGTTGGTAAAGCCCTTAGGATCTGTACTTGACTACCTGGACTATGATGCGGATCATACTAGTGGGGACATGGTAGTCCATAAGTACATCCTTCAAAGTCCCTAGTCGTGGGTGTATCGAGACGGGGCATCGATATACCAGAGTAGACTAGCGTGTACCTTCTCGACCCATACAGATGGGCGATGGATGATCCCATATCCATTGGTGTTTGACATCAGAGATGATATACGGGTGCTCAGTAGAGACTGGGTACACTGGACGGACTCACCGAGAACTCCCAGATGGTATTATACCTCATGTCAGATGGCAGTTCTCTGGTGACACCGGTACAGAGTAGTCTGTTGACCCGAGATCGTCATAGAGTCTTGTGTGGTTCCCACTGTGCTTTGATTTCCATCTTACCACGTCTAAGAGGGCGTACAAAACGGTGGTTTTTGGGTACAGTCCCGAATCACATGGAGGCAATGAGCGATAGGAGGGGATTCGTCTCTCCCGGTATAGGGGGTTGATGTTGCGCTGTGTTCGATTGGCTATAACAGGAAATCCCTGGCCAGGGTTGCTGAGATTTACTGGTAAGTGTTACCAGTAGTTTCTCGAAGTGTTATAGACCTCATATCGACACGACTTATCGAGCTATTGGGGTCTGACGTTTACCACCCCTAGGCGGGATATGCAACATATCAGACGATCAGACCGGACTGTACGGTAGTGTTACTGGTCGGATTCACTGGAGTGTGAGCGGGCTTGCTCGTCGATCTTCAGATCGCTCAATACCCGGGTGGCCGTTACGTTTAGCAGACCGCTTGCGGCTTGTGGATGCTTGATATGATCATCATCTGCTGCCGGCGTATTGACGAGTCTTTAGAGTCCTACACAGAGGTTTCCTGGCTCAAGCGAAACGAAATAGGAGCGCATATGAGATATGTGCGGGACCGAGAATAATGCGTGTATGTGATACCGTATTCTATTCTCGCGATAAATATATCGAATGGTTGTATGCGATATAACCTAGTTATCGATTCAAGCGTTGATTCGATAAGCCGATATATTGTATACTAGTCGGTTGTGTGCGACATAACCGGGTCATTGAATCAAGTGTTGATTTAATGATTTAATGCATATTTATATATTTGATATATTACTTTGCATCAACTAGTATCGGTTTACTTAAGATGGATTTTTTCACTCGGATGGGCGCATTGTATATGCGATATACTTTTGTGCACTTGATTGTATCATGTTTGATGATACATGTCATGCTAGGGTTCAAGTGTAAAGATTAAACCTTGGTTAATGAAATGGTTAGGGTTTATTATTTATTATTCATTTATCTTATTTAATTATCCTTTTTATTTTTGATAAATGAATAAAAGAAAAGAGAAAAGAATGGTGGCTAATTTTGTTCTTTAGTTGAAGCTTCATGAAGCTTTGTTCAAGTCAACCATTCTTATCTCATCCTTAACCCTAACCATTCCCACTAACCATGATTCATTCTCTACACTTGACTCTAGTTAAAATTATGATAAGAATTCATTTTCTTTTCTTATTCTTTTAACTTATCATAACATTTCTTCTTCTTCTTCCTTGACTTGAAGAAGAATAGCTTCACCTCCATCAATGGTGATTGATGCATATGAGTGAGAAATCCAATTCTAAAGTCTACCCACTTCCTATTTCTTCATCCTCTACCTCTTTCCAAGTAGTAGAGTGTGTTTACTTCACAAGTTTCATGACTTGGTGAAGTTGTGAGCTTGATCTAGCGATGCCTCGACGTAGATCATCTTCGGCATGGACATCGACGACCTAGCTTGCCCATTCTCCGACGAACCCGACTCTAGAGCCCGGATTTGATTTGGACAGCGGAGACGACCTCGTTGCGGAGCCGTGGAGGTGGAGGACCGGATCTACAAAGGTTGTATTTCCGTATTCCCAATAGTTAAGTGTTAATTAGTTCTTTTTCGCCTAGACATCTAGTTATCGATCCGTAGTTTAGGGTTTGTAGGCACCATAGTTTTTGAAATTGCCATGGTTGATGGCTTGGGAGACCTCACTAGAGTGCCTAGGAACCTTACAGAAGTGGGGAAAGGGTAAGTGGTGGAATAGAATGTGTGTGCGTCTCATTTTGGAGAGACGATGCAGTGAATGTGATGGATTACTCGCATTCTCATGACTGTCAAGAAGAAGGGGTGGAGGTTCAATTTCTTTGTTTTGGAGATGATTCATCTCAACACCTGTATTTTCTAAGAGTGCGAGTCTATCAGCGAAGCTTTCATCGATATCAAAGAGTGCGGGTTGATACTCAGACTCCAGAAAAGGTTCATAATCGACGTTAGATGTTGACCCGGACAACTCAAAAGAAGGGTCCGTATGTATATAATACATATCTGGGTCAAACAACAACGTATAAAGGAAGTCTGGATCTGTATCGTGAAGCTGATCAACTTCGCTGCTGTCGACATCCATTAATTCGACAGAACAGACTCGAGCATGAGGATCGGAGGGTTGACTTCCCAACTTGTAAATGTTGAGCTCAATTGACCTATTCCCAAAAGATAGGTTCATAGAGCCGTTTCTACAGTTGATTAGAGCATTGGAAGTAGCCAAAAAGGGACGACCTAGAATCACCGGAATTTGGTTCCGTGGGTTCGCTACAGGCTGTGTATCAAGAACAATAAAGTCCACAGGGAATACAAATTCTCCGATTTTTATTAACACATCCTCAAGTTCACCCCTAGGTTTGGCGATAGATCGGTCGGCCATCTGTAGAGTTATGCTCGAGGGCTTTAACACTCCGATACCTAGATGCTCATAGACCGAATAAGGAAACAAGTTAACACTAGCACCAAGGTCAAGTAAAGCACGATTAATGTGTTTTCCCCAATCGAAATAGAAATAGTGGGACATCCAGGGTCCTTACGTTTCCTTGGTAATTTTTGGGAAAAAACCGTGTCTACAGTACTCGACATGAACACTTTTTTCGGCACTTGAATCTTCCTCTTCCTAGTGCACAAGTTCTTAAGAATTTTCGCATAGGACGGAACTTGTTGGATAGCATCTAGGAGATGGATGTTGATGTTAACTTCCTTAAACATGTCCACAAGCTTCTCCCTTTGTGCATCATATTTGTTGGGCCTTAACCTTTCAGGAAATGGAGCTCTATCAATAAGTATTGGGTCCAACATTTGTGGAGAAGTTTGTGAAGGTGGAAAAGGTGAGGTGGGTGGAGGGTTCGAGCCTTTGGGAAAACAGAGAATAGGCTCGGAAGAAGAAGGTACATTAGGCGAAATAGGACAAGAGGTAGAAGTGGGAATGGAAGTGGAAGTGGAAGCCGGGGTGTTAATGATCAATTCATCATTATCAATTTGTTCACCCACATGATTGTCTAGCCCTCTTCCAGATCTCAACGTTGTAAAAGCATCCACATTAGTGTAATGTGAAGGTCCAGGATCAGGTAGGGATTGAGATGGAAGATTCCCTTTTTCTCTAGCACTTATTTCGGCTGTTATTCGTTCAATTTGTGCTTCCATCGATTTAATATTCTCATTTTGAGTGAGAATGACCTTCATCATATTATCGACGGAAGATTGAAAACTTGCCGACCCTTGGATGGATTATTTCATGAAAGTAACCAAGGTTTGTACTAGTGCAGAGGTATTATCAGTACCGGCCAATTGCAAAGAGTTTTCATGTGGTGTAAAAGTGTTGGCCGGATTTTGGAAATTTTGTGATTAGTAGGGGTGCTGACTCAATTGGAGTGGTTGCTGTTGTGGTGGAAGAGCCCTTTGGAAAGTGTTCTGGTTTAGATCCGTGTATTGAGGTTGGTGTTGGATCCAAGAAAAATCAGGATGATTCCTCCAATTTTGATTATATGAGGAAGAAGAAGGATCATTTCCAGGTCTTTGCTGACATGCAGCATTAGTGTGACCTTGAAACGGTACATTCAAAGGACATTCTTCCGTCAAATGTGAAGGGTTTGAACAGCAGCCACACACGGTTTTGGGAAGTGTGTATTGGTTTAGGGAGGCTGAAGAGATTTTGTTTTCTATAGCGTCGAGTTTCCTTTGTATTGTGGCCATTTCGTCTTTCATTATGGCGGAGACATCGAGCTGATTGACATCTCCCTAAGCGGTGGTGGTCTAACACTTTCCCATTGTGATGTGTTTTGAGCTAAATCTTCTAGGTATTTCCAAGCTTCACCATCATCTTTAGATAGGAATTGGCAATGACATATGGTTTCAAGCATCTGTCTAGTAGTGAGATCAATACCCTCATAGATAATTCGACACAAATCCCATCTGGAGATTCCATGATGAGGAGATTGGATAAGAAGATCCTTGAACCGTTCAAAGCATTTCCAAAATGGTTCATTGGGAAGTTGGGTGAATTTGAAGATTTCGCTCCGAACACGGCTGGTCTTGTGATTGGGATAAAATTTCTTAAGGAATGCTGCAACGAATTCGTCCCATGTTGAAATAGAATATGCGGGTGTGTTGTAAAGCCACTTCTCGGCTAAATCGCACAAAGTGAATGGGAGAAGACGTAAACGCAGAGCATCCAAAGACAGTTGTGAATTTCCCATCAAAGCACATACGTTTTCGAATTTGGAAATAAACATGTATGCGTTTTCAGAATCAAGACCGTGAAATTTGGGTAACAGTTTGATGAATTGGGGGTTGATTTCAAAATTTTCCCCGTTGGCAGGTGGTATAGAAAGACAGGTGGGAAGGGGAACACGTGTAGGATAGCATCTCTCTTGAAGAGAAATGCGTGGAGGATTCTGCGCACCTGCGGGCGGTGGCAGAGTGGTGTTAAGGTTTGATGGAAATCCGTCCATCGCGGTCGTGGTGGGTGGTGGGGAAGAAGACGAAGAATTATCGACTCTGGAGTCGATAAAAGAAACGCGGACAAGACCGGAAATGGAATCCCGTGTCCAGCCTAACATGTGCTAAATGGTTGTAGCACAAGTGGCAGCGTTGGTATAATTAGGGGAAAGATGGTTGGTGTTTGTTTTGAAAAAGATACGGATTTTTTTTTGAAAAAATGATGCAAATCACAACAAATGCAACAAGCAACTCTAAGTCTAGTGGTCACCTAGGTCAAGGCTCTAGACCGCTCTTAACTACCAAAAGACAAGTCGCAGGATCAATCCTCCACTGCCTCTTTGTCTCTCCTGTGGCCAGGTAAGTGCCAGGTAAGTGGGAGGTTCTCCACTACGTAAGTAGTGGGCCTAATTATGTAACCACTTGCCTTAGACACACTTGCCTTAGACACCATAAAAGAAACGTAGATAAGCAATAGATTTCCCACGACCTTCTCCTGTCCTAAGTGAGCGCAACGGTCCTTAAAGTCAAGTCTAGATTTCTTTTAGTTAATGAGGGTAATGCGGATGCAATTTTGTGATTTTCGGGGCTTAGGAAGGGTAATGAACTCCCCACCTAATCTGAATTTGGTCGTGCCCCTTAAATTCCGTATTAATAATGCAAACAACCAAGATCAAACACGTACAATTTTTGCTTTTTGCGGCGCTGCGAATTATTTGCAAAGAAACTTGCAGAAAATGGTTATTAGAGTAGACAGAGAAGGAGATAAGAAAGTCAAGAAAATACCAGAGAAGTTTCGTGCAGAGATGAAGCCAACACGCTGCGGAACCGCCGCGGGAGCTTGCTATTGCCGCAGAAACGCGGTCAGTTCAGACGATCACTGCACAGAAATTCTTGTAGTAGCTCATGTTCACTTCCTGAGCTCTCTGGAATATTCTGAAAAAAAATTCACTTGCTCCACAGATTCCAGATTTCCTCGCAAGAAATCACAACAACACGTTTAGTGTTTGTGCGAATTTATATCTAAAAATATTGATGGAATAAATTTTTCAACTCAAATTTCAAAAAACAAACGAATTAGCGCACTATCCCCGGTAACGGCGCCATTTGATTGATTCGAATTCTCGGTTCGTGTCGGTAGAAAATGTATAGAAATCACAACAAAAAATATTTTGACCGCAATCAATAACGGTGTCGATTGTAGCGCGTTAGCGAGTGCGGATCGTCCACAGGGAAAGTGAGATCCGTTCGAATTCGAATTAGATGAATTGAAAATTAAAGAAAAGAGAAAAGACAATTCATTTCAATATTTATAAAATTGAAGTTCAAGAATTATCTAGATCTAAATCTAAAATCAAGAAAACATTTAAAATCAAGAATCAAGAATTGATGATATCCAATCCAATAATCAAGAATCGAAGTGAGGCTCGTAGGAATCGATCGAATCTATAGACGTGATGAAAACTATTGATTACTTATTCTTATCCATTGATGATTTGATACTAGATCGATGATGATCAACGAGAATTAGGGATTTCTTGCGGAAACTAGGGTTTCATCATCTATCCCTTGTCCTTTCGTTGATTTCATTCACATTCTAGCCTCTAGTAAATTCAAGAATCGATCATGGATCCCTAATTAAGAGCGAACACAATCAAAAAAGCATCGCTCGAAACTAGGTCGTCGATTCTTCAATTTACTAAGGTTTACAAAACTCATAGGACTTAAGAATCGTTTCAAGATTTGTAACATCATCATCTATTGATTCTCTCGACTCCTTCACGAGCGGAGTTTTACTCAAACATCATAACAAGAAACACAATCAACAATTAAGATCGAATCATGATGCAAGAATGTAAAGAAAGCAAGATAAAAGAATTTCACCTTTTATTTATCAACAATTTCATTACAATTCTCTCAAGAACTACAATGAGGAAAGAACTCGATCGTCGATTTGGCTTCGCTCGTCTTCGTGAGTCGCGGATCGTCTTGGATCACTTGCTCGGATGAAGATCGGCTTTGCTCCTAAAAGGTTGAAGGCTTTTTGCTTGAATTGTACTCGGGGATCTTGAATTTGGCTTTGGATTTGATTGGATTAGGGTTAGGGTTAGGGTTACAAGTTGTGTCACTCAACTTGTATTAGGAATTGATGAGTGGTTAATGAACAACCCAAAACCCTAAATCTAGGTTTCCTTTTATAAGCATCTCAACCTTAGATCTAGAATTCAAATTTCAAATTTCCCTCCAAAAGTTTGTTAGAGAGAGGCTTCTAGAAGAGGTTAGTTGGAGGGAATATTCTAGAATAAGGTATATTCTAGGTTGAGTTTGTTAGGCCGGGCCTTCTGGATGAAGCCACGTGGCATTCTGGAGTCTTCTAGAAGCTATTGCTTTTACATAAGCCACGTGCAGGAATTCTGAAACCCTGATGATGTCATCAAGCCGCGGATCCGCGGCATGAAGCGCCTATTGGCCGTGGATCCGCGGCTCAATGAAGGCTTCATTGCATGATCTTTCTGGAATATTCTTGTACTGACTTCTTGGCATTTTTTTCATGTGTACAATATTTTTTTACTTTCTCTTTCACTGCCAGATCACAAGTCTTGGACTTGGCGTATTTTTGTCAGCACTTTTGACAGTTCCGGCTCTTTTCCTGCAATTTCCTGCACAGATTCTCGAGACAAGTGTTGCGCTACACAAAGATAATGCAATGCAATGATAAACATTCAATTTCCCTTAGAAATGCCGGTTTTAATATATAACACATGTAATTTGGTATTTTACAGATGTTTTGCTAATATGTGCTATATTAATACCGAACACCTTTGGATGAGTGCAAATGGTAGGGAAATCGTCATGTTAAAAATGCAATATTTTCGACTGATCAGGTATCCTGGTATTCCTAGTAATGCCTCTTCCATAATCCAATTCATGACTGTGACCGTATATTTCTTTGCCATCTTTCCAAATCCCTTTATTTGTCTTTATTCATTACTTTATGTACACCCCTTTAGGCTAAGTGGTTTTCTTTCTTCCCTACCGTTCGGCACCAGCCTATGGTTTGGAAGAAGACTATCCAATAAGCATAATAGGTGTACTCTCCTAATCCTAGGAGTACTCGCAACCTGAGAGAAGGTGATGATAAAAGACAACCGAATAGTACCTTATTCTATTTCTCCCGAACTGGGGAAAAAAGCAAAGGTGAAATAGCAGTGGCGATGAAGTACACGGTTTGGTCGTGAATGATAGCAGTCGCAATTTACTTTGCTCTCTTTCTAATCCCTTTATTTTGTCTTTACTTATTACCTTCTGCACACCCTACTTAGGCTAATTGGTTTTCTTCATTCCCTACTTTTCGGCACCTGCCTATGGTTTGGAAGAAGACTATCCAATAAGCGTAATAGGTATACTCTCCTAAACTAAGGAGCCCTCGCAACCCGAGAGAAGGTGATGATAAAAGACAACTGAATAAACCAATTCTATTTCTCCTGAACCTGGATCCATCCTCGAAGAAGTCCCTTCGAGTTCGTATATAACCATACGATGGATCTATCCAATGGAAGTGGATGTTCGTAGTGATACGAGGTGTTCTGAGAAATGCAAAGGGTAAAAGAAGGAGCGGCAATGACTTATGCAACTCGGACAATCCAAAAGCCAGTATTTTAAGAAGGTTCGGTCAACTTGGTCACTGAGTCATAGTGTAGGGTCGGTCAAAGGTCGCTGCCAAAGAGAGAGAAAAGAAACACTCTGCGTGCACTCTAACCTAGATCAGAATGGTTATCACTTTATCTAATCAGGAAACCTCCCACTGTGCTGTCAAATTCTCCTCCAAACCTGAAAGAAGAATCAATCAGGATCATCCGAAGAGTAAACTAACTCATTAGTGGGAATCGGGATCCAACTCTCATCGCATGATAACGTGAAGGTATCCACTCACGTTATCACACTCCAGAAGGTATGCGCATGCCCGGCAATTTTCAGTTTCTTTAGAAACCCCCGATATGATTTTTACCCCATGTTCTTATGACCTTGACGAGGGCCAACAAATCATAAGTCACATGTCAAGTTCTACCCGTCATTATCTTGTTAATTCGAACCCACCCGTACATACCCTTGACGAAGGACAACAAGGTAATACGACTGTCCCAAACCAACTCATCTATCTATGCAACAGAAAAGTAACAAGCAGCTACCATCCACTATGCCTTGACGAAGGCCAACAAACATAGCATGAATACTACGTGCTACCGTCTGAAACGACGGAGGGCTACGGCTGGTTTTTGGCGAAAAACCTTTAACGTAATGAACTTGATCTCGTTGAAGGAACCTGATAGCTTTTTATAAAAATATAGTGGCGAAAACCTTTGCTAAAGAGGTCACTCCCGGTGAAGGGATCTCGGCTCTTTTCTCGTGGAATGAGGTGCAGGATATTCCAACTGAATACCGCGATGCAAAGCAACAAGTAATCGACTATAGTGAAGTTATTACCCTGATGCAAACTTCTGCCTAAGGGGTCACTCCCGGTGAAGGGATCTCGGCCCTTGCCTCGTCGAATGAGGTGCATGATATTCCAACTGAATACCACTGTGCAAAACAAAAGAAAATGTCCTTGTAATAACACTTTTTAAAACTCTTCCAACAACGTCCAAATAGGTTTGTTTAAGCTTTGCATTGATCAGAATCAACGCAGTCCCATCAATTAATCACACCAGAAAAGAACGAAAAATAAAATGTACGTATATGCCATCTGCATTCGTCATTGGGTCCCGTCATCACCCGTTAGGTTACTTAACTAACGACAGAGCGGGGACTGGACTAGCGCGGGTGTAAAACATATACAGCATCTACTAGTATATATAACAATTTACAATAATCGCTCCAGACGTGATAAATGAAACATTACAGAAAAGTAATAAGCATCACAGAACAATACAGATAATCTGGGATCCCCGGGTTTCACAGAGCCGCTGCTGAAACCCGACGTTCCCCTGGTCGTGTGGATAGCCTATGCAATGAAACCTAGACCCCTACGGGTGCGACAAGTTACCCGCCAAAACCTGAAGCGAGGCAGCCCCCTACAGCATAGTGAATGGACCACCCTGCACTTCACGGAATCCGGTAACTTGAGCACCCCTCCTTGGGTCAACCTGTACCCCCTACGAGTGCGGCGAATAGTCTGCCAATTCTAGAGTGAGGCTCTCTGCCACTCAAAGCCATGAGATGCGGACCCGTTGCCCTCTAGAACCCGGCTATCCGTGCACTCCGTCGCGGGGTAAACCTATTACAGAAATGAAAAATATGTACAACGGGTACATCGACCTCAGCCCGGTCGTGCCCCAAAAGAATATTATACAAACATGCAGTGACGGCAGTCCACATGTTGGACGCTCGCCCCGCAATATCAAATGTACAAATAAATCCAAACTGCACTACCATTGCACACTGCTATCCACCACAACAAATCCGCAACATCACAGCACAACACAGAACATCAACGCGAATGCCACGTTCGCAAATTCGTCTAAAAGGACTATAGCAATTAGACAGGATTTACCGCTCGAATGACATTCATGGTCGGAGATATAATGTAAGTACTGTAAACTAACAAGTTTAAAATTCCGATCGACAAAACTTCTCGAAGTGGGCCCCACGTACAGTTCCAGTACACAAACAAAATCTGGGCCCAAACAAAATATTCCAGAAACCACAATTTCCCATGAAAGAGATTACTGTAGAAAAATGGTACTCTGTTGCTCTAAACCTGCGGCGGAACCGCGGCCAAACCATGGTTTGTGCGGCGGTTCCGCGTCAGTACTGTGGAGACAGTGAATCAAATTTCTACAGTATCCTTAAAATAGCCTGCACGATTTTCTGAGATGCTCAAAATGATTTTTAGACCTGTTTTAAAAATCGACATAAACTTTAGCCTGAAAAATGCGGTTTTGGAAATTTCGTTCGATCGATATTTTAAACGCGTTAGAACAAGTTAGTAAAGGTTAATGGCGTGGCTCTGATACCAAGTAAGTCTACGGTAGCGCCCCGGCCGTCATTCTGACGCCAAACGCGGAACAAAAACTTTTATAACCGGCGCTATCGCATACTATAACCCGGATTTTGCCATTAACGCTAAACTAAGAAACTGTAAAGAGGTAGAAAGGCTATACCGATCGATCCGAGTCCTTCGGTCTTTAGCCATCATCCTACGCTCCTCGCGGCAACTCCGATCTCTTGTCTCCTCATCGAGGTGGCACCACGTCAACGGATCTTTAAACGGGCTCCCGCCTCTATACCGAGGCAACTCGGTCATCAAGTCTGCTAAAAGAGATGACCAAGATGAAGTAGAGAATGAGTAGAATACTTTGTCTCAAACACCCTAGGGTTCTCATCACATGAGAGGGTTAGGGTGGAAGTTGAAGAAGATGTTTAGGATTTGAAATAGTGAACTCAAGAAAATCAAGAGAGCAAAAGAAAACTAAGCATATAAACTTCTCTCTTATTTTCTTCTCATGTGAATAGATATATGAGGTTCTCATCTTTTATCAAAAACCAAAGAGAAATATCTAATGAAAATATCTCCTCAAATATCTATTCACAAAACAAAACTCATTAATTTTTAATGACTCACTAGATGACTCATTACATGAGTCATTAGTGAACATTCTAGAATTGATGAGTCATAACCATGAGTCACAATTTCCAAAACCTATTTAATCATTTAAACTAAAATGATTAACCAAAAGAAATGCATCTTCTAAAATATTCTCGTAACGGATTACGAAAATACCCCTCACCTGTATATACATACCTGTATCCGTATTTCGAATGAATACGAATACGAGAGACTAAAATATTCCGACTCAATATAATACATGGATCCGGCTTAAACCAAAGCCCACCAGTATTATTTGTCCGAAATATGACACGTGCAAAAGTGCACGTGCATTTTCGAACCCTGCCATAAAACCATACAGCCTCTACAACGTTTCGCCCGAACTTGGAAAACTATCTGTGGGGGACTCTAAAGACTCGTCAGTACCCTGGCAGTGGGTTTAACCACAAGCACGTCAGCGGCACTAGCTGTGCGTAACGGCTGCCCATGTACTGACCGAAAGGGAAGCCGATGAGCGAACTTATCCTGGAACCCTACTGAGCCTATCAGTGACAATATACATACAGTCTGGTCCGTTCGTCTATGAGTATCGCATATCGGGTCTAGGGGGCTGGTAACGTCAGACCCCCAATAGCGGTATAAGTCGTGTCAGAGTGTAGCCCAGAACACCCTGAGATACTACTGGAGTACCTACCAGTAAATCTCCTGCCTCGGCCGAGGGCTATGTGTAATGGCTCTCCTAAACATAGCGCGATCTCACCCCCAATACCGGGAGAGACAAATCCCCTGCCGATCCGCTCATTTGCCTCCATGTGGCTCGGGACTGTACCCAAAAAAACCCTGTTTGCACGACTCCTTTGAGCCATGGTAGGGTAGAAATCAAAGCACAGTGGGAACTCACACGAGACAAATGACGACCTCAGGTCGATGAACTAACCTGTACACATGTCACCAGGGAACTGCTATCTGACGCTAGGTATAATACCAACTAGCAGGTTCCCGGCGAGTCCTGTCCGGTGTACTCATAACCCAATGAGCACCTGTATACATCTTAGGTGATCCAACTGACACCAGTGGCTTGTGAGACCGGCCACCGCCCCTCGTCGGGGTCTCGACTGTATACACTAGTCAACTCCGGAGTATCGATGCCCTGTCTCGAAACTCCCACGACTAGGGACTACTTTTAAGGATGTGCTTATAGACAACCCAACTCTCACGTATATGATCGCCATCATACTGTTGGTAGTCAAGCAGGATCCTAAGGGCTCCATCAACGTGTAATAGTGATCAGTCACCTAAAGCCGTACACGACTGATAAAGGCAAACCAGATAGCATACTATCATCTCGAGTAAGACTGTCCTACCGGTATAGCTCCTCCCTCAATCATTGCAATCACGTACCTGCGATCCAATAATTGACTTTGAGGGCACTACATCCAACAGATCCTACAACCATTGGTGTTTGACATCAAAAATTATACACAGGTGCTCATTGGAGAATGGGTACACCGAACAGGACTCGCCGAGAACTCCTAGATGCTATATATACCTATTGTCAGATAGCAGTTCTCTGGTGACACTTGTACATGTTAGTCCGTAGACCCAAGATCGTCATAGTGTCTTATATGATTCCCACTGTGCTTTGATTTCCTCCCTACCACGGCTCTACCGAGTCGTGCAAACAGGTGGATTTTGGGTACAGTCCCGAATCACATGGATGCAGTGAGCGATAGGAGGGGTTTCGTCTCTCCCGGTATAGGGAGTTGATCTCACGCTATGCTTGATCGGCCATAACAACAAATCTCTGGCCAGGGTTCTCAAGATTTACTGATAAGTGTTATCAGTAGTTTCTCGAACAGTTATGGGCCGTAAATCAGCATGACTTATAAAGTTACTGGGGTCTGACATTTACCACCCCTAGACTTCATATGCGACGTATCAGACGAAGAGACCGGACTATACGGTAAGTGTTGCTAACAGGCTCGTTAGGGTTGGGATGAGTTCGCTCGTCGGCCACCTCTTTTTCGTCATATACCTGGGTAGCCGTTACGCACAGCTAGTGCCGTAGACGTGCTTGTGGTTAAACCCACTGTCAGCGTACTGTCGAGTCTTTAGAGTCCCACATAGAGAGTTCCCTGGTTCAGGCGAAAGATGTAGAGGCCGTAAGTTGTTACGGCAGGGTTTCGATCATATTCGTGTAAGTGTTACAAGAATAAAGATCGGAAGGATAGTACTGGTAGGCTTTGGTTTAAGCCGGATACCGGTATTATATTATTGGATTATTTGTATTCGTAATTTTTAGAATTCGGATACGGGTATATTTATACGGTATACGGTGGAGGGGTATTATTGTAATTGTTACAACAATACCTTCTAGAAGGAGACACCTCATTATTAGATATTTATTTTGTGAAAATAAATAAATGAGGTGGAATTTAGGAAAGTCTAAGCATGGATGAAGGAATGGCTTCTTTCATATTTTATTCATTTGGAGTTACTATTGAAGCATGGTGCAATTTTTTATTACATGCTTCAATTATTTCATTTTGAGCCATATGATATTTTTCCATGCTTGAACTTTTCATTACCACTCTCACATTCTCTCTCTTCATTTCTCTCATTCTTCCTCCTCTTTGCTTTAACCTCACATGAGTTGTGAATCAAAAGCTTAGAGCAAAATCATAATCCAAAACTTAATCTCTACATCATCTTAGTGATCTTTTCTAGCAAATTTGATCTCTAAGTTGAACTCTTGTGAAGAGTTTGTAGCTTGTTCGATAGCTCTCGGGTGGATCGTCTTGGATCTTGAGGTGGCCGAAGATCGAGCTCACCGCAACCACAAGGAGCCCAGGAGTCACATTCAAGTGAAGACCCGAAGGACCGGTTCCATTAGGTATAAATACTATCATAGTAGATTAGATCTCTTGATGGTTTTTGCTAGTTAGGGTTTAAGAACTAATCTTGGGTTATGTGGGTGTTGCATGCAAGAAAAATTATTGTTTACCACTTCCGCCTCCTCACAAATGTTGTTGAGGGTGTGCAACATCCGCTAACATGGTATCAAAGCCTAACTTAAACCTTAAATAGCTTGTTGCAACCTTAGAATTCCGTTGTTTTTCCTCGTGCAAAAACTGCCGAAAAACAGTTTTGAAAATCGAAGTTTTGAGATGTTTGCACACCCCGCGGGTTCACGGTTTAAACCAAGAAGCCGCGGGATGGAGCGTGTGCACCTCGGGGACACCCGGGGGGGGACCGAACGGCTGGGCCCACTCCCCAAGACCACCACAAGGTGGTCTTGGCGGTGGGGACCCGAAACTGCCCCACCATAGGCAGTTTCGGGTCTGCCTCACCTCTTGGCCACCTTGTGGTTGGCTTGGGGGCGGGGTACCTCCTCTAGGCCCTCCATTCGAACGTTAATATGTTGGTCTTCGCCTCCATGAAGTTCGGGCGGGTTTCGAGTTCGTTTCGACTCTCGGATTGGCTCAAAAGATCGTTTTTTAAAAGGTTGCTCACTGGATTTTTTCAAGAGATGGAAAATGGTTTAGTTTGCAAATCTCGTGGGGAATTCTAATGTTGCGACTTCTTTACTTGATTTGTGTATGTGTGTTTTGGAAACGTCGACTAATTGCTATAAATTGATTAGTCGGGGTTACACACATTGGTATTGATATCATGAGATGGTATGTGTATATGAATATGTTGGATCGTCGTGATGAATGGCCCGGGGATGTGAGAAGAGCGTTTTTCTTTTCTTTCATTCATGTAATTTGTAAAAAGCAATGTTATATTATTTTTGCGGGGCACATCCGGGTTGAGGTTGTAGCCACCGTTGTATAATTTCTTTTTACTATTTTTGCTCCTAGGATAGACTCAAGGTGGGGTGCACAAACTACCGGGTTCTCGAAGTGCCGAGTGGCCTACTCATTTTGTTGAGGGAGGTTGCTTCACTTCGGGAATTTGGCGGGTAATTTGCCGCACCCGTAGGGGTCTAGGGTGGGGTTTTGGCTATTCATCACGACCGTGGAACCCGTCTTTCATTAAGGGCTTGAATGAAATACGGAATTCCTAATATATCCAATGTATTCATCTGTGATCTGAAATGGCTATATTTATATATGAGATATATAATAAACGTTGCTTATGTTTTGCACCCGCGCTAGTCCAGCCCCCGCTCTGCCGTTAGTTAAGTAACCTAACGGTGCATGACGGGGCCCAGTGGCGAATGCGGATGACATAAGTGTACGTTCTATTTTCATTTCTTTTCTGTGATGTTTAGGAAACGTAAATGATGGGACAACATTAATGTGATTAATGTTAAGAAAAAGAAACCTAAAGATATTGTAGAATCAAACTTTTTAAAATGGGTAACTCTAGCTTTTGCTTTGCATCGTGGTATTCTTGAATATCCTGCACCTCATTCGATGACGAAAGGACCGAGATCCCTTCACCAGGAGTGACCCCTTTAGCGAAACTAGCAAATGTTACAAAGCACTCGATTGTTTTTATAGTTGATCTAACTTTTACTTTGCATTATGGTATTCATAAATATCCAGCACCTCATTCGACGAGGAAAGAGCCGAGATCTCTTCACCGGGAGTGACATCTTTAGCGAAATTAAAAAGATACTACAAAACCATTCGACTTTTAAAACTGGAGCTTAAACCACTCCTTTCACTAGATTCTACAACGATATCAAGTTCAAAACGTTAAGAGTTTTTATAAAAACCATCCGTTGCCCTCCGCCATTTTAGGAAGCAGAGTACTTAGTATTCGTGCTACGTTTGTCGACTATAGTTAAGGTGTGGTGTACGGTAGCTAAGTAATGTCTTCCTACAAAGCATTTGATGCGATCGATTAGGACATTCGTATGACTTTGTTGACCATAGTTAAGGGTCATGGGGGTGGGTTTAAATCAATCCCGAAATGGCGGGTAGAACTTGACTAGCGCTTATGATTTGTTGACCATAGTTAAGGTCATAAGACACTAAGTAAAAATCATATCGGGAATTTCAAGAGTTGAAATTTGCAATGAGATTGCATACCTTCTATATGATAGTTGGATCCCGATCCCACTGTGAGTAAAAGTTACTCCCGGGAGAGTTTTGTACTTTACAATTAGCTAATCCATTAGGTGTCTAGAAAGGTGTCAATGGGGTTACGCCTCTAGGAAAACAAAGTTTATTTTAATTAGGTCCGTGCGAAAGCACGGGGAACCTCCCTCGGAGTACCGACACTGGCCTGGCCGACCGGTTAGGGAACTTGTAGATTGCAATTAATCCTGGCTAGTTTTCTTTTTAAAGGTTTGAAGGAAAATTTGATAAAAAACAGCGGGAGACATTGATTAGATAAGATTAATAACCAATATAATTATGCAAGAGCAATCGCTGAGTGTCTTCTTTTCTCTCTCCTAATGGCAGATACCTATGACGGGACTTAAGCTTTTATTAGACAAGAATAAACTCACGGGACCGAATTACAAAAATTGGCTAAGGAACATAAATATTGCCCTGACCTAAGGTCGGATACGTCTTGACTACTCCAGCCCCTCCTAGCCTAGGCCCTGATTCTTCAGTTGCGGATAAAGAAATTTGCAAGACATGGGATATAGACTGCGCAACATCCAAGTGCCTCACGCTAGCTTCTATGAACAATGAATATCAGAAGTAGCATGAGAAGATGGATGTACAATCCATCTTTCTCCATACAAAGGAGTTGTATGGAGAGCAATCTCGTACTCTCCGATATGAGGCATCTCCAAAGTTATTTCAGATGCGGATGGCTGCTGGCACGTCTGTAGGTGACCATGTATTGAAGATGATTGGACTTATAGAAGAACTTGAGGATCTGGGTTGGACCATGGAGAACGAACAGTATGTTGATATTGTTCTACAGTCCCTTCCCCCTGCCTTTGCTCAGTTCATTGTAAACTTCAACATGCACAACATGGAGAGTCATTACCTGAACTCCTCAATATGTTGAGAAGTGCAGAGAGCATGATAAAGATAGCGAAAACTCCCGCTCTAATTGCTGGGCCATCTTCTTCTTCCGTCCCGAAAGCCAAGGCCAAGGGAAAGAAGAAGAATCCCATCAAGTCGAGAGGCGGAGTGAAAAAGGCACTGGGAAAGGACAAGATGGGGGCTGCTGCGACAGGACGAGGGGAATGCTTCCATTGCCACCAGACTGGGCACTGGAAGAGAAACTGCATTGGAAACCTGGTCGGCCTCAAGAAGAAGAAGTATGGTGATGCTTCCACTTCAGGTGTGTTTGTAACAGAAAACTGTTTTTCAATTAACTCTGCTTCCTGGGTATTAGATACCGGGTCAGGATCTCACATCTACAATTGTGTGCAGGGGATGAGAAATAGCAGGTTTTTGAAGAAAGGTGATCACACTCACCGGGTTGGGAATGGTTCCTCAGTACATGCTACAGCAGTAGGAGAGTATCACCTTGGTTTGCCGTCGGGTTGTATATTGGTTTTGAACCCATGTTATTTTGTACCTTCGATATTATGTAATATTATATCTGTATCGTTGTTGGACAATACTGGATATAATTTTGTATTACAATCTAATGTTATGAACATTAACCTTAATCAAGAGTTGGTTGGGTCTGGTACATTAAATAACGGGATATACGTCCTAAACCAGCACACAGTTTTCCATATACAACACACAAACAAAAGGAAAATTTTCAGACATAAATGAAGCTTTCATTTGGCATTGTAGACTTGGTCATATTAACGAAACAAGACTAACCAAGCTACATAAAGATGGATATTTTAACCCGTTTGAATATAAATCTTATGCGACTTGCCAGTCATGTATCAAAGGTAAAATGACCAAAACTCCGTTTAGTGGACACGGAGAGAGAGCTACTGAACTCTTAGGCCTCATACATAGTGATGTATGTGGACCAATGTCTACACATGCAAGAGGTGGTTTTTCGTACTTCATAACTTTCACTGACGATTTCTCGAGATTCAGGCACGTGTTCTTGTTGAAACATAAGTCCGAAGCCTTCGAAAAATTCAAGGAGTATAAATCTGAAGTAGAAAAACAAACATGCTTGAGTATCAAGAAACTTCGACCGGATCGAGGAGGTGAGTATTTAAGCTCAGAGTTTCTAGATTTCCTAAAAGAGAATGGGATTCTCTCTCAGCTCACTCCTCCATACACACCACAGCACAACGGTGTGTCAGAACGCATAATTCGTACCCTATTAGATCTGGTACGATCTATGATGAGTGATGCTGAGTTACCAATATCATTCTTGAGGCACGCATTGGAGACTGCGATTTATCTACTGAATAGGGTTCCGAACAAAACAGTGTCTACCACTCCATATGAGATATGGTATGGGAAGATGCCATCTCTTAAAAGAGTTAAGATATGGGGTTGTCCGGTTTTTGTAGAAAAGCAGAATCCGGACAAACTCGAGACACGATCGGTTTTATGTAAATTTGTGGGATATCCAAAACACTCGTATGGATATCTTTTCTACCACAAGGAGGTGTTAGTTGTGTGTATGCCCTAGAGGCCAGTATTGTACAGATGATGTATATTATATTGGATGCTTGGACATATATAGAGAGGACTTTCTTGCTCGATATGATAGTATGCTATCTGGTTGCTCTTTATCTTAACATGTATACTTGTCTCTTGATGCTGTCTTATAGTTACATGTTGATAAAGCCCTTAGGATGTGTACTTGACTACCTAGACTATGATGGAGATCATACTAGTGGGGACAGAGTAGTCTATAAGTACATCCTTTAATGTTCCTAGTCGTAGGTGTATCGAGACAAGGCATCGATATACCAGTGTAGACTAGCGTATACGCTTCTCGACCTATGAGATGGGCGATGGATGATCCCATATCCATTGGTGTTTGACATCAGAGATGGTATACGGGTGCTCAGTGGAGACTGGGTACACTGGACGGACTCGCTGAGAACTCCCAGATGGTATTATACCTCACGTCAGATGGCAGTTCTCTGGTGACACTTGTGCAGGTTAGTCTGTAGACCCAAGATCGTCATAGAGTCTTGTGTGATTCCCACTGTGCTTTGATTTCCACCTTACCACGTTCAAGAGGGCATGCAAAACGGTAGTTTTTGGGTACAGTCCCGAGTCACATGGAGGCAATGAGCGATAGGAGGGGTTTCGTCTCTCCCGGTATTGGGGGTTGATGTTCCGCTGTGCTCGATTGGCCATAACAGGGGAGTCCCTGGCCATGGCTGATTTAGAGATTTACTGATAATAGTTACCGGTAGTTTCTCGACCCGTTATGAGCCTCACATCGTCATGACTTATCGGTTATTGGGGTCTGACGTTTACCACCCCTAGATTTGATATGCGATATATCAGACGAGGAGACTGGACTGTACGGGAAGTGTTACCGTTTGGCTTTTACAGGAGTTAGAGCGGGCTTGCTTGCTGATCTTCTGATCGCTCAATACCCGGGTATCCATTACGTCCAGCTAGTACCGCTGACGGCTTGTGGGTGCTTGATGTGATCATCACCTACTGCCGGCGTATTGACGAGTCTTTAGAGTCCTACATAGAGGTTTTACTGGCTTAGGCAAAACGAAATAAGAGCGCATATGTGATATGTGCGGGACCGAGAATGATGCGTGTATGTGATACCGTATTCTATTCTCGCGACTTTTTGTATCGGTCGGTTTTATGTGATATAGCCGGGTTATCGAATCAAGTGTTGATTCGATAAGTCGATACATTGGATGTTAGTCGGTTATATGAGATATAACCGGATTATTAAGTCAAGTGTTGATTTAATAATTTAGTGTATAATTGTATATATGATATACTAATTTACATTAACTAACATTTGTTCACTTAAGGATTTTTCTCACATGTGCACAACTTTAGTATATATATGTGATATATATTAAATGTGTGTTTTTCATTTTGTATCATGGTTGATGATACATCTTTCATGGGTGTATGAGACTTACACCATGCTATTTGTTATGTTGGGTTTAATGTATTTAAAATAATTACAAAATTAGTGGAAAATTAGAAAATGCATGAAGCTTGTGGAAGCTTGTGGATGCATTGACTAAAGTCCACTAAGTTTGTTTTTACTTTGGATTTTTATTAATCTAACCATCACACTTAGCTATGATTAAGTCTTTACATGAGTTAGTATATGATACTCACTCATCATGGTTAGCTCACTCACTTGATCATTATCCTCATCCATTTCTTTTGTTCATCTTCATCTTCTTTGAGCAAAGAGAAAAGGCTTGCCAGGGTTTCAAAAAGAGAGTGAAACATTGTGAGAAATAAAATTCTAAAGAGAACCCACTTCCTATTTCTCCATCCTCTACTAGACTAGCACTTTAGTTTAGGGTGTTTGCTTCACTAATTCTCTAGTTAGTGAAGTATTAGCTTGAGTCAGTATTCCCTCGACGTAGACCATCTTCGGCCTCGAAGACTTCAAGCAAGGACGCATCTTTCGCCTTGCGAAGCCATGCAAGAGCCCGGGAGAACCATGATCGCAGCGAAGGGACCACAACAAGGAGCTTTAGAAGTGAAGGACTGATCTACAAAGGTTGTATTTCGTATTCACTTAGTATTAAATGTCTTTTACTTGCATGTGAAACCCTAATTATCTAGCAAAGATCTTGTTTAGGGTTATTCGGCACGGCTAAAATTTGAAACGGGCATGGTAGATGCGTTGTAGAACCTTATTAGAGTGCCTAGTAACCCTACAGTGGTAACAGAGCCTAGCTAGAGCATTAGGCGACGTGTGTACGAAGTTAAAACCCCGATCGAACCCGGAAATGTCAATTTAACCCCCTCTTTGTACATTTTTTAAAAACTGTGTTTTTCTGTATTAAAAATACCTAAAAAAGTCAGCAGGGAATTCTAAGAATTACCATGAAATACGAACTCATGATACTATTAAGTCACCGCGGAACCGCGGCAGGAACCTGCTTCCCGCGGCGGTTCCGCGGCCGTACTTTGGTATTATTGACACGTGTTTGCACAGTAATACTTGTATCTGTTGTTACTATTTTCTGGGTATTTTTAATCTGACTCAAGTGTTGAGTGTTATGGGGTTTATTTTGTAATCGTTGATTCGATCGGAATATTTAATTTCGTTATGTTTTACGGATATTTAGAAACTGTTAAAATGTTCGAACGGATATCATTAACTCATTATTTCCCGGCACGAAAAACTTTCAAGTGTTGAATTTTTTCTTGAGTTTAAATCTTTCGGAAAAACGTGCATGTAACGCGATGGACCCTCTAGAAGACAACAAACCTTAACTCGATTATGTGACCGTCTTGAACTGCCTTTTGAACCTTAGGGTTTGGGGCAGTACGGCGTGCCACATGTGAGGCGTTGGCTTGACCCTTCTACGGCTGGACCGTTGCTACTGTGACGTATTCTGAAATTTTTGAACTCTGCTCAAGTGTTGAGCTATTTAGGAAATCTTGGGTATTTGATTATTCGATCGGAAATTTTAATACTGTCTATTTATCTGGAATGTGATTCAATATGTGGAATTCATATAGTTAGGCATAAAATGCGAAGTATGTGATATTTCGGATTTACGATATCTAAAGAGAATGTGGATTCCAAATGTTGTAGTTTTACACTTTCTTTTTTGCGACCGTAAGTGTAATATGTGATATCGCCGATTTCGTTGCTATATGTCAACGACAATTGGGATGCGCACATTTACTCACGTTGATGACATGTGATGTTATGTGTTGCTGGATATGTTATATTGGATCGTCGCGTTTCTGAATAGCCGGGTTTTTTATGTGAGATGAGGGTTTTTATTTTCATTCATGTAAAATTAAATGTATGTAATATTATTTTATTGGGGCACTTCCGGGATGAGGTTGATGTCACCATTTGTATATTATTTACTTTTCCGCACTAGGATAGACCCAAGGAGGAGAGCACAAGTAACCGGGTTCTAGAGTCCAGTGGGAGACCAACTCGAGGAGTCGAGTCCGGGTCTCCTAACTCTAGAATTGGTAGGGTTGCTTGCCGCTCTTTTAGGGGTCTAGGGGTGTGGGTTTGGCTATTCATCGCGACCGTAGAATCCGTGTTTTATAAAGGCTCAAAATAAAACACGGACATCCTAGTATATCCAATGTTTCATATGTTTCTTCTGCTGCGATATCTGTGATGTGATCATTTGATATATTGTGATAAATACTGTATATAGTATATATGATATATTATATAGATGTTACTTATGTTTTACACCCGCGCTAGCCCTGCCCCGCTCTGCCATTAGTTACCTAACCTAACGGTGCACGAGGGGACATCGAGGCGAATGCAGATGGCATAAGTGTACGTCGTATTTATCTGTGATGTTTAGGTGAATTAAATGATGGGACTTCATTAATATGATTAATGAAAGAAAAGAAACCTAAAAGATGTTGTAGAATCAAATTTTCAAAAAGGGTAGCTACAGTTTTTGCTTTGCATAGCGATATATATGATATATCCTGCACCTTATTCGATGAGGAAAGAGCCGAGATCCCTTCACCGGGAGTGACCTCTTTAGCAAAACTGGCAGATGCTATAACACTCGGTTTGTTTTTGATTGCTTTTAGAGTTTTGCTTTGCATAGTGATATATATGATATATCCTGCACCTTATTCGATGAGGAAAGAGCCGAGATCCCTTCACCGGATGTGACCTCTTTAGCAAAACTATTGAAAGCCTCAAAATCACTCCATTTCTAAAATTCACTAGATTCTACAACGATATCAAGTTCATTACGCAATAGGTTTTCAGAAAAACCTGTCGTAGCCCTCCGTCATTTCAGATAAGTCTTACTTAGTATTTGTGCTACATTTGTTGGCCTGCGTCAAGGCGTAGTGTGCGGTAGCTAACTAGTATTTATCTTCTTATGCATATGATGCAGATTGGATTAGGGTAGTCGTGCGACTTTGTTGGCCTGCGTCAAGGGTCGTGCGGGTGGGTTTAATTCAATCAAGAAATGACGGGTTGAACTTGACTAGCGCACTATGGTTTGTTGGCCTGCGTCAAGGTCATGGGACGCTAGGGGCAAAATATTATCGGGAATTTCAAGTGTTGAAATTTGCAATGAGATTGCATACCTTCTATGAGATAGTTGGATCCCGATACCCACTGCGAGTAATTGTTACTCCTGGGAGAGTTTTACACAGGACAATTAGTCGATCAAGTAGGTGTCTAGAAAGGTGTCAACGGGGTTACGCCTCTGGGAAAACGATGTTTACTTTAATTAGGTCCGTGCGAAAGCACAGGAAACCTCCCTCAAAGTACCGACACTGGCCTGGCTGAAAGATTGGCGAAGTTGTAGGGTGTGATTAATCCCGGCTAGTCTTTCCTTTTAGGGTTTGAAGGAAGATTTGATAAAAACAGTGGGAGCCATCCTGATTAGATAAAATAATAACCAATCTGATCTTGCAAGAGAATACGCTAAAGTGTTTTCTTCTCTCTCTCTCCAGGTAGCGACCATATCATGCCTTAATAAAGATAATAATATGGATGTATTGGCCGAACCCGCATGTTATACTGTGCTGGGGAACGTTGGTTCCGTTCTTTCTTATAAAAGTTATAAGACTGAACAGGATATAGGGCAATACCAGGATTCCCATGCCACCCGAATGAAGAAAGTACATGTTGATGCATTTTCTTCGTGTGTGTTCGTTACAGAGAACTGTTTCTCCATTTTCTCTACGTCCTGGGTATTAGATACCGGGTCAGGATCCCATATATGTAATCAATTACATGGGCTTAGGAAAGATAGAGAACTTGGAGAAGGTGATAAAGACATAAGGGTTGGAAATGATGCAATTGTTGCAGCTAAAACCGTCGGGGAATATCACCTTGTATTACCAACTGGTAATACATTGATTCTGAACGAATGCTATTACATGCCGAACCTGATATGCAACATTATATCGGTTTCTTTGTTGAGTAAAGAGAGATATAATTTTGTATTACAGGATAATGTTATGAACATTTTCCTTAACCAAAAGTTGGTTGGATCAGGCACGATGTGCAATGGCATTTATGTTCTAAATCAATCAACAGTTCTGAGCATAACAAACACACACAAAAGGAAGAGTTCAGAACTGAACGAATCCTTCTTATGACATTGTAGACTGGGTCACATCAATGCGACACGACTAGCTAAGTTGCATAGGGATGGATATTTAAATCCGTTTGAATTTTCATCTTATGATACTTGCCAGTCATGTCTCAAAGGCAAGATGACCAAAACTCCGTTTACGGGACACGGAGAAAGAGTTACGGAACTCTTGGGACTGGTACATAGTGATGTATGCGGCCCTTTGTCTATACATGCCAGGAATGGTTCTGCGTACTTCATTACATTCACTGACGATCTCTCTAGGTTCGGATATGTGTTCCTGATGAAACACAAATCTGAAGCTTTTGAGAAATTTAGAGAATATAAACAAGAAGTCGAGAACCAAACCGGGAAAAGTATTAAAATCCTTCGATCTGATCGAGGAGGTGAATACTTGAGCAATGAATTCCTGGACTTCCTAAAAGAGAATAGGATTCTCTCTCAGCTGACTCCTCCATATACACCACAACACAACGGTGTATCGGAACGGAGGAACCAAACCCTATTAGATATGGTGCGCTCTATGATGAGCACAGCTGAGTTACCTATTTCCTTCTGGGGGTATGCACTGGAAATAGCTGCAGACCTATTGAATATGGTTCCCACCAAATCTGTGCCAACCACTCCATATAAGACATGGAAAGGAAAGAGACCATGTCTTAATTATGTTAAGCTATGGGGTTGTCCGGCATATGTAAAAACGCAAAATCTGGACAAACTCGCGGCAAGGTCCATTCTGTGTAAGTTTATTGGATATCCTAAACATTCGCGCGGGTATATCTTCTACCACACCGAGGAACAAAAGGTGTTTGTTTCTCGACATGCCACCTTTTTAGAAAAGGAATTTCTTGAAAAAGAGATTAGTGGCAATGAGGTAGAACTGGAAGAGTTCCAGCAATACAGACTACGACAGAAGATTTGGTTGAACCGGATGATTCGGTAGTTCCCAACGAACCTCAGCCTCTCCGCCGATCTAGTAGGGTTCCTCACCCACCTGAGAGATACTACGGTTTTCTCATGGATGGTGGGAGCGAGGATTGCATCATGGTTGATGATGACCCAACTAGCTTCGAGCAGGCCATCACGAGTGGGGACTCAGTGAAATGGCTGGATGCAATGCGGTCCGAGATGGAATCCATGTACACCAACAAAGTGTGGACTTTGGAAGATGCTCCTGAAGGGGTAAAACCCATTGGGAGCAAGTGGATCTTCAAGAAAAAACTTGGTGTAGATGGGAAAGTGGAGACTTTCAAAGCTAGATTTGTTGCAAAGGGTTTTCGTCAAAGACCAGGTGTGGACTATGACGAAACCTTTTCTCCAGTGGCTATGCTTAAATCCATCCAGATCATGCTTGCCATTGCTGCATATCATGACTACGAAATCTGCCAAATGGATGTTAAGACTGCCTTTTTAAACGGTGATTTAGAAGAGCGCGTGTACATGACTCAGCCAGAGGGCTTCGTAGATAGTGGGAGCAGCGAGAAGGTGTGCAAGCTGCTTAAATCCATTTATGGATTAAAGCAAGTATCGCGGAGTTGGAACATCTGCTTTGACGTCGTTATCAAAGAGTTTGATTTCGTCAAAAACGTAGATGAACCTTGTATCTACAAGAAGGTGGCAGAGAGTAATGTTGTCTTCCTCGTATTGTACGTGGACGACATACTCTTGATAGGAAATGATATTCCTATGCTGCAATCGGTCAAGCTCTTCTTATCACAAAGATTCTCAATGAAAGATCTAGGTGATGCCTCCTGCATACTGGGAATTATGATCTATAGACATAGATCTAAAAGGATATTAGGATTGTCCCAATCCAGGTATATTGACACCATACTAAAGAGGTTTAGTATGGAAGAGTCCAAACATGGGTTTTTACCCACGATCTCAGGGCTCACTCTCTCCAAAGAGATGTCTCCCAAGACTGATTTGGAGAGAGCTCGCATGCAAGGGATACCCTATGCTTCGGATGTAGGCTCTATCATGTACGCGATGCTATGTACCAGACCCGATGTAGCATACTCACTAAGTGTAGTGAGTAGGTATCAAGCTGATCCTGGAGAGAGTCACTGGACAGCTGTGAAGAGCATTCTCAAGTACTTGCGAAGGACTAAAGAGATGCTCTTGGTGTATGGTAACGGAGAACTCCAAGTGGAGTCCTTTACCGATTCGAGCTTCCAGAGTGATAAGGACGACTCTAAGTCGCACTCAGGATTTGTCTTTACCCTTTACGGAGGGGCAGTAAGCTGGAAGAGTTCCAAGCAGGAAACCGTGGCAGACTCGACGATGGAGACTGAATACATCGCTGCCAACGATGCTGCCAAAGAGGCTGTCTAGATCAAGAAGTTCATTACTGAACTTGGAGTGGTTCCATCCATTGAGCATCCAATACCTTTGTATTGCGATAACAATGGAGCGGTGGCTTTGGCCAAGGAACCCAGGTCCCATCAGCGATCCAGGCATATTCTGAGGCGGTATCACTTGATCCGGGAGATAGTTGATCGCCGGAAGATCGAGGTCAGGAGGGTTGACACGAAGAACAACACAGCGGATCCACTCATGAAGGCCATTCCCCAGATACAGTTTGAGAGATTCTTCGGGATGCTTGGTATGCGATACTACAGCAGCTGGCCCTAGTGCAAGTGGGAGATTGTTAGTTGTGTGTATGCCCTAGAGACCAGTATTGTACAGATGATGTATATTATATTGGATGCTTGGACATATATAGAGAGGAATTTCTTGCTCGATATGATAGTATGCTATCTGGTTGCTCTTTATCTTAACATGTATACTTGTCTCTTGATGCTGTCTTATAGTTACATGTTGATAAAGCCCTTAGGATGTGTACTTGACTACCTGGACTATGATGGAGATCATACTAGTGGGGACAGAGTAGTCCATAAGTATATCCTTTAATGTTCCTAGTCGTAGGTGTATCGAGATAGGGCATCGATATACCAGTGTAGACTAGCGTATACGCTTTTCGACCCATGAGATGGGCGATGGATGATCCCATATCCATTGGTGTTTGACATCAGAGATGGTATACGGGTGCTCAGTGGAGACTGGGTACACTGGATGGACTCGCCGAGAACTCCCAGATGGTATTATACCTCACGTCAGATGGCAGTTCTCTGGTGACACTTGTGCAGGTTAGTCTGTAGACCCGAGATCGTCATTGAGTCTTGTGTGATTCCCACTGTGCTTTGATTTCCACCTTACCACGTCCAAGAGGGCATGCAAAACTGTGGTTTTTGGGTACAGTCCCGAGTCACATGGAGGCAATGAGCGATAGGAAGGGTTTCGTCTTTCCCGGTATTGGGGGTTGATGTTGCGCTGTGCTCGATTGGCCATAACAGGGAAGTCCCTGGCCAGGGCTGATTTAGAGATTTAATGGTAATAGTTACCGATAGTTTCTCGACCCATTATGAGCCTCACATCGGCACGACTTATCGGTTATTGGGGTCTGACGTTTACCACCCCTAGACTTGATATGCAACATATCAGACGAGGAGACCGGACTGTACGGGAAGTGTTACCGTTTGGCTTTTACAGGAGTTGGAGCGGGCTTGCTTGCTGATCTTCTGATCGCTCAATACCCGGGTAGCCATTATGTCCAGCTAGTACCGCTGACGGCTTGTGGGTGCTTGATGTGATCATCACCTACTGCCGGCGTATTGACGAGTCTTTAGAGTCCTACATAGAGGTTTTACTGGTTCAGGCAAAACGAAATAGGAGCGCATATGTGATATGTGCGGGACCGAGAATGATGCGTGTATGTGATACTGTATTCTATTCTCGCGACTTTTTGTATCGGTCGGTTTTATGTGATATAGCCGGGTTATCGAATCAAGTGTTGATTCGATAAGTCGATACATTGGATGTTAGTCGGTTATATGAGATATAACCGGATTATTAAGTCAAGTGTTGATTTAATAATTTAGTGTATAATTGTATATATGATATACTAATTTACATTAACTAACATTTGTTCACTTAAGGATTTTTCTCACATGTGCACAACTTTAGTATATATATGAGATATATATTAAATGTGTGTTTTTCATTTTGTATCATGGTTGATGATACATCTTTCATGGGTGTATGAGACTTACACCATGCTATTTGTTATGTTGGGTTTAATGTATTTAAAGTAATTACAAAATTAGTGGAAAATTAGAAAATGCATGAAGCTTGTGGAAGCTTGTGGATGCATTGACTAAAGTCCATTAAGTTTGTTTTTTACTTTGGATTTTTATTAACCTAACCATCACACTTAGCCATGATTAAGTCTCTACATGAGTTAGTATATGATGCTCACTCACCATGGTTAGCTCACTCACTTGATCATTATCCTCATCCTTTTCTTTTGTTCATCTTCATCTTCTTTGAGCAAAGAGAAAAGGCTTGCTAGGGTTTCAAAATGAGAGTGAAACATTGTGAGAAATAAAATTCTAAAGAGAACCCACTTCCTATTTCTCCATCCTTTACTAGACTAGCACTTTAGTTTAGGGTGTTTGCTTCACTAATTCTCTAGTTAGTGAAGTATTAGCTTGAGTCAGTATTCCCTCGACGTAGGTCATCTTCGGCCTCGAAGACTTCAAGTAAGGACGCATCTTTCGCCTCGCGAAGCCATGCAAGAGCCCGGGAGAACCATGATCGCAGCGAAGGGACTACGACAAGGAGCTTTAGAAGTGAAGGACCGATCTACAAAGATTGTATTTCGTATTCACTTAGTAGTAAATGTCTTTGACTTGCATGTGAAACCCTAATTATCTAGCAAAGATCTTGTTTAGGGTTATTCGGCACGGCTAAAATTTGAAACGGGCATGGTAGATGCGTTGTAGAACCTTATTAGAGTGCCTAGTAACCCTACAGGAGGAACAAAGGGCGTTTGTTTCTCAGTATGCCACATTTTTAGAAAATGAATTTTTTACAAATAATACTGTTGGCAATGCGGTAGAACTGGAAGAAATTCCAGATACACAAACAATTACCGATGATTTGGTTGAAACTGAGGTTTCAGTAGAACCTGACGAACCTCATCCACTCTGTAGATCTAGTAGGACTTCTCGCCCACCTGATAGATACTACGGTTTTCTAATTGATGGTGATAGAGAAGATTGCATCATGGATGATGATAATCCTACTAGTTTTCAGCAAGCTATCATGAGTGATGACTCAGTGAAGTGGCTGGATGCCATGAGATCCGAAATGGAATCCATGCACACCAACAAAGTATGGACTTTGGAGGTTGCACCTTCTGGAGTAAAGCCCATAGGGTGCAAATGGATCTTTAAGAGAAAGATCAGTGTGGATGGTCAGGTGGAGACCTACAGAGCTAGGCCGGTCGCAAAAGGATTTCGTCAAAGACCAGGCTTGGACTATGGTGAAACCTTTTCACCAGTCGCAATGCTCAAATCCATTCAGATCCTGCTTGCTATAGCTGCTTACTATGACTATGAGATCTGGCAGATGGATGTTAAAACGGCATTTCTAAATGGTGATTTAGAAGAATGCATTTTTATGGATCAGCCAGAAGGCTTCATTGATAGTGGGAGCAGCGGAAAAACATACAGGTTGCTTAAATCCATCTATGGATTAAAGCATGCATCACGGAGCTGGAACATCTGCTTTGATGATACAACCAAAGAATTTGGTTTTATCAAAAATGTAGATGAACCATGTAGAGAGTACTGTTACATTCCTCGTAATGTAGTGGACGGAATTCTCTTGATAGGAAATGATGTTCCTATGCTACAATCGGTCAAATTATTCTTATCGCAGGGTTTGTGTTTACCCTAAATGGAGGGGCGGTATGTTGGAAGAGTTCCAAGCAAGATACCGTCGCAGATTCCATAATGGAAGCTGATATTGCTGCTAATGATGCCGCAAAAGAGGCAGTCTGGATGAGGAAGTTCATTTCTGAATTTCAGGTGGTTCCATCCATTGCTAATCCAATACCTCTGTATTGTGATAACAATGGAGCCATGTCTTTGGCAAAGGAACCGAGGTCCCATCAGAAATCCAGACATATCTTGAGACAGTATCACCTCATCCTGGAGATAGTGGATCGCCAGGACATCGAGATACGGAGAGTAGACATGAAAGGCAATATAGCAGATCCATTCACCAAGGCTATCCCTCAAGTCCAGTTTGAGAAACTGTTCGAGCTGTTGGGCATTCGATACGCCGACAACTGATTCTAGTGTAGACAGTGGGTACTTATTGCATCAACTACAGGCCTTAGTGCAAGTGGGAGATTGTTAGATATGTATGCCCTAGAGACCTGTATTGTATAGGATGTTAGGCATGTATATGTACAGAAACAATTTTTGCTCGAAATGATAGTATGCTATCTGGTTTATCTCCATCTTGACGTGTGATGTGTTGTATTTCATATATTTATATACATGTTGATGAAGCCCTAAGGATTATGATTGACTACCGGTATTATGATGGAGATCATACTAGTGGGGCCTGGGCAGTCTATAAGCATATCCTTTAATTGTTCCTAGTCGAGGGTATATCGAGACAGGGCATCGATATTACCTGAGTAGACTAGTGTGTACGTTTCTTGACCCTGAGAGCGATGGTTGATTCCACAACCATTTACAGGGTTACCTAAGACGGCAGCAAGGTTTTGGGAGGCATCGTCCATACCATATTCAAAAATTTGCTGTTTTAGCTAACCCTAACTTGAATCGTTAACTAGAAATCGACGGAAAATAAGGCAAACAACTTTGCAAAAGGAAAGTCAACAAGGAATACAACCTTTGTAGACCGGTCCTTCACTTCAATAGCTCCGTGTAGTAGTCCCTTCGTTGTGATCATGAACTCCGGACTCTATAGAGGCTCCCATGAAGAAACAAACATGCTTGCTTCGAAGACTTCGAGGCCGAAGATGATCTACGTCGAGAAGACACTAACCTAAGCTATCTCTTCACTAATTACGGAATTAGTGAAGCAAACACCCTATACTAAATGGCAAGTAGTAGAGGATGATGAAGTAGGAAGTGGGCTCACTTTATATTTGGTTTTCTCACACTTTTTCTCATACCTCCATTGAAGCTAGAAAGCTTTTAGGAAGAAGAAGAAGAAAGAACTAACTCATCAAATGAATTATTGTGTGAGGTTAGAAATGCAACCAAGGGTTAAGCATGTCATGCTTAACCCTTGTAGAGAGTTAACCATGAGCTAGGGTTAAAGGTTAGGTCAAAAATATCTTAAGCTAGACAAAGAGAGTGGACAAAGTCAAAGATGCCTTGAAGCTTCTACAAGCTTTCAACAAATATCATCCATGACAAATATCCACAATATTTGAATTACTTAATGATAAATTATAAATCATAACCTTAACCCTAACATGGTTTAACCCTCAAGTAACATTTTAAAAAATAAATAAATAATTAGATAAATAAAATCCTTTAGGTGAATTTTCTGATAATCGGTAAAATAAACCGTATTTTCCGTAAAACTCAATCATAATTATTTTTCAAAATAGAATTAAATACGCCTATTTTAACTATGTAATTGCTAGTAATTGATATTATTTGGTCACTTATAAATTATTAGTTTACTTAAATATTTTTCCTTAATTAATTAAATTTAAATATTAATATAAGCTTTAATTATACATTAAATTAGTGCAAATTATAAATTGGAATGGGTTAATTTTACAAAAGTGAGCCATAACATATTAGAATTAAGTTTGTAGTATGCTCTTCTCTTTTTGATTTGTCTTCAAATTCTAGAGAATTCTAGGTTTTATTTAGATAAGAAAATAAATTAAAATAAATAATTAGTGAAAAGACTTAAAGGAGATGATTAATTAAAGAGGTTTCTACACCATTCTACACTCTTTTCTCTCTCTCTCTCTTTTCCTCCCTTGGGTTGGCCGAGCCCTCACCCTTGGCTGCCCTCATTTCCCCCCATCTCATTTTCTCTAAAAAATTCATCATTTTGCCTCAAAAATCCAATAAAATCAACACCAATTTCCATTAACTCCTAATCCAACCTTTAACCCTTGTTCCTTGGCTAATCTAGTATGGATCTTGGAGCAAAGTTAGCATTTTTGGGAGGCTTGGGTGCATTTTTGATCTCATGTTTATTGAGGTATAATCCTAACACTAGTGTTAATTGTAGGTTAATTACTTTAATTTAATGGATTTCGGTGTTTAATTATGGATCTAATTGCTAAATTAAAAATTCAAAAAATGGTTTGTAATCAAGTTAGGTTTTTTTATCAATTATTCATGGTTTTAATGGGTAGATTAATATGTTAATGGAATGCAAAACCTAATCTAGTTACTAGTTGCTAATTGTTAGTTTAAAATTATGCTAATTATGCTAATGTTGCAAACTAGGTTTTTAGAAATTGATTAATTAATTGAGATTAAAATCTTACTAGGGTTGTCATGACATTATTAACATTTTAATTTGTTGTTTAGCAACTTAGATCATGCAAAACTTAGTTTAGTTGATGATTTGTGAATTTTTGCTTTAAAAGTGTTAAAATTGGATAATTTTGCAAACTAGAATTTTGGATTTAATGAAAATTGATGAGATTAAATTTAAGTAATGGTTTGTATGATCTACTTATGATATTTAGTGAATATTATGTCCACTAGTTTTGTTAAAACATCATATTTCGAATTAAAACGGTTATTTGATACTTTCTAGGTTTTCGGAAATAAATCGATTTGATTTATTTTGAGGTTTTGATGAGTTACAATCTATTTCATATTATAATTAGTGAGTTTTGAAACCACGATTGGTACGTTTGGATTTTTCTCGATCAATTGGTGTTCGTACGCCGATTCAAGGGTTATTTGGTTCTTCACATAAGCGGGTCATAGGTTTTAACCTATCGCGTTTCATGCGCCATTTTGGTTTTTATCCACGATATCGGTTTACGATATTATATATGTTGCGTATAGGTACCCCTCACATGGATTTCGGACGAGGAAGAAGAGGATGGCGACATCGATTTCAGCAAGCGAGGACCAGGTGAGTAGGTGTATATCTATGGGGGAAGTCGGGTGGATGGCGTATAGCACCCCTGCAACTTCGTAGGATATGATATGGTCTTGAGATAGTTATATATTGTTATGTTATGGCGAGATATGAATACTGAACAAGAAAGGTTCTAGGATGACCATGGATCGGAATTTTGGGTATTTTGGATGACAGTCCTTTTATTCTAGTCCTTAGTCGCGAGACCCTAAACTATAGGTTAGCGCACGCGCGCGCACACACACACACACTTGTTTTCTAGGTCTATAACATATACACGTAATATGAGGATGTTATGTGATACTTGGGGATGAGTGGATATGATCGGGCAAGATGCCGTGAGATATTTGATATATGATCGAGTTATGATATGAGATATGTTATGATACTAGCGGATCGCTGGGCGATGAGAAATATATTTATGTATACGATAAAATGTATGATGACATTGGAATGTATGGGACTTTAGATCAGTAACCAGATCATGATATTGTTTGACGATGATACCCCGTGAATGATATATATATATATATATATATATATATATATATATATATATATATATATATATATATATGATAGTTGATATATAATCAAGATGTGATATGATATATGGTATGATATTTATAACGGATCGTTTAGGCGATGTGTATTCATATATGATGATATGTGTTGATGATATCGGAATATACGAGACTTTAGAACGGTACCTAGATTGTGATATTGATTGATGACAATACCCAAATAAATGATGATGTAAATATGATAGTTGACCCATACTCCGATTCTAGGATGCCGTACGATGGATTTTACCGTACGAGGTATAGATGTGATGATTGATCCGCACTCTTGACTTGAGGAAGTCGTACTATGTATGTGACGCTATTGAGGCTGGATCGCCGACTACTAGAGATATCGACTCGGACTTTAGGTGGATTCTTATTACCTATCGACTAGTTTCTTTAGTTTAGTTCGTTAGTGGGTTAGATAGATAGTAGGTTAGGCTCGAGTCATATTTATTTTCAAAACTAACGAATTGCGCGCATTTTTAAAGACAGCCTGAGAGATACTACGGATTTTTCAAAGGACATATCTTTTCTATAAAACCCCGTAGCCCCTACTTTTCTAAAAACCACGATTCGGCTATTTTAAAAAACAAACTATATGACTCGTAGTTAGATATGTATATTCTAAATGTGCGTTTAGTATACATTCACCGTTATATTCATGTGCATTGCATGTTCATACATATGTTTCTTTAGCTAATATGAAACCCTGCCTGTTAGGACACCAACACCATTACCGATGATTTGCATGTCCACGTACACTTATTTTCCGGCTCACACACATCATCATCGGTAATTTCCATATCACGTACACTTTAGAAAATATTATCTCATTGATATAATCAGCTAAATTCTAGTTACCACATAATACTTGTGTGATTGCTCTCATGTATTAACTTAGAGATTGCATTCTTTACATAGATACTTCATGCATTCATATAAGCATTCATGTAATATTCTGGGGCTTTATGCCGATATTCACTGTTTACTTACTCTTGATTCTTGGATTTCAGATTTCCATGAGATTTCTGGATTTGGTGGAAAACCGCAAGAATTTATAATAACTTCTCTCGCTCTCTCTCTCTCTCTCTTATTTAAAATACCAGTTGCGGTTTTCTCGTGATGTATGTATCATCCACCATGAGTTTTCATGATTGTTGTTGGATTTTGAGACCCGATTCGAGGAGTAGGATGAACCGTTTCGGGTACATGGTGGGCCCGGTAAGGTACCCCGGGACAAGAAGCTCGAGTTGTAGACGATGAGCCTGGCAGGGGAAGACTACCTACCGGTGATGTCTGGCGCGGCGGATATCCGGAGGATACCGACTGTTGTCGTGAGATTTGATGATTTGGGCTGATCCGGACTGACGGAGCCAGAGATATTGAGACATTAAGATACTGAGACATTGAGATATTGAGACTTGAGATATTAAGATATGGCGTCGATGCTTGACACGGATTTCTGTCGATTTCATTGATGATGTTTCAGTTTTATTATACGAGATTCATTGATGTTTTCTTATATCAGATTATTCAAATTTCATGGTTGATTTTCTCATTCATGATTCATTCATACATCAGATATGTGACATATTACTGTTTAGTGACACTGACACGATGCACTGAGCATTGCACTTATGCATAGATTATTACCCTGTCACTACTAGATGTCTACTGTTACATATGTATATTATTATGACCTAGGAGATCGTCGTGCATGCGATTTCTACCCGCAGATATCTTCTACTCGCGAGTTGGCAACTCACACCCGTTGTGCCAAATTTTCTTTCAGGTTCAGATGTACAGGTTTCCTTGGCGGCTTGTTGGCACACCACTTCATTCAGGGTGATTGCTTGGTAGGTTGGTTCACTTGTATCGTGACCGCCGTTGTACTTTTATTTATTTCAGTTGTATCTAGTAAGCTCCATCAACCAGACTTGTATTACTTGATAAATTTAGAAGACCGGTTGTTTATTCTTTCGACCTTAGAGTCGTGCTTGTATTATTATGGTTTTCTGGTGGTTTTGATGGTTTTATTTGATTTTTGATCCTCGCCCTTCGGCGTTGTATATTATTGCTTGCGTGGTTATGACCGCCAATTGGCGAAGAGCTAGCTCCCGCTTGGGAATGCCTTTATTATTGCTTATGTATATTATTCTTGTTTGGGCCAGTTTTTACAATGGAGATTCTGCCGAAATTTTTGAGAAAATTTGATGTTGCTTTTAAACTTGTTTTCCTACACTTCTTCTTTTAAATGGTTTAGATTTCTGGGCTTCGGCTTACTTAGATTACGTTACGCCTTTAGACGTTTCGTAATTAAGTGCTGATCACGTTCCGTATCTTCGGGTCGTGACAAAGTTGGTATCAGAGCGTTAGGTTTTACCTTCTAGTGTAGGATGACCCTTGGTTGATGGAATAGGTGACTAAAATAGAGTGACGTACCGTGGGTATGTTCCGTGGAATACTTACGATACGCCACTCCGCTTAAGAATCCTTAGGATGTACAATTCTTTGCATCGTATTTCTATTCGTTCCTCTGATCTATCTTCGTCTATGTCGGATGGTGATTTCTGTTACCATGGTCGCACGGGCAGAGAGAGCTGCGGCTATAGTTACGGTCAGCATGAGCGTTTAGATATGTCGTTGACTACGTTTTCTTGTGGACGCGAGCGTTTGATATCTGCACCAGATGATCGGGCCACTGCTAGAGACCGGTTAGAATGTGATGACCGTTAGTGTATCGTCTATTCTTGAGGATCGAGGCACTGTTTAGCGTGCGGATGAAGGGTATTCACATGTCGTCTAGGCAAAGTTAAAAGGTTCGAACGATTGTCAGAAACCCATTTTCCCAAGTTTAAGGTATTCGGAAGAACATGCAAGTAATTCTATGGACCCTTTAGAAGAATGAAACCCTAACTAGACATAATGACCATGAGAACGCCTTTGAAACTTAGGGTTTGCGGCAGTTCTGCTGTGCCATTAGTGAGGCTTGGGTTTTCCTTTCTACGGCTGGTCCGCAGGTGCTGTGGTATGTACTGGATATTTTTAAACTGTACTCGAGTGTTGAGCTCTCGGGGAATTTTGGGACTTTGATGAATCGATCGAAAAGTTTAACGTAGTCCGGATATCATGTGATGAGATACATTACTTGGGAGACTCTAGATATGAGTATATCCGTTTGTAGCATAGTTCATACAGCTATGAAGAGACGAGTTCGAATCAGTCGACACCAGAGGAAAGAGGAGCACATTGACGTCAGTATTACGATTTGCGATTTTGTGATTCAAATATCACATTTCTGTTGTTTGGATTCTGGTATTTTGAGGATTTCGTTTTATGATTGATATTTCCTATGTGCACATTCATGGCACTCGATTAGTGTTCCATGTATCAGTTGTATTGATGTTCGTTTTGTGCATACCCATTGCACTTGATTTTGATTTTTATGCATTCTAAGATACTGATTTGATTTCGTGTACATGGGTTGCACATGATTTTGGACTTATGCTTTCGGTATAGTTTTCATGCACTTTTCGTACTTTTATTTGGTTTTGTGCACACTGATGCATGTGGTTGTAAGTTTATCTATCGCGATTTACTTGATTTTGATTCGATGTATGTCGTATACTGCTGCTTTCGATTTTGGATATTCGATTTATGTTTTCGTACACCATGTGCACTTGATTGAGATTTTGCGCACATTTGGCGCACTTGATGCGATTTTGTGCATACCGGATGCACTAAATCGGGATTTGTGCAGATTAAATGCACCTGATATTATTGTCGTGCACACCCGTTGCACTCGATATATGCTTTTGTGCACACCCTTGCACTTAGATGTTGTCCTGTACTCATGTATGGCATTTGGTTTTGATTCCGATTTCCGTGCGCACCGGATGCACGTGGTATTTTTGTATGCCGTATTCGAGATTGATTTTATTTTGAGCATCATGTTTTCGTGACCTACATACTATACGGTTTAGTAAATCGGCAGGACTGTTCTGAGGACAGTGCCTGAATATGTTTTTGCATGCATTTCTATTGGGATGTTTTGATGTTTATACGAACGATGCGTACTATACACTTGTTATAGTTTTGATGTATATCATGTTGGTTTTCGTATTGGACTTTGACATTGTATTTTCACCATAACTCCGATGATTGCGTTATGCTTGACGGAGTTGATTTTTAGTTATGTACCTGTTTTTTTCATGCGCATGCATTGCACTAAGATGTGTTTTATGTATTGATGATTTCAGTGCCCCGACGATTTGAGTGTTTTGCTAAATGTTTTAGTATTTGGGGAAGTTTTAATTTAAATTCGGGGACCGAATTTCTTTAAGGGGGGAAGATTGTAACATTTAAAAAAAAAAATTAGATAAATAAAATCCTTTAGGTGAAGTTTCTGATAATCGGTAAAATAAACCGTATTTTCTGTAATACTCAATCATAATTATTTTTCAAAATAGACTTAAATACACCTATTTAACTATGTAATCGCTAGTAATTGATATTATTTGGTCACTTATAAATTATTAGTTTACTTAAATATTTTTCCTTAATTAATTAAATTTAAATATTAATATAAGCTTTAATTATACATTAAATTAGTGCAAATTATAAATTGGAATGGGTTAATTTTACAAAAGTGAGCCATGACATATTAGAATTAAGTTTGTAGCATGCTCTTCTCTTCTTGATTTGTCTTCAAATTCTAGAGAATTCTAGGTTTTAATTAGATAATAAAATAAATTAAAATAAATAATTAGTGAAAAGACTTAAAGGAGATGATTAATTAAAGAGGTTTCTACACCATTCTACGCTCTTTTCTCTCTCCTTTTCCTCCCTTGGGTTGGCCGAGCCCTCACCCTTGGCTTCTCTCATTTTCCCCCATCTCATTTTATCTCAAAAATTCATCATTTTGCCTAAAAAATCCAATAAAATCAACATCAATTTCCATTAACTCCTAATCCAACCTTTAACCCTTGTTCCTTGGCCAATCTAGCATGGATCTTGGAGCAAAGTTATCATTTTTGGGAGGCTTGGGTGTATGTTTGATCTCATGTTTATTAAGGTATAATTCTTACCCCAGTGTTAATTGTAGGTTAATTACTTTAATTTAATGGATTTCAGTGTTTAATTATGGATCTAATTGCTAAATTAAAAATTCAAGAAAGGGTTTGTGATCAAGTTAGGGTTATTTTTATCAATTATTCATGGTTTTAATGGGTAGATTAACATGTTAATGGAATGCAAAACCTAATCTAGTTACTAGTTGCTAATTGTTAGTTTAAAATTATGCTAATTATGCTAATGTTGCAAACTAGGTTTTTAGAAATTGATTAATTAATTGAGATTAAAATCTTATTAGGGTTTTCATGACATTATTAACATTTTAATTTGTTGTTTAGCAATTTAGATCATGCAAAACTTAGTTTAGTTGATGATTTGTGAATTTTTGCTTTAAAAGTGTTAAAATTGGATAATTTTGCAAACTAGAATTTTGGATTTAATGAAAATTGATGAGATTAAATTTAAGTAATGGTTTGTATGATCTACTTATGATATTCAGTGAATATTATGGCCGCTAGTTTTGTTAAAACATCATGTTTCGAATTAAAACGGTTATTTGATACTTTCTAGGTTTTCGGAAATAAATCGATTTGATTTATTTTGAGGTTTTGATGAGTTACAATCTATTTCATATTATAATTAGTGAGTTTTGAAACCACGATTGGTACGTTTGGATTTTTCTCAATCAATTGGTGTTCGTACGCCGATGTCGAAGATTATTTAGTTGTTTTGCATGAGCGGGTCATATGTTTTAACCTATGCGCGTTTCATGCGCCATTTTGGTTTTTATCTGCGATATCGGTTTACGATATTATATATGTTGCGTATAGGTACCCCTCACGTGGATTTCAGACGAGGAAGAAGAGGATGGCGGCATCGACTTCGGCAAGCGAGAACCAGGTGAGTAGATGTATATCTACGGGGGAAGTCGGGTGGATGGCGTATAGCACCCCCGCAACTTTGTTGGATATGATGTTGTCTTGAGATAGTTATATATTGTTATGTTATGGCGAGATATGAATACTGAACAAGAAAGGTTCTAGGATGACCACGGATCGGAATTTTGGGTATTTTGGATGACAATCCTCTTATTCTAGTCCTTAGTCGCGAGACCCTAGAGTATAGGTTAGCGCACGCACACACGCACACACACACACACACACATACTTGTTTTCTAGATCTATAACATATACACGTGATATGAGGATGTTATGTGATACTTGGGGATGAGTGGATATGATCGGGCATGATACCGTGAGATATTTGATATGTGATCGAGTTATGATATGAGATATGTTATGATACTAGCGGATCGCTGGGCGATGAGAAATATATTTATGTATACGATAAAATGTATGATGACATTGGAATGTATGAGATTTTAGATCAGTAACCAGATCATGATATTGTTTGACGATGATACCCTGTGAATGATGATGATGATGATGATGATGATATATATATATATATATATATATATATATATATATATATATAATCAAGATGTGATATGAGATATGTTATGATATTTATAACGGATCGTTTGGGCGATGTGTATTCATATATGATGATATGTGTTGATGATATCGGAATATAGGAGACTTTAGAACAGTACCTAGATTGTGATATTGATTGATGACAATACCTAAATAAATGATGATGTAAATATGATAGTTGACCCGTACCCCGATTCTGGGATGCCGTATGATAGATTTTACCGTACGAGGTATAGATGTGATGATTGATCCGCACTCTTGACTTGAGGAAGTCGTACTATGTATGTGACGCTATTGAGGCTGGATCGCCGACTACTAGAGATATCGACTCGGACTTTAGGTGGATTCTTATTACCTATCGACTAGTTTCTTTAGTTTAGTTCCTTAGTGGGTTAGATAGATACTAGGTTAGGATCAAGTCATATTTATTTTCAAAACTAACGAATCGTGCGCATTTTTAAAGACAGCCTGAGGGATACTACGGATTTTTCAAAGGACATATCTTTTCTATAAAACCCCGTAGCCCCTACTTTTCTAAAAACCACGATTCGGCTATTTCAAACAACAAACTATATGACTCGTAATTAGATATGTATATTGTAAATATGCGTTTAATATACATTCACCGTTATATTCATGTACATTGCATGTTCATACATATGTTTCTTTAGCTAATATGAAACCCTGCTTGTTAGGAAACCAGCACCATTACCGATGATGCGCATGTCCACGTACACTTATTTGCCGGCTCTCACACATCATCATCGGTAATTGCCATGTCACGTACACTTTAGAAAATATTATCTCATTGATACAATAAGCTAAATGCTAGTTACCACATAATACTTGTGTGATTGCTCTCATGTATTAACTTAGAGATTGCATTCTTTACATAGATACTTCATGCATTCATATAAGCATTCATGTACTATTCTGGGGCTTTATGCCGATATTCACTGTTTACTTACTCTTGAGTCTTGGATTTCGGATTTCCATGAGATTTCTGGATTTGGGGGAAAACCGCAAGAATTTATAATAACTTCTCTCGCTCTCTCTCTCTTATTTAAAATACCAGTTGCGGTTTTCTCGTGATGTATGTGTCGTCCACCATGAGTTTTCATGATTGCTGTTGGATTTCGAGACCCGATTCGAGGAGTAGGATGAACCGTTTCGGGTACATGGTGGGCCCGGTAAGGTACCCCGGGGCAAGAAGCTTGAGTTGTAGACGATGAGCCTGGCAGGGGAAGACTACCTACCGGTGATGTCTGGAGCGGCAGATATCCGGAGGATACCGACCGTTATTGTGAGATTTGATGATTTGGGCCGATCCGGACTGACGGAGCCCGAGATATTGAGACATTGAGACACTGAGACATTGAGATATTGAGACTTGAGATATTAAGATATGGTGTCGATGCTTGACACGGATTTCTGTCGATTTCATTGATAATGTTTCAGTTTTATTATACGAGATTCATTGATGTTTTCTTATATCAGATTATTCAGATTTCATGGTTGATTTTCTCATTCATGATGCATTCATACATCAGATATGTGACATATTACTGTTTAGTGACACTGACATGATGCACTGAGCATTGCACTTATGCATAGGTTATTACCCTGTCACTATTAGATGTCTACTGTTACATATGTATATTATTATAACCTAGGAGATTGTCGTGCATGCGATTTCTACCCGCGGATGTCTTCTTCTCACGAGTTGGCAACTCACCCCCGTTATGCCAAATTTTCTTTCAGGTTCAGATGTACAGGTTTTCTTGGCGGCTTGTTGGCACACCACTTCATTCAGGGTGATTGCTTGGTAGGTTGGTTCACTTGTATCGTGACCGCCGTTGTACTTTTATTTATTTTAGTTGTATCTAGTAAGCTCCATCAACCAGACTAGTATTACTTGATAGATTTAGAAGACCGGTTGTTTATTCTTTCGACCTTAGAGTCGTGCTTGTATTATTATGGTTTTCTGGTGGTTTTGATGGTTTTCTTTGAGTTTTGATCCTCGCCCTTCGGTGTTGTATATTATTGCTTACGTGGTTGTGACCGCCAATTGGCGAAGAGCTAGCTCCCGCTTAGGGATGCCTTTATTATTACTTATGTATATTATTCTTGTTTGTACCCGTTTGGGGCCAGTTTTTACAAAGGAGACTCTGCCGAAATTTTTGAGAAAATTTGATTTTTCTTTTAATCTTGTTTTCCTACACTTCTTCTTTTAAATGGTTTAGATTTCTGGGCTTCGGCTTACTTAGATTACGTTACGCCTTTAGACGTTTCATAATTTAAGTGCCGGTCACGTTCCGTACCTTCGGGCCGTGACACCTCATTAACCCTAGTTGCATTTGTAACCTAGCATGATACATTTAACATATATTACATATATATCAATGTATCCAAAGTGAGAAAAGAAATCATAAGTGAGATAATACTAGTTAATGTAATGTAATATATCAAATATATAATTATACATTAGATTATCAAATCAACTCTTGATTTAATAATCCGGCTATATCACCTATAACCGACTTATATTATATGAATCAACTTATCGAATCAATACTTGTTCTGATAACCCGGCTATATCATATATAACCGACCGATATCTCATATCGCGAGAATAAAATAAGGTATCTCATATCGTATCAATCTCGGTCCCGCACATATCATATATATGCTCCTACTCCGTTTCGCTTGAGCCAGGAAACCCCTGTGTAGGACTCTAAAGACTCGTCAATACGCCGGCAGTAGGTGATGGTCATATCAAACACCCATAAGCCGCAAGCGGTCTGCCAAACGTAACGGCCACCCGGGTATTGAGTGATCAGAAGATCAACAAGCAAGCCTGCTCACACTCCTGCGAATCCAAACAGTAACACTACCGTATAGTCCGGTCTCTTTGTCTGATATGTTGCATATCTCGTCTAGGGGTGGTAAACGTCAGACCCCAGTAACTCGATAAGTCGTGTCTATATGAGGCTCATAACGGGTCGAGAAACTACTGATAACACTTACCAGTATATCTCTGAAGCAGCCTTGGTCAAGGACTTCCTGTTATAGCCAATTGAGCACAGTGCAACATCAACTCCCAATACCGTGAGAGACAAAACCCCTCCTATCGCTCATTGCCTCCATGTGACTTGGGACTGTACCCAAAAGCCACCGTTTTGCACGTTTTCTTGAACGTGGTAAGGTGGAAATCAAAGCACAGTGGGAATCACAAAAGACTCTATGGCGATCTCGGGTCTACAGACTAACCTGTACTAGTGTCACCAGAGAACTGCCATATGACGTTAGGTATACTACTATCTGGAAGTTCTCGGCGAGTACGTTCAGTGTACCCAGTCTCCACTGAGCACTCTTATACTGTCTCTGATGTCAAACACCAATGGATATGGGATCATCCATCGCCCATCTAAATGGGTCGAGAAGCTATACACTAGTCTACTCTGGTATATCGATGCCCTGTCTCGATACACCCACGACTAGGAACATTTGAAGGATGTACTTAGCAACCACTCTGTCCCCACTAGTATGATCTACATCATAGTCCTGGTAGTCAAGTACTCATCCTAAGGGCTTTATCAACATGTAATATAGAGACAATCAGTGTACATGTTAAGATAAAGAGCAACTAGATAGCATACTATCATGTCGAGCAAGAAAGTCCTCCCTATATATGTCCAAGCATCCACTACAATATACATCGTATGTACAGTAATGGCCTCTAGGGCATACATATAACTAACAATCTCCCATTTGCACTAGGGCCATCTGTTGTAGTATCCAATACCTAACAATCAGCAGTGGTTGTAGTATCTCATACACAACCATCCCATAAAAGTCTCTCCTGGGAATAGGCCTTTATGAGTGGATCCGCCGTGTTGTCCTCTGTATCTACTCTCCTAACCTCGATCTCCCTGGAGATCAACAATCTCCATGATCAGGTGATACTGCCTAAGAATATGTCTGGATCACTGATGAGACGGGGGTTCCTAGGCCAAAGCCACAACTCCATTGTCACACAATGGTAGGATCGAAGTTTATCTCATGAAATTTTATATATCCAGACTACCTCTTTGGTAGTATCCTTGGTAGCAATGTATCCAGCCTTTATCGTCTAGTATGTCACGGTATCTAGCTTGGAACTCTTCGAACATACCGTCCCTCCACTGAGGGTAAAGACAATACCTGTGACTGACATTCAATCGACCTTACCACTCTGGAAGCTATCCAGTGATTCTCCCCAGGATCGATTGATACCATCTCACTACACCTAGTGAGAATCCTAACATCCAATTAGATCTATCTCATAGATCCAAAACCCAGGATTTAGGAGGTATCACCTTGATCCTATATGGAGAATATTTGTGATAAGAAGAGATTGACCGAGTGTAGCATAGGAAACTCCTTTCCTATCAAGAGTATGTCATCCACCATTTTGATGAAGTCAAACACTTTGACTACCACATCAAAACAGTTGTTCCAACTCCGCGATGCCTGCTTTAACCCATAAAGTAACTTGCACACGTTTCCGCTGCTCCCACTGTCTACGAAGCCCTCTGGCTATGTACTTATAGATGCTTTCTTCTAAATCACTGTTTAGAAAAAACAGTCATGACACCCAACCGCCAGATATCGTAGTTATGGTATGTAGCAGTGGCAAGTAGGATCCGGATGGACTTAAGCATAGGCACTAGAAAGGGTTTCATCATTATCCATATCTGGTCGATGACAAGAACCTTTTGCAACAAGCCTTAGCTTTGAAAGTCTTAACTTTTCCATGTACACTAAGTAATCTTCTCAAGATATACTTGCTCCTGATGGGGATTTAACCCTTCAGATAAAGCAACCAAAGTCCATACTTTGTTGGTGTACATAGATTCCATCTCAGATCGCTTAGCATCCAGCCATTCTTACAGAGTCCCCACTCCTGATGGCCTGCTCGAAACTAGTGAGTCATCATTTCATGATGCAATCCTCGCTCCCACTGTCATAGAGAAGACCGAAGTATCTCTCAGGTGGATGAGAAACCCTACCAGATCGGCGGAGAGGCTGAGGTTCGTTGGAAATTATTGAATCCTCCGGGTTTACCAAATCATCAGCTGCAGTTTGTATAGCTGGAACTCCTTCCAGTTCTACCTCATGACCACTAATTTCTTCACAAGAAATTCCTTTTCTAAAAATGTAGCATGCCGAGAAATAAAATACTTCCTCAGTGTGGTAGAAGATATTCCTTTGCGATTGCTTGGGATATCCATCAAACTTCCACAAAACCTTGCCTCGAGCTTGTCCGGATTTTGCTTTAGACATAGGCTGGACAACTCTAAATCTTAACATACTTAAGAGATGGGCTCTTCCCATTTCATATCACATATGGTGTGGTAGGCACCTGATTTGATTAGAACCTTATTCAATAGGTATGCAGCTTCACAAGTGCATAACCCCAAAAGGAAATAGGCAACTGATCAGCCAAAAATATTGTATTTTTAACACATCAATTTCCCTACTAATTGCAATCATCTAAAGGTGTTCGGTATAAATATAGCACATATTAGCAAAACATCTGTAAAATACCAAATAACTTGTGTTATACTTTATAACCGACACTTTGAGGGAAATTGAGTGTTTATAATTGCACGCATAATCTTTGTATAGTGCAACACTTGTCTCGAGAATCTGTGCAGGAAATTCCAGGAAAAGAGCCGAAACTGTTAAAAGTGCGGATAAAAATACGCCAAGTCCAAGACTTGAGATCTGGCAGAAATCAAGAAAGAAAAATAGGATTCCAGACATCAGATCAAGACCCTACACCCATCAGAAGAATCCCCTGGAAATTGCATGCACCAAGCCAACCACATGGCCGCGGATCTACGGCCAAATTGGCCTATCCGCCGCGGATCCGCGGCGCAAGGGACACGTCAAAGCTTCAAATTTTCTCCACCTGTCTCCTTGTAACGGCCAAGCTTCCAGAGGACTCTAAAAGACCATGTGGCTTCTTCCAGAAGGGTCTGCATAACAAACTCACTCTAGAATATTCCTTGCAACAACCTTCTTCTAGAAGGCTCTCTCCAACAACCTTCTTCTAGAAGCCTCCTTATAACAACCTTTTTCTAGAAGCCTCTTTGTAACAATCTCATTCTAGAATATTCCCTCCAACAAACTTCTTCTAGAAGATTCTTTCTAACAACCTCATTTTGGAGAGAAAATTCAAATGAGGTAGTTCATTTTGGAGGTTGGAGGGAAAATTCAAATGAGGTGGTTCATTTTAGAGGGAAAAGTTGTTCATTTTGGAGGGAACTTTGAATTTGAATTGAAATGGGTTGAGGCTATAAAATGAGATCTAGATCTAGGGTTTGAGGTTGTTGAAAGTGGAAGGAAAAGTGTAGATCGAAATAAAAATTCAAATCAAATTGAGTGACACAATTTGATCAATTCAAGATCTCCGAGTACAATTCAAGCAAGAAGCCTTCAACTTTTTAGAAGCGACGCCGATCTTCAACCGAGCAAGTGATCCAAGACGATCCGCGACTCACGGAGACGATGCGAAGCTAATTCGATAATCGAGTTCTTTTCTCAATTCTTGTAGTTCTTGAGCGAATTGTAACGGAATTGATGAATAATAAAAGGTGAAATTTCTTTATCTTGCTTTCTTTACATTCTTGCATTGTGATGAGATCTCAATTCTTGATTGTTTTCTTTGATATGATGCTTGAGTAAAAACTTCGCTCGTGGAGGAATCGAGAAAATTAATAGTTGATGATGATTAGATTCTTGTACGATTCTTAAGTCCTATGAGTTTTGTAAACTCTAGTAAATTGAATCATCGACGACCTAGTTTCGAGCGAGATGCTTTCTTGAATGTTTTCTCTCTTAATTAGTGATCAACAATCGATGTTTGAATTTCCTAGAGGCTAGAATGTGAATGAAAATCAACAAAAGGACAAGGGATAGATGATGAAACCCTATTTTCCGCAAGAGATCTCTAATTCTCGTTGATCGTCATCGATCTAGCAGCAAATCATCAAAGGATAAGAATACGTAATCACAAGTCTTCATCCTCACTATCCATTCAATCGATTCCTACGAGCCTCATTACAAATCTTGATAACTAACTCAATTGGATGATTCTTGATTCTTGATTTTGAGTATTCTTGATATTAGATCTAGATTTTGATAATTCTTGAAATTCACTTTTAAATCTTGAATCGAATTTTCTTTTCTTTTATCCTTTAATTTTCGACTCAACTAAAACAAATACGAGCAAATCTCACTTTCCCTGTGGACGATCCACACTCACTAACGAACCTACAATTGACACCGTTATTGATTGCGGTTTACAAATTTCTTTGGTTGTGATTTCTATACATCTTTCTAAACACGACACACAAAGAATCATTCAATCAAATGGCGCCGTTGCCGGGGATAGTGTGCTAATTTGTTCGTTTTTGAAATTTGAGTTGAAAAGTTTATTCCATCAGAATTTTTAGATCAAAATTCGCGCAAACACTAAACGATTCGTTGTGATTTTTTGCAAGGAAATTTGGAATCTGTGGAGCTTGAGGAAAAATTTTCTGAATATTCCAGAGAGCTCAGGAAGTGAACAGGAACAGATCCAAGAATTTTTATGCAGGTATCACGTCATCTGACCGCGCATCCGCGGCGAGAACAGCTACATTGCGGCGGAACCGCGGCGTGTCAGAAGCTTCGCTGCACCAAAATTTTTAGGTATAATTCTCACTTTCTTATCTCTTCCCCGATCTGCTCTATTAACCAATTTCTACAGGATTCTTTGCAAAAAATTCGCAGCGCCGCAAAAAGCAAAAATTGTGCGTGTTTTGATCTTGGTTGTTTGCATTATTAATACGGAAATTAAGGGGCAAATACCAAATTCAGATTAGGTGGGGAGTTCATTACCCTTCCTAAGCCCCGAAAATCACAAAACTGCATCCGCATTACCCTCATTAACTAAAAAAATATCCAGACATGACTCTAAGGACCGTCGCGCTCACTTAGGACAGGAGAAGGTCGTGGGTAATCTATTGCTTATCCGCGTTTCTTTTATGGTGTTTAAGACAAGTGTGTCTAAGGCAAGTGGTTACTTAATTAGGCCCACTACTTACGTAGTGGAGAACCTCCTACTTACCTGGCACTTACCTGGCCACAGGAGAGACAAAGAGGCAGTAGAGGATTGATCCTGCGATTTGTCTTCTGGCAGTTAGGAGCGGTCTAGAGACTTGACCTAGGTGACCACTAGATCTAGGGTTGCTTGAGCATTTTTGTGATTTGCATTTTTCAAAAATCCGTATCTTTTTCAAAACAAACACCACTTCATCTTTTCCCTTAATTATCTTAACGCTGCCACTTGTGCTAAACACTTTAGTGCATGCTCGGATGGATACGGGATTCTAGTGCCCGTCTTGTCCGCGTTCCCCCTATCGACTCCGAAGTCGGTAATTCTACGTCTACTTCTTCTTTACCCACCACCACACCCACTTCGATGGACGGTTCTCCATCGAACTTCCTTACCACTACTCTGCCGCCGTCCGCAGGTGCGCAGAATCCACCCCGCATCTCTCTCTAAGAGAGATGTTATCCTATGCGAGGTCCTCTTTCGACCTGTCTCACCATTCCACCAGCCAACGGGGACAATTTTGAAATAAAACCCCAATACATCAATCTTCTACCAAAATATCACGGTCTCGAGTCTGAAGACGCATATGTCTTTATTACCAAATTTGAAAATGTATGCACAATGATGGGTACTTCACAACTTTCTATGGATGCTATGCGTCTTCGTCTTCTCCCATTCACCTTGTGCGATATTGCCGAGAAGTGGCTGTATAACACAACCGCACATTCCATTTCAAACTGGGAAGAATTCGTAAAAGCATTCCTAAAGAAATTCTACCCCAATCATAAAACAGCTCGAGTCCGTAGCGAAATAAATCAATTTACCCAGCTTCCAAATGAACCATTTTCAAAGTGTCTTGAATGCTTCAAGGATCTGTTAGTTCAATGTCCACATCACGGAATCCCCAGATGGGATCTGTGCAGAATCATATATGAGGGCATTAATCCTACCATAAAACAGACCCTTGAATCCATGTGTTAAGGCACTTTCATGACTAAAGATGATGGGGAAGCCTGGAAATTCTTAGAAGATTTCGCTGAAAGATCTTTACAGTGGGAGGGTGTGAGTCAATCGTCTAGGGGTGGCAATAACCAATCGGATGTTTCCATAGCAGTTAGAGCTGAAATGTCAGCAATGCAAAAGAAACTCGAGACTATGGAAAACAAATTTTTAGCCGCCGCCCTAAATCAAATGCCACTCTCTAAAACTGTATGTGGATGCTGTTCTGATCCTTCTCATTTGACGGAAGAATGTCCAATGAATTCTCCATTTCAAGGTCATGAGCATATCAATTCTGCTTTCCAACAAAGACCTAGAAACGATCCATTTTCTTCCACATATAATCAGGGTTGGAGGAATCACCCTAACTTTGCTTGGAACCAATCACAAAATCAAAACACGGTTCCAACTCAAAATAACTTCCAAAAGGCTCTTCCACCACAACAGCAGCCACTTCAATTGAGTCAGCACCCCTTCCAAGCACAAAACTTCCAAAATCCGGTCAACACACCTGCACCAAATAATCCTTTGCAGTTGACCGGGACTGATGAATCCTCTTCATTTGCACAATACATGAATTTGCTCCTGCCAAATATCATGCAAGTTTCGGCTGAGATGAAGTCTTCTGTCGATGGCATGAAAAGAAATACTGTCTCTCAAAATGAGACTATAAAATCGATGGAAGAACAAATTGCACAATTAAAAGCCGAAATGAGTGCAAGAGAGAAAGGGAAACTTCCAGCTCAACCTTTACCCAATCCTGGCTATTCACATCATGTGAATACTATCACCACGTTGAGATCTGGAAGAGTGCTTGACAATCATGTCGGTAGAGAGATTGATAATAATGAAGAATCAATCGATGATACCCCGGCTGAGACTTTTCCTTCCACTTCTGCTTCTAATTCTGACCCCAGTTCGTCTACCCCACCATTTTCTTCCGAGCCTATTCTCCGTTTCCCCCAAGGCTCGACACCTCAGCCCATCTCTTCTAGTCCACCAAAAACGATCCGCACTCCTATTCTTGGATCGTTCCCACCCACACTATCTTCTCCAATGTTGGACCCCGACCTTGTTGCCCAAGTTCCTTATCCGAATCGGTTAAGGGGAAACAGACCAAGTCCACAAATGGAGAAGATCACTGAAATCTTGAAACAGGTTAACATCAACATCCCTCTTCTAGATGCAATCCAACAAGTCCCCGCTTATGCGAAAACTCTTAAGGACTTGTGCACTAGAAAGAGGAAGACTCAAGTGCCAAAGAAGATATTCATGGCAAAGACAGTAGACACAGCCTTTCCCCAACAATTACCGAGGAAACGTAAGGATCCTGGCTATCCTACTATTTCCATTTCTATCGGGGGAAAACACATTAACCGTGCTCTACTTGACCTTGGCGCACGTGTTAACCTGCTTCCTTTCTCGGTTTACGAGCAGTTAGGGATCGGAGAGTTGAAACCAGCTCCTTGCACTCTCCAGATGGCTGACCGATCAATCACCAAACCTAGGGGTGAACTGGAGGATGTGTTAATAAAAATCGGGGAATTTGTATTCCCCGTGGACTTTATTGTAATTGATACACAGCCTGTAGCGAACCCACGGAATCAAATTCCGGTGATTCTTGGTCGCCCTTTTTTGGCCACTTCCAATGCTATAATCAACTGTCGTAACGACTCTATGACCCTATCCTTCGGGAATAGGTCAATTGAGCTGAACATTTACAAGTTGGGAAGTCAACCCTCCGATCCTCATGCTTGAGTATGTTTTGTCGAATTAATGGATGTCGACAGCAGCGAATTTGACGATCCTCATGATACTGATCTCGACTCTTTTCATATGTTGTTGTTTGACCCAACTATGTATCATACACATACAGACTCTTCCACCGAGTTGTCCGGGTCAACAACTAACACTGATTATGAACCGTTTTTGGAGTCTGAAGATCACCCTGTGCTTTGTGATGACATTATTCTTCGGGGTATTGATGAGACTTTTGAGGAGATCTTCGCTGATGAACTCGCATTTTTGAAAAGCACGGGTGTTGAGATGAATCCACATCAAAACAATGAAATTGAACCTCCACCCCTTCTTCTGGACTGTAAAAAGGATGCGAGCAATCCATCACATTCACTGCATCGTCTCTCCAAAACGAGACGCAAACACATTCTATTCCACCACTTACCCTTTCCCTACTTCTTATTCCACCAACCTGAGCACTACACAGATAAAATTTTCGAATGGTTGGTGTTAACCTTCGGTCTTTGCAAAGCTTGGCATTGACCAGTAATTTTGACCCCCTCTTGTGATTTTCAAAGATTAACATTGTTTAACTCAAGTTTGGGAGGGGGTATAATCTGGCTCTTGAAAATAAAATTTTTACTCAAAATTGTGAGCCAAAAATAAGTTTGGGGGAGGATTTTCACGATCATATTTATTGCCCCCATCAATAAATTTCCTCCCAAGCTTACAGGTTTTTGTGATCCAGCGGATGGCAACAGTGAGGACACCGTTGAAAACAAGTTTGGGCGAGGTTTGTGCTTATTTACGCATCATTTGCATCATACTTTGCATAAGCACAAAAGATTTTCAAAACCTATAAAAATTTAAAAATTTTCAAAAAAATAAAAGTTTTGTACATAAATAAGATAATAAAAGATTAGATAGTGAAAAATTACATCCAAAAGATTGAAAAAATTTAAGAAAACCTAGAAAATTAGAAGTTTTCTTAAACGAACTAGTAATAAGTAGTTATGAGCCGTTGTCCCAAGGGTTAGTAAGATGAAGGAAGTCACTAATCTGAGGATAAAAATAAGTCTGAAAAATAGTTCCTATTCTGGAAGCCAAACATTTGAATGTTGATACCCTACTATAAGCACTTACACACGTCTTGAAACTCGGGATAGTAGATGTTACCTTGAAATGCTCTTGTCTAAAAGCCAAAGTATGAAGGAAATAAAAAATGAAGAAAATATAAAATGGTGAGAAAAATGAACACTGGTTTTGTTATCGCCAAGGCAGCAATAAAAAAATATAGCGAGGGTGCTTCATCACCTAGTGCCTTAGACCAACTGGTCTAGGAGTCACTGCTAAGCCTTAGGTGGTGCAAGATGAGGAAAATACACCTAATAAGCAAGCACATGAGTAATCGGTCGGTTAGTACCTTAAGAAGTATTAACGGTCGCATGAAAAATGTGTGAGCAACTTCATCTAAATATTCATCAAATTAAAAAGTACTGAGGCAGATGGACAAGAGTATGATAGCTTGAATTGAATTCTCCGGGTGTAGGGATGTTCTTTACACACACGTAGGGTTATATGATCGATGTTTGGAAGAAAGATAGGAAAGAAGAAAAAAGACGATGTTTTATTGAGGGATGATGTGATTTCTAACATCTTTTCATGACTATTAAGATAGGGCTCATGACAACCGAAAAACTAGTATAGTTGGAAACTCAAATTTTCAAAGTCTTTCTTGTATAATTCTTATCTTTATATGTAACTTTCACGGTCTTCCTTTTATTATTGGATTTTGTGGGTGCAATCCGCTGAAAACCCTCAGGAGACAACACTCCTCCTACTAGGGACACCTAGAGGTTTAAAGGCTTATTGCACGTGCTCAGTGCAATCGTGTTGCCTACGAAAGTGTGCTAGTTAGTTTTTTCTTCTTTATTTTCTCCTTCTCTTTTTAATAAAACAGTTTGCTCGGTATGACCAAAAATAAGTTTGGGGGAATTTGATCAGTCGAAAATATTGCATTTTTAACACATCAATTTCCCTACTAATTGCAATCATCTAAATGTGTTCGGTATAAATATAGCACATATTAGCAAAACATCTGTAAAATACCAAATAACTTGTGTTATTGTTAGTGTATATGCTCTAGAGGCCATTACTGTATCATACTAGCTTGTATATTACTTAATGGAAGCTTGGGATATTCACAGTTGTATAGACAATCTTGCTCAAAATGGTAGTATGCTACTTGGTTTGTATCTACTTCAATATGTGCATGTGTTTCTTTTAGCATATCGCTTATACATATTAGTAGAGCCCTCAGGATCTTTGCTTGATTACCAGCGTTGTGATGGCAGTCATACTTGTGGGGGCTGGGTAATCTATAAGCACATCCATATGCAGGTCCCTAGTCGTAGGACTATCGAGACGGGGCATCGATACTCTAGAGTAGACTAGCGTATACGCTTCTCATCCCAGCCCGGGAGGTGGTCTATCCCACAGCCATCAGTACGTCGTACTGGAGATAGTATGCGGGTGCTCGTTAGGTTACGAGTACACTGGACAGGACTCGTCGGGAACTGTTGGATGGTATTATACCTATCGTCGGTTATCAGTTCCCAGGTGACATGAGTACAGCTTAGTCCGCTGACTTGACACTGTCACTTCGCCTCGAGTGTGTTCCCACTGTACTTAGATTACTACCCTACCACGGCTCAAAGGAGTCGTGCAAACAGGTAGTAGTTGGGTGCAGTCCTGAAGCACTTGGAGGCAGTGACGGTTAGACAGGATTCGTCTCTCCCGGTATTGGGAGTTGACATCGCGCTGTGTCTAGAAGAGCCATTACACGAGTAGTCCTTAGCCAGGGCAAGCGAGATATACTGGTAGGTTTCCAGTGTTATCTCAGGGTGTTCTGGGCTTCACTCCGACACGACTTGTACCGCTATTGGGGGACTGACGTTCACCACCCCCTAGGCCCGCCATGCGATGTATCGGACGAACAGACCGGACTGTACGAAGATTGTCACATACAGGCTCAGTAGGAGTTCGGATGGGTTTATCTCGTCGGCCTTCTTATCGACATCTACCTGGGGACCGTTACATACAGCTAGTGCCGCTTGCAGTCTGTGGTTAAACCCACTGCCAGCGTAGTGTCGAGTCTTTAGAGTCCCACACAGAGAGTTTCCCTGCACTGAGCGAAACGTGTAGAGGCCGTATGGTTTTACGGCAGGGCTGCGATCACTTACGTGCACTTGTGTGCGTATGCTGTTCGGGCAGGCAATACTAGTGGGCTTTGGTTTAAGCCGGATCCTAGTATTGCACAGATGGATTTGTTTTGTCTTCTGTGCATTCGCATTCTACGGAATGCGGATGCGGGTGTGTATGCACAGTTTTGAGGAGCGATGAAGGAGGAGGTGCCTCATTAGGGTTTTGGCAGATGGTTCGACCAAAACCGCTATGTGGCAGGCTCATTAGGATTTTGGCAATTCGTTCGATCAAAACCATTATGAGACGGAGACATTGTTTACTAATCCTTTTAGTGATAATATTGTGATGGCTAATTGCTTTGGCCATTTGACCACCTTGACCACTCTTGACTATGTTGACCCGTTGACCAAAGTTGACCTTGACCTTCATGAGAGGTCTACACTCTTCTTTGGTTTTCTTTTTATTTCTTGAGTTATGAAAATGGTCAAGTAATTAGTGCCATCAACTTTATCATGATAGGATTAGTAATGATGGTTTTGGTGTATTATTGCAACCATGGTTCATTTTCTTTAGTTAATCCTTTTCATTATTCTTTTCTCATGCTCTCTTTTGAAAGTGAATAGAAAAGAAAAGCTCCATGGTTGCTTGATCTCCTCCTTCTTCCTCCTCTTGATTTTTTCTTTTGATTTCATGTGTTGAGAGAAAAAGAATCCACATAGACAAACACCTCCATTTTTCTCTTCTACACAACCTAGGACATCAAGACTAGCGATCTTGTTGCCCTAGTTCCTCGGCTCGAGGTGGAGCTCGGTGTACATCTCTCGGGTGGATCGTCTTCGACTCAAGAAGGTCACGGAGGTGACCAGGATCCGGATCGACCCTCGGAGCGTGGATGGATGACCCGGACAGCGGAGAGAAGACCCGAAGGACCGGTTTCGTGAGGTATAATTTCTACGGCATAGTAGTTAACGCCTCTAGTTGTTTGCTAGTTTCTAGTTTAGCAAAGATCCGGCTTTTAGTCCATGTTGCCTTTGCGCTAAATAATTGTTTTTCGCCGTTTCCGCCTCCCCGTAAGAACCGGGGTGAGCAACATGGACTTACAGTGGTATCAAAGCCTAGCTAAACATAAACTAGCAAGTTAGCAAAGTATTTAGAATATCGATCGGAAAAAAGTCGCAAAACACATCCGGAAAAAAACCCAACTTTCTGTCGATTTTTTATACTGTTCAAAAAATTATTTGACATACATGAAAAATCGTCTCAGGGTTTTTATAGAACACACAACAAAAATGAGCCGCTGACTCGGCCAACTCACCGTGGAACCGCGGCCAAACCATGCGTTTGGCCGCGGATCCGCGGCTGAGTTGACTCGGCCGCAACTCCATTTTGCTGCAGTGTTCCTACTGTGTTGTTTTGGGATTTTTGATATAATTTGTTTCTGCCCAGATTTTCCAGAGAACAAATTGATTTTTGGGGTGGTTACAAATCCGTATTTTGATCGATATTCCGTATACTTTGGCCAATGGATATTATCTGTGATGTGATATATGTATTGAACGTCTGCTAATCGCTATACGTCGATAAGTGGGGGCTATACATATCTGCGATCTGTAATGTTGATGGTTTGTGTATATGAATTCGTTGGATTGTCGCGGATGAATAGCCGGGGGTTGTGAGATGAGAGTTTTCTTATTCTTTCAATTCTTGTAATATGTAAATTGATGTAATATTATTTGTTTAGCCACACAACCGGGTCGGGGTTGTAGCCGTCATTGTATAATTTCTTTTTACTATTTTTGCTCCTAGGATAGACCCAAGGTGGGGTGCACAAACTACCGGGTATCTCGAAGTGCCGAGTGGCCTACTTACGGTGTTGAGGGAGGTTGCTTCGCTTCGGGTACTTGGCGGGGAGTTTGCCGCACCCGTAGGGGTCTAGGGTGGGGTTTGGCTATTCATCGCGACCGTGTAACCCGTTCTTCGTTACAGGCTCGTACGAATTGCGGATTCCTAGTATATCCAATGTATTCATCTGTGATCTGGAATGGCTATCATTGCATGTGACGAATGTTTATATATATCTATATGATATCTATTTAGGCGTTGCTTATGTTTTGCATCCGCGCTAGTCCAGCCCCCGCTCTGTCGTTAGTTAAGTAACCTAACGGGTGATGACGGGACCCCGTGGCGAATGCGGATGGCATAAGCATACGTCATATTTTCGTTGTTTTCTGCAATGGTAGGATTAAATGATGGGACACATTGGAATTAATGCAAGAAAAAATAAACCAAGTAAAAGTCGTTGGAACACTTTCAAAACCACTCGGTTCTTTTCAAAAGCCAAATTTTAAATGCGGAGCTTGAGCCACTCCTTTTTGAAAGCTATCTCGTTCCATCGATTATATCAAGTTCACTACGTTCACGGTTTCGCCAAAACCATTCGTAGCCCTCCGTCATTTCAGTTAAATAGTCAGTAGTATTCAAGCTATGTATTTTGACATTCGCCAAGGCATAGTGATTGGTAGCTACTGAATATTTATCTGTAGCATAGATAGATGCGTTGGTTTGGAACAGTCGTACTACTATTTTGGCCTTCGTCAAGGGTATGTACGGGCGGGTTCAAATTAACCTGGACAATGACGGGTAGAACTTGACATGTGACTTATGATATGTTGGCCTTCGTCAAGTTCATAAGAGCATGGGGCAAAAATCTACATCGGGAGTTTCAAAAGAACTGAAACTTGCTAGCGCTGCATACCATTTGGAGTATGATGATTCTGGTAGGATTCCTTCAGTTTTGTCACGCGATGATATTTGGATCCCGTTCCTACTGTGAGTATATGCTACTCCTCCGGAATTTTCTCACTTAACGATCAATGCTATAAACCAAGTAGGTGTGTAGAAAGGTGTTAGCGGGGCTACGCCCACAGGGAAAAGAGGTTACTTAATTAAGGAACTTCGCGAAAGCGTTGGAAAACCTCCCTCGAAGTACCGACACCAGCCTGGCTGAACGGTTAAGCAAGTATTGTACGGTGAGATTGATCCCGACTAATTCTTCCTTTATGGTTTGAGGAGGGATTCGAGAGACAGTGGGAGCCATCCTGTTTAGATAAATTAAAAACCAATCTAAACTTGCAAGAGCATCATGCTAAAGTGTTTTCTTCTCTCTCTCTTAATTGCAGCGACCCAGTGACCAGACATAGGTTACATCTAGATAATAAAATGACTGAATCTGACTGTTTTGAGTGGCAAAGGTATGTCCAGATGTCCATTGCCCATGACAAGCCGGGACACCTCTTGACTGATCCAACCCCTGCCGTCTCAGGTCCAGTTTCCACTGTCACGGATATTCTTATCCGCCAGACATCGGAAAAAGACTGTGCGAAAGCCAAGTGCCTCGTGTTAGCCTCAGTTGATGGTGCATACCAGAGGCAGCACGAGAAGATGGACTTAGTTTCTATCTTCCTCCATAACAAAGATTTATATGGAGAGCAATCTCGTATCGCAAGATATGAGACCTCGAACGAATTGCTTCCAGCGAGGTTGGCTATCGGGTCATCTGTAAGGGGCAACGTCCTTACAGAGACCAGCTCTTTTGAGCTCACGGACCTGAAGACCACGTTGAAGAACGGGTCAGACACTGACTTAGTTCAACAGTCTCTACCTACTACCCTGAAGGAAACCAGGAAAGTAGAAAGAAAGGGAAAGGCAGAAGTTTCGGGATTGGATGTAGTAAAAGAGGGATGTTCCTATTGTTACAGGAATGAACATTGGCAGAAGGATTGCAGGGTTAGTATAGCCAGTAGCCAGAATTCGAAGCATGTTGTGGCTTCGGCTTCGGGTGTGTTTGTGATAGAGAACTGCATGTCAGTTAACCTTACTTCCTGGGTATTGGATACCGAATCAGGATCTCATATCTGTAATTCGTTACAGGCTCTGAGAAACCGTAAGGTTATCAGGATAGGTGATATGACTCTCAGGGTTGCTAACGGAATGAGCATGTACGCTGAATCCGTTGGGGAATATCATCTTGGACTGACAACTGGGCAAATATTGATTCTGCGTGACTGTTTTTATGTGCTAGGTGCGATTTGTAATTTCATATTTGTATCCTTACTTTCTAAGGAAGGATATGATTTTACTTTTGTAAGCGATGTAGTAAACATCCACCTAAATCAAGTGCTGATTGGGTCAGGTGCATTGAAGAACGGAATATACGTACTAAATCATGCTCAGGTTTTCAGTGTCCAGAACACACTTAAAAGAAAGTCTCCGGAATTAAATCAGGCTTTCTTATGGCATTGTAGACTTGGTCACATTAATGAGACATGGTTGACAAAGTTACATAAAGAAGGATACTTGGATCCGTTCGAGTACCAGTCGTATGCCACTTGTGAATCTTGTCTCATGGGAAAGATGACAAAGACTCCGTTCACTGGACACGGAGAAAGAGCGAGCGAGCTCTTGGGACTCATACACAGTGATGTATGTGGTCCAATGTCTACACATGCGTGAAGTGGTTATTCATACTTCATTACTTTCACAGATGATTTCTCTAGGTATGGGCATGTCTTCTTGATGGAGCACAAATCCGAGGCCTTTGAGAAATTTCGGGAATACAAGAATGAAGTTGAAAAACAAACAGACAAAAGTATCAAGACACTGAGATCTGATCGAGGTGGTGAATACTTGAGTGCCGAGTTTCTGGGCTACTTAAAAGAGAATGGAATTCTCTCTCAGCTTACTCCTCCATACACACCACAACACAACGGTGTATCGAAAAGGCGGAATCGAACCCTATTGGATATGGTTCGTTCCATGATGAGTAAGGCTGAGTTACCGCGATCTTTCTGGGGTTATGCACTAGAATCAGCTGCATATCTCTTGAACAAGGTTCCCTCCAAGACTGTGCCTACCACACCATATCAGATGTGGTGTGGGAAGAAACCCCATCTTCAATATCTGAAGATATGGGGATGTCCAGCTTTTGTAAAAAAGCAGCATGCGGACAAGCTCGAGGCACGCTCAGTACTGTGTAAGTTTGTGGGATACCCAAAGAACTCCAGGGGGTATTTTTTCTATTACGTAGAGGAACAAAAAGTTTTTGTTTCTCTTCATGCCCACTTTCTGGAACATCAGTTTTTGGAAAAAGGTGAAAGTGGGATCATAGTAAAACTGGAAGAAATTCCAGAACCATAAGCTGTTACTGAAAGCTTGGAAGAACCTGAAGGTTCAGGAGAACCGGAAATCCCAGCGCCACTCCGCAGGAGTAGTAGGCAGTCTCATCCGCCCGAGAGATACTACGGTTTTCTCATAGACGGGGATAGAGAGGATTGCACCATTGACTATGGTGAGCCTACTAGCTTCCAGCAAGCCATTCAGAGCGGTGACTCGGTAAAATGGCTGGATGCAATGCGGACCGAGATGGAGTCCATGTACACCAACAAAGTTTGGACTTTGGACTTTGCTCCAGAAAGGGTAAAACCCATAGGCTGCAAATGGATCTTCAGAAAGAAGATTGGTGTAGATGGGCAGGTTGAAACCTATAAAGCTAGACTTGTAGCAAAGGGTTTTCGTCAAAGACATGGTTTGGACTATGACGAGACCTTTTCTCCAGTGGCTATGCTCAAATCCATTCGGATCCTTCTTGCCATTGCTGCCTTCCACGATTATGAGATCTGGCAGATGGACGTAAAGACGGCTTTCCTAAATGGAAATTTGGAAGAGTGCGTCTTTATGGATCAGCCGGAGGGATTCATTCAGAGTGGGAGCAGCGGTAAAGTGTGCAAGTTGCTCAAGTCCATCTATGGACTGAAGCAGGCATCGCGGAGTTGGAATATCTGCTTTGATGATACTGTCAAGGAATTCGACTTTATCAAAAACCCAGATGAACCATGCATTTACAGTAAGATTATAGGGAGAACTGTGGTATTTCTCGTCTTGTACGTGGATGAAATTCTCCTAATAGGAAATGATATTCCTATGCTACAGTCAGTCAAAGGATTCTTGTCGCAGAGGTTCTCCATGAAGGACCTGGGCGATGCCAACTACATTCTGGGGATCTAGATCTATCGTGATAGATCTAAGAGGATGTTGGGACTTTCACAGTCCAGGTACATTGACACCATACTGAAAAGATTCAGTATGGAAGATTCCAAGCACGGTAATTTACCGGCTTGTCACGGGATCACCCTCTCCAAAGAGATGTCTCCCAAGACTGATTTGGAAAGGGATCGCATGTCTATTATACCCTACGCTTCTGCGGTAGGCTCTATAATGTATGCGATGTTATGTACCAGACCAGATGTAGCATACGCATTGAGCGTTGTAAGTCGGTATCAGTCAGACCCAGGGGAGAAACACTGGATAGCGGTAAAGAACATTCTCAAGTACCTGAGAAGGACTAAGGAGATGTTCTTGGTGTATGGCGAAAAAGACCTCCAGATCGAGGCCTTTGCTGACTCCAGTTTCCAGAGTGACAAGGATGACACCAAGTCCATGTCGGGTTATGTCTTTACCCTCAATGGAGGGGCGGTTTGCTGGAAGAGTTCCAAGCAGGAGACCGTTGCTGACTCAACTATGGAAGCGGAGTACATAGCTGCTTGCGATGCCGCAAAAGAAGCTGTCTGGATGAAGAAGTTCCTCACGGAGCTTCAGGTGGTTCCTACCAGTGTTGATCCAATATCGCTGTATTGTGACAACAACGGCGCTATAGCTTTAGCGAAGGAACCCAGGTCCCATCAGAAGTCCAGGAACATTTTGAGGCGGTACCACCTGATCAGGGAGATCGTAGATCGCCGGGAGATCGAGGTGAAGAGAGTTAATACGGAGAATAACACTGCAGATCCACTCACGAAGGCCCTACCCCAGACTCAGTTCGAGCGGCTGATCGAGACGATAGGTCTTCGATACGCCAGTACATGGCCTTAGTGCAAGTGGGAGATTGTTAGTGTATATGCCCTAGAGGCCATTAATGTATCATACTAGCTTGTATATTACTTAATGGAAGCTTGGGATATTCACAGTTGTATAGACAATCTTGCTCAAAATGGTAGTATGCTACTTGGTTTGTATCTACTTCAATATGTGCATGTGTTTCTTTTAGCATATCGCTTATACATATTAGTAGAGCCCTTAGGATCTTTTCTTGATTACCAGCGTTGTGATGGCAGTCATACTTGTGGGGGCTGGGTAATCTATAAGCACATCCTTATGCAGGTCCCTGGTCGTAGGACTATTGAGACGGGGCATCGATACTCTGGAGTAGACTAGCGTATACGCTTCTCATCCCAGCTCGGGAGATGGTCTGTCCCACAGCCATCAGTACGTCGTACTGGAGATAGTATGCGGGTGCTCGTTAGGTTACGAGTATACTGGACAGGACTCGTCGGGAACTGTTGGATGGTATTATACCTATCGTCGGTTATCAGTTCCTAGGTGACATGAGTACAGCTTAGTCCGCTGACTTGACACTGTCACTTCGCCTCGAGTGTGTTCCCACTGTACTTAGATTACTACCCTACCACGGCTCAAAGGAGTCGTGCAAACAGGTAGTAGTTGGGTGCAGTCCCGAAGCACTTGGAGGCAGTGACGGTTAGACAGGATTCGTCTCTCCCGGTATTGGGGGTTGACATCGCGCTGTGTCTAGGAGAGCCATTACACGAGTAGTCCCTGGCCAGGGCAAGCGAGATATACTGGTAGGTTTCCAGTGTTATCTCAGGGTGTTCTGGACTTCACTCCGACACGACTTGTACCGCTATTGGGGGACTGACGTTCACCACCCCTAGGCCCGCCATGCGATGTATCAGACGAACAGACCGGACTATACGAAGATTGACACATACAGGCTCAGTAGGAGTTCAGATGGGTTTATCTTGTCGGCCTTCTTATCGACATCTACCTGGGGACCGTTACCTACAGCTAGTGCCGCTTGCGGTCTGTGGTTAAACCCACTGCCAGCGTAGTGTCGAGTCTTTAGAGTCCCACACAGAGAGTTTCCCTGCACTGAGCGAAACGTGTAGAGGCCATATGGTTTTACTGCAGGGCTGCGATCACTTACGTGCACTTGTGTGCGTATGCTGTTCGGGCAGGCAATACTAGTGGGCTTTGGTTTAAGCCGGATCCTAGTATTGCACAGATGGATTTGTTTTATCTTCTGTGCATTCGCATTCTACGGAATGCGGATGCGGGTGTGTATGCACAGTTTTGAGGAGCGATGAAGGAGGAGGTGCCTCATTAGGGTTTTGGCAGATGGTTCGACCAAAACCGCTATGTGGCAGGCTCATTAGGGTTTTGGCAATTCGTTCGATCAAAACCATTATGAGCCGGAGACATTGTTTACTAATCCTTTTAGTGATAATATTGTGATGGCTAATTGCTTTGACCATTTGACCACCTTGACCACTCTTGACTATGTTGACCCGTTGACCAAAGTTGACCTTGACCTTCATGAGAGGTCTACACTCTTCTTTGGTTTTCTTTTTATTTCTTGAGTTATGAAAATGGTCAAGTCATTAGTGCCATCAACTTTATCATGATAGGATTAGTAATGATGGTTTTGGTGTATTATTGCAACCATGGTTCATTTTCTTTAGTTAATCCTTTTCATTATTCTTTTCTCATGCTCTCTCTTGAAAGTGAGAAGAAAAGAAAAGCTCCATGGTTGCTTGATCTCCTCCTTCTTCCTCCTCTTGATTTCTTCTTTTGATCTCATGTGTTGAGAGAAAAAGAATCCACATAGACAAACACCTCCATTTTTCTCTTCTACACAACCTAGGACATCAAGGCTAGCGATCTTGTTGCCCTAGTTGCCTCGGCTCGAGGTGGAGCTCGGTGTACATCTCTCGGGTGGATCGTCTTCGACTCAAGAAGGCCACGGAGGTGACCAGGATCCGGATCGACCCTCGGAGCGTGGATGGATGACCCGGACAGCGGAGAGAAGACCCGAAGGACCGGTTTCATGAGGTATAATTTCTACGGCATAGTAGTTAACGCCTCTAGTTGTTTGCTAGTTTCTAGTTTAGCAAAGATCCGGCTTTTAGTCCATGTTGCCTTTGCGCTAAATAATTGTTTTTCGCCGTTTCCGCCTCCCCGTAAGAACCGGGGTGAGCAACGTGGACTTACAGTTATACTTTATAACCGGCACTTTGAGGGAAATTGGGTGTTTATAATTGCACGCATATTCTTTGTATAGCACAACACTTGTCTCGAGAATCTGTGCAGGAAATTCCAGGAAAAGAGTTAAAACTGTTAAAAGTGAGGATAAAAATACGCCAAGTCCAAGACTTGAGATCTGGCAGAAATCAAGAAAGAAAAATAGGATTCCAGACATCAGATTAAGACCCTAAACCCAGCAGAAGAATCCCCTGGAAATTGCATGCACCAAGCCAACCACATGGCCGCGGATCCACGGCCAAATTGGTCTATCCGCCGGGGATCCGCGGCGCAAGGGACACGTCACAGCTTCAAATTTTCTCCACCTGTCTCCTTGTAACGGCCAAGCTTCCAGAGGACTCTAAAAGACCACGTGGCTTCTTCCAGAAGGCTCTGCATAACAAACTCACTCTAGAATATTCCTTGCAACAACCTTCTTCTAGAAGGCTCTCTCCAACAACCTTCTTCTAGAAGCCTCCTTATAACAACCTTCTTCTAGAAGCCTCTTTGTAACAACCTTATTCTAGAATATTCCCTCCAACAAACTTCTTCTAGAAGATTCTTTCTAACAACCTCATTTTGGAGGGAAAATTCAAATGAGGTAGTTCATTTTGGAGGGAAAATTCAAATGAGGTGGTTCATTTTGCAGGGAAAAGTTGTTCATTTTGGAGGGAAAATAGTTCATTTTGGAGGGAAATTTGAATTTGAATTGAAATGGGTTGAGGCTATAAAATGAGATCTAGATCTAAGGTTTGAGGTTGTTGAAAGTGGAGGGAAAAGTGTAGATCGAAATAAAAATTCAAATCAAATTGAGTGACACAATTTGATCAATTCAAGATCTCCGAGTACAATTCAAGCAAGAAGCCTTCAACCTTTTAGAAGCGACGCCGATCTTCAACCGAGCAAGTGATCCAAGACGATCTGCGACTCACGGAGACGATGCGAAGCTAATTCGACAATCGAGTTCTTTCCTCAATTCTTGTAGTTCTTGAGCGAATTGTAACGGAATTGATGAATAATAAAAGGTGAAATTTCTTTATCTTGCTTTCTTTACATTCTTGCAATGTGATGAGATCTCAAATCTTGATTGTTTTCTTTGATATGATGCTTGAGTAAAAACTCCGCTCGTGGAGGAATCGAGAAAATTGATAGTTGATGATGATTAGATTCTTGTACGATTCTTAAGTCCTATGAGTTTTGTAAACTCTAGTAAATTGAATCATCGACGACCTAGTTTCGAGCGAGATGCTTTCTTGAATGTTTTCGCTCTTAATTAGTGATCAACGATCGATGTTTGAATTTCCTAGAGGCTAGAATGTGAATGAAAATCAACGAAAGGACAAGGGATAGATGATGAAACCCTAGTTTCCGCAAGAGATCCCTAATTCTCGTTGATCGTCATCATCTAGCAACAAATCATCAAAAGATAAGAACACGTAATCATAAGTCTTCATTCTCACCATCGATTCGATCGATTCCTACGAGCCTCATTACAAATCTTGATAACTAACTCAATTGGATGATTCTTGATTCTTGATTTTGAGTATTCTTGATATTAGATCTAGATTTTGATAATTCTTGAAATTCACTTTTAAATCTTGAATCGAATTTTCTTTTCTTTTATCCTTTAATTTTTGACTCAACTAAAACAAATAAGAGCAAATCTCACTTTCTTTGTGGATGATCCGCACTCGCTAACGAACCTACAATTGACACCGTTATTGATTGCGGTTTACAAATTTCTTTGGTTGTGATTTCTATACATTTTCTACCTACACACCGAGATTTCATTCAATCAGCAACTCAGTAGTACTCATCATAGAGCACACCATATCACATAGGGTGCGATTGCTCCGCCCCGATACACCGACGTGCTGTAGTGTATACGGAGGAGTAATGCTGAGAGAGAATCTCATTCTCCTTTAGAATAGTCCAGGAACTCCGTGCTCAAGTATTCTCCTCCTTGATCACATCAAAGGACATAATACTTATACCCGTTTTGGTTCTCTACTTCTAACTTATATACATTGAATATCTCAAAAGGTTCAGACTTGTGTTTCAACAGGAACATATGTCCGAATCTTGAGAGATCATCAGTGAATGTAATGAAGTACAAAGAACCGGTCCTGGCACGTGTAGACAGGGGACCTACATACATCATCATGTATCAATCCCAAGAGTTCACTAACTCTTTCTCTATTTCCAATAAACGGAGCTATGGTCATCTTATCTTTGTGACATGACTGGCAAGTTTCACAAGATATAAATTCAAACTAATTTAAATATGCATCTCTATGTAACTTAGCTAGTCGGGTTGCATTGATATGACCTAGTCTACAATGCCTCAAGAAGGATTCGATCATTTCTGAACTCTTCCTCTTGTGTGTGTTCTGTACGTTAAGAACCGTGGTTTGATTTAGAACGTATATGCTTTTAGATAACGTGCCTGAACCGATCAACTCTTAATATAGGAAAATGTTCAAAACATTATCCAACAATACAAAATTATATCCTTCTTTACTAAATAAAGAGACTGATATGATGTTGTATATCAGGTTCGGTATCTAATAACATTCGTTCAGAATCAATGTATTTGGTAATACAGGGTGATAACTGCCAACAAGCTTGGCTGCAATACTTACACCGTTTCCAACTCTTGAAACTTATCACCCGTTCCCAGTTCTCTACCTTTCTGTAGCCCATGTAGCAGATTACAATAACGGGATCCTGATCCGGTATCACATACCCAGGACATAGAGGATACTGAAAAACAGTTCTTAGTAATGATCACACCTGAAGAAGATGCATCATCATTCACTTTCTTCGTTTGGGCGGCACGGGAATCCTGGTAATCCCCTATTTCCTGCTCGGTCTGATAACAATTATAAGTTGGAGCGGGACCAACGTTCCCCAGCTCAGTATAACAAGCGGGTTCAATCAATACATCCGTATTATTATCTTGATTAAGGCGTGACATGGTCGCTACCTGGAAAGAGAGAGAAGAAAACACTCAGCGTATGTTCCTGCAAGATTAGATTGGTTATTAATATATCTAATCAGGATGGCTCCCACTGTTTATTCAAATCTTCCTTCAAACCCTAAAAGGAAAGACTAGCCGAGATTAATTACACCCTACAAGTTCTCCAATCTTACGGCTAATCCAGTGTCGGTACTTTAAGGGAGATTCCCCGTGCTTTCGCACATACCTAATTAAAATAAACCTCGTTTTCCCAGAGGCATAAAACCTTTGACACCTTTCTAGACACCTACTTGATCGGCTAATTGTAATTTGATAAAAACAGTGGGAGCCATCCTGATTAGATAAATAATAACCAATCTAATCTTGCAAAAGCGCACGCAGAGTGTTTTCTTCTCTCTCTCTCCAGGTAGCAACCATGTCATGCCTTAATCAAGATAATAATTTGGATGTTTTGACCGAACCTACTTATTATACTGAGCTGGGGAACGTTGGTTCCGCTCAATCTTATAATTGTTATAATTCTGAGCAGGAAATAGGGGAATTTCCGGATTCCCATCCCACCCAATCGAAAAAAGTGCATGTTGATACATCTTCTTCGGGGGTGTTCATTACCAAGAATCATTTCTCAGTAACCTCTACGTCCTAGGTATGAGATATCAGATTAAGATCCCACATATGTAATCTGTTACATGGGCTACAAAAGGTAGAGAACTAGTATTGGGTGATATATCTATAAGTGTTAGAGAATGGTACAATTGTTGCAGCCAAATCAGTTGGCAAATATCACCTTGTATTACCAAATGGTAAATACATTGATTTTGAAAAAATGTTATCATATACCAAACCTGATATACAACATTATATCAAATTCTTTATTAAGTTAAAGAAAGATATAATTGTGTATTGGAGGATAATGTTGTGGACATTTTCCTGAATCAAGAGTTGATTAGATCAGGCACGTTATGTAATGACAAATACGTTCTAAATCAAACCACCGTTCAAAGTATGTAGAACACTGTCACGACCCAAATGTGGCACATGACCGACACTTAAATCATGTGACATATAAAGCCATCGACGCGGTTCAAGTAAGCCGAAACACGGAATCTAAACAATTTTGAAATTATTGGAGGTGAGTTTAAAATTGTCATCAGATGAAATCAGTTATAATAACATTTAAATTTAACTAAGTATGTTTGAAAAGCACCTATGACGTTTTGAAATTTGACAGCACCTCTTTTGAGAATTTTACATAAAAACCCGATACAACTACTACAAAAATATAGCATCCCAACGGGAGCTAGCTTTCGCGTCCAAACGACGGAGCAGCCAAACAATCTATATCAGAAGTCGACTCCAAAGAGTGCGACCTCACAATTTCTAAGTCTCGCTTCTAAGTCCACAATAAACCATTTCTAAGTTGATGGAGTTTCCACTAGATACAAGAATAACCCACTTACCAATCAATCACCGAAAAGAACGTGTGTCCAAGCCGCTGATAATCCAAGCGGTAAAAACTGCAAGAAACTGTGGCACAACGGGAATGAGTTGCCAACTAAGTGAATAAAAGTACATCTAAGAGTAGAAATCGAAATGCATGACGATACCTAGGTCATAAGTATAGTACTACCATAAATCAGTATAAATATACTACATGATAAACATATGTATATCACAATGTAACACTAACTATCATGCAACCCAAGTAGAACATATATGTATAGGTACTATCCCTCGGATCAGTCCTAGTCGAATCCAATAAATGAAATCTAACTGTGTACCTTATGATAACAATCATATCAATATATATATGGATGTCCAGCATCGACATCGAAATCAGAAATCTCTCGTGTCCAGCATCGACACGTAAATGCAGATCTCGTCGACACCATCTCAACAGATGATCGCCACCCGATATCGCTGGCCCCGGTCGGTATCCCCTGGATATCCGCCGCGCCAAATTGTCCCCGGTCAGTATCCTCTGAATATCTGCTGTGCTCATCTCTATCTCCGATCAGTATCTCCTGGATATCTGCCTTGCTCATCTCTATCTCCGGTATCGAGTATCCTCATTAGGATCCCCGCCTATAATGCGGCTATCCTACCGCTCGGCCCCGAACTGGGTCCACCATGTATCGAACTGTATGCCCCCCGACTCAGTCTGGATAACTTGTAAATCCATAACCGTATGACCCCTAACTCGGTTCGGAATCAAAATCAGAAAACACAAAACTCCTGGTGGACGTTTAACTCATCATATAAAAAATATCAAGTAAGAAATAAGAATACTTGCATAGATTATATTGATGATATATTATATATATACATATATAACAGTGTCCCATACCACCGATATATATATCATGAGGAGTAAAATATCCAGAAAATCCATAAGAATCAAATACAACATCTATAGTACTAATATTCGTAAATTACAATAGGAATAAAGAAAGACTACGTAATTATATCATCTAGGCATAATGATCTCAATTCTACTATGTCATAGCGCTACTAATGATGTGTAGTGTAGCATACGCGTCTGTGCTCGTGCAACATGGCAATCATTAGTATTTGTGCAAGTGTTCTACGGCGTAACAACCTATTTATATTTAACACATCTATAACAGAATGGCTCTACAGTGACATGGCAGTACCAATGAGGTGTAGTGTAACAAATATTTACGTGCTTGTGCAGCATAGTACTCATTGGTATGTTAGTTATATGTATGCCCTAGAGGCCATTACTGTACATAGGATGTATATTGTAGTGGATGCTGGGACATATATAGGTATGACTTTCTTGCTCGACATGATAGTACGCTATCTGGTTGCTCTTTATCTTAACATGTATACTTGCAGTCTCTCTATTACATATTGATAAAGCTCTTAGGATGTGTGCTCGACTTCCAGGACTATGATGTAGTTCATACTAGTGGGGCCCGGGTAGTCAATGACTACATCCTTCAATGTTCCTAGTCGTGGGAATATCGAGACGGGGCATCGATATTCCAGAGTAGACTAGCGTATATCTTCTCGACCCATGTGATGGGCGATGGATGATCCCATATCCATTGGTGTTTGACATCAGAGATGGTATGCGGGTGCTCAGTGGTGACTGGGTACACTGAACGGACTCGCCGAGAACTCCCAGATGGTATTATACCTCACGTCAGATGGCAGTTCTCTGGTGACACTGGTACAGCTTAGTCTGTTGACCCGAGATCGTCATAGAGTCTTGTGTGTCTCCCACTGTGCTTTGATTTCCACCTTACCACGGCTCTATTGAGTCGTGCAAACAGGTGGTTTTTGGGTACATTCCCGATTCACATGGAGGCAATGAGCGATAGGAGGGGATTCGTCTCTCCCGGTATTGGGGGTTGATGTTGCGCTATGCTCGACTGGCCATAACTGGAAATCCCTGGCCAGGGTTGCAGTGATTTACTGGTAAAAGTTATCAGTAGTTTCACGCTTGTTATGGACCATATATCGGCATGACTTATCAATCTATTGGGGTCTGATGTTTACCACCCCTAGGCGAGATATGCGACATATCAGACGAACACACCGGACTGTACGGTAAGTGTTGCTGGTTGGATTCACAGGAGTGTGAGCGGGCTTACTCGTTGATCTTCTGATCGCTCAATACCCGGGTGGCCGTTACGTTTAGCAGACCGCTTGCGGCTTGTGGGTGTTTGATATGATCATCACCTGCTGCCGGCGTATTGACGAGTCTTTAGAGTCCTACACAGAGGTTTCCTGGCTCAAGCGAAACGAAATAGGAGCGCATATGAGATATGTGCTGGACCGAGAATAATACCAGTATGTGATACTGGATTCTATTCTCGCGATTTGTATCATCGGACGGTTATATAAGATATAGCCGGGTTACCGAATCAAATGTTGATTCGATATATTGATACACCTGATATTAGTCGGTTATATGCGGTATGACCGGATCATTAAATCAAGTGTTGATTTAATGATTTAATGTATAATTATATATTTGATATATTACTTTACATTAACTAGTATTTGTTCACTTAAGATTGATTTTCTCACTTGATGTGCACAAGTAGTATATGTGATATATTTTTGTGCACTTGATTGTATCATGTTTGATGATACATGCAAACTTGGGTGTGTGTATGCTATACACCATGTTTAGGTAAATGGTTAGGGTTTTATTTACTTTATTTATTTTGGTTAAAAGAAAAAACTAAATGGTTGCTTTTGTTTTATGCAAGAAGCTTCTTGATGCTTCATGCATCTTTGACAAAGTAACCATTTTGTTTTTATTCCTTAACCTAACCATTTCACCTAAACCTTAGTTTATTCTCTACATTAGTTACCTCACCCATGGTTGCTAAATGATAAGCATCACTTGATTTTCTTTTTTAGATAATTCATTTTCATTATTTTCTTTCTTCTTCTTCATCTTCTTCATGAAGAAGAAAGCCATTGCTAGAAAAATTCCAAGTGAGAAATCCAATTCCAAAGTGAACCCACTTCCTATTTCTTCATCCTCTACCACTTTCCAGGTAGTAGAGTGTGTTATCTTCACAAGTTTCATGACCTAGTGAAGATGGAGCTTGAGTTAGAGTTGCCTCGACGTAGATCATCTTCGGCATCGAAGTCAACGACCTAGCTCGATCATTTCTCCGACGAAACCATCGCTAGAGTCCGGGATCCGATGATCGCAGCGGAAGGACGTCATCACGGAGCTTTGGAAGTGGAGGACCGGATCTACAAAGGTTGTAGTCCCTTTCACTCTTAGTTAAAGTTGTTAACTTGCATGTTCTTTCGCCTTACCTCTAGTAACGATCTAGCATTAGGGTTCTTTGGCACATGGAATTTTTTTTATTTTGGCATGGTTGATCTGTTGTAGAACCTCATGAGTGTGCCTAGGAACCCTACAGTGGTATCAGAGCCTAGCTAGAGCTTTAGGCGAAGTGTAGACAATATTAGAGATCCGATCGAACCACGAAACCCCGATCAAAACCCTTCTTTGTACATTTTTTCAAACTGTGGATTTTTGTGAATTAAAAATGCATAGAAAATTAAGCAGGAAAATATAAGAATTACTGTGAAGTACGGACCCCTAACTCAAAAATTTGACCGCGGAACCGCGGCCAAACCAAGGGTTTGGCGGCGGTTCCGCGGCCAAAATTGTGACTTAGTCCCTGGTATTTCATGTAATTATTCTTAGGACCTTTCTTGTTAATTTTTTCGGGGATTTTTTTTAATTCCACTCAAGTGTTGAGTTTTCTAGGGTTGTATTGGGGACTCGTTGATTCGATCGGATAATTTAACTTCGTTTATGTTTTTCCGGATATTTTGGAAACTGTTAAAAAGTTCGACTGGATATAAATACCCACTTTTTCCCCTGCCGGGAAATTTCCAAGTGTTGGATTTTTCCGTAGTTTAAGAATGTTCTAAGTAGTGCAAGTAACGCGATGGACCCTCTAGAAGACAACAAACCTTAACTCGATTATGTGACCGTCTTGAACTGCCCTTTGAACCTTAGGGTTTGGGGAAGTACGGCATGCCACATGTGAGGCGTTGGCTTGACCCTTCTACGGCTGGACCGTTGGTACTGTGGCATGAAATGGATGTTTTAAAACTTATTTCAAGTGTTGAAAACCATTCGGGAAAACTTGGGTGTTTGATTATTCGATCGGAAAGTTTAACATTTTCTATTTATCTGGAATGTGATACAATATTTGGAATCCACAAGTAGTTATAAGATAACTGAATGAATGTTATAAACATAGCACTTTAGTCTCACTTGATCGGTTGCCACGGAATTTTGATGTGATCAAAAGTCCGTCGCAATCACGTTGGATACGCGGATACTCGCTGGGTAAACTTAATAGACAGCCACGCCCCATAGCCCCGACTAAGTGACTGTAGGAGAACCCCGTCGCCGAAAGCATCCGTTCGGGTGCTCGCGGCAGCGGTGTTCCGCCTTAGTGCACTTCGTCGACGGTATCGGGGGTGCGGCCGTCTACTAAAGTTTTCGACGAGCATTCGTTCTGGATATCGGGAATCTTGTTGAATTGCCCGACTTCATATTGAAAAGTGTTTTCGATAATGAGACTAAAATGCGGAGTTTATAATTGTTAGGCATGCGATGTCTAAGGAATTCATTTGGTTAGGCATGCGATGTCTAAGCAGGTTGCGGATTCCAACTGTTGAAGTTTTACACTTTCTTTTCTGCGACCGTAAGTGTAATATGTGATATCGCCGGTTTCGTTGCTATATGTCAACGACAATTGGGATGGGCATATTTACTTACGTTGATGACATGTGATGTTATGTGTTGCTGGATATGTTATATTGGATCGTCGTGTTTGAATAGCCGGGGTTTTTTTTATGTGAGATGAGTGTTTTTCATTTTCATTCATGTAAAAAACTTGTATGTGATATTTTTTTATTGGGGCACATCCAGGTTGCGGATGATGTCACCATTTGTATATTATTTACTTTTCCGCATTAGGATAGACCCAAGGAGGGGAGCACAAGTAACCGGGTTCTAGGGTCCAGTGGGAGACCATCTCGAGGAGTCGAGTCCGGGTCTCCTAACCCTAGAATTGGTAGGGTTGGTTGCCACTCTCGTAGGGGTAGAGGGGTGTGGGATTGGCTATTCATCACGACCGTGGAATCCATTTTTTATTCAGGCTCAAAATAAAACACGGACGTCCTAGTATATCCAATATTTCATATGATATTTTCTGCTGCGTTATCTGTGATGTGATCATGTGATATGTTCAGATAGATATTGCATATAGTATATATGATATATTATATAGACGTTGCTTATGTTTTACACCCGCGCTAGCCCTGCCCCGCTCTGCCGTTAGTTACCTAACCTAACGGTGCAGACGGGACATCAAGGCGAATGCGGATGGCATAAGCGTACGTTATATTTATCTGTGATGTTTATGTGGACTTAAATGATGGGACATTCATTAATGAGATTAATGAAAGAAAATAAACCTAAAAGATGTTGTGGAATCGAATTTCAAAAATAAAAACAGGTAGCTACAGTTCTTGCTTTGCATCGTGTTGTTCCTTGTAGAACATCCTGCACCTTATTCGATAAGGAAAGGGCCGAGCTCCCTTCACCGGGAGTGACCCCTTTAGCAATAACTGTCAGATGCTACAACCCTCGGTATGTATTTTGATTGCTTCTATAGTTTTTGCTTTGCACAGCGGTATATGTGATATATCCTGCACCTTATTCGATGAGGAAAGGGCCGACGATCCCTACACCGGGAGTGACCCCTTTAGCAAAACTAGAAAAGCCTAAAAAACACTCCATTTAAAAACCATTTGATTCCACAACGAGATCAAGTTCAAAGCGTTAAAGGTTTTCATAAAAACCATTCGCAACCCTCCGTCATTTTAGGAAGTAGAGTACTTAGTATTCGTGCTGTGTTTGTTGACCATAGTCAAGGCACAGTGTACGGTAGCTAAGTGATGTCTTCCTACACCGCATATGATGCGATTGGTTAGGACAGTCATGTGGCTTTGTTGACCTTAGCCAAGGGTCATATGGGTGGGTCTAATTAATCACGAAATGACGGGTAGAACTTGACTAGTGCTTATGATTTGTTGACCTTAGCCAAGGTCATAGGTGCTAGGGGTAAAAACCTTTATCGGGAGTTTCAAGTGTTGAAATTTGCAATGAGATTGCATACCTTCTATATGATAGTTGGATCCCGATACCCACTGCGAGTAATTGTTACTCCTGGAAGAGTTTTGCACTTTACAATTAGCCGATCAAGTAGGTGTCTAAAAGGTGTCAACGGGGTTACGCCTCTGGGAAAACGAGGTTTACTTTAATTAGGTCCGTGCGAAAGCACGGGGAACCTCCCTCAAAGTACCGACACTGGCCTGGCTGAAAGATTGGCGAACTTGTAGAGTGTAATTAATCCCGGCTAGTCTTTCCTTTTAAGGTTTGAAGGAAGATTTGATAGAAACAGTGGGAGCCATCCTGATTAGATAAAATATATAACCAATCTAATCTTGCAAGAGCGCACGCAGAGTGTTTCCTTCTCTCTCTCTCCAGGTAGCAACCACATCACGCCTTAATCAAGATAATAATATGGATGTATTGACCGAACCCGCTTGTTATACTGAGCTAGGGAACGTTGGTCCCGCTCCAACTTATAATTGTTATAAGACCGAGCAGGAATTAGGAAAATACCAAGATTCCCATGCCGCCCAAACGAAGAAAGTGCATATGATGCATCTTCTTCGTGTGTGTTCGTTACACAGAACTGTTTCTCAGTATCCTCTGCGACCTGGGTATCTGATACCGGATCAGGATCCCAGATATGTAATCTGTTACATAGGGCTACAGAAAGGTAGAGAACTGAGAACGGGTGATAAGTTTCATGAGACAGAAAACGGTGTAAGTGATGCAGCCAAGTCTTTTGGTCACTGTCACCCTGTATTATCAATACATTGATTCTGAACAAATGCTATTAGATACCGAACCTGATATACAAAATCATATCAATCTCTTTATTTATTAAAGAAGGATATAATTTTGTATTGTTGAATATTGTTTTGAACATTTCAAAAGTTGATCGGTTCAGGCACGTTATCTAAAAGCATTGACATTCTAAATCAAACTACAGTTCCTAATATACGGAACACACACAAGAGGAAGAGTTCAGAAATGAACGAATCCTTCTTGAGGCATTGTAGACTAGGTCATATCAATGCGACCCGACTGGCTGAAGTTACATTTAGATGCATATTTAAATTAGTTTGAATTTACATCTTATGAAACTTTCCAGTCATGTCACGAAGATTAGATGACCACAGCTCTGTTTATTGGAAACAGAGAAAGAGTTAGTGAACTCTTGGGACTGATACATAGTGATGTATGCAAGGTCCCCTGTCTACACATGCCAGGACCGGTTCTTTGTACTTCATTACATTCTCTGATGATCTCTCAAGATTCAGCCATATGTTCCTGTTGAAACATAAGTCCGAAGTTTTTGAGATATTCACAGAATATAAGTTAGAAGTAGAGAACCAAAAACTGGGTATAAGTATTATGTCCTATGATAAGATCAAGGAGGAGAATACTTGTGCATGGAATTCTTGGACTATTCTAAAGGAGAATGAGATTCTCTCTCGGTGTTACTCCTCTGAATACACCACAGCACAACGGTGTGTCGGGGCGAAGCAATCGCACCATATTAGATATGGTGTGCTCTATGATGAGTACTACTGAGTTACCTATTTCCTTTTGGGGTTGTGCACTTGAGAAGTTGCATACCTATTGAATTGGATTCGAATCAAATCAGTGCCTACCACTCCATATAAGATATGGTATGGGAAGAACCTATCTCTTAAGTAAGTTAAGATTTGGGATTGTCCGGCCTATGTCAAAAGCAAAATCCGGACAAGATCGAGGCAAGGTCAATTCTGTAGAACTGGAAGGAGTTCCAGTTATACAAACTACAGCTAATGATTTGACAGAACCAAAGGATTCAATAGTTCCCAACGAACCTCAGCCTCTCCGCCAATCTGGTCGGGTTCCTCATCCGCCTGAGAGATACTTCGGTTTCTCGGTGACAGTGGGAGCGAGGATTGCATCATGAGATGATGACCTAACTAGTTTCGAGCTGGCCATCAAGAGTGGGGACTCTGTAAGAATGGCTGGATGCTTAGCGATCTGAGATGGAATCCATGTACACCAACAAAGTATGGACTTTGGTTGCTATATCTGAAGGGTTAAATCCCCATTAGGAGCAAGTATATCTTGAGAAGATTACTTGGTGTAGATGGAAAAGTTGAGACTTTCAAAGCTAGACTTGTTAAAGGTTTTCGTCATCGACCAGGCGTGGATAATGATGAAACCTTTTCCAGTGGCTATGCTTAAGTCCATTCGGATCCTACTTGCCACGGCTACATACCATGACTACGATATCTGGCGGTTGGGTGCCATGACTACTTTTCTAAATAATAATGATTTAGAAGAGAACGTCTATAAGAACACAACCAGAGGGCTTCGTAAACAATGGGAGCAGCGGAAACGTGTGTAAGCTGCTTTACAGAATAAAGCAGGTATCGAGGAGTTGGAACGTCTGTTTTGATGCGATAGTTAAAGAGTTTGACTTCATCAAAATGGTAGATGAACCTTGTATATACAAAAAGGTAGTAGAGAGTAAGGTGATCATCCTCGTATTGTACGTGGACAACATACTCTTGATAGGAAAAGAGTTTCCTATACTACACACGGTCAATCTCCTCTTATCACAAGGATTCTCCAAATAGGATAAAGGTGATACCTCCTAAATCCTAGGATTTGGATCTATGAGATAGATCTAAATGGATGTTAGGATTCTCACTAGGTTTAGTAAGATGGTATCAATCGATCCTGGGGAGAATCACTGGAAAGGTTCCAGGGTGATAAGGACGACTGAATGTCAGTCACAGGCAATGTCTTTACCCTCAGTGGAGGGACGGTATGTTGGAAGAGTTCCAAGCTATATACCGTGGCAGACTAGACGATAAAGGCTGGTGACATCGCTATCAAAGATACTACCAAAGAGGCAGTTTGGGTGTATATTGGTTCATAAGATGAACTAGGTTCCTACCATTGTGTGACAATGGAAGTGTGGCTTTGGCCCAGGAACCCCGATCCCATCAGTGACCCAGACATATTCTGAGGCAGCATCACCTGATCATGGAGATAGTTGATCTCCAGGGTGATCGAGGTTAGGAGAGTAGACTCAGAGGACAACACGGCGGATCCACTCATAAAGGCTTTTTCCCAGAGAGAGACTTTTTATGGGATGGTTGAGTATTAGATACTGCAACCACTGCTACAGATGGCCCTAGTGCAAGTGGGAGATTGTTAGTTATATGTATGCCCTAGAGGCCATTACTGTACATAGGATGTATATTGTAGTGGATGCTGGGACATATATAGGTATGACTTTCTTGCTCGACATGATAGTACGCTATCTGGTTGCTCTTTATCTTAACATGTATACTTGCAGTCTCTCTATTACATGTTGATAAAGCCCTTAGGATGTGTGCTCGACTTCCAGGACTATGATGTAGTTTATACTAGTGGGGCCTGGGTAGTCAATGAGTACATCCTTCAATGTTCCTAGTCGTGGGAATATCGAGACGGGGCATCGATATTCCAGAGTAGACTAGCGTATATCTTCTCGACCCATGTGATGGGCGATGGATGATCCTATATCCATTGGTGTTTGACATCAGAGATGGTATGCGGGTGCTCAGTGGTGACTGGGTACACTGAACGGACTCGCCGAGAACTCCCAGATGGTATTATACCTCATGTCAGATGGCAGTTCTCTGGTGACACTGGTACAGCTTAGTCTGTTGACCCGAGATCGTCATAGAGTCTTGTGTGTCTCCTACTGTGCTTTGATTTCCACACTACCACGGCTCTATTGAGTCGTGCAAACAGGTGGTTTTTGGGTACAGTCCCGATTCACATGGAGGCAATGAGCGATAGGAGGGGATTCGTCTCTCCTGGTATTGGGGGTTGATGTTGCGCTATGCTCGACTGGTCATAACTGGAAATCCCTGGCCAAGGTTGCAGTGATTTACTGGTAAGAGTTATCAGTAGTTTCACGCTTGTTATGGACCTTATATCGGCATGACTTATCAAGCTACTGGGGTCTGACGTTTACCACCCCTAGGCGAGATATGCGACATATCAGACGAACACACCGGACTGTACGGTAAGTGTTGCTGGTTAGATTCACAGGAGTGTGAGCGGGCTTGCTCGTTGATCTTCTGATCGCTCAATACCCGGGTGGCCGTTACGTTTAGCAGACCGCTTGCGGCTAGTAGGTGTTTGATATGATCATCACCTGCTGCCGGCGTATTGACGAGTCTTCAGAGTCTTACACAGAGGTTTCCTGGCTCAAGCGAAACGAAATAGGAGCGCATATGAGATATGTGCGGGACCGAGAATAATACCAGTATGTGATACTGGATTCTATTCTCGCGATTTGTATCATCGGACGGTTATATAAGATATAGCCGGGTTACCGAATCAAATGTTGATTCGATATATTGATACACTTGATATTAGTCGGTTATATGCGGTATGACCGGATCATTAAATCAAGTGTTGATTTAATGATTTAATGTATAATTATATATTTGATATATTACTTTACATTAACTAGTATTTGTTCACTTAAGATTGATTTTCTCACTTGATGTGCACAAGTAGTATATGTGATATATTTTTCTGCACTTGATTGTATCATGTTTGATGATACATGCAAACTTGGGTGTGTGTATGCTATACACCATGTTTAGGTAAATGGTTAGGGTTTTATTTACTTTATTTATTTTGGTTAAAAGAAAAAACTAAATGGTTGCTTTTGTTTTATGCAAGAAGCTTCTTGATGCTTCATGCATCTTTGACAAAGTAACCATTTTGTTTTTATTCCTTAACCTAACCATTTCACCTAAACCTTAGTTTATTCTCTACATTAGTTACCTCACCCATGGTTGCTAAATGATAAGCATCACTTGATTTTCTTTTTTAGATAATTCATTTTCATTATTTTCTTTCTTCTTCTTCATCTTCTTCATGAAGAAGAAAGCCATTGCTAGAAAAATTCCAAGTGAGAAATCCAATTCCAAAGTGAACCCACTTCCTATTTCTTCATCCTCTACCACTTTCCATGTAGTAGAGTGTGTTATCTTCACAAGTTTCATGACCTAGTGAAGATGGAGCTTGAGTTAGAGTTGCCTCGACGTAGATCATCTTCGGTATCGAAGTCAACGACCTAGCCCGATCATTTCTCCGACGAAACCATCGCTAGAGTCCAGGATCCGATGATCGCAGCGGAGGGACGTCATCACGGAGCTTTGGAAGTGGAGGACCGGATCTACAAAGGTTGTAGTCCCTTTCACTCTTAGTTAAAGTTGTTAACTTGCATGTTCTTTCGCCTTACCTCTAGTAACGATCTAGCATTAGGGTTCTTTGGCACATGGAAATTTTTTATTTTGGCATGGTTGATCAGTTGTAGAACCTCATGAGTGTGCCTAGGAACCCTACATGGTAATTGTGTAGTGTTCTATCAGAGTGTTCGCATCGCAGAAACGGATAACATCGATAATATAATGCAAATATGTAAAGTAATCTAAACGTAACTATTGTAGATACTTGCTATGAGCTATACCATTATCTTTAGAAATGAGACGAAACGTTAAGTTTGAAATAAGGAAGCTGCCTTAGATTAAAATAGATATCCATTTTGGAAATTGGCACCGCATCCTAGTATTTTATTAAAAGACAAACGAATCATAATTTTTAAAAGAATATAGCTCACTCAAGTATTACATCCTAAAACGGAATATAATCTAACTCTACGAGTCAAATGATACTTGGCCGTTATTCGGCATACGAATTTCATCATTTCCAATACATATAATTTCCTGTATAATATCTCATCATATCGCTGTAACTGCATCATCTCAAGTACGACATGATCACTCGTACAAATCCATTACCATATCCATGTCGTACGGATCTAACATTACGTACGGATCTCATTTAAAACTAGGTATGAAACTTTATGCAAATGAAGAACATACTAGATGCAATACTATATTAATATCTTGCATAAATACTACACTAACTAGATATCATAATAATATTTATAAGGTTGCGGGGGTGCTATACGCCATCTACCCGACTTCCCCCGTAGATGTAAATCTATTCACCAACTTGATGAGCTTGCTGAAATCCATACTGCTAAGTTCGTCAACTTCGTCTCGGAATCCTTCGCGATCGCACCTATAATCGTATTTAAAATCACATCGATGTAAATATCATATTGAAAACCAACACAATGAGCTAAGCACCCGTAGGTTAGAACCTACAGTATACTTAACCCAAAAACAATAATATGCCACTGAAATCTATGTATGAACGTCGATGTTTCAGTCGCAATACGAAATACGCAAAACCCGTATCGTAATATCGGAAATTTGATAAAACCTTTACTAAACATTCCCAAATTTTACTGTGTAAATATTTAGACCAAACAAACAATACAAAAACTTATAAAATACCAACACAAATCTACAGGAGGAAAAACCAACACCAAAACCCACAAGGGGGCCGGCGTCGCCGGAAATGTCCTACATGTCACCGGTTCAACCAATGACTTGGAGCTTGGTCTTTTAAGTTAAGTCTTATAGTGGTCCTGTGATTCTTATGATGTTGCTAGTTTTTTTGTTGGTTATACCTATTGGTTCTAGATTCAATTGCAATGAGTTAGATATCACAAAATTCCAGTTTATGATACTGAACAAACTAAACATGCTACGTGCCGTATATAGAGTTTTACTCCAAAACTGATACTAGCTTACAGATTTAACCTACTACTAAAATAACTTAAATAAAAAATACCAAATAGATTAAACCACACACACAGACCTACCCTAAAAACCAAAAACCCTAACCCACCAAGAAGTCCGGCGAGTTCGGAATTTGTGTGATGGCCGCCGGCCAAAATCCGAGCACCCTGGTTCGTTTTTCTATGGTTAATTCTAGGTCTAGTTTATAAGATTAAGGCACTGTTTGATCAATTTAGTTATCATCTATATTATAGCAGATTTTCACAGAGCTAAACTTTGCCTAAAATACGATATTACCGATATTCGATTTCTAAATTAAAACAGTTACTGAACTAAAATCCTACAGTGTTTAAAGATTATACCTACAAGGGATTGCTGGAAGATCTTCCTCCAAAATGCACAAGCTCCTAGTTCCTAGCTTGAGGGTGAGAAAAATCTTAGAACTTAGCTCTTCTCTTCACTTCTCTTTTCTTTTCTCTTTATGTGTTTTAATGTTTTCCCCCTTTTTCTCTTATAATTCAGTTGATTCCTAATTTCCTAAGATATATGATCTGAACCATATAAGGTAAATGATTGAAGGTGGTAGGAGGAGGTGTCACCAAAAGGGAGGTGATTGTTTCATGCAAGGGTGAGGAGTGTGCACAAAATTGGTTGGGTTTTCATGCAAGGGTGAGGTGTGTGCATGAGGTGTAAATGTGCAAGAAGGAGGTGTCTTCATAGTGTTATGATATACCAAAGGGTTTAACTTAACCTTAACTAATTCCTACCCCTTTTTGCATAACAACCCTTAACAAATTCTAATTTGCGTAAAGAAACTAACCTTTTCACATAACCCCCCATACTATATCATATTACACATGAAGCTAATCTTTTCACTAAAACCCTTGTGATTTATTAAAATTACAAACTAAACTTTCACTTTAATTAGTTTCACATACTACTTATGAAATATCCTATTTTGTTTCAATAACTTTTTAATTTAACATTTTATTATTTAAGTAACTAAATTAATTTATTATCTAAATTTTGGAAATGTTATAATATCCCCCCTTAAGAAAATTCGGTCTCCGAATTTAAATTAATCCCCTTCTTAAAACATTTTCCTTAATCCCATTTGCTCAAATTCAAAATAATTTTCCGGGGTCTAACTTAAAACATACAATGTCCATGCAAATAATGAAACTCCAAAGTCCCACATGAGCTAAAACGCACCATAACGCAACTGTGTGCGTGAAACCTCAAAACATATGAAACTCACATAACTGTAACTCTAGCGGGCGCTATGAGAATTACTCCAGTTATGATGCAATTTGTCAAATACGAAAACCGTTGTGTATCCTAAGTACAAAATCAATTGCATAATCGTAGTGCAATATCGGTGCATACGACCAAGCGAAAATTCTTTTATATAAATCAAATCTATAACATCTCCTACCAAGTGCGAAGCACGAAAACAAAATCAATGGGTTTGCATGTAAATCTCAAACCACACGTCACGGGGTGCATGAAAACAAAATAGTGCTAAGTGCAACAGGCATGCACGAAACGATTATCTACTGCATCCACTGTGCATGGAATAAAAGTATATAATATAGTACCAAGTGCATCGGGGTGCACAAAAATCAAATCCAAGTGCATCAGGGTGCACAATTAAATCTTAAGTGCATCGGGGGGCACAAAACTAAAATCAAGTGCATCAGAGTGCACAAAATCAAAACGTGCAACTGGTGTGCACAAATCATACCAAGTATACCTAGAATATATATATATATATATATATATAAATCCTTAACCATGTGCATCTGATGTGCACGGAAATATCAGTGTAGTGCATCCGGTGTACATAACACTCCAATCGAGTGCTGTCACCTCGCACGAAAATCTCAGCAAGTGCACCTGGTGTGCACAAAACATAAATCAAAGTGAAATTACTGTACATAGAAATCTCAGCAAGTGCACCCGGTGTGCACAAAGCATAAATTGACCCTCAAATCCTCAAAGATGAATATATCAAAATAACGGACATTGAGTTGTCCCTTCTTTAACGTTGAAAATGAAATATTTAGATCATAAAAACGCAAATCGAACTCAAATAACATCGAAGTATATTCTCTTCCATGTCAAAAGGTGTTTATACTACCGGAATTGGCATAGCAAGGATTACTACTTGCCGTCTTCCAAGTTCTAACGTTCTCTGTCTCTGAATTCTGGTTCTTCTTGCAGATCCCTAATACTATGGCTTCTTATGCAATCGTCCGGTGAGGAGCAATGACACCATTCTTCTTATTGCTGACACATCCCATCACATCTTCTTGGCCAGTAGTCCCGTCTCTCGTAACGCAACATGTTGATGATGGAATTCTCTATCCTCTGCTTGTGTGGTAACAACTGATTCCTGGATCCAATCTTACTTATTATCAACTTTCAGAAAGAACCCCTTCAAGTCTCCTGTTGATCTAAGCTATCCAGCCTGCCCGGAACTAGCACTCATTTCGGAATCCACTTTCTCTTTAGTAACGACTGTCATTTCCCTTAAGATTTTCCCTAAAAGTATGGTCGTATTCGCTTCTGCATTTTCTTTGAATCTTCAACATCGGCGGTGAAGAACAAATGTCCACTAAAACTCTGCATCAATCTCCTATTTCATAAATTTCCAATATCAACCACTTAAAGAACGTATCTGCATAATTACGCGAATTGCAAGTCATACTTGGTTATGACCAAACTCGGAGTCTTACAAACTCGGAAACACGAATTCGTCATCTCTGATACTCTGTAGAAGAATCTAGCTAATCTCACCTTTGAAAACTCGTCCTAATTTGTCGGAGGAAAATTTACTGTACGATCTCTTTCTCAAGCGACTTGCGTCTGGTCTGAGCAAGACCCATCGGAAGAAACAAATCAATTTCAATGATCTCATAACTGGATCGCCACAACGGATTAAAAGTCCTAACCATCCCACATCTGAACGGCTACGACTCTTTCTGATCCATCTACACTTATAAACATCGTCAACTTTTAACTTCATGAACTCTGGAAACAACATCTCGATAAGTTCAGCAAGAAGTGGTACCGCTCTCTGAGTAGTACACAATACCATGATTTTCGAAGAGGGGAAAGCATCACGTTTCAAGTCCGACTGATCTCTAGCAATGACTCTACCATATGGTGCGGATCCCGAAGAAACTCGCTTCGATATTAGAACTCGATCAAATATAAATAAACGACGTGTCTCTATATCACCGGAATGTCATCCTGGTCAGTCCTTGTCCCAGACAAGTTTGCTCTGACCGTATCTCTAACTGCAGCCCTCCCGGCTCCCATAAACATGGTGACCAAAACAATCATCATGCACTGACGAGGATAGATCAACAAAATGAATAGAAGGAAGATCTCAAGATATAAATCTTAAGGTAACTTAGGCGGAGTATCATATCGTAAATATGCCGCAGAACATACATACGGTACGCCACTCTACTTAGTACCTACTCCATCAACCAAGGTCATCCTACATAACGAAAATTCGGGTATAAGACCCTCAAAGTCAAGTCTATTTCCTATAAGGTAAATCCAGGTAACAAAAGTGCATGCCTAGATCCCATATAGACAACCTAGACTCGAACAAAGGTTAAATTAAACGCTCTAATACCAACTTTATCATGACCCAAATGTGGCACGTGACCGACACTTAAATCACGTGACATATAAAGACGTCGACGCGGTTTAAGGAAGCCGAAACTCGGAATCTAAACCTTTTCGAAATTATTAGTGGTGAGTTTAAAATAGTCATCAGATGAAATCAGTTTTAATAACATTTAAATTTAACTAAGTATGTTGTAAAAGCACCTATGACGTTTTGAAATTTGACAGCACCTCTTTTGAAAATTTTACATAAAAACCCGATACAACTACTACAAAAACATAGCATCCTAACGGGTGCTAGCTTCCACGTCCAAACGACGGAGTAGCCGAACAATCTATATCCGAAGCCTACTCCAAATAGTGCGACCTCACAATTTCTAAGTCTCGCTTCTAAGTCCACAATATACCATTTCTAAGTTGATGGAGTTTCCACTAGATACAAGAATATATGAATAATCAAGAGTGAGTACGATACAATAATAACCCACTTACCAATCAATCACCGAAAAGAACGTGTGTCCAAGCCACTGATAATCCAAACCGTAAAACCTGCAAGAAACTTTGGCAAAACGGGAATGAGTTGCCAACTCAATGAATAAAAGTACATCTAAGAGTAGAAATCGAAATGCACGACGATACCTAGGTCATAAGTATAGTACTACCATAAATCAATACAAATATACTATATGATATGCATATGTATATCACAATGTAACACTAACTATCATGCAACCCAAGTAGAATATATATGTATAGGTACTGTCCCCCAGATCAGTCCTAGTCGAATCCAATAAATGAAATCTAACTGTGTATCTCATGATAACAATCATATCAATATATATATGGATGTCCAACATCGACATCGAAATCAGAAATCTCTCGTGTCCAGCATCGACACGTAAATGCAGATATCGTCGACACCATCTCAATAGATGATTGCCACCTGATATCCCCGGCCCCGGTCGGTATCCCCTGGATATCCGCCGTACTAAATTGAACCCCGGTCAGTATCCCCTGGATATCTGCCGTGCTCATCTCTATCTCCGGTCAGTATCTGCTGGATATCTGCCGTGCTCATCTCTATCTTCGGTATCGAGTATCCTCGTTAGGCTCCCCACCTATAATGCGGCTATCCTGCCGCTCGGCCCCGAACCGAGTCTACCATGTATCCAACTGTATGCCTCCCGACTCAGTCTGGATAACTTGTAAATCCGTAACCGTATGACCCCCAACTCGGTTCGGAATTAAAATCAGAAAACACAAAACTCATGGTGGACGTTTAACTCATCATATCAAAAATATCAAGTAAGAAAAAAGAATACTTGCATAGATTATATTGATGATATATTATATATATACATATATAACAGTGTCCCATACCACGATATATATCATCAGGAGTAAAATATCCAGAAAATCCATAAGAATCAAATACAACATTTATAGTACTAATATTCGTAAATTACAACAGGAATAAAGAAAGACTACGTAATTATATCACCTAGGCATAATGATCTCAATTCTACTGTGTCATAGCGCTACTAATGATGTGTAGTGTAGCTTACGCGTCTATGCTCGTGCAACATGACAATCATTGGTATTTGTGCAAGTGTTCTACGGCGTAACAACCTATTTATATTTAACACATCTATAACAAAATGGCTCTACAGTGATATGGCAGTACCAATGAGGTGTAGTGTAACATATATTTACGTGCTTGTGCAGCATAGTACTCATTGGTAATTGTGCAGTGTTCTATCAGAGTGTTCGTATCGCAGAAACGGATAACATCAATAATATAATGCAAACATGTAAAGTAATCTAAACGTAACTATTGTAGATACTTGCTATGAGCTATACCATTATCTTTAGAAATGAGAAGAAACGTTAAATTTGAAATAAGGAAGTTGCCCTAGATTAAAATAGATATTCGTTTTGGAAATTGGCACCATATCCTAGTATTTTATTAAAAGACAAACGAATCGTAATTTTTAAAAGAATATAGCTCACTCAAGTATTACATCTTAAAACGGAATATAATCTAACTCTACGAATCAAACGATACTTTGACCATTATTCGGCATACGAATTTCATCATTTCCAATACATATAATTTCCTGTTTAATATCTTATCATATCGCTGTATCTGCATCATCTCAAGTACGGCATGATCACTCGTACAAATCCATTACCATATCCATGTCGTACGGATCTAACATCACGTACAGATCTTATTTAAAAGTAGGTATGGAACTTTATGCAAATGAAGAACATACTAGATGCAATACTATATCAATATCTTGCATAAATACTACACTAACTAGATATCATAATAATATTTATAAGGTTGCGGGGGTGCTATACGGCATCCACCCGATTTCCCCCGTAGATGTAAATCTACTCACTAACTTGATGAGCTTGCTGAAATCCATGCTGCTAAGTTCGTCAACTTCGTCTCGGAATCCTTCGCGATCGCACCTATAATCGTATTTAAAATCACATCGATGTAAATATCATATTGAAAACCAACACAACGAGCTAAGCACCCGTAGGTTAGAACCTACAGTATACTTAACCCAAAAACAATAATATGCCACTGAAATCTACGTATGAACGTCGATGTTTCAGTCGCAATACGAAATACGCAAAACCCGTATCGTAATATCAGAAATTTGATAAAACCTTTACTAAACATTCCCAGATTTTACTGTGTAAATATTTAGACAAAACAAACAATACAAAAACTTATAAAATACCAACACAAATCTACAGGAGGAAAAACCAACACCAAAAGCCACAAGAGGGCCGGCGTCGCCAGAAATGTCTTATATGTCACCGGTTCAACCAATGACTTGGAGCTTGGTCTTTTAAGTTAAGTCTTATAGTGGTCCTGTGATGCTTATGATGTTGCTAGTTTTTCTGTTTCTTATACCTATTTGTTAGTGTATATGCCCTAGAGGCCATTACTGTATCATACTAGCTTGTATATTACTTAATGGAAGCTTGGGATATTCACAGTTGTATACACAATCTTGCTCAAAATGGTAGTATGCTACTTGGTTTGTTTCTACTTCAATATGTGCATGTGTTTCTTTTTGGCATATCGCTTATACATATTAGTAGAGCCCTTAGGATCTTTGCTTGATTACCAGCGTTGTGATAGCAGTCACACTCGTGGGGGCTGGGTAATCCACAAGCACATCCTTATGCAGGTCCCTAGTCGTAGGACTATCGAGACAGGGCATCGATACTCCGGAGTAGACTAGCGTATGCGCTTCTCATCCCAGTGTGGGAGACGGTCTGTCCCACAGCCGTCAGTACGTCGTACTTGAGATAGTATGCGGGTGCTCGTTAGGTTACGAGTACACTGGACAGGACTCGTCGGGAACTGTTGGTTGGTACTATACCTATCGTCAGCTATCAGTTCCCAGGTGACATGAGTACAGCTTAGTCCGCTGACTTGACACTGTCACTTCGCCTCGAGTGTGTTCCCACTGTACTTTGATTACTACCCTACCACGGCTCAAAGGAGTCGTGCAAACAGGTAGTAGTTGGGTGCAGTTCCGAAGCACTTGGAGGCAGTGACGGTTAGACAAGATTCGTCTCTCCCGGTATTGGGGGTTGACATCGCGCTGTGTCTAGGAGAGCCATTACACGAGTAGTCCCTGGCCAGGGCAAGCGAGATATACTGGTAGGTTTCCAGTGTTATCTCAGGGTGTTCTGGGCTACACTCCGACACGACTTGTACCGCTAGTAAGGGACTGACGTTTACCGCCCCCTAGGCCCGCCATGCGATGTATCAGATGAACAGACCGAACTGTACAGAGATTGTCACATTCAGACTCAGTAGGAGTTCAGATGGGTTTCACCTCGTCAGTCTTCTTGTCGGCATCTACCTGGGGACCGTTACGCACAGCTAGTGCCGCTTGCGGTCTGTGGTTAAACCCACTGCCAGCGTAGTGTCGAGTCTTTAGAGTCCCACACAGAAAGCTATTCGCCTTTAGGCAAAAGAGTTGAGGTCGCATGGTTTTGCGACAGGTCGCATGGTTTTGCGACAGGGTTCGGTCCCATCCATGCACTTGTGCACGTTTGGTGTCCAGACAGTTGACACTAGCGGGCTTTGGTTTAAGCCAGATCCTAGTGTACATTTTGGGATTGGTTTTATCTCGTTTGTATTCGTGTTCCTCGGAACGCGGATGCGGGTGTGTATGCACAGTTGACAGAGAGACAGAGGCAGAGGATTCTCATTGGGGTTGTTGACTGTTGACTGTTCACTGTTGACCATTGACTTTTGCTAAACCCTAATAAGAATAAGAAATATGATTAATGATAATATTAATTAAGTATTATTGTGTCATGGTTGAGATGAGGGGTTGACTTTGTTGACTTGTTGACTTTGTTGACTAGGTTGGACTAGTTGACCATCATCATTACAATGGCTATCATTTCATGGGAAAGACTTTTGCTTGCTTGTTTGATTTTGCAAAATGAGTGCATGAAATGATATGGACATTTTGACTTGAACCATCACATAATACTCAATTACTATTATGAGTAATCATGGTTTTGGATTATGAGAGCTTGGATGGCAAAAGAGTTACTCATTCTCTCATTTCATTTCTTTCTCTTGCTTGAGCTCTCCCTCTTGCTCTTCCTCTTGCTCTCTCTCTAGCTCTAGGCAACACCCTCTCATGAGTTGATAAACATTGCCTTAGAGATAAAAGGAAACCCAAATCACTTCTCTACTCATCCTAGTTCACAAGGTTTAGCAAACTAAGTGTTCTAGTTTCTTCAAGTTCGAAGAAGAAGCCAAAGGTAGAAGCTTTCAGGTGGATCCTGTTAGTTATATGTATGCCCTAGAGGCCATTACTGTACATAGGATGTATATTGTAGTGGATGCTGGGACATATATAGGGAGGACTTTCTTGCTCGACATGATAGTATGCTATCTGGTTGCTCTTTACCTTAACATGTACACTCTTTGTCTCTCTGTTACATGTTGGTAAAGCCCTTAGGATGTGTGCTAGACTACCTGGATTATGATGCGGATCATACTAGTGGGGACATGGTAGTCCATAAGTACATCCTTCAAAGTCCCTAGTCGAGGGTGTATCGAGACGGGGCATCGATATACCAGAGTAGACTAGCGTATACCTTCTCGACCCATACAGATGGGCGATGGATGATCCCATATCCATTGGCGTTTGACATCAGAGATGATATACGGGTGCTCAGTAGAGACTGGGTACACTGGACGGACTCGCCGAGAACTCCCAGATGGTATTATACCTCACGTCAGATGGCAGTTCTCTGGTGACACTGGTACAGAGTAGTCTGTTGACCCGAGATCGTCATAGAGTCTTGTGTGGTTCCCACTGTGCTTTGATTTCCATCTTACCACGTCCAAGAGGGCGTGCAAAACGGTGGTTTTTGGGTACAGTCCCGAGTCACATGGAGGCAATGAGCGATAGGAGGGGATTCGTCTCTCCCGGTATAGGGGGTTGATGTTGCGCTGTGTTCGATTGGCTATAACACGAAATCCCTGGCCAGGGTTGCTGAGATTTACTGGTAAGTGTTACCAGTAGTTTCTCGAATTGTTATATACCTCATATCGATACGACTTATCAAGCTATTGGGGTCTGACGTTTACCACCCCTAGGCGAGATATGCGACATATCAGACGATCAGACCGGACTGTACGGTAGTGTTACTGGTCGGATTCACTGGAGTGTGAGCGGGCTTGCTCGTCGATCTTCAGATCGCTCAATACCCGGGTGGCCGTTACGTTTAGCAGACCGCTTGCGGCTTGTGGGTGCTTGATATGATCATCACCTGCTGCCGGCGTATTGACGAGTCTTTAGAGTCCTACACAGAGGTTTCCTGGCTCAAGCGAAACGAAATAGGAGCGCATATGAGATATGTGCGGGACCGAGAATAATACGAGTATGTGATACTGTATTCGATTCTCGCGATGTGACATTGATCGGTTATATGTGATATAGCCGGGTTATCGGATCAAGTGTTGATTCGATAAGATGTTACTAATGATACCAGTCGGTTATGTGCGTCATGACCGGATCGTTAAATCAAGTGTTGATTTAATGATTTAATGCATAATTATATATTTGATATATTACTTTGCATTAACTAGTATCGGTTCACTTTAAATGGATTTTCTCGCTCGGTTGTGCGCATTGCATATGCGATATGATTTTGTGCACTTGTTTGTATCATATTTGATGATACATGCAATTTAGGATTTGTGTAAAGAATTAAACCTTGGTTAAAGAAATGGTTAGGGTTTTTATTTGATTATTCATTTATTCATTTGTTTTTATTTTTGGAAAATAAATTGCATAAAATAGAATGGTGGCTTTCTTTTGTCTTCTTTCATGAAGCTTCATGAACTTTTGACTTAGTCACCATTTTGTCTCATGCTTAACCCTAACCAATTCAATTAACTCAAGTTAATTCTCTACACCTAACCATGGTGAGAATTATGATAAGAATGGATTTTTATTTATTCTTTAAAACTTATCATAATTTTTATCATCTTCTTCCTCTTCTTCTTCTTCATGAAGATACCTTCCTCCATCAATGGTGATTGATGCAAATGAGTGAGAAATCCAATTCTAAAGTCTACCCACTTCCTATTTTCTCATCCTCTACCTCTTGCCAAGTAGTAGAGTGTGTTTCCTTCACAAGTTTTCATGGCTTGGTGAAGGTGGAGCTTGATTTAGCGATGCCTCGACGTAGATCATCTTCGGCATGGACATCGACGACCTAGCTTGCCCATTCTCCGACGAAGCCGACGCTAGAGCCCAGGAACTCATTTGGACAGCGAGGGGACTTCGTTGCGGAGCTATGGAGGTGGAGCACCGGATCTACAAAGGTTGTATTTCTGTATTCTTTATAGTTAAGTTGTTAACTAGTTTCTAGTTTCGCCTAAACTTTAGCCAACGATCCGTATTAGGGTTTCTCGGCACCTAGATTTTTTGAAATTGGCATGGTTGATGCCTTGTGAGACCTCATTAGGGTGCCTAGGAACCCTACAGTGGTATCAGAGCCTAGCTAGAGGCTTAGGCGAAGTCCAGACGGAATTTGAAGTCCGAACGAACCCGAAACCCGATCACAAACTTGCTCTCTGTACTTTTTCTAAAATCGTGGATTTTTCCAAATTAAAAATATGCAGAAAAATAAGCAGAGTTTTCTAAGAATTACGGTAAAAATTTTTGGTCGTAATTCCATCAAACAGCCGCGGAACCGCGGCCTTAGCCCACGTGGCGCGGCGGTTCCGCGGCAACACTGTTGCATCGTTGACCAAAATTTGCACAGTAATTATTAGTTTGCTGTGCTGAGTTCTCTGGGTATTTTTAATATTTTATTCAAGAGTTGAATTTTCTGGAGTTGTTTTGGGGATTCGGTGTTTCGATCGGGGTATCAAATTTTGTCTATTTGGCTTTCCGGATAATTTTTTGATTATGTTAAAAAGTTCGACCGGATATAACTAGGTTCCTACCATTGTGTGACAATGGAAGTGTGGCTTTGGCCCAGGAACCCCGATCCCATCAGTGACCCAGACATATTCTGAGGCAGCATCACCTGATCATGGAGATAGTTGATCTCCAGGGTGATCGAGGTTAGGAGAGTAGACTCAGAGGACAACACGGCGGATCCACTCATAAAGGCTTTTTCCCAGAGAGAGACTTTTTATGGGATGGTTGAGTATTAGATACTGCAACCACTGCTACAGATGGCCCTAGTGCAAGTGGGAGATTGTTAGTTATATGTATGCCCTAGAGGCCATTACTGTACATAGGATGTATATTGTAGTGGATGCTGGGACATATATAGGTATGACTTTCTTGCTCGACATGATAGTACGCTATCTGGTTGCTCTTTATCTTAACATGTATACTTGCAGTCTCTCTATTACATGTTGATAAAGCCCTTAGGATGTGTGCTCGACTTCCAGGACTATGATGTAGTTTATACTAGTGGGGCCTGGGTAGTCAATGAGTACATCCTTCAATGTTCCTAGTCGTGGGAATATCGAGACGGGGCATCGATATTCCAGAGTAGACTAGCGTATATCTTCTCGACCCATGTGATGGGCGATGGATGATCCTATATCCATTGGTGTTTGACATCAGAGATGGTATGCGGGTGCTCAGTGGTGACTGGGTACACTGAACGGACTCGCCGAGAACTCCCAGATGGTATTATACCTCACGTCAGATGGCAGTTCTCTGGTGACACTGGTACAGCTTAGTCTGTTGACCCGAGATCGTCATAGAGTCTTGTGTGTCTCCTACTGTGCTTTGATTTCCACACTACCACGGCTCTATTGAGTCGTGCAAACAGGTGGTTTTTGGGTACAGTCACGATTCACATGGAGGCAATGAGCGATAGGAGGGGATTCGTCTCTCCTGGTATTGGGGGTTGATGTTGCGCTATGCTCGACTGGTCATAACTGGAAATCCCTGGCCAAGGTTGCAGTGATTTACTGGTAAGAGTTATCAGTAGTTTCACGCTTGTTATGGACCTTATATCGGCATGACTTATCAAGCTACTGGGGTCTGACGTTTACCACCCCTAGGCGAGATATGCGACATATCAGACGAACACACCGGACTGTACGGTAAGTGTTGCTGGTTAGATTCACAGGAGTGTGAGCGGGCTTGCTCGTTGATCTTCTGATCGCTCAATACCCGGGTGGCCGTTACGTTTAGCAGACCCCTTGCGGCTTGTAGGTGTTTGATATGATCATCACCTGCTGCCGGCGTATTGACGAGTCTTCAGAGTCTTACACAGAGGTTTCCTGGCTCAAGCGAAACGAAATAGGAGCGCATATGAGATATGTGCGGGACCGAGAATAATACCAGTATGTGATACTGGATTCTATTCTCGCGATTTGTATCATCGGACGGTTATATAAGATATAGCCGGGTTACCGAATCAAATGTTGATTCGATATATTGATACACTTGATATTAGTCGGTTATATGCGGTATGACCGGATCATTAAATCAAGTGTTGATTTAATGATTTAATGTATAATTATATATTTGATATATTACTTTACATTAACTAGTATTTGTTCACTTAAGATTGATTTTCTCACTTGATGTGCACAAGTAGTATATGTGATATATTTTTGTGCACTTGATTGTATCATGTTTGATGATACATGCAAACTTGGGTGTGTGTATGCTATACACCATGTTTAGGTAAATGGTTAGGGTTTTATTTACTTTATTTATTTTGGTTAAAAGAAAAAACTAAATGGTTGCTTTTGTTTTATGCAAGAAGCTTCTTGATGCTTCATGCATCTTTGACAAAGTAACCATTTTGTTTTTATTCCTTAACCTAACCATTTCACCTAAACCTTAGTTTATTCTCTACATTAGTTACCTCACCCATGGTTGCTAAATGATAAGCATCACTTGATTTTCTTTTTTAGATAATTCATTTTCATTATTTTCTTTCTTCTTCTTCATCTTCTTCATGAAGAAGAAAGCCATTGCCAGAAAAATTCCAAGTGAGAAATCCAATTCCAAAGTGAACCCACTTCCTATTTCTTCATCCTCTACCACTTTCCATGTAGTAGAGTGTGTTATCTTCACAAGTTTCATGACCTAGTGAAGATGGAGCTTGAGTTAGAGTTGCCTCGACGTAGATCATCTTCGGTATCGAAGTCAACGACCTAGCCCGATCATTTCTCCGACGAAACCATCGCTAGAGTCCAGGATCCGATGATCGCAGCGGAGGGACGTCATCACGGAGCTTTGGAAGTGGAGGACCGGATCTACAAAGGTTGTAGTCCCTTTCACTCTTAGTTAAAGTTGTTAACTTGCATGTTCTTTCGCCTTACCTCTAGTAACGATCTAGCATTAGGGTTCTTTGGCACATGGAAATTTTTTATTTTGGCATGGTTGATCAGTTGTAGAACCTCATGAGTGTGCCTAGGAACCCTACATGGTAATTGTGTAGTGTTCTATCAGAGTGTTCGCATCGCAGAAACGGATAACATCGATAATATAATGCAAATATGTAAAGTAATCTAAACGTAACTATTGTAGATACTTGCTATGAGCTATACCATTATCTTTAGAAATGAGACGAAACGTTAAGTTTGAAATAAGGAAGCTGCCCTAGATTAAAATAGATATCCATTTTGGAAATTGGCACCGCATCCTAGTATTTTATTAAAAGACAAACGAATCATAATTTTTAAAAGAATATAGCTCACTCAAGTATTACATCCTAAAACGGAATATAATCTAACTCTACGAGTCAAATGATACTTGGCCGTTATTCGGCATACGAATTTCATCATTTCCAATACATATAATTTCCTGTATAATATCTCATCATATCGCTGTAACTGCATCATCTCAAGTACGACATGATCACTCGTACAAATCCATTACCATATCCATGTCGTACGGATCTAACATTACGTACGGATCTCATTTAAAACTAGGTATGAAACTTTATGCAAATGAAGAACATACTAGATGCAATACTATATTAATATCTTGCATAAATACTACACTAACTAGATATCATAATAATATTTATAAGGTTGCGGGGGTGCTATACGCCATCTACCCGACTTCCCCCGTAGATGTAAATCTATTCACCAACTTGATGAGCTTGCTGAAATCCATACTGCTAAGTTCGTCAACTTCGTCTCGGAATCCTTCGCGATCGCACCTATAATCGTATTTAAAATCACATCGATGTAAATATCATATTGAAAACCAACACAATGAGCTAAGCACCCGTAGGTTAGAACCTACAGTATACTTAACCCAAAAACAATAATATGCCACTGAAATCTATGTATGAACGTCGATGTTTCAGTCGCAATACGAAATACGCAAAACCCGTATCGTAATATCGGAAATTTGATAAAACCTTTACTAAACATTCCCAAATTTTACTGTGTAAATATTTAGACCAAACAAACAATACAAAAACTTATAAAATACCAACACAAATCTACAGGAGGAAAAACCAACACCAAAACCCACAGGGGGCCGGCGTCGCCGGAAATGTCCTACATGTCACCGGTTCAACCAATGACTTGGAGCTTGGTCTTTTAAGTTAAGTCTTATAGTGGTCCTGTGATTCTTATGATGTTGCTAGTTTTTTTGTTGGTTATACCTATTGGTTCTAGATTCAATTGCAATGAGTTAGATATCACAAAATTCCAGTTTATGATACTGAACAAACTAAACATGCTACGTGCCGTATATAGAGTTTTACTCCAAAACTGATACTAGCTTACAGATTTAACCTACTACTAAAATAACTTAAATAAAAAATACCAAATAGATTAAACCACACACACAGACCTACCCTAAAAACCAAAAACCCTAACCCACCAAGAAGTCCGGCGAGTTCGGAATTTGTGTGATGGCCGCCGGCCAAAATCCGAGCACCCTGGTTCGTTTTTCTATGGTTAATTCTAGGTCTAGTTTATAAGATTAAGGCACTGTTTGATCAATTTAGTTATCATCTATATTATAGCAGATTTTCACAGAGCTAAACTTTGCCTAAAATACGATATTACCGATATTCGATTTCTAAATTAAAACAGTTACTGAACTAAAATCCTACAGTGTTTAAAGATTATACCTACAAGGGATTGCTGGAAGATCTTCCTCCAAGATGCACAAGCTCCTAGTTCCTAGCTTGAGGGTGAGAAAAATCTTAGAACTTAGCTCTTCTCTTCACTTCTCTTTTCTTTTCTCTTTATGTGTTTTAATGTTTTCCCCCTTTTTCTCTTATAATTCAGTTGATTCCTAATTTCCTAAGATATATGATCTGAACCATATAAGGTAAATGATTGAAGGTGGTAGGAGGAGGTGTCACCAAAAGGGAGGTGATTGTTTCATGCAAGGGTGAGGAGTGTGCACAAAATTGGTTGGGTTTTCATGCAAGGGTGAGGTGTGTGCATGAGGTGTAAATGTGCAAGAAGGAGGTGTCTTCATAGTGTTATGATATACCAAAGGGTTTAACTTAACCTTAACTAATTCCTACCCCTTTTTGCATAACAACCCTTAACAAATTCTAATTTGCGTAAAGAAACTAACCTTTTCACATAACCCCCCATACTATATCATATTACACATGAAGCTAATCTTTTCACTAAAACCCTTGTGATTTATTAAAATTACAAACTAAACTTTCACTTTAATTAGTTTCACATACTACTTATGAAATATCCTATTTTGTTTCAATAACTTTTTAATTTAACATTTTATTATTTAAGTAACTAAATTAATTTATTATCTAAATTTTGGAAATGTTATAATATCCCCCCTTAAGAAAATTCGGTCTCCGAATTTAAATTAATCCCCTTCTTAAAACATTTTCCTTAATCCCATTTGCTCAAATTCAAAATAATTTTCCGGGGTCTAACTTAAAACATACAATGTCCATGCAAATAATGAAACTCCAAAGTCCCACATGAGCTAAAACGCACCATAACGCAACTGTGTGCGTGAAACCTCAAAACATATGAAACTCACATAACTGTAACTCTAGCGGGCGCTATGAGAATTACTCCAGTTATGATGCAATTTGTCAAATACGAAAACCGTTGTGTATCCTAAGTACAAAATCAATTGCATAATCGTAGTGCAATATCGGTACATACGACCAAGCGAAAATTCTTTTATATAAATCAAATCTATAACATCTCCTACCAAGTGCGAAGCACGAAAACAAAATCAATGGGTTTGCATGTAAATCTCAAACCACACGTCACGGGGTGCATGAAAACAAAATAGTGCTAAGTGCAACAGGCATGCACGAAACGATTATCTACTGCATCCACTGTGCATGGAATAAAAGTATATAATATAGTACCAAGTGCATCGGGGTGCACAAAAATCAAATCCAAGTGCATCAGGGTGCACAATTAAATCTTAAGTGCATCAGGGGGCACAAAACTAAAATCAAGTGCATCAGAGTGCACAAAATCAAAACGTGCAACTGGTGTGCACAAATCATACCAAGTATACCTAGAATATATATATATATATATATAAATCCTTAACCATGTGCATCTGATGTGCACGGAAATATCAGTGTAGTGCATCCGGTGTACATAACACTCCAATCGAGTGCTGTCACCTCGCACGAAAATCTCAGCAAGTGCACCTGGTGTGCACAAAACATAAATCAAAGTGAAATTACTGTACATAGAAATCTCAGCAAGTGCACCCGGTGTGCACAAAGCATAAATTGACCCTCAAATCCTCAAAGATGAATATATCAAAATAACGGACATTGAGTTGTCCCTTCTTTAACGTTGAAAATGAAATATTTAGATCATAAAAACGCAAATCGAACTCAAATAACATCGAAGTATATTCTCTTCCATGTCAAAAGGTGTTTATACTACCGGAATTGGCATAGCAAGGATTACTACTTGCCGTCTTCCAAGTTCTAACGTTCTCTGTCTCTGAATTCTGGTTCTTCTTGCGGATCCCTAATACTATGGCTTCTTATGCAATCGTCCGGTGAGGAGCAATGACACCATTCTTCTTATTGCTGTACATCCCATCACATCTTCTTGGCCAGTAGTTCCGTCTCTCGTAACGCAACATGTTGATGATGGAATTCTCTATCCTCTGCTTGTGTGGTAACAACTGATTCCTGGGTCCAATCTTACTTATTATCAACTTTCAGAAAGAACCCCTTCAAGTCTCCTGTTGATCTAAGCTATCCAGCCTGCCCGGAACTAGCACTCATTTCGGAATCCACTTTCTCTTTAGTAACGACTGTCATTTCCCTTAAGATTTTCCCTAAAAGTATGGTCGTATTCGCTTCTGCATTTTCTTTGAATCTTCAACATCGGCGGTGAAGAACAAATGTCCACTAAAACTCTGCATCAATCTCCTATTTCATAAATTTCCAATATCAACCACTTAAAGAACGTATCTGCATAATTACGCGAATTGCAAGTCATACTTGGTTATGACCAAACTCGGAGTCTTACAAACTCGGAAACACGAATTCGTCATCTCTGATACTCTGTAGAAGAATCTAGCTAATCTCACCTTTGAAAACTCGTCCTAATTTGTCGGAGGAAAATTTACTGTACGATCTCTTTCTCAAGCGACTTGCGTCTGGTCTGAGCAAGACCCATCGGAAGAAACAAATCAATTTCAATGATCTCATAACTGGAGCGCCACAACGGATTAAAAGTCCTAACCATCCCACATCTGAACGGCTACGACTCTTTCTGATCCATCTACACTTGTAAACATCGTCAACTTTTAACTTCATGAACTCTGGAAACAACATCTCGATAAGTTCAGCAAGGAGTGGTACCGCTCTCTGAATAGTACACAATACCATGATTTTCGAAGAGGGGAAAGCATCACGTTTCAAGTCCGACTGATCTCTAGCAATGACTCTACCATATGGTGCGGATCCCGAAGAAACTCGCTTCGATATTAGAACTCGATCAAATATAAATAAACGACGTGTCTCTATATCACCGGAATGTCATCCTGGTCAGTCCTTGTCCCAGACAAGTTTGCTCTGACCGTATCTCTAACTGCAGCCCTCCCGGCTCCCATAAACATGGTGACCAAAACAATCATCATGCACTGACGAGGATAGATCAACAAAATGAATAGAAGGAAGATCTCAAGATATAAATCTTAAGGTAACTTAGGCGGAGTATCATATCGTAAATATGCCGCAGAACATACATACGGTACGCCACTCTACTTAGTACCTACTCCATCAACCAAGGTCATCCTACATAACGAAAATTCGGGTATAAGACCCTCAAAGTCAAGTCTATTTCCTATAAGGTAAATCCAGGTAACAAAAGTGCATGCCTAGATCCCATATAGACAACCTAGACTCGAACAAAGGTTAAATTAAACGCTCTAATACCAACTTTGTCATGACCCAAATGTGGCACGTGACCGACACTTAAATCACGTGACATATAAAGACGTCGACGCGGTTTAAGGAAGCCGAAACTCGGAATCTAAACCTTTTCGAAATTATTAGTGGTGAGTTTAAAATAGTCATCAGATGAAATCAGTTTTAATAACATTTAAATTTAACTAAGTATGTTGTAAAAGCACCTATGACGTTTTGAAATTTGACAGCACCTTTTTTGAAAATTTTACATAAAAACCCGATACAACTACTACAAAAACATAGCATCCTAACGGGTGCTAGCTTCCACGTCCAAACGACGGAGTAGCCGAACAATCTATATCCGAAGCCTACTCCAAATAGTGCGACCTCACAATTTCTAAGTCTCGCTTCTAAGTCCACAATATACCATTTCTAAGTTGATGGAGTTTCCACTAGATACAAGAATATATGAATAATCAAGAGTGAGTACGATACAATAATAACCCACTTACCAATCAATCACCGAAAAGAACGTGTGTCCAAGCCGCTGATAATCCAAACCGTAAAACCTGCAAGAAACTTTGGCAAAACGGGAATGAGTTGCCAACTCAATGAATAAAAGTACATCTAAGAGTAGAAATCGAAATGCACGACGATACCTAGGTCATAAGTATAGTACTACCATAAATCAATACAAATATACTATATGATATGCATATGTATATCACAATGTAACACTAACTATCATGCAACCCAAGTAGAATATATATGTATAGGTACTGTCCCCCAGATCAGTCCTAGTCGAATCCAATAAATGAAATCTAACTGTGTATCTCATGATAACAATCATATCAATATATATATGGATGTCCAACATCGACATCGAAATCAGAAATCTCTCGTGTCCAGCATCGACACGTAAATGCAGATATCGTCGACACCATCTCAATAGATGATTGCCACCTGATATCCCCGGCCCCGGTCGGTATCCCCTGGATATCCGCCGTGCTAAATTGAACCCCGGTCAGTATCCCCTGGATATCTGCCGTGCTCATCTCTATCTCCGGTCAGTATCTGCTGGATATCTGCCGTGCTCATCTCTATCTTCGGTATCGAGTATCCTCGTTAGGCTCCCCACCTATAATGCGGCTATCCTGCCGCTCGGCCCCGAACCGAGTCTACCATGTATCCAACTGTATGCCTCCCGACTCAGTCTGGATAACTTGTAAATCCGTAACCGTATGACCCCCAACTCGGTTCGGAATTAAAATCAGAAAACACAAAACTCATGGTGGACGTTTAACTCATCATATCAAAAATATCAAGTAAGAAAAAAGAATACTTGCATAGATTATATTGATGATATATTATATATATACATATATAACAGTGTCCCATACCACCGATATATATCATCAGGAGTAAAATATCCAGAAAATCCATAAGAATCAAATACAACATTTATAGTACTAATATTCGTAAATTACAACAGGAATAAAGAAAGACTACGTAATTATATCACCTAGGCATAATGATCTCAATTCTACTGTGTCATAGCGCTACTAATGATGTGTAGTGTAGCATACGCGTCTATGCTCGTGCAACATGACAATCATTGGTATTTGTGCAAGTGTTCTACGGCGTAACAACCTATTTATATTTAACACATCTATAACAAAATGGCTCTACAGTGATATGGCAGTACCAATGAGGTGTAGTGTAACATATATTTACGTGCTTGTGCAGCATAGTACTCATTGGTAATTGTGCAGTGTTCTATCAGAGTGTTCGTATCGCAGAAACGGATAACATCAATAATATAATGCAAACATGTAAAGTAATCTAAACGTAACTATTGTAGATACTTGCTATGAGCTATACCATTATCTTTAGAAATGAGACGAAACGTTAAGTTTGAAATAAGGAAGTTGCCCTAGATTAAAATAGATATTCGTTTTGGAAATTGGCACCACATCCTAGTATTTTATTAAAAGACAAACGAATCTTAATTTTTAAAAGAATATAGCTCACTCAAGTATTACATCTTAAAACGGAATATAATCTAACTCTACGAATCAAACGATACTTTGACCATTATTCGGCATACGAATTTCATCATTTCCAATACATATAATTTCCTGTTTAATATCTTATCATATTGCTGTATCTGCATCATCTCAAGTACGGCATGATCACTCGTACAAATCCATTACCATATCCATGTCGTACGGATCTAACATCACGTACAGATCTTATTTAAAAGTAGGTATGGAACTTTATGCAAATGAAGAACATACTAGATGCAATACTATATCAATATCTTGCATAAATACTACACTAACTAGATATCATAATAATATTTATAAGGTTGCGGGGGTGCTATACGGCATCCACCCGATTTCCCCCGTAGATGTAAATTTACTCACTAACTTGATGAGCTTGCTGAAATCCATGCTGCTAAGTTCGTCAACTTCGTCTCGGAATCCTTCGCGATCGCACCTATAATCGTATTTAAAATCACATCGATGTAAATATCATATTGAAAACCAACACAACGAGCTAAGCACCCGTAGGTTAGAACCTACAGTATACTTAACCCAAAAACAATAATATGCCACTGAAATCTACGTATGAACGTCGATGTTTCAGTCGCAATACGAAATACGCAAAACCCGTATCGTAATATCAGAAATTTGATAAAACCTTTACTAAACATTCCCAGATTTTACTGTGTAAATATTTAGACAAAACAAACAATACAAAAACTTATAAAATACCAACACAAATCTACAGGAGGAAAAACCAACACCAAAAGCCACAAGAGGGCCGGCGTCGCCAGAAATGTCTTATATGTCACCGGTTCAACCAATGACTTGGAGCTTGGTCTTTTAAGTTAAGTCTTATAGTGGTCCTGTGATGCTTATGATGTTGCTAGTTTTTCTGTTTCTTATACCTATTTGTTAGTGTATATGCCCTAGAGGCCATTACTGTATCATACTAGCTTGTATATTACTTAATGGAAGCTTGGGATATTCACAGTTGTATACACAATCTTGCTCAAAATGGTAGTATGCTACTTGGTTTGTTTCTACTTCAATATGTGCATGTGTTTCTTTTTGGCATATCGCTTATACATATTAGTAGAGCCCTTAGGATCTTTGCTTGATTACCAACGTTGTGATAGCAGTCACACTCGTGGGGGCTGGGTAATCCACAAGCACATCCTTATGCAGGTCCCTAGTCGTAGGACTATCGAGACAGGGCATCGATACTCCGGAGTAGACTAGCGTATGCGCTTCTCATCCCAGTGTGGGAGACGGTCTGTCCCACAGCCGTCAGTACGTCGTACTTGAGATAGTATGCGGGTGCTCGTTAGGTTACGAGTACACTGGACAGGACTCGTCGGGAACTGTTGGTTGGTACTATACCTATCGTCAGCTATCAGTTCCCAGGTGACATGAGTACAGCTTAGTCCGCTGACTTGACACTGTCACTTCGCCTCGAGTGTGTTCCCACTGTACTTTGATTACTACCCTACCACGGCTCAAAGGAGTCTTGCAAACAGGTAGTAGTTGGGTGCAGTTCCGAAGCACTTGGAGGCAGTGACGGTTAGACAAGATTCGTCTCTCCCGGTATTGGGGGTTGACATCGCGCTGTGTCTAGGAGAGCCATTACACGAGTAGTCCCTGGCCAGGGCAAGCGAGATATACTGGTAGGTTTCCAGTGTTATCTCAGGGTGTTCTGGGCTACACTCCGACACGACTTGTACCGCTAGTAAGGGACTGACGTTTACCGCCCCCCTAGGCCCGCCATGCGATGTATCAGACGAACAGACCGAACTGTACAGAGATTGTCACATTCAGACTCAGTAGGAGTTCAGATGGGTTTCACCACGTCAGTCTTCTTGTCGGCATCTACCTGGGGACCGTTACGCACAGCTAGTGCCGCTTGCGGTCTGTGGTTAAACCCACTGCCAGCGTAGTGTCGAGTCTTTAGAGTCCCACACAGAAAGCTATTCGCCTTTAGGCAAAAGAGTTGAGGTCGCATGGTTTTGCGACAGGTCGCATGGTTTTGCGACAGGGTTCGGTCCCATCCATGCACTTGTGCACGTTTGGTGTCCGGACAGTTGACACTAGCGGGCTTTGGTTTAAGCCAGATCCTAGTGTACATTTTGGGATTGGTTTTATCTCGTTTGTATTCGTGTTCCTCGGAACGCGGATGCGGGTGTGTATGCACAGTTGACAGAGAGACAGAGGCAGAGGATTCTCATTGGGGTTGTTGACTGTTGACTGTTCACTGTTGACCATTGACTTTTGCTAAACCCTAATGAGAATAAGAAATATGATTAATGATAATATTAATTAAGTATTATTGTGTCATGGTTGAGATGAGGGGTTGACTTTGTTGACTTGTTGACTTTGTTGACTAGGTTGGACTAGTTGACCATCATCATTACAATGGCTATCATTTCATGGGAAAGACTTTTGCTTGCTTGTTTGATTTTGCAAAATGAGTGCATGAAATGATATGGACATTTTGACTTGAACCATCACATAATACTCAATTACTATTATGAGTAATCATGGTTTTGGATTATGAGAGCTTGGATGGCAAAAGAGTTACTCATTCTCTCATTTCATTTCTCTCTCTTGCTTGAGCTCTCCCTCTTGCTCTTCCTCTTGCTCTCTCTCTAGCTCTAGGCAACACCCTCTCATGAGTTGATAAACATTGCCTTAGAGATAAAAGGAAACCCAAATCACTTCTCTACTCATCCTAGTTCACAAGGTTTAGCAAACTAAGTGTTCTAGTTTCTTCAAGTTCGAAGAAGAAGCCAAAGGTAGAAGCTTTCAGGTGGATCCTGTTAGTTATATGTATGCCCTAGAGGCCATTCCTGTACATAGGATGTATATTGTAGTGGATGCTGGGACATATATAGGGAGGACTTTCTTGCTCGACATGATAGTATGCTATCTGGTTGCTCTTTACCTTAACATGTACACTCTTTGTCTCTCTGTTACATGTTGGTAAAGCCCTTAGGATGTGTGCTTGACTACCTGGACTATGATGCGGATCATACTAGTGGGGACATGGTAGTCCATAAGTACATCCTTCAAAGTCCCTAGTCGAGGGTGTATCGAGACGGGGCATCGATATACCAGAGTAGACTAGCGTATACCTTCTCGACCCATACAGATGGGCGATGGATGATCCCATATCCATTGGCGTTTGACATCAGAGATGATATATGGGTGCTCGGTAGAGACTGGGTACACTGGACGGACTCGCCGAGAACTCCCAGATGGTATTATACCTCACGTCAGATGGCAGTTCTCTGGTGACACTGGTACAGAGTAGTCTGTTGACCCGAGATCGTCATAGAGTCTTGTGTGGTTCCCACTGTGCTTTGATTTCCATCTTACCACGTCCAAGAGGGCGTGCAAAACGGTGGTTTTTGGGTACAGTCCCGAGTCACATGGAGGCAATGAGCGATAGGAGGGGATTCGTCTCTCCCGGTATAGGGGGTTGATGTTGCGCTGTGTTCGATTGGCTATAACAGGAAATCCCTGGCCAGGGTTGCTGAGATTTACTGGTAAGTGTTACCAGTAGTTTCTCGAATTGTTATAGACCTCATATCGATACGACTTATCAAGCTATTGGGGTCTGACGTTTACCACCCCTAGGCGAGATATGCGACATATCAGACGATCAGACCGGACTGTACGGTAGTGTTACTGGTCGGATTCACTGGAGTGTGAGCGGGCTTGCTCGTCGATCTTCAGATCGCTCAATACCCGGGTGGCCGTTACGTTTAGCAGACCGCTTGCGGCTTGTGGGTGCTTGATATGATCATCACCTGCTGCCGGCGTATTGACGAGTCTTTAGAGTCCTACACAGAGGTTTCCTTGCTCAAGCGAAACGAAATAGGAGCGCATATGAGATATGTGCGGGACCGAGAATAATACGAGTATGTGATACTGTATTCGATTCTCGCGATGTGACATTGATCGGTTATATGTGATATAGCCGGGTTATCGGATCAAGTGTTGATTCGATAAGATGTTACTAATGATACCAGTCGGTTATGTGCGTCATGACCGGATCGTTAAATCAAGTGTTGATTTAATGATTTAATGCATAATTATATATTTGATATATTACTTTGCATTAACTAGTATCGGTTCACTTTAAATGGATTTTCTCGCTCGGTTGTACGCATTGCATATGCGATATGATTTTGTGCACTTGTTTGTATCATATTTGATGATACATGCAATTTAGGATTTGTGTAAAGAATTAAACCTTGGTTAAAGAAATGGTTAGGGTTTTTATTTGATTATTCATTTATTCATTTGTTTTTATTTTTGGAAAATAAATTGCATAAAATAGAATGGTGGCTTTCTTTTGTCTTCTTTCATGAAGCTTCATGAACTTTTGACTTAGTCACCATTTTGTCTCATGCTTAACCCTAACCAATTCAATTAACTCAAGTTAATTCTCTACACCTAACCATGGTGAGAATTATGATAAGAATGGATTTTTATTTATTCTTTAAAACTTATCATAATTTTTATCATCTTCTTCCTCTTCTTCTTCTTCATGAAGATACCTTCCTCCATCAATGGTGATTGATGCAAATGAGTGAGAAATCCAATTCTAAAGTCTACCCACTTCCTATTTTCTCATCCTCTACCTCTTGCCAAGTAGTAGAGTGTGTTTCCTTCACAAGTTTTCATGGCTTGGTGAAGGTGGAGCTTGATTTAGCGATGCCTCGACGTAGATCATCTTCGGCATGGACATCGACGACCTAGCTTGCCCATTCTCCGACGAAGCCGACGCTAGAGCCCAGGAACTCATTTGGACAGCGAGGGGACTTCGTTGCGGAGCTATGGAGGTGGAGCACCGGATCTACAAAGGTTGTATTTCCGTATTCTTTATAGTTAAGTTGTTAACTAGTTTCTAGTTTCGCCTAAACTTTAGCCAACGATCCGTATTAGGGTTTCTCGGCACCTAGATTTTTTGAAATTGGCATGGTTGATGCCTTGTGAGACCTCATTAGGGTGCCTAGGAACCCTACAGTGGTATCAGAGCCTAGCTAGAGGCTTAGGCGAAGTCCAGACGGAATTTGAAGTCCGAACGAACCCGAAACCCGATCACAAACTTGCTCTCTGTACTTTTTCTAAAATCGTGGATTTTTCCAAATTAAAAATATGCAGAAAAATAAGCAGAGTTTTCTAAGAATTACGGTAAAAATTTTTGGTCGTAATTCCATCAAACAGCCGCGGAACCGCGGCCTTAGCCCACGTGGCGCGGCGGTTCCGCGGCAACACTGTTGCATCGTTGACCAAAATTTGCACAGTAATTATTAGTTTGCTGTGCTGAGTTCTCTGGGTATTTTTAATATTTTATTCAAGAGTTGAATTTTCTGGAGTTGTTTTGGGGATTCGGTGTTTCGATCGGGGTATCAAATTTTGTCTATTTGGCTTTCCGGATAATTTTTTGATTATGTTAAAAAGTTCGACCGGATATAAATACCCAATTTTTCCCCTGTCGGGAAATTTCCAAGTGTTGGATTTTTCCGAAGTTTAACGACGTTCTAAGTAGTGCAAGTAACGCGATGGACCCTCTAGAAGACAACAAACCTTAACTCAATTATGTGACCGTCTTGAACTGCCCTTTGAACCTTCGGGTTTGGGGCAGTACGGCGTGCCACATGTGAGGCGTTGGCTTGACCCTTCTACGGCTGGACCGTCGGTACTGAGGCACGAACTGAATGTTGTTAGACTTATTTCATGTGTTGGATTGTATCGGGAAAACTTGGGTGTTCGATTGTTCGATCGGAAAGTTTAACATTTTCTGTTTATCTGGAATGTGATACAATAATTGGAATTCACAAATAGTTATGAGATAACTGAATGAATGTTATAAACATAGCACTTTAGTCTCACTTGATCGGTTGCCACGGAATTTTGATGTGATCTAAAGTCCGTCGCAATCACGTAGCGTACGCGGATACTCGCCGGGTAAACTTAATAGACAGCCTCACGCCATTGCCCCGACCAAGTGACTGTAGGAGAACCCCGTCGCCGAAAGCATCCGTTCGGGTGCTCGCGGCAGCGGTGTTCCGCCTTGGTGCACTTCGTCGACGGTATCGGGGGTGCGGCCGTCTACTGAAGTTTGCGACGAGCATTCGATCAGGATGTCGGGAATCTTGTTGAATTACCCGACTTGATATTGAAAAGAGTTTTCGATAATGAGACTAAAATGCGGGGTTTATAATTGTTAGGCATGTGATGTCTAAGGTATTCATTTGGTCAGGCATGCGATGTCTGAGGTGGTTGCGGATTCCAACTGTTGTAGTTTTACACTTTCTTTTCTGTGACCGTAAGTGTAATATGTGATATCGCCGGTTTCGTTGCTATATGTCAACGACAATTGGGATGTGCATATTTACTTACGTTGATGACATGTGATGTTATGTGTTGCTGGATATGTTATATTGGATCGTCGTGTTTGAATAGCCGGGGTTTTTTATGTGAGATGAGTGTTTTTCATTTTCATTCATGTAAAAACTTGTATGTAATATTCTTTTATTGGGACGCTTCCAGGTTGCGGAAGTTGTCACCGTTTGTATATTATTTACTTTTCCGCACTAGGATAGACCCAAGGAGGGGAACACAAGTAACCGGGTTCTGGAGTCCAGTGGGAGACCAACTCGAGGAGTCGAGTCCGGGTCTCCTAACTCTAGAATTGGTAGGGTTGCTTGCCGCTCTCGTAGGGGTCTAGGGATGTGGGTTTGGCTATTCATCACGACCGTGGAATCCGTGTTTTATACTGGCTCGTATTGAAAACACGGACGTCCTAGTATATCCAATATTTCATATGTTTCTTCTGCTGCGGTATCTGTGATGTGATCATGTGATGTTCTTTGATAGATACTTTATATAGTATATATGATATATTATATAGATGTTACTTATGTTTTACACCCGCGCTAGCCCTGCCCTGCTCTGTCGTTAGTTACCTAACCTAACGGTGCACGAGGGGACATCGAGGCGAATGCGGATGGCATAAGTGTACGTCGTATTTATCTGTGATGTTTAGGTACTTAAATGATGGGACTTCATTAATGTGATTAATGAAATAAAAGAAACCTAAGATGTTGTAGAATCGAATTTCAAAATAAAAAAGGTAGCTACAGTTCTTGCTTTGCACAGAGGTATATGTGATATATCCTGCACCTTATTCGATGAGGAAAGGACCGAGATCCCTTCACTGGGAGTGACTCCTTTAGCAATAACCGGCAGATGCTACACACTCGGTTTGTCTTTTGATTGCTTTTAAGAGTTTTTGCTTTGCACAGTGATATATATGATATATCCCGCACCTCATTCGACGAGGAAAGGACCGACGATCCCTTCACCGGGAGTGACTCCTTTAGCAAAACTAGAAAAGCCTCAAAAACACTCCATTTTAAAATCATTTGATTCTACAACGATATCAAGTTCATTACGCAATAGGTTTTTAGAAAAACCTGACGTAGCCCTCCGTCATTTCAGATAAGTTGTATATAGTATTCGTGCTGCATTTGTTGGCTTTCGTCAAGGTGCAGTGTGCGGTAGCTATATGCTGCTTATCTGCTAGCATACGATGCGATTGGATTAGGGTAGTCGTGCGGCTTTGTTGGCTTTCGTCAAGGGTCGTGTGGGTGGGTTTAATTCAATCAAGAAATGTACGGGCTGAACTTGACTAGCGCGCTATGGTTTGTTGGCTTTCGTCAAGGTCATAGCACGTTAGGGGCAAAATATTATCGGGAATTTCAAGTGTTGAAATTTGCAATGAGATTGCATACCTTCTATGAGATAGTTGGATCCCGATACCCGCTGCGAGTAAGAGTTACTCCTGGGAGAGTTTTACATATTACAATTAGCCGATCAAGTAGGTGTCTAGAAAGGTGTCAACGGGGTTACGCCTCTGGGAAAACGAGGTTTACATTAATTAGGTTCGTGCGAAAGCACGGGGGACCTCCCTCAAAGTACCGACACTGGCCTGGCTGAAAGATTGGCGAACTTGTAGTGTGTAATTAATCCCGGCTAGTCTTTCCTTTTAGGGTTTGAAGGAAGATTTGATAAAAAGCAGTGGGAGCCATCCTGATTAGATAAAATAATAACCAATCTATTCTTGACAGAGCGCACGCTGAGTGTTTTCTTCTCTCTCTCTCCAGGTAGCGACCATATCACGCCTTAATCAAGATAATAATACGGATTATTGACTGAACCCGCTTGTTATACTGAGCTGGGGAACGTTGGTCCCGCTCCCACTTATAATTGTTATAAGACAGAGCAGGAAATTGGGGAATACCAGAATTCCCGTGCCGCCCAAACGAAGAGAGTGCATGCTGATGCATCATCTTCGGGTGTGTTCATTACAAAGAACTGTTTCTCTGTATCCTTTACGTCCTGGGTATGTGATACCAGATCAGGATCCCAGATATGTAATCTGTTACATAGGGCTACAGAAAGGTAGAGAACTGAGAACGGGTGATAAGTTTCATGAGGCAGAAAACGGGGCAAGAGTTGCAGCTAAGTCTGTTGGTCACTGTCACCCTGTATTACCAGAATACATTGATTCAGAACTAATGTTATTAGATACCGAACCTGATATACAAAATCATATCAGTCTCTTTATTAGTAAAGAAAGGATATAATTTTGTATTGATGGATAATGTTTTGAACATTTCCTATATTAAAAGTTGATCGGTTCAGGCACGTTATCTAAAAGCATTAATGTTCTAAATCAAACCACAGTTCTTAGTATACGGAACACACACAAGAGGAAGAGTTCAAAATGAACGAATCCTTCTTGAGGCATTGTAGACTAGGTCATATCAATGCGACCCGACTGGCTGAAGTTACATTTAGATGCATATTTAAATTAGTTTGAATTTACATCTTGTGAAACTCGCCAGTCATGTCACAAAGATAAGATGACCACAGCTCTGTTTATTGGAAACAGAGAAAGAGTTAGTAAACTCTTGGGATGATACATGTTGATGTATGTAAGGTCCCCTGTCTACACATGCCAGGACAGGTTCTTTGTACTTCATTACATTCTCTGATAATCTCTCAAGATTCAGACATATGTTCCTGTTGAAACATGAGTCCGAGCCTTTTGAGATATTCACATAATATAAGCAAGAAGTAGAGAACCAAAATACGGGTATAAGTATTATGTCCTTTGATGTGATCAAGGAGGAGAATACTTGAGCACGGAAATCCTGGACTATTCTAAAGGAGAATGAGATTCTCTCTCAGTATTACTCCTCCGTATACGCCATAGCACGATGGTATATCGGGGCGGAGCAATTGTACCCTATATGATAAGGTGTGCTCTATGATGAGTACTACTGAGTTACCTGTTTCCTTTTGGGTGTTATGCACTTGAGAAGTTGCATACCTATTGAATAGGGTTCGAATCAAATCAATGCCTACCACTTCATATGTGATATGGAAAGGGAAGAGCCCATTTCTTAAGTTAGTTAAGATTTGGGGTTGTCTGGCCTATGTCTGAAAGCAAAATCCGGACAAGCTCGAGGCAAGGTCTGTAATGTAGAACTGGAAAAGTTCCAGCTATACGAACTACAGCAGATGATTTGGTAGAACCGAAGGATTCAGTAGTAACCAACGAACCTCAGCCTCTCCGCCGATCTAGTAGGGTTCCTCACCCACCTGAGAGATACTTCTGTTTCTCTATGACAGTGGGAGCGAGGATTGCATCATGAGATGATGACCCAACTAGTTTCGAGCTAGCCATCAAAAGTGAGACTCTGTAAGAATGGCTGGATGTTTATCGATCTGAGATGGAATCCTTATACACCAACAAAGTATGGACTTTGGTTGCTATATCTAAAGGGTTAAATCCCCATCAGGAGCAAGTATATCTTGAGAAGATTACTTGGTGTACATGGAAAAGTTGAGACTTTCAAAGCTAGACTTGTTAAAGGTTTTCGTCATCGACCAGGCGTGGATAATGATGAAACCATTTCCAATATCTATGCTTAAGTCCATCCAGATACTACTTGTCACGGCTACATACCATGACTGCGATATCTGGTGGTTGGGTGTCTTGACTGCTTTTCTAAATGATGATTTAGAAGAGAGCGTCTATAAGTACACAGCCAGAGGGCTTCGTAGACAGTGGGAGCAGCGGAAACGTGTGCAAGATGCTTTATTTGATAAAGCAGGCATCGCGGAGTTGGAACATCTGTTTTGATGAATTAGTCAAAGAAGTTGACATCATCAAAATGGTAGATGAACCTTGTATAAACAAAAAGGTAGTAGGGAGTATGGTGATGATCCTCGTAGAGTACATGGATGACATACTCTTGATAAGAAAAAAGTTTCTTATGCTACGCTCGGTCAATCTCCGCTTATCACTAGGATTCTCCATATAGGATCAAAGTAATACTTACTAAATCCTGGATTTTGGATCTATGAGATAGATTTAATTGGATGTTAGGATTCTCACTAGTTGTAGTGAGATGGTATCAATCGATCCTGGGGAGAATCACTGGAAGTGTTCCAGGGTGATAAAGACGACTGAATGTCAGTCGCAGGCATTGTCTTTACCCTCAGTAAAGGGACGGTATGTTGGAAGGGTTCCAAGCTAGATACCGTGACATACTAGACGATAAAGGCAGGATACATCGCTACTTAAGATGCTACCAAAGAGGCTGTTTGGGTGTATATTGGTTCATGAGATGAACTATGTACCTTCCATTGTGTGACAATGGAGTTGTGGCTTATGCCAAGGAACGCAGGTCCCATCAGTGATCCAGACATGTTCTAAGGCAGTATCACTTGATCATGGAGATGGTTGATCTCCATGGTGATCAAGGTTAGGAGAGCAGACTAAGAGGACAACACGGCGGATCCACTCACGAAGGCCTATTCCCAGAGAGAGACTTTTATGGGATGGTTGAGTATGAGATACTACAACCACTGCTACAGATGGCCCTAGTGCAAGTGGGAGATTGTTAGTTATATGTATGCCCTAGAGGCCATTACTGTACATAGGATGTATATTGTAGTGGATGCTGGGACATATATAGGGAGGACTTTCTTGCTCGACATGATAGTATGCTATCTGGTTGCTCTTTACCTTAACATGTACACTCTTTGTCTCTCTGTTACATGTTGGTAAAGCCCTTAGGATGTGTGTTTGACTACCTGGACTATGATGCGGATCATACTAGTGGGGACATGGTAGTCCATAAGTACATCCTTCAAAGTCCCTAGTCGAGGGTGTATCGAGACGGGGCATCGATATACCAGAGTAGACTAGCGTATACCTTCTCGACCCATACAGATGGGCGATGGATGATCCCATATCCATTGGCGTTTGACATCAGAGATGATATACGGGTGCTCAGTAGAGACTGGGTACACTGGACGGACTCGCCGAGAACTCCCAGATGGTATTATACCTCACGTCAGATGGCAGTTCTCTGGTGACACTGGTACAGAGTAGTCTGTTGACCCGAGATCGTCATAGAGTCTTGTGTGATTCCCACTGTGCTTTGATTTCCATCATACCACGTCCAAGAGGGCGTGCAAAAAGGTGGCTTTTGGGTACAGTCCCGAATCACATGGAGGCAATGAGCGATAGGAGGGGATTCGTCTCTCCCGGTATAGGGAGTTGATGTTGTGCTGTGTTCGATTGGCTATAACCGGAAATCCCTGGCTAGGGTTGTTGAGATTTACTGGTAAGTGTTATCAGTAGTTTCTCGAACTGTTATAGACCTCATACCGACACGACTTATCAAGCTACTGGGGTCTGACGTTTACCACCCCTAGGCGAGATATGCGACATATCAGACGACTAGACTGGACTGTATGGGAGTGTTACTGTTTGGATTTGTAAGTCCATGCTACCCTTCCTCGGTACTTACGGGGTTGCGGAAGTGGTGAAAAACGATTTTCAAGAGGGTGGTAACATAAACTTATAATACGGATCTTTGTTAAACAACTAACTAACAACCTAACTTGAGTTTTACCTACTCGGTTAGGGGGCTATACCTTTCTTGAACTCCTTCGTCTTCAACTCCTCCCGGTGTATGGATCGGCCTCACCTCGTCGTCTCCTTGCGCCGAAGATGGATCCACCCGAAAGCTTCTACCTTTGGCTTCTTCTTCGAACTTTGAAGAAACTAGAACACTTGGCTTGCTAGGCCTTGTGAACTAGAATGAGTAGAGGATTGTTTTGGTGTCTTTTTATCTCTAAGGCAATGAGTCTCAACACATGAGAATGGTTTTCCTTGAGCTAGAGAGAGCAAGAGGAAGAGGGAGAGCTTTAGCAAGTGATAGCAAGAGAGAGAAATGAAATGAGAGAATGAGTAACCCTTTTGCCAACCTCTCTCCCATAATCCAAAAAGAATAATAATAATAATAATAATAATAATAATAATAATTGAGTATTATGTGATGGTTCATAACATATCAAGTGGCATTATCATTTCATGCACTCATATTGCAAAGCATAACAAGCAAGCAAAAGTCTTTGCCATGAAATGATAGCCATTGCAATGATGATGGTCAACTAGTCCAACCTAGTCAACCGGTCAACAAAGTCAACAAGTCAACAAAGTCAACCACTCATCTCAACCATGACACAATAATACTTAATTAATATTATCATTAATCATATTTCTTATTCTCATTAGGGTTTAGCCAAAAGTCAACAGTCAACAACCCCAATGAGAATCCTCTGCCTCTGTCTCTCTGTCAACTGTGCATACACACCCGCATCCGCGTTCCGAGGAACACGAATACAAACGAGATAAAACCAATCCCAAAATGTACACTAGGATCTGGCTTAAACCAAATCCCGCTAGTGTTAACTGTCCGGACACCAAACGTGCACAAGTGCACGGATGTGACCGAACCCTGTCGTAAAACCATGCGACCTGTCGCAAAACCATGCGACCTCTACTCTTTTGCCTAAAGGCGAATAGCTTTCTGTGTGGGACTCTAAAGACTCGACACTACGCTGGCAGTGGGTTTAACCACAGACCGCTAGCGGCACTAGCTGTGCGTAACGGTCCCCAGGTAGATGCCGATAAGAAGACTGACGAGGTGAAACCCATCTGAACTCCTACTGAGCCTGAATGTGACAATCTCTGTACAGTCCGGTCTGTTCGTCTGATACATCGCATGGCGGGCCTAGGGGGCGGTAAATGTCAGTCCCCTAATAGCGGTACAAGTCGTGTCGGAGTGAAGCCCAGAAGACCCAGAGATAACACTGGAAACCTACCAGTATATCTCGCTTGCCCTGACCAGGGACTACTCGTGTAATGGCTCTCCTAGACACAGCGCGATGTCAACCCCCAATACCGGGAGAGACGAATCCTGTCTAACCGTCACTGCCTCCAAGTGCTTCGGGACTGCACCCAACTACTACCTGTTTGCACGACTCCTTTGAGCCGTGGTTGGGTAATAATCTAAGTACAGTGGGAACACACTCGAGGCGAAGTGACAGTGTCAAGTTAGCGGACTAAGCTGTACTCATGTCACCTGGGAACTGATAACTGACGATAGGTATAGTACCAACCAACAGTTCCCGACGAGTCCTGTCCAGTGTACTCGTAACCCAATGAGCACCCGCATACTATCTCAAGTACGACGTACTGACGGATGTGGGACAGACCGTCTCCCACACTGGGATGAGAAGCGCATACGCTAGTCTACTCCGGAGTATCGATGCCCTGTCTCGATAGTCCTACGACTAGGGACCTGCATAAGGATGTGCTTATAGATTACCCAGCCCCCACTAGTGTGACTGCCATCACAACGCTGGTAATCAAGTAAAGATCCTAAGGGCTCCACTAATGTGTATAGGTGATATACTAAAATAAACACATGTACACATTGAAGTAGAAACAAACCAAGTAGCATACTACTATATTGAGCAAGATTGTCTATACAAGGTGAATATCCCAAGCTTCCATTAAGTAATATACAAACTAGTATGATACAGTAATGGCCTCTAGGGCATATACACTAATAATCTCCCACTTGCACTAAGGCCATGTACTGGCGTATCGAAGACCTATCATCTCGAGCAGCCGCTCGAACTGAGTCTGGGGTAAGGCCTTTGTGAGTGGATCAGCAGTGTTATCTTCCGTAGAAACTCTCCGAACCTCGATCTCCTGGAGACCCACGATCTCCCTGATCAGGTGATACCGCCTCAAGATGTGTCTGGACTTCTGATGGGACCTGGGTTCCTTTGCTAAAGCTATAGCCCCGTTGTTGTCGCAATACAGAGGTATTGGATCAACAATGGATGGAACCACCTGAAGTTCAGTTAAGAACTTCCTTATCCAGACAGCTTCTGTTGCGGCATCTGCAGCAGCGATATATTCCGCTTCCATCGTCGAGTCAGCAACGGTTTCCTGTTTGGAACTCTTCCAACACACCGCCCCTCCATTGAGGGTAAAGACATAACCCGATGTGGACTTAGAATCATCCTTGTCACTCTGGAAGCTGGAGTCAGCAAAGGCCTCGATCTGGAGGTCTTTTCCGCTATTCACCAAGAACATCTCCTTAGTCCCTCTCAGGTACTTGAGAATGTTCTTTACTGCTATCCAGTGTTTCTCCCCAGGGTTAGACTGATATCGGCTTACCACACTCAGTGCATAAGCTACATCTGGTCTGGTACACAACATCGCATACATTATAGAGCCTACCGCAGAAGCGTAGGGTATAATAGACATGCGATCCCTTTCCAAATCAGTCTTGGGAGACATCTCTTTGGAGAGGGTGATCCCGTGACAAGCCGGTAGATTACAGCGCTTGGAATCTTCCATACTGAATCTTTTCAGTATGGTGTCGATGTACCTGGACTGTGAGAGTCCCAGTATCCTCTTGGATCTGTCACGATAGATTCGGATCCCCCGAATGTATGAGGCATCACCCAGGTCTTTCATGGAGAACCTGTGTGACAAGAACCCTTTGACAGATTGTAGCATAGGAATGCCATTTCCTATTAAGAGAATGTCATCCACGTATAAAACGAGGAATACTACAGTTCTCGCTACAAATCTATTATAGATGCATGGTTCATCTGGATTTTTGATAAAGCCAAATTCTTTGACCGTCTTATCAAAACAGATGTTCCAACTCCGCGATGCCTGCTTTAGTCCGTAGATGGACTTAAGCAACTTGCACACCTTTCCGCTGCTCCCACTCTGAATGAAACCCTCTGGCTGGTCCATATAAACACACTCCTCTAAATTTCCATTTAGAAAAGCGGTCTTTACGTCCATCTGCCGAATCTCATAATCGTGGAAGGCAGCAATGGCAAGAAGGATCCGAATGGATTTCAGCATAGCTACTGGAGAAAAGGTCTCGTCATAGTCCAAGCCAGGTCTTTGACGAAAACCCTTTGCAACCAGTCTAGCTTTATAGGTCTCAACCTGTCCATCTACACCAATCTTCCTTTTGAAGATCCACTTGCATCCTACAGGTTTTACCCCATCTGGAGCAACGTCCAACGTCCATACTTTGTTGGTGTACATGGACTCCATTTCGGTCCGCATTGCATCCAGCTATTTTACCGAGTCAACGCTCTGAATGGCCTGCTGGAAGCTAGTCGGCTCATCATAATCAATGATGCAATCCTCTCTATCCCCGTCTATGAGAAAACCATAGTATCTCTCGGACGGATGAGACTGCCTACTACTCCTGCAGAGTGGTGCAGGAATGTCATGATCTTTCGAACCCTCTGGTTCTTCTAAGCTTTCAGTAATAGCTCGTGGTTCTAGAATTTCTTCCAGTTCTATTGCGCTCCCACTTATCTGATTCTCCAAAATCTGAGTTTCCAAGAAGTGGGCATGCCGAGAAACAAAAAACTTTTGTTCCTCTTCACAATAGAAGAAATATCCCTTGGAGTTCTTTGGATATCCCACAAACTTGCACTGTACTGAGCGTGCTTCGAGCTTGTCCGCATGCTGCTTTTTGACAAAAGCTGGACTTCCCCATGTCTTAATGTGATTAAGATAGGGTCTCTTCCCAGACCACATGTAACATTTCAAAAAAATAAAATATTATTTTTGGGAATTTTCAGAATTTAATATTAATTTTCGTGAATATTTTAATAGTCGGTATAATTAAATACCGATAAATGGTGAAAATTCCGGAGAAAATTTTGGAAATTCTAAAATAGGGTATTTTGTGGAAATATGCTATTTTACAGTTTTTGTGATGAATTATATGCGACTTTGGTGTCAACCGCGATTAAAAATCGCTAATTGGATTTTTGGCATTTTTTGCAAAGAATGTGCACATAACATTTCCTACACTTGTCCTACTTGTCTCATGTTTTGGACTCATGATGGCCTAGGGTTGGACCATGCTTAGGTGACCATGGTGGCTTAAACCTCTTGATTAGGTTAATTGGGTTAATTAGGATTTTGGTGTTGATTAAGGATGATTAGGGTAGGTTGACATTTGGTAGGAGAGAGAGAGGGGATTGGATGGTTGTCATGCAACATTCATGAGAGAGGGAGTGGTGGCTAGGAAGTGTCACACTCCATTTCTTTTCTCAACTTTTAAATACCTATTACATCTCTCCCTCTCACTCAAACACCACACCACCATCAATCCTACACCTTACACACAACACCCCAACACATCAGCCACCATCAACATATTTCAGCCCAACCCCATCCTCAACATCAGCCCCCAAATTTCTGCAACACCAGCTGCAACCCCATCATAACAACACATACCATCCTTTAACACAATAGCTTAACACCACAAACCAATACCCCAACCTGAAACAACAACAGCAGTAGCTGCTGCACACAGCCACAAGAAAAAGAGAGAGAGGGTTGCAAGCAACAGCAACACTCATTCAAGTGAAAACCAGCAGCAGCTGATGTACCACATCAGCCCCCAATTGATCAATATCAGCCCCTTTTATCAACACATCAGCCCCCTTTATCATCAACATCAGTTTCATAACCAACCACACCACCATACACCACAACCTCAGCCCAAAACAAAACACAACAGCCCCAGCAGCAGCTGCAGAATCAGCCAGCAACACCATAAACCCCTGCAGCAACATACAACACCACCACAACCTTTCCCACAACATCAACAACAACTTAAACAGCAGCTGATGTAAAAGTTCAGCCACCATCAGTACATCATCAGCCCAATTTTCATCATTTCAGCCACAAATCAGCCCAACACTTTCAGCACACATTCACATCAGCATCATACACACACAACATCAGCTCATTTTCAGCCCAAACAGCCATTTCAGCACTACATCAGCCCCAATTCAATCAACATGAGCAGCCATATCAGCCCCCATATCAACCCATCAGCACACTTCAGCCCCCCTCCATCAACACCTTTCAGCCACCTGACATACATCAGCTGCAACAGCAGCAAGAACAGCCCCAATACCACAACATCAGCCCAATTTTTATCACTTCAGCTGCAACACCATCAACCCATATCAACACTTCAGCCACTCCTACTTGTGCTGCTGCTCAAACATCAGCAACAAAAGCACCAGCTCAACACATTTCAGCCCCCCTGCATCAGCAGTAGCTGAACCTGCAGCAGCTACATCATCATTCAGGCAACCCCATTCAAACCACACCATACCCCCCATCATATTTCAACTCCATCCCACACAAAACCTAACCCCAACACTTCTGCTGCTGCACTCAGCCACAACCACCACAACAACAGAAAAACAAAAGAAAGAAAAGATTGCAAGCAACAGCAACAGCCTGAGCAGCTTCAGCAACAGCTGCAACAGCAACTACAGGAGCTCTAGAAGCAGCTCAGCAGCAGCAGACCCTTCTCCTCCTTCTCCTTCTTCCCTTCTCCTTCATCTAAGATTCCTTGAGGTATAATCCCACAACCCAACTCCTATTTTGCCAAGTTCTGGTTATATAGCTGAAATTTAGTGTTTATATGGTGATTAGTGCTAGTTTAGGCAAATTTGAGTGAGACTTGACCAAGTGTTGGTTTTGATGGTTGGTATAGCCTTACTAGGTGTTGTTAAGACCGGTTTAACCAAGATTTGTCCCAGATTTCACCCATACACCAGAAGTGTTCGACTTGGCGTATTTTAACGATTTTGCCGATCTTGTGACCTTTATGGAGTCTGCTACAACCCGAGACCTCCTAAAATAATATTGACTTGGCAGTGTGCTGTGCAGGCAGATAGAAACCAACACTCAAAGACCTAGCCCCCAACTCCCATTTCTGGCTGCAGTTTTATTCCCCCTGGCCGCAATTTGTGGCCAGAGCAGGGGAAACCCCCCTCGTTTTGCGTGCACAGCCCTATTTCATGTAAACTTGACCCCCTGTATGTCTAGTTTTGACTGCTTCCAGCTAGGGTAAAATCTGGGTTGATTTTCATGAGTTGGCGTATGATTTACGACCTGTTTTCCATATGGATTTTTGGTATTCGATGTTCGTTCTGTCGGGTGGCGTTTGGACGTCAACGACAGTGGATATTGGCTGTGTTTGCACGCACGACTACAGGTTTTTACCTATGGGCATAGCGTGCACTATTTTGGTTTCCGACATGATTTTTATAAGTTTTAGCGTGTGATATCCTTGTAGGTACCCCACGTGGTGTCGAGGCGTTGGAGATGCAAATGGCGATATCGGCACCGGCGCACATAATCAAGGTGAGTAGATTTATATCTACGGGGAGAAGTCGGGTGGATGGCGTATAGCACCCCCGCAGTCCGGGGTGATGTATACGGATGCATATACACACCAACAATCTATTATTTGTTGTTGGGATTAATTATCGATGTTTAAATGGATATTGGTATATTGGATTGGTGTAAGGTTACGAAACCTTAAGGTAGTGGGTGCACTACACATACATTCACACATTTACATGCTTGCATACATCCTTATTTCATATGTGGTTATGGGATTCTATATAGATATGTGTTCATACGGGTTTGGGATTATGTGTTCACATACGGATTTGAGGATGATATATGGGATTGATATGAGTCGATGAGTTGATATGAGATTATGATATCGGTGATATGATAAAATTCATGATTGAGATACGTCTTGTTACTTTAGAGGATTTTGGGAAATGATGCCATAGGAATGGTGACATAGATAATGATCGACATGTGATTATGATACACGATAGGATATGATATGATATGATATGACAGGATACTTATGATAGGCTGCCTTGGGCGATGTATACTCTTGGTGATGATATATGATGATAATATTGACCTATACTAGACTGTCGATCAGTAGTCAGGTCTTCATTATAGTGATAATGTTAGCATTGTACTAGACATAGGTCAGTACCCAGATTATGATAATTGATAAAGAGAATACCTGATGAGTAATATAATGATTGTGATATTGACCCGTACCCAGACTTAGGGATGCCGTACGACGGATTTACGTACGAGCTATATTTTGATGTTTGATCCGCCTACTTGACTTGGGAATAATCAATTATAGAGATATGGTATCGGATGTGATATGATCGAGGCGGGATCACCGACTATATATATATATATATTTATATGTATCGACTCAGAGATTAGGCGGTTTCCCTTACCTACTGTTGGCTTTAGCTCAGCCTTAGTGGTGTAGCTATAGGACTCTTATGATATTAGATGCAGTTTAGCTATCTTTGTGTTTAGCATTCAGCTCCCGTATATTATTATAGTTGCTCTGCATCGCATACTGTTATGATTCATATTCTATTATTGATATCCTGCTGCTAGGACACCAGCACCATTACCGATGATGCGTATGTACCACGTACACTTATTTGCTGTCGCACACACATCTTCATCGGTAATTGCCATGTCACGTACACTTAGAGAATATTATTGCCTGATTTAGCTTGTTAGCTAGTAGTGACATGATATTAGTGCATTGCCTTATATGCCAGCTTGACATTGTAGCTATTGCTCGTCACATCATGCATACTGTTGTTCATTATATGCCGCATTCATGGATTCTAATGCTTATATTCATGGTTTACATACTATTGATGATTCGGATTTCCATGATGTTTTCTGGATTTGGAGGAAAACCGCAAAACATATATATACTGCTTTCTCTCCTTTTAAATAAATGCGGTTTTTCCATGATGTTCGATTCATCCACCATGAGTTTTGCTGATGGATTTCGAGACCCGATTCGAGGAGGCGGATGAACCGTTTCGGGTACATGGTGGGCCCGGTGCGGTACCCTGGGGCAAGAAGATCGCAGGAGATGGCGTTGAGCCTGGCAGGGGAGCACTACCGACCGGTGATATTACCCGACACGTCAGATATCCGGAGGATACCGTCGTAGTCATGAGATGGATGGTAGGGGCCGATCTGGACTGACGGCGCCCTGGATATTATGATTGAGACATTGAGATTTGAGATATTGAGGTACAGAGATTGTGATACAGATATATCGAGATATTGAGATTTATGTTTTGTGCCGATGCTAGGCACTGTTTTATGCTGATTTCATTATGATACATCATTTAAAATACAGAAATCTCACAAAGTTATGAAAGCAGTTTTCTTCAGTACATGCATTCTGTTTCATGCATTCATACATCATTCATACGATATATTGCCACCTGATGCACTGACACAGGCACATGGGTTTACACTTGGGTTAGATATTTACCCTAGACATGGTTAGAGATTGCTGATTATATATTTGAGGATTATATATATTATGATCGTATGACCTAGGATTGCGTCATACATGCGATTTTATGTTCGTAGATCTTTTTCTACTCACGAGTTGGCAACTCACCCCCGTTGTGCCCCAGTTTCTTGCAGGTTTGCCGTACAAGTTCCATTACGGCTTTGCGGGCACGGTTTCTTTTCGGGTGACTTGCTAGTAGGTGGGTTTATTGTATCTTACCCATCATTATACCTTGTATATTATATTTCAGTTGTATCTAGAATTTCCATCATCCAAACATGTATTTATTTTTGAGATAGAGACCAGTAATGTTATTCTTTCGACCTTAGAGTCGCGTGTTATTTTTCCATGGGTTTATGCTGGTTGAGTTTCATTTCTATTGTGATCCTCGCCTTTAGGCGTTGTATATTATGTTGCATACAGGTTGTTTTGATATGGTTCTTCCTACTCTCTACTCCTTTCCTTGGTTTGGATTTCTGGGTTCGGCTTACTTAGGGTACGTACGCCTCGAGACGTTCGTAGTCTAAGTGTCGGTCATATTCCGTACTTTCGGGACGTGACACCACATCTGATATGGTGTAGTAGGCACAGTCTTAGTTGGAACTCGGTTCAAAAGGTATGCAGCTGATTCTAGTGCATATCCCCAGAATGATCGCGGTAACTCAGCGTTACTAATCATAGACCGTACCATATCCAATAGGGTTCGGTTCCGTCTCTCCGATACACCGTTGTGTTGCGGAGTGTATGGAGGAGTAAGCTGAGAGAGAATTCCATTCTCTTTTTAGTAATCCAGGAACTCGGCACTCAAGTATTCACCACCTCGATCCGATCTCAGTGTCTTGATATTTTTGCTGGTTTGTTTTTCTACTTCATTCTTATACTCCTGGAATTTTCCAAAGGCCTCGGATTTATGTTTCATTAAGAAGACATAACCGTACCTTGAAAAGTCATCCGTAAAAGTAATGAAGTAAGAATAACCGCTTCGCGCATGTGTAGACAATGGACCGCACACGTCGCTGTGTACGAGTCCCAAGAGCTCGCTCGCTCTTACTCCGTGTCCAGTGAACGGAGTCTTTGTCATCTTTCCTTTGAGACAGGATTGACAAGTGGCATACGATTGATATTCGAACGGATCCAAATATCCTTCTGTATGTAACTTCGTCAACCTTCTCTCATTGATGTGACCCAGTCTACAATGCCATAAGAAAGTCCGATTTATTTCCGGAGACTTTCTTTTGTGTGTATTCTGGACATTGAAAATCTGTGGTTGGTTTAGTACGTATATACCATTGCTTAATGTACCTGACCCAATCAGAACTTGATTAAGGTGAATGTTTACAACATTACTTACAAACGCAAATTCATAACCTTCTTTAGAAATCAAAGATACAGAAATGATATTACAAGTTGCGTTGGGTAAAAAAAGCAATTACGTAAAACCAAAACATGTCCATTTGACATTCCCAGGTGATAGTCCCCCACGGCCTTAGCATCCATGCTAGCTCCGTTTGAACTTTGAGGGTCATGTCACCTGCCTTCAAAACCCTACGGTTTCTCAACGCCTGCAAAGAATTACAGATATGAGATCCTAATCCGGTATCCAATACCCAGGAACTAGAGTTTATTGATAGACAGTTTTCAATAACATACACATCTGAAGCTGAAGCCGCAACATGCTTCAGATCCTGTGTTCTGGCTTTCCAAGCCCTACAATCTTTCTTCCAGTGTCCACTCTTGTGACAGTAAAAGCATTCTTCCTTATCCACAAGCTTTCCTGCTACCTTTGTTGCTTTTGTCTTTCCTTTCGTATCCACTTTACTAACACCGCCCCTTGGTTTGGCGGGGGCTTTCTTCTTCTTTCCCTTGGCTTTTGCCTTGGATCTAGAAGAGGAAGATCCTCCTACAAACAAAGTGGATGTTTCCCTACCTTTCTGTAGGGTGCCCTCTGCACTCCTCAGCATGTTGAGGAGTTCTGAAAGTTCAACTTCTTTTTCTTGTAAGTTGAAGTTCAGGATAAACTGGGCGTAAGTGGAAGGAAGGGACTGGAGAATCAAGTCCGTATAGAGCTCGTTCTCTAACGTGGTCCCAAGGTCCGCGAGCTCCTCAATGAAGCCAATCATCTTAAGTACGTGTTCCACCACCGATGATCCGATGGCCAACCTTGCCGAAAATAACTTTTTCGACACTTCGTATCTTGCGATACGAGATTGCCCTCCATACAGTTCTTTTGTATGGAGAAATATGGATTCAAGGTCCATATTCTCGTGCCTCCTCTGATGTTCTTTGTCCATAGAGGCAAGCACGAGGCACCTGGCCTTCGCGCAATCGATCTCCCAAGTCTTACGGATTTCCTTGTCCGCGACGCTGGAGGTGGGACCTGGGACAGGGGGAGCTTTAGTGGTAAGGAGATACCCCAACTTGTCATAAGTGATTGCCATTTTGACATTCCTGAGCCAATCTTTATAGTTTGGCCCTGTCAGTATGTTTTTATCTAGTAATAACTTAAGTCCGGTCATGATGTTTGGTCACTGCAATTAGGAGAGAGAAGAAGAAACACTTTAGCATGATGCTCTTGCAAGTTTAGAGTGGTTTTTAATTTGTCTAAACAGGATGGCTCCCACTGTCTCTCGAATCCCTCCTCAAACCAAAAGGAAGAATTAGTCAGGATCAATCTCACCGTACAATACTTTCTTAACTGTTCGGCCAGGCTGGTGTCGGTACTTCGAGGGAGGTTTTCCAACTCTTTCGCGAAGTTCCTTAATTAAATAACCTCTTTTCCCTGGGGGCGTAGCCCCGCTAACACCTTTCTAGACACCTACTTGGTTTATAGCATTGATCGTTAAGTGAGAAATTTCCCGAGGAATAGCATATACTCACAGTAGGATTGGGATCCAAATATCATTGCGTGACAAAACTGAAGGAATCCTACCAAAATCATCACACTCCAAATGGTATGCAGCGCTAGCAAGTTTCAGTTCTTTTGAAACTCCCGATGTGGATTTTTGCCCCATGCTCTTATGACCTTGACTTCGGCCAAAATATCATAAGTCACATGTCAAGTTCTACCCGTCATTCTTCAGGTTAATTTGAGCCCATCCGCACATACCCTTGACTTTGGCCAAAATGGTAGAACGACTGCCCCAAACCAACACATCTATCTATGCTGCACATGAATACCCAATAGCTACCAATCATTATGCCTTGACTTTGGCCAACATACATAGCTTGAATACTATTGACCATCCATGTGAAACGACGGAGGGCTACAAATCGTTTTGGCGAAACCGTGAACGTAGTGAACTTGATATAATCGATGGAACGAGATAGCTTTTAAAAGGAGTGGCTTAAGCTCCGCGTTTAAAAGTTCTTTTTGAAAAGAAACCGAGTGGTTTTTGAAAGTGTTCCAACGAATTTTACTTGGTTTATTTTTCTTGCATTAATTCCAATGCGTCCCATCATTTAATCCTACCATTGCAGAAAACAACCAAAATATGACGTACGCTTATGCCATCCGCATTCGCCATGGGGCCCCGTCATTACCCGTTAGGTTACTTAACTAACGACAGAGCGGGGGCTGGACTAGCGCGGATGCAAAACATAAGCAACGCCTAAATAATATCATACATAGATATATTGCAATGATAGCCATTTCAGATCACAGATGAACACATTGGATATACTAGGAATCCGCAATTCGTACGAGCCTGTAACGAAAAGCGGATTACACGGTCGCGATGAATAGCCAATACCCCACCCTAGACCCCTACGGGTGCGGCAAACTACCCGCCAAATATCCGAAGTGGAGCAACCTCCCTCAACGACGTGAGTAGGCCACTCGGCACTTCGAGATACCCGGTAGTTTGTGCACCCCACCTTGGGTCTATCCTAGGAGCAAAAACAGTAAAAAGAAATTATACAATGACGGCTACAATCCTGACCCGGTTGTGCGGCCAAAAATAATATTACATCAATTTACATATTACATGAATTGAAAGATAAAAGAAAACCCTCATCTCCCAACCCCCCGGCTATTCATCCGCGACAATCCAATGAATTCATATACACATACCATCAACATTACAGATCACAGATATGTATAACCCCCACTAATCGACGCATAGCGATTAGCGGACGTTCAATACATATAACACATCACAGATATATACCCGTCAGCTTAAGTCTTTAGAAGTTCGATCAAAATACGGATTTTCAAGCCCCAAAAACTAATTTTTCTTTCTGGAAAATCTGGGCAGAAAAGACATATTGTAAAAATCCCAAAATACCCCCAGAAACACACTGCAAGAAATTTGAGCCACGACCGACTCAACTCGGCCGCGGATCCGCGGCCGGAGCGTGCTCCCGCCGCAGTTCCGCGGCGCATTGAACGGTTCTCTGGACCAAATTTCTTGAGTGTCTTTTAAAAAGCCTGAGTCGATTTTTGGAGTATGATTTATCATTTTTTGAATAGAATATAGAATCGACAGAAACTTGATTTTCCGGGTGTTTTTCGTGACTTTTTCTCCGATCGAATTTCTAGTTACTTTGCTAACATGTTAGATAGTGTTTAACTAGGCTCTGATACCACTGTAAGTCCATGCTACCCTTCCCCGGTACTTACGGGGTTGCGGAAGTGGTGAAAAACGATTTTCAAGAGGGTGGTAACATGGACTCATAATACGGATCTTTGTTAAACAACTAACTAACAACCTAACTTGAGTTTTACCTAATCGGTTAGGGGGCTATACTTTTCTTGAACTCCTTCATCTTCAACTCCTCCCGGTGTACGGATCGGCCTCACCTCGTCGTCTCTTTGAGCCGAAAATGGATCCACCCGAAAGCTTCTACCTTTGGCTTCTTCTTCGAACTTTGAAGAAACTAGAACACTTGGCTTGCTAGGCTTTGTGAACTAGAATAAGTAGAGGATTGTTTTGGTGTCTTTTTATCTCTAAGGCAATGAGTCTCAATACATGAGAATGGTTTGCCTTGAGCTAGAGAGAGCAAGAGGAAGAGGGAGAGCTTTAGCAAGTGATAGCAAGAGAGAGAAATGAAATGAGAGAATGAGTAACCCTTTTGCCAACCTCTCTCCCATAATCCAAAAAGAATAATAATAATAATAATAATAATAATAATAATTGAGTATTATGTGATGGTTCATATCATATCAAGTGGCATTATCATTTCATGCACTCATATTGCAAAGCATAACAAGCAAGCAAAAGTCTTTACCATGAAATGATAGCCATTGCAATGATGATGGTCAACTAGTCCAACCTAGTCAACCGGTCAACAAAGTCAACAAGTCAACAAAGTCAACCCCTCATCTCAACCATGACACAATAATACTTAATTAATATTATCATCAATCATATTTCTTATTCTCATTAGGGTTTAGCCAAAAGTCAACAGTCAACAACCCCAATGAGAATCCTCTGCCTCTGTTTCTCTGTCAACTGTGCATACACACCCGCATCCGCATTCCGAGGAACACGAATACAAACGAGATAAAACCAATCCCAAAACGTACACTAGGATCTGGCTTAAACCAAAGCCCGCTAGTGTTAACTGTCCGGACACCAAACGTGCACAAGTGCACGGATGTGACCGAACCCTGTCGCAAAACCATGCGACCTGTCGCAAAACCATACGACCTCTACTCTTTTGCCTAAAGGCGAATAGCTTTCTGTGTGGGACTCTAAAGACTCGACACTACGCTGGCAGTGGGTTTAACCACAGACCGCAAGCGGCACTAGCTGTGCGTAACGGTCCCCAGGTAGATGCCGACAAGAAGACTGACGAGGTGAAACCCATCTGAACTCCTACTGAGCCTGAATGTGACAATCTCTGTACAGTCCGGTCTGTTCGTCTGATACATCGCATGGCGGGCCTAGGGGGCGGTAAATGTCAGTCCCCTAATAGCGGTACAAGTCATGTCGGAGTGAAGCCCAGAACACCCTGAGATAACACTGGAAACCTACCAGTATATCTCGCTTGCCCTGGCCAGGGACTACTCGTGTAATGGCTCTCCTAGACACAGCGCGATGACAACCCCCAATATCGGGAGAGACGAATCCTGTCTAACCGTCACTGCCTCCAAGTGCTTCGGGACTGCACCCAACTACTACCTGTTTGCACGACTCCTTTGAGCCGTGGTAGGGTAGTAATCTAAGTACAGTGGGAACACACTCGAGGCGAAGTGACAGTGTCAAGTCAGCGGACTAAGCTGTACTCATGTCACCTGGGAACTGATAACTGACGATAGGTATAGTACCAACCAACAGTTCCCGACGAGTCCTGTCCAGTGTACTCGTAACCCAACGAGCACCCGCATACCATCTCAAGTACAACATACTGACGGCTGTGGGATAGACCGTCTCCCACACTGGGATGAGAAGCGCATATGCTAGTCTACTCCGGAGTATCGATGCCCTGTCTCGATAGTCCTGCGACTAGGGACCTGCATAAGGATGTGCTTATAGATTACCCAACCCCCACTAGTGTGACTGCCATCACAACGCTGGTAATCAAGCAAAGATCCTAAGGGCTCCACTAATGTGTATAGGTGATATACTAAAATAAACACATGTACACATTGAAGTAGAAACAAACCAAGTAGCATACTACTATATTGAGCAAGATTGTCTATACAAGGTGAATATCCTAAGCTTCCATTAAGTAATATACAAACTAGTATGATACAGTAATGGCCTCTAGGGCATATAAACTAACAGGATTTACAGGAGAATGTACATGCTTGCTTGTTGATCTTCTGAGCGCTCAATACCTGGGTGGCTGTTACGTTTAGCTGACCGCTTGCAGCTTGTAGGTGTTTGATATGATCATCACCTACTGCCGGCGTATTGACGATTCTTTAGAGTCCTACACAGAGGTTTCTTGGCTCAGGCAAAACGGAGTAGGAGCACATATGTGATATGTGCGGGACCGAGGATAATACGATATGAGATACCGTATTCTATTCTCGTGATATTTGATATCAGCCGGGTCATCGGATCAAGTGTTGATTCGATGAATCGGTACGGATAAATATTAGTCGGTTATATGCGATATAGCTGGATTGTCGGATCAAGTGTTGATTCAATAATTTAATGTATAATAATATATATGATATATTAAATTATATTAACTAATATTTGCTCACTAAAAGATTCTTTTTCTCACTCGGGTAATACATTGATATATATGCGATATATGTTAATTGTATTATTTTTATTTTGTTACAATAAATATTATATATATGATATATAATATTGTCACATGATATGGTTATTAATGCAACTTGTTTAGTGGAGATTAAACATGGTTAGGGTTTGATTAGGGCTAAGGTTTTCTAGAAGTTTCTGGAAGCTTTCATTTTTTGTTTTGGAAAAGATATTTTGCAAGATATTTCCTTAACCTAACCAAACCTTTAACCTTAGTCAAATCTCTACAAGGGTTAGTTTGACCGTGGTTGCATTAATCATCATATTTATCCTTTCATTATTCATCACAAAAGAAATTATATATATTATTCATCTTCTTCTTCCTTCTTCTTTCTTTCATGAAAAAGCTTACTAGCTTTTTCCAAGTGATGAATGAGTGTGAGAAAAAGATAATAAAAGAGAGAAAAAATCCTACTTCATCATCCTCATCTATCCTTGCCATTTAGATGAGGCTGTTCACTTCATATTATGAGTGTTAGCTTGTGTTAACGAAACTTCAAGGTAGATCATCTTTGTATTGAAGATCGGAAGCAAGACTGCATCTTTCTCTTCGTGGAACCTCTCGAGAGTCCAGAACACGATGATCGCAGCGAAGGGACATCAACACGGAGCTTTAGAAGTGAAGGACCGGATCTACAAAGGTTGTAATCCCTCTCACTTAGTGTTAAAGTGTTTAACATGCTTGTTTTCGCCTAATCTCTAGTTTAAAGATCCGGCTTTGGGTTGTTCGGCACGGCTAAATTTTTAATCGGGTATGGTTGATGCCTCGTAGACCCTTGTGCGCGTGCCCAGCAAACCTACACATCTTTACTAATAAGTGTGAGGGATTACAACCTTTGTAGTCCACTCCTTCGCTTCATAAGCTCCGAGTAGAAGTCCCTTTGCCGTGATCCATGATCTCCCGGACTCAAGAGAGGCTCCACGACTCGAACGATTCATGCTAGCTTGTAGTTTTCCGCTTCTCCGATGATCTACGTCGAAGTTGCTATAACTCAAGCTCTCTCACACTAATGAGATGAATACCCTAATCTAATGGGCTAGATTAGATGAGGATGATGGAGTAGTATTTATGCTTTCTTTTTATATCATTTTCTCATAAGAAATCATCACAAAAGAAATAACTAGTGAGCTCTTTCAAAAACTCAAGAGAGAAGAAGATAAAGAATCATGAGATAAAATCCTTTTGTGATGAATAGTAGATAAGAATATATGATTGATTATGGAACCATGGTCAAGGATGAGAAGCTTAACCTTTGTAGAGAATAAACTAGAGCTAGGGTTTGGTTAGGTTAAGGAATGTGTCATAGATAAATATCAACCATAATATCTTAACCAAGACAAAAGGAAATCCTTCTAGAATGAACAAGAAGGAGCTAACCCTAATCAAACCCTAATCTCTTTTTTTATCATCACTAAACATGTTTCATAATAAATCATATCATGTTACTATAATATATATCACATATATATTATATTTCTAACAAAAGAAAATAATACAATTAATATATATCGCATATATATCAATGTATTATCCGGTGAGAAAATGAAATAATAAAGCGAGCCAATATTAGATAATGTAATACAATATATCATATATATATTATTATACATTAAATCATCGAATCAACACTTGATTCGACAATCCGGCTATATCGAATATAACCGACTAATATATCATGTACCGATTCATCGAATCAACACTTGATCCGATGTCCCGGTTCATATCTAAATATCGCGAGAATATAATACGGTATCTCATATCGCATTATCCTCGGTCCTGCACATATCACATATGTGCCTCTACTCCATTTTGCCTGAGCCAAGAAACCTTTGTGTAGGACTCTAAAGAATCGTCAATACGCTGGTAGCAGGTGATGATCATATCAAACACCCACAAGCTGCAAGCGGTCAGCTAAACGTAACAGCCACCCAGGTATTGAGCGATCAGAAGATCAACAAGCTAGCCTGTCCGTTCTCCTGTGAATCCAATCAGTAACACTCCCGTACAGTCCGGTCTGTTCGTCTGATATGTCGCATTTCAAGTCTAGGGGTGGTATACGTCAGACCACAGTAACCAATAAGTCGTGTCGATGTGAGGCTCATAACAGGTCGAGAAACTACTGGTAACACTTACCAGTATATCTCTATATCAGCCCTGGCCAGGGACTTCCAGTTATAGCTAATCGAACACAGCACAACATCAACTCCCTATACCGGGAGAGACGAATCCCCTCCTATCGCTCATTGCCTCCATGTGATTCGGGACTGTACCCAAAAGCCACCGTTTTGCATGCCCTCTTGGACGTGGTAAGGTGGAAATCAAAGCACAGTGGGAATCACACAAGACTCTATGACGATCTCGGGTCTACAGACTACCCTGTACCAGTGTCACCGGAGAACTGCCATCTGACATGTGGTATATCACCATCTGGGAGCTCTCGGCGAGTCCGTCCAGTGTACCCAGTCTCCACTGAGCACTCGTACACCATCCTTGATGTCAAACACCGATGGATATGGGATCATCCATCGCCCATCATCTGGGTCAAGATGCGTATACGCTAGTCTACTCTGGTGTATCGATGCCCTATCTCGATATACCCTCGACTAGGAACAGTTATAGGATGTACTCATCGACTACCGTGGCCCCACTAGTATGATCTCATCATAGTTCCAGTAGTTGAGTACAGATCCTAAGGGCTTTATCAACATGTGAGAGAAAGACAGTAAACCAGTACAAGTCAACATGTTAAGATAAAGTGAAACCAAATAGCATACTATCATGACGAGCAAGAAAGTCCTCTCTGTATATATCCAAGCATCCATCATAATATACATCATATGTACAACAATGGCCTCTAGGGCATATACATAACTAACAATCTCCCACTTGCACTAAGGCCAGCTGCTGTAGTATCTCATACCTAGCATCCCGAATAATCTCTCAAACTGTATCTGGGGAATGGCCTTCGTGAGTGGATCCGCAGTGTTGTCCTTCGTATCTACTCTCCTGACCTCGATCTCCCGGCGATCAACTATCTCTCTGATCAGGTGATACCGCCTCAGAATATGTCTGGACTTCTGATGGGACCTGGGTTCCTTGGCCAAAGCCACAGCTCCATTGTTATCGCTATACAGAGGTATTGGATGCTCAATGGATGGAACCACACCAAGTTCAGTGATGAACTTCTTTATCCCGACAGCCTCTTTGGCAGCATCGTTGGCAGCGATGTATTCAGCCTCCATCGTCGAGTCTGCAACGGTATCCTGTTTGGATCTCTTCCAACATACCGCCCCTCCATTGAGGGTAAAGACAAATCCTGAGTGCGACTTAGAGTCGTCCTTATCACTTTGGAAGCTGGAATCAGTAAAGGACTCCACCCGGAGTTCTCCGTTACCATACACCAAGAACATGTCTCTAGTCCTTCGCAAGTACTTGAGAATGTTCTTCACAGCTGTCCAGTGACTCTCTCCAGGATCTGCTTGATACCGACTCACTACACTTAGTGAGTATGCTACATCGGGTCTGATACATAGCATCACATACATGATAGAGCCTACTGCCGAAGCATAGGGTATCCCTTGCATGCGAGCTCTCTCCAAATCAGTCTTGGGAGAGTCCAGAGATCGTGGGTTGGTTCCCACGCTTGGATTCTTCCATACTAAACCTCTTTAGTATGGTGTCAATGTACCTGGATTGGGAAAATCCCAGTATCCTTTTAGATCTATCTCTATAGATCATGATTCCCAATATGCAGGAGGCATCACCTAGATCTTTCATTGAGAATCTTTGTGATAAGAAGAGCTTGACTGATTGCTGCATAGGAATATCATTTCCTATCAAGAGTATGTCATCCACGTACAATACGATGAAGACAACCTTACTCTCTGCTACCTTCTTATAGATACAAGGTTCATCTATATTTTTGATGAAGTCAAACTCTTTGACTACAACATCAAAACAGATGTTCCAACTCCGCGATGCTTGCTTCAACCCATAAATGGATTTAAGCAGCTTGCACACCTTTCCGCTGCTCCCACTATCTACGAAGCCCTCTGGCTGAGTCATGTACACGCACTCTTCTAAATCACCGTTTAGAAAGGCGGTCTTAACATCCATTTGCCAGATTTCGTAGTCATGGTATGCAGCAATGGCAAGTAAGATCCGGATGGACTTAAGCATAGCCACTGGAGAAAATGTTTTGTCATAATCCACACCTGGTCGTTGACGAAAACCCTTTGCTACAAGTCTAGCTTTGAAAGTCTCAACTTTTCCATCTACACCAAATTTCTTTTTAAAAATCCACTTGCTCCCAATGGGTTTTACCCCTTCAGGAGCATTTCCCAAAATCCATACTTTATTGGTGTACATGGATTCCATCTCAGATCGCATTGCATCCAGCCATTTCACAGAGTCACCACTCGTGATGGCCTGCTCGAAACTAGTTGGGTCATCATCTTCCATGATGCAATCCTCGCTTCCACCATCAATGAGAAAACCGTAGTATCTCTCAGGTGGACGAGAAACCCTACTAGATCGGCGGAGAGGCTGGGGTTCGTCGGGTACTACCGAATCCTCTGGTTTCACCAAATCTTCAGTTACAGTTTGTGTTGCTGGAACTTCTTCCAGTTCTACCTTAGAGCCACTAATCTCTTTTGTAAGAAATTCATTTTCTAAAAAAGTGGCATGTTGAGCAATAAACACCTTTTGTTGTTCACTGTGGTAGAAAAAAATATCCATTTGAATGTTTAGGATATCCCACAAACTTACATAGAACTGACCGTGCCTCGAGTTTGTCTGGATTTTGCCTTTTGACATAGGCCAGACAACCCCATATCTTAACTCGTTTAAGACATGGTCTCTTCCCACTCCATACCTCATATGGTGTGGTAGGTACAGATTTAGTTGGAACTTGATTCAATAGATATGCTGCTGTCTCAAGCGCATACCCCCAGAAGGAAATGGGTAACTCAGCAGTACTCATCATCGAGCGCACCATATCTAATAGGGTGCGATTCCTCCGTTCCGATACACCGTTGTGCTGTGGTGTATAAGGAGGAGTAAGCTGAGAGAGAATCCCATTCTCTTTTAGATAATCTAGGAACTCATTGCTTAAGTATTCTCCTCCTCGATCAGATCAAAGGATCTTAATACTTTTGCCCGTTTGTTTCTCTACTTCGTGCTTATATTCTCTGAATTTCTCAAAAGCTTCAGACTTGTGTTTCATCAGGAACACATGTCCGAATCTAGAGAGATCGTCAGTGAATGTAATGAAGTAGGAAGAACCGTTCCTGGCATGCGTAGACATGGGACCGCATACATCACTATGTACCAGTCCTAAGAGTTCCGTAACTCTTTCTCCGTGTCCACTAAACGGAGCTTTGGTCATTTTCCCTTTGAGACATGAATGGCAAGTATCATAAGATGATAATTCGAACGGATTCAAATATCCATCCTTATGTAACTTAGCCAGTCGTGTCGCATTGATATGACCAAATCTACAATGCCACAAGAAGGATTCGTTCATTTCTGAACTCTTCCTCTTGTGTGTGTTTTGTATATTGAGGACTGTATTTTGATTGAGAATGAATATGCCATTATGTAACGAGCCTAATGCAATCAATTTTTGATCTAGGAATATGTTCATAACATTATCCTTTACTACAAAATTATATCCTTCTTTACTTAATAAAGAAACTGATATAATGTTGCACATCATGTTCGGTATATAATAGCACTCATTTAGAATCAGTGTATTACGACTTGGCAATACTAGGTGATATTCGCTAACTACTTTGGCTGCAATACTTGCACCGTTCCCTACTTGAACGGAATGATCACCTTTTCCCAGTTCTCTACCTTTACGTAGCCCATGTAACAATTTACATATGTGGGATCCTGATCCGGTATCTAATACCCAGGACGTAGGGTGAACTGAGAAACAGTTCTCAATAACTAACACACCTGAAGAAGATGCATCAACATGCATGTTCTTTTGGGCGGCGTGAGAATCCAGATATTCTCCTGTTTCCTGTTCAGTCTTATAACTCTTATAAGAAAGAACGGGTCCAATGTTCCCCTACTCAGTATAATAAGCGGGTTCAGTCAATACATCCATATTATTATCTTGATTATGGCCTGACATGGTCGCTACCTGGAGAGAGAGAGAAGAAAACACTTTAGCGTATGCTCTTGTAAGATTAGTGTTGGGGTAAAAATTTACACCCCGGTTGACCAAGTCAAAATCAAAGTCAACCCCAAGCCAAGTGGGCCCAAGCCCAGATCCAGTGGGCCCATGCCCGGGTCAAGCCAGAACATGAAGCGGCCGGCCTCCCCCCATGCCAAGATAAAAATTTTGTAATAAATAATTTTGTTGCATTTCTTTTATTTTATTTTATAGATAAATGTAAGAAAAATAGGCATAAAGCCAAATTTTTGTAAAGCCCATGGCTTATGTGCAAAAAGAAATGGCACATGAGCCATGGGATAGGCAAAATGCCATTTTGTGAAGCCCAAGGGGCTATGTGTAAAGTGTATAGCCTATAAAGGCAAAGATAATGAAATATCTCAACAACTTTTATCTCTCCAAAAAAGTTTCAGATCTGAGATCTTTCTTCCTTCTTCAAGGTTCCAAAACCTTCTTCTTTCTTTTGAATTAAATCAAGAGTTTTACTCTTCCTTTGTAAAAACTAAATAGTTTTCCACCACAAAACCCATTAAGGGGAACTCAGATCTGCCATCAGATCTCAAAAAGAAAAGATTTTTAAATCTCACATCTCATTATCTCCACGATCCGGCCAGCAAAGGAAGAAGAAGGACCCATTTCCTTAACCCAAAGCACCTTAGGAGTTTAACTCCACCCTATTTTCTCTTTAGAGAATTTCCGGGGCTAGAAACCCCACTTTTTCCTCGCTGGTGCGCTAGCGCTCGAGCGCAAAGCGCCCACGTGCGGACACGTGGCGCGGTTGCGCTCCAGCGCACTGCGCTCGAGCGCAAAACGCCCATGTGCCGACACGTGGCGCGCTTGCGCTCCAGCAGCTCGCGCTCGAGCGCAAAGCGTCTGCGTGCCGACACGTGGCGCGCTTGCGCTCCAGCACTCTGCGCTCGAGCGCAAAGCGCCCGCGTGCCGACACGTGGCGCGCTTGCGCTCCAGCGCTCGAGCGCAAAGCGCCCGCGTACCGACACGTGGCGCGCTTGCGCTCAAGCGCTCTGCGCTCGAGAGCAAAGCGCCCTCGTGCCGACACATGGCGCGTTGCGCTCCAGCGCTCTGCGCTCGAGCGCAAAGCGCCTTCGTGCCGACACGTGGCGCGTTGCGCTCAAGCGCAAAGCGCCCACGTGCCGACACGTGGCGCGCTTGCGCTCAAGCGCCCAGGCGCTGGCCCCACGCATCCTTTGGAACCACATTCCAGTGCAGCGATGCAGACGCCAACCAAAATCCAATTTCTCAAAATTCTCCCAGCCCTACGGTTAGTCCCCAAATTGACTACCGTATACAATCCACGGGCTCAAATAATTCTCGTCATACCCATGCCCCACCACAATTACCAGTTATGCGGCTGGTCTCCGCCTTTGGAATTATGCTCCATTGAGAAGACCCACTCATGTGTCCTCACGATACATGAGGAGAACAAACCTTTGTGGGATCCTTACGACTTATAAAGGAAAAACACATTTAGGAGTCCTCACGACTCCTAAGGAGAAAATACACCTGCGGGATCCTTACGACTCGTAGGGAGAAAATGCTTTTATGGGACCCTCACGGCCCATAAAATTGAAAAGTCTTAGGTGACAGGGATCTAAACCTGTCTCCTAAGCCATCGCTCCCCAACCCCAAAGTGGCGAATGATGAGTCGCTCCTGGTATCATATTCCAGTGTAGCGATGCAGATGCCAACCAAATTCCAAATCCCATATCCCAACGGCGAATGATGAGTCGCTCCTGGTACCACATTTCAGTGCAGCGATGCAGACGCCAACAAAGCCCTGAATTTTTTTTTCGGCCCTACGGTCTGGATCATACATCCTGCAAAACCGTATACAATCCACGGGCATAAAACAATCCCGATCTCTCCAAAAAAAAAAGAGAAAAAGAAGAAGAAAAAAAAATAAAAAATAACGGTATGTCCATAAGCAAAATGGGCACGGATGAAAACCCGAAAGGGCTCCGTGAGTAAAAATAGCGGGACTGTCGGCGAGTTTGTGAAAACCCGAAAGGGCGAAAACTTGTAAAAATGAAAAGAAATGAAATGCACTCGTAAAGTCCTCTCAACTTTGTGAGGAGAAAATTCCCGCGCGAGATCCTTACGACTCACCAAGGAGCAACACACTTAGGAGTCCCCACGACTCTTAAGGAGAAAACACACCTACGAGATCCTTTCGACTCGTAGGGAGAAAATGCTTTTATGGGACCCTTACGGCCCATAAAATTGAAAAGTCTTAGGTGATAGGGATCTAAACCTGCCTCCTAAGCCATCAATTCCCAAATCCTCTCGGGGCAAATGATCAGTTGCTCCTGGCATTATTCCTGTGCAGCAATGCAGATGCCAAACAAAAACCAATTCCCAAACCCTGTGATGACAAATGATGATTCGCTCCTGGTACCATATTCCAGCGTAGCGATGCTGATGTCAACCCAAATCACATCAAGTCAAACAACCAATGACCTCCCTGGCAGAATCAAATTCCACCTCGGAAACAAGTCAACTTCATCCCTGACGCCGCAAGAAGCGGGGTAAGTCAAATCCAGAAACGACCGTCCAAGTCGTAAAAAGGGCAGCACCGACCATCCAAGTCGTTAAAATGGCAGCAACGACCATCCAAGTCGCAAAAAGGGCAGCATCGACCGTCCACGTCGCAAAAACGGCAGCACCGACCGTCCACGTCGCTAAAAGGGCAGCAACGACCGTCCAAGTCGCAAAAAGGGCAGCACCGACCGTCCAAGTCATTAAAATGGCAGCACCGACCGTCCACGTCGCTAAAAGGGCAGCAACGACCGTCCAAGTCGCAAAAAGGGCAGCACCGACCGTCCAAGTCGTTAAAATGGCAGCACCGACCGTCCACGTCGCAAAAAGGGCAGCATCGACCGTCCACGTCGCTAAAAGGGCAGCAACGACCGTCCAAGTCGCAAAAAGGGCAGCACCGACCGTCCAAGTCGTTAAAATGGCAGCACCGACCTTCCACGTCACAAAAAGGGCAGCATCGACCGTCCACATCGCTAAAAGGGCAGCAACGACCGTCCAAGTCGCAAAAAGGGCAGCACCGACCGCCCAAGTCGTTAAAATGGCAGCACTGACCGTCCACGTCGCTAAAAGGGCAGCAACGACCGTCCAAGTAGCAAAAAGGGCAGCACCGACCGTCCAAGTCGTTAAAATGGCAGCACCGACCGTCCACGCCGCAAAAAGGGCAGCATCGACCGTCCAAGTCGTAAAAAGGGCAGCATCGACCGTCCAAGTCCCAAAAAGGGCAGCATCGACCGTCCAAGTCGCAAAAAGGGCAGCACCGACCGTCCAAGTCGCAAAAAGGGCAGCGCAGGATTCCTACAAAGCGGGAACCAGATCACTCCGGGCCAGGGAAAACGTCTATCACAGACACTCCGTCTCGGAGACATGTCACGCAACGACTGTCCATGTCGTAAAAAGGGCAGTGCCAGCTTCCCAAAAAGCGGGAACCAAATCAAGTCGCCTCCACGTGAAAGAAGATCCATCAATTTCATGCACACGACCCACATATGTGGTGTGCATTTATTGATGGGGGGCAATTTCTTGGGGTAAAAATTTACACCCCGGTTGACCAAGTCAAAATCAAAGTCAACCCCAAGCCAAGTGGGCCCAAGCCCAGATCCAGTGGGCCCATGCCCGGGTCGAGCCAGAACATGAAGCGGCCGGCCTCCCCCCATGCCAAGATAAAAATTTTGTAATAAATAATTTTGTTGCATTTCTTTTATTTTATTTTATGGATAAATATAAGAAAAATAGGCATAAAGCCAAATTTTTGTAAAGCCCATGGCTTATGTGCCAAAAGAAATGGCACATGAGCCATGGGATAGGCAAAATGCCATTTTGTGAAGCCCAAGGGGCTATGTGTAAAGTGTATAGCCTATAAAGGCAAAGATAATGAAATATCTCAACAACTTTTCTCTCTCCAAAAAAGTTTCAGATCTGAGATCTTTCTTCCTTCTTCAAGGTTCCAAAACCTATTTCTTTCTTTTGAATTAAATCAGGAGTTTTACTCTTCCTTTGTAAAAACTAAATAGTTTTCCACCACAAAACCCATTAAGGGGAACTCAGATCTGCCATCAGATCTCAAAAAGAAAAGATTTTTAAATCTCACATCTCTTTATCTCCAAGATCCGGCCAGCAAAGGAAGAAGAAGGACCCATTTCCTTAACCCAAAGCACTTTAGGAGTTTAACTCCACCCTATTTTCTTTTTAGAGAATTTCCGGGGCTAAAAACCCCCCTTTTTCCTCGCTAGTGCGCTAGCGCTCGAGAGCAAAGCGCCCGCGTGCCGACACGTGGCGCGCTTGCGCTCCAGCGCCTCGCGCTCGAGCGCAAAGCGCCCGCGTGCCGACACGTGGCGCGCTTGCGCTCCTGCACTCTGCGCTCGAGCGCAAAGCGCCCGCGTGCCGACACGTGGCGCGCTTGCGCTCCAGCGCTCTGCGCTCGAGCGTAAAGCGCCCGCGTGCCGACACGTGGCGCGCTTGCGCTCCAGCGCCCGCGTGCCGACACGTGGCGCGCTTGCGCTCAAGCGCTCTGCGCTCGAGCGCAAAGCGCCCGCGTGCCGACACGTGGTGCGCTTGCGCTCAAGCGCTCTGCGCTCGAGCGCAAAGCACCCTCGTGCCGACACGTGGCGCGTTGCGCTCCAGCGCTCTGCGCTCGAGCGCAAAGCGCCCTCGTGCCGACACGTGGCGCGCTTGCGCTCAAGCGCCCAGGCGCTGGCCCCACGCATCCTTTGGATGTCTTTTTCCCTTTTCTTTTTATATATATACTGTTAGTGTATATGCCCTAGAGGCCATTACTGTATCATACTAGTTTGTATATTACTTAATGGAAGCTTGGGATATTCACCTTGTATAAACAATCTTGCTCAATATAGTAGTATGCTACTTGGTTTGTTTCTACTTCAATGTGTACATGTGTTTATTTTGCGATATCACCTATACGCATTAGTGGAGCCCTTAGGATCTTTGCTTGATTACCAGCGTTGTGATGGCAGTCACACTAGTGGGGGCTGGGTAATCTATAAGCACATCCTTATACAGGTCCCTAGTCGCAGGACTATCGAGACAGGGCATCGATACTCCGGAGTAGACTAGCGTATGCGCTTCTCATCCCAGTGTGGCAGATGGTCTGTCCCACAGCCATCAGTACGTCGTACTGAAGATAGTATACGGGTGCTCGTTAGGTTACGAGTACACTGGACAGGACTCGTCGGGGACTGAGAGGTTGGTATTATACCTATCGTCAGTTATCAGTTCCCAGGTGACATGAGTACAGCTTAGTCCGCTGACTTGACACTGGCACTTCGCCTCGAGTGTGTTCCCACTGTACTTTGATTACTACCCTACCACGGCTCAAAGGAGTCGTGCAAACAGGTGGTAGTTGGGTGCAGTCCCGAAGCACTTGGAGGCAGTGCCGGTTAGACAGGATTCGTCTCTCCCGATATTGGGAGTTGACATCGCGCTGTGTCTAGGAGAGCCATTACACGAGTAGTCCCTGGCCAGGGCAAGCGAGATATACTGGTAGGCTTCCAGTGTTATCTCAGGGTGTTTTGGGCTTCACTCCGACACGACTTGTACCGCTATTGGGGGACTGACGTTTTACCGCCCCCTAGGCCCGACATGCGATGTATCAGACGAACAGACCGGACTGTACGGAGAATGTCATATTCAGACTCAGTAGGAGTTCAGATGGGGTTCACCTCGTCAGCCTTCTTGTCGGCATCTACCTGGGGACCGTTACGCACAGCTAGTGCCACTTGCGGTCTGTGGTTAAACCCACTGCCAGCGTAGTGTCGAGTCTTTAGAGTCCCACACAGAGGGTATTCGCCTCTGGGCAAAACAGAGTAGAGGTCGCATGGTTTTGCGACAGGGTTCGTTCTCATCCGCGCACTTGTGCACGTTTGGAGTCCGGTCGGATATTGCCAGTGGGCTCTGGTTTGAGCCGGTTACTGGTATATGTTTTGGGGTTACTTTTATCTCTCAGTATTCATGTTCCTCGGAACAGGAATGCAGGTGTGTATGCACAGTTGTTTGAGGCGGAAGAAGAGGTTTTTCATTAGGGTTTCGGAACGGGTGCGCATGCACAGTTGACAGTCGTCTTTTTTCCAAACCCTAATGAATTAGTGAGATTTCTATTAATAATAGTAATTAAATGAAATTATGTTATGGTTGGTTTTGTTGACTTGTTGACCATGGTTGACTTGTTGACCATGGTTGAATGTTTGACCATCATCATTATTTTGCAAGGATGCTCCTTGATTCTTGCCAACATTCATTTAATGAAGTATGATAGTGGTCATTCCAAAACAACCATCAACTATTCTCATTTGAATTATTATTACTAATTAGATAATTCTTTTTCTTTTGATATGGTTGCAAAAAGGAAAAAGAGAGCTCATTCTATCATAACCATTCTCTCTCCTCACTTCATCTTCTTCTTCCTCAAGCTCAAGGAGAATCCTTCTCATGTGTTGAGAATCCCTCTCCTTGAAAAGAAAACAACCACTAGACACTCTCTACTCACTCTAGGATCAAGGGTTTAGCAAGCCGGAGATTCTAGTTCACTCAAAGTTCGAGAAAGAGCCCGAAGGTTGAACCCTCAGGTGGATCCATCTTCGACGGAAGAAGGCGACGAGGAAAGAACCATCAACCTCTACAAAGTTTGAAGAAGAAGGAGTTCAAGTTTAGGTATAACCATCTTTCCGAGTAGCTAACTCTCTTTAGCATGTTTGCTAGTTTTAGTTTAGGAAAAGATCCCGACTTTGTTAGTCCATGTTGCCCTATGCGCTAAAAATTTGATTTTTATACCGTTTCCGCCTCCCCGTAAGAACCGGGGGTCGCAACGTGGATTTACAGTGGTATCAGAGACTAACTAAACTTAAACTAGCTTGGTAGCGAAGTGTATGGAAGTTCGAAACTGAAAAATCGCAAAACCGGAAAATCCAAAACCCTAAGTTTCTGTTGAAATTTTTTGTGCTCTAAAAGTAAAACTTTTTACTCCTAAAATCGTCTCAGGGTTTTGTGAGAACACCCACGAAAAACGATCCCATGATTCATTCAAACCGCCGCAGATCCGCGGCCTCAGCTATTCTCTTAGCCGCGGATCCGCCGCCGTTTAACCTCTTCATGCGATCCTGTTTTGTGCAGTGTTCTTCTGGTAGGGTTTTGGGATTTTTCAAATATGTTATATGTGCCCAGATTTTCCAGAAAAGAAATTTACTTTTGGGGTCCTATAAATCCGTATTTTTTTCGAACTTCGCTACACTTTGGCTATGATGGTTATATCTGTGATGTTTGCATGTATTGAACGTCGGCTAATCGCTATATGTCGATTAGTCGGGGTTATACATCTCTGTTATCTGTGTTTGATATTGGAATGTGTATATGAATGTGTTGGACTGTCGCGGGTGAATAGCCGGGGTGGATATGAGATGAGCTTTTGTTTTTCTTTCATTCATTTGTAAATGTAAATTGATGTAATAATATTATTTGTATGGCCGCACAACCGGGTCGGGGTTGTAGCAGTCATTGTATAATTCTTTTTACTGTTTTTGCTCCTAGGATAGACCCATGGAGGGGTGCACAAACTACCGGGTACTTGGCGGGTAGTTTGCCGCACCCGTAGGGGTCTTGGGTGGGGTATTTGCTATTCACCGCGACCGTGTAATCCGCTTTTTGTTGCAGGCTCGAACGGATTGCGGATTGCTAGTATATCCAATGTATTCATCTGTGATCTGTAATGTCTATCATTGCTTTATATTTAGGCGTTGCTTATGTTTTACAGCCGCGCTAGCCCAGCCCCCGCTCTGTCGTTAGTTAAGTAACCTAACGAGTGATGACGGGACCCCGTGGCGAATGCGAATGGCATAAGCGTACGTCATATTTGGTTGTTTTATGCAATGGTAGGATTAAATGATGGGACGCATTAAAAAAACTAATGCAAGATAATAAACCAAGTTAAAGTCGTTGGAACACTTTCGAAAAACCACTCGGTTCTTTTCAAAACTAACTTTTAAATGCGGAGCTTGAGCCACTCCTTCTAAAAGCTATCTCGTTCCATCGATTATATCAAGTTCACTACGTTCACGGTTTTACCAAAACCATTCGTAGCCCTCCATCATTTCAGTTAAATATACGGTAGTATTCAAGCTATGTATTTTGACCTCACGCCAAGGCATAGTGATTGGTAGCTGCCGGATATTTATCTGTTGCATAGATAGAATGCGTTGGTTTGAGACAGTCGTACTGCCATTTTGGCCTACGTCAAGGGTAGGTACGGGTGGGTTCAAATCAACCGGGATAATGATGGGAAGAACTTGACATGTGACTTATGACATTTTGACCTCACGCCAAGGTCATAAGAGCATGGGGCAAAAATCCACATCGGGAGTTTCATAAGTACTGAAACTTGCTAGATTTGCATACCATTTGGAGTGTGATGATTCTGGTAGGATTCCTTCAGTTTCGTCACGCGATGATATTTGGATCCCGATCCTACTATGAGTATATGCTACTCCTCGGGAAATTTCTCACTAAACGATCAATGCTATAAACCTAGTAGGTGCCTAGAAAGGTGTTAGCGGGGCTACGCCCCCAGGGAAAAGAGGTTCTTAAATTAAGGAACTTCGCGAAAGCGTTGGAAAACCTCCCTCGAAGTACCGACACTGGCCTGGCTGAACGGTTAAGCAAGTATTGTACGGTGGGATTGATCCCGACTAATTCTTCCTTTGTGGTTTGAGGAGGGATTCGAGAGATAGTGGGAGCCATCCTGTTTAGACAAATTAAAAACCATTCTAAACTTGAAAGAGCATCGTGCTAAAGTGTTTCTTCTCTCCCCCCTGCAGCGACCAAATCGAAATGACTGGACTTAAGTTACTTCTAGATAAAAATATACTGACAGGGCCAAACTACAAAGATTGGCTCAGGAATGTAAAATTAGCAATCACTTACGACAAGCTGGGGTATCTTCTTACCTCCAAAGCTCCCCCCGTCCCAGGTCCCACCTCCAGCGTCGCGGATAAGGAAATCCGTAAGACTTGGGAGATTGATTGCGCGAAGGCCAGGTGCCTCGTGCTTGCCTCTATGGACAACGAACATCAGAGGAGGCATGAGAATATGGACCTCGAGTCCATATTTCTCCATACAAAAGAACTGTATGGAGAGCAGTCTCGTATCGTAAGATACGAAGTGTCGAAGAAGTTATTTTCGACAAAGTTGCCCGTCGGATCATCGGTAGCGGACCACGTGCTTAAGATGATTGGCTACACTGAGGAGCTCGCGGAACTTGGGACCACGTTGGACAGTGAACTCTATACGGATTTAATTCTCCAGTCCCTTCCATCCACTTACGCCCAGTTTATACTGAACTTCAACTTACAAGAAAAGGAAGTTGAACTTTCAGAACTCCTCAACATGCTGAGGAGCGCAGAGGGCACCCTACAGAAGGGTAGGAAAACACCCGCTTTGTTTGTAGGAGGATCTTCTTCCTCTAGGTCCAAGGCGAAAGCCAAGGGAAAGAGGAAGAAAGCCCCCGCCAAACCAAGAGGCAGTGTTAGTAAAGTGGGTACGAAGGGAAAGGAAAAGGCAACAAAGATAGCGGGGAAGCTTGTGGGTAAAGAGGAATGCTTCTATTGTCACAAGAGTGGACACTGGAAGAAAGATTGCAGGGCTTGGAAAGCCAGGACACAGGAACTGAAGCAGGTTGCGGCTTCAGCTTCAGGTGTGTATGTTATTGAGAACTGTCTTTCTATAAACTCTACTTCCTGGGTATTGGATACCGGATCAGGATCTTATATCTGTAATTCTTTGCAGGCGTTGAGAAACCGTAGGGTTTTGAAGGCAGGTGACATGACCCTCAGAGTTGCGAACGGAGCTAGCATGGATGCTAAAGCCGTGGGGGACTATCACCTGGGAATGTCAGATGGGCATGTTTTGGTTTTGCGTAATTGCTTTTTTGTACCCAACGCAACTTGTAATATCATTTCTGTATCTTTGGTTTCAAAAGAAGGTTATGAATTTGCGTTTGTAAGTAATGTTGTAAACATTCACCTTAATCAAGTTCTGATTGGGTCAGGTACATTGAGCAATGGTATATACGTATTGAACCAACCACAGATTTTTAATGTCCAGAATACACACAAAAGAAAGTCTCCAGATATCAATCAGACTTTCTTATGGCATTGTAGACTGGGTCACATCAATGAGAGAAGGTTGACTAAGTTACATACAGAAGGATATTTGGATCCGTTCGAATATCAATCGTATGCCACTTGTCAATCCTGTCTCAAAGGAAAGATGACAAAGACTCCGTTCACTGGACACGGAGTAAGAGCGAGCGAGCTCTTGGGACTCGTACACAGCGACGTGTGCGGTCCAATGTCTACACATGCGCGAAGCGGTTATTCTTACTTCATTACCTTTACGGATGATTTTTCAAGGTACGGTTATGTCTTCTTAATGAAACATAAGTCCGAAGCTTTTGAAAAGTTCCAGGAATATAAGAATGAAGTAGAAAAACAAACCGGCAAAAGTATCAAGATTCGAAGATCGGATCGAGGTGGAGAATACTTAAGTGCCGAGTTCCTGAATTACTTAAAAGAGAATGGGATTCTCTCTCAGCTTACTCCTCCATACACTCCGCAACATAACGGTGTATCGGAGAGACGGAACCGGACCCTATTGGATATGGTACGGTCCATGATGAGTAACGCTGAGTTACCGCGATCATTCTGGGGGTATGCGCTAGAAACAGCTGCATACCTTTTGAACCGAGTTCCTACTAAGACTGTGCCTACCACACCATATGAGTTATGGAGTGGGAAGAAACCCTATCTTCAGTACCTGAAGATTTGGGGATGTCCAGCTTATGTCAAAAAGCAGCATACGGACAAGCTCGAGGCACGCTCAGTACTGTGCAAGTTTGTGGGATACCCAAAGAACTCCAGGGGGTATCTTTTCTATTACGCAGAGGAACAAAAAGTCCTTGTTTCTCGTAATGCCCATTTTCTGGAACATCGGTTCTTGGAAAAAGAAGTAAGTGGGAGCGCAATAGAACTGGAAGAAATTCCAGAACCTCAGACTATTACTGAAAGCTTAGTGGAACCAGAGGGTTCGAAAGAACAGGACATTCCTACGCCGCTCCGCAGGAGTAGTAGGCAGTCTCATCCGCCCGAAAGATACTACGGTTTTCTCATAGACGGGGATAGAGAGGATTGCATCATAGATTATGATGAGCCTACTAGCTTCCAGCAGGCCGTTCAGAGCGTTGACTCGGTAAAATGGCTGGATGCAATGCGGACCGAAATGGAGTCCATGTACACCAACAAAGTATGGACGTTGGACATTGCTCCAGACGGGGTAAAACCCGTAGGATGCAAGTGGATCTTCAAAAGGAAGATTGGTGTAGATGGACAGGTTGAGACCTATAAAGCTAGACTTGTAGCAAAGGGTTTCCGTCAAAGACCTGGCTTGGACTATGACGAAACCTTTTCTCCAGTGGCTATGCTGAAATCCATTCGGATCCTTCTTGCCATTGCTGCCTTCCACGATTATGAGATTTGGCAGATGGACGTAAAAACCGCTTTTCTAAATGGAAATTTAGAGGAGTGTGTCTATATGGATCAGCCAGAGGGTTTCATTCAGAGTGGGAGCAGCGGAAAGGTGTGCAAGTTGCTTAAGTCCATCTATGGACTAAAGCAGGCATCGCGGAGTTGGAACATCTGTTTTGATGAGACGGTCAAGGAATTTGACTTTATCAAAAATCCAGATGAACCATGCATCTATAGTAGATTTGTAGCGAGAACTGTAGTATTCCTTGTTTTATACGTGGATGACATTCTCTTAATAGGAAATGACATTCCTATGCTACAATCTGTCAAGGGTTTCTTGTCACAAAGGTTCTCCATGAAAGACCTGGGTGATGCCTCTTACATCCTGGGGATCCGGATCCATCGTGATAGATCCAAGAGGATATTAGGACTTTCACAGTCCAGGTACATCGACACCGTACTGAAAAGATTCAGTATGGAAGATTCCAAGCGCGGTAACCTACCGGCTTGTCACGGGATCACCCTCTCTAAAGAGATGTCTCCCAAGACTGATTTGGAGAGGGATCGCATGTCTATTATACCCTACGCTTCTGCGGTAGGCTCTATAATGTATGCGATGTTGTGTACCAGACCGGATGTAGCTTATGCACTGAGTGTAGTAAGCCGGTATCAGTCAAACCCTGGGGAGAAACACTGGATAGCAGTAAAGAACATTCTCAAGTACCTGAGAAGGACTAAGGAGATGTTCTTGGTGTATGGCGGAAAAGACCTCCAGATCGAGGCCTTTGCTGACTCCAGCTTCCAGAGTGACAAGGATGATTCCAAGTCCATGTCGGGGTTTGTCTTTACCCTCAATGGAGGGGCGGTGTGTTGGAAGAGTTCCAAACAGGAAACCGTTGCAGACTCGACTATGGAAGCGGAATACATCGCTGCATCTGATGCCGCAAAAGAAGCTGTCTGGATGAGGAAGTTCTTGAAAGAACATCAGGTGGTTCCGTCCATTGTTGACCCAATACCTCTGTATTGCGACAACAACGGGGCTATAGCTTTAGCGAAGGAACCCAGGTCCCATCAGAGATCCAGGCACATCTTGAGGCGGTATCACCTGATCAGGGAGATCGTGGATCGCAAGGAGATCGAGGTTCGGAGGGTTGCTTCAGAAGAAAACACTGCAGATCCATTCACCAAGGCCCTACCCCAGACTCAGTTCGAGCGGCTGATCGAGATGATAGGTCTTCGATACGCCAGTACATGGCCTTAGTGCAAGTGGGAGATTGTTAGTGTATATGCCCTAGAGGCCATTACTGTATCATACTAGTTTGTATATTACTTAATGGAAGCTTGGGATATTCACCTTGTATAAACAATCTTGCTCAATATAGTAGTATGCTACTTGGTTTGTTTCTACTTCAATGTGTACATGTGTTTATTTTGCGATATCACCTATACGCATTAGTGGAGCCCTTAGGATCTTTGCTTGATTACCAGCGTTGTGATGGCAGTCACACTAGTGGGGGCTGGGTAATCTATAAGCACATCCTTATACAGGTCCCTAGTCGCAGGACTATCGAGACAGGGCATCGATACTCCGGAGTAGACTAGCGTATGCGCTTCTCATCCCAGTGTGGGAGATGGTCTGTCCCACAGCCATCAGTACGTCGTACTGAAGATAGTATACGGGTGCTCGTTAGGTTACTAGTACACTTGACAGGACTCGTCGGGGACTGAGAGGTTGGTATTATACCTATCGTCAGTTATCAGTTCCCAGGTGACATGAGTACAGCTTAGTCCGCTGACTTGACACTGGCACTTCTCCTCGAGTGTGTTCCCACTGTATTTGACTACTACCCTACCACGGCTCAAAGGAGTCGTGCAAACAGGTGGTAGTTGGGTGCAGTCCCGAAGCACTTGGAGGCAGTGCCGGTTAGACAGGATTCGTCTCTCCCGGTATTGGGAGTTGACATCGCGCTGTGTCTAGGAGAGCCATTACACGAGTAGTCCCTGGCCAGGGCAAGCGAGATATACTGGTAGGCTTCCAGTGTTATCTCAGGGTGTTTTGGGCTTCACTCCGACACGACTTGTACCGCTATTAGGGGACTGACGTTTTACCGCCCCCTAGGCCCGACATGCGATGTATCAGACGAACAGACCGGACTGTACGGAGAATGTCACATTCAGACTCAGTAGGAGTTCAGATGGGGTTCACCTCGTCAGCCTTCTTGTCGGCATCTACCTGGGGACCGTTACGCACAGCTAGTGCCGCTTGCGGTCTGTGGTTAAACCCACTGCCAGCGTAGTGTCGAGTCTTTAGAGTCCCACACAGAGGGTATTCGCCTCTGGGCAAAACAGAGTAGAGGTCGCATGGTTTTGCGACAGGGTTCGTTCTCATCCGCGCACTTGTGCACGTTTGGAGTCCGGTCGGATATTGCCAGCGGGCTCTGGTTTGAGCCGGTTACTGGTATATGTTTTGGGGTTACTTTTATCTCTCAGTATTCATGTTCCTCGGAACAAGAATACAGGTGTGTATGCACAGTTGTTTGAGGCGGAAGAAGAGGTTTTTCATTAGGGTTTCGGAACGGGTGCGCATGCACAGTTGACAGTCGTCTTTTTTCCAAACCCTAATGAATTAGTGAGATTTCTATTAATAATAGTAATTAAATGAAATTATGTTATGGTTGGTTTTGTTGACTTGTTGACCATGGTTGACTTGTTGACCATGGTTGAATGTTTGACCATCATCATTATTTTGCAAGGATGCTCCTTGATTCTTGCCAACATTCATTTAATGAAGTATGATAGTGGTCATTCCAAAACAACCATCAACTATTCTCATTTGAATTATTATTACTAATTAGATAATTCTTTTTCTTTTGATATGGTTGCAAAAAGGAAAAAGAGAGCTCATTCTATCATAACCATTCTCTCTCCTCACTTCATCTTCTTCTTCCTCAAGCTCAAGGAGAATCCTTCTCATGTGTTGAGAATCCCTCTCCTTGAAAAGAAAACAACCCCTAGACACTCTCTACTCACTCTAGGATCAAGGGTTTAGCAAGCCGGAGATTCTAGTTCACTCAAAGTTCGAGAAAGAGCCCGAAGGTTGAACCCTCAGGTGGATCCATCTTCGACGGAAGAAGGCGACGAGGAAAGAACCATCAACCTCTACAAAGTTTGAAGAAGAAGGAGTTCAAGTTTAGGTATAACCATCTTTCCGAGTAGCTAACTCTCTTTAGCATGTTTGCTAGTTTTAGTTTAGGAAAAGATCCCGACTTTGTTAGTCCATGTTGCCCCATGCGCTAAAAATTTGATTTTTATACCGTTTCCGCCTCCCCGTAAGAACCGGGGGTCGCAACGTGGACTTACATATACATATGTATACAAATGTACACATACACATACTCCACGACACTGTCCCTGTCCACGACACTATCCGGGTAGCGGGACCCCCGTAAAAACTCTGCGTGGCTCCCGATATATTTAAACCCCCCCTCCAAAACAAAACACACGTACACTGCACATTGAGTTCGCATGACCAGTTTAACCCGTCTATCGGAGGTTCCCTCGCTCCAAAGGCGATGGGTAATTAACGGCAGCTTAGTCCGCGGCTGCCGGAGATTCGGATCCCCACGATCATTAAACCCCAGCCTACCTTAGGCAGGGGGAATCTGTAATGCGCATGACAAGCGTGCGCGTATTCCTATCTCAATGGGGTGACGAAAAACACCCTACAGATTCTGGCACGCCCGGTGGGACTAATCTCTCCTCCCATATTTCGGGTTAAACGTTCATGCGAACTCAATCAATATACATATCGATTGCTTATACTGAAATGATGTTTTTTTTCCCGTGCAGCAATCAACCTTCGACGACAATGTCTCCCCAGACGAATTCAGCTTCCAACGTGACCCCGATTCCGTACGTGGTCAAGATCAACGCTCGTGTGGTTCTCCCCGCAAGCCTCAGTCGACAGTGGGAGGAACCGCCCTGCCAGTTCGGCTCCGTCATCATCTACCCTGCCGGAAGTGCTCATCTTGCGGAGATCCCGGCGGAACAGGTAGCCAAGCCGGTCTCAAGGGGAAAGAGGCCGAATGTCGTGATCGCCAAGGCACCACAATCGAAACTCAAGACGCTATCTGAGCGATTCTCTGGTGCTCCAGCGGGGGGCAAGAACTTTGGTACAAAGGGCAACATCAAATGTTACGGACGAGCTCAGGCGATAACTCCAACAAATGCACAATAGAGCGTATCTCCAATGCCCTCCATCGCCCGGTCTGCGGCGTCTTCTCAAAAAGCCGAAGTCTGCCAGGTGCTTAGAACAGAAAAGTTAAGGCAGAAGCGGCTCAGGTTTCGAGCCAACAAGAGGGCCAAGGCTTCGGCCAAATGGAATCGTGTAAAGTTCCAAGTGCAGGGTTGCCCGGCGACGACGGCCGAGTTGGACGTAAGAATCAGCAATTCCTTCGAGCCCCTGAAGTGGGTTCAGAAAAATACCATGACCGCCAGAATCAAGAAGACAGCGGTCTGAACAGTGCTACAAAGAGACGTGTCCCGGCCCCAACAGAAAAAGTCTGACACTGTCTCTTCAAGAGTCTATCAGGTGCTCTGTGCCGCACGAAAGCAGCGGGGAAAATCCAGAAAAGAAGCGCCAGCACCATTCAAGAACCTGGTTAGGCCGGCCGCCTTCAATCGACTACCATCTACCGAAACAAGGGGGTCAAGACAACGATCCGTGAAATCAGTTGCCAATGATAGAAAGACGGCCGGATATATCATCCATACGGTCTATATGGCGAGCGGGCGCCCCAGCGACAGCCTTCGCAGCAAAAGCAAGGACGAAGCCACCACATCCCAAGCCCAATCTAGCCTGAATGTGGTTGCCGCCGCACAAGAACAGCCGCCCCCGCTGGATGAAGAAAACCCTCTCGATGAGGATGATAGGCAGATAAACCCCTCGGTCCATGTAGAGTCAAGCTCGGACAGCGAGGAAGAGCCGACTTTCCGCCCTAGGACTGCGGAGCAGGAGCTGCTTCAAGAGCTTCGAAAACAGCTCAGGAGCAAAGATAAAGAGATGACCAAGCTCTATTCGAAGATTGACGACTTAACGAACGTGGTGATGCAGCTTACGGCTCAAATTGCTCGAGCGCCTCCCAATCAGGCACAAGCCGCTACTAATCAGCCGGGTGATGACAATCCGAGGCAGCCAATGCCTGTTCCTTTGGGACCAAGACTGGTCGAGCCAAATGAAAGCCGGCTACATTCCGCTTCTGGGGACGCCATGGCCCCAGATAGCACTATCCCGCTAACACAGGATCGGATAATGGATTTGGTCACCAGCAAGGTTAAAACATTGGTGGCCGAAGCTGAAGCTCAGAAAGAAATTGGCAGTAGTGGGCGGCCATATCCCGCGCAGTATGATCTGATTGAGTTCCCAAGCGGCTACGTCATTCCTAAGTTCGGAAGATTTGATGGAACGGGGAATGAAAACCAGCACGTCGCCCACTTCAAAGCATCGTGCGGAAATACAGGGGGAAATGACGCGCTCCTTCTTCGTCAGTTTGTCAACAGCCTGACCGGCGTCGCCTTCGACTGCTATGCGAGTATACCGGACGGGTCCGTCATTACCTTTGCCCAAATGGAGTCCCTGTTTCGGCAAAGGTTCATGAGTGTCAGTGATAAAATCTCCATTGCCGACCTTGTGAGGACTATGCCGGGGAAGAATGAAAGCAACACCGACTTTATCGCCCGATGGTGTAATCTCACAGTCAAGTGCGAACCGCCACTGGAGCAGGACCAGTCCGTCAGCCTTCTCATTGGGAACCTCAGCAATTGGATGGTCCCATTCTTGTGTACAGCGGGCCTCAAGACATTTCAGGAACTAACCAAGAAAGTTCAAATGCTGGAACGCTCGAAGCAAGAGTCCCCGCCGGACTCTCAGAGAGACAAAACCTGGAAAAGCAAGCGGGACGACAACCGTAGAAGCGGGAGTTCCAGCAGTACCAATGTCTTCAATGCGTCCGACAATGAAGAAAAGCGAAGGGCGGCCGAATCCAAAACTAACCGGTCTCGAAATCCATTGCTGGGAGGAGATGGGCCTTCCCTAGAGGAGAAAAAAAACAAGGTTTACTCTTTCAGAAGGGACAAGGTCCGCAAGATATTTAAAGATGCCTTGAATAACGGCCTACAATTGCCGGAGTCGAAAAGACCCCAAGAAGCAAAAAAGACAGACAATCCTCTGTATTGCCCGTACCACCGAGTAGTGAGCCATGCGATCGAGGATTGCTATATCTTCAAGGACTGGGCCGAGAAGCAGTACAAGGATGGAGAGATCGAGTTGTCCAAAAGCGTGTTGGTGAACAATCAAGTTGCAACCGCCAACTTTATACAGACGGAAGCTGAAGCCTTCTGGGAGCAGACAGCCGAACCCGCTGCCCTGAGAAATGAAATGGACTCATCGCGGCCTCCGTGGAGTACGCACATATCTAATAAGACGAAGAAGATGATAAAGCTACTTCGGAAAGAACCCAGGACGGAATGGGAAGGGCAGAAGAAGCCTACCAGTCCAGCTGCCAATGCGGCTCCATCAGGCTCAAAATCCAAGAAGCTCAAGAAGAAGAAAAGTGCAGCTCGGCGCGAAAAAGAGTCTGCAGGGAGATCGACCATTCAAAAATATATCGATTCCCTCGAAGAATATGAACAAAAGGAAAGAACATTGATTCGATTGAAGGAGTTCTTCCCTATACAAGCGGCTGAAATTCTGGAGGAGTTAGAAGAAGACTCCAATGAAGAGATCCCAGTAGTGACCTGCTACGCCATCCATCTTGGCAGCGACTCCGAGGTTGATCTCTGTTTTCCCGAAGAGGACGAGGAGCTCGCCACAAAGGCCAATCAAATCCAGCTCAGAAGCGGCAGGGCTCTACCGCAAAATCAGGGCAACGCCCCAAAAGGGATGGAAAAACAAGTCGCTAATGAAGAAGATGGCAGAGAACCGGCAGATGAAAACATAAGTCCTTCCTCGGTGGACTATAATGTCTTGGCACATCTCCGGAAGCTTCCATCTCTCCTGAGCATCTACGACGCCTTGGTCCTATCTAAGGAGCTTAGAGATGTTCTCATTCACGCTCTACAAAACCCCGAGCGGTATCAGGCTCACTTTGCGGAAATTAATATGAAAGAAGCCCAGCACGCTTTGCATGCCGCCGCAGTCACATTTAAGGATGAAGACTTGCTACTGGGAACGGCTGAGCATAATCGGCCGCTTTACGTGACCGGGTACAGCGACGGAGATCGAATTAATCGTATATTGATTGATCCGGGGTCATCAGTGAACATCATGAACTTGCGAACTGTGAAGAGTTTGTCAATGGACGTCCGACACCTGTCAAGGGAAAGGATTGTCATTCAAGGCTTCAACCAAAATTGCCAGCAAGTTCTGGGGTCTATAGCTTTGCCAATCAAATTTGGGGATCTGCAAACTGAAGCTAAGATATACGTGATCGACGCCGACACATCTTATAAGATTCTCTTGGGGCGGCCGTGGCTCCACGATTACGGCATCATTCCGTCAACTCTCCATCAATGCATGAAGTATACTAAAAATGGCGAAGAAAGACGCATTGACGGAGACATCCAGCCGTTCGGTGTGCATGAAGTCCGATATGAAGATTCTCGGTACTTTACGAACCACCAAAATGCTAAGCCACAACTGACTGAGGATAGAACGGCCCCAAGACTCAAAAGCAAATCTGCGCCGGCTATCACTTTCAAAAGCAAAAATACCCAAGTGCGCCCGCATTTCGGCAGCGACACTGATGAGTCCGACGCTGGAAGCCCGTCCTTCCGCCAAACTCGTCCTCATTTCGGCAGAGATACGGACGAATCTGTTACTGAAGGCCCATCTAGCAGCAAAGTCCGCCCTCATCTTGGCAGTGACACTGAAGAGTCAGAAGAAGAGGACCTGCCGTGCAACAGCTGTGCAGATCGGCCCCCCATGCAGCAAGTGAAACTACGAGAGACCTTCGAAGTCGCTGAAGGGCCCCTGGCCATCACAAAGGTGCCGGAATGGATGTGCAAAGAGCTCGACGCATTGTCAGTCTCTACCGTGGACCAGCTGGAAACTTTCTACGTGCCTGGGAGGAAAAATGGACAGAAGGGCATCCTGTTTTACAGGTCAAACCCCGTTGTGCACCCGGACGACCTTTCTGTCGCGTGCCTTCCCTATGAGAGAGGCATAAGAGCCGTCCTCAATCCCAGATACTATGCGCCCGAGATGCGGGAATACTTTAAGAAGTGCGGATGCCGGTTATATCAAACGGAGTCCGAAGCAAAGTTTTACGAAGGGCTATGGTATCCGCCCCAGGTCCGAGCACTCATCGATGGACAAATTCCAGATAGACGGGGCATAGGCTACATTCAACCTGATTCCAAAGCGTGCTACATGATCTATGTTGGTGAGGCCAGCGAAAGATCGAATGATGATGACGAGATAGCCGAGCCAAAAGAAGCTCCTCAAGAGCTCGAAGATGGTGGACAAGCAACCTTTGATGAGCTAACCGAGATTGACTTAGGAATGCCCGATAATCCAAGGCCGACCTACATCAGCTCACTCTTGTCGGAGGAAATGAAAGAGCAGATAATTGCCCTACTGCGTGAGTTCGTCGACTGCTTCGTGTGGACGTACAAAGAAATGCCTGGCCTTTCCCCTGAGGTAGCCGTGCATAAGCTGGCTATATCTCCTGATGCTAAGCCAGTCAAACAAGCTCCTCGAAGAATGAGAAGGGAGTTGGAAGAAAAGGTCATCGAGGAAACCAAGAAACTCATCGATGCCGGCTTCATCAAGGAAGAGAAATATGCAGACTGGATCGCATGCATAGTCCCAGTGAAGAAGAAAAATGGGCAGATCCGAGTTTGTGTCGATTTCAGGGACCTCAACAAGGCATGTCCTAAAGATGACTTCCCGCTACCGGTCATGGAAATGATGGTCGATGACACCTCAAATTACGAACTGTTCACCTTTATGGATGGCTCGTCTGGATATAATCAGATCAAGATGTCGCCTGAGGATGAGAAGCACACAGCATTTCGAACCCCGATCGGAATATATTGCTACAAGGTAATGCCATTCGGACTGAAGAACGTAGGTGCTACATATCAAAGGGCAATGACTAATATCTTTGATGACCTAATCCATAAAGTCGTCGAATGCTATGTTGATGATCTGGTCATCAAGACTAAAGCCAAGGCCGATCATATCCAAGATCTCAGGACCGTTCTCACCAGACTGAGGGAATACGATCTGAAGATGAATCCTCTGAAGTGCGCTTTTGGCGTGTCATCGGGAAAATTCCTGGGCTTCATAGTCCGACATCGAGGGATCGAAGTTGACCCATCAAAGATAAAGGCCATCATGGAGATGCCCTCTCCGAAGAGTCTGACGCAGCTAAGATCTTTTCAAGGCAAGCTTGCTTATATACGGAGGTTTATCTCAAATTTATCGGGGAGATGTAGGCCCTTCTCAAAGCTCATGAAGAAAGGAGCTCCTTTTATCTGGGATGCCGAATATCAAGCGGCGTTCGAAAGCATCAAACAGTACTTGTTGCACCCTCCAGTGCTGGCCGCTCCCATTCCAAATAAACCATTGATTCTCTACACTGCCGCGCTAGATGAGTCACTCGGTGCGCTCCTTGCCCAGAATAACGAGGAGGGAAAAGAAAATGCCCTCTACTACCTCAGTCGAACTCTAGTCGGGGCGGAACACAACTACTCCCCAATCGAAAAGCAATGCCTGGCTCTAATATTTGCTGTGAAGAAGCTGAGGCACTATTTGCTCGCTCATCGGGTTATGCTGATCTCCAAGGTCGACCCGCTCAAACACTTGATGACCAAAGCAAGCCTAGCCGGCAGAATGGCAAGATGGGCTGTCATGCTACTTGAGTTTGACATAGTTTATACCCCTCAGAAAGCAGTAAAAGGGCAAGCTATTGCAGACTTTCTCGCCGCTCATCCCATACCAGAGGGGTCGCCGCTAAATTGTGAGTTACCCGACGAACAAGTGCTGCACCTCGAGCAAGATGAGCCATGTTGGGAGCTCTACTTCGATGGGGCCTCATCAATAAGGAGCTCCGTCAGATCAAGCGTCCCAGAGGTAAAAGCGGGGATAGGATTGGTGTTCATCACGCCATCAATGGGAACCCTACGGCGTTCTTTTGCTCTCACCGAGCCTCGGACAAACAATGAAGCTGAGTATGAAGCTCTGATAGCTGGTTTGGAACTCGCCATAGAAATGGAAATCCTTTGTCTACGGGTTTACGGTGACTCCCAGCTTGTCGTCAACCAAGTAAGCGGCGACTATAAGATATACAAACCTGAGTTAGCTTGGTACAGAGGCCGGGTGGTGGAACTCATGAAACGGTTCACTCATATTGAACTAATGAGAATCCCCAGAGCGTTGAACGGAAAAGCCGACATACTCGCTCGCTTAGCCAAGGAGCTGGCTGATCCTGACATGGACGAAATTCTGATCACAGTCAGGAGCTGGCAAATTCTACCCCCAGTCTCTCTACGAGAAGAGGAAAGCGCGGAACAGAAGAGCAGTCCCGCCGAAGAAGCTTCAATCATCCAAGACGAGCCTGATTGGAGAGAACCCTTCATAGAGTACCTCCGATATGACAAGCTGCCCGAAGAAAAATCTGCGAGGATTCAGCTAAAGAAAAGAGCTCTCCGATACGTGTTTGTAAATGACACGTTATACCGCAGGTCATATGACCAACTCTGGCTCAGGTGTCTGTCATTGGCCGAAGCCCAAAAGGTCATGAAAGATGTCCACTCGGGCGTTTGCGGTGCTCACCAATCTGGCCCCAAGATGGGACTTCAAATCAAACGGCTGGGGTATTATTGGCCCACCATGATACGGGATTGCGGAGAACATGCAAAGAAATGTCAGATCTACCAAATCCATGGTGATTTCATTCACAAGCATCCCAATCCGTTGCATCCTATGGTGGCGTCGTGGCCCTTCGAAGTCTGGGGCACCGACATTGTCGGCCCAATTGATCCTCCGTCATCCAAAGGCCACCGGTTCATACTGGCCGCAACTGACTACTTCTCCAGATGGGCTGAAGCTGTCCCGCTAAAAGAAGTCAAGACAAAAGATATTCTGACATTCTTCCAGCATAATATTCTATACCGCTTCGGTACACCAAGAAGAATCATTTCTGACAACGGGCCTTCTTTCAAGAGCTTCAACGTCTCAAGGTTCGCTACTCAGCACAAGATAGACTGGAGATATTCCTCTATCTATAATCCAAGAGCCAATGGGCTCGCCGAAGCCTTCAATAAGACTCTATGCAAGCTCCTGAGGAAAAATGCTTCAGCCAACAAGAGAGACTGGAATCTCAAGCTTCACGAGGCATTTTGGGCATATCGTACCACGCACCGTACTCCAACTCAGTCCACTCCATACTCATTACTCTTCGGAGTGGAGGCGGTCCTCCCCCTCGAAGTTGAAGTTCCAAGCTTAAGAATGGCCGTCCAACATGAGTTGACGGAGGAAGAAAACGTGCTCCTTCGACTTGAAGAACTTGATGCCCTCGAAGAAAAGAGGCTCGCGGTGCAACAAAATCTGGAGCTATACCGAGCCCAAATGTCACGGGCCTATGACAAGATAACCCGTCTCCGCGCTTTCAAGAAAGGTGAATTGGTGTTGGTCCTTAAAAGACCGATCATCCTCAATCGACATGCCAAGGGAAAATTCGAGCCAAACTGGGAAGGACCATACGTCATTGAGAAAGTGTTTGACGGAGGATCCTACCAACTAATAAGTGCCGAGGGAGAAAGGCCTATGCCACCCATCAATGGCCGATATCTCAAGAAATACTACACGTGAATGCTCCAAGTCGCAGGCGAATTGAGCACATCAGCCCTACGGTCTGGATCATACATCTTGCAAAACCGTATACAATCCACGGGCGTAAATGACCCATATCTCTTCCAAATTCTGCCGGTGAGACTACTTTTAAAAGTCCCACCAGCGGCCAAAAAAAAAGAGAAATATAAAAGAAATAAAAAAATAAACGGTATGTCCACAAGCAAAACGGGCACGGATGAAAACCCGAAAGGGCTCCGTAAGTAAAAACAGCAGGACTACCGGCGAGTCTGTGAAAACCCGAAAGGGCGCAAACTCGTGAAAAGAGATGAAATACACTCGCAAAGTCCTCTCGACCTTGTGAGGAGAAAACCCCTGAGTGAGATCTTTACGACTCACAAAGGAGCAACACACTTAGGAATCCTCACGATTCCTAAGGATAAAATACACCTGCGGGATCTTTACGACTCGTAGGGAGAAAATGATTTTATGGGACCCTCACGGCCCATAAAATTGAAAAGCCTTAGGTGATAGGGACCCAAACCTGTCTCCTAAGCCAGCGTTCCCCAACGGGCAACGGAAAATGATGAGTCTCTCCTGGCATTTCGCTTCAGTGTTAGCGGTGCTGATGCCGACCAAAAACCCAAATCCCAAGTCCTCCCAAGGCAAATGATGAGTTGCTCCTGGCATTATTCCAGTGCAGCAATGCTGATGTCAGACAAGATCCAAATTCCAAGTCCCCAAACGGCGAATGATGAGTCGCTCCTGGTACCACATTCCAGTGCAGCGATGCAGACGCCAACCAAAATCCAATTTCTCAAAATTCTCCCAGCCCTACGGTTAGTCCCCAAATTGACTACCGTATACAATCCACGGGCTCAAATAATTCTCGTCATACCCATGCCCCACCACAATTACCAGTTATGCGGCTGGTCTCCGCCTTTGGAATTATGCTCCATTGAGAAGACCCACTCATGTGTCCTCACGATACATGAGGAGAACAAACCTTTGTGGGATCCTTACGACTCATAAAGGAAAAACACATTTAGGAGTCCTCACGACTCCTAAGGAGAAAATACACCTGCGGGATCCTTACGACTCGTAGGGAGAAAATGCTTTTATGGGACCCTCACGGCCGATAAAATTGAAAAGTCTTAGGTGACAGGGATCTAAACCTGTTTCCTAAGCCATCGCTCCCCAACCCCAAAGTGGCGAATGATGAGTCGCTCCCGGTATCATATTCCAGTGTAGCGATGCAGATGCCAACCAAATTCCAAATCCCATATCCCAACGGCGAATGATGAGTCGCTCCTGGTACCACATTTCAGTGCAGCGATGCAGACGCCAACATAGCCCTGAATTTTTTTTTCGGCCCTACGGTCTGGATCATACATCCTGAAAAACAGTATACAATCCACGGGCGTAAAACAATCCCGATCTCTCCAAAAAAAAAGAGAAAAAGAAGAAGAAAAAAAAAAAATAACGGTATGTCCATAAGCAAAATAGGCACGGATGAAAACCCGAAAGGGCTCCGTGAGTAAAAATAGCGGGACTGCCGGCGAGTTTGTGAAAACCCGAAAGGGCGAAAACTTGTAAAAATGAAAAGAAATGAAATGCACTCGTAAAGTCCTCTCGACTTTGTGAGGAGAAAATTCCCGCGCGAGATCCTTACGACTCACCAAGGAGAAACACACTTAGGAGTCCCCACGACTCTTAAGGAGAAAACACACCTACGAGATCCTTTCGACTCGTATAGAGAAAATGCTTTTATGGGACCCTTACGGCCCATAAAATTGAAAAGTCTTAGGTGATAGGGATCTAAACCTGCCTCCTAAGCCATCAATTCCCAAATCCTCTCGGGGCAAATGATGAGTTGCTCCTGGCATTATTCCAGTGCAGCAATGCAGATGCCAAACAAAAACCAATTCCCAAATCCTGTGATGACAAATGATGATTCGCTCCTGGTACCATATTCCAGCATAGCGATGCTGATGTCAACCCAAATCACATCAAGTCAAACAACTAATGACCTCCCTGGCAGAATCAAATTCCACCTCAGAAACAAGTCAACTTCATCCCTGACGCCGCAAGAAGCGGGGTAAGTCAAATCCAGAAACGACCGTCCAAGTCGCAAAAAGGCCAGCACCGACCGTCCAAGTCGTTAAAATGGCAGCAACGACCATCCAAGTCGCAAAAAGGGCAGCATCGACCGTCCATGTCGCAAAAACGGCAGCACCTACCGTCCACGTCGCTAAAAGGGCAGCAACGACCGTCCAAGTCGCAAAAAGGGCAGCACCGACCGTCCAAGTCGTTAAAATGGCGGCACCGACCGTCCACGTCGCTAAAAGGGCAGCAACGACCGTCCAAGTCGCAAAAAGGGCAGCACCGACCGTCCAAGTCGTTAAAATGGCAGCACCGACCGTCCACGTCGCAAAAAGGGCAGCATCGACCGTCCACGTCGCTAAAAGGGCAGCAACGACCGTCCAAGTCGCAAAAAGGGCAGCACCGACCGTCCAAGTAGTTAAAATGGTAGCACCGACCGTCCACGTCGCAAAAAGGGCAGCATCGACCGTCCACATCGCTAAAAGGGCAGCAACGACCGTCCAAGTCGCAGAAAAGGCAGCACCGACCGTCCAAGTCGTTAAAATGGCAGCACCGACCGTCCACGTCGCTAAAAGGGCAGCAACGACCGTCCAAGTAGCAAAAAGGGCAGCACCGACCGTCCAAGTCGTTAAAATGGCTGCACCGACCGTCCACGCCGCAAAAAGGGCAGCATCGACCGTCCAAGTCGCAAAAAGGGGAGCATCGACCGTCCAAGTCCCCAAAAGGGCAGCATCGACCGTCCAAGTCGCAAAAAGGGCAGCACCGACCGTCCAAGTCGCAAAAAGGGCAGCACAGGATTCCTACAAAGCGGGAACCAGATCACTCCGGGCCAGGGAAAACGTCTATCACGGACACTCCGTCTCGGAGACATGTCAAGCAACGACTGTCCATGTCGTAAAAAGGGCAGTGCCAGCTTCCCAAAAAGCGGGAACCAAATCAAGTCGCCTCCACGTGAAAAAAGATCCATCAATTTCATGCACACGACCCACATATGTGGTGTGCATTTATTGATGGGGGGCAATTTCTTGGGGTAAAAATTTACACTCCGGTTGACCAAGTCAAAATCAAAGTCAACCCCAAGCCAAGTGGGCCGAAGCCCAGATCCAGTGGGCCCATGCCCGGGTCGAGCCAGAACATGAAGCGGCCGGCCTCCCCCCATGCCAAGATAAAAATTTTGTAATAAATAATTTTGTTGCATTTCTTTTATTTTATTTTATGGATAAATATAAGAAAAATAGGCATAAAGCCAAATTTTTGTAAAGCCCATGGCTTATGTGCAAAAAGAAATGGCACATGAGCCATGGGATAGGCAAAATGCCATTTTGTGAAGCCTAAGGGGCTATGTGTAAAGTGTATAGCCTATAAAGGCAAAGATAATGAAATATCTCAACAACTTTTCTCTCTCCAAAAAAGTTTCAGATCTGAGATCTTTCTTCCTTCTTCAAGGTTCCAAAACTTTCTTCTTTCTTTTGAATTAAATCAAGAGTTTTACTCTTCCTTTGTAAAAACTAAATAGTTTTCCACCACAAAACCCATTAAGGGGAACTCAAATCTGCCATCAGATCTCAAAAAGAAAAGATTTTTAAATCTCACATCTCTTTATCTCCAAGATCCGGCCAGCAAAGGAAGAAGACGGACCCATTTCCTTAACCCAAAGCACCTTAGGAGTTTAACTCCACCCTATTTTCTCTTTAGAGAATTTCCGGGGCTAAAAACCCCCCTTTTTCCTCGCTGGTGCGCTAGCGCTCGAGCGCAAAGCTCCAGCGCTCTGCGCTCGAGCGCAAAGCGCCCGCGTGCCGACACGTGGCTCGCTTGCGCTCCAGCGCCCGCGTGCCGACACGTGGCTCGCTTGCGCTCAAGCGCTCTGCGCTCGAGCGCAAAGCGCCCGCGTGCCGACACGTGGCGTGCTTGCGCTCAAGCGCTCTGCGCTCGAGCGCAAAGCGCCCTCGTGCCGACACGTGGCGCGTTGCGCTCCAGCGCTCTGCGCTCGAGCGCAAAGAGCCCTCGTGCCGACACGTGGCGCGTTGCGCTCAAGCGCAAAGCGCCCACGTGCCGACACGTGGCGCGCTTGCGCTCAAGCGCCCAGGCGCTGGCCCCACGCATCCTTTGGATGTCTTTTTCCCTTTTCTTTTTATATATATACATATGTATTCAAATGTACACATACACATACTCCACGACACTGTCCCTGTTAGAAAAAAATTTCTAACGGGGCGCTGCCCCGCACCCCGCAAGGGGGCTGCTAGCCCCCTTGACCCCTAGCTCGCTATCCGGGTAGCGGGACCCCCGTAAAAACTCTGCGTGGCTCCCGATATATTTAAACCCCCCCTCCAAAACAAAACACACGTACACTGCACATTGAGTTCGCATGACCAGTTTAACCCGTCAATCGGAGGTTCCCTCACTCCAAAGGCGAGGGGTAATTAACGGCAGCTTAGTCCGCGGCTGGCGGAGATTCGGATCCCCACGATCATTAAACCCCAGCCTACCTTAGGCAGGGGGAATCTGTAATGCGCATGACAAGCGTGCGCGTATTCCCATCTCAACGGGGTGACGAAAAACATCCTACAATTAGATTGGTTATTATCTTATCTAATCAGGATGTCTCCCACTGTTTTTATCAAATTTTCCTTCAAACCCTAAAAGGTAAGATTAGCCGAGATTAATTACACCCTACAATTTCGTCAATCTTTCAGCCAGATCAGTGTCGGTACTTGAGGGAGGTTCCCGTGCTTTCGCACGGACCTAATTAAAGTAAACCTCATTTTCCCAGAGGCGTAACCTCGTTAACACTTTTCTAGACACCTACTTCATCGGCTAATTGTCCTGTGTAAAACTCTCCGAGGAGTAACACTTACTCGCAGTGGGTATCGGGATCCAACTATCTCATAGGAGGTATGCAATCTCATTGCAAATTTCAACACTTGAAATTCCCGATAATATTTTGCCCCAAGTGTGCTATTGTCACGACCCGAAAGTACGGAACATGACCGGCACTTAAACTACGAACGTCTCGAGGCGTACGTAATCTAAGTAAACCGAAAACCCAGAAATCCAAACCAAGAAAAGTAGTAGAGTGCAGGAAAAACCAACTTAAAGCAAGTAGTTTCAATAGCATAAGCCGTATTATGCGGTTTTTAAAAACATCAAAAAATTTACTGAAAATTTCGGCAGAGTCTCCTTTGTAAATACTGGCTCCCAAACGGGATACAACATGAATAGTATACGAAATCAAGAAAAAGGCATCCCCAAGCGGGAGCTAGCTCTTCGTCAATCGACGGTCACAACCACACAAGTAATATAATATACAGCGCCAACGGCGAGGATCAAAACTCAAAAGGAAACTCAAAACCACCAGAAATCCACAGAAATATAACGCGCGACTCTAAGGTCGAAAGAATAACATCACTGGTCTCTATCTCAAAAATAAATACATGTTTGGTTGATGGAACTTCTAGATACAACAGAATAATGATATACAAGATATATAATAGGGGTACGATATAAGTAAACCCACCTACTAGCAAATCACCCGAAGGAAACTATGCCCGCAAAGCCGTAATGAAACCTGTACGGCAAACCTGCAAGAAACTAGGGCACAACGGGGGTGAGTTGCCAACTCGTGAATAGAAAAATATCTACGCACAGAAATCGCATAAATAACGCAACCTAGGTCAATGATCATAATATATCCTCAAATATATGAATAACACGTAGCCTATAACAAGGCTAGGGTAAATATCTTACCCGAGTGTAATCTCATGTGCCCGTGTCAGTGCCTCAAGTAGCAATATATCATATGAATGAGGTATGAATGCATGAAAATAGAATACATGTAAATGAAGAACTGTTTTCATAATTTAGTGAGATTTCCTTTGTATTTTTAAAATGAGGTATCATAATGAAATCAGCATAAAACAGTGCCTAGCATCGGCACAAAACGTAATCCCAATATCTCGATATCTCTGTATCACAGTCTCTGTACCTCAATATCTCGAAATCTCAATGTCTCAATCACAATATCTAGGGCGCCGTCAGTCCAGACCGGCCCCTACCATCCATCTCAAGACCACGACGGTATCCTCCGGAAATCCGACGCGTCGGGTAAAATCACCGGTAGGTAGTGCTCCCCTGCCAGGCTCACATCGTCATCATCACGCGCTTCTTGCCCTGGGGTACCTTACCGGGTCCACCATGTACCCGAAACGGTTCATCCGTCTCCTCGAATCGGGTCTCGAAATCCATCAGCAAACTCATGGTGGACGACTCATACATCATGGGAAAAACTGCACTTTTTATTTAAAAAGAGAGAAATCAGTTTATATGAGTTTTGCGGTTTTCCCCCCAAATCCAGAAAATTTCATGGAAAACCGAATCCAAATCATCAATAGCATGTAAAAACCATGAATATAGGCATAACAATGAATAACAGTATGCATGAAGTGACAAGTAATAACTACAATGTTAAGCTGGCATATAAGGCAGGCACACTAATATCATGTCAAGTTACTAACTAACAAGCTAAGTCAAGCAATAATATTTTCTAAGGTGTACGTGACATGGCAATTACCGATGAAGATGTGTGTGAGCCGGCAAGTAAGTGTATGTGGTACATACGCATCATCGGTAATGGTGCTGGTGTCCTAACAATATGATATCAACATTGCAATAAGAAATTATAATATAAGTATGCGATGCAAAGCGAACCACAATAATAAGCGGGAGCTGAATACTAGACGCAACTTTAACTAACCTGCATTAATCTAATATAAGTCCTACAAATGGTGCCTTTTGAAATAACACGAATCATGGGGTTTTGAAAATAGGGGCTACGGTGTTTTTATGAAAAGATACGTCTTTTGAAATATCCGTAGGATCCCTTGGGCTGTCTTTTAAAATACCCACGATTCGTTAGTTTTTGAAATAGGTAAGAATCGAATCTAATCTAACAACTAACTAAACTAAAGGGCTAAGCTAATAAGCTGGACTACAGGTAAGGAAACCGCTTAACATCTGAGTCGATCCATATACATACCTGTATATACATTAGTCGGTGATCCCGCCTCAATAATATCATATCCGATACCATATCTACAATCAGCCATCCCAGGTCAAGAGTGCGGATCAATCATCAAGATATAGCTCGTACTTAAATCCGTCGTATGGCATCCCCAAATCTGGGTACGGGTCAATATCATATTCCTCACACCATTCCTCTGGTATCCTCTTTATTCAAGATCATAGTCTAGGGTACTGACCTATGTCTAGTACAATACTAATATCCTCAATATACTCATGATCTGACTACAGATCGACAATCTCGTACAAACCGATACCGTCAGCATATAGCATCATCAAGGGTATACATCGCCCGATACGGCCTAATATCAATATCCTAGCATATCATGCCTCATATCACGATCACATGTCGACCATTTTATTTAACACTAATCACCCGTATCGCCGCCCCAAGATCCGCTATAACACCAGGACGTACCTCAAGTACGAATCCTGCCATATCACCGATATCACAACCACAAAACAAATCTCATCGACTCAGCTCAATCCCAAGTATCATCCTCAAATCCGTATGTGAACACATAGTCCCATACCCATGTGAACACATAACTATAAAGAATCTCATGAGCACATATAAAAAGGAATGTATGCAAGTATGTATGTGTGTATGTGTAGTGCAACACTACCCTAGGGTTCGCAACACAAAAGTAATCCAACACACCAATATCCATCCTAACATCATTATTAATCCCAAATAACACATACTAATTGTTGGTGTGTATACGCATCCGTATACACCACCACGGACTGCGGGGGTGCTATACGCCATCCACCCGACTTCTCCCCGTAGATATAAATCTACTCACCTGGTCCTCGTTCGCCGGTGCCGACGTCGCCATGCGCTTGCTTGTCGTCTCGAAGTCCACATGGGGTACCTACATATCATAACGTACCATACCGCATTAAAATCCGACTCATGACCACAACGACGCACGAATCCCACATAGGTCAAAACCTATGGTTGCTTCACAAATCGACCCAAAAACCCTCGATGTCGGCGTACAAACGCCAAACCATCGAGAAAGCTCCCAACACACTCATTTGTACAATTAAAAGCACTAATTATAATATAAAATAGCTTAAAATTCACAAAAACCCCAATTTCACTTAAAAATTCATTTTCCCGAAAATCTAGCAAGCACAAATCACCGTTTTTGTACAAAACTCGATGTATAGATGAATCTAGAGGCCACAATATTCACTAAATATCTTAAATAAGTCAAAAAAATGATTCCCATAATTTAATCTCATTAAATTCCATAAACCCCAAAAACCTAGTTTACAAATTATCCAATTTTAACAATTTTCAAGCAAAAATTCTCGATTTAAGAATTAAGCTTAGATTTGCATAACCTAAGGTATTAAACCACTCATTATAATGTTAATAATGCTATGAAACCATAATTAGATTTTTAAACCTAATTATTAGACAAATTATAAAACCTAGTTAGCAATTAGCAAAGTTATCACAATTTTAAATTAACAAATTAGCAAATAGCAACTAACTTAGATTTTGCATACAACTACATGTTAATCTCCTCCTTACAACCATAAACAAATGATAAAAACCTCACTTGATCACAAATCCTAATCATTAATTCAAAACCCTTCTCTTGAATTTTAATTCAAGCACCTAGAACTAATTAAAAAACCTAATTAAGCTAACATGAAACAATTAGCACAATTTAAGAAAAGGTTAGAATTATACCTCATGATCAAGAGATCAATTATGAAAATCAAGCCTCTAAAATGCCAACTTGCTCCCTAGATCCATGCAAGAATAGCAAATGAAAAATGGGTAGGAGTTAGATTTGAGTTTTAGTTTAATTTTGATGGAAATTTGATGGATTTTGAAGACTTTTGATGAGGAAAAGAGAGGAGAAGAATGAGGAGGGGCTGCTGTTGATTCTGGCCGAAAATGATAGGGGTGAGGGGGTGTGGGTGTGGGAGTGAGAGTGGGTAGAAAGGTCCAAGTCAAAAGGAGTCCAAGTCAACCCAACCAATACTTATATATATATATACCCTTTCTTCTCATTTCATTTCATCTTAACTTAGAAATTCAAGTGGGGAAAATGGGTGGGGCTGCTGAATTCAGCCAAGGGGGAGGGAAAATGAGGGTTTGTGAGTGTGGGTACGGGTGTGGGGTGATGAAAAATGATAAATACAATACCCCAAACATCCAATTACGCCAAAAAAGCCTTTTTTCTTCAATAATTTCTAAACCGTTTTGGCAAACGATTTCGTTCCAAAAACCACATGATAAAATTTTATTTAATGTTTTATGATGCACAAAATTTGTTTCAACTCATTCCAATTTGTAATTTTCCCTAATTAAATGTATTAGTGACGGCTTAAAATAATAATAAAATAATTTTTTTCAGAAAATTTAAAATTTCACCAGCGGCTCAATAAACACCAAATAATAGCAATTACATAACTAGAATATGTATATTTAATTTTTATAATAAGATATTTGTATTTTGACTTTTAACAGAAAACCCCCTTATTTTACCGATTTTTCGAAATTTCACCGAAACGATTTTCAAAACGTTACAGCTATGACCTTGACAGAGGTCAACAAACCATAGTGCACTAGTCAAGTTCAACCCGTCATTTCTTGATTGAATCAAACCCACTCGCACGACCCTTGACAGAGGTCAACAAGGTCGTACGACTACCCTAATCCAATCACATCACATGCTTTACAGACAATTACTAATCAGCTACCGCACACTACTCCTTGACAGAGGTCAACAAACGCAGCACGAATACTAAATAGTCTTTATCTGAAATGACGGAGGTCTACGTCAGGTTTTTCAAAAAACCTATTGCGTAATGAACTTGATATCGTCGTAGAATCGAGTGTTTTTGAAAAGGAGTGTTTTTGAGGCTTTTCTAGTTTCGCTAAAGAGGTCACTCCCGGTGAAGGGATCTCGGCTCTTTCCCCATCGAATAAGGTGCAGGGTATATCATATATACCGCTGTGCAAAGCAAGACTATAGAAGCTGTCAAAAACTAAACCGCGAGTTTGTAGCATCTGCCAGTTTCGCTAAAGAGGTCACTCCCGGTGAAGGGATCTCGGCTCTTTCCTCATCGAATAAGGTGCAGGGTATATCATATATACCGCTATGCAAAGCAAAACTGTAGCTACCCTTTTTATAAAGTTTTGATTCTACAACATCTTTTAGGTTTCTTTTCTTTTTATTAATCTCATTAATAAAATCCCATCAGCTTATGCTTCCTAAGCATCACAGAAGAAACGAAAGCAGTAATATTTATATATCAGCATATATATATATATATAGTATAAGCATTCGTCTCAGGCAGTAATATGATCTCATCACAGAACATTGCAGCAGAAGAATATATATGAAATATTGGATATACTAGGACGTCCGTGTTTTCAATACGAGCCTGTATAAAACACGGATTCCACGGTCGCGACGAATAGCCAAACCCACATCCCAAGACCCCTACGAGAGCGGCAAATAACACTGCCAATTCTAGGGTTAGGATACCCCGTCTCGACTCCTCGAGATGGCCTCCCACTGGACCCTAGAACCCGGTTACTTGTGCTCCCTCCTTGGGTCTACCTAATGCGGAAAAGTAAATAATATACACTGGTGACATCAACCTCATCCCGGAAGTGCCCCAATAAAAGAATATTACATACAAATGAATTTTACATGAATGAAAATAAAAACCCTCATCTCACATAAAACCCCCGGCTATTCAGAACACGACGATCCAATATAATATATCACAACAACACATAATATCACATATCATCAACGTAAGTAAGTATGCATACACCGATCGTCGTAGATGTATAGCAACGAAGACCGGCAATACAACTACATACTACACTTACGGTCACATAAAAGAAATTGTAAAACTACAATATTTGGAATCCACAATCACTTTAGACATCGTAAATCCGAAATATCACATACTTCGCATTTCATGCCTAACTATATGAATTCCACATATTGTATCACATTCCAGATAAATAGACAGTGTTAAACTTTCCGAACAGATAATCAAATACCCAAAATTTCCTAAATAGCTCAACACTTGAGCGGAGTTCAAATAATCCCAGAATATGTCACAGTACCAGTGATCCAGCCGTAGAAGGGTCAAGCCAACGCCTCACATGTGGCACGCCGTACTGCCCCAAACCCTAAGGTTTAGAGGCAGTTCAAGACGGTCACATAATCGAGTTAAGGTTTGTGTTCTTCTAGAGGGTCCACCGTGTTACTTGCACATTTTTCCGAAAGATTTAAACCCGATAAAAATTCAACACTTGAAAGTTTTTTGTGCCGGGAAAAAGTGAGTTAATGATATCCGCTCGAACATTTTAACAGTTTCTAAATATCCGAAAAACGATAAACAAAGTTAAATTATCCGATCGAATCAACGAGTCCCTAATACAACCCTAGAAAACTCAACACTTGAGTGGAATTAAAAAATTCCCAGAAAAAAATAACAAGAAAGGACCTAAGACTAAATATATGAAATACGAGGGACCAAATCATAATTTTGGCCACGGAACCGCCGCCAAACCCTTGGTTTTGCCGCGGTTCCGCGGTCATTTGAGCGCATTAATGGTCCGTACTTCACAGTAATTCTTAGTTTTTCATGCTTAATTTTCTGAGCATTTTTAATTCAGAAAAAATCAACTTTTTGAAAAATATCCAGAGAGGGGTCTGTGTCGGGGTTTCGGGGTTCGATCGGACTTTAAACTTCGTCTAGACATCGCCTAAAGCTATAGCTTGTCTCTGATACCACTGTAGGGTTCCTAGGCACTCTTGTGAAGGTTCATAAGGCATCAAACATGCCCGAATAAAATTTTAGACGTGCCGAACAACCCAAAGCCGAGATCTTTGCTAGATTATTAGGGTTTAACATGCAAGTAAACATCTTTATTAATAAGTGTGAGGGATTACAACCTTTGTAGTCCACTCCTTCGCTTCATAAGCTCTGAGTAGAAGTCCCTTTGCCGCGATCCATGATCTCCCGGACTCAAGAGAGGCTCCACGACTCGAACGATCCATGCTAGCTTGTAGTGTTCCGCTTCTCCGATGATCTACGTCGAAGTTGCTATAACTCAAGATCTCTCACTCTAATGAGGTGAACACTCTAATCTAATGGGCTAGATTAGATGAGGATGATGGAGTAGTATTTATGCTTTCTTTTTATATCATTTGTAAGTCTACGCTAGCGCCCCGGCAGTCTACAGACGCCAAAATGCGGAACAAAACTTTTAAACTGGCGCTATCGTATACTTTAACCCGGATCTGCCATTATTGCTAAACTAACAAACTGTAAAGAGTGTAGAATGGTTATACCGAACGATCCGAGTCCTTCGTTCTTCAACCATCATCCCACGCTCCGTTGCGGCTACTCCGATCTCGTCGATCTCCGAATCCTTCGTCGAGGTGGCACCACATGATCGGTTCTTTAAACGGGCTCCCGCCTCTGACTCGAGGCAACTAGATCGTCAAGTTTGCTAAAAGAGACGACCAAGAATGATGTAGAATATGAGTAGAATACTTTGTCTCACTTCGTCCAAATCCGTGGACGATCGGTTAATGAAGTTGCCGTTTTAATCGGGTGATGGAAATTGAAAGAAGCAATGAAATTTCCATGCACTCAAAACCATAGTCTTTGGCCAAAAATGAATGAATCAATTCTATCTCACACTCAAAGGTGGCCGGCCACATATTTATGAAGAGGTGAGAATGAGTGTAGAAGCAAGGAAAGGGGGGTGACAATATACAAGAAGCTTCATGAAAGAATGAATCACTAATATGAACCAATTAGAACAAACCTAGTCACCAAAAGCTTTAATGACACCATTAATGCCTAATGAGTCACCATGTCAAGTCACCAAACTAGAAGCTTCTAGAAGCACGACTCACCCCATCAGTAGAAAAGATAAACCCGTCTTTAACCAAATGTTAAAAGACGGCTGATAGAAAACTGGAAACTGGCAACTTCCAAAAGTGATCCTGAAACGACTTTCAGGATAACCCCGAAACAGTATAAATATACCCGCATTTGTATTACGACCGAATACAAATGCAACTGAGACAAAGATATTATACCTACTCAATATAATACTCGGATCCGGCTTAAACCAAAGCCGACCAGTATCAACTGCCCGAAAACTGACACGTGCGTAAACGCACGTGCATTTTCCGAACCCTGCCATAAAACCATACGGCCTCTACAACGTTTCGCCCGAAACTTGGGAAACTGTCTGTGGGGGACTCTAATGACTCTTCAGTACCCTAGCAGTGGGTTTAACCACAAACCGTCAGCGGCACTAGCTATGCGTAACGGTTGCCCATGGACTGAACTTAAGGGAGGCTGATGAGCGCACTCAAGGGTGGCCGATGAGCTAACACATCCAGAAACCCTACTGAGCCTAACAGTGACAATGTATATACAGTCCGGTCCGTTCGTCAATGAGTATCGCATATCCGCCTAGGGGGCTAGTAACGTCAGACCCCCAGAAGCAGTATAAGTCGTGTCGGAGTGTAGCCTCAATACACCCTGAGATACTACTGGAGTACCTACCAGTAAATCTCCTACCATGGCCATGGATTTGTGTAATGGCTCTCCTAGACACAGCACGACCTCGCCCCCAATACCGGGAGAGACGAATCCCCTGCCGATCCGCTCACGTGCCTCCATATGGCTCGGGACTGTACCCAAAAGCTACCTGTTTGCACGACTCCTTTGAGCCGTGGTAGGGTAGAAATCAAAGCACAGTGGGAACTCACACGAGACAAATGACGACCTTAGGTCGATGAACTAACCTGTACACATGTCACCAGGGAACTGCTATCTGACGGTAGATATAATACTAACTAGCAGATTCCCGGCGAGTCCTGTCCGGTGTACTCATAACCCAATGAGCACCTGTATACATCTTAGGTGATCCAACATACACCAGTGGCTTGTGATACCGGCCACCGCCCCTCGCCGGGGTCTCGACTGTATACACTAGTCTACTCCGGAGTATCGATGCCCTGTCTCGAAACTCCCACGACTAGGGACCACAATTAAGGATATGCATATAAACTACCCAACTCTCACGTATATGATCGCCCTCATACAGTTGGTAGTAAAGCAAGATCCTAAGGGCTCTATCAAAGTGTAACATGCAATCAGTCACCTGAACATGTACACAACTGATAAAGGCAAACCAGATAGCATACTATCATTTCGAGTAAGACTGTCCTACCGGGATAGGTCCTCCGCAATCATTGCAATCACGTACCTGCGATCCAATAATTGACTATGAGGGCACTATCTCCAACAATCTCCCACTTGCACTCAAGGCTAATATTGCGATGTCGACTACTCACAGCCCGTGTGAAACCGAACATCCAACTCCTCTACTAATCAGTTTCACAAAGCCCGTTTGTAAAACTATTGTGTTCGAGAAATAGCCTCGGTGAGTGGATCCGCCTAGAAGTTTCTTTCTGTATCTCTCATAATCTCAAGTTCGCGGAGAAAGCCATCTCCCGAATTGAGTAGTACCTGTCTTAGAATATGTCTGGATATCTGATGGGACCTTAGTTCATAAATGAACTCCATATCCAAACTTCTTAGACTGTATGGATCACTGAACCTAATCAGTATCCGGCACCATGCCACCCACAGTATCCTCTGGAACCACCTGTCCATAACACTGTCCCTCGTCAGAGGGAAAACTAAAACTCTGACAATCACTCTGTCATCCATGTTACCTTTGAAGCCTGGAATGATAACCGTCTCCCGAAAGAGGCTGCCGTTATCAAATCCGTAGAACATGTACCAATGTTCTAAAACTGCTTCCTTATGTTTCTCCAGGATTGGATTAATACAAACTTATTGCATCTAGTACAAAAACAACATCTGGTGTGGTACTTGACATCTCATGATTGACTCAATTGCCTAAGCAAGTGATCTGCCAATCATGCACATCCCTCTCCCCTTTAGTCTATACGACACCTTTAGAGAGGGTGACTCCATCACCTGCAGGTACACTACCATGCTAGGAGTCAACTATTCTAAAAACCATTAGAATATCTGTCAAAGTACCCACATTGGGAAACCACCCAAATCTAGATCTAAAACCATAGATCCAGAAACCAGAATGTCAAATATTATATCCATGTCCTGTCTGGAGAAACAACTGTGTGACGACCACAGTTCAACCGATCGTAGTATAGGAATTTTACTTCCTACTCTGTGTATGTCATCCAGATACCATGACATCACACCCTACTTCCTTCTTAACAGATCCATCCCCTATTCTGATTGAAGTCAAAACCATGACTGTCATATCAAAATTAGATGATCTATCTCCGCTATAACTGCTCAAGTCTATAAATAGATATAAGCTACTTGCCCACTATGCTTCCGTTGCTCCCACTGACTACGACAACCCTCCTAGCGGGTCTCATAGCCTGGAACAACAGTAGTGTCAAGTCTGGGTAGATAAGAACCTCCCTGTCACCGTCCTTGAGCCTACCGAAGTACCTCTCGGGTGTCTGAGGTTACCTACCAAATCTGCGGAGTGGCTATTGGAATGTCAAACCTGATTGAATGTATAGGTCCTATTAAATTTTCCGTAATCGTTCGCGGTTCTGGAATCACTTCCAGTTCTACCATACTCCCACTACTGTTTTCTGAAAAAGATCCATTTTACTAAAACTGTGGCGAGTCAAGAACAATAACACTATTGATCTTCCAAATGGTAGAATATCAACCCTCGTCATAGCCAGGGTCAACCCACAAACAGCCATTACAGAAACGTGCCCTGAGTTATCCAGAGTCTGGTTTTAAGCATAAGCTGGACAACTCCCCGTACCTTAATTTCTTTTAAGGTACGATCCATTCTATATCCAATACAGAAACTTTGGCACTTATTTAATTGGAACCATATTCAAACCATGCAGCTGTCTCCAGTGCATATTAACTTAATGGAAAGAGGCTAATCAGCATTACTCAACTTAGGAAACCATCCAATTATGAGTAACCTGAAAGAGAAACACGTTTCTCAAAACCATCACTATCTTCTGAATACCAATCACAAGAATCTACATCTTCGATCTCTTTGAAGAATCCCGATACTTGTGATACCTGGTTCTCTACTTTATTCTTATACCCACAACTTCTTAAAACTTAGACCTTGTATTTCTACGAAACACTTGTCTAAATACTAGAGAAGTTATAAGTAAACAGAACAAAGTACGAGGACCTACCCCTTTGTCCTGAAGGACACTTGGACAACATACAATACTCTGTATAAGTCCGCTGAGTTAAACAACTCAAAACCTGTGCGTCGTAGGTAGAAAACTGTACCCTGGCGATTTCCTCAAATATCACCAATTACAACGAATTCCGATATAATGAGGATGATCACCTAATTCCCAATATCTTACTCCCACTCATCATCTGTAAAACCATACAGATATGAGAATGAGACCTGGTAAATACATACCCTTGGAGTAAGTGTCTAATCGGGAAAACAGTTTTTCTTTAACAATGCACTGAAACATGAAAATGTTTCGTAGGGGTATCCTGGTATTCATAGCAATGCCTCTTCCATAATCCAATTCATGACTTCAACCGTATATTTTATTGCCGTCTCTCCAAATCCCCTTTATTTGTCTTTAGTCGTTACCTTCTGTACACCATCGTTAGGCTAAATGGTTTTCTTCCTTCCCTACCGTTCGGCACCAGCCTATGGTTTGGAAGAAGACTATCCAGTAAGCATAATAGGTGTACCCTCCTAAACCAAGGAGTACTCGCAACTGAGAGAAGGTGATGATAAAAGACAACTGAATAATACCTTATTCTTTTAAAGGTGAAATAGGAGTGGCGATGAAATACGCGGTTTTGGTCGTGAATGATATCAGTCGCAATTTACTTTGCCCTCTTTCTAATCCCTTTATTTTGTCTTTACATATTACCTTCTGCACACCCTACTTAGGCTAATTGGTTTTCTTCATTCCCTACCTTTCGGCACCAGCCTATGGTTTGGAATAAGACTATCCAATAAGCGTAATAGGTGTGCTATCCTAAACCAAGGAGCTCTCGCAACCTGAGAGAAGGTGACAATAAAAGACAACTGAATAAACCAATTCTATTTCTCCTGAACCTGGATCCATCCCCGAAGAAGTCCCTTCGAGTTCGTATATAACCATACGATGGATCTATCCAATGGAAGTGGATATCCGTAGTAATACGGGTGTTCTGAGAAATGCAAAGGGTAAAAGGAGTGGCAATGACTTATGCAACTCAGACAATCCAAAAGCCAGTATTTTAAGAAGGTTCGGTCAACCTGGTCACTGAGTCATAGTCTAGGGTCGGTCAAAGGTCGCTGCCAAAGAGAGAGAGAGAAAAGAAACACTCTGCGTGCACTCTAACCTAGATCAGAATGGTCATCAATTTATCTAATCCGGAAACCTCCCACTGTCCTGTCAAATTCTCCTCCAAACCTAAAGAAGAATCAATCGGGATCACCCGAAGAGTAAACCAACTCATCAGTGGGAATCGGGATCCAACTCTCATCGCATGATAACGTGATGGAATGCATCCACGTTACTCATACTCCAGATGGTATGCGCATACTTGGCAAGTTTCAGTTTCTTTAGAAACTCCCGATATTGTTTTCTTGCCCCATGCTCTTATAACCTTGGCTTTGGTCAAAATGTCATAAGTCACATGCCAAGTTCTACCCGTCACTATCTTGTCAATTTGAACCCACCCGCACATGCCCCTGACTTTGGCCAATCGGCAGAACGACTGTCCCAAACTAACTCATCTATCTATGCAACAATTGAATACCCAGCAGCTACCAAACACTATGCCTTAACTTTGGCTAAAATGCATAGCTTGAATACTACTAAATACCCAAAAGAAGTGACGGAGGGCTACGGCTGGTTTTTGGCGAAAAACCTTTAGCGTAGTGAACTTGATATCGCTGAAGGAACCTGATAGCTTTTTAAAATATAGCGGCGAAAAACTTTTGCTAAAGAGGTCACTCCCGGTAAAGGGATCTCAGCTCTTTCCTCGTGGAATGAGGTGCAGGATATTCCACTGAATACCGCTATGCAAAGCAACTTGTAATCGACTATAGTAAAGTTATTACCCTGACGCAAACTTCTGTCCAAGGGGTCTTTCCCGGTGAAGGGATATCAGCCCTTGCCTCGTCGAATGAGGTGCTGGATATTCCACTGAATACCTCTATGCATAACAAAAGAAAATGTCTTTGCAATAACACTTTTTAAAATTGTTCCAACAACTCAAACAGGTTTGTTTTACTTTGCATTGATCAGAATCAACGCAGTCCCATCAATCAATCACACCAGAAAAGAACGAAAATAAAATGTACGTATATGCCATCCGCATTCGTCACTGGGTCCCGTCATCACCCGTTAGGTTACTTAACTAACGACAGAGCGGGGACTGGACTAGCGCGGGTGTAAAACATATACAACATCTAATAGTATATAAGCCAATATACATAATCGCTCCAGGCGTGATAATATGCAACATTACAGAAAAGTAATAAGCATCACAGAACAATACAGATATCTGGGATCCCCGAGTTTCACAGAGCCGCTGCTGAAACTCGACGTTCCCCTGTCGTGTGGATAGCCTGTGCAATGAAACCTAGACCCCTACGGGTGCGGCAAGTTACCCGCCAAAACCTGAAGCGAGGCAGTCCCCACAGCACAGTGAATGGAACACCCGGCACTTCACGGAATCCGGTAATCTTGGGCACCCCTCCTTGGGTCAACCTGTACCCCCTACGAGTGCGGCGAATAGTCTGCCAATTCTGAAGTGGGGCCCCTCTGCCTCTCAAAGCCATGAGATGCGGACCCGTTGCTTTCCCGAACCCGGCTATCCGTGCACTCCGTCGCGGGGTAAAACCTAGTACAGTAATGAAAAATAGTACAATAGGTACATCGACCGCAACCTGGTCGTGCCCCAAAAGAATATTATACAACAGGCAGTGACGGCAGTCCACATGTTGGACGCTCGCCCCGCAATATCAAATGTACAAATAAACACAAACTGTACTACCATTGCACACTGCTATCCACCACGACAAATCCGCAACATCACAGCACAACACAGAACATCAATGCGAATGTCACGTTCGCAAACCCGTCTAAAAGAACTATAGCAATCAGACGCGGTTTACCGATCAAATGACATTCCCGGTCGGAGATATAATGTAAGCACTGTAAACTAACGTGTTTAAATTTCGATCGACCAAAGACCAAAAATCAAAAAGTGGGCCCCACTGCTTACTGGTGAACAGTAACAAAACCTGGGCCAAAACTGTATATACGAAAAATCCCAAAATCCAAAGAAAAACCCACTGAAAAAAAATTGGGAGCACGTGCTCCTCACATGGCCGCGGAAGGGCGGCCAAACCATGGGTTTGGCCGCGCTTCCGCGGCAACTTGGAGGGATCACGACCCCAAATTTTCTCGTGGGTCTTACAAAACCCTGCACGGATTTTTAAGATGTACAGAAATCAATTTTGATACCGTTTAAAATTAACAGAACTGTCAAGTGAAGAAAAATGCGATTTTTGCAGTTTTCGATTTTCGGTCGGATCGATGTTTTAAACGCGTTAGCACAAGTTAGTATAGTAAAATGGTGAGGCTCTGATACCACTGTAAGTCTACGCTAGCGCCCCGGCAGTCTACAGACGCCAAAATGCGGAACAAAACTTTTAAACTGGCGCTATCGTATACTTTAACCCGGATCTGCCATTATTGCTAAACTAACAAACTGTAAAGAGTGTAGAATGGTTATACCGAACGATCCGAGTCCTTCGTTCTTCAACCATCATCCCACGCTCCGTTGCGGCTACTCCGATCTCGTCGATCTCCGAATCCTTCGTCGAGGTGGCACCACATGATCGGTTCTTTAAACGGGCTCCCGCCTCTGACTCGAGGCAACTCGATCGTCAAGTTTGCTAAAAGAGACGACCAAGAATGATGTAGAATATGAGTAGAATACTTTGTCTCACTTCGTCCAAATCCGTGGACGATCGGTTAATGAAGTTGCCGTTTTAATCGGGTGATGGAAATTGAAAGAAGCAATGAAATTTCCATGCACTCAAAACCATAGTCTTTGGCCAAAAATGAATGAATCAATTCTATCTCACACTCAAAGGTGGCCGGCCACATATTTATGAAGAGGTGAGAATGAGTGTAGAAGCAAGGAAAGGGGGGTGACAATATACAAGAAGCTTCATGAAAGAATGAATCACTAATATGAACCAATTAGAACAAACCTAGTCACCAAAAGCTTTAATGACACCATTAATGCCTAATGAGTCACCATGTCAAGTCACCAAACTAGAAGCTTCTAGAAGCACGACTCACCCCATCAGTAGAAAAGATAAACCCGTCTTTAACCAAATGTTAAAAGACGGCTGATAGAAAACTGGAAACTGGCAACTTCCAAAAGTGATCCTGAAACGACTTTCAGGATAACCCCGAAACAGTATAAATATACCCGCATTTGTATTACGACCGAATACAAATGCAACTGAGACAAAGATATTATACCTACTCAATATAATACTCGGATCCGGCTTAAACCAAAGCCGACCAGTATCAACTGCCCGAAAACTGACACGTGCGTAAACGCACGTGCATTTTCCGAACCCTGCCATAAAACCATACGGCCTCTACAACGTTTCGCCCGAAACTTGGGAAACTGTCTGTGGGGGACTCTAATGACTCTTCAGTACCCTAGCAGTGGGTTTAACCACAAACCGTCAGCGGCACTAGCTATGCGTAACGGTTGCCCATGGACTGAACTTAAGGGAGGCTGATGAGCGCACTCAAGGGTGGCCGATGAGCTAACACATCCAGAAACCCTACTGAGCCTAACAGTGACAATGTATATACAGTCCGGTCCGTTCGTCAATGAGTATCGCATATCCGCCTAGGGGGCTAGTAACGTCAGACCCCCAGAAGCAGTATAAGTCGTGTCGGAGTGTAGCCTCAATACACCCTGAGATACTACTGGAGTACCTACCAGTAAATCTCCTACCATGGCCATGGATTTGTGTAATGGCTCTCCTAGACACAGCACGACCTCGCCCCCAATACCGGGAGAGACGAATCCCCTGCCGATCCGCTCACGTGCCTCCATATGGCTTGGGACTGTACCCAAAAGCTACCTGTTTGCACGACTCCTTTGAGCCGTGGTAGGGTAGAAATCAAAGCACAGTGGGAACTCACACGAGACAAATGACGACCTTAGGTCGATGAACTAACCTGTACACATGTCACCAGGGAACTGCTATCTGACGGTAGATATAATACTAACTAGCAGATTCCCGGCGAGTCCTGTCCGGTGTACTCATAACCCAATGAGCACCTGTATACATCTTAGGTGATCCAACATACACCAGTGGCTTGTGAGACCGGCCACCGCCCCTCGCCGGGGTCTCGACTGTATACACTAGTCTACTCCGGAGTATCGATGCCCTGTCTCGAAACTCCCACGACTAGGGACCACAATTAAGGATATGCATATAAACTACCCAACTCTCACGTATATGATCGCCCTCATACAGTTGGTAGTAAAGCAAGATCCTAAGGGCTCTATCAAAGTGTAACATGCAATCAGTCACCTGAACATGTACACAACTGATAAAGGCAAACCAGATAGCATACTATCATTTCGAGTAAGACTGTCCTACCGGGATAGGTCCTCCGCAATCATTGCAATCACGTACCTGCGATCCAATAATTGACTATGAGGGCACTATCTCCAACATCATTTTCTCACAAGAAATCATCACAAAAGAAATAACTAGTGAGCTCTTTCAAAAACTCAAGAGAGAAGAAGATAAAGAATCATGAGATAAAATCCTTTTATGATGAATAGTAGATAAGAATATATGATTGATTATGGAACCATGGTCAAGGATGAGAAGCTTAACCTTTGTAGAGAATAAACTAGAGCTAGGGTTTGGTTAGGTTAAGGAATGTGTCATGGATAAATATCAACCATAATATCTTAACCAAGACAAAAGGAAATCCTTCTAGAATGAGCAAGAAGGAGCTAACCCTAATTAAACCCTAATCTCTTTTTTTATCATCACTAAACATGTTTCATAATAAATCATATCATGTTACTATAATATATATCACATATATATTATATTTGTAACAAAAGAAAATAATACAATTAATATATATCGCATATATATCAATGTATTATCCGGTGAGAAAATGAAATAATAAAGCGAGCCAATATTAGATAATGTAATACAATATATCATATATATATATTATTATACATTAAATCATCGAATCAACACTTGATTCGACAATCCGGCTATATCGAATATAACCGACTAATATATCATGTACCGATTCATTGAATCAACACTTGATCCGATATCCCGGTTCATATCTAAATATCGCGAGAATATAATACGGTATCTCATATCGCATTATCCTCGGTCCTGCACATATCACATATGTGCCTCTACTCCGTTTTTCCTGAGCCAAGAAACTTCTGTGTAGGACTCTAAAGAATCGTCAATACGCCGGTAGTAGGTGATGATCATATCAAACACCCACAAGCTGCAAGAGGTCAGCTAAACGTAACAGCCACCCAGGTATTGAGCGATCAGAAGATCAACAAGCTAGCCTGTCTGTTCTCCTGTGAATCCAATCAGTAACACTCACGTACAGTCCGGTCTGTTCGTCTGATATGTCGCATATCAAGTCTAGGGGTGGTATACGTCAGCCCCCAGTAACCGATAAGTCGTGTCGATGTGAGGCTCATAACAGGTCAGGAAACTACTGGTAACACTTACCAGTATATCTCTATATCAGCCCTGGCCAGGGACTTCCAGTTATAGCCAATCGAACACAGTACAACATCAACTCCCTATACCGGGAGAGACGAATCCCCTCTTATCGCTCATTGCCTCCATGTGATTCGAGACTGTACCCAAAAGCCACCGTTTTTCACGCCCTCTTGGACGTGGTAAGGTGGAAATCAAAGCACAGTGGGAATCACAAAAGACTCTATGACGATCTCGGGTCTACAGACTACCCTGTACCAGTGTCACCGGAGAACTGCCATCTGACATGTGGTATATCACCATCTGGGAGTTCTCGGTGAGTCCGTCCAGTGTACCCAGTCTCCACTGAGCACCCGTACACCATCCTTGATGTCAAACACCGATGGATATGGGATCATCCATCGCCCATCATATGGGTCAAGATGCGTATACGCTAGTCTACTCTGGTGTATTGATTCCCTGTCTCGATATACCCTCAAATAGGAACAGTTATAGGATGTACTCATCGACTACCGTGGCCCCACTAGTATGATCTCATCATAGTCCCAGTAGTCGAGTACAGATCCTAAGGGCTTTATCAACATGTGAGAGAAAGACAGTAAACCAGTACAAGTCAACATGTTAAGATAAAGTGAAACCAAATAGCATACTATCATGACGAGCAAGAAAGTCCTCTCTGTATATATCCAAGCATCCATCATAATATACATCATATGTACAACAATGGCCTCTAGGGCATATACATAACTAACATGTTTGATATGATCATCATGTAAGTCTACGGTAGCGCCCCGGCAGTCGATCCGAGGCCAAACGCGGAAACAAAAACTTTTAAGAAACTGGCGCTAACGCAGAATTTTACCCGGATCATACTATTAACACTAAACTAGTTATCTACAAGAAGTTAGAATGGCTATACCGATCGATCCGTGTCCTTCGGTCTTTAGCCACCATCTCTCGCTCCTCGCGGCATCTCCGATCTCGCTCGTTCTCCGGTCTCCTCATTGAAAAGGGCACCACATCAAGAAGTCTTTTTATGGGCTCCTGCTTCAAACCGAAGCAACTCGGACATGAAGTTTGATAGCCGACATGTCCAAGGTGAAGTAGAGAATGTGTGTGATAACTTTGTCTTTAAACATCCATTGATTCTCAACACATGAGATTGTATGGATGGAGGTTGAAGAGGATGCCATTGGTAAGGAGATGGTGAGCTCAAGAGAAGAAAGAAGAAGGAGAAGAGCTTTTCTTTTGTTATTGTGGAAGAGGATGCCATTGTTAAGGAGATGGTGAGCTCAAGAGAAGAAAGAAGAAGGAGAAGAGCTTTTCTTTTGTTATTGTATGAGATAATAATGTGAGTGAGCACTAGAATAATCTCAAGAGCCAACCCCAACAATATGTGGCTGCCCTCTCTCTCCTCCCATCACAATCTCACCCAATAATCAATCATGAAAAGGTGACATGCACAAAAAATAAGACCATGAGTCACTAAACATGCACATGCCACAATTAATGCTCGTAATGATGACTTGAGCTCACAATTTCCACTTGCAAACATTAATCCAAATGTTTACAACAATAAATAGAATGGCATCTACTAAAGTAAACTCATGACGGATCACAAGAGTACCCCTCACCTGTATATACATACCTGCATCTGCATTCCGACTAAATGCGAATGCAATGAGACTAAAGTAATCCAACAAATTTAATACTAGGATCCAGCTTAAACTAAAGCCCACTAGCATGATCCGTCCGATCATGATCCGTGCACGACTGCACGTATATGATCGAACCCTGCCATAATACCATACAACCTCTACAACGTTTCGCCCGAACTTGGGAAAACTTTCTGTGGGGGACTCTAAATACTCGTCAATACGCTGGCAGTGGGTTTAACCACAAGCACATCAGTGGTACTAGCTGTACGTAACGGCTACCCTTGTATTGACCAAAAGGGAAGCTAATGAGCGAACTCATCCAGAAACCCTACTGAGCCTGTCAGTGACAATATCCGTACAGTCCGGTCCGTTCTTCTATGAGTATCGCATGTCGGGACTAGGGGGCTGGTAAACGTCAGACCCCTAAAAGCGGTACAAGTCATGTCGGAGTGTAGCCCAGAACACCCTAAGATACTACTGGAATACCTACCAGTAAATCTCACTTGCCTTGGCCAAGGACTTCGTGTAATGGTTCTCCTAGACACAGCGCAATCTTACCCCCAATACCGGGAGAGACAAATCCCCTGCCGATCTGCTCACTGCCTCCATGTGGCTCGGGACTGTACCCAACTAAAACCTGTTTGCACGACTCCTTTGAGCCATGGCCGATCTGCTCACTGCCTCCATGTGGCTCGGGACTATACCCAACTAAAACCTGTTTGCACGACTCCTTTGAGCCATGGTAGGGTAGTAATCAAAGCACAGTAGGAACTCATACGAGACAAATGACGATCTCAGGTCGATAGACTAACCTGTACACATGTCACCAGGGAACTGCTATCTGACGTCAGGTATAATACCAACTAGCATGTTCCCGGCGAGTCCTGTCCGGTGTACTCATAACCCAATGAGCACCTGTATACGTCTTAGGTGAACCAACTGACACCAATGGCTTATGAGACCAGCCACCGCCCCTTGTTGGCGTCTCGATCGTATACACTAGTCTACTATCGGAGTATCGATGCCCAGTCTCGAAACTCCCATGACTAGGGACACTTTAAGGATGTGCTTATAGACTACCCAACTCTCATGTATATTATCGCCATCATACTGCTGGTAGTCAAGCAAGAAACCTAAGGGCTCTATCAACGTGTAATAGTGACTTGTAATGTCACTTAAAGCATGTACACGATGATAAAGATAAACCAGATAGCATACTATCATCTTGAGTAAGACTGTCCTACCGGCATAGGTCCTCCCTCATTCATTGCATTCACGTGCCTATGATCCAATAATTGACTTTGAGGGCACTATATCCAACAATCTCCCACTTGCACTCAAGGCTAATTATTGCGATGTCGCATACTCACAGCCGTGTGATACCGAACACCCAACTCCTCTACTTATCAGTCTCACAAAGCCCGTTTGTGAAACTATTGTGTTCGAGGAATAGCCTCAGTGAGTGGATCCGCCCTGATGTTTTTTTTATGTCTCTCTTTATCTCAAGTTCGCAGAGAAAGCCATCTCCCGAAATGAGCAATACCTGTCTTAGAATATGTCTGGATATCTGATGGGACCTAGTTCACAAATGAACTCAAAATACAGAAAACTTCTGAGACTGTATCGTCAACTGAATTTAATCAGTATCCTGCGCCATGCCTCCCTCAGTATCTTCCTGGACCACCTGTCCAAACTACTGCCCCTCGTCAGAGGGAAAACTATAACTCTGACAATCACTCTATCATCCAGGTCACCTTGGAAGCCTGGAATGATAACCGTCTCCCAAAAGAGGCTGTCGTTATCATATCCCTAGAACATCAACTTATGTCCTAAAACTTCTTCCGAACGTTCCTCCAGGATTGGATTAATATCAACTTATTGCAGGTAGTGCAAAAACAACATCTGGTATGGTACTTGACATCTCATGATTGACTCAATTGCCTAAGAAAGTGATATGTCAATCATGAACATCCCTCTCCACTTTAGTCTGTAAGACACTTTTAGAGAGGGTGACTCCATCACCTGCAGGTACACCACCATGCCAGGAGTCGTCCATTCTAAAATACCTTTAGAATACTGTCTAAGTACCCAGATTGGGACACATTCCAAATCTAGATCTAAAACCATAGATCTAGTAACCAGAATGTCAGATATAATATCCAAATCCTATGTGGAGAAACTGCTGTGTGACAACCAAAGTATAACTGATCGTAGTATAGGAATTTCATTTCCTACTTTGTGTATGTCATCCAAATACCAGGACATCACACCTTACTACCTTCTTAACAGATCCATCTCCTATTCTGACGAAGTCAAAGTTCATAACTGTCACATCAAAAATAGATGATCTATCTCCGCTATATCTGCTTTAGTCCATAAATAGACATAAGCTACTTGTCCACTATGCTTCCGCTGCTCCCACTGACTACGAAAACCCTCTGGAAGAGTCATATACACGTGCACTTCTAAAGCTATTTTAGAACGACGCTATACTCATCCTCCTGCCGGGTCTCATAGCCTAAAACTGTTGGATATAGTGCCCTCAAAGTCAATTATTGGATCGCAGGTACGTGGTTGCAATGATTGAGGGAGGACCTATACCGGTATGACAGTCTTATTCGAGATGATAGTATGCTATCTGGTTTGCCTTTATCATCGTGTACAGCTTTAGGTGATATTACAGATCACTATTACAAGTTGATAGAGCCCTTAGGATCCTGCTTGACTACCAACAGTATGATGGAGATCATATACGTGAGAGTTGGGTAGTCCATAAGCACATCCTTAAAAGTGGTCCCTAGTCGTAGGAGTTTCGAGACAGGGCATCGATACTCCAGAGTAGACTAGTGTATACAGTCGAGACCCCGACGAGGGGTGGTGGCCGGTCTCACAAGCTACTGGTGTCAGTTGGATCACCTAAGATGTATACAGGTGCTCATTGGGTTATGAGTACACCGGACATGACTCGTCGGGAACCTGCTAGTTGGTATTATACCTAGCGTCAGATAGCAGTTCCCTGGTGACATGTGTACAGGTTAGTTCATCGACCTGAGATCGTCATTTGTCTCGTATGAGTTCCCACTGTGCTTTAATTAATACCCTACCATGGCTCAAAGGAGTCGTGCAAACAGGTTTTAGTTGGGTACAGTCCCGAGCCACATGGAGGCAAGTGAGCGGATCGGCAGGGGATTCGTCTCTCCCGGTATTGGGGGTGAGATCGCGCTGTGTCTAGGAGAGCCATTACACATAGCCCTCGGCCGAGGCAGGAGATTTACTGGTAGGTACTCCAGTAGTATCTCAGGGTGTTCAGGGCTACCCTCCGACACGACTTATACCGCTATTGGGGGTCTGACGTTACCAGCCCCTAGGCCCGATATGCGATTCTCATAGACGAACGGACCGGACTGTATGTATATTATCACTGATAGGCTCAGTAGGGTTCCAGGATGAGTTCGCTCACCAGGCTTCCCTTTCGGTTAGTACATGGGCAGCCGTTACGCACAGCTAGTGCCGCTGACGTGCTTGTGGTTAAACCCATTGCTAGGGTACTGACGAGTCTTTAGAGTCCCCCACAGATAGTTTCCCAAGTTCGGGCGAAACGTTGTAGAGGCCGTATGGTTTTATGGCAGGGTTCGAAAATTCACGTGCACTTGTGCACGTGTCATATTTCGGACAGATAATAGTGGTGGGCTTTGGTTTAAGCCGGATCCATGTATTATATTGAGTCGGAATATTTTAGTCTCTCGTATTCGTATTCGGCCGGAATACGGATACAGGTATGTATATACAGGTAAAGGGTATTCTCGTAATCCGTTACGAGAATACTTTAGAAGATGCATTTTTTTTGGTTAATCATTTTAGTTTAAATGATTAAATAGGTTTTGGAAATTGTGACTCATGGTTGTGACTCATCAATTCTAGAATGTTCACTAATGACTCATGTAATGAGTCATCTAGTGAGTCATTAAAGAGTTAATGAGTTTTGTTTTGTGAAGAGATATTTGAGGAGATATTTTCATTAGATATTTTCTTTGGTCTTTGATAAATAAACCTCATATATCTATTCACATGAGAAGAAAAAAAGAGAGAAGTTTATATGCTTGGTTTTCTTTTGCTCTCTTGATTTTCTTGAGTTCACCGTTTCCAATCCTTAGCATCTTCTTCAACTTCTACCCTAACCCTCTCATGTGATGAGAACCCTAGGGTGTTTGAGACAAAGTATTCTACTCGTTCTCTACTTCATCTTGGTCATCTCTTTTAGCAGACTTGATGACCGAGTTGCCTCGGTATAGAGGCGGGAGCCCGTTTAAAGATCCGTTGACGTGGTGCCACCTCAATGAGGAGACAGGAGATCGGAGTTTCCGTGAGGAGCGTGGGATGATGGCTAAAGACCGAAGGACTCGGATCGATCGGTATAGCCTTTCTACCTCTTTACAGTTTGTTAGTTTAGCGTTAATGGCAAGATCCGGGTTATAGTATGCGATAGCGCCAGTTATAAAAGTTTTTGTTCCGCGTTTGGCGTCAGAATGATGGCCGGGGCGCTACCGTAGACTTACATGGTATCAGAGCCACGCCATTAACCTTTACTAACTTGTTCTAACGTGTTTAAAATATCGATCGAACGAAATTTCCAAAACCGCATTTTTCAGGCTAAAGTTTCTGTCGAATTTTAAAAATGGTCTATAAATCATTTTAAGCATCTCAGAAAATCGTGCAGGCTTTTGTAAGGATACTGTAGAAATTTGGTTCACTGTCACCACAGTATTGCCGCGGAACCTCCGCACAAACCATGGTTTGGCCGCGGTTCCGCCGCAGGTTTGGAGCAACAGGGTACCATTTTTCTACAGTAATCTCTTTCATGGGGAATTGTGGTTTCTGGTATATTTTGTTTGGGCCCAGATTTTGTTTGAGTACTGCAGTTGTACTTGGGGCCCACTTCGGGAAGTTTTGTCGATCAGAATTTTAAACATGTTAGTTTACAGTACTTACATTATATCTCCGACCGTGAATGTCATTCGAGCGGTAAATTGCGTCTAATTGCTATAGCTCTTTTAGACGGGTTTGCGAACGTGACATTCGCGTTGATGTTCTGTGTTGTGCTGTGATGTTGCGGATTTGTTGTGGTGGATAGCAGTATGCAATGGTAGTGCAGTTTGGATTTATCTGTACATTTGATATTGCGGGGCGAGCGTCCAACATGTGGACTGCCGTCACTTCCTGTTTGTATAATATTCTTTTGGGGCACGACCGGGCTGAGGTCGATGTACCCGTTGTACATATTTTTCATTTCTGTACAAGGTTTACCCCACGACGAAGTGCACGGATAGCCGAGTTCTGGAGGGCAACGGGTCCGCATCTCATGGCTTTGAGAGGCAGAGGGGCCTCACTCTAAAATTGGCAGACTATTCGCCGCACTCGTAGGGGGTACAGGTTGACCCAAGGAGGGGTGCTCAAGTTACCGGATTCCGTGAAGTGCAGGGTGGTCTATTCACTTTGCTATAGGGGGCTGCCTCGCTTCAGGTTTTGGCAGGTAACTTGCCGCACTCATAGGGGTCTAGGGTTTCATTGCACAGGCTATCCACACGACCAGGGGAACGTCGGGTTTCAGCAGCGGCTTTGTGAAACCCGAGGATCCCTGATTATCTGTATTGTTCTGTGACGCTTATTACTTTTCTGTAATGTTGCATATTATCATGCCTGGAGCGATTATTGTATATTGGTATATATACTAGTAGATGTTGTATATGTTTTGCACCCGCGCTACTCCAGTCCCCGCTCTGTCGTTAGTTAAGTAACTGATCAGTCGAAAATAATGTATTTTTAACACGGCAATTTCCTTATCTTTTGCACTCATTTAGAAGTGTTCGGTATTCATATTTCACATATTAGCAAATCAGTCGTAAATTATCAGATTGCATGTGTTAGACTTTAAAACCAGCACTATAAAGGAAATTGACTGCATTTCATGGCATCGTATCATCCCTATATCGTGCAACACTCGTCTTGAGAAATTGTGCAGGAAAATCCAGAAGAAAGGCCAAAAGTGTCATTTTGCTGATCAAACATTACGCCAATTCAAAGACCTGAGAACTGGTAGCAATCTAGAGGGCAAAACACAATTCAACATATCACAAAAGGGCCCATATGTCAATACCAGAGAAGCCCAAAAGTTTCAAGCCATGAAGCCTCTAAAGCGCCGCGGAACCGTGGCGGGAGCCAGCTTATGCCGCGGAACCGCGGCGCTTTTGCCACGTCATCAGCCAATTTTCAGTGTACAATTTGTATCTCTGGGCCCACATTCCTTTCTGATACTTCAAATTCCAGAAGGACCTCGAAGCTACTGCCAGATCAGCAAAGATCATTAAGCAAGGCTAATCTTAATTAAGCTCCTAACAAACTATTTCTATAAGCTCCCTCCTAACTAATCACATCTAGAAGCTTCTCCTCTAACTAACTTTTGGAGGGAAATTCAAATTTCCTCAACAAACTTTTGGAGGGAAACTTAAAATTCTAATCCTAGATCTAGGGTTTAGATGTCTATAAATAGGAACCTAGATCTAAGGGTTGAGGCTAATCAATCTTTGTTAATCTTTGTTAATCTTTAGTCTTCTTCAATTCTTCATGTTCTTCCACAAGTCTAGTGACAAGGCTTGTGCGAAACCCAAACCCTAATTCCACTCCAAATTCAAGATCTTGAGTACCAATCAAGCAAGAAGCCTTCAACCTTTTAGGAGCCGAGCCGATCTCCAACCGAGCAAGTGATCCAAGCCGATCCGCGACTCACGGAGCCGAGCGAAGCCAAATCGACGATCAAGTTCTTCCTCTTGTAGTTCTTGAGCGAATGTAATGAAATTGTTGATATAAATAAAAGATGAAATTCTTTAATCTTGCTTTCTTTTAATTCTTGCATCATGATTCGATCTCAATTTGAATTGTAGTTCTTGTTGTGATGTTTGAGTAAAACTCTGCTCGTTAAGGAGTCGAGACGATCAATAGAAAGATGATGTAACAAATCTTAATACGATTTTTAAGTCCTACGAGTTTTGTAAACCCTAGCAAGTTCAAGAATCGATGACCTAGTTTCGTTGCGATGCTTTCTTGATTGTGATCGCTCGAAATTAGGGATCTACGATCGTTTCTTGAATTTACTAGAGGCTAGAATGTGAATGATATCGACGAAAGAACAAGGGATAAGATGAAACCCTAGTTTCACTAGAAATCCCTAATTCTTGTCGATCATCATCGATCTAGTATCAATTCATCGAAGGATAAGAATACGACATTTTGAGATTACATCACATCTATAGATCCGATCGATTCCTACGAGCCTCATTTCGATTCTTGATATTTGGTTGGAAAAATCATCAAACTATCAATTCTTGATTCTATCTTTTTCTTGTTATTAGATCTAGATTTTTCTAATTCTTGAACTTCAATTCTTTAAATCATGAATTGTTTTGTTTTCTTTTCATTAAAGTTTCGACTCATCTAATTCAAAAGACGAATGATTACACTGTTCCTGTGGACGATCCGCACTCACTTACAATCTACATCCGACACCGTAGTTGATTGCGGTCAAATAATTTTTGGTTGTGATTTCTATACAATTTCCCAATTACACAAACAAGAATTCTTTACAATCAAATGGCGCCGTTGCCGGGGATCGAACCTGGGTCACCCGCGTGACAGGCGGGAATACTCACCACTATACTACAACGACACCGTAGTTGATTGCGGTCAAATAATTTTTGGTTGTGATTTCTATGCAATTTTTCTCATTATACACATCAAGAATTCTTATTCAATCAAATGGCGCCGTTGCCAGGGATAGTGCGCTAATTGTTCGTATTTTGAAATTTGAGTTGAAAATTTTATTCCATCTAAATTTTGTGATCAAAATTAGTGCAAACACTAATACGTGTGTTGTGATTTGATTGCGAGGAAATCTGGAATCACTGGAGCTTGGATAAAATTTTTGTGAATATTCCAGAGAGCTGAGAAATTGTACAGGAGCTTGCTGAAGAATTTTTGTGCAGAGAACTGCCTAGGTGACCGCGATTCCGCGGCAGATACCCACCAATTGCGGCGGTTCCGCGGCGCCCTTGGTGCTTCAGTGTACCAATTTTCTCCTGTGAGTTTCTATCTTTCTTATCTCTCACCTCATCTACTCCAATTAACATTTTGTGCATGTTTCTTTGCAAATAATCGCAGCGCCACAAAAGCAATAAATAATTTGTGCGTGTTTTGATTTTTGGTTGTTTGCATATTAATACGGAAATTAAGGGGCACGACCAAATCCAGATTAGGTGGGGAGTTCATTACCCTTCCTAAGCCCTAAAAATCACAAACTTGCATCCGCATTTACCCTCATTAATTAAAAAATATCTAGAGATGACTCTAAGGACCGTCGCGCTCACTTAGGACAGAAGAAGGCCGTGGGTAATTCATTGCTTATCCGCGTTTTCTTGTGGTGTCTAAGGCAAGTGTGTCGAAGGCTAGTGGTTATTAATTAGGCCCACTACTTACGTAGTGGAGTACCTTCCCACTTACCTGGCACTTACCTGGCCACAGGGGGACAAAGAGGCAGTGGAGGATTCTATCCTGCGACTTGTCTTTTGGCAGTTAGGAGCGGTCTAGAGTTTGACCTAGGTGACCGCTAGATTTTAGGGTTTTGTGTGTTGCATTTGTTGTGTTGCATCATATTTTCAAAAATCCGTATCTTTTCAAAACAAACACCGCATTCATTCTTTCCCCTAATTATAAATTCACGCTGCCACTTGTACTAACCCTTTTTAGTGCAAGATAGGCTGGACACGGGTTTCTAGTGCCCGTTAAGTCCGCGTTTCATTGATCGACCCTAAAGTCGGTATTTCTACATTTACCTTTCCTTTACCCACCACCACACCCACATCGATGGATCCACCTCCCTCGAACTTCTTTTCCACTACTCTGCCGCCGTCCGTTGGAGCGCAGAATCCACCTCGCATCTCTCTCCAAGAGAGGTGCTATCCTACACGAGGCCCACTTTCCACCTGTCTTTCCATTCCACCAGCCAACGGGGAAAATTTTCAGATTATACCCCAATACATCAACCTTCTGCCAAAATTTCACGGTCTCGAGTCTGAAGACGCATACGTGTTTATCACGAAATTTGAAAATGTATGCGCAATGATGGGTACTTCACAGCTTTCTGTGGATGCTTTACTTCTTCGTCTTCTCCTATTCACCTTGTGCGATATAGCCGAGAAGTGGCTATATAACACTACCGCACATTCCATTTCAAATTGGGATGAATTCGTCAAAGCATTCCTGAAGAAATTCTACCCACACCAAAAGACAGCTCGAGTCCGTAGCGAAATCTATCAATTCACCCAGCTTCTAAATGAAACATTCTCAAAATGTCTTGAACGTTTCAAAGATCTGTTAGTCCAATGTCTACATCACGGCATCCCAAGATGGGAACTGTGCCGAATTATTTATGAGGGCATTAATCCTAACACAAGATAGACCCTTGAATCCATGTGTCAAGGCAACTTCATGACTAAAGATGATGGGGAAGCCTGGAAATTCCTAGAAGATTTCGCTGAAAAATCTTTACAGTGGGAGGGTGTGAGTCAATCGTCTAGGGAGGGCAATGATATTTCCATAGGAGTTAGAGCTGACATTGCAGCTATACACAAGAAACTCGAGACTACGGAAAACAAATTTTTATCCGCCACCCTAAATCAAATGTCACTCTCCAAAACTGTATGTGGCTGTTGTTCTGATCCGTCTCACTTGACGGAAGAATGTCCGTTTCAAGGTCATGAGCATACCAATGCCGCATTTCAACGACCTAGAAATGATCCATCTTCCTCCACATATAATCAGGGTTGGAGGAATCATCCTAACTTTGCTTGGAACCAATCACAATCTCAAAACACGGTTCCAAACACGAATCATTTCCAAAGGGTCCCTCCACCACAACAGCAGCCACCACTTCAATTGAGTCAGCACCCCTTTCAAGAACAAAATTTTCAAAATCCGGTCAACACACCTGCACTGTCTAGTCCTTTGCAGTTGACCGGGACTGATGAATCCTATTCATTTGCACAATGCATGAATTTGGTCTTAACAAATATCATGCAAGTTTCGGCTGAAATGAAGTCTTCTGTCGATAAAATTGAGAAAAACTCAGCGTCCCAAACTGATAGTATCAAATCGATGGAAGCAGAAATTTCACGATTAAGAGCCGAGATGAGTGCAAGAGAGAAAGGGAAACTTCCAGCTCAACCTTTACCCAATCCTGGCTATTCACATCATGTGGATGCAATCACGTTGAGATCTGGAAGAGTGCTTGACACTCACGCTGGGGAAGAGTTTGATGATACTGATAAATCAATCAATAAAACCCCGGCTGAGACCTTTCCTCACACACACACTTCTAATTCTGATCCTTCTTCTTCTACCCCACCACCTTCTTCCGAGCCTATTCTCCATTTCCCAAAAGGCTCGCCACTTCAGCCCACCTCTTTTACTCCTCCACGGACGATCCTGAAGGGTTTGTTTAGCACCCTATGAAGAGTTTTGAAGCATCACATGTCCAAAAGTTATGATTTTTATTGTGCTAAACAAACACGCAAGGGATCGATCCTAGAAAATTAGGTTTACTAAACTTTAAGCTAACAAAAGTTAGGGTTTGAAGGCTACAACCTTTGTAGCTCCCGTTTTTGCTTCGCTCCTTAGGCTCTTTGGGTGTTGGATGAAGGTCCGCTTGTACTCCTCCCACGTCCACGACGATCCACCCGGAGTTTTCCCGTCCAAGCTTGCAACTTTGAAAAACAAAGAGAACACTCTAATCAAGTTGGCTAAACTTGATTAGAATGATGTTGTGGCTATGGATCTCACTTCAAAATCTTATTTTTATGAGTGATTCACTCTCTTGTATGAACTAGAGAGCTTAAGCATGGAGGTTGATGAAGATGGTGGATTTTAGAAGAAGAGAATGAATTTTCTTATGAAAGAGAAAAAGGAAAATAGCTATATATATTTTCCTTTCTCTAAACCAACCATGGTTAGATTTAGAGATATCATTTTATTTAAATTGAAAGCATGATAAGAAAATAAACTATGGGTTAAAAGTTAGGTGAGCATGGTTGAGTTAGAAGAGTGTAGAAATTCTTAAGTGATTTAACCCATTTTTCATTTTCTTTTGCTTTAATTTAAATCCAATAATTATCCAAATATAACCATGGTGTAATTCTTATACATCCACCATTCTCATTGTATAAACAACCATGATAAAAATTGATGTATGTATGCATGTGTGCTTGCACATCAATATGGGCATGAACAAGAATAAATGCATACATGCATGCATACATCCAAAATAAGCAAGATAGGATTTGTAGTGAGAAACTAATGATGAATCAACACTTGATTCACTAATCCGGTCATATCACATATGACCCGACCATTAGCAAGCCGCCCAATTAATATACGGTATCCCATACACGCATATTAATCGGGTCCAAGCGCATATCGCATATGCGCACCACAACTTTTCGCCTGGACTAGGTAACTCCTATGTGGGACTCTAAGACTCGTCAATACGCCGGCAGTGGGCGATGATCATATCAAGCACCCCCAAGCCGCAAGCGGTCAGCTAAACGTAACGGCCACCCGGGTATTGAGCGATTAGAAGAAAACAAGCGAACCTGTTACAACTCCTGTCGAGCCAACCGGCAACACTACCGTACAGTCCGGTCTCTTCGTCAGATATGCTGCATATCGAGCCTAGGGATGGTCACGTCGACCCCAATAACTCAATAAGTCGTGCCGGTGAATGGTCTATAACAGTTCGAGAAACTACTGATAACACTTATCAGCTAATCTCAGCAGCCCTGGCTAGGGACTTGCTGCTATAACCAGTCGGGCACAGTACAGCATCAACTCCCAATATCGGGAGAGACGAAACCCCTCCTATCGCTCATTGCCTTCGTATGTCTCGGGACTGTACCCAACGGCCACCTGCTTGCACGACTCAGTAGAGCCGTGGTAGGGTGGTAATCAAAGTACAGTGGGAGAACACACAAGGCTCTATGACGATCTCGGGTCTACAGACTAACCTGTACCAGTGTCACCTAAGAACTGCTATCCGACGATAGATATAATTCCATATAGGAGTTCTCGGCGAGTCCGTCCAGTGTACCCAGTCACCACCGAGCACCCGTATATGATCTTGATGTCAAACATCGATGAATGTGGGAACATCCATCGCCCATCACATGGGTCTAGTATCACATACGCTAGTCTACTCTGGTATATCGATGCCCCGTCTCGATACACCTCCGACTAGGGACATTTCAGGATATGCTTATAGACTACAGATGTCCCACTAGTATGATCTCCATCATAATCAGAGTAGTCAAGCCGATATCCTCAGGGCTTTATCAGCATGTATAAATGAATAAAAGCATGATCTAATCAACATGACAGATAAAGAAGAACCAGATAGCATACTATCATGTCGAGCAAGAATGCAAACTGAATATATATACATGTATAGATACATCCACTATCACATAATGGCCTCTAGGGCATACATATATCCAACAATCTCCCACTTGCACTAAGGCCAGTTATTGGCGTATCTCATACCCAACATCTCAAAAAGTCGCTCATGCTGCGGCTGAGGGAGGGCCTTGGTGAATGGATCCGCGGCGTTGTTCTTTGTGTCAACTCTCTTAATCTCGATCTCGCGGCGATCTACAATCTCCCGGATCAAATGAAAGCGCCTCAGGATATGTCTGGACCGCTGATGGGATCTGGGCTCCTTGGCTAACGCCATCGCCCCATTATTGTCACAATACAAAGGTATTGGATCAGTAATGGTTGGAACTACTCCTAGCTCCGAGACGAACTTCTTCATCCAGACGGCTTCCTTGGCGGCATCATTTGCAGCAATGTACTCAGCTTCCATCGTAGAGTCTGCAACGGTATCTTGTTTGGAACTCTTCCAACTTACCGCCCCTCCATTGAGGGTAAATACAAACCCTGAGATAGATTTGCTGTCATCCTTGTCGCTCTGGAAGCTCGAATCGGTAAAGGCCTCCATTTGGAGATCTTTATTACCATACACCAAGAACAATTCTTTAGTCCTTTGTAAGTACTTAAGAATGTTCTTCACAGCTGTCCAGTGGTTCTCCCCTGGGTTGGATTGATACCTGCTTACAACATTAAGTGCATAAGCTACATCTGGGCGTGTACATAACATCGCATACATTATAGACCCTACTGCCGAAGCATAAGGTATAATGCTCATGCGAGCTCTCTCTTCATCGGTCTTTAGACAAGAATCCTTGGAGAGAGTGACTCCATGGCAAGCGGGTAAGGCACCCCGCTTGGAGTCTTCCATACTAAACCTCTTTAGGATGGTGTTGATGTACCTGGTTTGGGACAATCCCAATAACTTTTTGGATCTATCCCTATAGATCCTTATGCCCAGGATGTATGTGGCATCACCCAGGTCTTTCATGGAGAACCTCAGTGATAAGAATGATTTGACCGACTGTAGCATAGGAATATCATTTCCTATCAGAAGAATGTCATCCACGTACAATACGAGGAATGTGACAGCTCTTCCTACAGCCTTCCTATAAACACAAGGTTCATATGGATTTTTGATGAAATCAAACTCTTTGATAACATCATCGAAACAGATGTTCCAACTCCGAGATGCCTGCTTTAACCCATATATGGATTTAAGCAATCTACATGCTTTCTCGCTGCTCCCACTGTCAATGAAGCCCTCTGGCTGATCCATATAAACACATTCTTCTAAATCTCCATTTAGAAATGCTGTTTTAACGTCCATCTGCCAGATTTCATAGTCGTAGTGAGCAGCAATAGCAAGTAGGATCCGAATAGATTTAAGCATGGCTACGGGCGAAAAAGTTTCATCATAGTCCAAACCTGGTCTTTGACGAAAACCTTTCACCACAAGTCTTGCCTTATAGGTCTCTACCTACCCATCCACACCAATCTTTCTTTTAAAGATCCATTTGCACCCTACAGGTTTTACCCCAGGGGGTACAACGTCCAAAGTCCATACTTTGTTGGTGTACATAGACTCCATTTCGGATCTCATGGCATCCAGCCACTTCACAGAGTCACCACTCGTGATAGCTTGCTGAAAACTGGTAGGATCATCATCTTCCATGATACAGTCTTCTCTGTCACCATCAATGAGGAAACCGTAGTACCTCTCCGGTGGGCGAGAAGTCCTACCAGACCTACGGAGTGGCCGAGGTTCTTCAGTTTCTGTTGCAACAGCCGGTTCAACCAAATCGTCATTTGTAGTTTGTGTCTCCAGAACCTCTTCTAGATCTATCACCTTGCCATCATCTCTATCTGTGAAAAACTCTTTTTCCAAGAATGTGGCATACTGAGAAACAAACACTTTTTGTTCCTCTTTGTGGTAGAACAGATAACCATAAGAATTTTTTGGATATCCCACAAAGTTACACATGACTGACCGTGTCTCGAGTTTGTCCGGATTCTGCTTTTTAACATAGGCCGGGCAACCCCAAATCTTAATTCTTTTAAGAGATGGTCTCTTCCCATTCCATATCTCATATGGCGTGGTAGACACGGCTTTGGTTGGAACCCTGTTTAGCAGAAACGCCGTAGTCTCCAATGCATGCCCCCAAAACGAGACTGGTAACTCAGCGTCACTCATCATGGACCGGACCATATCTAATAGGGTCCTATTCCGTCGTTCTGACACACCGTTGTGCTGTGGTGTGTAAGGAGGAGTGAGCTGAGAGAGAATCCCATTCTCTTTTAGGAAGTTTGCAAATTCTGTACTGAGATACTCACCACCTCGATCTGATCGAAGCATCTTAATACTCAAGCTGGTTTGTTTTTCTACTTCTTGTTTATATTCAATGAATTTCTCGAAAGCTTCGGACTTGTGCTTTAATAAAAATACATGACCGAATCTTGAGAAATCGTCGGTGAATGTAATGAAGTATGAAAAACCGCCTCTAGCCTGTGTAGACATTGGCCCACATACATCACTATGTATAAGGCCAAGGAGCTGAGTAGCTCTTTCTCCGTGTCCGGTAAACGGAGTTTTGGTCATTTTACCCTTGATACAAGACTGGCAAGTCGCATAAGATTTATATTCAAAAGGGTTTAAATATCCATCTTTATGTAACTTGTTTAGTCTTGTTTCGTTAATATGACCAAGTCTACAGTGCCAAAGAAAAGCTTCATTTAATTCTGAAAATTTTCTTTTATTAGTGTGTTGTATACTGAAAACTGTGTGTTGATTTAGGACATATATTCCGTTATTAAGCGTACCATACCCAACCAACATTTGATTTAGGTGAATGTTCATAACATTGTTCTGCAACACAAAATTATATCCTTCATTGTCCAACAAAGAAACGGATATTATATTACATAGCATACTTGGTACAAAATAACATGGATTCAAAATCAAAATACATCCAGATGGCAACCCCAAGTGATACTCTCCCACTGCGACTGTATGTACATTGGAACCATTTCCAACACGGAGAGTATGGTCACCTGTCCTCAAAACCTTGCTATTTCTCAGCCCCTGCATAGAATTGCAAATGTGAGAACCTGAACCGGTATCCAATACCCAGGAAGCAGAGTTTATAGAAAAACAGTTTTCAGTCACAAACGCACCTGAAGCAGAAGCATCACCATGCTTCTTCTTGAGATTTAGGTACTCCGTGCAATTGCGCTTCCAATGTCCTGTCTTGTGGCAATGAAAACACTCGCCTTTCCCTGGGTCTCCAGCCGTGGACTTTCCCTTTCCCTTCACCTTTTTGACTCCGCCCTTAGGATTAGTGGGTTTCTTCTTTTTCTTTCCCTTGGCCTTAGCTTTTGGGCGAGAAGAAGAAGACTGTCCAATGGTCATAACGGGAGTCTTTGCTGACTTCATAGTGCTCTCTGCACTCCTTAACATATTAAGGAGTTCAGGGAGGTCCTTCTCCATGCCATGCATGTTGAAGTTCACTATGAACTGAGCAAAGGTGGAGGGGAGGGACTGCAGAATAATATCTATATATTGTTCATTTTCCATTGTCCATCCTGTAAGTCCACGTTGCGACCCCCGGTTCTTACGGGGAGGCGGAAACGGTATAAAAATCAAATTTTGGCGCATGGGGCAACATGGACTAAACAAAGTCGGGATCTTTTCTAAACTAAACTAGCAAACTTACAAAGGAGCGTTAGCTACTCGGATGAAGAGTTATACCTAAACTTGAACTCCTTCTTCTTCAAACCTTGTAGAGGTTGATGGTTCTTTCCTCGTTGCCTTCTTCCGTCGAAGATGGATCCACCTGAGGGTTCAACCTTCGGGCTCTTTCTCGAACTTTGAGAGAACTAGAATCTCCGGCTTGCTAAACCTTGATCCTAGAGTGAGTAGAGAGTGTCTTTCGGGGTTTTATCTTTTCAAGGAGAGAGATTCTCAACTCATGAGAGGGGTTCTCCTTGAGCTAGAGGAAGAAGAAGATGAAATGAGGAGAGAGAAGCTAAATGATAGAAATGAGCTCTTTTCTTTTTGCAACCATAACATAAAGCAAAAAGAATTATCAAATTAATAATAATAATGAAAATGGAATAGTTGATGGAAGGTTTAGGAATGACCATTATCATTTCAAACATTAAATGAATTTGCTAGAATCAAAGAGCATCTTTCTTTTGGAATGATGATGGTCAAAACTTCAACCATGGTCAACAAGTCAACCATGGTCAACAAGTCAACAAAAAACCAACCATGACACAATTTCATTTTATTAATATTATTAATTGATATATCATAATTCCATTAGGGTTTGGAAAAAGACGACTGTCAACTGTGCATACGCACCCGTTCCGAAACCCTAATGAAAACCTCTTCCTCCGCCTCAATCAACTGTGCATACACACCCGCATTCTTGTTCCGAGGAACATGAATACCAAGAGATAAAAGCAACCCCAAAACATATATCGGTATCTGACTCAAACCAGAGCCAGCCAGTAATATCCGTCCGGACTCCAAACGTGCACAAGTGCGCGGATGAGAACGAACCCTGACGCAAAACCATGCGACCTCTACTCTGTTTTGCCCAGAGGCGAATACCCTCTGTGTGGGACTCTAAAGACTCGACACTACGCTGGCAGTGGGTTTAACCACAGACCGCAAGCGGCACTAGCTGTGCGTAACGGTCCCCAGGTAGATGCCGACAAGAAGGCTGACGAGGTGAACCCCATCTGAACTCCTACTGAGTCTGAATGTGACATTCTCCGTACAGTCCGGTCTGTTCGTCTGATACATCGCATGTCGGGCCTAGGGGGCGGTAAAACGTCAGTCCCCCAATAGCGGTACAAGTCGTGTCGGAGTGAAGCCAAAAACACCCTGAGATAATACTGGAAGCCTACCAGTATATCTCGCTTGCCCTGGCCAGGGACTACTCGTGTAATGGCTCTCCTAGACACAGCGCGATGTCAACCCCCAATACCGGGAGAGACGAATCCTGTCTAACCGTCACTGCCTCCAAGTGCTTCGGGACTGCACCCAACCACTACCTGTTTGCTCGACTCCTTTGAGCCGTGGTAGGGTAGTGATCAAAGTGTAGTGGGAACACACTCGAGGCGAAGTGCCAGTATCAAGTCAGCGGACTAAGCTGTACTCATGTCACCTGGGAACTGATAACTGACGATAGGTATAATACCAACCTTTCAGTTCCCGACGAGTCCTGTCCAGTGTACCCGTAACCTAACGAGCACCCGTATACTATCTCCAGTACGACGTACTGATGGCTGTGGGACAGACCATCTCCCACACTGGGATGAGAAGCGCATACGCTAGTCTACTCCGGAGTATCGATGCCCTGTCTCGATAGTCCTGCGACTAGGGACCTGTATAAGGATGTGCTTATAGATTACCCAGCCCCCACTAGTGTGACTGCCATCACAACGCTGGTAATCAAGCAAAGATCCTAAGGGCTCCACTAATGCGTATAGGTGATATCGCAAAATAAACACATGTACACATTGAAGTAGAAACAAACCAAGTAGCATACTACTATATTGAGCAAGATTGTTTATACAAGGTGAATATCCCAAGCTTCCATTAAGTAATATACAAACTAGTATGATACAGTAATGGCCTCTAGGGCATATACACTAACAATCTCCCACTTGCACTAAGGCCATGTACTGGCGTATCGAAGACCTATCATCTCGATCAGCCGCTCGAACTGAGTCTGGGGTAGGGCCTTGGTGAATGGATCTGCAGTGTTTTCTTCTGAAGCAACCCTCCGAACCTCGATCTCCTTGCGATCCACGATCTCCCTGATCAGGTGATACCGCCTTAAGATGTGCCTGGATCTCTGATGGGACCTGGGTTCCTTCGCTAAAGCTATAGCCCCGTTGTTGTCGCAATACAGAGGTATTAGGTCAACAATGGACGGAACCACCTGAAGTTCTTTCAAGAACTTCCTCATCCAGACAGCTTCTTTTGCGGCATCAGATGCAGCGATGTATTCCGCTTCCATAGTCGAGTCTGCAACGGTTTCCTGTTTGGAACTCTTCCAACACACCGCCCCTCCATTGAGGGTAAAGACAAAACCCGACATGGACTTGGATTCATCCTTGTCACTCTGGAAGCTGGAGTCAGCAAAGGCCTCGATCTGGAGGTCTTTTCCGCCATACACCAAGAACATCTCCTTAGTCCTTCTCAGGTACTTGAGAATGTTCTTTACTGCTATCCAGTGTTTCTCCCCAGGGTTTGACTGATACCGGCTTACTACACTCAGTGCATAAGCTACATCCGGTCTGGTACACAACATCGCATACATTATAGAGCCCACCGCAGAAGCGTAGGGTATAATAGACATGCGATCCCTCTCCAAATCAGTCTTGGGAGACATCTCTTTAGAGAGGATGATCCCGTGACAAGCCGGTAGGTTACCGCGTTTGGAATCTTCCATGCTGAATCTTATCAGTACGGTGTCGATGTACTTGGACTGTGAAAGTCCTAATATCCTCTTGGATCTATCACGATGGATCCGGATCCCCAGGATGTAAGAGGCATCACCCAGGTCTTTCATGGAGAACCTGTGTGACAAGAAACCCTTGACAGATTGTAGCATAGGAATGTCATTTCCTATTAAGAGAATGTCATCCACGTATAAAACAAGGAATACTACAGTTCTCGCTACAAATCTACTATAGATGCATGGTTCATCTGGATTTTTGATAAAGCCAAATTCCTTGACCGTCTCATCAAAACAGATGTTCCAACTCCGCGATGCCTGCTTTAGTCCATAGATGGACTTAAGCAACTTGCACACCTTTCCGCTGCTCCCACTTTGATTGAAACCCTCTGGCTGATCCATATAGACACACTCCTCTAAATTTCCATTTAGAAAAGCGGTTTTTACGTCCATCTGCCAAATCTCATAATCATGGAAGGTAGCAATGGCAAGAAGGATCCGAATGGATTTCAGCATAGCCACTGGAGAAAAGGTTTCGTCATAGTCCAAGCCAGGTCTTTGACGGAAACCCTTTGCTACAAGTCTAGCTTTATAGGTCTCAACCTGTCCATCTACACCAATCTTCCTTTTGAAGATCCACTTGTATCCTATGGGTTTTACCCCGTCTGGAGCAATATCCAACGTCCATACTTTGTTGGTGTACATGGACTCCATTTTGGTCCGCATTGTATCCAGCCATTTTACCGAGTCAATGCTCTGAACGGCCTGTTGGAAGCTAGTAGGCTCATCATAATCTATGATGCAATCCTCTCTATCCCCGTCTATGAGAAAACTGTAGTATCTCTCGGGCGGATGAGACTGCCTACTACTCCTGCGGAGCGGCGTAGGAATGTCCTGTTCTTTTGAACCCTCTGGTTCCACTAAGCTTTCAGTAATAGTCTGAGGTTCTGGAATTTCATCCAGTTCTACTGCGCTCCCACTTATCTGATTTTCCAAAAACTCAGTTTCCAAGAAGTGGGCATGACGAGAAACAAGGACTTTTTGCTCCTCTGCGTAATAGAATAGATACCCCTTGGAGTTCTTTGGGTATCCCACAAACTTGCACTGTACTGAGCGTGCCTCGAGCTTGTCCGCATGCTGCTTTTTTACAAAAGCCGGACATCCCCATGTCTTAAAGTATTTAAGACAGGGTTTCTTCCCACTCCACATCTGATATGGTGTGGTAGGCACAGTCTTAGTAGGAACTTGGTTCAAGAGATGTGCAGCTGTTTCTAGTGCATATCCCCAGAAAGATCGCGGTAACTCAGCCTTACTCATCATGGAACGAACCATATCCAATAGGGTTCGATTCTTTCTTTCCGATACACCGTTATGTTGCGGAGTGTATGGAGGAGTACGCTGAGAGAGAATCCCATTCTCTTTTAAATAGTCCAGGAACTCGGCACTCAAGTATTCACCACCTCGATCCGATCTTAGAATCTTAATACTTTTGCCTGTTTGTTTTTCAACTTCATTCTTGTAATCCCGAAATTTCTCAAAGGCCTCGGATTTGTGCTTCATTAAGAAGACATGTCCATACCTAGAGAAATCGTCTGTGAAAGTAATGAAGTATGAATAACCGCTTCGCGCATGTGTAGACATTGGACCGCACACATCGCTGTGTACGAGTCCCAAGAGCTCGCTCGCTCTTTCTCCGTGTCCAGTGAACGGAGTCTTTGTCATCTTTCCCATGAGACAAGATTCACAAGTGGCATAAGACTGATACTCGAACGGATCCAAGTATCCTTCTTTATGTAACTTAGTCAACCGTGTCTCATTGATGTGACCCAGTCTACAATGCCATAAGAAAGCCTGATTGATATCTGGAGACTTTCTTTTGTGTGTATTCTGGATATTGAAAATCTGTGGTTGGTTTAATACGTATATACCATTGCTCAGTGTACCTGACCCAATCAGAACTTGATTAAGGTGAATGTTTACAACATTACTTACAAACGCAAATTCATAACCTTCTTTAGAAACCAAAGATACAGAAATGATATTACAAGTTGCGTTGGGTACAAAAAAGCAATTACGCAAAACCAAAACATGCCCATCTGACATTCCCAGGTGATAGTCCCCTACGGCTTTAGCATCCATGCTAGCTCCGTTCGCAACTCTGAGGGTCATGTCACCTTCCTTCAAAAACCTACGGTTTCTCAACGCCTGCAAAGAATTACAGATATGAGATCCTGATCCGGTATCCAATACCCAGGAAGTAGAGTTTATAGAAAGACAGTTTTCAATAACATACACACCTGAAGCTGAAGCCGCAACCTGCTTCAGTTCCTGTGTCCTGGCTTTCCAAGCCTTGCAATCTTTCTTCCAGTGTCCACTCTTGTGACAATAGAAGCATTCCTCTTTACCCACAAGCTTCCCCGCTATCTTTGTTGCCTTTTCCTTTCCCTTCGTACCCACTTTACTAACACCGCCTCTTGGTTTGGCGGGGGCTTTCTTCCTCTTTCCCTTGGCTTTCGCCTTGGACCTAGAGGAAGAAGATCCTCCTACAAACAAAGCGGGTGTCTCCCTACCCTTCTGTAGGGTGCCCTCTGCGCTCCTCAGCAGGTTGAGGAGTTCTGAAAGTTCAACTTCCTTTTCTTGTAAGTTGAAGTTCAGTATAAACTGGGCGTAAGTGAATGGAAGGGACTGGAGAATTAAATCCGTATAAAGTTCACTGTCCAACGTGGTCCCAAGTTCCGCGAGCTCCTCAGTGTAGCCAATCATCTTAAGCACGTGGTCCGCTACCGATGATCCGACGGCCAACTTTGTCGAAAATAACTTCTTCGACACTTCGTATCTTGCGATACGAGACTGCTCTCCATACAGTTCTTTTGTATGGAGAAATATGGACTCGAGGTCCATATTCTCATGCCTCCTCTGATGTTCGTTGTCCATAGAGGCAAGCACGAGGCACCTGGCCTTCGCGCAATCAATCTCCCAAGTCTTACGGATTTCCTTATCCGTGACGCTGGAGGTGGGACCTGGGACGGGGGGAGCTTTGGTGGTAAGAAGATACCCCAGCTTGTCGTAAGCGATTGCCAATTTGACATTCCTGAGCCAATCTTTGTAGTTTGGCCCTGTCAGTATGTTTTTATCTAGAAGTAACTTAAGTCCAGTCATTTCGATTTGGTCGCTGCAGGGGGAGAGAAGAAACACTTAGCACGATGCTCTTGCAAGTTTAGAATGGTTTTTAATTTGTCTAAACAGGATGGCTCCCACTGTCTCTCGAATCCCTCCTCAAACCACAAAGGAAGAATTAGCCGGGATCAATCCTACCGTACAATACTTGCTTAACCGTTCAGCCAGGCCAGTGTCGGTACTTCGAGGGAGGTTTTCCAACGCTTTCGCGAAGTTCCTTAATTTAAGAACCTCTTTTCCCTGGGGGCGTAGCCCCGCTAACACCTTTCTAGGCACCTACTAGGTTTATAGCATTGATCGTTTAGTGAGAAATTTCCCGAGAAGTAGCATATACTCACAGTAGGATCGGGATCCAAATATCATCGCATGACGAAAATGAAGGAATCCTACCATAATCATGTTAGGTCCACGTTACCACTCCCGGTACTTTCGGGGAAGCGGAAACGGTAAAACAAAATTTTTTCTAAACTTTGTAACATGGACCGTAAAAGCCGGATCTTTGCTAAACTAAACTAGCATACTTGCAAAGAAGAGTTAACTACTATGCAAAGTGGTTATACCTCAACTTGAACTCCTTCTCTTCTTGTTGTTCTTCTTCTTTCTTGCTCTTTGTAGTAGCTTGAATGGCTTCCCCTCCTCGTCTCCTCTTTGCCGAAGATAGATCCACCTGAGGGCTTCATCCTTGGGCTCCTTTCTCGATCTTGAGAGAACTAAGGTATTCGGCTTGCTAGACCTTCTACCTTAGAGTGAGTAGAGTGTGCTTTGGGATGTTATATCTTCAAGGAGATGATTCTCAACACATGAGATTTGCTCTCCTTGAACAAGAGGAGGAAGAAGATGAAGTGAGGAGAGAGAATCCAAATCATAGAATGATCTATTTTCCTCTTGCAACCATAACAAAAGGAAAATGATTTATCTAATTAATAATAATAAATCAAAATGAAATAGTTGATGGTTGTTTTGGAATGACCACTATCATACTTCATTAAATGAAATGTAAGCAAGAATCAAGGAGCATCCTTGCAAAGTAATGATGATGGTCAAACATTCAACCATGGTCAACAAGTCAACCATGGTCAATAAGTCAACAAAACCAACCATAACATAATTTCATTTAATTACTATTATTAATTGATAATCCATAATTCCATTAGGGTTTGGAAAAAGACGACTGTCAACTGTGCATACACTCCCGTTCCGAAACCCTAATGAAAAACCTCTTCCTCCGCCTCAAACAACTGTGCATACACACCTGCATTCTCGTCCCGAGGAACAAGAATACCAAGAGATAAAATCAACCCCAAAACATATACTAGTATCTGGCTCAAACCAGAGCCTGCTAGTATAATCCGTCCGGACTCCAAACGTGCACAAGTGCGCGGATGAGAACGATCCCTGTCGCAAAACCATGCGACCTCTACTCATTTTGCCCAGAGGCGAATAACCCTCTGTGTGGGACTCTAAAGACTCGACACTACGCTGGCAGTGGGTTCAACCACAGACCGCAAGCGGCACTAGCTGTGCGTAACGGTCCCCAGGTAGATGCCGATAAGAAGACTGACGAGGTAAAACCCATCTGAACTTCTACTGAGTCTGAATATGACATTCTCCGTACAGTCCGGTCTGTTCGTCTGATACATCACATGTCGGGCCTAGGGGGGCGGCAAGCGTCAGACCCCTAATAGCGGTACAAGTCGTGTCGGAGTGAAGCCCAGAACACCCTGAGATAGCACTGGAACCTACCAGTATATCTCGCTTGCCCTGCCCAGGGACTACTTGTGTAATGGCTCTCCTAGACACAGCGCGATGTCAACCCCCAATACCGGGAGAGACGAATCCTGTCTAACCGTCACTGCCTCCAAGTGCTTCGGGACTGCTCCCAACTACTACCTGTTTGCACGACTCAGAAGAGCCGTGGTAGGGTAGCAATCAAAGAACAGTGGGAACACACTCGAGGCGAAGTGACAGTGTAAAGTCAGCGGACTAAGCTGTACTCATGTCACCTGGGAACTGATAACTGACGATAGGTATAATACCAACCATCAGTTCCCGACGAGTCCTGTCCAGTGTACTCATAACCCAACGAGCACCCGCATACTATCTCAAGTACAACGTACCGACGGCTGTGGGACAGACCGTCTCCCGTGCTGGGATGAGAAGCGCATACGCTAGTCTACTCCGGAGTATCGATGCCCTATCTCGATACTCCCACGACTAGGGACGTGTATAAGGATGTGCTTGTAGATTACCCAGCCCCCACGAGTGTGATCGCCATCACAACGCCGGTAATCAAGCAAAGATCCTAAGGGCTCTACTAATGCGTATAGGTGATATAATAAATAAACACATATGTACACATTAAAGCAGAGACAAACCAAGTAGCATACTACTATATTGAGCAAGATTGTCTGTACAACTGTGAATATCCCAAGCTTCCATCAAGTAATATACATACTAGTATGATACAGTAATGGCCTCTACGGCATATACACTAACAATCTCCCACTTGCACTAAGGCCATGTACTGGCGTATCGAAGACTATCATCTCGATCAGCCGCTCGAACTGAGTCTGGGGTAAAGCCTTCGTGAATGGGTCCGCAGTGTTGTCCTTTGTGTCCACTCTCCGCACCTCGATCTCCTGTCGATCAATGATCTCCCTGATCAGGTGATACCGCCTTAAGATGTGCCTGGATTTCTGATGGGACCTTGGTTCCTTCGCTAAAGCTATAGCCCTATTGTTATCGCAATACAAAGGTATTGGGTCAACAATGGACGGAACCACCTGAAGTTCACTAATGAACTTCTTAATCCAGACCGCCTCTTTTGCGGCATCGCTTGCAGCAATGTATTCAGCCTCCATCGTCGAGTCTGCGACGGTATCCTGCTTGGAACTCCTCCAACATACCGCCCCTCCGTTGAGGGTAAACACAAAACCCGAGACAGACTTGCTGTCATCTTTGTCACTCTGGAAGCTTGAATCGGTAAAGGACTCGACCCTGAGGTCTCCATTACCGTAAACCAGGAACATCTCCTTAGTCCTTCTCAGGTACTTGAGAATGTTCTTCACTGCTGTCCAGTGGTCCTCCCCTGGGTCTGACTGATAGCGGCTTACCGTGCTCAACGCGTAAGCTACATCTGGTCTTGTACATAGCATCGCATACATTATAGATCCTACCGCCGAAGCGTAGGGTATAGTGCTCATGCGAACCCTCTCCTCGTCAGTCTTAGGAGACATCTTCTTGGAGAGGGTAATTCCGTGCAATGCGGGTATGTTACCGCGCTTGGAATCCTCCATACTAAATTTCTTTAGTACGGTCTCTATGTACCTGGACTGCGAAAGTCCCAACAGTTTCTTGGATCTATCTCTATAGATCTTGATCCCCAGAATGTACGAGGCATCACCCAGGTCCTTCATGGAGAACCTTTTTGACAAAAATAGCTTGACCGATTGTAGCATAGGAATATCATTTCCTATCAAAAGAATGTCGTCTACGTACAAGACTAGGAATACGACAGTTCGTCCTACAATCTTCTTATAAACACAGGGTTCATCTTCGTTCTTGATGAAATCAAATTCCTTGATTGCCTCATCAAAACAGATGTTCCAGCTCCGCGATGCCTGCTTTAATCCATAAATGGATTTAAGCAACTTGCACACCTTTCCGCTGCTCCCACTGTCTACGAAACCTTCTGGTTGATCCATGTAAACGCACTCTTCCAAACAACCGTTTAGGAAAGCCGTTTTAACATCCATCTGCCAGATTTCATAGTCATGGAAGGCAGCAATGGCAAGTAGGATCCGAATGGATTTGAGCATAGCTACCGGAGAAAAATTTTCATCATAGTCCAAACCAGGTCTTTGACGAAAACCTTTTGCAACGAGTCTAGCTTTATAGGTTTCCACCTGCCCATCTACACCAAGTTACCTTTTGTAGATCCATTTGCATCCAACGGGTTTTACCCCAGGTGGAGCAATATCCAAGGTCCACACTTTATTGGCGTACATGGACTCCATTTCAGATTGCATTGCTTCCTGCCACTTATCAGAGTCCCTACTGATAATGGCCTGCCTGAAACTGGTAGGGTCATCTTCTTCCAAGATGCAATCCTCTCGATCCCCGTCTATGAGAAAACTGTAGTATCTCTCGGGCGGATGAGAAATCCTACCAGATCTGCGGAGTGGCTGAGGTTCGTCTGGGGTTATAGAATCTAGCGGTTCCTCCAAATTTTCAGTTATATTTTGTGGTCGCTGAATTTCTTCCAGTTCTACCGAACTCCCACTAGTTTCTTTTGCAAGAAACTCCCTTTCTAAGAAGGTGGCGTGGCGAGATACAAACACCTTCTGTTCCTCAGTGTGGTAGAACAGATATCCTAGTGAGTCTTTAGGATATCCCACAAATTTACAGAGAACTGACCGTGCCTCTAACTTGTCCGGTTTCTGTGTTTTCACATAGGCCGGACAACCCCATATCTTAATAAACTTCAGACATGGTTTCTTACTGCTCCATATTTCATACGGAGTTGTAGGCACAGATTTGGACGGAACTTGATTCAAGAGGTATGCCGCTGTCTGAAGCGCATGTCCCCAGAATGAAAGAGGTAACTCAGTACTACTCATCATGGAGCGAACCATATCCAATAGGGTACGATTCCTCCGCTCCGATACACCGTTGTGCTGTGGTGTATAAGGAGGAGTAAGTTGAGAGAGAATACCATTCTCTTTTAAGTAATCTAGGAATTCCGTGCTTAAGTCTCCCCTCCCCTGTCAGACCGGAGGATCTTGATACTTTTGCCTGTCTGGTTCTCTACTTCCTTTCTGAATTCCTTGAATTTCTCAAAAGCTTCAGATTTGTGTTTCAATAGATACGCATATCCGAACCTAGAGAGATCGTCAGTGAATGTGATGAAGTACGAGAACCCACCCCTTGCATGTATAGACATCGGACCACATACATCACTATGTACGAGTCCCAAGAGCTCTGCTGCTCTCTCTCCATGTCCAGTGAACGGAGATTTGGTCATCTTCCCTTTGAGACAAGACTGACAAGTTTCATAAGATGAAAAATCGAACGTATCCAAGAGTCCATCTTTATGGAACTTACTCAGTCTTTTCTCTCCGATATGACCAAGTCTACAATGCCACAAGTAGGATTCATTTGTATCTGAATTCTTCCTCTTGCGTGTGTTTTGTATGTTGAGAACTGTATTCTGATTTAGAACGTAGATACCATTACACAGTGTACCCTCTGCAACCAGTACCTTATAAAGGTAAATGTTCATGATATTCTTTTCAAGAACAAAGTCATATCCATCTTTATCGAGTAAAGAAACTGATATGATGTTGCAAACCATGGAGGGTACATAGTAGCAATCGTTCAAAATCATAGTCTTGCCATTTGGCAATACTAGGTGATATTCACCGACGGCTGCCGCATTAACTTGTGCTCCGTTCGCTACTCTGAGCGACATATCACCCGGTGCAACTTTCCTACTTTTTCTCAGTCCCTGCAATAAATTACAGATATGAGATCCTGATCCGGTATCAAGTACCCAGGAGGTAGGGGTGACCGTAAAACAGTTCTTAATTACAAGAACACCTGAAGTAGATGCAAAACCATGCTTCTTCTTCGACTGGGTATCCTGGAAATCCATACAATCCCCTTTCCCTTTCTCATATTTATGACTGTTGTCACAAGTTAGAGCTGAACCAACTTTCCCCAGTCCCGAATAAGAATTCGGATCGGTCAAGCGATACATTTTATTATCTTGATTAGGGCGTGAAAAGGTTGCTGCCTGGAGAGGGAGAAAAGAAACACTCAGCGCATGCTCTTGCAAGATTAGATTGGTTTATTAATTTATCTAACCAGGATGTCTCCCACTGTTTACTCAAATTCTTCTTAAAACCTTTTAAAAGAAGAACTAGTCAGGATTTTAATTCACGTCACAATACTTGCTTAACCTTTCAGCCAGGCTAGTGTCGGTACTTCGAGGGAGGTTTTCCAACGCTTTCGCGAAGTTCCTTAATTCAAGAACCTCTTTTCCCTGGGGGCGTAGCCCCGCTGACACCTTTCTAGACACCTACTAGGTTTATAGCATTGATCGTTAAGTGAAATAATCTCCCGAGAGTAATCCAACTCATCAGTGGGATCGTGATCCAACTGTCATTGTGTGATAACCTAGACGGAATCCACTCTAGTTACCACACTCCAGAAGGTATGCTAAATCTGCAAGTTTCAGTTCTTTTGAAACTCCCGATGTGGTTTTCGCCCCTAGGACCCAAGTGACCTTGACGAATAATCAACAAATCAAAAGGTCCTAGTCAAGTTCAACCCGTCGTTATCCAGGATTGCATTAGACCCGCCCGCATGATCCTTGACGAATAATCAACAAAATCATGCGACCGTCCTAACCAATCGCAACTTTTAGTGCAACAGAAAATTACTACTCAGCTACCGTTCACTGTGTCTTGACGAATAATCAACAAACGCAGCACGAATACTAAGTATTAATTATCCGAAACGACGGAGGGCTACGGCTGGGTTTTTGGCGAAAAACCCGTTAACGTAATGAACTTGATATCGTTGAAGGAACGTGATACATCCTTTTGAAAACATAGTGGCGAAAACTTTTGCTAAAGAGGTCACTCCCTGTGAAGGGATCTCGGCTCTTTCCTCGTCGAGTGAGGTGCTGGGTATTCGTAAGATGAATACCTCGATGCAAAGCAAGAATAATCGACTATGGTGAAGTTATTACCCTGACGCAAACCTTTTGTCCAAGGGGTCACTCCCGATGAAGGGATCTCGGCCCTTGCCTCGTCGATTGAGGTGCTGGGCATTCATAACCGAATACCTCGATGCAAAACAAAAAGATGAACGTCCTTGTAATAACAGCCTTTTGAAAAACTTGTTCCAACAACGTCTTTTAGGTTTATTTTCTTTCATTAGTTCTTTTAATGCGTCCCATCATTTAAATCCTACCATTACAGAAAACAACCAAAATATGACGTACGCTTATGCCATTCGCATTCGCCACGGGGTCCCGTCATCACCCGTTAGGTTACTTAACTAACGACAGAGCGGGGGCTGGGCTAGCGCGGCTGTAAAACATAAGCAACGCCTAAATAGTAAAGCAATGATAGACATTACAGATCACAGATGAATACATTGGATATACTAGGAATCCGCAATCCGTTCGATCCTGCAACGAAAAGCGGATTACACGGTCGCGGTGAATAGCCAAAACCCTACCCAAGACCCCTACGGGTGCGGCAAACTACCCGCCAAGTACCCGGTAGTTTGTGCACCCCTCCATGGGTCTATCCTAGGAGCAAAAACAGTAAAAAGAATTATACAATGACGGCTACAACCCCGACCCGGTTGTGCGGCCATACAAATAATATTATTACATCAATTTACATTTACAAATGAATGAAAGAAAAACAAAAGCTCATCTCACATCCACTCCGGCTATTCACCCGCGACAGTCCAACACATTCATATACACATTCCAATATCAAACACAGATCACAGAGATGTATAACCCCGACTAATCGACTTATAGCGATTAGCCGACGTTCAATACATATAAACATCACAGATATAACCAACATAGTCAAAGTGTAGTGAAGTTCGATAAAAATACGGATTTATAGGCCCCCAAAAGCAAATTTCTTTTCTGGAAAAACTGGGCACAAATGACATATCTTAAAAATCCCAAAATCCTACCAGAAGCACACTGCACGAAACAGGACCACAAGAAGAAAACAAACGGCGGCGGTTCCGCGGCCTAAGCCACCCATTGCCGCGGAACCGCGGCGTTTTGAAGGAATCATGTGATCGTTTTTCGTGGGTGTTCTCACAAAACCCTGAGCCGATTTTAGGAGTAAAACTTTTTTCATTTTGAGCACAAAAAATTTCAACAGAAACTTAGGGTTTTGGTTTTTCCCGGTTTTGCGATTTTTCTCGATCGAACTTCCATACACTTTACTACAAAGCTAGTTTAAGTTTAGTTAGGCTCTGATACCACTGTTAGGTCCACGTTACCACTCCCTTGACTTTCGGGGAAGCGGAAACGGTAAAACAAAATTTTTTCTAAACTTTGTAACATGGACCGTAAAAGCCGGATCTTTGCTAAACTAAACTAGCATACTTGCAAAGAAGAGTTAACTACTATGCAAAGTGGTTATACCTCAACTTGAACTCCTTCTCTTCTTGTTGTTCTTCTTCTTTCTTGCTCTTTGTAGTAGCTTGAATGGCTTCCCCTCCTCGTCTCCTCTTTGCCGAAGATAGATCCACCTGAGGGCTTCATCCTTGGGCTCCTTTCTCGATCTTGAGAGAACTAAGGTATTCGGCTTGCTAGACCTTCTACCTTAGAGTGAGTAGAGTGTGCTTTGGGGTGTTATATCTTCAAGGAGATGATTCTCAACACATGAGATTTGCTCTCCTTGAACAAGAGGAGGAAGAAGATGAAGTGAGGAGAGAGAATCCAAATCATAGAATGAGCTATTTTCCTCTTGCAACCATAACAAAAGGAAAATGATTTATCTAATTAATAATAATAAATCAAAATGAAATAGTTGATGGTTGTTTTGGAATGACCACTATCATACTTCATTAAATGAAATGTAAGCAAGAATCAAGGAGCATCCTTGCAAAGTAATGATGATGGTCAAACATTCAACCATGGTCAACAAGTCAACCATGGTCAATAAGTCAACAAAACCAACCATAACATAATTTCATTTAATTATTATTATTAATTGATAATCCATAATTCCATTAGGGTTTGGAAAAAGACGACTGTCAACTGTGCATACACACCCGTTCCGAAACCCTAATGAAAAACCTCTTCCTCCGCCTCAAACAACTGTGCATACACACCTGCATTCTCGTCTCGAGGAACAAGAATACCAAGAGATAAAATCAACCCCAAAACATATACCAGTATCTGGCTCAAACCAGAGCCTGCTAGTATAATCCGTCCGGACTCCAAACGTGCACAAGTGCGCGGATGAGAACGATCCCTGTCGCAAAACCATGCGACCTCTACTCATTTTGCCCAGAGGCGAATAGCCCTCTGTGTGGGACTCTAAAGACTCGACACTACGCTGGCAGTGGGTTCAACCACAGACCGCAAGCGGCACTAGCTGTGCGTAACGGTCCCCAGGTAGATGCCGATAAGAAGACTGACGAGGTAAAACCCATCTGAACTTCTACTGAGTCTGAATGTGACATTCTCCGTACAGTCCGGTCTGTTCGTCTGATACATCACATGTCGGGCCTAGGGGGGCGGCAAGCGTCAGACCCCTAATAGCGGTACAAGTCGTGTCGGAGTGAAGCCCAGATCACCCTGAGATAGCACTGGAACCTACCAGTATATCTCGCTTGCCCTGGCCAGGGACTACTTGTGTAATGGCTCTCCTAGACACAGCGCGATGTCAACCCCCAATACCGGGAGAGACGAATCCTGTCTAACCGTCACTGCCTCCAAGTGCTTCGGGACTGCTCCCAACTACTACCTGTTTGCACGACTCAGAAGAGCCGTGGTAGGGTAGCAATCAAAGAACAGTGGGAACACACTCGAGGCGAAGTGACAGTGTCAAGTCAGCGGACTAAGCTGTACTCATGTCACCTGGGAACTGATAACTGACGATAGGTATAATACCAACCATCAGTTCCCGACGAGTCCTGTCCAGTGTACTCGTAACCCAACGAGCACCCGCATACTATCTCAAGTACGACGTACCGACGGCTGTGGGACAGACCGTCTCCCGTGCTGGGATGAGAAGCGCATACGCTAGTCTACTCCGGAGTATCGGTGCCCTATCTCGATACTCCCACGACTAGGGACGTGTATAAGGATGTGCTTCTAGATTACCCAGCCCCCACGAGTGTGATCGCCATCACAACGCCGGTAATCAAGCAAAGATCCTAAGGGCTCTACTAATGCGTATAGGTGATATAATAAATAAACACACATGTACACATTAAAGCAGAGACAAACCAAGTAGCATACTACTATATTGAGCAAGATTGTCTGTACAACTGTGAATATCCCAAGCTTCCATCAAGTAATATACATACTAGTATGATACAGTAATGGCCTCTAGGGCATATACACTAACAAATCATCACACTCGAAATGGTATGCAAATCTAGCAAGTTTCAGTACTTGTGAAACTCCCGATGTGGATTTTTGCCCCATGCTCTTATGACCTTGACTAAGGCCAACAAATCATAAGTCACATGTCAAGTTCTTCCCGTCGTTATCCAGGTTAATTTGAACCCACCCGTATATACCCTTGACTATGGACAACAAGGCAATACGACTGTCCCAAACCAACGCATTCTATCTATGCAACATATGAATACCCACCAGCTACCAAACACTGTGCCTTGACTAAGGCCAACAAACACAGCTTGAATACTGTTGAATATTCATATGAAACGACGGAGGGCTACGGATGGTTTTGGCGAAACCGTGAACGTAGTGAACTTGATATAATCGATGGAACGAGATAGCTTTTAGAAGGAGTGGCTCAAGCTCCGCATTTAAAAGTTAGTTTTGAAAAGAACCGAGTGGTTTTTCGAAAGTGTTCCAACGACTTTAACTTGGTTTATTATCTTGCATTAGTTCTTTTAATGCGTGATATTCTTGCATTAGTTCTTTTAATGCGTCCCATCATTTAATCCTACCATTGCAGAAAACAACCAAAATATGACGTATGCTTATGCCATTCGCATTCGCCACGGGGTCCCGTCATCACTCGTTAGGTTACTTAACTAACGACAGAGCGGGGGCTGGGCTAGCACGGCTGTAAAACATAAGCAACGCCTAAATAGAAAGCAATGATAGACATTACAGATCACAGATGAATACATTGGATATACTAGCAATCCGCAATCCTTTCGAGCCTGCAACGAAAAGCGGATTACACGGTCGCGGTGAATAGCCAAATACCCCACCCAAGACCCCTACGGGTGTGGCAAACTACCCGCCAAGTACTTGGCAGTTTGTGCACCCCTCCATGGGTCTATCCTAGGAGCAAAAACAGTAAAAAGAATTATACAATGACGGCTACAACCCCGACCCAGTTGTGCGGCGATACAAATAATATTATTACATCAATTTACATTTACAAATGAATGAAAGAAAAACAAAAGCTCATATCACATCCACCCCGGCTATTCACCCGCGACAGTCCAACAGATTCATATACACAATCCAATATCAAACACAGATCATGTATAACCCCGACCAATCGACTTATAGCGATTAGCCGACGTTCAATACATGCAAACATCACAGATATAACCATCATAGTCAAAGTGCAGTGAAGTTCGGAAAAAATACGGAATTATAGGATCCCAAAAGTAAATTTCTGTTCTGGAAAAACTGGGCACATATAACATATTTGAAAAATCCCAAAACCCTACCAGAAGAACACTGCACAAAACACGATCTCATGAAGTGCCCAAACGGCGGCGGATCCGCGGCTAGATGAACAGGTGGGGCCGCGGATGGGCGGCTCTTTGAAGGAATCATGGGATCGTTTTTGGTGGGTGTTCTCAGAAAACCCTGAGCCGATTTTAGGAGTATAAAGTTTTTCATTTAGAGCATAAAAATTTCAACAGAAACTTAGGGTTTTAGTTTTTCCGGTTTTGCGATTTTTCGGTTCCGAACTTCGTTACACTTCACTACCAAGCTAGTTTAAGTTTAGTTAGGCTCTGATACCACTGTAAGTCCACGTTGCGACCCCCGGTTCTTACGGGGAGGCGGAAACGGTATAAAAATCAAATTTTGGCGCATGGGGCAACATGGACTAAACAAAGTCGGGATCTTTTCTAAACTAAACTAGCAAACTTACAAAGGAGCGTTAGCTACTCGGATGAAGAGTTATACCTAAACTTGAACTCCTTCTTCTTCAAACCTTGTAGAGGTTGATGGTTCTTTCCTCGTTGCCTTCTTCCATCGAAGATGGATCCACCTGAGGGTTCAACCTTCGGGCTCTTTCTCGAACTTTGAGAGAACTAGAATCTCCGGCTTGCTAAACCTTGATCCTAGAGTGAGTAGAGAGTGTCTTTTGGGGTTTTATCTTTTCAAGGAGAGAGATTCTCAACTCATGAGAGGGGTTCTCCTTGAGCTAGAGGAAGAAGAAGATGAAATGAGGAGAGAGAAGCTAAATGATAGAAATGAGCTCTTTTCTTTTTGCAACCATAACATAAAGCAAAAAGAATTATCAAATTAATAATAATAATGAAAATGGAATAGTTGATGGAAGGTTTAGGAATGACCATTATCATTTCAAACATTAAATGAATTTGCTAGAATCAAAGAGCATCTTTCTTTTGTAATGATGATGGTCAAAACTTCAACCATGGTCAACAAGTCAACCATGGTCAACAAGTCAACAAAAAACCAACCATGACACAATTTCATTTTATTAATATTATTAATTGATATATCATAATTCCATTAGGGTTTGGAAAAAGACGACTGTCAACTGTGCATACGCACCCGTTCCGAAACCCTAATGAAAAACCTCTTCCTCCGCCTCAATCAACTGTGCATACACACCCGCATTCTTGTTCCGAGGAACATGAATACCAAGAGATAAAAGCAACCCCAAAACATATATCGGTATCTGACTCAAACCAGAGCCAGCCAGTAATATCCGTCCGGACTCCAAACGTGCACAAGTGCGCGGATGAGAACGAACCCTGTCGCAAAACCATGCGACCTCTACTCTGTTTTGCCCAGAGGCGAATACCCTCTGTGTGGGACTCTAAAGACTCGACACTACGCTGGCAGTGGGTTTAACCACAGACCGCAAGCGGCACTAGCTGTGCGTAACGGTCCCCAGGTAGATGCCGACAAGAAGGCTGACGAGGTGAACCCCATCTGAACTCCTACTGAGTCTGAATGTGACATTCTCCGTACAGTCCGGTCTGTTCGTCTGATACATCGCATGTCGGGCCTAGGGGGCGGTAAAACGTCAGTCCCCGAATAGCGGTACAAGTCGTGTAGGAGTGAAGCCCAAAACACCCTGAGATAATACTGGAAGCCTACCAGTATATCTCGCTTGCCCTGGCCAGGGACTACTCGTGTAATGGCTCTCCTAGACACAGCGCGATGTCAACCCCCAATACCGGGAGAGACGAATCCTGTCTAACCGTCACTGCCTCCAAGTGCTTCGGGACTGCACCCAACCACTACCTGTTTGCACGACTCCTTTGAGCCGTGGTAGGGTAGTGATCAAAGTGTAGTGGGAACACACTCGAGGCGAAGTGCCAGTATCAAGTCAGCGGACTAAGCTGTACTCATGTCACCTGGGAACTGATAACTGACGATAGGTATAATACCAACCTTTCAGTTCCCGACGAGTCCTGTCCAGTATACCCGTAACCTAACGAGCACCCGTATACTATCTCCAGTACGACGTACTGATGGCTGTGGGACAGACCATCTCCCACACTGGGATGAGAAGCGCATACGCTAGTCTACTCCGGAGTATCGATGCCCTGTCTCGATAGTCCTGCGACTAGGGACCTGTATAAGGATGTGTTTATAGATTACCCAGCCCCCACTAGTGTGACTGCCATCACAACGCTGGTAATCAAGCAAAGATCCTAAGGGCTCCACTAATGCGTATAGGTGATATCGCAAAATAAACACATGTACACATTGAAGTAGAAACAAACCAAGTAGCATACTACTATATTGAGCAAGATTGTTTATACAAGGTGAATATCCCAAGCTTCCATTAAGTAATATACAAACTAGTATGATACAGTAATGGCCTCTAGGGCATATACACTAACACATCCAAGGTCCTCAAGCTCTTCTATAAGAGCTATCATCTTCAACACATGGTCTCCTACTGGTGTGCCAGGGGCCATTCGCATCTGAAACAGTTTCTTTGATGCTTCGTATCGTAATACGTGGGATTGCTCCCCATACAACTCCTTTGTATGGAGCAGTATCCCGTGAATGTCCATGTCCTCGTGCTGCTTTTGATGTGTGTTATCCATCGATGCAAGCGCGAGGCATGTGGCCGTGGCACAGTCAACGTCCCATGTCTTGCGGACTTCTATGTCCGCAACTGAGGATTTTGGGCCTGGGACGGGCGGGGCTGAAGCCGTGAGGACATATGGTACTTTATCATAAGTCAAGGCGATCTTCAGATTCCTTAGCCAGTCTTTATAGTTGGTCCCATTCAGTTTGTTTTTATCTAGTAGAAGCTTAAGTCCAGTCATTGGTATCTGCCATTAAGAGAGAGAAAAGAATACACTCAGCGAAAGCTCTTGCATAGATTAGATTGGTTTATTATCTTGTCTAATCGATGTTTCCCACTGCTTTTTATCAAGTTTTTCTTTCAAACCTTAAAAAGAACAACTAGCCAGGATTAATTACAGTCTACAACTTCGCTAACCGTTCAGCCAGGCCAGTGTCGGTACTTTGAGGGAGGTTCCCCGTGCTTTCGCACGGACCTAATTAGAGTAAACCTCGTTTTCCCAGAGGCGGAGCCCCGTTAACACCTTTCTAGACACCTAATGAGTTAGCTAATTGTAAACTGTAAAACTCTCCTAGGAGCAACTATTGCCCACAGTGGGATCGGGATCCAACCATCACATGGAAGGTATGCAATCTCATTGCAAATTTCAACACTTGAAATTCCCGATGTAATTTTTACCCCTAGTACTTATGACCTTAACTATGGTCAACAAATCATAAGTACCAGTTAAGTTCTACCCGTCATTTCTTGATCAATTAGACCCACCCATATGACCCTTAACTATGGTCAACAAAGTCGTATGAATGTCCTAATTAATCTGCATCATATGCATTGTAGGAAGACATCACTTAGCTACCGTACACTACGCCTTAACTAAAGTCAACAAACGTAGCACGAATACTAAGTACTCTACTTCCTAAAATGACGGAGGGTTGCGAATGATTTTTAAGAAAATCTTTAACGCTTTGAACTTGATATCGTTGTAGAATCAAACAGTTTTCAAAAGGAGTGGCTTAATCTCCGCAGTTTTGAAATGTAGCTTTTTCATAAATAGCCGAGTAGTTTTTAAATCCGATTCTACAACATCTTTTAGGTTTATTTTCTTTACATTAATCACATTAATGTAATCCCATCATTTAAGTCCTTAAGCCAATCACAGAAAAGAAACGAAAATAACACGTACGCTTATGTCATCCGCATTCGCCGCAATGTTCCGTTATGCACCGTTAGGTTACTTAACTAACGGCATACCGGGACGGGACTAGCGCGGGTGTAAAACATAAGCAACGTCTACTATATATCATATATATAATAAGTCATTCGTCTCAGATTTCACAGAACACAGGCAGCAGAAATATAGATATAACGTGGGATATACTAGGACGTCCGTATTTAGTATTTAGCCAGAATAGAAAATACGGATTCCACAGTCGCGATGAATAGCCAAGCCCACACCCTGGACCCCTACGAGAGCGGCAAGTGACCCTACCAATCCTGGAGTTTAGGAGACCCGGTCTCGACTCCTCGAGATGGCCTCCCACTGAACCCCAGAACCCGGTCACCTGTGCTCCCCTCCTTGGGTCCATCCTAATGCGGAAAAGTAAATAATATACAACACTGGTGACACAACCGCATACTGGAAGTGCCCAAAATAAAAGAATATTACATTTGAATTTACATGAATGAAAATATAAAAACTCTCATCTCACAAAACCCCCCGGCTATTCGATCGCGACAATCCTACACATCATATCTCAGCAACACATAATATCACCAACGTAAGTAAGTATGCATACCCCAATTGTCGTTGATGTATAGCAACGAAATCGGCGATATCTAACATACTACACTTACGGTCACAGAAAAGAAAGTGTAAAACTACAATATTTGGAATCCAGATTCTCTTTAGACATCATAAATGCGAAATATCACATATTTCGTATTTCATGCCTACACTATATGAATTCCACATATTGTATCACATTCCAAACAAACAGACAGTATTAAAGTTTTCGAACGAACAATCAAGCACCCAAGATTCACTAAAGCTCAACACTTGAGCAGGGTTCAAAAAAATCTGCAGTGTGACACAGTAGCGGCGGTCCAGCCGTAGAAGGGTCAAGCCAACGCCTCACATGTGGCACGCTGTACTGCCCCAAACCCTAGGGTTCAAAGGGCAGTTCAAGACGGTCACATAATCGAGTTAAGGTTTGTTGTCTTCTAGAAGGACCACCGCAAAAAGACTTGCACGTATCTCCAAACTATTTAAACCCCGTGAATATTGAGTAAATGATATTCGTTCAAACACTTCAATACTTTCTAGTTTACCCGGAAAAGAAAGCGAAATGAAAATTCCGATCGAAACCACGAGTCTAAAAACATCTCCAGAATTTTTCAACAGCAGATTCAGATTAAATATACTCAAAATATACTGTAGCAGGTAAAGAAAATTACTGTGCAAAAAATTGTCAAAGAGCCCCTTATATGGCCGCGGATGCGCGGCCTAAGCTTGCTTATGCCGCGCTTCTGCGGCCAAAGTTACTGTTCACTGGCTCGAATTCTCCAGATTATCTTATTTTTACCTGCTCTATTTTTTGAGAATTTTTAATTCTGAAAAAAGTCAGTTTTTAAAAAATTTCCAGAGAGCATCTTTAAAAGTCGTATTTTGTTTCGATCGGACTTTTTACTTCGCAAAAAGGTCCCCTAATGTTCTAGGTCGGCTCTGATACCAATGAAGGGTTTGTTTAGCACCCTATGAAGAGTTTTGAAGCATCACATGTCCAAAAGTTATGATTTTTATTGTGCTAAACAAACACGCAAGGGATCGATCCTAGAAAATTAGGTTTACTAAACTTTAAGCTAACAAAAGTTAGGGTTTGAAGGCTACAACCTTTGTAGCTCCCGTTTTTGCTTCGCTCCTTAGGCTCTTTGGGTGTTGGATGAAGGTCCGCTTGTACTCCTCCCACATCCACGACGATCCACCCGGAGTTTTCCCGTCCAAGCTTGCAACTTTGAAAAACAAAGAGAACACTCTAATCAAGTTGGCTAAACTTGATTAGAATGATGTTGTGGCTATGGATCTCACTTCAAAATCTTATTTTTATGAGTGATTCACTCTCTTGTATGAACTAGAGAGCTTAAGCATGGAGGTTGATGAAGATGGTGGATTTTAGAAGAAGAGAATGAATTTTCTTATGAAAGAGAAAAAGGAAAATAGCTATATATATTTTCCTTTCTCGAAACCAACCATGGTTAGATTTAGAGATATCATTTTATTTAAATTGAAAGCATGATAAGAAAATAAACTATGGGTTAAAAGTTAGGTGAGCATGGTTGAGTTAGAAGAGTGTAGAAATTCGTAAGTGATTTAACCCATTTTTCATTTTCTTTTGCTTTAATTTAAATCCAATAATTATCGAAATATAACCATGGTGTAATTCTTATACATCCACCATTCTCATTGTATAAACAACCATGATAAAAATTGATGTATGTATGCATGTGTGCTTGCACATCAATATGGGCATGAACAAGAATAAATGCATACATGCATGCATACATCCAAAATAAGCAAGATAGGATTTGTAGTGAGAAACTAATGATGAATCAACACTTGATTCACTAATCCGGTCATATCACATATGACCCGACCATTAGCAAGCCGCCCAATTAATATACGGTATCCCATACACGCATATTAATCGGGTCCAAGCGCATATCGCATATGCGCACCACAACTTTTCGTCTGGACTAGGTAACTCCTATGTGGGACTCTAAGACTCGTCAATACGCCGGCAGTGGGCGATGATCATATCAAGCACCCCCAAGCCACAAGCGGTCAGCTAAACGTAACGGCCACCCGGGTATTGAGCGATTAGAAGAAAACAAGCGAACCTGTTACAACTCCTGTCGAGCCAACCGGCAACACTACCGTACAGTCCGGTCTCTTCGTCAGATATGCTGCATATCGAGCCTAGGGATGGTCACGTCGACCCCAATAACTCAATAAGTCGTGCCGGTGAATGGTCTATAACAGTTCGAGAAACTACTGATAACACTTATCAGCTAATCTCAGCAGCCCTGGCCAGGGACTTGCTGCTATAACCAGTCGGGCACAGTACAGCATCAACTCCCAATATCGGGAGAGACGAAACCCCTCCTATCGCTCATTGCCTTCGTGTGTCTCGGGACTGTACCCAACGGCCACCTGCTTGCACGACTCAGTAGAGCCGTGGTAGGGTGGTAATCAAAGTACAGTGGGAGAACACACAAGGCTCTATGACGATCTCGGGTCTACAGACTAACCTGTACCAGTGTCACCTGAGAACTGCTATCCGACGATAGATATAATTCCATATAGGAGTTCTCGACGAGTCCGTCCAGTGTACCCAGTCACCACCGAGCACCCGTATATGATCTTGATGTCAAACATCGATGAATGTGGGAACATCCATCGCCCATCACATGGGTCTAGTATCACATACGCTAGTCTACTCTGGTATATCGATGCCCCGTCTCGATACACCTCCGACTAGGGACATTTCAGGATATGCTTATAGACTACAGATGTCCCACTAGTATGATCTCCATCATAATCAGAGTAGTCAAGCCGATATCCTCAGGGCTTTATCAGCATGTATGAATGAATAAAAGCATGATCTAATCAACATGACAGATAAAGAAGAACCAGATAGCATACTATCATGTCGAGCAAGAATGCAAACTGAATATATATACATGTATAGATACATCCACTATCACATAATGGCCTCTAGGGCATACATATATCCAACAGATCCCCACTTCTATTCTGGGATCGGTTCCACACCCACTTCCTTCTCCTATGATGGACCCAGCGCTTTTTGCTAAAGCACCTTACCCTAATTGGTTAAGGGCAAACACACCGAGTCCACATATGTAGAAGATTATGAACATTTTTAAGCAAGTTAACACCAACATCCTCTCCTAGATGCCATCCAACAAGTTCCGTCCTATGCGAAAACTCTTAAGAACTTATGCACTAGGAAGAGGAAGACTCAAGTGCCCAAGAAGATTTTCATGGAAAAGACAGTAGACACGGCTTTCCCCCAGCAATTACTGAGGAAACGTAAGGATCCTGGATATCCTACTATTTCCATTTCTATTAGGGAAAAACACATTAACCGTGCTCTACTAGACCTTGGCGCTAGTGTTAACTTGCTTCCTTACTCAGTCTATGAGCAACTAGGTATCGGAGTGTTAAAGCCCTCGAGCATAACTCTCCAGATGGCTGACCGATCAATCACCAAACCTAGGGGTGAACTGGAGGATGTGTTAATAAAAATCGGGGAATTCATATTCCCTGTGGACTTTATTGTAATTGATACACAGCCTGTAGCGAACCCACGGAATCAAATTCCGGTGATTTTAGGTTGCCCCTTTTTGGCCACTTCCAACGCAATAATCAACTGTCGTAATGGTTCTATGACCCTATCTTTCGGGAATAGGTCAATAGAGCTGAACATTTACAAGTTGGGAAGTGTACCCTCCGAACCTACTGCTCAGGTATGTTCTGTCGACTTAATGGAGGTCGACAGCAGCGAATTTGATGATCCTCCTGATATCGATCGTGAATCTTTTCATATGTTATTGTTTGACCCAACTATGTATCATACACATACGGACTCTTCCACCGAGATGTCCGGGGTCAACAATTAACACTGATTATGAACCATTCTTAGAGTCTGAAGATCACCCCGCACCTTGTGATGACATTATTCATCGGGGTATGGATGGAACTTTTGAGGAAATCTTCGCTGATGAACTCGCATTTTTGAATGACACGGGTGTTGAGATGAATCATCTCCCAATCAATGAAATTGAACCTCCACCCCTTCTTCTGAACTGTAAAAAGAATGCGAGTAATCCATCATATTCACTGCATCGTCTCTCCAAAACGAGACGCACCAACATTCTATTCCACCACTTAACCTTTCCCCACTTCTTCTTCCACCAACCAGAGCACTGCATTGATAAATTTTTTGAATGGTTGGTGTTAACGTTCGGTCTTTGCAAAGCTTGGCATCGACCACTGATTTTTGACCCCCTCATGTGATTTTCAAAGCTTAACATTGCATAACTCAAGTTTGGGGGGGTATATTTTCTGGCTCTTGAAAAGAAAATTTTTACAAAAAGATGAGCCAAAAATAAGTTTGGGGGAGGTTCTTCACTTAAATATTTTGCCCCCACTAATAAATTCCTCCCAGGCTTACAGGTTTTTCGAGACTTAGCAGAAGGCAACAGTGAGGACACTGTTGAAAACAAGTTTGGGGGAGGTTTGTGCTTATTTTCGCATCATTTGCATCATACTTTGCATAAGCACAAAACATTTTCAAAACCTATAAAAATTTAAAAATTTTCGAAAAATATAAAAATATTTTTGTACATAAATAAGATAATAAAAGATTAGATAGTGAAAAATTACATCCATGAGATTAGAAAAATTTAAGAAAACCAAGAAAATTAGAAGTTTTCTTATACGAACTAGTAATAAGTAGTTATGAGCCGTTGTCCCAAGGGTTAGTAAGATGAAGGAAGTCACTAATCTGAGGATAAAAATAAGTCTGAAAAATAGTTTCTATTCTTGAAGCCAAACATTTTGAACGTTGATACCCTGCTATTCGCACTTACACACGTCTTGAAGCCCGGGATAGTAGAGGATACCTTGAAATGCTCTTGTCTTAAAGCCAAAAGTATGAAGGAAATAAAAAAAATGAAGAAAATATAAAATGGTGAGAAAAATGAACACTGGTTTTGTTATCACCAAGGGCAATAAAAAAATATATAGTGAGGGTGCCTCTTCACCTAGTGCCCTAAGGCCAACTGGTCTGGGAGTCACTGCTATGCCTGAGGTGGTGCAAGACGAGCAAAATACACCAAGTAAGCAAGCACAGGAGTAATCGGTCGGTTAGCACCTCAAGAAGTATTAACGGTCGCATGAAAGTGTGTGAGCAATCTCATCTAAATATTCATTAATTAAAATGTACTGAGGCTGATGGGCAAGAGTATGATAGCTTGAATTGAATTCTCCGGGTGAAGGGATGTCCTTTACACACACGCAGGGTTATATGATCGATGTTTGGAAGAAAGATAGGAATGAAGAATAAGACGATGTTTTATTGAGGGAGGACGTGATTTCTGACATCTTTTCATGACCATTAAGATAGGGCTCATGACAACCGAAAAGCTAGCTTAGTTGGAAACCCTAATTTTCAAAGTCTTTCTTTTACAATTCTTTTCTTTAAATGTAATATGCATGATCTTCCTTTTATTATTGGATTTTGTGGGTGCAATCCGCTGAAAACCCTCAGGAGACAACACTCCTCCTACTACGGACACCTAGAGGTTTAAAGGCTTGTTGCACGTGCTCAGTGCAATCGTGTTGCTTACGAAAGTGTGCTAGTTAGTTTTTCTCTTTCTTTATTTTCTCCTTATCTTTTTAATAAAACAATTCGCTCGAGACGATCGAAAATAAGTTTGGGGGAATTTGATCAGTCGAAAATAATGTATTTTTAACACGGCAATTTCCCTATCTTTTGCACTCATTTAGAAGTGTTCGGTATTCATATTTCACATATTAGCAATTCAGTCGTAAATTATCAGATTGCATGTGTTAGACTTTAAAACCAGCACTATAAAGGAAATTGACTGCATTTCATGGCATCGTATCATCCCTATATCGTGCAACGCTCGTCTTGAGAAATTGTGCAGGAAAATCCAGAGGAAAGGCCAAAAGTGTCATTTTGCTGATCAAACATTACGCCAATTCAAAGACCTGAGAACTGGTAGCAATCTAGAGGGCAAAACACAATTCAACATATCACAAAAGGGCCTATATGTCAATACCAGAGAAGCCCAAAAGTTTCAAGCCATGAAGCCTCTAAAGCGCCGCGGAACCGTGGCGGGAGCCAGTTTATGCCGCGGAACCGCGGCGCTTTTGCCACGTCATCAGCCAATTTTCAGTGTACAATTTGTATCTCTGGGCCCACATTCCTTTCTGATACTTCAAATTCCAGAAGGACCTCGAAGCTACTGCCAGATCAGCAAAGATCATTAAGTAAGGCTAATCTTAATTAAGCTCCTAACAAACTATTTCTAGAAGCTCCCTCCTAACTAATCACATCTAGAAGCTTCTCCTCTAACTAACTTTTGGAGGGAAATTCAAATTTCCTCAACAAACTTTTGGAGGGAAACTTAAAATTCTAATCCTAGATCTAGGGTTTAGATGTCTATAAATAGGAACCTAGATCTAAGGGTTGAGGCTAATCAATCTTTGTTAATCTTTGTTAATCTTTAGTCTTCTTCAATTCTTCATCTTCTTCCACAAGTCTAGTGACAAGGCTTGTGCGAAACCCTAACCCTAATTCCACTCCAAATTCAAGATCTTGAGTACCAATCAAGCAAGAAGCCTTCAACCTTTTAGGAGCCGAGCCGATCTCCAACCGAGCAAGTGATCCAAGCCGATCCGCGACTCACGGAGCCGAGCGAAGCCAAATCGAAGATAAAGTTCTTCCTCTTGTAGTTCTTGAGCGAATGTAATGAAATTGTTGATATAGATAAAAGGTGAAATTCTTTAATCTTGCTTTCTTTTAATTCTTGCATCATGATTCGATCTCAATTTGTAATTGTAGTTCTTGTTGTGATGTTTGAGTAAAACTCCGCTCGTTAAGGAGTCGAGACGATCAATAGAAAGATGATGTAACAAATCTTAATACGATTTTTAAGTCCTACGAGTTTTGTAAACCCTAGCAAGTTCAAGAATCGATGACCTAGTTTCGTTGCGATGCTTTCTTGATTGTGATCGCTCGAAATTAGGGATCTACGATCGTTTCTTGAATTTACTAGAGGCTAGAATGTGAATGATATTGACGAAAGAACAAGGGATAAGATGAAACCCTAGTTTCACTAGAAATCCCTAATTCTTGTCGATCATCATCGATCTAGTATCAATTCATCGAAGGATAAGAATACGGCATTTTGAGATTACATCACATCTATAGATCCGATCGATTCCTGCGAGCCTCATTTCGATTCTTGATATTTGGTTGGAAAAATCATCAAGCTATCAATTCTTGATTCTATCTTTTTCTTGTTATTAGATCTAGATTTTTCTAATTCTTGAACTTCAATTCTTTAAATCATGAATTGTTTTGTTTTCATTAAAGTTTCGACTCATCTAATTCAAAAGACGAACGATTACACTGTCTCTGTGGACGATCCGCACTCACTTACAATCTACATCCGACACCGTAGTTGATTGCGGTCAAATAATTTTTGGTTGTGATTTCTATACAATTTCCCAATTACACAAACAAGAATTCTTTACAATCAGTAACCTAACGGGCAATGACGGGACCCAGTGGCGAATGCGGATGGCATATACGTATATTTTATTTTCGTTCTTTTCTGGTGTGATTAATTGATGGGACTGCGTTGATTCTGATCAATGCAAAGGAAAACAAACCTGTTTGGACGTTGTTGGAACAGTTTTAAAACGTGTTATTACAAAGACGTTTTCTTTTGTTTTGCATAGTTGTATTCAGTTGGAATATCCTGCACCTCATTCGACGAGGCAAGGGCCGAGATCCCTTCAGCGGGAGTGACCCCTTGGGCAGAAGTTTGCATCAGGTTAATAACTTCACTATAGTCGAATACATGTTGCTTTGCATCACGGTATTCAGTTGGAATATGTCACGACCCGAAAGTACGGAACGCGACTGGCACTTAGATTACGAGACGTCTAAAGGCGTACCGTAACCTAAGTCAGCCAAAGCCCAGAAGAATCTAAACCAAAATCAAAAGAGAATGAAGGAAAACCTTTCATGAAAGCAATTTTTTAAGTCAATTAAGTTGCATAGAATCCCTTTTTAAAAACATCAAAAATTTCTGAAAATTTCGGCAGAGTCTCTCCCCTGTATTTTCTATCCCCCAAAATGGGTACAACAAGTTAATAAACCTGTAATCATAAAAATGGCATCCCCAAGCGGGAGCTAGCTCTTCTCCCAAGGCGGATCACAACCACATGCAATAGTAGCAATATCAAGAAAAGAGCATAAAAGAAATGCAAAATATCAGAAAAACACAACGCCGGCTCAAGTGAGCTCGACCCAAAAGAAACCACAAATATACAAACCTCTCAGTCTCATCACTAGGTCACATATACAATATAAAGTGGTAGATGGAGAAAACTAGATACAATGATAGAGCAAAAGAAATAAAATATGCTCGCAACCCACCTACGGGCGATGTCGCGAGTCTGAGCAAAAGAAGCTGATGATAGGATAGCCCGCCGCTACAAGGGTGACGGGCCCGACCTGCAAGACACTGTGGCACAACGGGGGTGAGTTGCCAGCTCGTGAGTAGCATATAACATCTAGTAAGGCAATCGTAAGAATGCACGCAATGCACCACAACATGTATGTCCATATGTGATAAAATAGCTCTAGTATGCATGCACATGTATGCAATGTCATTACTAAATCTTTAAGTGTTTTAAATGCTAGGGATACTGCATTCTTAACTTTAGAAAATGAATATCTGTATAATAGCTAAGTACCATCAAGAAATCATCTGAAAACCCGTGTCAAGCACCGACACCAAATATGAAATCATATATGTCTCAATATCTCACTGTATCAATGTCTCAAATATCGGGCTCCGTCAGTCCGGTTCAGCCCATGTCATCAAATCTCACGACAACGGTCGGTATCCTCCGGATATCCGCCGCGCCAGACATCACCGGTAGGTAGTCTTCTCCTGCCAGGCTCATCGTCTACAACTCGATCTTCTTGCCCTGGGGTACCATACCAGGCCCACCATGTACCCGAGACGGTTCATCCACTCCTCGAATCGCGTCTCGAAATCCAACAGAAAACATGAAAACTCATGTTGGACGACACATACATCACGAGAAAACCGCAACTTTGTTTTAAAAAATGATAAATACAAGCTTTTGTTAACTTCTTGCGGTTTTCCCTAAAAATCCAGAAATCACAGAAAAACTGAAATCCTCAAGAAAATCATAGTGTCCACAAGTTAAATATGATAAATGTCGATGATATCAATGTATATGACGTGAATTTTGGATAGAATCTATGTAAATATGATGATAATGCGAGGTATAAGCAAGCTATGCAATTTCATATATCATGTATGAATGCAAGTGGCGATACTCAGTTAAACAGGTTCTATAGTGCACGTGGCATAGCAATTACCAAAGGCGTGTGTGTCACATGAATAGTGCGCGTGCAGCAGATGCCAATGGTAACGGTGTTCGTGTCCTACGAAGTGTTATCGCATATGTGCATATGAATGTTATATGAATGTCCATGCAATTTAGTATACGGTTAGCTGTGAGGGTATGCAATGCAATAAAGGGGTAAGCTATCTAGCAACACAAGTCTTGCAAGAAATAGGGTAATCCTAACTAGGGGCGCATCGCGCCATCCAGACGATTCCCCCATAGATGAATACGTCTACTCACCTGAATGCCTCGCTAAACCGATCCGACCACCGCCTTGCCTTTACGCGCCGTGTCCGAAGTTTCCCCGACCGATCCTATATTTGCAAAATATCAAGCATAAGATTACAAAACCTAAAACGATGCAAGTCACAATATACAATTATCGACGCTCTCGAATTTAACATAACATACACTTGGTGCGCGGGAAAACGCACGAAAATCGCTAAACTTTAACTAGAATCATCATTTCGGGGAAATCGACAAAACTAAAACCCGACTAGACGAAACCCCACATTCGTGCACTCTAATAGTCCTATACGAAGCTAATTATATCGCTAACATAACACAATTTGATCGCATTCTAATTTTTGTAAAAATCTAGTAAGCAAATTTCAAACCGATTCGATGCAAACGTCGCAATTTATCGATTTAGCGAGCGTAACCTTACACAATTAACCACTCCAACCAATTAGATAACCAAAGCCCTAACTTAACTCTAACCACCATGCTTCAAACCCTAGTTCAACATCAAATCCCATTCTTGATTTTCATGAACAAGAATTTACAACTTAATTAATACTTCAAATTTCAATTCTAGCATATTTAAACTACAAGTTAACAAAAAGATTAGAATCTTCACCTCACAAGCTTGAACCCTAGCTTGCACAAACCACCAAAGAAGTCTCCTTTCTTCAAGTTTTGAACTAATATGGCATGAGGAGAGAGTGGATTAGGGTTTTGTTTTGAATTGAGATGGAAATTTGTGAATTTTTATTGAATTTTGATAGCAAAATGAAGCAAAAAAGTGAGGAAAATGAGAGGATTGCTTCAGGTTGGAGCTCAGCCAGCAGGTGGGGGAGGTTAGTGTGGGTTTTTTGTAGAAGTTTCTAGGTCAAAAAGATCCCTCAAATCTCATTTAATGCATTTCACATCAACTTTTTACAAAAAAACCCCTTTTTACTTCATTTTTTTCACAAATTTCCAACCATAAAACCACAATCTTGCAAGTCATGATACAATTTTATTAACACCATATTTTAGCTTATAAAGATTCCTAATTATGAAATTTACCTAATTAAATTTGTATTTACCCCTAATTTAATGTATTTTTAAAAGCTTAAAATAATAAAAAAAATAATTAATTACGAAATTTTTTTTATTTAACTAGAAAATTATAAGTGACATTTTAGTGACAAAATTATAGTAATATCTTATCTAAATTTTGTATAATTAGGTCTAAAATGAAAAATACCTATTTTGACTTTTTACGGAAAAAAGCTGAAAAATTAGCCGATTACCGAAAAAATGCCTAAACGATTTTCGAAGGGTTACAATCTTCCCCCCTTAAAGAAATTCGGTCCCCGAATTTAGAATATAACTACGCGTACCTTCAAAAAGATGGGGATATCTCTTCCTCATCTCGACCTCGGTCTCCCAGGTGACCTCCTCGCTGTTCGGGCCACGCCAAAGGACTTTGACGGACGGTATAACCTTCGACCTCAATTTCTTCACCTGCCGATCCAAAATAACAACCGGCTGCTCGGTGAAAGAAAGATCACGCTCTAGCTGGATCGTCTGGTGCTGAATCGCATGGGAAGGATCATGAAGGTACTTGCGGAGCATCGAGACATGGAATACGGGGTGAACATCGGGGAAGCTGGGCGGAAGAGCTAACCGATAAGCGACTGGACCAACACGCTCTAGGATCTCGAAAGGACCAACATATCTAGGACTCAGCTTCCCTTTCCGCCCAAATCTCATCACACCTTTCATCTGAGAGACCTTCAGGAAAACATGATCGCCAACAGCGAATTCGAGTCGGTGACGGCGCCTGTCAGCATATGATTTCTGCCTGCTCTGTGCCGCTCTCATCCTGTCCCGAATCAGCTGTATCTTCTCGGTCGTCTCCTGTACAATCTGCGGTCCCAAAATACAGCTCTCCCTGAGCTCTGTCCAACATACAGGCGATCGACATCTCCTCCCATATAAAGCCTCAAAAGGTGCCATCTGAATCGTCTCCTGGAAGCTATTAATGTAGAAAAACTCGATCAAAGGCAAATGACGATCCCAGCTACCACCGAAATCTAAAACGCAAGCTCTGAGCATGTCCTCAAGAGTCTGAATAGTACGCTCTGACTGACCGTCAGTCTGCGGATGAAAGGCTGTGCTAAAAATCAATCGGGTGCCCAATGCTTCCTGAAGTTTCTGCCACAATCGGCTGGTAAACTGGGTGCCACGGTCGGACACAATGCAAGTCGGAACACCATGCAGGCGCACTATCTCATCAATATAAACCTGGGCGTACTGAGAAAATCCAAAAGTGGTCTTCACTGGCAGAAAGTGAGTCAGTCGATCTACAATCACCCAAATAGAGTCGTACCCTCGACTGGTCCTGGGTAGACCCATAATGAGATCCATGGAGACCTGCTCCCACTTCCACTCAGGGATGGACAAAGGCTGCAACTCGCCGGCTGGCCTCTGGTGCTCGGCCTTGACCTGCTGACAAGTCAGGCATCTCGACACAAAGTCTGTAATATCCTTCTTCATCCCGTCCCACCAGTAAACCTCTCTCAAATCACGGTACATCTTGGTGGAACCTGGATGCACACTGTATACCGATCTATGTGCCTCCTCGAGAATATCACGCCTCAGTCCCTCTGAATCTGGCACGCACAGTCGAGTCCCAAATCGAAGTATCCCCTGATCATCCATCACGAACTCGGAAACTCTGCCCTGCCGAATCTGCTCAATAATCTCTAATATACGGGCATCGCCGGACTGTGCCTCACGGATACGGTCAAGTAACTGTGGGCGTGCTCTGAAATGGGCCAGTTGTCCCCCTGTAGGAGTAAACTCGAACTGTACTCTGCTATCACATAAAACCTGCCAATCCGCCGTCGACTGCATCTGTACTGCACTCAAACAAGATAAACTACCTCCGGGCCTCCTACTCAAGGCATCTGCCACCACATTCGCCTTGCCCGGATGGTATAAAATCTCGCAGTCATAATCCTTCACCAACTCCATCCATCGGCACTGTCTCAGATTCAGATCTCGCTGCTGGAAAATATACTTCAAACTCTTGTGGTCGGTGAATATCTGGCACGACTCACCGTATAGGTAATGTCTCTAGATCTTAAGTGCAAATACCACTGCAGCCATCTCTAAATCATGGGTGGGGTAGTTCTGCTCGTGTTTCCTCAGCTGCCGAGAAGCATACGCAATAACTCTGTCCTGCTGCATCAATACACATCCCAGCCCCACTCTAGAAGCATCACAATATACCACGAACCCGCCTGATCCTGAAGGCAATGCTAACACTGGTGCAGTAGTCAGACGAGTCTTCAACTGCTGGAAACTATCCTCACATGCCTGGGTCCAATCAAAAGGAACCCCCTTCCGGGTCAACCCGGTCAATGGTGCAGCAATGCGGGAGAAATCCTGGACGAAACGTCGATAATAGCCGGCCAGACCTAGAAAGCTGCGAACCTCTGTAACTGATACTGGTCTAGGCCAACACTGAACTTCCTCGATCTTCTTCGGGTCCACACAAATACAGTCTCTCGTCATCACATGACCCAAGAAGTCGACACTGTCTAGCCAGAATGCGCACTTGGAGAATTTGGCGAACAGCTGATGCTCCCTCAAAGTCTGCAATGTGATACGTAAGTGCTGCTCATGCTCCTCCCGGTTCCGAGAATAAACCAAGATGTCGTCAATTAACACAATAATGAACTGATCAAGATACGGCCTGAATACACGGTTCATCAAATCCATAAATGCTGCCGGGGCATTAGTGAGCCCAAACGACATCACTAAGAACTCATAATGACCATAACGAGTACGGAAAGCGGTCTTCGGAATATCCTCCTTCCGAAACCGCAACTGGTGATAACCTGACCGTAAATCAACCTTCGAGAAAAACCCTGCACCCTGGAGCTGATAAAATAAGTCATCAATGCGGGGTAGGGGATATCTGTTCCGCACAGTAACCCGATTCAGCTGACGATAATCAATGCATAAACGAATACTTCCGTCCTTCTTCTTAACAAACAAGACGGGAGCACCCCAAGGTGACACACTCGGTCGGATAAGCCCTTTGTCCAGCAAGTCCTGTAACTGATCCTTTAGCTTTCTCAGCTCCGCCGGGGCCATCCGATAAGGCGGTATAGAGATAGGCCCCGTGCCGGGGATCAGGTCAATGCAGAACTCAATCTCGCGCTCTGGTGGCAGACCAGGCAGCTCGTCAGGAAATACATCAGGAAACTCTCTCACAACAGGGACCTGGTCCAACGGAACCTCTGTAGAGCTAGTATCACAAACATAAGCTAAGAATCCCTGACACCCTTTCCTTAAGAGCTGACCAGCGCGAAGAGAAGAAATCAAGCTGGGAAGGGTAGCACTACGATCTCCCTGAATAATAAGAATCGGCTCACCAGGAAAACTGAATTTGACTGCTTTCTCACGGCAGTCCACGGATGCATAACAGGTGGCTAGCCAGTCCATACCAAGAAGAACGTCAAAGTCTAGCATATCGAGGAGAATCAAATCAACTGAAGAATCTCTCTCCCCGATACGAACGGAACACGATCGGTACACAAAACGGGCAACATAAGACTCGCCTACCGGGGTAATAACGACAAGCGGCTGATCTAACGGAGAAGACTCTCGGCCCAACCTCGGTGCAAAATACGTGGAAACATAGGAATGTGTGGAGCCTGGATCAAATAATACCCGTGCATCAAAAGAACATACTGGCAGAGTACCTGTCACGACGGCATTGGATGCCTGTGCATCCTGAGGAGTCAATGCGAACACTCGGGCCTGTCCACCACTAATAGCTGGCTGTCCTCTGCCTCTACCTCGGCCTCTGCCTCTGCCTCTGTCGCCTCGTCCTTTCGGAACTGGACCGCCACGCCCACGGCCTCTAGAAGCATCTGACTGACGTGGAGCATCGTCAGGAGTAGGAAGTAAAGCTCTCTGAGAAGGTGGTGAGGGTGGTAAAGTCACATGCGGGACTGTCGCCGCGCCCGGACGTCCCATGGTACAGTCTCTGACACGGTGGTACTGACTCCCACACCGAAAACATCCTGGAGACGACTGCTGGGTCTGTGGATATGAACCAAATAACTGACCTCGTCTCAATCCTCTGCCTCCACCATCTCCCGGAAATAATCTATCGCGGTGTCTACCCATCTGCCTCTGAGCTGGCGTATCAGTACGGATCCTCTTCGGCCCAGAAACGACCGGAGTCTCAGAAATACGCTCCTCCAAAAGTAAGGCTGCATCCATCGCGGCAGCGTATGTATCAAAGTGCTGGGTGCCGATGGCAAGGAATAGCTGTGTATCAAGCCCTCGTACAAACCTCTTTATTCTCTTCTCTTCTGTGTCGACTAGGTACGGAGCATATCGAGACAACTGGGTAAACTGTATATCATACTCCGACACTGTCATCCTAGGAGTCTTGCGCAAAGACTCAAAACTACGGGCTCGAGCATCTCGGACACTCTCCGGAAGAAAACGGGCAAGAAATGCAGATGTAAACTCATCCCAGGTCATAGAAGGCAGACCTGCAGCTCGGCCTCTCTCTACTGAATCGTACCATGTCTGGGCAAGACCTTCCAGACGAAAACTCGCAAACTCCACCAATCTATCCTCGGAACACCTCAACGAACGGCAAATCCGAGCCATCTTATCAAGAAATGCCTGTGGGTCCTCTGTCGCATCTGTACCGGTAAAAGCTGGAGGTCTCAATCTCATGAACTCCTGTAGTGAAACAGGGATAGTCTCCGTAGTAGCAGCAGGAGTGACCATCTGTGCAGCAGGTACGATCGTGGTCTGTGCGGTGGAAGGAACGTCCTCGGATCTCCCGGCTGGACTCAACTAAAGATCCCATCATCTGCCACAACTCTTGCATGCCGGCCTCTAATCTGGCAATACGGTCAGGATAAGGCGGATCAGAATGACCCTGAGGGACAGGCGTATCATCCCGCTCGATCCTCGCCTCAGACGGGCCCGCCCGAATCTCATCCCTAGCGGCAGCCCGCTGAGCTCTCGTAGTCTTTGGCGGCATCGAAGCTGGAATAAGAAACAGGACTGATAAGGACATTTCAATTGAATCAAGGAATGCAAGGAATCAAGAAAGGAAATACAAGAAATTATGTCCTAAGGTCACTTAGGCGGAGTACCGTATCGTAAGTATGCCGCGGATCATACCCACGCTACGCCACTCTGCTTAAGTCACCTACTCCATCTACCAAGGTCGTCCTACACTCAGAAAGGTAAAACCTACGCTCTGATACCAACTTTGTCACGACCCGAAAGTACGGAACGCGACTGGCACTTAGATTATGAGACGTCTAAAGGCGTACCGTAACCTAAGTCAGCCAAAGACCAGAAGAATCTAAACCAAAATCAAAAGAGAATGAAGGAAAACCTTTCATGAAAGCAATTTTTTAAGTCAATTAAGTTGCATAGAATCCCTTTATAAAAACATCAAAATTTTCCGAAAATTTCGGCAGAGTCTCCCCTGTATTTTCTATCCCCCAAAATGGGTACAACAAGATAATAAACCTGTAATCATAAAAATAGCATCCCCAAGCGGGAGCTAGCTCTTCGCCCAAGGCGGATCACAACCACATGCAATAATAGCAATATCAAGAAAAGAGCATAAAAGAAACGCAAAATATCAGAAAAACACAACGCCGGCTCAAGTGAGCTCGACCCAAAAGAAACCACAAATATACAAACCTCTCAGTCTCATCACTAGGTCACATATACAATATAAAGTGGTAGATGGAGAATACTAGATACAATGATAGAGCAAAAGAAATAAAATATGCTCGCAACCCACCTACGGGCGATTTCGCGAGTCTGAGCAAAAGAAGCTGATGATAGGATAGCCCGCCGCTACAAGGGTGACGGGTCCGACCTGCAAGACACTGTGGCACAACGGGGGTGAGTTGCCAGCTCGTGAGTAGCATATAACATCTAGTAAGGCAATCGTAAGAATGCACGCAATGCACCACAACATGTATGTCCATATGTGATATAATAGCTCTAGTATGCATGCACATGTATGCAATGTCATTACTAAATCTTTAAGTGTTTTAAATGCTAGGGATACTACATTCTTAACTTTAGAAAATGAATATCTGTATAATAGCTAAGTACCATCAAGAAATCATCTGAAAACCCGTGTCAAGCACCGACACCAAATATGAAATCATATATGTCTCAATATCTCACTGTATCAATGTCTCAAATATCGGGCTCCGTCAGTCCGGTTCGGCCCATGTCATCAAATCTCACGACAACGGTCGGTATCCTCCGGATATCCGCCGCGCCAGACATCACCGGTAGGTAGTCTTCCCCTGCCAGGCTCATCGTCTACAACTCGATCTTCTTGCCCCGGGGTACCATACCGGGCCCACCATGTATCCGAGACGGTTCATCCACTCCTCGAATCGGGTCTCGAAATCCAACAGAAAACATGAAAACCCATGGTGGACGACACATACATCACGAGAAAACCGCAACTTTGTTTTAAAAAATGATAAATACAAGCTTTTGTTAAATTCTTGCGGTTTTCCCCAAAAATCCAGAAATCACAGAAAAACTGAAATCCTCAAGAAAATCATAGTGTCCACAAGTTAAATATGATAAATGTCTATGATATCAATGTATATGATGTGAATTTTGGATAGAATCTATGTAAATATGATGATAATGCGAGGTATAAGCAAGCTATGCAATTTCATATATCATGTATGAATGCAAGTGGCGATACTAAGTTAAACAGGTTCTATAGTGCACGTGGCATGGCAATTACCAAAGGCGTGTGTGTCACATGAATAGTGCGCGTGCAGCAGATGCCAATGGTAACGGTGTTCGTGTCCTACGAAGTGTTATCGCATATGTGCATATGAATGTTATATGAATGTCCATGCAATTTAGTATACGGTTAGCTGTGAGGGTATGAAATGCAATAAAGGGGTAAGCTATCTAGCAACACAAGTCTTGCAAGAAATAGGGTAATCCTAACTAGGGGCGCATCGCGCCATCCAGACGATTCCCCCATAGATGATACATAAAATTTCCGAAAATTTCGACAGAGTCTCCCCTGTAATTTCTATCCCCCAAAATGGGTACAACAAGATAATAAACCTGTAATCATAAAAATGGCATCCCCAAGCGGGAGCTAGCTCTTCGCCCAAGGCGGATCACAACCACACGCAATATATAAGTAATGTCAAGAAAAGAGCATAAAAGAAATGCAAAATACCAAAAAACACAACGCCGGCTCAAGTGAGCTCGACCCAAAAGAAACCACATATATACAATCTCTCAGTCTCATCACTAGGTCGCATATACAATATAAAGTGGTAGATGGAGAATACTAGATACAATGATAGAGCAAAATAAATAAAATATGCTCGCAACCCACCTACGGGCGACGTCGCGAGTCTGAGCAAAAGAAGCTGATGATAGGATAGCCCGCCGCTACAAGGGTGACGGGTCCGATCTGCAAGACACTATGGCACAACGGGGGTGAGTTGCCAGCTCGTTAGTAGCATATAACATCTTGTAAGGCAATCGTAAGAATGCACGCAATGCACCACAACATGTATGTCCATATGTGATATAATAGCTCTAGTATGCATGCACATGTATGCAATGTCATTACTAAATCTTTAAGTGTTTTAAATGCTAGGGATACTGCATTCTTAACTTTAGAAAATGAATATCTGTATAATAGCTAAGTACCATCAAGAAATCATCTGAAAACCCGTGTCAAGCACCGACACCAAATATGAAATCATATATGTCTCAATATCTCACTGTATCAATGTCTCAAATATCGGGCTCCGTCAGTCCGGTTCGGCCCATGTCATCAAATCTCACGACAACGGTCGGTATCCTCCGGATATCCGCCGCGCCAGACATCACCGGTAGGTAGTCTTCCCCTGCCAGGCTCATCGTCTACAACTCGATCTTCTTGCCCCGGGGTACCATACCGGGCCCACCATATACCCGAGACGGTTCATCCACTCCTCGAATCGGGTCTCGAAATCCAACAGAAAACATGAAAACTCATGGTGGACGACACATACATCACGAGAAAACCGCAACTTTGTTTTAAAAAATGATAAATACAAGCTTTTGTTAAATTCTTGCGGTTTTCCCCAAAAATCCAGAAATCACAGAAAAACTGAAATCCTCAAGAAAATCATAGTGTCCACAAGTTAAATATGATAAATGTCTATGATATCAATGTATATGATGTGAACTTTGGATAGAATCTATGTAAATATGATGATAATGCGAGGTATAAGCAAGCTATGCAATTTCATATATCATGTATGAATGCAAGTGGCGATACTAAGTTAAACAGGTTCTATAGTGCACATGGTATGGCAATTACCAAAGGCGTGTGTGTCACATGAATAGTGCGCGTGCAGCAGATGCCAATGGTAACGGTGTTCGTGTCCTACGAAGTGTTATCGCATATGTGCATATGAATGTTATATGAATGTCCATGCAATTTAGTATACGGTTAGCTGTGAGGGTATGCAATGCAATAAAGGGGTAAGCTATCTAGCAACACAAGTCTTGCAAGAAATAGGGTAATCCTAACTAGGGGCGCATCGCGCCATCCAGACGATTCCCCCATAGATGAATACATCTACTCATCTGAATGCCTCGCTAAACCGATCCGACCACCGCCTTGCCTTTACGCGCCGTGTCCGAAGTTTCCCCGACCGATCCTATATTTGCACAATATCAAGCATAAGATTACAAAACCTAAAACGATGCAAGTCACAATATACAATTATCGACGCTCTCGAATTTAACATAACATACACTCGGTGCGCGGGAAAACGCACGAAAATCGCTAAACTTTAACTAGAATCGTCATTTCGGGGAAATCGACAAAACTAAAACCCGACTAGACGAAACCCCGCGTTCGCGCACTCTAATAGTCCTATACGAAGCTAATTATATCGCTAACATAACACAATTTGATCGCATTCTAATTTTTGTAAAAATCTAGTAAGCAAATTTCAAACCGATTCGATGCAAACGTCGCAATTTATCGATTTAGCGAGCGTAACCTTACACAATTAACCACTCCAACCAATTAGATAACCAAAGCCCTAACTTAACTCTAACCACCATGCTTCAAACCCTAGTTCAACACCAAATCCCATTCTTGATTTTCATGAACAAGAATTTACAACTTAATTAATACTTCAAATTTCAATTCTAGCATATTTAAACTACAAGTTAACAAAAAGATTAGAATCTTCACCTCACAAGCTTGAACCCTAGCTTGCACAAACCACCAAAGAAGTCTCCTTTCTTCAAGTTTTGAACTAATATGGCATGAGGAGAGAGTGGATTAGGGTTTTGTTTTGAATTGAGATGGAAATTTGTGAATTTTTATTGAATTTTGATAGCAAAATGAAGCAAAAAAGTGAGGAAAATGAGAGGATTGCTTCTGGTTGGAGCTCGGCCAGCAGGTGGGGGAGGTTAGTGTGGGTTTTTTGTAGAAGTTTCTAGGTCAAAAAGATCCCTCAAATCTCATTTAATGCATTTCACATCAACTTTTTACAAAAAAACCCCTTTTTACTTCATTTTTTTCACAAATTTCCAACCATAAAACCACAATCTTGCAAGTCATGATACAATTTTATTAACACCATATTTTAGCTTATAAAGATTCCCAATTATGAAATTTACCTAATTAAATTTGTATTTACCCTTAATTTAATGTATTTTTAAAAGCTTAAAATAATAAAAAAATAATTAATTACGAATTTTTTTTTATTTAACTAGAAAATTATAAGTGACATTTTAGTGACAAAATTATAGTAATATCTTATCTAAATTTTGTATAATTAGGTATACAATGAAAAATAACTATTTTGACTTTTTACGGAAAAAAGCTGAAAAATTAGCCGATTACCGAAAAACTGCCTAAACGATTTTCGAAGGGTTACAGAATATCCTGCACCTCATTCCACGAGGAAAGAGCCGAGATCCCTTCACCGGGAGTGACCGCTTTAGCAAAGGTTTTCGCCACTATATTTTTATAAAAAGCTATCAGGTTCCTTCAACGAGATCAAGTTCATTACGTTAAAGGTTTTTTGCCAAAAACCAGCCGTAGCCTTCCGTCGTTTCAGACGGTAGCACGTAGTATTCATGCTATGTTTGTTGGCCTTCGTCAAGGCATAGTGGATGGTAGCTGCTTGTTACTTTTCTATTGCATAGATAGATGAGTTGGTTTGGGACAGTCGTATTACCTTGTTGGCCTTCGTCAAGGGTATGTACGGGTGGGTTCGAATTAACAAGATAATGACGGGTAGAACTTGACATGTGACTTATGATTTGTTGTCCTTCGTCAAGGTCATAAGAACATAGGGTAAAAATCTTATCGGGAGTTTCTAAAGAAACTGAAACTTGCCAGGCATGCGCATACCTTCTGGAGTGTGATAACATCAGTGGATTCCTTCTCGTTATCATGCGATGAGAGTTGGATCCCGATTCCCACTGATGAGTTGGTTTACTCTTCGGGTGATCCCGATTGATTCTTCTTTCAGGTTTGGAGGAGAATTTGACAGTACAGTGGGAGGTTTCCTGATTAGATAAAGTGATAACCATTCTGATCTAGGTTAGAGTGCACGCAGAGTGTTTCTTTTCTCTCTCTCTTTGGCAGCGACCTTTGACCGACCCTAGACTATGACTCAGTGACCAAGTTGACCGAACCTTCTTAAAATACTGGCTTTTAGATTGTCCGAGTTTCATAAGTCATTGCTGCTCCTTCTTTTACCCTTTGCATTTCTCAGAACACCTCGTATCACTACAAACATCCACTTCCATTGGATAGATCCATCGTATGGTTATATACGAACTCGAAGGGACTTCTTCGAGGATGGATCCAGGTTCAGGAGAAATTAAATTGGTTTATTCAGTTGTCTTTTATCATCACCTTCTCTCAGGTTGCGAGGGCTCCTTGGTTTAGGAGAGTACACCTATTACGCTTATTGGATAGTCTTCTTCCAAACCATAGCAGGTGCCGAAAGGTAGGGAATGAAGAAAACCAATTAGCCTAAGAAGGGTGTACAGAAGGTAATAAGTAAAGACAAAATAAAGGGATTAGAAAGAGGGCAAAGTAAATTGCGACTGCTATCATTCACGACCAAACCGCGTACTTCATCGCCACTCCTACTTCACCTTTCCTTTTTTCCCCAGTTCGGGAGAAATAGAATAAGGTATTATTCAGTTGTCTTTTATCATCACCTTCTCTCAGGTTGCGAGGGCTCCTAGGATTAGGAGAGTACACCTATTACGCTTACTGGATAGTCTTCTTCCAAACCATAGGCTGGTGCCGAACGGTAGGGAAGGAAGAAAACCACTTAGCCTAAAGAGGTGTACAGAAGGTAACGACTAAAGACAAATAAAGGGATTTGGAGAGATGGCAAAGAAATATACGGTTATAGTCATGAATTGGATTATGGAAGAGGCATTAATAGGAATACCAGGATACCCCTACAAAACATTTTCATGTTTCAGTTTCACTGTGCGTTGTTAAAGGAAAACTGATTTCCCGATTAGATACTTACTCCAGAGTATGTGTTTACCGGGTATGATTCTCACATCTGTATGGTTTTACAGATGATGAGTGGGAGTAAGTTATTGGGAATTAGGTGATCATCCTCATTATATCGGAATTCGTTGTAATTGGTGATATTTGAGGAAATCGCCTGGGTTTTTGCCGGACGGCAAGTATTTGGTTTTGAGTATCCATTGTTGTGCACAAATTTCAAAATGATATATCTGTACGTTTATTTTTATTAAGTGAGATATAACTTTTTGAAATTATGTCCATGACATTTACCTATATCAGTTGACGATTGGATAAGGAGCATTGAACAACGGAGTAGTTCTTAACCATAAGTACATTTTTCAACCTACGATGCACAGGTTTTGAGTTATTCAACTCAGTGGACTTATACAGAGTATTGTATGTTGTCCAGTGTCCATCAGGACAAAGGGGTTGGTCCTCGTACTATGTTCTGTTTACTTGTGACTTCTCTAGTTTTTAGACAAGTGATTCGTAAAAATATAAGGTCTAAGTTTTGAGAAGTTGCGGGTATAGGAATAAAGTAGAGAACCAGATGTCCCAAGTATCGGGATTCTTCAAAGAGATCGAAGATGTAGATACTTGTGATTGGTATTCAGTTGATAGTAATAGTTTTGAGAAACTTGTTTCTCTTTCGGGTTACTCATAATTGGATGCGTTCTTAAGTTGAGTAATGCTGATCAGCCTCTCTCCATTAAGTTGATATGCACCAGAGACAGCTGCATGATTTGAATATGGTTCCAATTAAATAAGTGCCAAAGTTTCTATATTGGATATAGAATGGTTCATATCTTAACGATGTTAAGGTACGGGGAGTTGTCCGGCTTATGCTTAAAACCAGACTCTGGATAACTCAGGGAACGTTTCTGTAATGGCAGTTTGTGGGTTGGCCCAGGCTATGACGAGGGTTGACTTTCTACCATCTGGAAGATCAATGGTGATATTGTTCTTGACTCGCCACAGTTTTAGTAAAATGGATTTTTTTTCAGAAAACAGTAGTGGGAGTATGGTAGAACTGGAAGTGATTCCAGAACCGCAAACGATTACGGAAAATTTCATAGGACCTAAAGATTCAATCAAGTTTGACATTCCATTAGCCACTTCGCAGATATGGTGGGTAACCTCAGGCACCCGAGAGGTACTCCGGCAGCCTCAAGGATTCTGACGGGGAGGTTCTTATTTACCCAGACTCGACATTACTGTTGTTCCAGACTATGAGACCCAGAAGGAGGTTAAGTATAGCGTCGTTCTAAACTAGCTTTAGAAGTGCACGTATATATTATTCTTCCAGAGGGTTGTTGTGGTCAGTGGGAGCAGCGAAAGCATAGCGGGCAAGTAGCTTATGTCTATTTATAGACTAGAGCAAATATAGCGGAGATAGATCATCTAGTTTTGATGTGACAGTCATGGGTTTGACTTCATAAGAATAGGGGATGGATCTGTTAAGAAGGTAGTAGGGTGTGATGTCCTGGTATTTGGATGACATACACAGAGTAGGAAGTAAAATTCCTATACTACGATCGGTTATACTGTGGTTGTCACACAGTTGTTTCTCCACACAAGATATGGATATAATATAAGTCATTCTGGTTACTAGATCTAGATTTGGGTAGTTTCCCAATCTGGGTACTTTGACAGTATTCTAAAGGTATTTAGAATAGATGACTCCTGGCATGGTGGTGTACCTGCAGGTGATGGAGTCACCCGCTCTAAAGGTGTCTTACAGACTAAAGGGGAGATGGATGTGCATGATTAACAGATCACTTGCTTAGGCAATTGAGTCAATCATGAGATGTCATGTACCACACCAGATGTTGTTTTTGCACTAGATGCAATAAGTTGAGATATTAATCCAATCCTGGAGAAACATTCGGAAGCAGTTTTAGAACATAAGTGGATGTTCTAGGGATTTGATGACGGCAGCCTCCTTCGGGAGACGGTTATCATTCCAGGCTTCCAAAGGTAACATGGATGACAGAGTGATTGTCAGAGTTATAGTTTTCCCTCTGACGAAGGGGGCAGTATTATGGACAGGTGGTCCAAGAGGATACTGTGGGAGGAATGGTGCAGGGGTTCAGTTGACGATACAGTCTAAGATGTTTGGATTTGGAGTTCATTTATGAACTAGGTCCCATCAGATATCCAGACATATTCTAAGATAGGTATTACTCAATTCAGGAAATGGCTTTCTCCGCGAACTTGAGATTAAGAGAGACATAGAAAGAAACATCAGGGCGGATCCACTCATTGAGGCTATTTCTCGAACACAAGGGTTTTACAAACGATCTTTGTGAAACTGATTAGTAGAGGAGTTGGGTGTTCGGTATCACACGGGCTGTGAGTATGCGACATCGCAATAATTAGCCTTAAGTGCAAGTGGGAGATTGTTGGATATAGTGCCCTCAAAGTCAATTATTGGATCGCAGGTACGTGATTGCAATGATTGAGGGAGGACCTATACTGGTATGACAGTCTTACTCGAGATGATAGTATGCTATCTGGTTTTCCTTTATCATCGTGTACAGCTTTAGGTGACATGATCACTATTACACGTTGATAGAGCCCTTAGGATCCTGCTTGACTACCAACAGTATGATGATGATCATATACGTGAGACTTGGGTAGTCCATAAGCATATCCTTAAAAGTGGTCCCTAGTCGTAGGAGTTTTGAGACAGGGCATCGATACTTCGGAGTAGACTAGTGTACACAGTCGAGACCCCGACGAGGGGTGGCGGCCGGTCTCACAAGCTACTGGTGTCAGTTGGATCACCTAAGATGTATACAGGTGCTCATTGGGTTATGAGTACACCGGACATGACTCGCCGAGAACCTTCTAGTTGGTATTATACCTAGCGTCAGATAGCAGTTCCCTGGTGACATGTGTACAGGTTAGTTCATCGACCTGAGATCGTCATTTGTCTCATGTGAGTTTCCACTGTGCTTTGATTACTACCCTACCATGGCTCAAAGGAGTCGTGCAAACAGGTTTTAGTTGGGTACAGTCCCGAGCCACATAGAGGCAAGTGAGCGGATTGGCAGGGGATTCGTCTCTCTCGGTATTGGGGGTGAGATCGTGCTGTGTCTAGGAGAGCCATTACACATAGCCCTCGGCCGAGGCAGGAGATTTACTGGTAGGTACTCCAGTAGTATCTCAGGGTGTTCAGGGCTACCCTCCGACACGACTTATACCGCTATTGGGGGTCTGACGTTACCAGCCCCCTAGGCCCGATATGCGATGCTCATAGACGAACGGACCAGACTGTATGTATATTGTCACTGATAGGCTTAGTAGGGTTCCAGGATGAGTTCGCTCATCAGGCTTCCCTTTCGGTCAGTACATGGGCATCCGTTACGCACAGTTAGTGCCGCTGACGTGCTTGTGGTTAAACCCACTGCCAAAGTACTGACGAGTCTTTAGAGTCCCCTACAGATAGTTTCCCAAGTTCGGGCGAAACGTTGTAGAGGCCGTATGGTTTTATGGCAGGGTTCGAAAATGCACGTGCACTTGTGCACGTATCATATTTCTGACAGATAATAGTGGTGGGCTTTGGTTTAAGCCGGATCCATGTATTATATCGAGTCGGAATATTTTAGTCTCTTGTATTCGTATTCGGTCGGAATACGGATACAGGTATGTATGTACAGGTGAGGGGTATTCTCGTAATCCGTTACGAGAATACTTTAGAAGATGCATTTCTTTTGGTTAATCATTTTAGTTTAAATGATTAAATAGGTTTTGGAAATTGTGACTCATGGTTGTGACTCATCAATTCTAAAATGTTCACTAATGACTCATGTAATGAGTCATCTAGCGAGTCATTAAAGAGTTAATGAGTTTTTTTTGTGAAGAGATATTTGAGGAGATATTTTCATTAGATATTTTCTTTGTTCTTTGATAAATAAACCTCATATATCTATTCACATGAGAAGAAAATAAGAGAGAAGTTTATATGCTTGGTTTTCTTTTGCTTTCTTGATTTTCTTGAGTTCACCGTTTCCAATCCTTAGCATCTTCTTCAACCTCCACCCTAACCCTCTCATGTGATGAGAACCCTAGGGTGTTTGAGACAAAGTATTCTACTCGTTCTCTACTTCATCTTGGTCATCTCTTTTAGCAAACTTGATGACCGAGTTGCCTTGGTATAGAGGCGGGAGCCCGTTTAAAGATCCGTTGACGTGGTGCCACCTCGATGAGGAGACAGGAGATCGGAGTTGCCGCGAGGAGAGTGGGATGATGGCTAAAGACCGAAGCACTCGGATCGATCGGTATAGCCTTTCTACCTCTTTACAGTTTGTTAGTTTAGCGTTAATGGCAAGATCCGGGTTATAGTATGCGATAGCGCCAGTTATAAAAGTTTTTGTTCCGCGTTTGGCGTCAGAATGACGGTCGGGGCTCTACCGTAGACTTACAAAAACAACAGTAATGTCAAGTCTGGGAAAACAAGAACCTCCCTGTCACCGTCTTTGAGCATACCGAAGTACCTCTCGAGTACCTGAGGTTACCCACCATATCTGCGGAGTGGCCAATGGAATGTCAAACCTGATTGAACCTTTAGGTTCTTATCAAATTTTCAGTAATCGTTTATGGTTCTGGAATCACTTTCAGTTCTACCATACTCCCACTACTGTTTTCTGAAAAAATCCATTTTTATTAAAACTGTGGCGAGTCAAGAACAATATCACTATTGATCTTCCAGATGGTAGAAAGTCAACCCTCGTCATAGCCCGGATCAACCCACAAACAACCATTACAGGAACGTGCCTTGAGTTATCCAGAGTCTGGTTTTAAGCATAAGCCAGACAACTCCATATACCTTAACATCGTTACGATATGAGCCATTCTATATCTAATATAGAAACAGATGCACTGATTTAATTGGAACCAGATTCAAATCGTGCAGCTGTCTCTAGTGCATGTCAACTAAATGGAGAGAGTCCGATCAGCATTACTCAACTTAGGAGTGCATCCAAACACGAGTAACCTGAAAGAGAAACAAGTTTCTCAAAACCATTACTATCAACTGAATACCATACACAAGTATCTACTTCTTTGATTACCTTGAATAATCCTGATACTTGCAACATGTGGTTCTCTACTTTACTCTTATACCTATAACTTCTCAAAACTTAAAGCTTGTATTTCTACGAAACACTTATCTAAAACTAGAGAAGTCATAAGTAAACAAAATATAGTACGAGGACCAACCTCTCTGTCCTAATGGACACTGGACAACATACAAAACTTTATATAATTCCCTTGAGTTGAATAACTCAAACCCTGTGCGTCGTAGGTTGAAAACTGTACTATGGTTATGAAGAATTACACCGCTGTTTAATGCTCCTTACCTAACCATCAACAGATATAGGTAAATGTTATGGACATAATTTTAAAAAGTTATATCTCACTTTATTAAAATAAACGTACAGATATATCAATTTGAAATTGATGCATAACAACGGATATTCAAAACCAAATATTTGTCGTCCGGAAAAACCCATGCGATTTCCTCAAATATCACCAATTACAACGAATTCCGATATAATAAAGATGATCACCTAATTTCCAATAACTTACTCCCACTCATCATCTGTAAAACCATACAGATGTGAGAATCATATCTGGTAAATACATACCCTCGAGTAAGGATCTAATTGGGAAATCATTTTTCTATTAACAACGCATAGTGAAACTGAAACATGAAAATGTTTCGAAGGGGTATCCGGGTATTCCTAGTAATGCCTTTTCCATTATCCAGATTCACGACTGTAACCGTATATTTCCTTGCCATCTCTCCAAATCCCTTTATTTGTCTTTACTCATTACCTTCTGTACACCTTCTTAGGATAAATGGTTTTCTTCCTTCCCTACCATTCGGCACCAGCCTATGGTTTGGAAGAAGACTATCTAATAAGCATAATGGGTGTACTCTCCTAATCCTAGAAGCACTCGCAACGCGAGAGAAGGTAAAGATAAAAGACAACTGAATAAACCTTATTCCTATTTCTCCTGAACCAGAATCCATCCCCGAACTGGAACAAGTTCCTTCGAGCTCGTATATAACCATACGATGGAGTATCCAATAACTGTAGATCTTCGTAGTGATACAGAGTGTCCTGGAGAAATACAAAGGTGAAATAGGAGTGGCGATGAAATACTTGGTTTGGTCGTGAATGATAGCAGTCGCAATTTACTTTGCCCTCTTACTAATCCCTTTATTTGTCTTTACTTATTACCTTCTGTACACCACACTTAGGCTAATGGTTTTTCTTCATTCCCTACCTTTCAGCACCTGCCTATGGTTTGGAAGAAGACTATCCAATTAGCGTAATGGGTGTACCCTCTCCTAATCCTAGGAGCCCTCGCAACCTGAGAGAAAGTAAAAGGAACAGACAACTGAATAGTCTTATTCATTTTCTCCAGAACCGGAAACCATCCTTGAATCTGGAACAAGTTCCTTCGAGTTCGTATACAACCATACGATGGTTTTATCCAATGGAAGTGGATGTTCGTAGTGATACGAAATGTTCCGGAGAAAAAAGGTAAAAGTAGGAGTGGCAATGAGGTATGCAACCCAGACAATCCAAAAGCCAGTGTTTTAAGAATGTTCGGTTAACTTGGTCACTGAGTCATAGTCTAGGGTCGGGCCATGGTCTGTTCCAAAGAGGGAGAGAAAAGAAACACTTTGCGTGCACTCTAACCTAGATCAGAATGGTTATCAATTTATCTAATCGGGAAACCTCCCACTGTATCCTCAAATTCAATTATTGGATCGCAGGCACGTGATTGCAATGATTGAGGGAGGACCTATGCCGGTAGGACAGTCTTACTCAAGATGATAGTATGCTATCTGGTTTATCTTTATCATCGTGTACATGCTTTAGGTGATATTACATATCAGTATTACACATTGATAGAGCCCTTATGATTCTTGCTTGACTACCAGCAGTATGATGGCGATCATATACGTGAGAGTTGGGTAGTCTATAAGCACATCCTTAAAGTGGTCCCTAGTCGTGGGAGTTTCGAGACTGGGCATCGATACTCCATTAGCAGACTAGTGTATACAGTCAAGATACCCCGACGAGGGGCGATGGCCGGTCTCACAAGCCATTGGTATCAGTTGGTTCACCTAAGATGTATACAGGTGCTCATTGGGTTATGAGTACATCGGACATGACTCGCTGGGAACATGCTAGTTGGTATTATACCTGACGTCAGATAGCAGTTCCCTGGTGACATGTGTACAGGTTAGTTCATCGACCTGAGATCGTCATTTGTCTCGTGTGAGTTCCCACTGTGCTTTGATTACTACCCTACCATGGCTCAAAGGAGTCGTACAAATAGGTTTTAGTTGGGTACAGTCCCAAGCCACATGGAGGCAGTGAGCGGATCGGCAAGGGTTTCGTCTCTCCCGGTATTGGGGGTGAGATCGCGCTGTGTCTAGGAGAGCCATTACACGAAGTCCTTGGCCAAGGCAGGAGATTTACTGGTAGGCATTCCAGTAGTATCTCAGGGTGTTCTGGGATGCACTCCGACAGGACTTGTACCGCTTTTAGGGGTCTGACTTTTACCAACCCCATAGGCCCGACATGCGATGCTCATAGACGAACGGACCGGACTGTACGGATATTGTCACTGACAGGCTCAGTAGGGTGTCAGGATGAGTTCGCTCATCGACCTCCCTTTTGGTTAATACCTGGTAGCCCGTTACGTACGGCTAGTACTACTGACGTGCTAGTGGTTAAATCCATAGCCAAAGTATTGACGAGTCTTTAGAGTCCCCCACAGACAGTTTCTCAAGTTTCGGGCGAAACGTTGTAGAGGCCGTATGATATTATGGCAGGGTTCGATCATATACGTGCAGTCATGCAAGGATCATGATCGGACGGATCATACTAGTGGGCTTTGGTTTAAGCCGGATCCTAGTATTAGATTTGTTGGATTTCTTTAGTTTCATCGCATTCACATTCAGTCGGAATGCGGATGCAGGTGTTAGTGTATATGCCCTAGAGGCCATTACTGTATCATAACAGTTTGTATATTACTTAATAGAAGCTTGGGATATTCACCTTGTATATATAATCTTGCTCAAAATGGTAGTATGCTACTTGGTTTGTTTCTACTTTAATGTGTGCATGTGTTTCTTATAGCATATCGCCTTTACACATTAGTGGAGCCCTTAGGATCTTTGCTTGATCACCAGCGTTATGATGGCAGTCACACTCGTGGGGGCTGGGTAATCCACAAGCACATCCTTATGCAGGTCCCTAGTCGTAGGACTATCGAGACAGGGCATTGATACTCCGGAGTAGACTAGCGTATGCGCTTCTCATCCCAGCTAGGGAGACGGTCTGTCCCACAGCCGTCAGTACGTCGTATTTAAGATAGTATGCGGGTGCTCGTTAGGTTACGAGTACACTGGACATGACTCGTCGGGAACTGTTGGTTGGTATTATACCTATCGTCAGTTATCAGTTCCCAGGTGACATGAGTACAGCTTAGTCCGTTGACTTGACACTGTCAGTTCGCCTCGAGTGTGTTCCCACTGTTCTTAGATTGCTACCCTACCACGGCTCAAAGGAGTCGTGCAAACAGGTAGCAGTTGGGTGCAGTCCCGAAGCACTTGGAGGTAGTGACGGTTAGACAGGATTCGTCTCTTCCGGTATTGGGGGTTGATATCGCACTGTGTCTAGGAGAGCCATTACACAAAGTCCCTGGCCAGGGCAAGCGAGATATACTGGTAGGTTTCCAGTGTTATCTCAGGGTGTTCTGGGCTTCACTCCGACACGACTTGAACCGTTATTAGGGGACTGACATTTACCGCCCCCTAGGCCCGCCATGCGATACTCTTAGACGAACAGACCGGACTGTACGGAGATTGTCACATTCAGGCTCAGTAGGAGTTCAGATGGGTTTACCTCGTCAGTCTTCTTATCGGCATCTACCTGGGGACCGTTACGTACAGCTAGTGCCGCTTGCAGTCTGTGGTTAAACCCACTGCCAGCGTAGTGTCGAGTCTTTAGAGTCCCACACAGAGGGTTATTCTCCTTTAGGCAAAACGAGTAGAGGTCGCATGGTTTTGCGACGGGGTTCGTTCACATTCGCGCACTTGTGCACATTTGGTGTCCGGACAGCTTATACTAGCGGGCTTTGGTTTAAGCCAGATCCTAGTATATGTTTTGGGATTGGTTTTATCTCATTGTATTCGTGTTCCTCGGAACACGGATACGGGTGTGTATGCACAGTTGACTGAGACAGAGGCAGAGGACTTTCATTAGGGTTGATGACCGTTGTCTTTTTCTTAACCCTAATGTTTATATGTGAAATATGATTATTAATATTAATTAATTATAATTGTGTTATGGTTAGGGTTGTTGACCATTTGACTATGGTTGGCATGTTGACCTAGGTTGACAAGTTGACCATCATCATTTCATATGAAAGATGCTCTTTGATTCTTGCAAAATTCATTAATGTGAAATGATAATGGTCATTTCAAGTTAACCATCGCAATTATCTTTTGATTAATTATTTAATTATCATAATTCACATATATGTGAGAAGGTTGGTATTATCTTCTCATTCTATCATTCTCATTCTCTCTCATCCTCTTTCTCTCTCTCAAAGCTCTCCCCTCTCATGAGTTGAGAACCATTAAGCTTTGAGATAAAACCTTCAAAATTACTCTCTACTCTTTCTAAGGTTCTAGGTTTAGCACACCAAGCACCTTAGTTACTTCTAGTTTGAGGTAGGAGCCAAAAGTAGAGGCCCTCGGGTGGATCTTTCTTCGGCAAGAGAAGGCGACGAGGACGACCCGTTCATCCCACTCCAAGGAGCAAGAAGAGAAGGACTTCAAGACTTAGGTAAACCCTTTAACCGAGTAGCTAACTCTCTTAGCTTGTTTGTTAGTTTATGTTTAGCAAAGATCCTTTTTTAGTTAGTCCATGTTGCCTAGAGTTGTAAAAATCGAATTTTTATACCGTTTCCGCCTCCCCGTAAGCACCGGGGTGGGCAACGTGGACTTACAGTGGTATCAGAGCCTAGCTAAACACAAACTAACAAGTTAGCAAAGTATCTAGAATTTCGATCGGAAAAAATCGCAAAACACGTTTTCAAAAACCTAACTTTCTGCCGATTTTTAAACCTGCTTTAAAAATAATAAATCATACACTAAAAATCGGCTCAGGGTTTTTACAGAACACCCAAGAAAAATGAACCAACGAGTCGACCAACTTACCGTGGAACCGCGGCAAGAGCTTGCTCTTGCCGCGGATCCGCGGCCGAGTTGACTCGGCCGTGGGTCGTTTCTCCTGCAGTGTTCTTATGTTGCTGTTTTAGGATTTTTAGGATGGTTTGTTTCTGCCCAAATTTTTCAGAGAACAAATTTGTTTTTGGGGTGGTTACAAATCCGTATTTTGATCGAACTTCTCTAGACTTTGGCTAATGGGTTATATCTGTGATGTGATATATGTATTGAACGTCTGCTAATCGCTATACGTCGATTAGTGGGGGTTATACATATCTGTGATCTGTAATGTTGATGGTTTGTGTATATGAATTCGTTGGATTGTCGCGGATGAATAGCCGGGGGTTGTGAGATGAGAGTTTTCTTATTCTTTCAATTCATGTAATATGTATATTGATGTAATATTATTTATATGGCCGCACAACCGGGATGGGGTTGTAGCCGTCATTGTATAATTTCTTTTACTGTTTTTGCTCCTAGGATAGACCCAAGGTGGGGTGCATAAACTACCGGGTATCTCGAAGTGCCGAGTGGCCTACTCACGGTGTTGAGGGAGGTTGCTTCGCTTCGGGTACTTGGCGGGTAGTTTGCCGCACCCATAGGGGTCTAGGGTGGGGTTTGGCTATTCATCGTGACCGTGTAATCCGCTCTTCGTTACAGGCTCGTACGGAATGCGGATTCCTAGTATATCCAATGTGTTCATCTGTGATCTAGAATGGATATCATTGCATGTGACGAATGTATATATCTATATGTAGATATCTATTTAGGCATTGCTTATGTTTTGCATCCGTGCTAGTCCAGCCCCCACTCCGTCGTTAGTTAAGTAACCTAACGGGTGATGACGGGACCCCGTGGCGAATGCGGATGGCATAAGCGTACGTCATATTTTCGTTGTTTTCTGCAATGGTAGGATTAATTGATGGGACGCATTAAAATTAATGCAAGAAAATAAACCAAGTAAAAGTCGTTGGAACACTTTCAAAACCACTCGGTTCTTTTCAAAAACCAACTTTTAAATGCGGAGCTGGAACCACTCCTTTTTGAAAGCTATCTTGTTCCTTCGATTATATCAAGTTCACTACGTTCACGGTTTCACCAAAACTATTCGTAGCCCTCCGTCGTTTCACATGGATAGTCAATAAGTATTCAAGCTATGTTTGTTGGCCAAAGTCAAGGCATAGTGATTGGTAGCTACTGGGTGTTCATGTGCAGCATAGATAGATGTGTTGGTTTGGGACAGTCGTACTGCCTTGTTGGCCAAAGTTAAGGGTAGGTGCGGGTGGGTTCAAATTAACCTAGAGAATGACGGGTAGAACTTGACATGTGACTTATGATTTGTTGGCCAAAGTCAAGGTCATAAGAGCATGGGGCAAAAATCCACATCGGGAGTTTCAAAAGAAACTGAAACTTGCTAGCGCTGCATACCATTTGGAGTGTGATGATTCTGGTAGGATTCCTTCAGTTTTGTCACGCAATGATATTTGGATCCCGATCCTACTGTGAGTATATGCTACTCCTTCGGAACTTTCTCACTTAACGATCAATGCTATAAACCAACTGGTGTCTAGAAAGGTGTTAGCGGGGCTATGCCCACAGGGAAAAGAGGTTATTTAATTAAGGAACTTCGCGAAAGCGTTGGAAAACCTCCCTCGAAGTACCGACACTGGCCTGGCTGAACGGTTAAGCAAGAATTGTACGGTGAGATTGATCCCGACTAATTCTTCCTTTATGGTTTGAGGAGGGATTCGAGAGACAGTGGGAGCCATCCTGTTTAGACAAATTAAAAACCACTCTAAACTTGCAAGAGCATCATGATAAAGTGTTTCTTCTCTCTCTCCAAATTGCAGCGACCAAACATCATGACTGGACTTAAGTTACTATTAGATAAAAATATACTGACAGGGCCAAACTACAAAGATTGGCTCAGGAATGTCAAAATGGCAATCACTTATGACAAGTTGAGGTATCTCCTTACCACCAAAGCTCCCCCTGTCCCAGGTCCCAAAACTAGCGTCGCGGATAGGGAAATCCGTAAGACCTGGAAATTGACTGCGCGAAGGCCAAGTGCCTCGTGCTTGCCTCTATGGACAATGAACATCAGAGGAGGCACGAGAATATGGACCCCGAATCTATATTTCTCCATACAAAAGAACTGTATGGAGAGCAATCCCCTATCGCCAGATACGAAGTCTCGAAAAAGTTGTTTTCGGCGAGATTGGCCTTCGGATCATCGGTAGCGGAACACGTTCTTAAGATGATTGGCTACATAGAGGAGCTCGCGGACCTTGGGACCACGTTAAAGAACGAGCTCTATACGGACTTGATTCTCCAGTCCCTTCCTTCCACTTATGCCCAGTTTATCCTGAACTTCAACTTGCAAGAAAAGGAAGTTGAACTTTCAGAACTCCTCAACATGCTGAGGAGTGCAGAGGGCACCCTACAGAAAGGTAGGGAAACATCCACTTTGTTTGTAGTAGGATCTTCTTCTTCTAGGTCCAAGGCAAAAGCCAAGGGAAAGAAGAAGAAAACCCCCGCCAAACCAAGGGGCGGTGTTAGTAAAGTGGATACGAAGGGAAAGGCAAAGGCAACAAAGGTAGCGGGAAAGCTTGTGGGGAAGGAAGAATGCTTTTACTGTCACAAGAGTGGACACTGGAAGAAAGATTGCAGGGCTTGGAAAGCCAGAAACCAGGATCTGAAGCAAGTTGCGGCTTCAGCTTCAGGTGTGTATGTTATTGAAAACTGTCTATCGATAAACTCTACTTCCTGGGTATTGGATACCGGATCAGGATCTCATATATGTAATTCTTTACAGGCACTGAGAAAGAGTAGGTTTTCGAAGGCAGGTGATATAACCTTCAGAGTTGCAAACGGAGCTAGCATAGATGCTGAGGCCGTGGGGGACTATCACCTGGGAATGTCAGATGGACATGTTTTGGTTTTACGTAATTGCTATTTTGTACCCAATGCAACTTGTAATATCATTTCTGTATCTTTAATATCTAAAGAAGATTATGAATTTGTGTTTGTAAGTAATGTTGTAAACATTCACCTTAATCAAGTTCTGATTGGGTTAGGTACATTAAGCAATGGTATATACGTATTAAACCAACCACAGATTTTCAATGTCCAGAATACACACAAAAAAAAGTCTCCGGAAACAAATCAGGTTTTCTTATGGCATTGTAGACTGGGTCACATCAATGAGAGAAGGTTGAAAAATTTACATACAGAAGGATATTTGGATCCGTTCGAATATCAATCATATGCAACTTGTCAATCCTGTCTCAAAGGAAAGATGACAAAGACACTGTTCACTGGACACGGAGTAAGAGCGAGCGAGCTCTTGGGACTCGTACACAACGACGTGTGCGGTCCAATATCTATGCATGCACGAAGCGGTTATTCTTACTTCATTACTTTTACGGATGACTTTTCAAGGTACGGATATGTCTTCTTAATGAAACATAAATCCGATGCCTTTGGAAAATTCCAGGAATATAAGAATGAAGTAGAAAAACAAACAGGCAAAAGTATCAAGACACTGAGATCTGATCGAGGTGGCGAATACTTGAGTGCCGAGTTCCTGGATTACTTAAAAGTGTTGGAGATAGTGCCCTCAGAGTCAATTATTAGGTCACAGGTACGTGATTGTAATGATTGAGGGAGGACCTATCCCGGTAGGACAGTCTTACTCGAGATGATAGTACGCTATCTGGTTTACCTTTATCATCGTGTACTGCTTTAGGTGACATGACACGTCGCTATTACACGTTGATAGAGCCCCTAGGATTCTTGCTTGACCACCAGCAGTATGAGGGCGATCATATAAGTGGGAGCTGGGGGTCTATAAGCTTATCCTTAAAAGGTCCCTAGTCGTGGGAGTTTCGAGACTGGGCATCGATACTCCATTAGTAGACTAGTGTATACAGTCGAGACCCCGACGAGGGGCGGTGGCCGGTCTCACAAGCCACTGGTGTCAGTTGGATCACCTAAGATGTATACAGGTGCTCATTGGGTTATGAGTACACCGGACAGGACTCGCCGGGAACATGCTAGTTGGTCATATACCAGACGTCAGATGGCAGTTCCCTGGTGACATGTGTGCAGGTTAGTTCATCGACCTGGGGATCGTCATTTGTCTCGTGTGAGTTCCCACTGTACTTTGATTACTACCCTACCATGGCTCAAAGGAGTCGTGCAAACAGGTTTTAGTTGGGTACAGTCCCGAGCCACATGGAGGCAGTGAGCGTATCCTCAGGGGTTCGTCTCTCCCGGTATTGGGGGTGAGGTCGTGCTGTGTCTAGGAGAGCCATTACACAAAGTCCTTGGCCAAGGCAAGGAGATTTACTGGTAGGTATTCCAGTAGTATCTCAGGGTGTTCTGGGCTACACTCCGACACGACTTGTACCGCTTTTGGGGGTCTGACTTTTACCAACCCCCTAGGCCCGCCATGCGATACTCATAGACGAACGGACCGGACTGCACGGATATTGTCACTGACAGGCTCAGTAGGGTTGTCAGGCTGAGTTCGCTCACAGACATCCCTTTTAGTCAGTACCTGGTAGCCCGTCACGTATTGGCTTATACCTCTGACGTGCTAGTGGTTAAATCCACAACCAAGGTGTTGACGAGTCTTTAGAGTCCCCCACATTCAGTTACTCAGCTTTCGGGCGAAAGGTTGTAGAGGCCGTATGGAGATATGGCAAGGTCCGATCAGATACGTGCGGTATTGCACGGATCAGGATCGGACAGTTTGTACTATAGGCCGTATGGTTATATGGCAGGGTTCGATCAGATACGTGCGGTATTGCACGGATCAGGATCGAACAGATATTACTAGCCGACTTTGGTATAAGCCGGATCCTAGTATAGTACAGTGTAGACTTTGTCTCTTTGCATTTGTATTTCGGTCGAAATACAGATGCGGGTGTGTATGCACAGTATCGGGGTTTTCCTGTAATTTATTACGGGACCAGTTTTCTGGAGTTGCCAGTTTGCTTTCCGTTTCGGCCAATTTCCTTTGTTCCGTTCATTGGCCGAAGTTTGGTGGAGGAGGGTTTATTTGCATTGTTGCAAATAGGCATTTGTGGAGGGGGTTCTTTGCATCTTGTTGCATCATGATGGTTTTCATGATGAGCACCATCATTGACTTCTCCTTCTCATGATGGATTGACTTTGGTTTTGTTGATGGTTGTTTTGAGTGTTGGACTTACCTAGCTATCATTCCTTCACATCATAACTTCACACTCCCTTGTATGATGGTTCAACCACTCCCCCTTGACCTTGTTCACTCTCTCTCTCCAATCAAAAAAGAGAAATGTGTGGGAAATGTGTGGCCGGCCATTCAAAGAGGAATGGGATTGATTTTCATTTTGAGTGTGGAAAATGTTACTCTAATTTTTGGTATGCTACATTTTCCCCACCTCTCTCCAAGCTCTTTTTTTCCTCCACCACAATGGCATCTCCATAAACCCCAAATGAGACTTCTTCTACTACATATTCTACAACGAACCTTGGGCACGTCGAGTAGCCGGCTTCGTGCCCGAGTTGCCTCGGCATTGAGGTGGGAGCCCGTAAACAAAGTAGGCGATGTGGTGCACTTCCGGCGACGAGGAGGAGACGGGACTTTTCCGCAGGAGATCCGGACGATGGCGAGAAGACCGGAGGACTTGGATCGTCGGTATATCTCTAACCCATCTTCTTGTTAGCTTAGACTAGTTAATGGTAACGATCCCGGGTAGTAGTGCGCGGTGGTGTCGGTTTGCAAAGTCCGCAAAATTTAAGTTTTTCACCGCTTCCGCATTCCGGCGTCGGATTGACGGCCGGGGCGCCGCCGTGCACTTACAGTGGTATCAGAGCCTCGCCATTAACTTAGTCTAGCTTTGTGTAATGTGTTTGCATTTCCGATCGATCAAAAAGTCCAAAAACCCGTATTTTGTCGCATCAGTTTTCTGTTGAAAATTTTTGGTCTCGAAAATTTTTTCAGGTTGTAAAATATTAATGTACTGGAGATTTCAAGGCTACTGTGAAAATTCGAGAGTGTCAGTCAACAGTACAAGCGCGGAAGCGCGGCCTGACCTTCCTTAAGCGCCGCCCTTCCGCCGCTTACTGTTCTGATCCCTGCATCAAATTTCTTCAGTAGTTTTCTGGGCTTAAAGTATGGGTTTTGGAATATTAAAATTGGGCCAATTATTTCTGTGACTGCTACAGTATTCTTTGTGGGCCCACTTGTTAAAGTTTGATCAATCGGATATTTTAAACACATTTTTCACAGTATTTACATTATATCTGCGACCGTGAATGTCACTCGATCGGTAAATCCGGTCTAACTGCTATAGCTCGGTTAGACGGATTTGCGAACGTGACTTTCACGTTGATGTTCTATGTATTTGCTGTGATGTTGCGGATCGGTCGTGGGGGATAGCCTGGATGCAATGCTAGTACTGTGCTGTTGTATTATGTACATTTGATATTGCGGGGCGAGCGTCCGACATGTGGACTGCCGTCACTGCCTGATTGTATTATTATTTTAGGGCACGACCTGGTTGCGGTCGATGTACCCGTTGTATGTATATTTTACTTTCTGTACTAGGATTGCCCCGCGGAGGGGTGCACGGATAGCCGGGTTCTGGAGGGCAACAAGCCCGCATCTCATGGCATTGAGACGGAGGGGGCTTCACTCTAGGATTGGCGGGCTATTCGCCGCACTCGTAGGGGGTACAGGTTGACCCAGGAGGGGTGCCCAAGTTGCCGGATTCCGTGAAGTGCTGGGTGGTCCATTCACGGGGCTGAAGGGGGCTGCCTCGCTTCAGGTTTTGGCGGGTGACTTGCCGCGCCCGTAGGGGTCTAGGATTTTATTGCACAGGCTATCCACACGACCAGGGGAACGTCGGGTTTCAGCGGCTCTGTGAAACCCGGGGATCCCAGATATCTGTATTGTTTCTGTGATGCTGTACATTTCTGTGATGTTGCATTTTATTCACGCCTTGAGCGAATATAATATATTGGTATATATATTAGTAGATGTTGTATATGTTTTGCATCCGCGCTAGTCCAGTCCCCGCTCTGTCGTTAGTTAGCTAACCTAACGGGTAATGACGGGACCCAGTGGCGAATGCGGATGGCATATACGTACATCAGTATATTTTCGTTCTTTTTGGTGTGATCAATTGATGGGACTGCATTGATTCGGATCAATGCAAAGTTAAAAACAAACCTAATCTGATGTTGTTGGAACACTTTTCAAAAAGCTGTTATTGCAAGGACGTTCACTTTTGTTTTGCATCGTGATATTCAGTTGGAATATCCTGCTCCTCAGTCGACGAGGCAAGGGCCGAGATCCCTTCACCGGGAGTGACCCCTTGGACAATAAGTTTGTGTCAGGGCATTAACTTCACTATAGCCGATTACTTTTGCTTTGCACCGTGGTATTCATTTGGAATATCCTGCACCCCATTCTACGGGGAAAGAGCCGAGATCCCTTCACCGGGAGTGACCTCTTTAGCAACGGTTTTCGTCACTATATTTTCAAAAAGCTATCCGTTCCTTCAACGATATCAAGTTCATTACGTTAAAGGTTTTCGCCAGAAACCATTCGTAGCCCTCCGTCGTTTCAGACGGGTAGCACGTAGTATTCATGCTATGTTTGTTGACCTTCGTCAAGGCATAGTGTATGGTAGCTGCTTGTTACCTTTCTGTTGCATAGATAGATGCGTTGGTTTGGGACAGTCGTATAGCCTTGTTGACCTTCGTCAAGGGCTTGTACGGGTGGATTCAAATTAACCTGGATAATGACGGGTAGAACTTGACATGTGACTTATGATTTGTTGACCTTCGCCAAGGTCATAAGAGCATGGGGCAGAAATCACATCGGGAGTTTCAAAAGAACTGAAACTTGCCAGATATGCGCATACCTTCTGGAGTGTGATACCGTGAGCGGATTCCGTCACGTTATCATGCGATGAGAGTTGGATCCCGATTCCCACTGATGAGTTAGTTTACTCCTCGGGTAACCCCGACCAATTCTTCTTTCAGGTTTGGAGGAGAATTTGAGGTACAGTGGGAGGTTTCCTGATTAGATAAATTGGTAACCATTCTGATCTAGGTTAGAGTGCACGCTGAGTGTTTCTTTTCTCTCTCTCTCTGGCAGCGACCATTTGACCCGACCCTAAGACTTTGACTCAGTGACCAAGTTGACCGAACCTTCTTAAACACCGGCTTTTGGATTGTCAGAGTTGCAGACCTCATTGCCACTCCTACTTTTACCCTTTTTCTCCAGGACACCCCGTATTACTACGAACGTCCACTTCCATTGGACAAAACCATCGTATGGTTAGATACGAACTCGAAAGAATTTATTCGAGGATGGTTTCCGGTTCTGGAGAAAACGGATAGGATTATTCAGTTGTCTTTTCCTTTTACCCTCTCTCAGGTTACGAGTACTCCTTGGTTTAGGGGTAGTACACCTATTACGCAAATTGGATTGTCTTCTTCCAAACCTTAGGCTGGTGCCGACCGGTAGGGAATGAAGAAAACCAATTAGCATAACGATGGTGTGCAGAAGGTATTAAGTTCAGACAAAGCAAGGGATTAGTAAGAGGGCAAAGTAAATTGCAACAGATATTCACGACCAAACCAAATATTTCGTTACCACTCCCACATCACCTTTGTATTTCTCCAGGACACTCCGTATCACTACGAAGATCCACAGTTTCATTTGGATACTCCATCGTATGGTTATATACGAACTCGAATGGAACTTGTTCCAGTTCGGGGATGGATTCTGGTCCAGGAGAAATAGGAATAAGATTTATTCAGGTGTCTTTTATCTTCACCCTCTCTCATTGCGAGTGTTCCTAGGATTGGGACAGTACACCCATTATGCTTATTGGATAGTCTTCTTCCAAACCATAGGCTGGTGCCGAACGGTAGGGAAGGAAGAAAACCATTTGGCCTAAAAGGGTGTGCAGAAGGTAAAGACTAAAGACATATGAAGGGATTTGGAGAGGTGGCAAAGAACTATACGGTTACAGTCGTGAATCTGGAAGAGGCATTACTAGGAATACCAGAATACCCCATCGGAACATTTCAATGTTTCTGTTTCACTGTGTAATGTTAAAGGAAAACTGATTTCCCGATTAGATACTTACTCCAGGGTATGTATTTACCAGGTACGATTCTCACATCTGTATGGTTTTACAGATGTTGAGTGGGAGTAAGTTATTGGGAATTGGGTGATTATCCTCATTATATCGGGATTCGTTGTAATCGGTGATATTTGAGGAAATCACCTGGGCTGTTTGCCGGTCGGCAAATATTTGGTTTTGAATATCCGCTGTTATGCACCAATTTCAAATTGATATATCTGTACGTCTATTTTCATAGAGTGAGATATACCTTTCTGAAATTATGTCTACGACATTTACCTATATCAGTGGATGGTTAGGTAAGGAGCATTAAACAGCGGTGTAATTCTTCTTAACCATAAGTACAGTTTTCAACCTACGACACACAGTGAATGAGTTATCAGACTCAAGGGACTTATACAAAGTATTGTATGTTGTCCAGGGTCCATCAGGACAGAGGGGTTGGTCCTCATACTATATTCTGTTTACTTTTAACTTCTCTAGTTCTTAGACATGTGTTTCGTAGAAACACAGGGTCTAAGTTTTGAGGAGTTATAGGTATTTGAATAGAGTAGAGAACCAGGTGTAGCAAGTATCGGGATTCTTCAAAGTGATCGAAGATGTAGATACTTGTGTATGGTATTCAGTTGATAGTAATGATAAAGAGATCTTTCTTCTCTTTCAGGTTACTCATAATTGGAAGTATTCCTAAGTTGAGTAACGCTGATCGGCCTCCTTCCATTTAGTTGACATGCGCTGGGGACAGCTGCATGATTTGAATCTGGTTCAATTAAATCAGTGCCTCTGTTTCTATACTGGATATAGAACAGTTCATATCTTAACGATGTTAAGGTACGGGGAGTTGTCCGGTTTATGATTAAAACCAGACACTGGACAACTCAAGGCACGTTTCTGAAATGGCTGTTTGTGGGTTGACCCAGGCTATGACGAGGGTTGATTTTCTACCATCTGGATGAACAATAGTGATATTGTTCTAGACTCACCACAGTTTTATTAAAAATGGATTTTATCAGAAAACAGTAGTAGGAGTATGGTAGAACTGGAAGTGATTCCAGAACCACAAACGATTACTGAAGATTTGATAAGGAACCTAAAGATTCAATCTGGATTGACATTCCATTGGCCACTCCGCAGATAAGGTGGGTAACTTCAGGCACCCGAGAGGCACTACGGTGGCCTCAAGGACGGTGACAGGGAAGTTCTTGTTTACCCACAATTGCCATTGCTGTTGTTCCAGGTTACGAGACCCGGCGGGAGGATGAATATAGCGTCGTTCTAAAACTAGTTTTAGAAGTGTACGTGTATATGACTCTGCCAGAGGGTTGTCGTAGTCAGTGGGAGCAGCGGAAGCATTGGTGGATAGGTAGCTTATGTCTATTTATAGACTAAAGCAGATGTAGCGGAGATAGATCATCTATTTCTGACGTGACAGTCATGGGTTTGACTTCATCAGAATAGGGGATGGATCTGTTGAGAAGGTAGTAGGGTGTGATGTCCTGGTATCTGGATGACATACACAGAATAGGAAAAGAAACTCCTATACTACAATCGGTTATACTTTGGTCGTCACACAGTGGTTTCTCCACAAAGGAAATGGATTTTATATCTGACATACTGGTTACTGGATCTATGGTTTTAGATCTAGATTTGGGTGGTTTCCCAATCAGGGTACTTGACAGCATTCTAAGAGTATTTAAGATGGACGACTCCTGGCACGGTAGTGTACCTGCAGGTAATGGAGTCACCCTCTCCAAAGATGTCTTACAGACTAAAGGGGAGAGGGACGTGCATGATTGGCAGATCACTTGCTCAGGCAATTGAGTCAATCGTGAGATGTCAAGTACCACACCAGATGTTGTTCTTGCACTAGATGCAATAAGTTGATATTAATTCAATCCTGGAGAAACAGTCGGAAGCAGTTTTAGAACATAAGTGGATGTTCTAGGGATATGATAACGACAGCCTCATTCAGGAGACAGTTATCATTCCAGGCTTCCAAGGTGACATGGACGACAAGAAGGTTGTCAGAGTTATAGTTTTCCTTCTGATGAGGGGCAGTATTTTGGACAGGTGGTCCAAGGCAATACTGAGGGAGGCATGGCGCGCAGGATACTGATTAAGTTCAGTTGACGATATAGTCTAAGAAGTTTGGATTTGGAGTTCATTTATGAGCTATGTCCCATCAGACATCCAGACACATTCTAAGACAGGTATTGCTCATTTCGGGAGATAGGTTTCTCCGCGAACTTGAGATATAGAGAGACATAGAAAGAAACAACTAAGCGGATCCACTCACTGAGGCTATTCCTCGAACGCAATAGTTCCGCAAACGAGCTTTGTGAGACTGACTAGTAGAGGAGTTGGATGTTCGGTATCACACGGGCTGTGAGTATGCGACATCGCAATAATTAGCCTTGAGTGCAAGTGGGAGATTGTTGGAGATAGTGCCCTCAGAGTCAATTATTAGGTCACAGGTACGTGATTGTAATGATTGAGGGAGGACCTATCCCGGTAGGACAGTCTTACTCGAGATGATAGTACGCTATCTGGTTTACCTTTATCATCGTGTACTGCTTTAGGTGACATGACACGTCGCTATTACACGTTGATAGAGCCCCTAGGATTCTTGCTTGACCACCAGCAGTATGAGGGCGATCATATAAGTGGGAGCTGGGGGTCTATAAGCTTATCCTTAAAAGGTCCCTAGTCATGGGAGTTTCGAGACTGGGCATCGATACTCCATTAGTAGACTAGTGTATACAGTCGAGACCCTGACGAGGGGCGGTGGCCGGTCTCACAAGACACTGGTGTCAGTTGGATCACCTAAGATGTATACAGGTGCTCATTGGGTTATGAGTACACCGGACAGGACTCGCCGGGAACATGCTAGTTGGTCATATACCAGACGTCAGATGGCAGTTCCCTGGTGACATGTGTGCAGGTTAGTTCATCGACCTGGGGATCGTCATTTGTCTCGTGTGAGTTCCCACTGTACTTTGATTACTACCCTACCACGGCTCAAAGGAGTCGTGCAAACAGGTTTTAGTTGGGTACAGTCCCGAGCCACATGGAGGCAGTGAGCGTATCCTCAGGGGTTCGTCTCTCCCGGTATTGGGGGTGAGGTCGTGCTGTGTCTAGGAGAGCCATTACACAAAGTCCTTGGCCAAGGCAAGGAGATTTACTGGTAGGTATTCCAGTAGTATCTCAGGGTGTTCTGGGCTACACTCCGACACGACTTGTACCGCTTTTGGGGGTCTGACTTTTACCAACCCCCTAGGCCCGCCATGCGATACTCATAGACGAACGGACCGGACTGCACGGATATTGTCACTGACAGGCTCAGTAGGGTTGTCAGGCTGAGTTCGCTCACAGACATCCCTTTTAGTCAGTACCTGGTAGCCCGTCACGTATTGGCTTATACCTCTGACGTGCTAGTGGTTAAATCCACAACCAAGGTGTTGACGAGTCTTTAGAGTCCCCCACATTCAGTTACTCAGCTTTCGGGCGAAAGGTTGTAGAGGCCGTATGGAGATATGGCAAGGTCCGATCAGATACGTGCGGTATTGCACGGATCAGGATCGGACAGTTTGTACTATAGGCCGTATGGTTATATGGCAGGGTTCGATCAGATACGTGCGGTATTGCACGGATCAGGATCGAACAGATATTACTAGCCGACTTTGGTATAAGCCGGATCCTAGTATAGTACAGTGTAGACTTTGTCTCTTTGCATTTGTATTTCGGTCGAAATACAGATGCGGGTGTGTATGCACAGTATCGGGGTTTTCCTGTAATTTATTACGGGACCAGTTTTCTGGAGTTGCCAGTTTGCTTTCCGTTTCGGCCAATTTCCTTTGTTCCGTTCATTGGCCGAAGTTTGGTGGAGGAGGGTTTATTTGCATTGTTGCAAATAGGCATTTGTGGAGGGGGTTCTTTGCATCTTGTTGCATCATGATGGTTTTCATGATGAGCACCATCATTGACTTCTCCTTCTCATGATGGATTGACTTTGGTTTTGTTGATGGTTGTTTTGAGTGTTGGACTTACCTAGCTATCATTCCTTCACATCATAACTTCACACTCCCTTGTATGATGGTTCAACCACTCCCCCTTGACCTTGTTCACTCTCTCTCTCCAATCAAAAAAGAGAAATGTGTGGGAAATGTGTGGCCGGCCATTCAAAGAGGAATGGGATTGATTTTCATTTTGAGTGTGGAAAATGTTACTCTAATTTTTGGTATGCTACATTTTCCCCACCTCTCTCCAAGCTCTTTTTTTCCTCCACCACAATGGCATCTCCATAAACCCCAAATGAGACTTCTTCTACTACATATTCTACAACGAACCTTGGGCACGTCGAGTAGCCGGCTTCGTGCCCGAGTTGCCTCGGCATTGAGGTGGGAGCCCGTAAACAAAGTAGGCGATGTGGTGCACTTCCGGCGACGAGGAGGAGACGGGACTTTTCCGCAGGAGATCCGGACGATGGCGAGAAGACCGGAGGACTTGGATCGTCGGTATATCTCTAACCCATCTTCTTGTTAGCTTAGACTAGTTAATGGTAACGATCCCGGGTAGTAGTGCGCGGTGGTGCCGGTTTGCAAAGTCCGCAAAATTTAAGTTTTTCACCGCTTCCGCATTCCGGCGTCGGATTGACGGCCGGGGCGCCGCCGTGCACTTACAAAAAGAGAATGGAATTCTCTCTCAGCTTACTCCTCCATACACTCCGCAACATAACGGTGTATCGGAGAGACGGAACCGGACCCTATTGGATATGGTACGTTCCATGATGAGTAACGCTGAGTTACCGCGATCATTCTGGGGATATGCACTAGAATCAGCTGCATACCTTTTGAACCGAGTTCCAACTAAGACTATGCCTACCACACCATATCAGATGTGGTGCGGGAAGAAACCCTATCTTAAGCACATTAAGACATGGGGATGTCCAGCTTTTGTCAAAAAGCAGCATGCGGACAAACTCGAGGCACGCTCAGTACAGTGCAAGTTCGTGGGATATCCAAAGAACTCCAAGGGATATTTCTTCTATTGTGAAGAGGAACAAAAGGTTTTTGTTTCTCGTCATGCCCATTTCTTGGAAACCGAGCTTTTGGAAAATCAGATAAGTGGGAGCGCAATAGAACTGGAAGAAATTCCAAAACCACGAGCTATTACTGAAAGCTTAGTAGAACCAGAGGGTTTGAAAGATCAAGACATTCCTGCGCCGCTCCGCAGGAGTAGTAGGCAGTCTCATCCGCCCGAGAGATACTACGGTTTTCTCATAGACGGGGATAGAGAGGATTGCATCATTGATAGTGATGAGCCGACTAGCTTCCAACAGGCCATTCAGAGCGTTGACTCGGTAAAATGGCTGGATGCAATGCGGACCGAAATGGAGTCCATGTACACCAACAAAGTATGGACGTTGGACGTTGCTCCAGATGGGGTAAAACCCGTAGGATGCAAGTGGATCTTCAAAAAGAAGATTGGTGTAGATGGACAGGTTGAGACCTATAAAGCTAGACTTGTTGCAAAGGGTTTTCGTCAAAGACCTGGTTTGGACTATGACGAAACCTTTTCTCCAGTGGCTATGCTGAAATCCATTCAAATCCTTCTTTCCATTGCTGCCTTCCACGATTATGAGATTTGGCAGATGGACGTAAAGACCGCTTTTCTAAATGGAAATTTAAAGGAGTGTGTCTATATGGACAAGCCAGAGGGTTTCATTCAGAGTAGGAGTAGAGGAAAGGTGTGTAAGTTGCTTAAGTCCATCTATGGACTGAAGCAGGCATCGCGGAATTGGAACATCTGTTTTGATGAGACGGTCAAAGAATTTGACTTTATCAAAAATCCAGATGAACCACGCATCTATAGTAGATTTGTAGCAAGAACTGTAGTATTCCTCGTTTTATACGTGGATGGCATTCTCTTGATAGGAAATGACATTCCTATGCTACAATCTGTCAAAGGGTTCTTGTCACACAGGTTCTCCATGAAAGACCTGGGTGATGCCTCTTACATTCTGGGGATCCGGATCTATCGTGACAGATCCAAGAGGATATTAGGACTTTCACAGTCCAGGTACATCGACACCATACTGAAAAGATTTAGTATGGAAGATTCCAAGCGCGGTAATCTACCGACTTGTCACGGGATCACCCTCTCCAGAGAGATGTCTCCCAAGACTGATTTGGAAAGGGATCGCATGTCTATTATACCCTACGCTTCTGCGGTAGGCTCTATAATGTATGCGATGTTGTGTACCAGACCAGATATAGCTTATGCACTGAGTGTGGTAAGTCGGTATCAGTCAAACCCTGGGGAGAAACACTGGATAGCGGTAAAGAACATTCTCAAGTACCTGAGAAGGATTAAGGAGATATTCTTGGTGTATGGCGGAAAAGACCTCCAGATCGAGGCCTTTGCTGACTCCAGCTTCCAGAATGACAAGGATGATTCCAAGTCCATGTCGGGTTATGTCTTTACCCTCCATAGAGGGGTGGTGTGTTGGAAGAGTTCCAAATAGGAAACCGTTGCTGACTCGACGATGGAAGCGGAATATATCGCTGCTGCAGATGCCGCAAAAGAAGCCGTCTGGATAAGGAAGTTCTTGACAGAACTTCAGGTGGTTCCATCCATTGTTGATCCGATACCTCTATATTGCGACAACAACGGGGTTATAGCTTTAGCGAAGGAACCCAGGTCCCATCAGAAGTCCAGACACATCTTGAGGCTGTATCACCTGATCAGGGAGATCGTAGATCGCCAGGAGATCGAGGTTCGGAGAGTTGCTAAGGAAGATAACACTGCTGATCCATTCACGAAGGCCTTACCCCAGACTCAGTTCGAGCGGCTGATCGAGATGATAGGTTTCCGATACGCCAGTACATGGCCTTAGTGCAAGTGGGAGATTGTTAGTGTATATGCCCTAGAGGCCATTACTGTATCATACTAGTTTGTATATTACTTAATGGAAGCTTGGGATATTCACCTTGTATAGACAATCTTGCTCAAAATGGTAGTATGCTACTTGGTTTGTTTCTACTTTAATGTGTGCATGTGTTTCTTATAGCATATCGCCTTTACACATTAGTGAAGCCCTTAGGATCTTTGCTTGATTACCAGCGTTGTGATGGCAGTCATACTCGTGGGGGTTGGGTAATCCACAAGCACATCCTTATGCAGGTCCCTAGTCGTAGGACTATCGAGACAGGGCATCGATACTCCGGAGTAGACTAGCGTATGCGCTTCTCATCCCAGCTTGGGAGACGGTCTGTCCCACAGCCGTCAGTAGTCGTACTTGAGATAGTATGCGGGTGCTCATTAGGTTATGAGTACACTGGACAGGACTCGTCGGGAACTGTTGGTTGGTATTATTCCTATCGTCAGTTATCAGTTCCCAGGTGACATGAGTACAACTTAGTCCGTTGACTTGACACTGTCACTTCGCCTCGAGTGTGTTCACACTGTTCTTAGATTGCTACCCTACCACGGCTCAAAGGAGTCATGCAAACAGGTAGGAGTTGGGTGCAGTCCCGAAGCACTTGGAGGCAGTGACGGTTAGACAGGATTCGTCTCTCCCGGTATTGGGGGTTGATATCGCACTGTGTCTAGGAGAGCAATTACACAATGTCCCTGGCCAGGGCAAGCGAGATATACTGGTAGGTTTCCAGTGTTATCTCAGGGTGTTCTGGGCAACACTCCGACACGACTTGTACCGCTATTAGGGGACTGACGTTTACCGACCCCTAGGCCCGCCATGCGATACTCTTAGACGAACAGACCGGACTGTACGGAGATTGTCACATTCAGGCTCAGTAGGAGTTCAGATGGGTTTACCTCGTCAGTCTTCTTGTCGGCATCTACCTGGGGACCGTTACGTACAGCTAGTGCCGCTTGCGGTCTGTGGTTAAACCCACTGCCAGAGTAGTGTCGAGTCTTTAGAGTCCCACACAGAGGGTTATTCGCCTTTAGGCAAAACGAGTAGAGGTCGCATGGTTTTGCGACGGGGTTCGTTCACATCCGCGCACTGTAAGTCCATGCTACCCTTCCCCAGTTCTTGCGGGGTTGCGGAAGTGGTGAAAAACGATTTTCAAGAGGGTGGTAACATGGACTCAAATACGGATCTTTGTTAAACTACTAACTAACAACCTAACAAGAGTTTACCTACTCGGTTAGAGAGATATACCTTTCTTGAACTCCTTCATCTTCGACTCCTCCCGGTGTACGGATCGGCCTCACCTCGTCGTCTCCTTGTGCCGAAGATGGATCCACCTGAAAGCTTCTACCTTTGGCTTCTTCTTCGAACTTTGAAGAAAATAGATCACTTGGCTTGCTAGGCCTTGTGAACTAGAATGAGTAGAGGAATGTTTTGGTGTCTTTTTATCTCTAAGGCAATGAGTCTCAACACATGAGAATGGTTTGCCTTGAGGTAGAGAGAGCAAGAGGAAGAGGGAGAGCTTGAGAATGAGAGAGCTCAAGAGAGAGAAAGCAAATGATAGAATGAACCATACTCTTCTCATTCTCACCTCTGATAATCCAAAAGCCATCATAACAAAAATAGTAATCAAGTATTGTGTAATGGTTTAAGTCAAAATGGCTATATCATTTCATGCACTCATTTTGCATAAATAAACAAGCAAGCAAAAGTCTTTGCCATGGAAGGATAGCCATTGTCATGATGAAGGTCAACTAGTCTAACCTAGTCAACCGGTCAACAAAGTCAACAAGTCAACAAATTCAACCCCTCAACAACCATGTCACTATAATACTTAATTAATATTAATGTTAATCATATATCTTATTCTCATTAGGGTTAAGCAAAAGTCAATGGTCAACAGTCAACTGTCAACAGTCAACAGTCAACAAACCCCAATGAGAATACTCTGCCTCTGTCTCTCTGTCAACTGTGCATACACACCCGAAACCGCGTTCCGAGGAACACGAATACGAACGAGATAAAAGCAATCCCAAAACGTACACTAGGATCTGGCTTAAACCAAAGCCCGGTAGTGTTAACTGTCCGGACACTTACGTGCACAAGTGCACGGATGTGACCGAACCCTGTCGCAAAACCATGCGACCTGTCACAAAACCATGCGCCCCCTTACTCTTTTGCCTAAAGGCGAATAGCTTTCTGTGTGGGACTCTAAAGACTCGACACTACGCTGGCAGTGGGTTTAACCACAGACCACAAGCGGCACTAGCTGTGCGTAATGGTCCCTAGGTAGATGCCGACAAGAAGGCTGACGAGGTGAAACCCATCTGAACTCCTAATGAGTCTGAATGTGACAGTCTCCATACAGTCCGGTCTGTTCTTCTGATACATCGCATGGCGGGCCTAGGGGGCGGTAAACGTCAGTCCCCCAATAGCGGTACAAGTCGTGTCGGAGTGAAGCCCAGAACACCCTGAGATAACACTGGAAACCTACCAGTATATCTCGCTTGCCCTGGCCAGGGACTACTCGTGTAATGGCTCTCCTAGACACAGCGCAATGTAAACCCCCAATACCGGAAGAGACGAATCCTGTCTAACCGTCACTGCCTCTAAGTGCTTCGGGACTGCACCCAACTACTACCTGTTTGCACGACTCCTTTGAGCCGTGGTAGGGTAGTAATCTAAGTACAGTAGGAACACACTCGAGACGAAGTGACAGTGTCAAGTCAGCGGACTAAGCTGTACTCATGTCACCTGGGAACTGATAACTGACGATAGGTATAGTACCAACCAACAGTTCCCGACGAGTCCTGTCCAGTGTACTCGTAACCCAACGAGCACCCGCATACTATCTCAAGTACGACGTACTGACGACTGTGGGACAAACCGTCTCCCACACTGGGATGAGAAGCGCATACGCTAGTCTACTCTGGAGTATCGATGCCCTGTCTCGATAGTCCTGCGACTAGGGACCTGCATAAGGATGTGCTTATAGATTACCCAGCCCCTATTAGTGTGACTGCCATCACAACGCTGGTAATCAAGCAAAGATCCTAAGGGCTCCACTAATGTGTATAGGTGATATACTAAAATAAACACATGTACACATTGAAGTAGAAACAAACCAAGTAGCATACTACTATATTGAGCAAGATTGTTTATACAAGGTGAATATCCCAAGCTTCCATTAAGTAATATACAAACTAGTATGATACAGTAATGGCCTCTAGGGCATATACACTAACAATCTCCCACTTGCACTAAGGCCATGTACTGGCATATCGAAGACCTATCATCTCGATCAGCCGCTCGAACTGAGTCTGGGGTAAGGCCTTTGTGAGTGGATCAACAGTGTTATCTTCCGTAGAAACTCTCCGAACCTCGATCTCCTGGCGACTCACGATCTCCCTGATCAGGTGATACCGCCTCAAGATGTGTCTGGACTTCTGATGGGACCTTGGTTCCTTCGCTAAAGCTATAGCCCCGTTGTTGTCGCAATACAGAGGTATTGGATCAACAATGGATGGAACCACCTGAAGTTCAGTTAAGAACTTCCTTACCCAGACAGCTTCTTTTGCGGCATCTGCAGCAGCGATATATTCCGCTTCCATCGTCGAGTCAGCAACGGTTTCCTGTTTGGAACTCTTCCAACACACCGCCCCTCCATTGAGGGTAAAGACAAAACCCGACATGGACTTGGAATCATCCTTGTCACTTTGGAAGCTGGAGTCAGCAAAGGCCTCGATCTGGAGGTCTTTTCTGCCATACACCAAGAACATCTGCTTAGTCCTTCTCAGGTACTTGAGAATGTTCTTTACTGCTATCCAGTGTTTCTCCCCAGGGTTTGACTGATACCGGCTTACCACACTCAGTGCATAAGCTATATCTGGTCTAGTACATAACATCGCATACATTATAGAGCCTACCGCAGAAGCGTAGGGTATAATAGACATGCGATCCCTTTCCAAATCAGTCTTGGGAGACATCTCTTTGGAAAGGGTGATCCCGTGACAAGCCGGTAGATTACCGCGCTTGGAATCTTCCATACTGAATCTTTTCAGTATGGTGTCGATGTACCTGGACTGTGAAAGTCCCAGTATCCTCTTGGATCTGTCACGATAGATCCGGATCCCCAGAATGTATGAGGCATCACCCAGGTCTTTTATGGAGAACCTGTGTGACAAGAACCCCTTGACAGATTGTAGCATAGGAATGTCATTTCCTATTAAGAGAATGTCATCCACGTATAAAACGAGGAATACTACAGTTCTCGCTGCAAATCTACTATAGATGCATGGTTCATCTGGATTTTTGATAAAGCCAAATTCCTTGACCGTCTCATCAAAACAGATGTTCCAATTCTGTGATGCCTGCTTTAGTCCATAGATGGACTTAAGTAACTTGCACACCTTTCCGCTGCTCCCACTCTGAATGAAACCCTCTGGCTGGTCCATATAAACACACTCCTCTAAATTTCCATTTAGAAAAGCGTTCTTTACGTCCATCTGCCAAATCTCATAATCGTGGAAGGCAGCAATGGTGTAGGGTTCCTAGGCACACTAATGAGGTCTCACAAGTGATCAAACATGGCTAATCCAAAATTTTCCATGTGCCTACAAACTCTAATACGGATCGTTAACTAGATGTATAGACGATGCAATGCAAGTTAACAACTTTAACTAAAAGGGAAGGGGCTACAACCTTTGTAGATCCGGTTCTCCACCTCCATAGCTCCGCTTTGACGTCCCTCCACTGTAGTAATCGGAATCCTAGACTCTTGCGGTGGTTTCATCGGAGAAAAGATCGGGCTAGGTCGCCGACTTCGATGCCGAAGATGATCTACGTCGAGGCAACATAAGATCAAGCTCCAACTTCACCAAGCCATGAGACTTGTGAAGAAAACACCCTATACTACTTGGCAAGTGGTAGAGGATGAAGAAATAGGAAGTGGGTTCACTTTAGAATTGGATTTCTCACTCTTTTTCTCAAGTTGCCATTGATGGAGGCAAGGTTTCTTCTTGTTGATGATGAAGAAGAAGAAGAAAGAATATGATAAGTATTATCAAAAAGGAAAATAATATGAATACTTATCATATACTAACCATGGTTAAGTGTAGAGAATAGACTATGGTTAGTTTGATTGGTTAGGGTTAAGCATGAAGACAAAATGGTCACTTAGTCAAAGCTTCATGAAGCTTCAACAACAAACAAAGAAAGCCACCATTTTCTCTTTATCTTTTCCAAAATAAATAAATAAATAAATAAGTAAGTAAATAAACAAAACCCTAACCATTCATATAACCATGGTTTAATTCTTTACACAAACCCAAGTGAGCATGTATCATCAAACATGATACAAACAAGTGCACAAAAGTATATCACATATACAACTTGTGTACTTCAAGTGAGAAAATCCATTTAAAGTGAACCAATACTAGTTAATGCAAAGTAATATATCAATTATGCATTAAATCATTAAATCAATACTTGATTTAACGATCCGGTCATATCGCATATAACCGACTAATATCCAGTGTATCGACTTATCGAATCAATCCTCGATTCGATAACTAGGTTATATCGCATACAACCAATCGATACATTCATCGCGAGAATAGAATACGGTATCACATACACGCATTATTCTCGGTCCCGCACATATCTCATATGCGCTCCTATTTCGTTTCGCTTGAGCCAGGAAACCTCTGTGTAGGACTCTAAAGACTCGTCAATACGCCAGCAGCAGGTGATGATCATATCAAATACCCACAAGCCGCAAGTGGTCTGCTAAACGTAACGGCCACCCGGGTATTGAGCGATCAGAAGATCGACGAGCAAGCCCGCACACTCCTGTGAATCCAACCAGTAACACTTACCGTACAGTCCGGTCTGTTCGTCTGATATGTCGCATATCTCGCCTAGGGGTGGTAAACGTCGGACCCCAATAGCTCGATAAGTCATGCCGACGTGAGGTCCACAACATTCGTGAAACTACTGATAACTCTTACTAGTATATCACTGCAACCCTGGCCAGGGATTTCCTGTTATGGCCAGTCGTGCATAGCGCAATATCAACCCCCAATACCGGGAGAGACGAATCCCCTCCTATCGCTCATTGCCTCCATGTGAATCGGGACTGTACCCAAAAACCACCTGTTTGCACGGCTCAGTAGTGCCGTGGTAGGGTGGAAATCAAAGTACAGTGGGAGACACACAAGACTCTATGACGATCTCGGGTCAACAGACTAAGCTGTACCAGTGTCACCAGAGAACTGCCATCTGACGTAAGGTATAATACCATCTGGGAGTTCTCGGCGAGTCCGTTCAGTGTACCCAGTTTCCACTGAGCACCCGCATACCATCTCCGATGTCAAACACAATGGATATGGGATCATCCATCGCCCATCACATGGGTCGAGAAGATATACGCTAGTCTACTCTGGAATATCGATGCCCCGTCTCGATATTCCCACGACTAGGAACATTGAAGGATGTACTCATTGACTACCCAGACCCCACTAGTATGATCCGCATCATAGTCCTGGAAGTCGAGTACACATCCTAAGGGCTTTATCAACATGTAATCAGAGAGACAAAAAGTATACATGTTAAGATAAAGAGCAACCAGATAGCGTACTATCATGTCGAGCAAGAAAGTCCTACCTATATATGTCCCAGCATCCACTACAATATACATCCAATGTACAGTAATGGCCTCTAGGGCATACATATAACTAACAATCTCCCACTTGCACTAGGGCCATCTGTAGCAGTAGTTGTAGTATCTAATACTCAACCATCCCCTAAAAGTCTCTCTTTGGGAAAAGGCCTTCGTGAGTGGATCCGCCGTGTTTTCCTCTGAGTCTACTCTCCTAACCTCGATCACCCTATAGATCAACTATCTCCATGATCAGGTGATGCTGCCTCAGAATATGTCTGGGTCACTGATGGGACCAGGGTTCCAGGGCCAAAGCCACACTTCCATTGTCATACAATGGCAGGAACCTAGTTCATCTCATGAACCAATATACACCCAAACTGCCTCTTTGGTAGTATCTTTAATAGCGATGTTACCAGCCTTTATCGTCTAGTTTGCCACGGTATCAAGCTTGGAACTCTTCCAACATTCCGTCCCTTTAGACAATGCCTGCGACTGACATTCAGTAGTGCTTATCAGTGTGGAACATTTCCAGTGATTCTCCCCAGGATCGATTGATACAATCTCACTATACCAAGTGAGAACCCTAACATGCCTTTAGATTTATCTCATAGATCTAAATCTCAGGATTTAGGAGGTATCATCTTTATCCTATTGGAGAATCCATGTGATAAGAGGAGATCGACCGATCGTAGTATAGGAAACTCTTTTCCTATCAAGAGTATGTTGTCCACGTACAATACGAGGATGACCACCTTACTCTCTACTACCGTTTTGTATATACAAGGTTCATCTACCATTTTGATGAAGTCAAATACTTTGACTACCACATCAAAACAGATGTTCCAACTCCGCGATGCCTGCTTTATTCTGTAAAGCAACTTGCACACGTTTCCGCTGCTCCCACTGTTTACGAAGCCCTCTGGCTGTGTTCTTATAGACGTTCTCTTCTAAATCAGTATTTAGAAAAGTAGTCATGGCACCCAACCACCAGATATCGTAGTCATGGTGTGTAGCAATGGCAAGTAGGATCTGGATGGACTTAAGCATAGTCCCCTGAAAAGATTTCATCATTATCCATGCCTGGTCGATGATGAAAAACTTTAACAAGTCTAGCTTTGAAAGTCTCAACCTTTCCATCTACACCAAGTAATCTTCTCAAGATATACTTGCTCCTGATGGGGATTTAACCCTTCAGATATAGCAGCCAAAGTCCATACTTTGCTGGTGTACATGGATTCCATCTCAGATCGCTAAGCATCCAGCCATTCTTACAGAGTCCCTACTCTCGATGGCCTGCTCGAATCTAGTTAGGTCATCATCTCATGATGCATTCCTCGCTCCCACTGTCATCGAGAAACCAAAGTATCTCTCAGGTAGGTGAGGAACCCTACTAGATCGGTGGAGAGGCTTGAGGTTCGTTGGGGACTATGGAATCCTTTGGTCCAGTCAAATCAGCTGCAGTTTTGTATCTCTGGAACCTTTCCAGTTCTACAGAACTGACGTTGCCTCGATTTTGTCCGGATTTTGCTTTAGACATAGGCCGAACAATCCTAAATCTTAACTTACTTAAGAGATAGGCTCTTCCCACACCATATCTTATATGGAGTGGTAGGCACTGATTTGATTCGAACCTAATTCAATAGGTATGCAGCTTCTCAAGTGCACAACCCCAAAAGGAGATAGGTAACTCAGTAATACTCATTATAGAGCACACCATATCTAATATTGTGCGATTGCTCCGTCCCGATACACCGTTGTGCTGTGGTGTATTCAGAGGAGTAATACTGAGAGAGAATCTCATTTTCCTTTAGAATAGTCCAAGGATTCCATGCACAAGTATTCTCCTCCCTGATCTTATCATAGGACATAATACTTATACCCGTATTTCGGTTCTCTACTTCTCGCTTATATTCTGTGAATATCTCAAAAGGTTCGGACTCATGTTTCAACAGGAACATATGACTGAATCTTGAGAGATCATCAGAGAACGTAATGAAGTATAAAGAACCAGACCTGACATATGTAGACAGGAGACCTTACATACATCATCATGTATCAGTCCCAAGAGTTCATTAACTCTTTCTCTGTTTCCAGTAAACGGAGCTATGGTCATCTAATCTTTGTGACATGACTGGCAAGTTTCACAAGATGTAAATTCAAACTAATTTAAATATGCATCTAAAATGTAACTTCAGCCAGTCGGGTCGCATTGATGTGACCTAGTCTACAATGCCTCAAGAAGGATTCGTTCATTTCTGAACTCCTCTTTTTGTGTGTGTTCTGTATACTAGGAACTGTAGTTTGATTTAGAACGTCAATGCTTTTAGATAACGTGCTTGAACTGATCAACTTTTGATATAGGAAATGTTCAAAACATTATCCATCAATACAAAATTTTATCATTTCTTTACTTATAAAGAGACTGATATGATTTTGTATATCAGGTTCGGTATCTAATAGCATTTGTTCAGAATCAATGTATTGGTAATACAGGGTGACAGTGACCAACAGACTTGGCTGCAACACTTGCACCGTTTTCTGTCTCATGAAACTTATCAGCCGTTCTCAGTTTTCTACCTTTTGTAGCCCTATGTAACAGATTACATATCTGGGATCCTGATCCGGTATCAAATACCCAGGATGCGGAGGATACTGAGTAACAGTTCTTTGTAATGAACATACCCGAAGGAGATGCATCATATGCACTTTCTTCGTTTGGGCGGCATAGGAATTCTGGTATTCCTCTATTTCCTGCTCTGTCTTATAACAATTATAAGTTGGAGCGGGACCAACGTTCCCCAGCTCAGTATAACAAGCGGGTTCGGTCAATACATCCATATTATTATCTTGATTAAGGCATGATATGGTCTCTACCTGGAGAGAGAGAGAAGAAAACACTCAGCGTGCGCTCTTGCAAGATCAGATTGGTTATATATTTTATCTAATCAGGATGGCTCCCACTGTTTTTATCAAATCTTCCTTCAAACCTTAAAAGGAAAGACTAGCCGGGATTAATTACACTCTACAAGTTCGCCAATCTTTCAGCCAGGCCAGTGTCGGTACTTTGAGGGAGGTTCCCCGTGCTTTCGCACGGACCTAATTACAGCAAACCTCATTTTCCCAGAGGCGTAACCCCGTTGACACCTTTCTAGACACCTACTTGATCGGCTAATTGTAAAGTGCAAATCTCTCCCAGGAGTAACAATTACTCGCAGTGGGTATCGGGATCTAACTATCACATAGAAGGTATGCAATCTCATTGCAAATTTCAACACTTGAAACTCCCGATATAGGTTTTTACCCCTAGCACTTATGACCTTAACTATGGTCAACAAATCATAAGTACTAGTCAAGTTCTACCCATTATTTCGTGATTAATTAGACCCACCCACATGACCCTTAACTAAGGTCAACAAAGTCACGCGACTGTCCTAACTAATCGCATCATATGCGGTGTAGGAAGACATCACTTAGCTACCGTACACTGTGCCTTAACTAAGGTCAACAAACACAGCACGAATACTAAGTATTCTACTTCCTAAAATGACGGAGGGTTGCGGATGGTTTTTATGAAAACCTTTAACGCTTTGAACTTGATCTCGTTGCGGAATCAAATGGTTTTTAAATGGAATGTTTTTGAGGCCTTTCTAGATTTGCTGAAGGGGTCACTCCCGGTGAAGGGATCGTCGGCCCTTTCCTCGTCGAATGAGGTGCGGGATATATCATATATATCACTGTGCAAAGCAGAAACTATAGAAGCAATCAAAAGACAAACCGAGTGTTGTAGCATCTGTAAGTCCATGCTACCTCTCCCGGTACTTTCGGGCATACGGAATTTGGTGAAAAACAATTTTCTAGAGGTGGTAACATGGACTCAAAACCGGATCTTTGTTAAACATCTAACTAACAACCTAACTAGGAGTTGTTAACTACTCGGTTAGGGGGTTATACCTTACTTTCTTGAACTCCTTCTTCTTGAAACCTTTGTAGAGCTTGGATGGTGCTTTCGTCGTCGCCTTCTTCCGTCAAAGATGGATCCACCTGAGGGTTCAACCTTCGGGCTCCTTTCTCGAACTTTGAGAGAACTAGGGTCTTTGGCTTGCTGGGCCTCTAACCCTAGAGTGAGTAGAGAGTGGTTTTGGGGTGTTCTTATCTCAAGGAGAGGGTTTCTCAACACATGAGAGTGAGTCTCCTTGAACTAGAGGAGGAGGAAGAAGAAGAGAGGAGAGAGAAGTGTTATGATAGAATGAATAACTTTTTACAACCATAACATAATACGAAAATGAATTATCAAATTAATAATAATAATCTAAATGAAATAGTTGATGGATGGTTTGGAATGACAATTATCATTACACGCATTAAATTGTTTTGCTAGAATCAAAGAGCATCATTGATATGTAATGATGATAGTCAAAGTTTCAACCATGGTCAACAAGTCAACCTTGGTCAAGAAGTTAACAAACCCAACCATGACACAATTTCATTTAATTAATATTATTAATTGATATATCATAAATTCATTAGGGTTTGGAAAAAGACGACTGTCAACTGTGCGTACACACCCGTTCCGAAACCCTAATGAAAAACCTCTTCCTCCGCCTCAACCAACAGTGCATACACACCCGCATTCTTGTTCCGAGGAACATGAACACTATGAGATAAAACTAACCCCAAAACATATACTAGTATCTGGCTCAAACCAGAGCCCGCTAGTAATATCCGTCCGGACTCCAAACGTGCACAAGTGCGCGGATGAGAACGGACCCTGTCGCAAAACCATGCGACCTCTACTCTGTTTTGCCCAAAAGTGAATAGCCCTCTGTGTGGGACTCTAAAGACTCGACACTACGCTGGCAGTGGGTTTAACCACAGACCGCAAGCGGCACTAGCTGTGCGTAACGGTCCCCAGGTAGATGCCGATAAGAAGACTGAAGAGGTGAACCCCATCTGAACTCCTACTGAGTCTGAATGTGACAGTCTCCGTACAGTCCGGTCTGTTCGTCTGATACATCGCATGGCGGGCCTAGGGGGCGGTAAACGTCAGTCCCCTAATAGCGGTACAAGTCATGTCGGAGTGAAGCCCAAAACACCCTGAGATAACACTGGAAGCCTACCAGTATATCTCGATTGCCCTGGCCAGGGACTACACGTGTAATGGCTCTCCTAGACACAGCGCGATGTCAACCCCCAATACCGGGAGAGACGAATCCTGTCTAACCGTCACTGCCTCCAAGTGCTTCGGGACTGTACCCAACTACTACCTGTTTGCATGACTCCTTTGAGCCATGGTAGGGTAGTAATCAAAGTATAGTGGGAACACACTCGAGGCGAAGTGACAGTGTCAAGTCAGCGGATTAAGCTGTACTCATGTCACCTAGGAACTGATAACTGACGATAGGTATAATACCAACCTGTCAGTTCCCGACGAGTCCTGTCCAGTGTACTCGTAACCTAACGAGCACCCGTATACTATCTCCAGTACGACGTACTGATGGCTGTGGGACAGACCATCTCCCACACTGGAATGAGAAGCGCATACGCTAGTCTACTCCGGAGTATCGATGCCCTGTCTCGATAGTCCTGCGACTAGGGACCTGTATAAGGATGTGCTTATAGATTACCCAGCCCCCACTAGTGTGAATGCTATCACAACGCTGGTAATCAAGCAAAGATCCTAAGGGCTCCACTAATGTGTATAGGTGATATACTAAAATAAACACATGTACACATTGAAGTAGAAACAAACCAAGTAGCATACTACTATATTGAGCAAGATTGTTTATACAAGGTGAATATCCCAAGCTTCCATTAAGTAATATACAAACCAGTATGATACAGTAATGGCCTCTAGGGCATATACACTAACAATCTCCCACTTGCACTAAGGCCATGTACTGGCGTATCGAAGACCTATCATCTCGATCAGCCTCTCGAACTGAGTCTGGGGCAAGGCCTTGGTGAATGGATCTGCAGTGTTTTCTTCTGAAGCAACCCTCCGAACCTCGATCTCCTGGCGATCCACGATCTCCCTGATCAGGTGATACCGCCTCAAGATGTGTCTGGATTTCTGATGGGACCTTGGTTCCTTCGCTAAAGCTATAGCCCCGTTGTTGTCGCAATACAGAGGTATTGGATAACCAATGGACGGAACCACCTGAAGTTCTTTCAAGAACTTCCTCATCCAGACGGCTTCTTTTGCGGCATCAGATGCAGCGATGTATTCCGCTTCCATTGTCGAGTCTGCAACGGTTTCTTGTTTGGAACTCTTCCAACACACCGCCCCTCCATTGAGGGTAAAGACAAAACCCGACATGGACTTGGAATCATCCTTGTCACTCTGGAAGCTGGAGTCAGCAAAGGTCTCGATCTGGAGGTCTTTTCCGCCATACACCAAGAACATCTCCTTAGTCCTTCTCAGGTACTTGAGAATGTTCTTTACCGCTATCCAGTGTTTCTCCCCAGGGTTGACTGATACCGGCTTACCACACTCAGTGCATAAGCTACATCCGGTCTGGTACACAACATCGCATACATTATAGAGCCTACCGCAGAAGCGTAGGGTATAATAGACATGCGATCCCTCTCTAAATCAGTCTTGGGAGACATCTCTTTAGAGAGGGTGATCCCGTGACAAGCCGGTAGGTTACCGCGCTTGGAATCTTCCATTCTGAATCTTTCAGTATGGTGTCGATGTACCTGGACTGAGAAAGTCCTAATATCCTCTTGGATCTATCACGATGGATCCGGATCCCCAGGATGTAGGAGGCATCACCCAGGTCTTTCATGGAGAACCTATGTGACAAGAACCCCTTGACTGATTGTAGCATAGGAATGCCATTTCCTATTAAGAGAATGCCATCCACGTATAAAACGAGGAATACTACAGTTCTCGCTACAAATCTACTATAGATGCATGGTTCATCTGGATTTTTGATAAAGCCAAATTCTTTGACCGTCTCATCAAAACAGATGTTCCAACTCCGCGATGCCTGCTTTAGTCCATAGATGGACTTAAGCAACTTGCACACCTTTCCGCTGCTCCCACTCTGAATGAAACCCTCTGGCTGGTCCATATAGACACACTCCTCTAAATTTCCATTTAGAAAAGCGGTTTTTACGTCCATCTGCCAAATCTCATAATCGTGGAAGGCAGCAATGGCAAGAAGGATCCGAATGGATTTCAGCATAGCCACTGGAGAAAAGGTTTCGTCATAGTCCAAACCAGATCTTTGACGAAAACCCTTTGCAACAAGTCTAGCTTTATAGGTCTCAACCTGTCCATCTACACCAATCTTCCTTTTGAAGATCCACTTGCATCCTACCGGTTTTACCCCGTCTGGAGCAATGTCCAACGTCCATACTTTGTTGGTGTACATGGACTCCATTTCGGTCCGCATTGCATCCAGCCATTTTACCGAGTCAACCCTCTAAACGGCCTGCTGGAAGCTAGTAGGCTCATCATAATCTATGATGCAATCCTCTCTATCCCCGTCTATGAGAAAACCGTAGTATCTCTCGGGCGGATGAGACTGCCTACTACTCCTGCGGAGCGGCGTAGGAATGTCCTGTTCTTTTGAAACTACTGGCTCTTCCAAGCTTTCAGTAATAGCTTGTGGTTCTGGAATTTCTTCCAGTTCTATTGCGCTCCCACTTATCTGGGTTTCTAAAAACTCAGTTTCCAAGAAGCGGGCATGTTGAGAAACACAAACTTTTTGTTCCTCTGCGGAATAGAACAGATACCCCCTGGAGTTCTTTGGGTATCCCACAAACTTACACTGTACTGAACGTGCCTCGAGCTTGTCCGCATGCTGCTTTTTTACAAAAGTTGGACATCCCCATATCTTAAGATACTTAAGACTGGGTTTCTTCCCACTCCACATCTGATATGGGGTGGTAGGCACAGTCTTGGTTGGAGCTTTTTTCAAGAGATATGCGGCTTCTTCTAGTGCATAACCCCAGAAAGATCGCGGTAACTCAGCCTTGCTCATCATGGAACGAACCATATCCAATAGGGTTCGATTCCTCCTTTCCGATACACCGTTATGTTGCGGAGTGTATGGTGGAGTACGCTGAGTGAGAATTCCATTCTCTTTTAAATAGTCCAGGAACTCGGCACTCAAGTATTCACCACCTCGATCCGATCTTAGAATCTTGATACTTTTGCCTGTTTGTTTTTCAACTTCATTCTTGTAATCCCGAAATTTCTCAAAGGCCTCGGATTTGTGCTTCATTAAGAAGACATGTCCATACCTAGAGAAATCATCTGTGAAAGTAATGATGTATGAATAACCGCTTCGCGCATGTGTAGACATTGGACCACACACGTCATGTTAGTTATATGTATGCCCTAGAGGCCATTACTGTACATTGGATGTATATTGTAGTGGATGCTGGGACATATATAGGGAGGACTTTCTTGCTCGACATGATAGTATGCTATCTGGTTACTCTTTACCTTAACGTGTACACTGATAGTCTCTCTGTTACATGTTGGTAAAGCCCTTAGGATGTGTACTTGACTACCTGGACTATGATGCGGATCATACTAGTGGGGACATGGTAGTCCATAAGTGCATCCTTCAAAGTCCTTAGTCGTGGGTATATCGAGACGGGGCATCGATATACCAGAGTAGACTAGCGTATACCTTCTCGACCCATATAGATGGGCGATGGATGATCCCATATCCATTGGTGTTTGACATCAGAGATGATATACGGGTGCTCAGTGGAGACTGGGTACACTGGACGGACTCGCCGAGAACTCCCAGATGGTATTATACCTTACGTCAGATGGCAGTTCTCTGGTGACACTGGTACAGAGTAGTCTGTTGACCCGAGATCGTCATAGAGTCTTGTATGGTTCCCACTGTGCTTTGCTTTCCACCTTACCATGTCCAAGAGGGCGTGCAAAACGGTGGTTTTTGGGTACAGTCCCGAATCACATGGAGGCAATGAGCGATAGGAGGGGATTCGTCTCTCCCTGTATAGGGAGTTGATGTTGCGCTGTGTTCGATTGGCTATAACCGGAAATCCCTGGCCAGGGTTGCTGAGATTTACTGGTAAGTGTTACCAGTAGTTTCTCGAATTGTTATAGACCTCATATCGACACGACTTATCAAGCTATTGGGGTCTGACGTTTACCACCCCTAGGCGAGATATGCGACATATCAGACGATCAGACCGGACTGTACGGTAAGTGTTACTGGTTGGATTCACAGGAGTGTGAGCGGGCTTGCTCGTCGATCTTCTGATCGCTCAATACCCGGGTGGCCGTTACGTTTAGCAGACCGCTTGCGGCTTGTGGATGTTTGATATGATCATCATCCGCTGCCGGCGTATTGACGAGTCTTTAGAGTCCTACACAGAGGTTTCCTGGCTCAAGCGAAACGAAATAGGAGCGCATATGAGATATGTGCGGGACCGAGAATGATACCAGTATGTGATACTGTATTCGATTCTCGCGATTTTTGACATTGATCGGTTATATGCGATATAGCCGGGTTATCGGATCAAGTGTTGATTCGATAAGTTGTTACTGTTCATACTAGTCGGTTATATGCGATATAACCGGATCATTAAATCAAGTGTTGATTTAATGATTTAATGTATAATTATATATTTGATATATTACTTTGCATTAACTAGTATCGGTTCACTTTAAATGGATTTTCTCACTCGGATGTGCACATCGTATATGTGATATACGTTTGTGCACTTGGATGTATCATGTTTGATGATACATGTTTACTTGAGCTTGTGTAAAGAATAAACCATGGTTTTATGAATGGTTAGGGTTTTGATTTCTTATTCATTTATTCTTTTGGGAAATGAAAGGATAATGAACAAAATGGTTTCTTCTTTATTTCTTTCTTGAAGCTTCATGAAGACTTTGACCAAGTGACCATTTTGTCTCATGCTTAACCCTAACCATTCCACTTAACCATGATTCATTCTCTACACTTGACCATGGTTTGATTATGATAAGTATTCATTTTTCTTTTCAATTTAAAAAAAAACTTATCATATTCATTCTTTCTTCTTCTTCTTCTTCATCACATGAAGAAAGCTTGCTACTACAATGGCAACTTGAGAAAACAAGTGAGAAATCCAATTCTAAAGTGAACCCACTTCCTATTTCTTCATCCTCTACCTCTTGCCAAGTAGTATAGGGTGTTTTCTTCACAAGTTTTATGACTTGGTGAAGTGGGAGCTTGATCTAGTGATGCCTCGACGTAGATCATCTTCGGCATCGACATCGACGACCTAGCCCGCCCTTTTCTCCGATGAAGCCGACGCTAGAGTCCGGGATCCGATTGGGACAGCGGAGGGACTTCATCATGGAGCTATGGAGGTGGAGAACCGGATCTACAAAGGTTGTATTTCCGTTCTTTTAGTTTAGTTGTAAACTAGTTGCATTTGTTTCGCCTAAAATTCTAGTTAACGATCTAGTCTAGGGTTTCTCGGCACCGTAAAGTTTGAAATTGGCATGGTTGATGCCATGTGAGACCTCATCAGCATGCCTAGGAACCCTACACGTCACTGTGTATGAGTCCCAAGAGCTCGCTCGCTCTTTCTCCGTGTCCAGTGAACGGAGTCTTTGTCATCTTTCTCATGAGACAAGATTCACAAGTGGCATAAGACTGATACTCGAACGGATCCAAGTATCCTTCTTTATGTAACTTAGTCAACCGTGTCTCATTGATGTGACCCAGTCTACAATGCCATAAGAAAGCCTGATTTATATCTGGAGACTTTCTTTTGTGTGTATTCTGGACATTGAAAATCTGTGGTTGGTTTAACACGTATATACCATTGCTCAGTGTACCTGACCCAATCAGAACTTGATTAAGGTGAATGTTTACAACATTACTTACAAACGCAAATTCATAACCTTCTTTAGAAACCAAAGATACAGAAATGATATTACAAGTTGCGTTGGGTACAAAAAAGCAATTGCGCAAAACCAAAACATGTCCATCTGACATTCCCAGGTGATAGTCCCCCACGGCTTTAGCATCCATGCTAGCTCCGTTCGCAACTCTGAGGGTCATGTCACCTGTCTTCAAAACCCTACGGTTTCTCAACGCCTGTAAAGAATTACAGATATGAGATCCTGATCCGGTATCCAATACCCAGGAAGTAGAGTTTATTGAAAGACAGTTTTCAATAACATACACACCTGAAGCTGAAGCCGCAACCTGCTTCAGTTCCTGTGTCCTGGCCTTCCAAGCCCTGCAATCTTTCTTCCAGTGTCCACTCTTATGACAATAGAAGCATTCTTCTTTACCCACAAGCTTCCCCGCTATCTTTGTTGCCTTTTCCTTTCCCTTCGTATCCACTTTACTAACACCGCCCCTTGGTTTGGCGGGGGCTTTCCTCTTCTTTCCCTTGGCTTTCGCCTTGGACCTAGAAGAAGAAGATCCTCCTACAAACAAAGTGGATGTTTCCCTACCTTTCTGTAGGGTGCTCTCTGCGCTCCTCAGCATGTTGAGGAGTTCTGAAAGTTCAACTTCTTTTTCTTGTAAGTTGAAGTTCAGTATAAACTGGGCGTAAGTGGAAGGAAGGGACTGGAGAATTAAGTCCGTATAGAGCTCACTCTCCAACGTGGTCCCAAGTTCCGCGAGCTCCTCAATGTAGCCAATCATCTTAAGCACGTGTTCCGCTACCGATGATCCGACGGCCAATTTTGCCGAAAATAACTTCTTCGACACTTCGTATCTTGCGATACGAGACTGCTCTCCATACAGTTCTTTTGTATGAAGAAATATGGATTCCAGGTCCATATTCTCGTGCCTCCTCTGATGTTCGTTGTCCATAGAGGCAAGCACGAGGCACATGGCCTTCGCGCAATCAATCTCCCAAGTCTTACGGATTTCCTTATCCGCGACGCTGGAGGTGGGACCTGGGACGGGGGGAGCTTTGGTGGTAAGAAGATACCCCAGCTTGTCGTAAGTGATTGCCATTTTGACATTCCTGAGCCAATCTTTGTAGTTTGGCCCTGTCAGTATGTTTTTATCTAGAAGTAACTTAAGTCCAGTCATGTCGATTGGTCGCTGCAATTAGGAGAGAGAGAAGAAACACTCGGCACGATGCTCTTGCAAGTTTAGAATGGTTTTTAATTTGTCTAAACAGGATGGCTCCCACTGTCTCTCGAATCCCTCCTCAAACCATAAAGGAAGAATTAGTCGGGATCAATCCCACCGTACAATACTTGCTTAACCGTTCAGCCAGGCCAGTGTCGGTACTTCGAGGGAGGTTTTCCAACGCTTTCGTGAAGTTCCTTAATTTAAGAACCTCTTTTCCCTAGGGGCGTAGCCCCGCTAACACCTTTCTAGACACCTACTAGGTTTATAGCATTGATCGTTTAGTGAGAAATTTCCCGAGGAGTAGCATATACTCACAGTAGGATCGGGATCCAAATATCATCGCGTGACGAAACTGAAGGAATCCTACCAGAATCACCACACTCTAAATGGTATGCAAATCTAGCAAGTTTCAGTACTTATGAAACTCCCGATGTGGATTTTTGCCCCATGCTCTTATGATCTTGAAGAAGGTCAACAAATCATAAGTCACATGTCAAGTTCTGCCCGTCATTTTCCAGGTTAATTTGAACCCACCCGTATATACCCTTGACGAAGGTCAACAAGGCAATACGACTATCCCAAACCAACGCATCTATCTATACTACATATGAACACCCAACAGCTACCAATCTCTATGCCTTGACGAAGGTCAACAAACATAGCTTGAATACTATTGAATATTCATACGAAACGACGGAGGGCTACGAATGGTTTTGGAGAAACCGTGAACGTAGTGAACTTGATATAATCGATGGAACGAGATAGCTTTTAAAAGGAGTGGCTCAAGCTCCGTATTTAAAAGTTAGTTTTGAAAAGAACCGAGTGGTTTTTCGAAAGTGTTCCAACGACTTTTTCTTGGTTCATTATCTTGCATTAGTTCTTTTAATGCGTGATATTCTTGCATTAGTTCTTTTAATGCGTCCCATCATTTAATCCTACCATTGCAGAAAACAACCAAAATATGACGTACGCTTATGCCATTCGCATTCGCCACGGGGCCCCGTCATTACCCGTTAGGTTACTTAACTAACGACAGAGCGGGGGCAGGGCTAGCGCGGCTGTAAAACATAAGCAACGCCTAAATAATATCATATATAGATATATTACAATGATAGACATTTCAGATCACAGATGAACACATTGGATATACTAGGAACCCGCAATTCGTACGAGCCTGTAACGAAAAGCAGATTACACGGACGCGGTGAATAGCCAATACCCCACCCAAGACCCCTACGGGTGCGGAAAACTACCCGCCAAGTACCCGAAGGAAGCAACCTCCCTCAACCCCGTGAGTAGGCCACTCGGCACTTCGGCATACCCGGTAGTTTGTGTACCCCCTCCATGGGTCTATCCTAGGAGCAAAAACAGTAGAAAGAAATTATACAATGACGGCTACAACCCCAACCCGGTTGTGCGGCCATACAAATAATTATTACATCAATTTACAAATTTACATGAATTGAAAGAAAAGAAAACTCTCGTCTCACAACCCCCGGCTATTCACCCGCGACAATCCAATGAATTCATACACACATTCCAATGACATTACAGATCACAGATTTGTATAACCCCCACTAATCGACATATAGCGATTAGCAGACGTTCAATACAAATATCACATCACAGAAAAACCCGTCAGCTTAAGTCTTTTAGAAGTTCGATCAAAAATACGGATTTATAGGCCCCAAATACAAAATTTTCATTCTGGAAAATCTGGGCAGAAAATACATATTCCAAAAATCCCAAAACAGCCCCAGAAATACACTACACCAAAGATGGACCCCGGCCGAGTCAACTCGGCCGCGGAACCGCGGCGGGAGCGTGCTCCCGCCGCGTTTCCGCGGCGCTTTGAACGGTTCGTGGGACCAAATTTGGTGGTTATTCTATAAAAAGCCTGAGCCGATTTTTAAGATGAAATTTATCAACTTTTGAACAGAATAAAAATCGGCAGAAACTTGACATTTTTGGGTTCGTTTTGCGACTTTTCTTTGATCGATCTTCTAGCTACTTTGCTAACATGTTAGATAGAGTTTAACTAGGCTCCGATACCACTGTAAGTCCATGCTACCTCTCCCGGTACTTTCGGGCATGCGGAATTTGGTGAAAAACAATTTTCTAGAGGTGGTAACATGGACTCAAAACCGGATCTCTGTTAAACATCTAACTAACAACCTAACTAGGAGTTGTTAACTACTCGGTTAGGGGGTTATACCTTACTTTCTTGAACTCCTTCTTCTTGAAACCTTTGTAGAGCTTGGATGGTGCTTTCGTCGTCGCCTTCTTCCGTCAAAGATGGATCCACCTGAGGGTTCAACCTTCGGGCTCCTTTCTCGAACTTTGAGAGAACTAGGGTCTTTGGCATGCTACACCTCTAACCCTAGAGTGAGTAGAGAGTGGTTTTGGGGTGTTCTTATCTCAAGGAAAGGGTTTCTCAACACATGAGAGTGAGTCTCCTTGAACTAGAGGAGGAGGAAGAAGAAGAGAGGAGAGAGAAGTGTTATGATAGAATGAATAACTTTTTACAACCATAACATAATATGAAAATGAATTATCAAATTAATAATAATAATCTAAATGAAATAGTTGATGGATGGTTTGGAATGACAATTATCATTGCACACATTAAATGGTTTTGCTAGAATCAAAGAGCATCTTTGATATGTAATGATGATAGTCAAAGTTTCAACCATGGTCAACAAGTCAACCTTGGTCAAGAAGTCAACAAACCCAACCATGACACAATTTCATTTAATTAATATTATTAATTGATATATCATAAATTCATTAGGGTTTGGAAAAAGACGACTGTCAACTGTGCATACACACCCGTTCCGAAACCCTAATGAAAAACCTCTTCCTCCGCCTCAACCAACTGTGCATACACACCCGCATTCTTGTTCCGAGGAACATGAACACTATGAGATAAAACTAACCCCAAAACATATACTAGTATCTGGCTCAAACCAGAGCCCGCTAGTAATATCCGTCCGGACTCCAAACGTGCACAAGTGCGCGGATGAGAATGGACCCTGTCGCAAAACCATGCGACCTCTACTCTGTTTTGCCCAAAAGTGAATAGCCCTCTGTGTGGGACTCTAAAGACTCGACACTACGCTGGCAGTGGGTTTAACCACAGACCGCAAGCGGCACTAGCTGTGCGTAACGGTCCCCAGGTAGATGCCGATAAGAAGACTGACGAGGTGAACCCCATCTGAACTCCTACTGAGTCTGAATGTGACAGTCTCCGTACAGTCTGGTCTGTTCGTCTGATACATCGCATGGCGGGCCTAGGGGGCGGTAAACGTCAGTCCCCTAATAGCGGTACAAGTCGTGTCGGAGTGAAGCCCAAAACACCCTGAGATAACACTGGAAGCCTACCAGTATATCTCGATTGTCCTGGCCAGGGACTACACGTGTAATGGCTCTCCTAGACACAGCGCGATGTCAACCCCCAATACCGGGAGAGACGAATCCTGTCTAACCGTCACTGCCTCCAAGTGCTTCGGGACTGTACCCAACTACTACATGTTTGCACGACTCCTTTGAGCCGTGGTAGCATAGTAATCAAAGTATAGTGGGAACACACTCGAGGCGAAGTGACAGTGTCAAGTCAGCGGACTAAGCTGTACTCATGTCACCTGGGAACTGATAACTGACGATAGGTATAATACCAACCTGTCAGTTCCCGACGAGTCCTGTCCAGTATACTCGTAACCTAACGAGCACCTGTATACTATCTCCAGTACGATGTACTGATGGCTGTGGGACAGACCATCTCCCACACTGGGATGAGAAGCGCATACGCTAGTCTACTCCGGAGTATCGATGCCCTGTCTCGATAGTCCTGCGACTAGGGACTTGTATAAGGATGTGCTTATAGATTACCCAGCCCCCACTAGTGTGACTGCCATCACAACGCTGGTAATCAAGCAAAGATCCTAAGGGCTCCACTAATGTGTATAGGTGATATACTAAAATAAACACATGTACACATTGAAGTAGAAACAAACCAAGTAGCATACTACTATATTGAGCAAGATTGTTTATACAAGGTGAATATCCCAAGCTTCCATTAAGTAATATACAAACCAGTATGATACAGTAATGGCCTCTAGGGCATATACACTAACAGCATCTGCCAGTTATTGCTAAAGGAGTCACTCCCGGTGAAGGGATCTCGGTCCTTTCCTCATCGAATAAGGTGTAGGATGTTCTACTATGAACACCGCGATGCAAAGCAAGAACTGTAGCTACCTGTTTTATTTTGAAATTCGATTCCCCAACATCTTTTAGGTTTATTTTCTTTCATTAATCTCATTAATGAATATCCCATCATTTAAGTCCACCTAAACATCACAGATAAATATAACGTACGCTTATGCCATCCGCATTCGCCTCGATGTCCCGTCTGCACCGTTAGGTTAGGTAACTAACGCCAGAGCGAGGCAGGGCTAGTGCGGGTGTAAAACATAAGCAACGTCTATATAATATATCATATATACTATATACAATGTTTATCTGAACAAATCACATGATCACATCACAGATAACGCAGCAGAAAGTATCATATGAAATATTGGATATACTAGGACGTCCGTGTTTTCAATACGAGCCAGTATAAAACACGGATTCCACGGTCGTGATGAATAGCCAATCCCACACCCCTAGACCCCTACGAGAACGGCAAGCAACCCTACCAATTCTAGGGTTAGGAGACCCGGACTCGACTCCTCGAGATGGTCTCCCACTGGACCCTAGAACCCGGTTACTTGTGCTCCCCTCCTTGGGTCTATCCTAATGTGGAAAAGTAAATAATATACAAATGGTGACAACATCCACAACCTGGAAGTGCCCCAATAAAAGAATATTACATACAAGTTTTTACATGAATGAAAATGAAAAAAAAACACTCATCTCACATAAAACCCCCCCGGCTATTCAAACACGACGATCCAATATAACATATCCAGCAACACATAACATCATATGTCATCAACGTAAGTAAATATGCGCATCCCAATTGTCGTTGACATATAGCAACGAAACCGGCGATATCACATATTACACATACGGTCACAGAAAAGAAAGTGTAAAACTACAACAGTTGGAATCTGCAACCTCTTTAGACATCGCATGCCTAATCAAATGAAATGCTTAGACATCGCATGCCTAACAATTATAAACCCCGCATTTTAGTCTCATTATCGAAAACTCTATTCAATATCAAGTCGGGCAATTCAACAAGATTCCCGACATCCTGATCGAATGCTCGTCGCAAACTTTATTAGGCAGCTGCACCCCCGACGCCGTCGACGAAGTGCACCAAGGCAGAACACCGCTGCCGCGAGCACCCGAATGGATGCTTTCGGCGACGGGGTTCTCCTACAGCCACTTGGTCGGGGCTATGGGGCGAGGCTGTCTATTAAGTTTACCCGGCGAGTATCCGCGTACGCTACGTGATTGCGACGGACTTTTGATCACATCAAAATTCCGTGACAACCGATCAAGTGAGACTAAATTGCTATGTTTATAACATTCATTCAGTTATCTCATAACTACTTGTGAATTACAAATGTTGTATCACATTCCGGGTAAATAGAAAATGTTAAACTTTCCGATCGAACAATCGAACACCCAAGTTTTCCCGAAACAGCTCAACACATGAAATAAGTTTAAAAACATTCACTTCATGCCTCAGTACCATCGGTCCAGCCGTAGAAGGGTCAAGCCAACGCCCCACATGTGGCACGCCGTACTGCCCCAAACCCTAAGGTTCAAAGGGCAGTTCAAGACGGTCACATAATCGAGTTAAGGTTTGTTGTCTTCTAGAGGGACCATCGCGTTACTTGCACTACTTAGAACGTCGTTAAACTACAGAAATATCCAACAATTGGAAATTTCCCGGCAGGGGAAAAAGTGGGTATTTATATCCGGTCGAACTTTTTAACATATTCTAAAATTATCCGGAAAAACACATAGACAAAATTTGATAATCCGATAGAATCTACAAATTCCCAATACAGCCCAGAAAACTCAACTCTTGAGTTCAGATTAAAAATTCCCAGGAAAACCAGCACTGCAAAGTAGGAATTACTGTGCAAAATTCATTGCAAGAGGAGACTAAACGGCCGCGGAACCGCCGCATTAGCCATGCTAATGCCTCGGTTCCGCCGCGCTTTGATGGACTCAGGAGTACGGGCTTCTCAATAATTCTTAGAATCTCCTTCTGGTTTTTCTGCATATTTTTAATTCTCAAAAATCCCCGATTTCAAAAAATGTATAGAGAGCATTTTTGAGTTAGGGTTTCGGTTCGATCGGACTTCTAACTCCGTCTACGCATCGCCTAAGGCTCTATCTAGGCTCTGATACCACTGTAGGGTTCCTAGGCACACTAATGAGGTCTCACAAGTGATCAAACATGGCTAATTCAAAATTTTCCATGTGCCTACAAACTCTAATACGGATCGTTAACTAGATATATAGACGATGCAATGCAAGTTAACAACTTTAACTAAAAGGGAAGGGGCTACAACCTTTGTAGATCCGGTTCTCTACCTCCATAGCTCCGCTTTGACGTCCCTCCGCTGTAGTAATCGGAATCCTAGACTCTTGGGGTGGTTTCATCGGAGAAAAGATCGGGCTAGGTCGCCGACTTCGATGCCGAAGATGATCTACGTCGAGGCAACATAAGATCAAGCTCCAACTTCACCAAGCCATGATACTTGTGAAGAAAAAACCCTATACTACTTGGCAAGTGGTAGAGGATGAAGAAATAGGAAGTGGGTTCACTTTAGAATTGGATTTCTCACTCTTTTTCTCAAGTTGCCATTGATGGAGGCAAGGTTTCTTCTTGTTGATGATGAAGAAGAAGAAGAAAGAATATGATAAGTATTATCAAAAAGGAAAATAATATGAATACTTATCATATACTAACCACGGTTAAGTGTAGAGAATAGACTATGGTTAGTTTGATTGGTTATGGTTAAGCATGAAGACAAAATGGTCACTTAGTCAAAGCTTCATGAAGCTTCAACAACAAACAAAGAAAGCCACCATTTTCTCTTTATCTTTTCCAAAATAAATAAATAAATAAATAAGTAAGTAAATAAACAAAACCCTAACCATTCATATAACCATGGTTTAATTCTTTACACAAACCCAAGTGAGCATGTATCATCAAACATGATACAAACAAGTGCACAAAAGTATATCACATATACAACTTGTGTACTTCAAGTGAGAAAATCCATTTAAAGTGAACCAATACTAGTTAATGCAAAGTAATATATCAATTATGCATTAAATCATTAAATCAATACTTGATTTAACGATCCGGTCATATCGCATATAACCGACTAATATCCAGTGTATCGACTTATCGAATCAATCCTCGATTCGATAACTAGGTTATATCGCAAACAACCAATCGATACATTCATCGCGAGAATAGAATACGGTATCACATACACGCATTATTCTCGGTCCCGCACATATCTCATATGCGCTCCTATTTCGTTTCGCTTGAGCCAGGAAACCTCTGTGTAGGACTCTAAAGACTCGTCAATACGCCGGCAGTAGGTGATGATCATATCAAACACCCACAAGCCGCAAGCGGTCTGCTAAACGTAACGGCCACCCGGGTATTGAGCGATCAGAAGATCGACGAGCAAGCCCGCTCACCCTCCTGTGAATCCAACCAGTAACACTTACCGTACAGTCCGGTCTGTTCGTCTGATATGTCGCATATCTCGCTTAGGGGTGGTAAACGTCAGACCCCAATAGCTCGATAAGTCATGCCGACGTGAGGTCCACAACATTCATGAAACTACTGATAACTCTTACCAGTATATCACAGCAACCCTGGCCAGGGATTTCCTGTTATGGCCAGTCGTGCATAGCGCAACATCAACCCCTAATACCGGGAGAGACGAATCCCCTCCTATCGCTCATTGCCTCCATATGAATCGGGACTGTACCCAAAAACCACCTGTTTGCATGGCTCAGTAGAGCCGTGGTAGGGTGGAAATCAAAGCACAGTGGGAGACACGCAAGACTCTATGACGATCTCGGGTCAACAGACTAAGCTGTACCAGTGTCACCAGAGAACTGCCATCTGACGTAAGGTATAATACCATCTGGGAGTTCTCGGCGAGTCCGTTCAGTGTACCCAGTCTCCACTGAGCACCCGCATACCATCTCCGATGTCAAACACCAATGGATATGGGATCATCCATCGCCCATCACATGGGTCGAGAAGATATACGCTAGTCTACTCTGGAATATCGATGCCCCGTCTCGATATTCCCACGACTAGGAACATTGAAGGATGTACTCATTGACTACCCAGACCCCACTAGTATGATCTGCATCATAGTCCTGGAAGTCGAGTACACATCCTAAGGGCTTTATCAACATGTAATCAGGGAGACAGAAAGTATACATGTTAAGATAAAGAGCAACCAGATAGCGTACTATCATGTCGAGCAAGAAAGTCCTACCTATATATGTCCCAGCATCCACTACAATATACATCCAAAGTACAGTAATGGCCTTTAGGGCATACATATAACTAACAAATGGCAAGAAGGATCCGAATGGATTTCAGCATAGCTACTGGAGAAAAGGTCTCGTCATAGTCCAAACCAGGTCTTTGACAAAAGCCCTTTGCAACCAGTCTAGCTTTATAGGTCTTAACCTGTCCATCTACACCAATCTTCCTTTTGAAGATCCACTTGCATCCTACGGGGTTTACCCCATCTGGAGCAACGTCCAACGTCCATACTTTGTTGGTGTACATGGACTCCATTTCGGTCCACATTGCATCCAGCCATTTTACCGAGTCAACACTCTGAATGGCCTGCTGGAAGCTAGTTGGCTCATCATAATCTATGATGCAATCCTCTCTATCCCCGTCTATGAGAAAACCGTAGTATCTCTCGGGCGGATGAGACTGCCTACTACTCCTGCGGAGCGGCGTAGGAATGCCATTTTCTTTTGAACCCTCTGGTTCTACTAAGCTTTCAGTAATAGCTCGTGGTTCTGGAATTTCTTCCAGTTCTATTGCGCTCCCACTTATCTGATTTTCCAAAAACTCAGTTTCCAAGAAGTGGGCATGACGAGAAACATAAATCTTTTGTTCCTCTTCGCAATAGAAGAAATATCCCTTGGAGTTCTTTGGATATCCCACAAACTTGCACTGTACTGAGCGTGCTTCGAGCTTATCCACATGCTGCTTTTTGACAAAAGCTGGACATCCCCATGTCTTAATGTGATTAAGATAGGGTCTCTTCCCACACCACATCTCATATAGTGTAGTAAGCACAGTCTTAGTTGGAACTCGGTTCAAAAGGTATGCAGCTGATTCTAGTGCATATCTCCAGAATGATCGCGGTAACTCAGCGTTACTTATCATGGACCGTACCATATCCAATAGGGTCCGGTTCCGTCTCTCCGATACACCGTTATGTTGCGGAGTGTATGGAGGAGTAAGCTGAGAGAGAATTCCATTCTCTTTTAAATAGTCCAGGAACTCGGCACTCAAGTATTCACCACCTCGATCCGATCTTAGAATCTTGATACTTTTGCCGGTTTGTTTTTCTACTTCATTCTTATATTCCTGGAATTTTCCAAAGGCTTCGGACTTATGTTTCATTAAGAAAACATAACCGTACCTTGAAAAGTCATCCGTAAAAGTAATGAAGTAAGAATAACCGCTTCGCGCATGTGTAGACATTGGACGCACACGTCGCTGTGTACGAGTCCCAAGAGCTCGCTCGCTCTTACTCCGTGTCCAGTGAACGGAGTCTTTGTCATCTTTCCTTTAAGACAGGATTGACAAGCGGCATACGATTGATATTCGAACGGATTCAAATATCCTTCTGTATGTAACTTTGTCAACCTTCTCTCATTGATGTGACCCAGTCTACAATGCCATAAGAAAGTCTGATTTATTTCCGGAGACTTTCTTTTGTGTGTATTCTGGACATTGAAAATCTGTGGTTAGTTTAATACGTATATACCATTGCTTAATGTACCTGACCCAATCAGAACTTGATTAAGGTGAATGTTCACAACATTACTTACAAACGCAAATTCATAACCTTCTTTAGAAATCAAAGATACAGAAACGATATTACAAGTTGCGTTGGGTACAAAATAGCAATTATGCAAAACCAAAACGTGTCCATCTGACAACCCTAGGTGATAGTCCCCCACGGCCTTAGCATCCATGCCAGCTCCGTTTGCAACTTTGAGGGTCATGTCACCTGCCTTCAAAACCCTACGGTTTCTCAACGCCTGCAATGAATTACAGATATGAGATCCTGATCCGGTATCGATTACCCAGGAAGTAGAGTTTATTGATAGACAGTTTTCAATAACATACACACCTGAAGTTGAAGCCGCAACTTGCTTCAGATCCTGTGTCCTGGCTTTCCAAGCCCTGCAATCTTTCTTCCAGTGACCACTCTTATGACAGAAAAAGCACTCTTCTTTATCCACAAGCCTTCCCGCTACCTTTGTTGCTTTTGCTTTTCCCTTCATATCCACTTTACTAACACCGCCCCTTGGTTTGGCGGAGGCTTTCTTCTTCTTTCCCTTGGCTTTCTCCTTGGACCTAGAAGAGGAAGATCCTCCTACAAACAAAGTGGATGTTTCCCTACCTTTCTGTAGGGTGCCCTCTGCACTCCTCAGCATGTTGAGGAGTTCTGAAAGTTCAACTTCTTTTTCTTGTAAGTTGAAGTTCAAGATAAACTGGGCGTAAGTGGAAGGAAGGGACTGGAGAATCAAGTCCGTATGGAGCTCGTTCTCTAACGTGGTCCCAAGTTCCGCGAGCTCCTCAATGAAGCCAATCATCTTAAGCACGTGTTCCGCTACCGATGATCCGATGGCCAACCTTGCCGAAAATAACTTCTTCGACACTTCGTATCTTGCGATACGAGATTGCTCTCCATACAGTTCTTTTGTATGGAGAAATATGGATTCGAGGTCCATATTCTCGTGCCTCCTCTGATGTTCGTTGTCCATAGAGGCAAGCACGAGGCACTTGGCCTTCGCGCTATCGATCTCCCAAGTCTTACGGATTTCCTTATCCGCGACGCTGGAGGTGGGTCCTGGGACAGGGGGAGCTTTGGTGGTAAGGAGATACCCCAACTTATCTTAAGTGATTGCCATTTTGACATTCCTGAGCCAATCTTTGTAGTTTGTCCCTGTCAGTATGTTTTTATCTAGTAATAACTTAAGTCCGGTCATGATGATTGGTCGCTGCAATTAGGAGAGAGAGAAGAAACACTTTAGCATGATGCTCTTGCAAGTTTAGAGTGGTTTTTAATTTGTCTAAACATGATAGCTCCCATTGTCTCTCGAATCCCTTCTCAAACCAAAAAGAAAGAATTAGTCAGGATCAATCTCACCGTACAATTCTTGCTTAACCGTTCGGCCAGGCTGGTGTCGGTACTTCGAGGGAGGTTTTCCAACGCTTTCGCGAAGTTCCTTAATTTAAGAACCTATTTTCCCTGGGGGCGTAGCCTCGCTAACACCTTTCTAGTCACCTACTTGGTTTATAGCATTGATCGTTAAGTGAGAAATTTCCCGAGGAGTAGCATATACTCACAGTAGGATCGGGATCCAAATATCATTGCGTGACGAAACTGAAGGAATCCTACCAGAATCATCACACTCCAAATGGTATGCAACACTAGCAAGTTTCAGTTCTTTTGAAACTCCCGATGTGGATTTTTGCCCCATGCCCTTATGACCTTGACTTTGGCCAACAAATCATAAGTCACATGTCAAGTTCTACCCGTCATTCTCCAGGTTAATTTGAGCCCACCCGTACATACCCTTGACTTTGGCCAACAAGGTAGAACGACTGCCCCAAACCAACACATCTATCTATGCTGCACATGAATACCCAATAGCTACCAATCACTATGCCTTGACTTTGGCCAACAAACATAACTTGAATACTATTGACCATCCATGTGAAACGACGGAGGGATACGAATGGTTTTGGCGAAACCGTGAACGTAGTGAACTTGATATAATCGATGGAACGAGATAGCTTTTAAAAGGAGTGGCTTAAGCTCCGTGTTTTAAAGTTATTTTGAAAAGAAACCGAGTGGTTTTTGAAAGTGTTCCAACGACTTTTACTTGGTTTATTTTTCTTGCATTAGTTCTTTTAATGCGTATTTTTCTTGCATTAGTTCTTTTAATGCGTCCCATCATTTAATCCTACCATTGCAGAAAACAACCAAAATATGACGTACGCTTATGCCATTCGCATTCGCCACGGGGCCCCGTCATTACCCGTTAGGTTACTTAACTAACGACAGAGCGGGGGCTGGGCTAGCGCGGCTGCAAAACATAAGCAACGCCTAAATAATATCATATATAGATATATTGCAATGATAGCCATTTCAGATCACAGATGAACACATTGGATATACTAGGAATCTGCAATTCGTACGAGCCTGTAACGAAAAACGGATTACACGGTCGCGGTGAATAGCCAATACCCCACCCAAGACCCCTACGGGTGCGGCAAACTACCCGCCAAATATCCGAAGCGGAGCAACCTCCCTCAACGACGTGAGTAGGCCACTCGGCACTTCGAGATACTCGGTAGTTTGTGCACCCCACCTTGGGTCTATCCTAGGAGCAAAAACAGTAAAAAGAAATTATACAATGACGGCTACAACCCCGACCCGGTTGTGCGGCCAAAAATAATATTACATCAATTTACATATTACATGAATTGAAAGATAAAAGGAAAAACTCTCATCTCACAACCCCCGGCTATTCACCCGCGACAATCCAACGAATTCATATACACATACCATCAACATTACAGATCACAGATATGTATAACCCCTACTAATCGACGTATAGCGATTAGCGGACGTTCAATACATATAACACATCACAGACATATACTCGTTAGCCTTAGTCTTTAGAAGTTCGATAAAAATACGGATTTTCAAGCCCCAAAAACTAATTTTTCTTTCTGGAAAATCTGGGCTGAAAAGACATGCTCCAAAAATCCCAAAATACCCCTATGAACAAACTGCAAAAATAAAACCCCACGACCGAGTCAACTCGGCCGCGGTTCCGCGGCGGAAGCAGGCTCCCGCCGCGGATCCGAGGCGCGTTGATCGATTCAGTGGGTCGAATTTTTGCAGTTTCTTCTAAAAACCCTGAGTCGATTTTTGGTATATCTCAATTAATTTTTACAGCACTTTGAAAATCGACAGAAAGTTTGAGTTCCGGATGTATTTCGCGACTTTTTCTCCGATCGAACTTCTACTTACTTAGCTAACATGTTAGATAGTGTTTAACTAGGCTCTGATACCACTGTAAGTCCATGCTACCCTTCCCCGATTTTTGCGGGGTTGCGGAAGTGGTGAAAAACGATTTTCAAAAGGGTGGTAACATGGACTCAAATACGGATCTTTGTTAAACTACTAACTAACAACCTAACAAGAGTTTACCTACTCGGTTAGGGGGCTATACCTTTCTTGAACTCCTTCGTCTTTGACTCCACCCGGTGTACGGATCGGCCTCACCTCGTCGTCTCCTTGCGCCGAAGATGGACCACCCGAAAGCTTCTACCTTTGGCTTCTTCTTCGAACTTTGAAGAAACCAGATCACTTGGCTTGCTAGGCCTTGTGAACTAGAATGAGTATAGGAATGTTTTGGTGTCTTTTTATCTCTAAGGCAATGAGTCTCAACATATGAGAATGGTTTGCCTTGAGGTAGAGAGAGCAAGAGGAAGAGGGAGAGCTTGAGAATGAGAGAGCTCAAGAGAGAGAAAGCAAATGATAGAATGAACCTTACTCTTCTCATTCTCACCTCTGATAATCCAAAAGCCATCATAACAAAAATAGTAATCAAGTATTGTGTAATGGTTTAAGTCAAAATGGCTATATCATTTCATGCACTCATTTTACATAAATAAACAAGCAAGCAAAAGTCTTTGCCATGGAATGATAGCCATTGTCATGATGATGGTCAACTAGTCCAACCTAGTCAACCGGTCAACAAAGTCAACAAGTCAACAAAGTCAACCCCTCAACAACCATGTCACTATAATACTTAATTAATATTAATGTTAATCATATATCTTATTCTCATTAAGGTTAAGCAAAAGTCAATGGTCAACAGTCAACTGTCAACAGTCAACAGTCAACAAACCCCAATGAGAATACTCTGCCTCTGTCTCTCTGTCAACTGTGCATACACATCTGCATCCGCGTTCCGAGGAACATGAATACGAACGAGATAAAAGCAATCCCAAAACGTACACTAGGATCTGGATTAAACCAAAGCCCGCTAGTGTTAACTGTCCGGACACTGTACGTGCACAAGTGCACAGATGTGACCAAACTCTGTCGCAAAACCATGCGACCTATCGCAAAACCATGCGCCCCCCTACTCTTTTGCCTAAAGGCGAATAGCTTTCTGTGTGGGACTCTAAAGACTCGACACTACGCTGGCAGTGGGTTTAACCACAGAACGCAAGCGGCACTAGCTGTGCGTAACGGTCCCCAGGTAGATGCCGACAAGAAGACTGACGAGGTGAAACCCATCTGAACTCCTACTGAGTCTGAATATGACAGTCTCCATATAGTCCGGTCTGTTCGTTTGATACATCGCATGGCGGGCCTAGGGGGTGGTAAACGTCAGTCCCCCAATAGCGGTACAAGTCGTGTCGGAGTGAAGCCCAGAACACCCTGAGATAACACTGGAAACCTACCAGTATATCTCGCTTGCCCTGGCCAGGGACTACTCGTCTAATGGCTCTCCTAGACACAGCGCGATGTCAACCCCCAATACCGGGAGAGACGAATCCTGTCTAACTGTCACTGCCTCCAAGTGCTTCGGGACTGCACCCAACTACTACCTGTTTGCACGACTCCTTTGAGCCGTGGTAGGATAGTAATCTAAGTACAGTGGGAACACACTCGAGGCGAAGTGACAGTGTCAAGTCAGCGTACTAAGCTGTACACATGTCACCTGGGAACTGATAACTGATGATAGGTATAGTACCAACCAACAGTTCCCGACGAGTTCTGTCCAGTGTACTCGTAACCCAACGAGCACTCGCATACTATCTTAAGTACGACGTACTGACGGCTGTGGGACAGACCGTCTCCCACACTGGGATGAGAAGCGCATACGCTAGTCTACTCCGGAGTATCAATGCCCGTCTCGATAGTCCTGCGACTAGGGACCTGCATAAGGATGTGCTTATAGATTACCCAGCCCCCACTAGTGTGACTGCCATCACAACGCTGGTAATCAAGCAAAGATCCTAAAGGTTCCACTAATGTGTATAGGTGATATACTAAAATAAACACATGTACACATTGAAGTAGAAACAAACCAAGTAGCATACTACTATATTGAGCAAGATTGTTTATACAAGGTGAATATCCCAAGCTTCCATTAAGTAATATACAAACTAGTATGATACAGTAATGGCCTCTAGGGCATATACACTAACACGCACTTGTGCACGTTTGGTGTCCGGACAGCTTATACTAGCGGGCTTTGGATTAAGCCAGGTCCTAGTATTTGTTTTGGGATTGGTTTTATCTCATTGTATTCGTGTTCCTCGGAACACGGATACGGGTGTGTATGCACAGTTGACTGAGGCAGAGGCAGAGGACTTTCATTAGGGTTGATGACCGTTGTCTTTTTCTTAACCCTAATATTTATATGTGAAATATGATTATTAATATTAATTAATTATAATTGTGTTATGGTTAGGGTTGTTGACCATTTGACTATGGTTGACATGTTGACCTATGTTGACAAATTGACCATCATCATTTCATATGAAAGATGCTCTTTGATTCTTGCAAAATTCATTAATGTGAAATGATAATGGTCATTTCAAGTTAACCAACACAATTATCTTTTGATTAATTATTTAATTATCATAATTCATATATATGTGAGAAGGTTGGTATTATCTTCTCATTCTATCATTCTCATTCTCTCTCATCCTCTTCTTCTCTCTCAAAGCTCTCCCCTCTCATGAGTTGAGAACCATTAAGCTTTGAGATAAAACCTTCAAAATTACTCTCTACTCTTTCTAAGGTTCTAGGTTTAGCACACCAAGCACCTTAGTTACTTCTAGTTTGAGGTAGAAGCCAAAGGTAGAGGCCCTCGGGTGGATCTTTCTTCAGCAAGAGAAGGCAACGAGGACGATCCGTTCATCCCACTCCAAGGAGCAAGAAGAGAAGGACTTCAAGAGTTAGGTATAACCCTTTAACCGAGTATCTAACTCTCTTAGCTTGTTTGTTAGTTTATGTTTAGCAAAGATCCTCCTTTAGTTAGTCCATGTTGCCTAGAGTTGTAAAAATCGAATTTTTATACCGTTTCCGCCTCCCCGTAAGCACCGGGGTGGGCAACGTGGACTTACAGCAGGTATGTATATACAGGTGAGGGGTATCCTTATGATCCATCATGAGTTTACTTTAGATGTTGTCATATCTTTTTATTGTTGCAAACATTTGGATTAATGTTTGCTTGTGGAAATTGTGAGTGGATATCATCATGAAGGGCATTAAATGTGACATGGACATGGGTAGTGACTCATGGTCTTATTTTTTGAGCCATGTCATCTTTAGTGATTGATTATTGGGTGAGATTGTGATGGGAGGAGAGAGAGGGCAGCCACAGATGAGTGAGGTTAGCTCTTGTGTTGATTCATTTCTATTTTACACCCTCACATTATTATCTCACACAACAACAAGCTTTTTCTTCTTCTTCCTTCTCTAGCTCACATTTTCTCCCATGGCATCATCTTTAACCTCCACTCTACCCATCTCATGTGTTCAGAATCCTAGAGTGTCAAGAGACAAAGTTATCACACACATTCTCTACATCACCTTGGACACGTTGGCTTGCAAACTTCGTGTCCGAGTTGCTTCGGTTCGAAGCGGGAGCCCGTAAAAGGATTTCTATACGTGGTGCCCTTCCGACGAGGAGATTGAAGATCAAGCGAGATCGAAGATACCGCAAGGAGCTGAAGATGGTGGCTAAAGACCGAAGGACACGGATCGATCGATATAGCCTTTCTAACCCTCTTTAGATTGCTAGTTTAATGTTAATGGTTCGATCCAGGAATAAAGTCTGCGTTAGCGCCAGTTTAAAGTTTATGAAAAGTTTTTGTTTCCACATTTTGGCCTCGGATCGACGGCCAGGGCGCTACCGTAGACTTACATGGTATCAGAGCCACGCCATTAACCTTAGCTAGCTTGTTTTAAACAATGTTAATGTATCGAAACCGTAACGAAACCCAAAAATTGCCACTGCTGTCATGCTCTCTGTTAATTTTAAAAAGTGTTCAGAAATTTTTTTAAACAAGTGCAGAAGAACACTCCCGAGACCACATGACCACATCCCGAAAACGAGTCCCTGTCGCCTGAAAAGAACCGGCCACATACCTTAATATTCCGGCCAGGCCGGCCCATATGTTGATATTGGGCTTCGTATTTGGGCTGCTCTCTGGTCTCTGGGTAGTTGGTGCAGTGGTATTGTTTGTTCGGCCCAATTTGGATATGGTTTTATCAGTTTTTCTGGGCTATTCGGGGGGTTATTTCGGATTCGATATTTTATAATATTTTTTAAAGTTTACAGTGCATTAAATTATATCTGTGACCGTGAATGTCATTTGATCGGTAAATCTTGTCTAATCGCTATAGCCCCTTTAGACGGATTTGCGAACGTGACATTCACGTTGATGTTCAGTGTTGTGCTGTGATGTTGCGGATTTGTCGTGGTGGATAGCCTGGATGAAATGGTAGTACAGTTTGGTATTATTTGTACATTTGATATTGCGGGGCGAGCGTCCGACATGTGGACTGCCGTCACTGCCTGTTTGTATATTATTCTTGTGGGGCACGACCGGGTTGAGGTTGATGTACCCGTTGTACATATTTTATTTTCTGTACTAGGATTACCCCACGGTAGGGTGCACGGATAACCGGGTTCTAGAGGGCAACGAGCCCGCATCTTGTGGCTTTGAGACGGAGGGGCTTTACTCTAGAATTGGCGGGCTATTCACCGCACTGATAGGGGGTATAAGTTGACCCAAGGAGGGGTGCTTAAGTTACCGGATTCCGTGAAGTGTTGGGTAGTCCATTCACTTTGCTGAAGGGGGCTGCCTCGCTTCAGGTTTTGGCGGGTAACTTGTCGCGCCCGTAGGGGTCTAGGTTTTCATTGCACAGGCTATCCACATGACCAGGGGAACGTCGGGTTTCACTTGCGGCTCAAAGGAAACCCGGGGATCCCATATTATCTGTATTGTTCTGTGATGCTTATTACTTTCTGTGATGTTGCATTTATCACGCCATGAGCGATTATTATATATTGATATATATACTAGTAGATGTTGTATATGTTTTACATCCGTGCTAGTCCAGTCCCCGCTCTGTCGTTAGTTAAGTAACCTAACGGGTGATGACGGGACTCAGTGGCGAATGCAGATGGCATATACGTACATCATATTTTCGTTCTTTATTGGTGTGATCAACTGATGGGACTGCATTGATTCAGATCAATGCAAGCTAAACAAACCTGTTTGATGTTGTTGGAACAATTTTTCAAAAAAGCTGTTATTACAAGGACGTTCTCTTTTGTTTTGCACAGTGGTATTCGGTTATGAATATCCAGCACCTCAGTCGACGAGGCAAGGGACGAGATGCCTTCACTGGGTGTGACCCCTTGGGTAGAAGTTTGCGTCAGGGTAATAACTTCACTATAGTCGATTACTTTTTGCCTTGCATCATGGTATTCAGTTGGAATATCCTGCACCTCATTCTACGGGGAAAGAGCCGAGATCCCTTCACCGGGAGTGACCTCTTTAGCGAAGGTTTTCGCCACTATATTTATAAAAAGCTATCCGGTTCCTTCAACGATATCAAGTTCATTACGTTAAAGGTTTTTCGCCAAAAACCATTCGTAGCCCTCCGTCATTTCAGACGGGTAGCACTTAGTATTCATGCTATGTTTGTTGACCTTCATCAAGGCATAGTGAATGGTAGCTACTTGTTACCTTTCAGTTGCATAGATAGATGCGTTGGTTGGGGACAGTCGTACAGCCTTGTTGACCTTCGTCAAGGGCTTGTACGGGTGGGTTCAAATTAACCTGGACAATGACGGGTAGAACTTGACATGTGACTTATGATTTGTTGACCTTCGTCAAGGTCATAAGAGCATGGGGTAAAAATCACATCGGGAGTTTCTAAAGAAACTGAAACTTGCCAGATATGCGCATACCTTCTGGAGTGTGATAACGTGAGTGGATTCCATCACGTTATCATGCGATGATAGTTGGATCCCGATTCCCATTGATGAGTTGGTTTACTCCTCGGGTGATCCCGACTAATACTTCTTTCAGGTTTGGAGGAGAATTTTGAGGATACAGTGGGAGGTTTCTCGATTAGATAAAGTGATAACCATTCTGATCTAGGTTTGAGTGCACGCAGAGTGTTTATTTTCTCTCTCTCTTTGGCAGCGACCATGGCCCGACCCTAAACTATGACTCAGTGACCAAGTTAACCGAACCTTCTTAAAACACTGGCTTTTGGATTGTCTGAGTTGCATACCTCATTGCCACTCCTACTTTTACCCTTTTCTCCAGAACACCCCGTATTACTACGAACATCCACTTCCATTGGATAAAACCATCGTATGGTTATATACGAACTCGAAGGAACTTGTTCCAGATTCGAGGATGGTTTCCGGTTCTGAAGAAAATGAATAGGACTATTCGGTTGTGTTTTTCCTTTTACCTTCTCTCAGGTTGCGAGTGCTCCTTGGATTAGGACGGTACACCTCTTACGCTAATTGGATAGTCTTCATCCAAACCATAGGCAGGTGCCGAAAGGTAGGGAATGAAGAAAACCGATTAGCCTAAGTGAGGTGTACAGATGGTAATAAGTAAAGACAAATAAATGGATTAGTAAGAGGGCAAAGTAAATTGCGATTGCTATCATTCATGACCAAACTAAGTATTTCATTGCCACTTTTATTTCACCTTTGTATTTCTCCAGAACACTCCGTATCACTATGAAGATCCACGGTTATGGGATACTCCATCGTATGGTTATATACGAACTCGAAGGAACTTGTTCCAGTTCGAGGATGGATTCTGGTTCAGGAGAAATAGGAATAAGTTTTATTCAGTTGTTTTTTATCTTTACCTTCTCTCGCGTTGCGAGTGCTCCTAGGATCAGGAGAGTACACCCATTATTCTTATTGGATAATCTTCTTCCAAACCATAGGCTGGTGCCGAACGGTAGGGAAGGAAGAAAACCATTTGGCCTAAAGGTGGTGTACAGAAGGTAATGACTAAAGACATATAAAGTGATTTGGAGAGATGGCAAAGAAATATACGGTTACAGTTGTGAATCTGATAATGGAGGAGGCATTACTAGGAATACCAGGGTACCTCTACGAAATATTTTCATGTTTCAGTTTCACTGTGTATTGTTAATAGAAAACTGATTTCCCAATTAGATCCTTGCTCCAGGGTATGTATTTACCAGGTATGATTCTCACATCTGTATGGTTTTACAGATGATGAGTGGGAGTAAGTTATTGGGAATTAGGTGATCATCCTTATTATATCGGGATTCGTTGTAATTGGTGATATTTGAGGAAATCGCCTAGGTGTTTGCCGGACGGCAAATATTTGGTTTTGAATATCCATAGTTATGTACCAATTTCAAACTGATATATCTGTACGTTTATTTTTATAAAGTGAGATATAAATTTTTGAAATTATGTCCATGACATTTACCTATATCAGTTGATGGTTAGGTAAGGAGCATTCAACAACGGTGTAATTCTTCATAACCATAGTACAGTTTTCAACCTACGACGCACAGGGTTTGAGTTATTCAACTCAGCGGACTTATACAAAGTAATGTATGTTGTCCAGTGTCCATTAGGACAGAAGGGTTGGTCCTCGTACTATATTCTGTTTAGTTATGACTTCTCTAATTTTTAGACAAATGTTTCGTAGAAACACAAGGTCCAAATTTTGAGAAGTTATAGGTATAAGAATAAAGTAGAGAACCAGGTGTTGCAAGTATCAGGATTCTTCAAGGTGATCGAAGATGTAGATACTTGTATCCGGTATTCAGTCGATAGTAATGGTTTTTGAGAAACTTGTTTCTCTTTCAGGTTACTCATGTTTTGGATGCACTCCTAAGTTGAGCAATGCTGATTGGCCTCTCTCAATTTAGTACACATGCACTGGAGACAACTACATGATTTGAATCTGGTTCCAATTAAATCAGTGCCTCTGTTTCTATATTGGATATGGAATAGTTTATATCTTAACAATGTTAAGGTACAGGGAGTTGTCCGGCTTATGCTTAAAACCAGACTCTGGATAACTCAAGGCGCGTTTCTATAATGACTGTTTGTGGGTTAACCCGGGCTATGACGAGGGTTGACTTTCTACCATCTGGAAGATCAATGGTGATATTGTTCTTGGCTCGCCACAGTTTTAGTAAAATGGACTTTTTTAGAAAACAGTAGTGGGAGTATGGTAGAACTGGAAGTGATTCCAGAACCGCAAACGATTACTGAAAATTTAATAGGACCTAAAGATTCAATCTCGATTGACATTCCATTGGCCAATCCGCAGATATAGTAGGTAACCTCAGGCACTCGAGAGCTACTTCGGTATGCTCAAAGACGGTGACAGGGAGGTTCTTGTTTACCCAGACTTGACACTACTGTTGTTCCAGGCTATAAGACTCGGCAGGAGGATGAGTATAGCGTCGTTCTGAACTGGCTTTAGAAGTGCACGTGTATATTATTCTGCCAGAGGGTTGTCGTAGTCAGTGGGAGCAGCGGAAGCATAGTGGACAAGTGGCTTATGTCTATTTATAGACTAAAGCGGATATAGCGGAGATAGATCATCTATTTTTGATATGACAGTCATGGGTTTGACTTCATCAAAATAGGGGATGGATCTGTTAAGAAGGTAGTAGGGTGTGATGTCCTGGTATTTGGATGAAATACACAGAGTAGGAAGTGAAGTTCTTATACTACGATCGGTTATGCTTTGGTTGTCACACAGTGGTTTCTCCACATAGGATATAGATATAATATCAGATATTCTGGTTACTAGATCTATGGTTTTAGATCTAGATTTGGGTAGTTTCCCAATCTGGGTACTTAGACAGCATTCTAAAGGTGTTTTAGAATGGACGACTCCTGGCACGATAGTATACCTGCAGGTGATGGAGTCACCCTCTCTAAAGGTGTCTTACAGACTGAAGGGGAGAGGGATGTGCATGATTGGCATATAACTTGCTTAGGCAATTGAGTCAATCACGAGAAGTCAAGTACCACACCAGGTGTTGTTTTTGCACAAGCTGCAATAAGTTGATATTAATCCAATCCTGGAGAAACATTCGGAAGCAGTTTTAGAACATAAGTGGATGTTCTAGGGATATGATAACGACAGCCTCCTTCGGGAGACGGTTATCACTCCAGGCTTCCAAGGTGACCTGGATGACAGAGCTGTAAGTGCACGGCGGCGTCCCGGCCGTCAATCCAACGCCGGAATGCGGAAGCGATGATTTACTTTAACTTTTCAAACCGGCACCACCGCGCACTATAAACCCGGATCGTGCCATTAATCTAGTCCTAGCTAACAAGAGAAAGGATAGAGAGATATACCGAGCGATCCGTGTCTTTCGTTCTTCTCGACGTCGTCCCGATCTCCCCGCGGAATCTCCGGTCTCCACCACGTCGCCGGAAGGGCACCACATCGCTGGCTTCTTTTACGGGCTCCCACCTCTGGACCGAGGCAACTCGGGCCCGAAGCTGGCGAGTCGACATGCCCAAGATTTGCTGTAGAATACGTGTAGTGCTCTATCTCATTTGGAGTTGTAGGAAGTTGCCTTTTGAGATGGTGGAGGAATGGAGTTTTGGAGATGGAGCTAAATGGATTTTGTGCAATACAAATGAACAAAAATCCCCACCTAAATTTTTGGGACAGCCCCTATACATGGCCAGCCTTGGCTTGGGGATGGAATGAGAGGAGAGTGAGAGAGTAACAAAGCAATGAGTGTTAGCCAATAATCAAGGAGAGAGAAAAAGGTTATCATGAGAAATAATCATCACATAACAAACCCTCACTCCAAAACAACCATCATCACATCCAAAGTCAAGCAATCATGGAGTCAAGAAAGTCAAGAGATGGTGCAACCATCATGACCCTACAATGTGCAAAGACAACCCTCCAAAATGCTTATTTACACAAATGCAAATAAGCCCTCCTCCACCAATCTTCAGCCAATGAAAGATACAAAGAAATATGGCTGAACGGAAAACAAACTGGCAACTCCAAAAAACTGATCCCGTAATAAATTACAGGAAAACCCCGCTACTGTATATACATACCCGCATTTGTATTCCGACCGAAATACAAATGCAATGAGATAAAATCTACACTGTACAATACTAGCATCCGGCTTAAACCAAAGCCTGCTAGTATTATCCGTCCGATCCTGATCCGTGCAATACCGCACATATCTGATCGAACCCTGCCATATCTCCATATGGCCTCTAGTACTAACCGTCCGATCCTGATCCGTGCAATACCGCACGCATCTGATCGAACCCTGCCATATCTCCATACGGCCTCTACAGCGTTTCGCCCGAAAACTAGAGCAACTGATCTGTGGGGGACTCTAAAGACTCGCCAATACTATGGCTGTGGATTTAACCACTAGCACGTCAGAGGTATTAGCCATACGTGACGGGCTACCAGCTATTGACCAAAAGGGACGTCAATGAGCGAACTCATCCTGACACCCTACTGAGCCTATCAGTGACAATATCCGTACAGTCCGGTCCGTTCGTCTATGAGCATCGCATGGCGGGCCTAGGGGTTTGGTAAAAGTCAGACCCCCAAAAGCGGTACAAGTCGTGTCGGAGTATAGCCCAGAATTGTTGGTGAGTGCTGCATGCTCCAACAACTCTTGTGGCGCGGCGGACGCGGTGAACGAAAATTTTCTTTGCATACAACATGCACTTAATCGAAGATCTTGTCTAAACCACAACTAGTAAACCCTAACTAGAGATCTTATCTACTATGTTAGGGATTATACCTTGATGATACGGTCCTTCGGGCCTTCTCTTGGATGCAACTCCTTTTCTCCTTTCTCCTCTTTTGGTGAACTCCTTGGCTCCTTTAGATGTTGCCGACGATTTCGATCTCCGGCCACCGAAGACCTAGATGATCCACCCGAGAGTTTTCGTGCAAGCTAGAAACTCTTCTCAAGAGTTTAACCGAGAGACCAATTTTTCTAGAAGAGGTCACTAGGATGATGTAGAGATAAGTGTATTGGATTAACTTGAAATCCTAAGCTTTGGATTCACATCTCATGTGAGGGTTTAAGCTAGGAAGAATGATAACCATCATTTTCTTTCTTTCTTCTTATACACTTGTTATGATACACTTATTATAATTTTTGTGTAGGATTGGAATGCCTTGATTTCACATCTCATATGAAGGTATTTATAAGAAGAAGGAGGAGGAAAGAATAAGTGCATTTCATGATTAAAAAGTTTAAGCATGATAAAAAGAAAATAGCACCAACTAAAGCATGTATTATGAAAGAAGTATCATGCTTTAATAGTACATCCACTTCAACAACCACATTATCATGCTTATACCTTTTAATTTACACCTCACTAATTTATTTTCACAAAATAAATGATGTCATAATTATGTCATTATGAGGTGGCACCTTCTAGAATGTATTCTTGTAACAATTACAAAAATACCCCTCCTCCGTATACCGTATACCGTATACTGTATACACGCATCCGAATTCCGAAAAATACGAATACAATTAATCCAATAATATAATACTGGTATCCGGCCAGTATTATTCTTCCGATTATTATTCCTGTAACAATTACACGAACATAATCGAAAACCTGCCGCAACACCTTACGGCTGCCGTAACAACTTACGGTCTCTTCATCTTTCGCCTGAACGAGGGAACCCTCTGTGTGGGACTCTAAAGACTCGTCAGTACGCTGGAAATGGGTTTAACCACAAGCATGTCAGCGACACTAGCTGTGCGTAACGGCTACCCAGGTACATGACGAAAAGGTGGCCGACGAGCGAACTCATCACAACCCTTACGAGCCTGTCAGCAACACTTACTGTACAGTCCGGTCTCTTCGTCTGATACGTCGCATATGAAGTCTAGGGGTGGTAAATGTCAGACCCCAGTAACTTTATAAGTCATGTTGATTTACGGCTCATAACAGGTCGAGGAACTACTGATAACACTTATCAGTAAACCTCGAGAACCCTGGCTAGGGATTTAGGTGTTATAGCCGATCAAACATAGCGCAACATCAACTCCCTATACCGGGAGAGACGAAACCCCTCCTATCGCTCACTGTCTCCATATGATTCGGGACTGTACCCAAAATCCACCTGTTTGCACGACTCAATAGAGCCGTGGTAGGGAGGAAATCAAAGTACAGTGGGAATCACACAAGACATTATGACGATCTCGGGTCTACAGACTAACCTGTACAAGTGTCGCCGGAGAACTGCTATCTAACAATAGGTATATATACCATCTAGGAGTTCTCGGCGAGTCCTGTTCGGTGTACCCATTCTCCAATGAGCACCTGTGTACAATCTTCGATGTCAAACATCAATAGTTGTGGAATCAACCATCGCCCCCCTGGGTCAAGAAACGTACACACTAGTCTAATCTGGTAATACCGATGCCCTGTCTCGATATACCCTCGACTAGGAACTATTAAAGTATATGCTTGTAGACTGTCCAGGTCCCACTAGTATGATCTCATCATAATCCCAGTAGTCAAGCATAGTCCTAAGGGCTTCATCAATACATCACATGTTAAGATGAAGATAAACCAGATAGCATACTATCATTTCGAGCAAAGATCGTTTTATTACATATATATATGCCTAGCATCTATACAGTACAGGCCTCTAGGGCATACATATCTAACAATCTCCCACTTGCACTAAGGCCTGTAGTTGATGCAATAAGTACCGACTAGAACCAGTTTCCGGCGTACCGCATGCCCAACAGCTTAAACAGTTTCTCAAACTGTACTTGAGGGATGGCCTTGGTGAATGGATCTGCTGTGTTGTTCTTCATATCCACTCTCCTGACCTCGATCTCCCGGCGATCAACTATCTCCCTGATCAGGTGATACCTCCTTAGAATATGTCTGGACTTCTGATGGGACATGGGTTCCTTAGCCAAAGCCACAGCTCCATTGTTATCGCAATACAGAGGTATTGGATGTTCAATGGATGGAACCACACCAAGTTCACTAATGAACTTCTTTATCCAGACAGCCTCTTTGGCACATCGTTGGCAGCGATGTATTCAGCCTCCATCGTCGAGTCTGCATCGGTATCCTGTTTGGAACTCTTCCAACATACCGCCCCTCCATTGAGGGTAAAGACAAATCCCGAGTGCGACTTAGAATCGTCCTTATCACTTTGGAAGCTGGAATCGGTAAAGGACTCCACCTGGAGTTCTCTGTTACCATACACCAAGAACATCTCTTTAGTTCTTCGTAAGTACTTGAGAATGTTCTTCACAGCTGTCCAGTGACTCTCTCCAGGATCTTCTTGATACCGACTTACTACACTTAGTGAGTATGCTACATCGGGTCTGGTACATAGCATCGCATACATGATAGAGCCTACTGCCGAAGCATAGGGTATCCCTCGCATGCGAGCTCTCTCCAAATCAGTCTTGGGAGACATCTCTTTAGAGAGAGTGAGTCCAGAGATCGTGGGTAAGTTCCCACGCTTGGATTCCTCCATACTAAACCTCTTTAGTATGGTGTCAATGTACCTGGATTGGGACAATCCCAGTATCCGTTTAGATCTATCTCTATAGATCCTAATTCCCAATATGCAGGAGGCATCACCTAAATCTTTCATTGAGAATCTTTGTGATAAGAAGAGCTTGACTGATTGCAGCATAGGAACATCATTTCCTAGCAAGAGTATGTCATCCACGTACAATACGAGGAATACAACCTTACTCTCTGCAACCTTCTTATATATACATGGCTCATCTATATTTTTGATGAAGTCAAACTCTTTGACTACAGCATCAAAGCAGATGTTCCAACTCCGCGATGCCTGCTTTAACCCATAAATGGATTTAAGCAGCTTGCACACCTTTCCGCTGCTCCCACTATCTACGAAGCCCTCTGGCTGAGTCATGTACACGCATTCTTCTAAATCACTATTTAGAAAGGCGGTCTTAACATCCATTTGCCAGATTTCGTAGTCATAGTATGCAGCAATGGCAAGTAAGATCCGGATGGACTTAAGCATAGCCACTGGAGAAAAGGTTTCGTCATAATCCACGCCTGGTCTTTGACGAAAACCCTTTGCAACAAGTCTAGCTTTGAAAGTCTCAACTTTTCCATCTACACCAAATTTCCTTTTAAAAATCCACTTGCTCCCAATGGGTTTTATCCCTTCAGGAGCATTTTTCAAAGTCCATACTTTGTTGGTGTACATGGATTCCATCTCAGATCGCATTGCATCCAGCCATTTCACAGAGTCACCACTCCTGATGGCCTGCTCGAAACTGGTGGGGTCATCATCTTCCATGATGCAATCCTCACTTCCACCATCAATGAGAAAACCGTAGTATCTCTCAGGTGGATGAGAAACCCTTCTAGATCGGCGGAGAGGCTGGGGTTCGTTGGGTACTACTGAATCCTCTGGTTCTACCAAGTCTTCTGTTATAGTCTGTGTCGCTGGAACCTCTTCCAGTTCTACCTCCTCGCCACAAATTTCTTTTTCAAGAAATTCCTTTTCTAAAAAAATGGCATGTTGAGAAACAAACACCTTTTGTTCCTCAGTATGGTAGAAGATATACCCTTGTGAGTTTTTGGGATATCCTACAAACTTACATAGGACAGACCTTGCCTCGAGTTTGTCCGGATTTAGCCTTTTGACATAGGCTGGACAACCCCATATCTTAACATACTTAAGAAATGCTCTCTTCCCTTTCCATAACTCATATGGAGTGGTAGGCACTGATTTGGTAGGAACCATATTCAATAGGTGTATAGATGTCTCAAGCGCATACCCCCAGAAGGAAATAGGTAACTCAGCTTCGCTCATCATAGAGCGCACCATATCTAATAGGGTGCGATTCCTCCGCTCCGATACACCGTTATGCTGTGGTGTATAAGGAGGAGTAAGATGAGAGAGAATCCCATTCTCTTTTAGATAATCTAGAAAATCATTGCTTAAGTATTCACCTCCTCGATCAGATCGAAGAATCTTAATACTTTTGCCCGTTTGGTTCTCTACTTCGTGCTTATATTCTCTGAATTTCTCAAAAGCTTCAGACTTGTGTTTCATCAGGAACACATGCCCGTATCTAGATAGATCGTCAGTGAATGTAATGAAGTAGGAAGAACCATTCCTGGCGTGTGTAGACATAGGACCGCATACATCACTATGTACCAGTCCTAAGAGTTCTATAACTCTTTCTCCGTGTCCACTAAACGGAGTATTGGTCATTTTTCCTTTGAGACATGAATGGCAAGTATCATAAGATGATAATTCGAACGAATTCAAATGTCCATTCTTATGTAACTTAGCTAGTCGTGTCGCATTGATATGACCAAGTCTACAATGCCACAAGAAGGATTCGTTCATTTCTGAACTCTTCCTCTTGAGTGTGTTTTGTATATTAAGGACCGTATTTTGATTGAGAATGAATATGCCATTATGTAACGAGCCTGATCCAATCAACTTTTGATCTAGGAATATGTTCATAACATTATCCTTTACTATAAAATTATAACCTTCTTTACTTAATAAACAAACTGATATAATGTTGCACATCATGTTCGGTATATAATAGCACTCTTTCAGAATTAGTGTATTACTACTTGGTAATACAAGGTGATATTCGCCAACTGCTTTGACTGCAATACTTGCACCATTCCCTACTTGAACGGAATGATCACCTTTTCCCAGTTCTCTACCTTTACGTAGCCCATGTAACAATTTACATATGTGGGATCCTGATCCGGTATCTAATACCCAGGACGTAGGGTGAACTGAGAAACAGTTCTCAATAAATAACACACCTGAAGGAGATGCATCAACATGCATGTTCTTGGTTTGGGCAGTATGAGAATCCAGATATTCTTCTATTCCCTTTTCATTCTTATAACTCTTATAAGATATTACGGGTCCAACGTTCCCCTGCTCAGTATAATAAGTGGGTTTAGTCAATACATCCATATAATTATCTCGATTATGGCCTGACATGGTCGCTTCCTTGAGAGAGAGAGAAGAAAAACACTTTAGCGTATGCTCTTGCAAGATTAGATTGGTTATTCTCTTATCTAATCTGGATGTCTCCCACTGTTTTTATCAAATCTTCCTTCAAACCCTAAAAGGTAAGATTAGCCGGGATTAATTAAACCCTACAATTTCGTCAAATTGTCTTGTGTAAAACTTTCACAGGAGTAACTCTTACTCGCAGCGGGTATCGAGATCCAACTATCTCATAGGAGGTATGCAATCTCATTGCAAATTTCAACACTTGAAATTCCCGATAATATTTTGCCCCTAGCGTGCTATGACCTTGACGAATGCCAACAAACCATAGTCCGCTAGTCAAGTTCAATCCGTACATTTCTTGATTGAATTAAACACAGCCGTACGTCCCTTGACGAAAGCCAACAAAGACGCACGACTACCCTAACCCAATCTCATCATATGTTACAGATAAGCAATAGTTAGCTACCGCACACTACGCCTTGACGAAAGCCAACAAACGCAGCACGAATACTAAGTATTACCTATCTGAAATGTCGGAGGGCTACGCAGGTTTTTAAGAAAACCATGAGCGTAATGAACTTGATATCATTGTAGAAACAAGTGGGAAGGAGTGGTTTAAGCTCCAGTTTTAAAAATCGAATGGTTTTGTAGTATCTTTCTAATTTTGCTAAAGAGGTCACTCCCGGTGAAGGGATCTCGGCTCTTTCCTTATCGAATAAGGTGCTGGATATGTATATACCACGATGCAAAGCAAAGTTAGATCAACTATAAAATCAAATCGAGTTCTTTTGTAACATTTTCCAGTTTCGCTAAAGGGGTCACTCCCGGTGAAGGGATCTCGGCCCTTTCCTCATCGAATGAGGTGCAGGACATTCAAGAATACCTCTATGCAAAACAAAAGCTAGAGTTACCCTTTTTCAAAAAATTTGATTCTACAACATCTTTAGGTTTCTTTCTCTTAACATTAATCACATTAATGTTGTCCCATCTTTTACGTTTCCTAAACATCACAGAAAAGAAACGCAAATAGAACGTACGCTTATGCCATCCGCATTTGCCACTGGGCCCTGTCATGCACCGTTAGGTTACTTAACTAACGGCAGAGCGGGGGCTGGACTAGTGCGGGTGCAAAACATAAGCAACGTTTATTATATATATCTCATATATAAATATAACCATTTCAGATCACAGATGAATGCATTGGATATACTAGGAATTCCGTATTTCATTCAAGCCCTTAATGAAAAACGGGTTCCACGGTCGTGATGAATAGCCAAAACCCCCCTAGACCCCTACGGGTGCGGCAAACTACCCGCCAAATTCCCGAAGTGTAGCAACCTTCCTCAACACCTTGAGTAGGCCACTCGGCACTTGGAGAACCCGGTAGTTTGTGCACCCCACCTTGGGTCTATCCTAGGAGCAAAAACAGTAAAAAGAAATTATACAATATAACATTGCTTTTTACAAATTACATGGAATGAAAGAAAAGGAAAAACGCACTTCTCACACTCCCCGGCCATTCATCACAACGATCCAACACATTCATATACACATACCATCTCATGATATCCATATGTGCAACCCCCACTAATCGTCATATAGCAATTAGCGGACGTTTCAAACACATATAACAAAAAATGAAAACACGATTAGCCAAGCACTTTAGAATTTCGATCGATAATTTTTAAAACCATGCCAACACTTGACATGTCCCTGTACAAACACCTTTGTAAAATTCTACATATCCCAGAAACCATATTTACCAAATATAAGAATACTGTAGCAAAACCGAGTCAACTCCGCGTTGACTCGGCAGCGGATCCGCGGCCAAACCCAGGGTTTGGCCGCGGATCCGCGGCAGTCTTGGCGAGTTGGGACTCCGGTTTTCTACAGTGATCTTATAAATCCCTGCTTGTATTTTTAAGGCATGTCAAATTAATTTTTGAACACTTTCAAAAACTGACAGCAGCAAGGGCAGAATACGAGTTTTCGGGAGAAAAAAACTGTCGATCGAGCTTCTAACTTTTGGCTAACATCTAATTGTGGTTCAGTTAGGCTCTGATACCATGTTGGTGAGTGCTGCATGCTCCCACAACTCTTGTGGCGCGGCGGAAGCGGTGAACGAAAATTTTCTTTGCATACAACATGCACTTAACCGAAGATCTTGTCTAAACCACAACTAGTAAACCCTAACTAGAGATCTTATCTACTATGTTAGGGATTATACCTTGATGATACGGTCCTTCGTGTCTTCTCTTGGATGCAACTCCTTTTCTCCTTTCTCCTCTTTTGGTGAACTCCTTGGCTCCTTTAGATGTTGCCGACGATTTCGATCTCCGGCCACCGAAGACCTAGATGATCCACCCGAGAGTTTTCGTGCAAGCTAGAAACTCTTCTCAAGAGTTTAACCGAGAGACCAAATTTGCTAGAAGAGGTCACTAGGATGATGTAGAGATAAGTGTATTGGATTAACTTGAAATCCTAAGCTTTGGATTCACATCTCATGTGAGGGTTTAAGCTAGGAAGAATGATAACCATCATTTTCTTTCTTTCTTCTTATACACTTGTTATGATACACTTATCATAATTTTTGTGTAGGATTGGAATGCCTTGATTTCACATCTCATATGAAGGTATTTATAAGAAGAAGGAGGAGGAAAGAATAAGTGAATTTCATGATTAAAAAGTTTAAGCATGATAAAAAGAAAATAGCACTAACTAAAGCATGTATTATGAAAGAAGTATCATGCTTTAATAGTACATCCACTTCAACAACCACATTATCATGCTTATAACATTTAATTTACACCTCACTAATTTATTTTCACAAAATAAATGATGTCATAATTATGTCATTATGAGGTGGCACCTTCTAGAAGGTATTCTTGTAACAATTACAAAAATACCCCTCCTCCGTATACCGTATACCGTATACTGTATACACGCATCCGAATTCCGAAAAATACGAATACAATTAATCCAATAATATAATACTGGTATCCGGCCAGTATTATTCTTCTGATTATTATTCCTGTAACAATTACACGAACATAATCGAAAACCTGCCGCAACACCTTACGGCTGCCGTAACAACTTACGGTCTCTTCATCTTTCGCCTGAACGAGGGAACCCTCTGTGTGGGACTATAAAGACTCGTCAGTACGCTGGCAATGGGTTTAACCACAAGCACGTCAGCGGCACTAGCTGTGCGTAACGGCTACCCAGGTACATAACGAAAAGGTGGCCGACGAGCGAACTCATCACAACCCTTACGAGCCTGTCAGCAACACTTACTGTACAGTCCGGTCTCTTCGTCTGATACGTCGCATATGAAGTCTAGGGGTGGTAAATGTCAGACCCCAGTAACTTCATAAGTCATGTTGATTTACGGCTCATAACAGGTCGAGGAACTACTGATAACACTTATCAGTAAACCTCGAGAACCCTGGCCAGGGATTTAGGTGTTATAGCCGATCAAACATAGCGCGACATCAACTCCCTATACCGGGAGAGACGAAACCCCTCCTATCGCTCACTGTCTCCATATGATTCGGGACTGTACCCAAAATCCACCTGTTTGCACGACTCAATAGAGCCGTGGTAGGGAGGAAATCAAAGTACAGTGGGAATCACACAAGACATTATGACGATCTCGGGTCTACAGACTAACCTGTACAAGTGTCGCCGGAGAACTGCTTTCTGACAATAGGTATATATACCATCTAGGAGTTCTCGGCGAGTCCTGTTCGGTGTACCCATTCTCCAATGAGCACCTGTGTACAATCTACGATGTCAAACATCAATGGTTGTGGAATCAACCATCGCCCCCCTGGGTCAAGAAACGTACACACTAGTCTAATCTGGTAATACCGATGCCCTGTCTCGATATACCCTCGACTAGGAACTATTAAAGGATATGCTTGCAGACTGTCCAGGTCCCACTAGTATGATCTCATCATAATCCCGGTAGTCAAGCATAGTCCTAAGGGCTTCATCAATACATCACATGTTAAGATGAAGATAAACCAGATAGCATACTATCATTTCGAGCAAAGATCGTTTTATTACATATATATATGCCTAGCATCCTATACAGTACAGGCCTCTAGGGCATACATATCTAACAAGAACACCCTGAGATACTACTGGAATACCTACCAGTAAATCTCCTGCCTTGGCCAAGGACTTCGTGTAATGGCTCTCCTAAACACAGCGCGACCTCACCCCCAATACCGGGAGAGACGAACCCCTGCAGATCCGCTCACTGCCTCCATGTGGCTCGGGACTGTACCCAACTAAAACCTGTTTGCACGTCTCCTTTGAGCGTGGTAGGGTAGTAATCAAAGTACAGTGGGAACTCACACGAGACAAATGACGATCCTCAGGTCGATGAACTAACCTGTACACATGTCACCAGGGAACTGCTATCTGACGTCAGGTATAAGACCAACTAGCATGTTCCCGGCGAGTCCTGTCCGGTGTACTTATAACCCAATGAGCACCTGTATACATCTTAGGTGAACCAACTGACACCAGTGGCTTGTGAGACCGGCCACCGCCCCTCGTCGGGGTCTCGACTGTATACACTAGTCTACTCTAGAGTATCAATGCCCTGTCTCGAAACTCCCATGACTAGGGACCTTTTAAGGATGTGCTTATAGACCCCAGCTCCCACGTATATGATCGCCCTCATACTGTTGGTAGTCAAGCAAGAATCCTAGGGGCTCTATCAACGTGCAATACTGACCTGTAAGGTCACCTAAAGCAGTACACGATGATAAAGGTAAACCAGATAGCATACTATCATCTTGAGTAAGACTGTCCTACCGGGATAGGTCCTCCCTCAATCATTGCAATCACGTGCCTGTGATCCAATAATTGACTCTGAGGGCACTATCTCCAACAATCTCCCACTTGCACTCAAGGCTAATTATTGCAATGTCGCATACTCACAGCCCGTGTAATACCGAACACCCAACTCCTCTACTGATCAGTCTCACAAAGCCCGTTTGCGAAACTGTTGCGTTCGAGGAATAGCCTCAGTGAGTGGATTCGCTTTGATGTTTCTTTTTATGTCTCTCTATATCTCAAGTAAGCAGAGAAAACCATCTCCCGAAATGAGCAATACCTGTCTTAGAATGTGTCTGGATGTCTGATGGGACCTAGCTCATAAATGAACTCCAAATCCAAACTTCTTAGACTGTATCGTCAACTAAACTTAATCAGTATCCTGCGCCATGCCTCCCTCGGTATTGCCTTGGACCACCTGTACAAAATACTGCCTCTCGTCAGAAGGAAAACTATAACTCTGACAACCTCCTTGTCGTCCAGGTCACCTTGGAAGCCTGGAATGATAACCGTCTCCCAAAAGAGGCTGTCATTATCATATCCCTAGAACATCCACTTATGTTCTAAAACTGCTTCCGACTGCTTCTCCAGGATTGGATCAATATCAACTTATTGCATCTACTGCAAAAACAACATCTGGTGTGGCACTTGACATCTCATGATTGACTCAATTGCCTAAGCAAGTGATCTGCCAATCATGCACATCCCTCTCCCCTTTAGTCTGTAAGACACCTTTAGAGAGGGTGACTCCATCACCTGCAGGTACACCACCGTGCCAGGAGTCGTCCATTCTAAATACTCTTGGAATGCTGTCTAAGTACTCTGATTGGGAAACCACCCAAATCTAGATCTAAAACTATAGATCTAGTAACCAGTATGTCTGATATAATGTCCAAGTCCTATATGGAGAAACCATTGTGTGACGACCAAAGTATAACCGATCGTAGTATAGGAATATCACTTCCTATTATGTGTATGTCATCCAAATACCATGACATCACACCCTACTACCTTCTCAACAGATCCATCCCCTATTCTGATGAAGTCAAACCTATGACTGTCACATCAGAAATAGATGATCTATCTCCGCTATATCTGCTTTAGTCTATAAATAGACATAAGCCCCTTGTCCACCAATGCTTCCGCTGCTCCCACTGACTACGACAACCCTCTGGCAGAGTCATATACACGTACACTTCTAAAGCTAGTTTAGAACGACGCTATACTCATCCTCCTGCCGGGTCTCGTATCCTGGAACAACAGCAATGGCCAGTGTGGGTAAACAAGAACCTCCCTGTCACCGTCCTTGAGGCTACCGGAGTACCCCTCGAGTGCCTGAGGTTACCCACCGTATCTGCGGAGTGGCCAATGGAATGTCAAACCGGATTGAATCTTTAGATTCCTTATCAAATCTTCAGTAATCGTTTGTGGTTCTAGAATCACTTCCAGTTCTACCATACTCCCACTACTGTTTTATGAAAAAATCCATTTTTATTAAAACTGTGGAGAGTCTAGAACAATATCGCTATTGATCTTTCAGATGGTAGAAAATCAACCCTCGTCATAGCCTGGGTCAACCCACAAACAGCCATTACAGAAACGTGCCTTGAGTCATCCAGAGTCTGGTTTTAAGCATAAGCCGGACAACTCCCCGTACCTTAACATCGTTAAGATATGAACTGTTCTATATCCAATATAGAACCAGAGGCACTGATTTAATTGAACCAGATTCAAATCATGCAGCTGTCCCCAGTGCATGTTAACTAAATGGAAAGAGGTCGATCAGCATTACTCAACATAGGAGCACTTCCAATTATGAGTAACCTGAAAGAGAAGCAAGTTCTCTTAATCATTACTATCAACTGAATACCCTACACAAGTATCTACATCTTTGATCACCTTGAAGAATCCCGATACTTGCAACACCTGGTTCTCTACTTTATTCATATACCTATAACTTCTCAAAATTCGGACCCTGTGTTTCCACGAAACACCTGTCTAAAAACTAGAGAAGTCATAAGTAAACCGAATATAGTACGAGGACCATCCCCTCTGTCCTAATGGACACTGGACAACATACAATACTCTGTATAAGTCCCTTGAGTCTAATAACTCACTCCCTGTGTGTTGCAGGTTGAAAACTGTACTTATGGTTAAGAAGAATTACACCGCTGTTTAATGCTCCTTACCTAACCATCCACTGATATAGGTAAATGTCGTAGACATAATTTCAAAAAGGTATATCTCACTCTATAAAAATAGACGTACAGATATATCAATTTGAAATTGGTGCATGACAGCGGATATTCAAAACCAAATATTTGTCGTCCGGCAAACAACCCAGGTGACTTCCTCAAATATCACCGATTACAGCGAATCCCGATATAATGAGGATGATCACCTAATTCCCAATAACTTACTCCCACTCATCATCTGTAAAACTATACAGATGTGAGAATCATACCTGGTAAATACATACCCTGGAGTAAGTATCTAATCGGGAAATCAGTTTTCCTTTAACAGTACATAGTGAAACTGAAACATTGAAATGTTTCGATGGGGTATCCTGGTATTCCTAGTAATGCCTCTTCCATTATCTAGATTCACAACTGTAACCGTGCAATTCTTTGCCATCTTTCCAAATCTCTTTATATGTCTTTAGTCATTACCTTCTGTACACCCCTTTAGGCCAAATGGTTTTCTTCCTTCCCTACCGTTCGGCACCAGCCTATGGTTTGGAAGAAGACTATCCAATAAGCATAATGGGTGTACTGTCCTAATCCTAGGAGCACTCGCAATGCGAGAGAAGGTGAAGATAAAAGAAAACCGAATAAACCTTATTCCTATTTCTCCTGAACCATAATCCATCCCCGAACTGGAACAAGTTCCTTTCGAGTTCGTATATAACCATACGATGGAGTATCCAATAAACTGTGGATCTTCGTAGTGATACGGAGTGTTCTGGAGAAATACAAAGGTGATTTAGGATTGTCGAAGAAATACTTGGTTTGGTCGTGAATAGCAGTCGCATTTTACTTTGCCCTCTTACTAATCCTTTGATATGTCTTTACTTAATACCTTCTGTACACCATCGTTAGGCTAATTGGTTTTCTTCATTCCCTACCGGTCGGCACCTGCCTATGGTTTGGAAGAAGACTATCCAATTTGCGTAATAGGTGTACTGTCTCCTAAACCAAGAAGCATTCGCAACCCGAGAGAAGGTAAAATGAAAAGACAACTGAATAGTCCTATCCGTTTTCTCCAGAACCGGAAACCATCCTCGAATAAATTCCTTCGAGTTCGTATATAACCATACGATGGTTTTGTCCAATGGAAGTGTAGTAATACGGGGTGTCCTGGAGAAAAGGGTAAAAGTAGGAGTGGTAATGAGGTTTGCAATTCTGACAATCCAAAAGCCGGTGTTTAAGAAGGTTCGGTTAATTTTGGTCACTGAGTCATAGTCTTAGGGTCGGGTCATGGTCGCTGCCAAAGAGAGAGAGAAAAGAAACACTCAGCGTGCACTCTAACCTAGATCAGAATGGTTACCAATTTATCTAATCTGGAAACCTCCCACTGCAACGTCAAATTCTCCTCCAAACCTGAAAGAAGAATTAGTCGGGATCACCCGAGGAGTAAACCAACTCATCAGTGGGAATCGGGATCCAACTATCATCGCATGATAACGTGACGGAATCCGCTCACGTCATCACACTCCAGAAGGTATGCGCATATCTGGCAAGTTTCAGTTTCTTTAGAAACTCCCGATGTAGATTTCTGCCCCATGCTCTTATGACCTTGACTTTGGCCAACATATCATAAGTCACATGTCAAGTTTTACCCGTCATTCTCCAGGTTAATTTGAGCCCACCCGTACATACCCTTGACTTTGGCCAAAATAGTAGTACGACTGCCCCAAACCAACGCATCTATCTATGCTGCATATGAATACCCAATAGCTACCAATCACCGTGCCTTGACTTTGGCCAACATACACAGCTTGAATACTATTGACCACCCATATGAAACGACGGAGGGCTACGAATGGTTTCTGGCGAAAACCTTTAACGTAATGAACTTGATATAATTGAAGGAACCGGATAGCTTTTAAAATATAGCGACGAAAACCTTTGCTAAAGAGGTCACTCCCGATGAAGGGATCTCGGCTCTTTCCCCGTAGAATGAGGTGCAGGATATTCCAACTGAATACCACGGTGCAAAGCAAAAGTAATCGGCTATAGTGAAGTTATTGCCCTGACGCTAACTTTTTGTCCAAGGGGTCACTCCCGGTGAAGGGATCTCGGCCCTTGCCTCGTCGACTGAGGAGCAGGATATTCCAACTGAATACCACGATGCAAAACAAAAGAGAACGTCCTTGCAATAACAGCTTTTTGAAAAATGTTCCAACAACATCAGAATAGGTTTGTTTTTAACTTGCATTGATCCGAATCAACGCAGTCCCATCAATTGATCACACCAATAAAGAACGAAAATAATGATGTACGTATATGCCATCCGCATTCGCCACTGGGTCTCGTCATTACCCGTTAGGTTACTTAACTAATGACAGAGCGGGGACTGGACTTAGTGCGGATGCAAAACATATACAACATCTACTAGTATATATATATATCAATATATAATATTTTCGCTCAAGGCGTGATAAAATGCAACATCACAGAAATGTACAGCATCACAGAACAATACAGATATCTGGGATCCCCGGGTTTCACAGAGCCGCTACTGAAACCCGACGTTCCCCTGGTCGTGTGGATAGCCTGTGCAATGAAATCCTAGACCCCTACGGGCGCGGCAAGTTACCCGCCAAAACCTGAAGCGAGGCAGCCCCCTTCAGCAACGTGAATGGACCACCCAGCACTTCACGGAATCCGGTAACTTGGGCACCCCTCCTGGGTCAACCTGTACCCCCTACGAGTGCGGCGAATAGCCCGCCAATTCTAGAGTAAAGCCCCCTCCGTCTCAATGCCATGAGATGCGGGCTTATTGCCCTCTAGAACCCGGCTATCCGTGCACCCCACCTTGGGGTAATCCTAGTACAGAAAGTAAAATATACATACAACGGGTACATCGACCTCGACCTGGTCGTGCCCCAAAAGAATAATATACAGACAGGCAGTGACGGCAGTCAACATGTCGGACGCTCGCCCCGCAATATCAAATGTACATAATACACCCAAATCTGTACTACCATTGCATCCGGGCTATCCCCCACGACCAATCCGCAACATCACAGCAATACACAGAACATCAACATGAATGTCACGTTAGCAAATCCGTCTAACCAGGCTATAGCAGTTAGACAGGATTTACCGATCGGGTGACATTCACGGTCGCAGATATAATGTAAATACTGTGAACTAATGTGTTTAAAATATTCGATCGATCAAATTTACTCAAGTGGGCCCCAAGGACTACTGTAGAACTCACAGAAAATCTGGGCCCAAAAAGAATATTCCAAAACCCCTATTTTCAAGTCTAAAGAGCTCTGTACAAAATTGGTGCAGTGAGGGCACTGTACGGCGGCGGAACTGCGGCCTAAAGGGGGGTTTGGCCGCGGTTCCGCGGTGGTCCTACAGTATCACTTTACCAATTCTTCACAGAAGTCTTAACTTTTCCTGCACATTCTTCTGCAACACACCGAAAAAATTTTCGAGCCAAAAAAAATTCGACAGAAACCTGATGCCTTGAAAACGCGGATTTTGGAATTTTTGTTCGATCGGAAATGTAAACACATTAGACAAAGCTAGACTAGGTTAATGGCAAGGCTCTGATACTACTGTAAGTGCACGGTGGCGCCCCGGCCGTCAATCCGACGCCGGAATGCGGAAGCGATGATTTACTTTAACTTTTCAAACCGGCACCATCGCGCACTATAAACCCGGATCGTGCCATTAATCTAGTCCTAGCTAACAAGAGAAAGGATAGAGAGATATACCGAGCGATCCGTGTCCTTCGGTCTTCTCGTCGTCGTCCCGATCTTCCCGCGGAATCTCCGGTCTCCACCACGTCGCCGGAAGGGCACCACATCGCCGGCTTCTTTTACGGGCTCCCACCTCTGGACCGAGGCAACTCGGGCCCGAAGCTGGCGAGTCGACATGCCCAAGATTTGCTGTAGAATACGTGTAGTGCTCTATCTCATTTGGAGTTGTAGGAAGTTGCCTTTTGAGATGGTGGAGGAATGGAGTTTTGGAGATGGAGCTAAATGGATTTTGTGCAATACAAATGAACAAAAATCCCTACCCAAATTTTTGGGACAGCCCCTATACATGACCGGCCTTAGCTTGGGGATGGAATGAGAGGAGAGTGAGAGAGTAACAAAGGAATGAGTGTTAGCCAATAATCAAGGAGAGAGAAAAAGGTTATCATGAGAAATAATCATCACATAACAAACCCTCACTCCAAAACAACCATGATCACATCCAAAGTCAAGCAATCATGGAGTCAAGAAATTCAAGAGATGGTGCAACCATCATGACACTATAATGTGCAAAGACAACCCTCCAAAATGCTTATTTGCACAAATGCAAATAAGCCCTCCACCACCAATCTTCAGCCAATGAAAGATACAAAGAAATATGGTTGAACGGAAAACAAACTGGAAACTCCAAAAAACTGATCCCGTAATAAATTACAGGAAAACCCCGCTACTGTATATACATACCCACATTTGTATTCCGACCGAAATATAAATGCAATGAGACAAAATCTACACTATACAATACTAGCATCCGGCTTAAACCAAAGCCTGCTAGTATTATCCGTCCGATCCTGATCCGTGCAATACCGCACGTATCTGATCGAACCCTGCCATATCTCCATACGGCCTCTGGTACTAACCGTCCGATCCTGATCCGTGCAATACCGCACGCATCTGATCGAACCCTGCCATATCTCCATACGGCCTCTACAACGTTTCGCCCGAAAACTTGAGCAAATGATCTGTGGGTGACTCTAAAGACTCGTCAATACTATGGCTGTGGATTTAACCACTAGCACGTCAGAGGCATTAGCCATACGTGACGGGCTACCAGCTATTGACCAAAAGGGACGTCAATGAGCGAACTCATCCTGACACCCTACTGAGCATGTCAGTGACAATATCCGTACAGTCCGGTCCGTTCATCTATGAGCATCGCATGGCGGGCCTAGGGGTTTGTTAAAAGTCAGACCCCCAAAAGCGGTACAAGTCATGTCGGAATATAGCCCAGAACACCCTGAGATACTACTGGAATACCTACCAGTAAATCTCCTGCCTTGGCCAAGGACTTCGTGTAATGGCTCTCCTAGACACAGCGCGACCTCACCCCCAATACCGGGAGAGACGAACCCCTGCAGTTCCGTTCACTGCCTACATGTGGCTCGGGACTGTACCCAACTAAAACCTGTTTGCACGTCTCCTTTGAGCGTGGTAGGGTAGTAATCAAAGTACAGTGGAAACTCATACGAGACAAATGACGATCCTCAGGTCGATGAACTAACCTGTATACATGTCACCAGGGAACTGCTATCTGACGTCAGGTATAAGACCAACTAGCATGTTCCTGGCGAGTCCTGTCCGGTGTACTCATAACCCAATGAGCACCTGTATACATCTTAGGTGAACCAACTGACACCAGTGGCTTGTGAGACCGGCCACCGCCCCTCGTCGGGGTCTCGACTGTATACACTAGTCTACTCTGGAGTATCGATGCCCTGTCTCGAAACTCCCACAACTAGGGACCTTTTAAGGATGTGCTTATAGACCCCAGCTCCCACGTATATGATCGCCCTCATACTGCTGGTAGTCAAGCAAGAATCCTAGGGGCTCTATCAACGTGCAATAGTGACCTGTAAGGTCACCTAAAGCAGTACACGATGATAAAGGTAAACCAGATAGCATACTATCATCTTGAGTAAGACTGTCCTACTGGGATAGGTCCTCCCTCAATCATTGCAATCCCGTGCCTGTGATCCAATAATTGACTCTGAGGGCACTATCTCCAACAAGAGTGACTGTCAGAGTTATAGTTTTCCCTCTAACGAGGGGCAGTAGTTTGGACAGGTGGTCCAAGTGGATACTGAGGGAGGCATAGCGCAGGATACTGATTGAGTTCAGTTGACGATACAGTCTAGGAAGTTTGGATTTGGAGTTCATTTATGAACTAGGTGTTGGAGATAGTGCCCTCAGAGTCAATTATTAGGTCACAGGTACGTGATTGCAATGATTGATGGAGGACCAATCCCGGTAGGACAGTCTTACTCGAGATGATAGTATGCTATCTGGTTTACCTTTATCATCGTGTACTGCTTTAAGTGACCTGACAAGTCGCTATTACACGTTGGTAGAGCCCCTAGGATTCTTGCTTGACCACCAGCAGTATGAGGGCGATCATATAAGTAGGAGCTGGGGTCTATAAGCATATCCTTAAATGGTCCCTAGTCGTGTGAGTTTCGAGACAGGGCATCGATACTCCCGAATAGACTAGTGTATACAGTCGAGACCCCGACGAGGGGCGGTGGCTGGTCTCACAAGCCATTGGTGTCAGTTGGATCACCTAAGATGTATACAGGTGCTCATTGGGTTATGAGTACACCGGACAGGACTCGCCGGGGAACATGCTAGTTGGTCATATACCAGACGTCAGATGGCAGTTCCCTGGTGACATGTGTACAGGTTAGTTCATCGACCTGGGGATCGTCATTTGTCTTGTGTGAGTTCCCACTGTACTTTGATTACTACCCTACCACGGCTCAAAGGAGTCGTGCAAACAGGTTTTAGTTGGGTACAGTCTCGAGCCACATGGAGGCAGTGAGCGTATCTTCAGGGGTTCGTCTCTCCCGGTATTGGGGGTGAGGTCGTGCTGTGTCTAGGAGAGCCATTACACGAAGCCCTCGGCCGAGGCAATGAGATTTACTGGTAGGTATTCCAGTAGTATCTCAGGGTGTTCTGGGCTACACTCCGACACGACTTGTACCGCTTTTGGGGGTCTGACTTTTACCAACCCCCTAGGCCCGCCATGCGATGCTCATAGACGAACGGACCGAACTGTACGGATATTGTCACTGACAGGCTCAGTAGGGTTGTCAGGCTGAGTTCGCTCACAGACGTCCCTTTTAGTCAATACCTGGTAGCCCGTTACGTATTGGCTTATACCTCTGACATGCTAGTGGTTAAATCCACAACCAAGGTGTTGACGAGTCTTTAGGGTCCCCCACATTCAGTTACTCAGCTTTCGGGCGAAAGGTTGTAGAGGCCGTATGGAGATATGGCAAGGTCCGATCAGATACGTGCGGTATTGCACGGATCAGGATCGGACAGTTTGTACTACAGGCCGTATGGATATATGGCAGGGTTCGATCAGATACGTGCGGTATTGCACGGATCAGGATCGAACGGATATTACTAGCCGGCTTTGGTTTAAGCCGGATCCTAGTATAGTACAGTGTAGATTTTGTCTCATTGCATTTGTATTTCGGTCGGAATACAAATGCGGGTGTGTATGCACAGTATCGGGGTTTTCCTGTAATTTATTACGGGACCAGTTTTCTGGAGTTGCCAGTTTGCTTTCCGTTTCGGCCGATATCCATTGTTCCGTTCATTGGCCGAAGATTGGTGGAGGAGGGCTTATTTGCATTGTTGCAAATAAGTGGTTGTGGAGGGGGTCTTTGCATTTTTGTTTTATCATGATGGTTTTCATGATGAGCACCATCACTTGACTTTCCTTTTCATGATTGCTTGACTTTGGATGTCATCATGGTTGTTGATGATGATGAGGAGTGAGGTTGGTGGAGTGTAGTTTTGTTTGAGTGATCATTTCCTTTTGCATGATAGACTTCTCTCTCTCTCCCTTGTATTATTGGATGGCCTCTCATTTCTCACTCTCCATTCATTCCTCCCCTCACCAAGTTGGCCGGCCACTTGATATATGGGCTGTCCAAATTTTTGGATGAAAAATGGTTGTTCATTTCATGCACCAAAATTCTCCAAGCTCCTCCACATACTTCTTGTTTTGATCCCTCCATCAAAAGGCAATTCCGATAACCCCAAATGAGACACAAGCCTCTACATTATATTCTACAGTAAATCTTGGGCACGTCGAGTAGCCGGCTTCGTGCCCGAGTTGCCTCGGCATTGAGGTGGGAGCCCGTAAAAGAAGTAGGCGATGTGGTGCACTTCCGGCGACGAGGAGGAGACGGGACATTCCGCAGGAGATTGGGACGACGACGAGAAGACCGGAGGACTTGGATCGTCGGTATATCTCTTTGCCATCTTATAGTTAGCTAGGACTAATTAATGGTTCGATCCGGGTATTAGTGCGCGGCGGTTTGCCAGTTCAAGAAAAATTAAAGTTTATCACCGCTTCTGCATTTGGCCGTCGGATTGACGACCGGGGCGCCGTCGTGCACTTACAGTGGTATCAGAGCCTCGCCATTAACTTAGTCTAGCTTGTTTTAATGTGTTTGCATTTTAGATCAATCAAAAATCCCAAAACCGCATTTTTGCCCGCATCAGTTTTCTGTTGAAATTTTTTGGTCTCCAAAAAATTTTTCAGGTTGTATAAAATTGATGTACTGGAGATTATAAGGCTACTGTAGAAATTCGACAAAGTAATTCGATAGTTGGAGCGCGGAACCGCGGCCAAACCCCTTTTTGGGCCGCGGTTCCGCCGCACTATGATAAGAACACTCTGTCAATTTTCTCCAGTGGGCTTCTGGGGTGAAAATTGGGGTTTTGGAATATTAATATTGGGCCCAGAATTTCCTGATCTGCTACAGTATTGCTTGGGGGCCCACTTGTTAAAATTTGATTGATCGGATATTTTAAACACATTATTTCACAGTATTTACATTATATCTGCGACCGTGAATGTCACTTGATCGGTAAATCCGGTCTAACTGCTATAGCCCGGTTAGACGGATTTGCGAACGTGACTTTCACGTTGATGTTCTGTTTTTGCTGTGATGTTGCGGATCGGTCGTGGGGATAGCCTGGATGCAATGCTAGTACAGTTTTGTTGTATTATGTACATTTGATATTGCGGGGAGAGCGTCCGACATGTGGACTGTCGTCACTGCCTGTTTGTATTATTATTTTGGGGCACGGCCAGGTTGCGGTCGATGTACCCGTTGTATGTATATTTTACTTTCTGTACTAGGATTGCCCCGCGGAGGGGTGCACGGTGAAAGGTTCCTAGACACCATAAAGAGGTCTCATGAGGCATCGGACATGCCATTTCAAAATTTTTGGTGCCGAGAAACCCTAGACTACGGATCGTCGCTAGAATTTTAGGCGAAAAGAAAAGCTAGTTAACACTTAACTACTAGGATACGGAAATTACAACCTTTGTAGATCCGGATATCCACCTCCACGGCTCCGCAACGAAGTCTTCTCGCTGTACATCATGAATCCTAGACTCCTCCGTCGGCTTCATCGGGAAAACAAGCGGAATAGGTCGTCGGCTTTGTGTCAAAGACGATCTACGTCGAGGTTGCACAAACTCAAGCTCCGACTTCACAAACTTGTGAAACTTGTGAAGTAAACACCCAAAACAACTTGGCAAGAGGTAGAGGGTGAAGAAATAGGAGGTGGGTTCACTTTAGAATTGGATTTATCTCACTAGATCTCAAGTTGCCATTGTTGTAGCAAGCTTGAAGAAGAAGAAGAAGATGAGCTCAAGAAAAGAATATGATAAGTCTTATGATAAAAATAAATTTTAAATCAAATACTTATCATAACTTGAACTAGGGTTAAGTGTAGAGAATTAACCATGGTCACTTGGATGGGTTAGGGTTAAGCATGAAGATAAGGATGGTTAGCAAAGTCAAAGCTTCATGAAGCTTCAATATAAAACAAACTTAGCCACCATTCTTATCATAACTCATTTCAAATAAATAAATAAACAAATAAATAAATAAATGAATATGCAAAACCCTAATTATCAAATTAACCATGGATTAATTCTATAAACTTAACTAAATGATCAAGTATCATCAAACATGATACAAAAAAGTGCACGAAAGCATATCACATATACAATGTGCATCAAGTGAGAAAAATCCGTTTAAAGTGAACCAATACTAGTTAATGCAAAGTAATATATCAAATATATAATTATACATTAAATCATTAAATCAACACTTGATTCAATGATCCGGTCATGTCGCACATAACCGACTAGTATTCAATGCATCGATTTATCGAATCAATGATTCGATAACTAGGTCATATCGAATATAACCATTCGAAACATATATCGCGAGAATGAAATGCGGTATCACATACACGCATTATTCTCGGTCCTGCACATATCTCATATGCGCTCCTATTTCGTTTCGCTTGAGCCAGGAAACCTCTGTGTAGGACTCTAAAGACTCGTCAATACGCCGGTAGCAGATGATGATCATATCAAGCACCCACAAGCCGCAAGCGGTCTGCTAAACGTAACGGCCACCCGGGTATTGAGCGATCAGAAGATCGACGAGCTAGCCCGCTCACACTCCTGTGAATCCGACCAGTAACACTTACCATACAGTCCAGTCTCTTCGTCTGATATGTCGCATATCAAGTCTAGGGGTGGTAAACGTCAGACCCCAATAACCCGATAAGTCGTGCCGATGTGAGGCTCGTAACGGGTCGAGAACCTACTGGTAACACTTACCAGCAAATCTCTGATCAGCCCTGGCCAGGGACTTCCCTGTTACGGCCAATCGAGCACTGCGCAACATCAACCCCCAATACCGGGAGAGACGAAACCCCTCCTATCGCTCATTGCCTCCATGTGACTCGGGACTGTACCCAAAGACCACCGTTTTGCACGCCCTCATGGACGTGGTAAGGTGGAGATCAAAGCACAGTGGGAATCACACAAGACTCCATGACGATCTCGGGTCTACAGACTAACCTGTACAAGTGTCACCTGAGAAATGCCATCTGACGTGAGGTATAATACCATCTGGGTGTTCTCGGCGAGTCCGTCCAGTGTACCCAGTCTCTACTGAGCACCCGTATACCATCTCTGATGTCAAACACCAATGGATATGGGATCATCCATCGCCCATCACATGGGTCGAGAAGCGTAAACGCTAGTCTACTCTGGTATATCGATGCCCCGTCTCGATACACCCACGACTAGGGACCTTGAAGGATGTACTTATGGACTACCATGTCCCCACTAGTATGATCTGCATCATAGTCCAGGTAGTCAAGTACAAATCCTAAGGGCTTTACCAACATGTAACTATAAGACAGTATAAAGAGACTAGTGTACATGTTAAGATAAAGAGCAACCAGATAGCATACTATCATGTCGAGCAAGAAAGTCATCTCTATATATGTCCAAGCATCCAATATAATATACATAATCTGTACAATACTGGCCTCTAGGGCATACATACAACTAACAATCTCCCACTTGCACTAGGGCCAGCTGCTGTAGTATCTCATACCGAGCATCCCGAAGAGTCTCTCAAACTGTATCTGGGGAATGGCCTTCGTGAGTGGATCCGCCGTGTTTTTCTTCGTGTCAACTCTCCTGACCTCGATCTCCCGGCGATCAACTATCTCCCGGATCAGGTGATACCGCCTCAGAATATGCCTGGACCGCTGATGGGACCTGGGTTCCTTGGCCAAAGCCACCGCTCCATTGTTATCGCAATACAAAGGTATTGGACGCTCAATGGATGGAACCACACCAAGTTCAGTAATGAACTTCTTGATCCAAACAGCTTCTTTAGCAGCATCGTTGGCAGCGATGTATTCAGCCTCCATCGTCGAGTCTGCCACGGTTTCCTGCTTGGAACTCTTCCAGCTAACCGCCCCTCCGTAAAGGGTAAAGACAAAGCCCGACTGCGACTTAGAGTCGTCCTTATCACTCTGGAAGCTCGAATCGGTAAAGGACTCCACTTGGAGTTCTCCGTTACCATACACCAAGAACATATCTCTAGTCCTTCGCAAGTACTTGAGAATGCTCTTCACAGCTGTCCAGTGACTCTCTCCAGGATCAGCTTGATACCTGCTCACTACACTTAGTGAGTATGCTACATCGGGTCTGGTACACAGCATCGCATACATGATAGAGCCTACCGCCGAAGCGTAGGGTATCCCTTGCATGCGAGCTCTCTCCAAATCAGTCTTGGGAGACATCTCTTTGGAGAGAGTGACTCCAGAGATCGTGGGCAAGTTCCCACGCTTGGACTCTTCCATACTAAACCTCTTTAGTATGGTGTCAATGTACCTGGATTGGGACAATCCCAAAATCCGTTTGGATCTATCTCTATAGATCCTAATTCCCAATATGCAGGAGGCATCACCAAGATCTTTCATTGAGAATCTTTGTGATAAGAAGAGCTTGACCGATTGCAGCATAGGAATATCATTTCCTATCAAGAGTATGTCGTCCACGTACAATACGAGGAAGACAACCTTACTCTCTGCCACCTTCTTGTAGATACAAGGTTCATCTGGATTTTTGACGAAATCAAACTCTTTGATAACGACGTCAAAGCAGATGTTCCAACTCCGCGATGCTTGCTTTAATCCATAAATGGATTTAAGCAGCTTGCACACCTTCCCGCTGCTCCCACTGTCTACGAAGCCCTCTGGCTGAGTCATGTACACGCACTCTTCTAAATCACCATTTAGAAAGGCGGTCTTAACATCCATTTGCCAGATTTCGTAGTCATGAAAGGCAGCAATGGCAAGCATGATTCGGATGGATTTAAGCATAGCCACTGGAGAAAAGGTCTCGTCATAGTCCACACCTGGTCTTTGACGAAAACCCTTTGCTACAAGTCTAGCTTTGAAAGTCTCCACTTTCCCATCTACACCAAGTTTCTTCTTAAAGATCCACTTGCTCCCAATGGGTTTTACCCCTTCAGGAGCAACTTCCAAAGTCCATACTTTGTTGGTGTACATGGAATCCATCTCGGACCGCATAACATCCAGCCATTTCACTGAGTCCCCACTCGTGATGGCCTGCTCGAAGCTAGTTGGGTCATCATCCTCCATGATGCAATCCTCACTACCACCATCAATGAGAAAACCATAGTATCTCTCAGGTTGGCGAGGAACCCTACTAGATCGGCGGAGAGGCTGAGGTTCATTGGGAGCTACTGAATCCTCTGGTTCCACTAAATCTTCAGTTATAGTTTGTGTTTCTGGAACTTCTTCCAGTTCTACCTCAGAGCCACTAATCTCTTTTGCAAGAAATTCCTTTTCTAAAAAGGTGGCATGTTGAGCAACAAACACCTTTTGTTGTTCACTGTGGTAGAATAGATATCCATACGAATTGCTTGGATATCCTACAAACTTACAAAGAACTGATCGTGCCTCGAGTTTGTCCGGGTTTTGCTTTTTAACATAAGCCGGACAACCCCATATCTTAACTCTTTTAAGAGATGGTCTCTTTCCATTCCATATCTCATATGGAGTGGTAGGCACAGATTTAGTTAGAACTCTATTCAATAGGTATATGGCTGTCTCCAGCGCATATCCCCAGAAGGAAATAGGTAACTCAGCTGTGCTCATCATAGAGCGCACCATATCTAATAGGGTGCGGTTCCTCCGCTCCGATACACCGTTGTGCTGTGGTGTATATGGAGGAGTTAGCTGAGAGAGAATCCCATTCTCTTTTAGGAAGTCCAGGAATTCATTGCTCAAGTATTCCCCTCCTCGATCAGATCGTAGGATTTTAATACTTTTTCCGGTTTGGTTCTCGACTTCTTGTTTATATTCTCTAAATTTCTCAAAAGCTTCTGATTTGTGTTTCATCAGGAACACATATCCGAATCTAGAGAGATCGTCAGTGAATGTAATGAAGTACGAAGAACCATCCATGGCATGTGTAGACATGGGACCGCATACATCACTATGTATCAGTCCTAAGAGTTCGGTAACTCTTTCTCCGTGTCCCGTAAACGGAGTCTTGGTCATCTTGCCTTTGAGACATGACTGGCAAGTGTCATAGGATGAAAATTCAAACGGATTTAAATATCCATCCTTATGCAACTTAGCCAGTCGTGTCGCATTGATGTGACCCAGTCTACAATGCCACAAGAAGGATTCGTTGAGTTCAGAACTCTTCCTCTTGTGTGTGTTTGTTATGCTGAGGACTGTTGATTGGTTTAGAACATAAATGCCATTGCACAACGTGCCTGATCCAACCAACTTTTGGTTATGGAAAATGTTCATAACATTGTCCTGTAATACAAAATTATATCCCTCTTTACTTAATAAAGAAACTGATATAATGTTGCATATCAGGTTCGGCATGTAATAGAATTCGTTCAGAACCAATGTATTACCAGTTGGTAATACAAGGTGATATTCCCCGACAGTCTTAGCTGCAACAATTGCACCATTTCCGACTCTAATGTCTTTATCACCTTCTCCAAGTTCTCTACCTTTCCTAAGCCCATGTAACTGATTACATATATGGGATCCTGACCCGGTATCCAATACCCAGGACGTAGAGCAAATGGAGAAACAGTTCTCAGTAACGAACACACCCGAAGAAAATGCATCATCATGTACTTTCTTCATTCGGGTGGCATGGGAATCCTGGTATTCCCCTATATCCTGTTCAGTCCTATAACTCTTATAGGAAAGAACGGAACCAACGTTCCCCAGCACAGTATAACATGCGGGTTCGGTCAATACATCCATTTTATTATCTTTATTAAGGCATGAAATGGTCGCTACCTGGAGAGAGAGAGAAGAAAACACTTTAGCGTAAGCTCGTGCAAGATCAGATTGGTTATTATCTTATCTAATCAGGATGGCTCCCACTGCTTTTTATCAAATATTCCTCCAAACCCTAAAAGGAAAGACTAGCCGGGATTAATTACACACTACAAGTTCGCCAATCTTTCAGCCAGGCCAGTGTCGGTACTTTGAGGGAGGTCCCCCGTGCTTTCGCACGAACCTAATTACTGTAAACCTCGTTTTCCCAGAGGCGTAACCTCGTTAACACCTTTCTAGACACCTACTTGATCGGCTAATTGTAATGTATAAAACTCTCCCAGGAGTAACTCTTACTCGCAGTGGGTATCGGGATCCAACTATCTCATAGAAGGTATGCAATCTCATTGCAAATTTCAACACTTGAAATTCCCGATAATATTTTGCCCCTAGCAACTTATGACCTTGGCTAAGGTCAACAAATCATAAGCGCTAGTCAAGTTCAACCCGTCATTTCCTGATTGAATCAAACCCACCCGTACGACCCTTGGCTAAGGTCAACAAAGTCGCACGACTGCCCTAACTCAATCACATCTCATGTTTTAGCAGATAAATACTAATTAGCTACCGTACACCACGCCTTGGCTAAGGTCAACAAACGCAGCACGAATACTAACTAGTCTCTATCTGAAATGACGGAGGGCTACGCAGGTTTTTCTGAAAACCTAGAGCGTAATGAACTTGATATCGTTGTAGAATCAAATGAAGTTTTGAAATGGAGTGATTTTGAGGCTTTTCTAGTTTTGCTAAAGGAGTCATTCCCGGTGAAGGGATCTCGGTCCTTTCCTCGTCGAATGAGGTGCGGGATATATCATATATATCGTTGTGCAAAGCAAAAACGCAAAAGCAGTCAAAAAGCAAACCGAGTGTGTAGCATCTGCCAGTTATTGCTAAAGGAGTCACTCCCGGTGAAGGGATCTCGGTCCTTTCCTCATCGAATAAGGTGCAGGGTATATCATATATACCGCTATGCAAAGCAAGAACTGTAGCTACCTGTTTTATTTAAAATCTGATTCTACAACATCTTAGGTTTCTTTCCTTTCATTAATCACATTAATGAAGTCCCATCATTTAAATACCTAAACATCGCAGATAGATATGACGTACACTTATGCCATCCGCATTCGCCTCGATGTCCCCTCGTGCACCGTTAGGTTAGGTAACTAACGACAGAGCAGGGCAGGGCTAGCGCGGGTGTAAAACATAAGTAACGTCTATATAATATATCATATATACTATATACTATATCCATCACAGAATCACAACACAGATATCGCAGCAGAAGAAACATATGAAATATTGGATATACTAGGACGTCCGTGTTTTCAATACGAGCCAGTATAAAACACGGATTCCACGGTCGTGATGAATAGCCAATCCCACACCCCTAGACCCCTACGAGAGCGGCAAGCAACCCTGCCAATTCTAGGGTTAGGAGACCCGGACTCGACTCCTCGAGTTGGTCTCCCACTGGACCCCAGAACCCGGTTACTTGTGCTCCCCTCCTTGGGTCTATCCTAATGCGGAAAAGTAAATAATATACAAAGGGTGACAACTTCCGCTACCTGGAAGCGCCCCAAATGAAAGAATATTACATACAAGTTTTTATACATGAATGAAAATGAAAAACACTCATCTCACATAAAAAACCCCGGCTATTCAAACACGACGATCCAATATAACATATCCAGCAACACATAACATCACATGTCATCAACGTAAGTAAGTATGCATACCCCAATTGTCGTTGATGTATAGCAACGAAACCGGCGATATGAACATACTACACTTACGGTCACAGAAAAGAAAGTGTAAAACTACAACAATTGGAATCCGCAATCTCTTTAGACATCGCATGCCTAACAGATATAAATCCCGCATTTTAGTCTCATTATCGAAAACTCTTTTCAATATCATATGGGACTAAATTGCTAGATTTATAACATTCATTTGGTTATCTCATAACTCCTTGTGAATTCCAATTATTGTATCCAATTCCGGACAAATAGAATATATTAAACTTTCCGATCGAACATTCGAACACCCAAGTTTTCCCGACACCGATCAACACATGAAATAGGTTCAAAGACATTCACTTCATGCCTCAGTACCAACGGTCCAGCCGTAGAAGGGTCAAGCCAACGCCTCACATGTGGCACGCCGTACTGCCCCAAACCCGAAGGTTCAAAGGGCTGTTCAAGACGGTCACATAATCGAGTTAAGGTTTGTTGTCTTCTAGAGGGACCATCGCGTTACTTGCACTACTTCGAACGCCTTTTAACCACAGAAAAATCCAACACTTGGAATTTTTCCGGCAGGGGAAAAGTTGGGTATTTGTATCCGGTCAAACTTTTTAACATATTCTACAGTTATCTGGAAAAACACTTAGACAAAGTTTGATATTCCGATCGAATCGTCGATTCCCAATATAACCCCAGAGCACTCAACCCTTAAATCAATTTAAAAATACCCAGAAAACTCACCAGAATTTATCAGGAATTGCAATGCAAAAATAATGGGATGACGTCACCTTTTAGCCGCTGAACCGCCGCCTAAGCAGTGCTTAGGCCGCGGTTCCGCGGCTTTATTTACTGTTCAGGTGAAATTTTTTGCATCGGAATTCTTATAATTCTTTTCTGAATTTTTTGAGCATTTTTAATATCAAAAAATCCCAGTTTTCAGAAAAAATCCAGAGAGCTCTAAAATTCTAGGGTTTCGGGTTGGTTCGGACTTCAAACTCCGTCTAGATTTCGCCTAAGGCTCTAGCTAGGCTCTGATACCAGTGAAAGGTTCCTAGACACCATAAAGAGGTCTCATGAGGCATCGGACATGCCATTTCAAAATTTTTGGTGCCGAGAAACCCTAGACTACGGATCGTCGCTAGAATTTTAGGCGAAAAGAAAAGCTAGTTAACACTTAACTACTAGGATACGGAAATTTCAACCTTTGTAGATCCAGATATCCACCTCCACGGCTCCGCAACGAAGTCTTCTCGCTGTACATCATGAATCCTAGACTCCTCCATCGGCTTCATCGGGAAAACAAGCGGAATAGGTCGTCGGCTTTGTGTCAAAGACGATCTACGTCGAGGTTGCACAAACTCAAGCTCCGACTTCACAAACTTGTGAAACTTGTGAAGTAAACACCCAAAACAACTTGGCAAGAGGTAGAGGGTGAAGAAATAGGAGGTGGGTTCACTTTAGAATTGGATTTATCTCACTAGATCTCAAGTTGCCATTGTTGTAGCAAGCTTGAAGAAGAAGAAGAAGATGAGCTCAAGAAAAGAATATGATAAGTCTTATGATAAAAATAAATTTTAAATCAAATACTTATCATAACTTGAACTAGGGTTAAGTGTAGAGAATTAACCATGGTCACTTGGATGGGTTAGGGTTAAGCATGAAGATAAGGATGGTTAGCAAAGTCAAAGCTTCATGAAGCTTCAATATAAAACAAACTTAGCCACCATTCTTATCATAACTCATTTCAAATAAATAAATAAATAAATAAATAAATAAATGAATATGCAAAACCCTAATTATCAAATTAACCATGGATTAATTCTATAAACTTAACTAAATGATCAAGTATCATCAAACATGATACAAAAAAGTGCACGAAAGCATATCACATACACAATGTGCATCAAGTGAGAAAAATCCGTTTAAAGTGAACCAATACTAGTTAATGCAAAGTAATATATCAAATATATAATTATACATTAAATCATTAAATCAACACTTGATTCAATGATCCGGTCATGTCGCACATAACCGACTAGTATTCAATGCATCGATTTATCGAATCAATGATTCGATAACTAGGTCATATCGAATATAACCATTCGAAACATATATCGCGAGAATGAAATGTGGTATCACATACACGCATTATTCTCGGTCCTGCACATATCTCATATGCGCTCCTATTTCGTTTCGCTTGAGCCAGGAAACCTCTGTGTAGGACTCTAAAGACTCGTCAATACGCCGGTAGCAGATGATGATCATATCAAGCACCCACAAGCCGCAAGCGGTCTGCTAAACGTAACGGCCACCCGGGTATTGAGCGATCAGAAGATCGACGAGCTAGCCCGCTCACACTCCTGCGAATCCGACCAGTAACACTTACCATACAGTCCAGTCTCTTCGTCTGATATGTCGCATATCAAGTCTAGGGGTGGTAAACGTCAGACCCCAATAACCCGATAAGTCGTGCCGATGTGAGGCTCATAACGGGTCGAGAAACTACTGGTAACACTTACCAGCAAATCTCTGATCAGCCCTGGCCAGGGACTTCCCTGTTACGGCCAATCGAGCACTGCGCAACATCAACCCCCAATACCGGGAGAGACGAAACCCCTCCTATCGCTCATTGCCTCCATGTGACTCGGGACTGTACCCAAAGACCACCGTTTTGCACGCCCTCATGGACGTGGTAAGGTGGAGATCAAAGCACAGTGGGAATCACACAAGACTCCATGACGATCTCGGGTCTACAGACTAACCTGTACAAGTGTCACCTGAGAACTGCCATCTGACGTGAGGTATAATACCATCTGGGAGTTCTCGGGGAGTCCGTCCAGTGTACCCAGTCTCCACTGAGCACCCGTATACCATCTCTGATGTCAAACACCAATGGATATGGGATCATCCATCGCCCATCACATGGGTCGAGAAGCGTATACGCTAGTCTACTCTGGTATATCGATGCCCCGTCTCGATACACCCACGACTAGGGACCTTGAAGGATGTACTTATGGACTACCATGTCCCCACTAGTATGATCTGCATCATAGTCCAGGTAGTCAAGTACAAATCCTAAGGGCTTTACCAACATGTAACTATAAGACAGTATAAAGAGACTAGTGTACATGTTAAGATAAAGAGCAACCAGATAGCATACTATCATGTCGAGCAAGAAAGTCATCTCTATATATGTCCAAGCATCCAATAGAATATACATAATCTGTACAATACTGGCCTCTAGGGCATACATACAACTAACACACGGATAGCCGGATTCTGGAGGGCAACAAGCCCGCATCTCATGGCATTGAGACGGAGGGGGCTTCACTCTAGGATTGGCGGGCTATTCGCCGCACTCGTAGGGGGTACAGGTTGACCCAGGAGGGGTGCCCAAGTTACCGGATTCCGTGAAGTGCTGGGTGGTTCATTCACGGTGCTGAAGGGGGCTGCCTCGCTTCAGGTTTTGGCGGGTGACTTGCCGCGCCCGTAGGGGTCTAGGATTTCATTGCACAGGCTATCCACACGACCAGGGGAACGTCGGGTTTCAGTAGTGGCTCTGTGAAACCCGGGGATCCCAGATATCTGTATTGTTTCTGTGATGCTGTACATTTCTGTGATGTTGCGTTTTATTCACGCCTTAAGCGAATATAATATATTGGTATATATATTAGTAGATGTTGTATATGTTTTGCATCCGCGCTGGTCCAGTCCCCGCTCTGTCGTTAGTTAGCTAACCTAACGGGTAATGACGGGACCCAGTGGCGAATGCGGATGGCATATACGTACATCAGTATATTTTCGTTCTTTTTGGTGTGATCAATTGATGGGACTGCGTTGATTCGGATCAATGCAGGTTAAAAACAAACCTAATCTGATGTTGTTGGAACACTTTTCAAAAAGCTGTTATTGCAAGGACGTTCACTTTTGTTTTGCATCGTGGTATTCAGTTGGAATATCCTGCTTCTCAGTCGACGAGGCAAGGGCCGAGATCCCTTCACCGGGAGTGACCCCTTGGACAAAAAGTTTGCGTCAGGGCAATGACTTCACTATAGCCGATTACTTTTTCTTTGCACCGTGGTATTCAGTTGGAATATCCTGCACCTCATTCTACGGGGAAAGAGCCGAGATCCCTTCACCGGGAGTGACCTCTTTAGCAACGGTTTTCGTCACTATATTTTTAAAAGCTATCAGTTCCTTCAACGATATCAAGTTCATTACGTTAAAGGTTTTCGCCAGAAACCATTCGTAGCCCTCCGTCATTTCAGTTAAATATTCGGTAGTATTCAAGCTATGTATTTTGACCTCACGCCAAGGCATAGTGATTGGTAGCTGCCGGGTATTTATCTGTTGCATAGATAGATGCGTTGGTTTGGGACAGTCGTACTACTATTTTGGCCTACGTCAAGGGTATGTACGGGTGGGTTCAAATTAACCTGGATAATGATGGGCAGAACTTGACATGTGACTTATGATATTTTGACCTCACGCCAAGGTCATAAGAGCATGGGGCAAAAATCTCATCGGGAGTTTCAAAAGAACTGAAACTTGCCAGATATGCGCATACCTTCTGGAGTGTGATGACGTGAGCGGATTCCGTCACGTTATCATGCGGTGATAGTTGGATCCCGATTCCCACTGATGAGTTAGTTTACTCCTCGGGTGACCCCGACTAATTCTTCTTTCAGGTTTGGAGGAGAATTTGACGGTACAGTGGGAGGTTTCCAGATTAGATAAATTGGTAACCATTCTGATCTAGGTTAGAGTGCACGCTGAGTGTTTCTTTTCTCTCTCTTTTTGGCAGCGACCATTGACCCGACCCTAAGACTATGACTCAGTGACTAAGTTGACCGAACCTTCTTAACACTGGCTTTTGGATTGTCAGAGTTGCAAACCTCATTGCCACTCCTACTTTTACCCTTTTCTCCAGGACACCCCGTATTACTACGAACGTCCACTTCCATTGGACAAAACCATCGTATGGTTAGATACGAACTCGAAAGAATTTATTCGAGGATGGTTTCCGATTCTGGAGAAAACGGATAGGATTATTCAGTTGTCTTTTCCTTTTTACCTTCTCTCAAGTTGCGAGTACTCCTTGGTTTAGGAGATAGTACACCTATTACGCAAATTGGATAGTCTTCTTCCAAACCATAGGCAGGTGCCGACCGGTAGGGAATGAAGAAAACCAATTAGCCTAACGATGGTGTACAGAAGGTATTAAGTTCAGACAAAGCAAGGGATTAGTAAGAGGGCAAAGTAAATTGCAACAGATATTCACGACCAAACCAAGTATCTCTTCGCCAATCCTAAATCACCTTTGTATTTCTCCAGAACACTCCGTATCACTACGAAGATCCACAGTTTATTGGATACTCCATCGTATGGTTATATACGAACTCGAAAGGAACTTGTTCCAGTTCGGGGATGGATTCTGGTCCAGGAGAAATAGGAATAAGGTTTATTCAGTTGTCTTTTATCTTCACCTTCTCTCGCATTGCGAGTGCTCCTAGGATTAGGACAGTACACCCATTATGCTTATTGGATAGTCTTCTTCCAAACCATAGGCTGGTGCCGAACGGTAGGGAAGGAAGAAAACCAATTGGCCTAAAGGAGTGTGCAGAAGGTAAAGACTAAAGACATAAGAAGGGATTTGGAGAGGTGGCAAAGAATTATACGGTTACAGTCGTGAATATGGAAGAGGCATTACTAGGAATACCGGGATACCCCATCGAAACATTTCGATGTTTCAGATTCACTGTGTAATGTTAAAAGAAAACTGATTTCCCGATTAGATACTTACTCCAGGGTATGTATTTACCAGGTTTGATTCTCACATCTGTATGGTTTTACAGATGATGAGTGGGAGTAAGTTATTGGGAATTGGGTGATTATCCTCATTATATCGGGATTCGTTGTAATCGGTGATATTTGAGGAGATCACCTGGGCTATTTGCCGGTCGGCAAATATTTGATTTTGAATATCCGCTGTTATGCACCTATTTCAAATTGATATATCTGTACGTCTATTTTCATAGAGTGAGATATACCTTTCTGAAATTATGTCTACGACATTTACCTATATCAGTGGATGGTTAGGTAAGGAGCATTGAACAGCGGTGTAATTCTTCTTAACCATAAGTACAGTTTTCAACCTACGACACACAGTGAATGAGTTATCAGACTCAAGGGACTTATACAGAGTATTGTATATTGTCCAGGGTCCATCAGGACAGAGGGGTTGGTCCTCGTACTATATTCGGTTTACTTATGACTTCTCTAGTTTTTAGACAGGTGTTTCGCGGAAACACAGGGTCCAAATTTTGAGAAGTTATAGGTATTTGAATAGAGTAGAGAACCAGGTATAGCAAGTATCGGGATTCTTCAAAGAGATCGAAGATGTAGATACTTGTGTTTGGTATTCAGTTGATAGTAATGATAAAGAGATCTTGCTTCTCTTTCGGGTTACTCATGATTGGAAGCATTCCTAAGTTGAGTAACGCTGATCGGCCTTCTTCCATTTAGTTGACATGCACTGGGGACAGCTGCATGATTTGAATCTGGTTCAATTAAATCAGTGCCTCTGTTTCTATATTGGATATAGAACAGTTCATATCTTAACGATGTTAAGGTACGGGGAGTTGTCCGGCTTATGCTTAAAACCAGACACTGGACAACTCAAGGCACGTTTCTGTAATGGCTGTTTGTGGGTTGACCCAGGCTATGACGCGGGTTGACTTTCTACCATCTGGAAGATCAATAGAGATATTGTTCTAGACTCGCCACAGTTTTATTAAAAATAGATTTTTTCAGAAAAACAGTAGTGGGAGTATGGTAGAACTGGAAGTGATTCCAGAACCACAAACGATTACCGAAGATTTGATAAGGAACCTAAAGATTCAATCTGGATTGACATTCCATTGGACACTCCGCAGATAAGGTGGGTATCTTTAGGCACCCGAGAGGTACTACGATAGCCTCAAGGACGGTGACAGGGAAGTTCTTGTTTACCCACAATTACCATTGCTGTTGTTCCAGGCTGCGAGACCCGGCAGGAGGATGAGTATAGCGTCGTTCTATACTAGTTTTAGAAGTGTACGTCTATATGACTCTGCCAGAGGGTTGTCGTAGTCAGTGGGAGCAGCGGAAGCATTGGTGGAAAGGAAGCTTATGTCTATTTATAGACTAAAGCAGATGTAGCGGAGATAGATCATCTATTTCTGACGTGACAGTCATAGGTTTGACTTCATCAGAATAGGGGATGGATCTGTTGAGAAGGTAGTAGGGTGTGATGTCATGGTATTTGGATGACATACACAGAGTGGGAAGTGATATTCCTATACTACGATCGGTTAAACTTTGGTCGTCACACAGTGGTTTCTCCACAAAGGAAATGGATTTTGTATCAGACATATTGGTTACTAGATCTATGGTTTTAGATCTATATTTGGGTGGTTTCCCAATCAGGGTACTTGACAGCATTCTAAGAGTATTTAGAATGGACGACTCCTGGCACGGTAGTATACCTGCAGAAGATGGAGTCACCCTCTCCAAAGGTGTCTTACAGACTAAAGTGGAGAGGGATGTGCATGATTGGCAGATCACTTGCTCAGGCAATTGAGTCAATCATGAGATGTCAAGTACCACACCAGATGTTGTTCTTGCACTAGATGCAATAAGTTGATATTGACCTGATCCTGGAGAAACAGTCGGAAGCAGTTTTAGAGCATAAGTGGATGTTCTAGGGATATGATAACGACAGCCTTATTCGGGAGACAGTTATCATTCCAGGCTTCCAAGGTGACATAGACGACAAGGAAGTTGTCAGAGTTATAGTTTTTCCTTCTGACGAGGGGCAGTATTTTGGACAGGTGGTCCAAGGCAATACTGAGGGAGGCATGGCGCAGGATACTGATTAAGTTCAGTTGACGATACAGTCTAAGAAGTTTGGATTTGGAGTTCATTTATGAGCTATGTCCCATCAGACATCCAGACACATTCTAAGACAGGTATTGCTCATTTCGGGAGATGGGTTTCTCCGCGAACTTGAGATATAGAGAGACATAGAAAGAGACTACAAAGCGGATCCACTCACTAAGGCTATTCCTCGAACGCAATAGTTTCGCAAACGAGCTTTGTGAGACTGACTAGTAGAGGAGTTGGGTGCTCGGTATCACACAGGCTGTGAGTATGCGACATCGCAATAATTAGCCTTGAGTGCAAGTGGGAGATTGTTGGAGATAGTGCCCTCAGAGTCAATTATTAGGTCACAGGTACGTGATTGCAATGATTGATGGAGGACCTATCCCGGTAGGACAGTCTTACTCGAGATGATAGTATGCTATCTGGTTTACCTTTATCATCGTGTACTGCTTTAAGTGACCTGACAAGTCGCTATTACACGTTGGTAGAGCCCCTAGGATTCTTGCTTTACCACCAGCAGTATGAGGGCGATCATATAAGTGGGAGCTGGGGTCTATAAGCATATCCTTAAATGGTCCCTAGTCGTGTGAGTTTCGAGACAGGGCATCGATACTCCCGAGTAGACTAGTGTATACAGTCGAGACCCCGACGAGGGGCGGTGGCCGGTCTCACAAGCCATTGGTGTCAGTTGGATCACCTAAGATGTATACAGGTGCTCATTGGGTTATGAGTACACCGGACAGGACTTGCCGGGAACATGCTAGTTGGTCATATACCAGACGTCAGATGGCAGTTCCCTGGTGACATGTGTACAGGTTAGTTCATCGACCTGGGGATCGTCATTTGTCTTGTGTGAGTTCCCACTGTACTTTGATTACTGCCCTACCACGGCTCAAAGGAGTCGTGCAAACAGGTTTTAGTTGGGTACAGTCCCGAGCCACATGGAGGCAGTGAGCGTATCTTCAGGGGTTCGTCTCTCCCGGTATTGGGGGTGAGGTCGTGCTGTGTCTAGGAGAGCCATTACACGAAGCCTTCGGCCGAGGCAAGGAGATTTACTGGTAGGTATTCCAGTAGTATCTCAGGGTGTTCTGGGCTACACTCCGACACGACTTGTACCGCTTTTGGGGGTCTGACTTTTACCAACCCCCTAGGCCCGCCATGCGATGCTCATAGACGAACGGACCGGACTGTACGGATATTGTCACTGACAGGCTCAGTAGGGTTGTCAGGCTGAGTTCGCTCACAGACGTCCCTTTTAGTCAATACCTGGTAGCCCGTTACGTATTGGCTTATACCTCTGACGTGCTAGTGGTTAAATCCACAACCAAGGTGTTGACGAGTCTTTAGGGTCCCCCACATTCAGTTACTCAGCTTTCGGGCGAAAGGTTGTAGAGGCCGTATGGAGATATGGCAAGGTCCGATCAGATACGTGCGGTATTGCACGGATCAGGATCGGACAGTTTGTACTACAGGCCGTATGGATATATGGCAGGGTTCGATCAGATACGTGCGGTATTGCACGGATCAGGATCGAACGGATATTACTAGCCGGCTTTGGTTTAAGCCGGATCCTAGTATAGTACAGTGTAGATTTTGTCTCATTGCATTTGTATTTCGGTCGGAATACAAATGCGGGTGTGTATGCACAGTATCGGGGTTTTCCTGTAATTTATTACGGGACCAGTTTTCTGGAGTTGCCAGTTTGCTTTCCGTTTCGGCCGATATCCATTGTTCCGTTCATTGGCCGAAGATTGGTGGAGGAGGGCTTATTTGCATTGTTGCAAATAAGTGGTTGTGGAGGGGGTCTTTGCATTTTTGTTTTATCATGATGGTTTTCATGATGAGCACCATCACTTGACTTTCCTTTTCATGATTGCTTGACTTTGGATGTCATCATGGTTGTTGATGATGATGAGGAGTGAGGTTGGTGGAGTGTAGTTTTGTTTGAGTGATCATTTCCTTTTGCATGATAGACTTCTCTCTCTCTCCCTTGTATTATTGGATGGCCTCTCATTTCTCACTCTCCATTCATTCCTCCCCTCACCAAGTTGGCCGGCCACTTGATATATGGGCTGTCCAAATTTTTGGATGAAAAATGGTTGTTCATTTCATGCACCAAAATTCTCCAAGCTCCTCTACATACTTCTTGTTTTGATCCCTCCACCAAAAGGCAATTCCGATAACCCCAAATGAGACACAAGCCTCTACATTATATTCTACAGTAAATCTTGGGCACGTCGAGTAGCCGGCTTCGTGCCCGAGTTGCCTCGGCATTGAGGTGGGAGCCCGTAAAAGAAGTAGGCGATGTGGTGCACTTCCGGCGACGAGGAGGAGACGGGACATTCCGCAGGAGATTGGGACGACGACGAGAAGACCGGAGGACTTGGATCGTCGGTATATCTCTTTGCCATCTTATAGTTAGCTAGGACTAATTAATGGTTCGATCCGGGTATTAGTGCGTGGCGGTTTGCCAGTTCAAGAAAAATTAAAGTTTATCACCGCTTCCGCATTTGGCCGTCGGATTGACGACCGGGGCGCCGCCGTGCACTTACACTAGGTCCCATCAGATATCCAGACATATTCTAAGACATGTATTGCTCATTTCGGGAGATTGCTTTCTCTGCGAACTTGAGATAAAGAGAGACATAGAAAGAAACATCATGGCAGATCCACTCACTTAGGCTAATCCTCGAACGCAATAGTTTCACAAACGGGCTTTGTGAGACTGATCAGTAGAGGAGTTGGGTGTTCAGTATCACACGGGCTATGAGTATGCGACATCGCAATAATTTGCCTTGAGTGCAAGTGGGAGATTGTTGGATATAGTGCCCTCAAAGTCAATTATTGGATCACAGGCACGTGATTGCAATGATTGAGGGAGGACCTATGCCGGTAGGACAGTCTTACTCAAGATGATAGTATGCTATCTGGTTTATCTTTATCATCGTGTACATGCTTTAGGTGATATTACATATCACTATTACACATTGATAGAGCCCTTAGGATTCTTGCTTGACTACCAGCAGTATGATGGCGAACATATACGTGAGATTTGGGTAGTCTATAAGCACATCCTTAAAGTGGTCCCTAGTTGTGGGAGTTTCGAGACTGGGCATCGATACTCTATTAGTAGACTAGTGTACACAGTCGAGACCCCGACGAGGGGCGGTGGCCGGTCTCACAAGCCATTGGTGTCAGTTGGTTCACTTAAGATGTATACAGGTGCTCATTAGGTTATGAGTACACCGGACAGGACTCGCCGGGAACATGCTAGTTGGTATTATACCTGACATCAGATAGCAGTTCCCTGGTGACATGTGTACAGGTTAGTTCATCGACCTGAGATCGTCATTTGTCTCGTGTGAGTTCCCACTGTGCTTTGATTACTACCCTACCACGGCTCAAAGGAGTCATGCAAACAGGTTTTAGTTGGGTACAGTCCCGAGCCACATGGAGGCAGTGAGCTGATCGGTAGGGGTTTCGTCTCTCCCGGTATTGGGGGTGAGATCGCGCTGTGTCTAGGAGAGCCATTACACGAAGTCCTTGGCCAAGGCAGGAGATTTACTGGTAGGTATTCTGGTAGTATCTCAGGGTGTTCTGGGCTACACTCCGACACGACTTGTACCGCTTTTGGGGGTCTGACTTTTACCAACCCCCTAGGCCCGACATGCGATGCACATAGACGAACGGACCGGACTGTACGGATATTGTCATTGACAGGCTCAGTAGGGTGTCAGGATGAGTTCGCTCATCGACCTCCCTTTTGTTCAATACCTGGTAACCCGTTACGTACGGCTAGTACCACTGACGTGCTAGTGGTTAAATCCACAGCCAAAGTATTGACGAGTCTTTAGAGTCCCCCACAGACAATTTCTCAAGTTTCAGGCGAAACTTTGTAGAGGCCGTATGATATTATGGCAGGGTTCGATAATATACGTGCAGTCGTGCACGGATCATGATCGGACGGATCATACTAGTAGGCTTTGGTTTAAGACGGATCCTTGTATTAGATTTGTTGGATTACTTTAGTCTCATCGCATTCGCATTCAGTCGGAATGCAGATGCAGGTATGTATATACAGGTGAGGGGTATCCTTACGATCCATCACGGGTTTACTTTAGATGTTGCCATATCTTTTTATTGTTGCAAACATTTGGATTAATGTTTGCTTATGGAAATTGTGAGTGGATATCATCATGAAGGGCATTAAATGTGACATGGACATGGGTAGTGACTTCTGGTCTTATTTTTTGAGCCATGTCATCTTTAGTGATTGATTATTGGGTGAGATTGTGATGGGAGGAGAGAGAAGGAAACCACAAATGAGTGGGGTTAGCTCTTGTGTTGATTCATTTCTAATTTACTCCCTCACATTATTATCTCACACAACAACAAGCTTCTTCTTCTTCTTCCTTCTCTAGCTTACATTTTCTCCTATGGCATCATCTTTAACCTCCACTCTACCCATCTCATGTGTTGAGAATCCTAGAGTGTCAAGAGACAAAGTTATCGCACACATTCTCTACATCACCTTGGACACGTCGGCTTGAAAACTTCATGTCCGAGTTGCTTCGGTTCGAAGCGGGAGCCCGTAAAAGGATTTCTAGACGTGGTGCCCTTCCGATGAGGAGATTGGAGATCGAGCGAGATCGAAGATGCCGCAAGGAGCTGAAGATGGTGGCTAAAGACCGAAGGACACGGATCGATCGGTATAGCCTTTCTAACCCTCTTTAGATTGCTAGTTTAATGTTAATGGTTCGATCCGGGATTAAAGTCTGCGTTAGCGCCAGTTTTAAGTTTATGAAAAGTTTTTGTTTCCGCATTTTGGCCTTGGATCGACGGCCAGGGCGCTACCGTAGACTTACACTTTGGCCTCGAAGACTTTGAACAAGCTTGTTTATTTCTCCGGGAGAACCCATACTAGAGTTCGGGAGATCGATACTCCCAGCGAAGGGACTACTACACGGAGCTTTAGAAGTGAAGGACCGGTCTACAAAGGTTGTATTCCTCATTCACTTAGTGTAATGGTAGATTACATGTTCATTTTGTCTATTTACTCTAGCTTGATCCTAGCTTAAGATTGATTAGCACCTTAGAATTTTTAATTTGGCATGGTAGTTGCTGTGAAAACCCAGTAGGGTGCTAAGGAATCCCAACATAAAGGCATCCCCAAGCGGGAGCTAGCTCTTCGCCAATTGGCGGACACAACCACAAATGCAATATAATATACAACGCCGAAGGGCGAGGATCAAAACTCAGAAAGAAAACGAGAGAAAAACCTTGATAATACAGCGCGCGACTCTAAGGTCGAAAGAATATACATACTGGTCTTCTAAGTTTATCAAAATATACAAGTCTGGTTGATGAAGTTTTACTAGATAAAACTGAATGTAAATAAAGTACAATGGTGGTCACGATGCATGTGAACCCACCTACCAATCAATCACCCAAAAGGAAGTAGTGTGCCAGCAAAGCCGCCAAGGAAACCTGTACGGCAAAACCTGCAAGAAACTGTGGCACAACGGGGGTGAGTTGCCAACTCATGAGTAGAAAACATCACCGAGCAGAAATCACATGTATGACTATATCCTAGGTCATACGATAATAATATCCTCAATATATAACCCTGAAACATCTACACATAAGTGTAATATCAAGTGCTCGTGTCAGTGCCTCAGGTAGCAGCATGTCACATATATGATGTATGAATGCAATATGAATGAAAAAAGAATACATCTTAAATAAGAAAACTGTTTTCTTTTCTTAGTGAGATTTCTGTATAAAAACCGATGTATCATCAATGAGATCACATAGAATCCATGTCAAGCATCGACACAAAACAGATATCCAAATATCTCAAATCTCGGGCTCCGGCAATCCGGACTGGCCCATATCATCAAATCTCACTATCTCGAGTTCTGCATGATCAGGATCGGCCCATATCCATCTCTCTCATAACTCCGAACGGTATCCTCCGGATATCCGTCGAGTTTCCATACAATCACCGATCGGTAGAGCTCCCCTGCCGGGCTCAACGCCTTTCTATACGATCTTCTTGCCCTGGGGTACCGCACCGGGTTCACCATGCACTCGCAGACGGTCCTTCCCCTACCTCGAATCGGGTGTATGATACCACTCGAGAACCGAGAAAACTCATGGTGGACATCTCAAATATCATATCATGAGAAAACCGCATATTTCTATCTTTTGAAATGAAAATAATTTTATAAAATTCTTGCGGTTTCTCCAAATCTAGAAATCTCATGGAAAATCCGAAATCCCATACTCGAGGGTAAATAACAGTGAAATACCGACATAAAGCCCCATAATATTGCATAACAAGGAATATATATATATATATATATATATGCATGGGTATCTAAATACAGATTACAATATCTAAACCAGCACAGTAATGATATATTAGAACTATCAGCTAGCAAGTTATGTCAATGAAATAATATTCTCTAAAGTGTACGTGACATGGCAATTACCGATGATGATGTGTGTGAGCTGGCAAGCAAGTGTTCGTAGTCATACGCATCATCGGTAATGGTGCTGGTGTCCTGACAACATAGGTTTATAATAATTAAAGAAAACGCAGGTATAAGCATGTAATGCGATATGAACAATACGAATAAACGGAGAATGAATAGTAATCACAATAATGAAGAATATACATGTGTATATACGCGTCATACAGTTTTGGCATTTGAAATTGCACGAATCGTGGTTTTTAGGATATAGGGGCTACGATGTTTTTTTAAGAAAGGTACATCCTTTGAAAATCCGTAATGTCCCCCTGGTTTCCCTTTGAAAATACTCACGATTCATTAGTTTCTGAAAATAGGTATGACTCGAGCCCAGTCTAACATCTACAAAGTAAATTACAGGACTAAACTAAAAGACAAAACGAAAAGGTAAGGAAATCCGTCTAAGTCTGAGTCGATATATCTAGTAGTCGGTGATCCCGTCTCAATAGCGTCACGTACGATAAAATATATATATATATATATATATATATATATATATATATATATATATATATAATACGACATCCTCGAGTCAAAAGTGCAGATCGATCATCATATTTATACTTCGTACGGTAAAATTCATCGTACGGCATCCCAAATCGGGGTATGGGTCAAATATCACATTTATCTCATTATTTATCTGGTATCATTATCATCATATCCTGAATTAGGGGTATTGATCTACAGTCTAGTACATTCCGATAACATCATACATATATCCACGTTTGTATGAAAAAACGTCGCCCAATGATCCACTCATATATCATGTCGTATATCATAAGACGACCCAATTCACATCACCGATCTCACGGTATCATGCCCAATCACATCAACTCATCTCCAAGTATCATATACTATCCTCACCATATATATATATATATATATATATATATATATATATATAGCAACACATCCACACACACACACATATATACATATACATATATCATATACACCAAAACATAACCCCGTGTGTGCGTGTGTGTGTGTGTGTGTGTGTGTATACACACCTTATTTTAGGGTTCGCGACTAAGAAACTCACTAACGACACTATCATCCAATTACACTAAAATTTAACCCATGATCTCCTAAAACCTTTCTTTAAAATTATACACGTCTCACGACACACACACACACACATATAAATATATAACATATCCTTGCTATACTACGAAACTGCGGGGGTGCTATACGCCGTCCATCTGACTTCCCCCGTAGATATATATCTACTAACCTTGATCCTTGCTTGCCGAAGTCGATATCGCCATGCTCCTCCTTGATATCCGAAGTCCATGCGAGAGTGCCTACATATATAACACATGGTATTGTAAAACGAAATCACGTACGAAAACTAAAACGGCACACGAAACGCACATAGGTTAAAACCTATGCTCTACGCATGCAAGAAGAACCAATAACCCTCGACATCGACGTACAAATGCCAATCGATTGAGACAAAACACAAACACCCAAGTTCAAATCATTAAAAGTCACAAAACCCAAACAACAACTCAAGAAAACACCTCCAGATTTTGTTTCGGATGAAATTAGCCAATTCTGCACATATGGTAGGTCTAATTTGCCTAAAATGAAGCCATGGACCAAGTACGAGGTGATTCCACCGTACCAAGGCCGAAATTTGCAGCCAAAAATGAATAATTGGTGGCCAGGTTAAGGAGATATGGTCTCGGGTCTTGTGAACAGCTTCTAGGTCGCCTGCATGACTCTCTGTAATCGCTAAATATTTTTCAGGTCCCCCGGGTCATAGCGGATCTCTATAACACATCACAATTTCCACAAATTTTCAATATCGGGATTCTAAGTTCATGTCTCGGGGTTCTATTCTCTAGTTTAGATCACAATACTACCACTACAGGGGTTGTAGTCACTAATTACACCTCAATACACAATCAAAATTTAAGAATCCCCCTTAACTTGATCTTGGAATTTTCAAACCTCACTAAACCTCACTTAATCACTTCTAAACTAAAATAGATGTTAAAGGAAATGAAATACTACTCTAGTGGTGAAACAATTACCTCATTTGGCAACTCAAGAATTTTCTTGAGTTGCCCCAAGTGCTCAAAATCCAAACTTTCTTGGTTCCCCATGCTTGCAGTGAGCTTGTGCATGATTTTAGTGAAGGGAATGCATGGTTTCGATGTAGAAATGGAGTTGTGGTGAGGAGGTAGAGGAGTGGGGAGTGAGAGGGCATCCATGAGAGAAAGGATAGAAAATAAAATGATGAGATGATAAAGTGAGGGAAATGGCAAGGTCAAAGGAACCCCTCACCCTCTTTCTTTCTTGCCCATACTTCTTTGTTTATTCTTTTTCCTTTATCTTTTCTTTTCTTTTTAACACCCAAAAACAATTAAAACCCTATATACATATAAAAGAAAACAAGATTCCATGGTTCAAAAATGAAACAAGTTTTGTTGCATGTCATGATGCAAAAATCAAGCTTAATGCAAGATTAGCGAAAATTAATCGATTTTAGCATTAACATAGAATAAAATTATATAAAAATTCTAAGAATGCTTTATTTTTATAATCTCTTTCAAAAACAATAATTAACATAAATTTCCAAATATTTCTCAATTTATCGGTATTTAATAATACCATAACCTTTAAAGAGAATCTCCGCCCATTAAAATATTCATAATAATTATTATTTAATTATCTAAATTCCCAAAAATAATATTTTATTTTCCTGAAATGTTACAGGGAGGTACGCCCATTGTTCAGGAGCAGATTGATCCACCTTCGCTTGATCGTATTACTAAGCTAGAGGCCGGTATGTAGGATTTGCGCCAGATGATGGGATCATTAGTCGAGGCCAGTAGAGCGCAGTGACAGGAGGTTATCCCACCTGTTGCGGGCATCGCGATGGTGCCTACTGTTCAGGCAGTTGTACCTGCAGCTATAGAGGTGATCACTGTATCGTTATCCGAGTTCATGAGGCTGAAGCCTTCGGTTTTCACTGGCACTGATGCAGCGGAGGATCCGCAGTCATTTATCGATCTGATGGCCAGGATATATCGTTCGCTGAGATGCTCCGACGCGAGATGGGTAGAGTTCGCTAGTTTCCGTCTGGAAGGTCTTTCCCAGAAGTGGTGCGAGTCCTTAGAGAGGGGCAGAGCCGCAGGTCTTTCTCCTATGACCTGGGATGAGTTCGTGACGGTGTTTCTTGACTATTTCTTCTAAAGAGCTTCAGGGATGCTCGAGCAAGCAGTTTCGAGTCATTACGCCAGACTCCGGGTATGACAGTGGCAGAGTATGATGTGCAGTTTACCGAGCTATCTGTGTATGCTCCGTATTTGGTAGCTACTGAGGAGATGCGGATCAAGAGGTTTGTTCGAGGCTTGCTTACCCAGTTGTTCCTCGCTATCAGCGCACAGCATTGTGATACCTATGCAGCAGCAGTGGATGCAGCCCTATTAGTCGAGGAGCGTCTTGCCGAGACTTCGGTAGTTCCAGAACCGAAGAGGGCTCGTACTGGTACATCAGAATGGAGACAGATGCTTAGACGTCACGAAAGATTTAGTTCAGGTACGGGGAGTACTAGAGGCTTGGGACGAGGCCGGTTGTTTAGCTCTTATCCCCAAGAGGGTCAGCAAGCATCATTTGGATGTTTCCGGTGCGAGATTTTCTATCATCGTGTTCGAGATTGTACTGAGCCATGCGAGGAAGAGGCAGCCGTATCGCATGTCACCATACCACCTTTTCCACCTCAGAGAGCGTTTCCTCTTGCGCCGGTTGTTGCTCCGCGTCAAACTTATACACAGAGAGGTCGTGGTCGCGGAGGGTTTGTTCAGAGAGGACGGGGTGACAGAGGCAGGGTTCAGCCAGTTACAGGTAGAGGGCAGGCACGGGTATTTTCTTTGACTCATCAGGACACGCAGGCGTTTAATGCAGTGGTTTTAGGTACTCTTTCAGTATGTTCTTTTGATGCACACGTGTTATTTGATCCGGGATCTACGCACTCGTATGTTTCTACACACTTCATGCCGAGATTGGGCTGAGTGTCGTGTTTGCTAGATCAGCCGCTTGTTGTGACCACACCTATTGGCGAGTCGTTTGTTGCGCGACACGTGTTTCGGTCGTGTGCAGTTCGGATTGGAGACAGAGAGTTGTCCGTCAACTTGATCCTTCTTGAGATGTTGGACTTCGAAGTTCTCCTGGGCATGGAATGGTTAGCTACGTGCTATGCGTCCGTGGACATCCGCGAGAAGACAGTTAGGTTATGTTTTCCTGGCAATTCGGTTCTTGTTGTGCAGGGGGACCGTGGTGCCTCCCCTCACAGTTTGGTTTCAGCCCTTTGTGCTAGTCGGCTTTTGAGGAGGGGATGTCGGGGATTCTTAGCTTTCATTCATGATACCGGAGCCACAGTAGATTCGTTGGACCGGGTTCCTATCGTGCGAGAGTTTCCCGATATCTTTCCCGATGAGTTGCCTGGATTGCCGCCAGAGCGTGGGATAGAGTTTTGCATTGATCTGGTTTCCGGCACGGGGCCTATTTCTATACCGCCTTACCGGATAGCCCCAACTGAGCTTAAGGAGCTTAAGGATCAGCTGCAACAGTTGCTTGATAGGGGACATGTACGTCCGAGTGTTTCGCCGTAGGGAGCTCCTATTCTGTTCGTCAAGAAGAAGGACGACAGTTTGAGGTTGTGCATTGATTATTGTCAATTGAACCGAGCGACGGTGCAGAATAAGTATCCTTTACCTCGCATTGATGATTTGTTTGATCAGCTCCAGGGTGCGGGACAATTTACTAAGATTGATTTGAGATCAGGTTATCATCAGTTGCGGGTTCGGAATGATGACGTTCCGAAGACTGCTTTCCGTACGCGCTACGGGCATTATGAGTTTTTGGTGATGTCGATCGGACTCACCAATTCCCCAGCAGCATTCATGGATTTGATGAACTGGATTTTCAGTCCGTTCCTCGACCGGTTTATTATCATGTTTATTGATGCCATTCTGGTTTATTCCAAGAGTTATGGGGAGCATGAGCAGCACTTGAGGATTGTGTTGCAGACATTGAGAGAGCATCAACTGTTTGCTAAATTCTCGAAGTGTGCCTTCTGGATTGATAGTGTTGACTTCATTGGTCATGTGGTTATGGGATCTGGTATTCATGTGTACATGAGGAAGATCGAGGACGTACAGCTTTGGCCCAGACCTTTATCAGTGACAGAGGTTGGCAGCATTTTAGGCTTAGCCGGTTACTACCGCCGTTTCATGATGGAATTCTCGAGTATCGCTGCACCACTGACCGGACTGACCGGGAAGGGGGCTCCTTTTCTTTGGACTGAGGCATGTGAACAGAGTTTTCAGCAGTTGAAGACTCGGTTGACGACTGCACCAGTTTTATCTTTGCCTTCTGGATCGGGCGGCTTTTTCGTTTACTATGATGCTTCGCGAGTGGGGCTCAGTTGTGTTTTGATGCATCATGATAGAGTTATCGCTTATGCTTCCCGGCAGTTGAAGAAGCACGAGCAGAATTATCCCACTCATGATCTTGAGATGGCCGCGGTGGTCTTGGCGCTTAAGATTTGGAGACACTAATTGTACGGAGAGTCGTGCCAGATTTTCACAGACCACCAGAGCTTAAAGTACATATTCCAGCAGCGGGATCTGAATTTGAGGCAACGCTGTTGGATGGAGCTTATGAAGGATTATGATTGTGAGATCTTTTATCACCCGGTCAAGGCGAATGTGGTAGCCGATGCTTTGAGTCGTAGGCCCGGGGTAGCTTGTCTCAGTTGAGCGTAGTTCAGATACAGTATTCTGCAAATTGGCAGGTCTTGTGCGACAGCAGAGTACAGTTTGAGTTCACTTCCACTGGGGGACAGCTTGCTCATGTCTACGCCCGCCCACTTCTATCAGATCGTATTCATGAGGCACAGCCTGCCGATGCCCGTTTGTCTGATATTCGTGAGCATGTTTAGCAGGGTAGAGATTCGGGGTTCTTGATTGATGAACAGGGTGTGCTGCATTTTGGGACTCGTTTTTGTGTACCTGATACCGATGGGTTGAGGCACGAGATCCTAGAGCAGGCACATCAGTCAGCTTTTAGTGTTCACCCAGGTTCCACCAAGATGTACCGTGACTTGAGAGATATCTACTGGTGGGCAGGGCTGAGGAGCGATGTTTCGAATTTTATTTCGAGGTGCCTGACTTGTCAGCAAGTCAAGGCTGAGCATCAGAGGCCGGCAGGAGAGTTACAGCCTTTACCCGTTCCGGAGTGGAAATGGGAGCAGATTTCCATGGACTTCGTTATGGGTCTACACTGGTCTAGTCGAGGGTATGACTCCATTTGGGTGATTGTAGACCGGTTGACGAAAGTGGCTCACTTCCTTCCAGTGAAGACCACTTTCGGTTATGCTCAGTATGCCCAGTTGTACATTGATGAGATTGTGCGTTTGCATGGAGTTCCTTCATGCATTGTATCCGATAGAGGCACCCAGTTTACTAGCCGTCTTTGGCAGAAGCTTCAGGAAGCCTTGGGTATCCGTTTGAGCTTTAGCACCGCTTTCCATCCGCAGACCGATGGTCAGTCAGAGCGGACTATACAGACTCTGGAGGATATGCTGCGCGCCTGCGTTCTTGATTTTGGTGGCAATTGGGATCGTCACTTTCCGTTGATAGAGTTCTCCTACAATAACAGTTATCAGGAGACGATTCAGATGGCACCTTTTAAGGCTTTGTATGGTAGGAAGTGTCGACAGTCTATTGGACCGAACTCAGCGAGAGCAGGATTTTGGGATCCCAGCTAGTTCAAGAGACTACGGAGAAGATCCAGTTGATTCAGGATAGGATGAGAGCAGCCCAGTGCAGACAGAAGTCTAATGCCGACCATCGTCGTCGCAGGCTTGAGTTCGCAGTGGGGGATCATGTATTCCTACGGATTTCTCCGATGAAGGGCGTGATGAGATTTGGGAATAAAAGAAAGCTCAGTCCCAGATTTGTAGGTACTTTCGAGATCCTTGAGCGAGTTGGTACCTTTGCCTACCGTTTGGCTCTTCCACCCAGTTTTCTGGATGTTCACCCCGTATTCCATGTGTTGATACTTTGCAGATACCTTCATGACCCTTCTCACATGATTCAGCACCAGACCGTTCAGCTAGAGCACGATCTTTCGTTCATCGAGCAGCCAGTAGTGATATTGGATCGGCAGGTGAAGAAACTTCGGTCAAAGGTCTTGTCATCTGTGAAGGTTCTTTGGCGTAGCCCGAATGATGAAGAAGTCACTTGGGAGGCCGAGAGCGAGGCGCAGAAGAAATTCCCTCATCTCTTTGAAGGTACGCATAGTAAGGCTTTTAAATTCGGGGACGAATTTCTTTTAGGGGGGAAGATTGTAACACCTTAGGATGCGATTAGTGTTAATTAAGCGATAATGCGGATTTTTAGTAAAATGTTTACCAAAATAGTTTTCAAATATTTTGTAAAAATTAATAAATATTTTATTAATATTTATTTCGAGCTTGCACACATATGTGCATGTTAACCTAGGGTTAATTGGGGGGTTAACCATGCTTAAGTACCCATGGCACCTTAACCCCATTTTTATTAAGTCTTATGTATTATTTAAATTAATTAGTTTTCAAATTTTAAATTAAAAAGGGGTTTTATATTATGTTGACTTGAGAGAGAGGAAGAGAGAGAGGGGGCATCATGAGGCATGGCAATCATGCCATGCATTAAATGAAGAGAGAGAGGAAGGCATGGCTCCTCTAAACTCACCCCTCATTCCCAAACCCCTCACCCTCATGCATACACCCTCATCCCTCACTCTCACTCTCACTCTCAGTTGTTTTCTCCTTCTCATATTTTCCTTCACCTCATTCACTCCCTCACCCCCCTCAACTGAAACCTTAACCCCACCCTTATAAACCCACACAAATCTCCACCAAACTCCATCAAAACCCTTCTCAGGCCAAGATCAAGCTACTAGAATCACTTGGGGCATGGAAAGCTAGGGTTTTGGAGCAAGTTTGGTTAGGTAATGACTCTCTACTGTTAATTAGGTTCTTATTATGTAGTGTTGCTTTGTAGTTTCAGTTTAGAACACTAAAAGTATAGTTTTGTGCACGATATCGTATTTTAGTGTCGTTTTAGGATATCTGTAACCTGCTGTGACCCCGAGTGTGCACTGTGAAAACAAGCAGTGTAGTAGTGTAGTGCTAGAGACCTTGAGTGTACACCAGTAACACGAGACCCACCTGACACTGTTTGGCCGGCGACAAATCCGACGAGCTCGGCCGTACGGGGACCTGGTGGGTTATAGTTTTCACGGTAGCTGTCTGCAGTGTTTTAAAGGTATTTGGTACTGCTAGATTTTTATGTTTTTTCAGTGGGTAAAATCTGGGATCGATTAGCTAGTTTTAGTGTTACGTTGACGCGCGATACGGTGCCCAACTCGGTTCTGTGCTCCGCGTGATTTCTGGACTTGGGTTGTTTTCGTGATGTCGCCACACACACACGTTAGCCACTAAGCAAACCCTTATGAGTTGTTAGAGTCGACGCGTCGGTCTAAGCGTAGTTTGTGCGTATTATTGGTCGATTTCTAAGTTTTGCCTTGCTATTTTTTGTGTAAATAGGATCGAAGGCGGGGACTTCGGACGCTGCGAAGAAAGGGAAGCAGGTGGTCGGATATACCTAGCTTTGGATCACTGTGAGTAGATTTAACATCTACGGGGAAATCGCCCGTATGGCGTTATGCGTCACAGCTTGATAGGATATTATAACCGCATGTTTATATTCATATATGTTGATTGTGCATGAGCATTATACATACCCTTATTTGTCGTGCCTTGACCTAGTACCTAGTGGACACTGTACCATTACTGACGGTTCATGTTGCACGAGCACTAAATTGTAAGCCACACCCACACCGTCGGTAATTGCCATGACACTCAAAAACTATACACATGTGCTGCATTGTACTTGTTATTGATATTGACACATGGATAATTGTTTTTGTTAGTTATGTATATGCCCTAGAGGCCAATGTTGTACATATGATGTATATTATAATGGATGCTTGGATATATATAGAGAGGACTTTCTTGCTCTTCATGATAGTATGCTATTTGGTTTCCCTTTATCTTAACATGTTGACTTGTATTGGTTTACTGTCTTTCTCTCACATATTGATAAAGCCCCTAGGATCTGTACTCGACTACTGGGACTATGATGAGATCATACTAGTGGGGCCACGGTAGTCGATGAGTATATCCTATAACTGTTCCTAGTCGAGGGTATATCGAGACAGGGCATCGATACACCAGAGTAGACTAGCGTATACGCATCTTGACCCATATGATGGGAGATGGATGATCCCATATCCATCGGTGTTGGACATCAAGGATGGTTTACGGGTGCTCAGTGGAGACTGGGTACACTGGACGGACTCGCCGAGAACTCCCAGATGGTGATATACCACACGTCAGATGGCAGTTCTCCGGTGACACTGGTACAGGGTAGTCTGTAGACCCGAGATCGTCATAGAGTCTTGTGTGCTTCCGACTGTGCTTTGATTTCCACCTTACCACGTCCACGAGGGCGTGAAAAACAGTGGTTTTGGGTACAGTCCTGAATCACATGGAGGCAATGAGCGAAAAGAGGGGATTCGTCTCTCCCGGTATAGGGAGTTGATGTTGTGCTGTGTTCGATTGGCTATAACTGGAAGTCCCTGGCCAGGGCTGATATAGAGATTTACTGGTAAGTGTTACAAGTAGTTTCTTGACCCGTTATGAGCCTCACATCGACACGACTTATCGGTTACTGGGGTCTGACGTATACCACCCCTAGACTTGATATGCGACATATTAGACGAAGCGACCGGACTGTACGGGAGTGTTACTGATTGGATTCACAGGAGAACGTACAGGCTAGCTTGTTGATCTTCTGATCGCTCAATACCTGGGTGGCTGTTACGTTTAGCTGACCGCTTGCAGCTTGTGGGTGTTTGATATGATCATCACCTGCTACCGGCGTATTGACGATTCTTTAGAGTCCTACACAGAAGTTTCTTGGCTCAGGCAAAACGGAGTAGAGGCACGTATGTGATATGCGCAGGACTGAGGATAATGCGATATGAGATACCGTATTATATTCTCGCGATATTTAGATATGAACCGGGTCATCGGATCAAGTGTTGATTCGATGAATCGGTACATGATATATTAGTCGGTTATATTCGATATAGCCGGATTGTCGGATCAAGTGTTGATTCGATGATTTAATGTATAATAATATATATGATATATTGTATTACATTATCTAATATTGGCTCACTTTATTATTTCATTTTCTCACCGGATAATACATTGATATATATGCGATATATGTTAATTGTATTATTTTCTTTTGTTGCAAATATATAATATATATGTGATATATATTATTGTGACATGATATGATTAATAATGGAACATGTTTAGTAGAGATTAAACAAGGTTAGGGGTTGATTAGGGTTAGCTCCTTCTTGCACCATCTAGAAGCTTTCCTTTTGTCATGAGTTAGATATTATGCTTGATTTTTATCTATGACTCATTCCTTAACCTAACCAAACCCTAGCCCTAGTTTATTCTCTACAAAGGTTATCCTAGTCATTCTTGACCATGGTTCCATGATTAATCATATACTCATTTCTATTATTCAACACAAAAGGATTATCTCATTTTCATCATCTTCTTCTCTCTTGAGCTATGAGAAAGCTCACTAGATTTTCCTTTTGTGATGATTTCTTGTGAGAATATGATATAAAAAGAAAGCATAAATACTACTCCATCATCCTCATCTAATCTAGCCCATTAGATTAGGGTGTTCACCTCTTTAGAGTGAGAGAGCTTGAGTTATAGCAACTTCGACGTAGATCATCGGAGAAGCGGAACACTACAAGCTAGAATGGATCGTTCAAGTCGTGGAGCCTCTCTTGAGTCCGGGAGATCATGGATCGCGGTGAAGGGACTTCTACTCGGAGCTTATGAAGCGAAGGTGCGGACTACAAAGGTTGTAATCCCTCACACTTAGTGGTAAAGATGTTTACTTGCATGTTAAACCCTAATAATCTAGCAAAGATCCCGGGTTTGGGTTGTTCGGCACGTCTAAAATTTTAGTCGGGCATGTTTGATGCCTTATGAACCTTCACAAGAGTGCCTAGGAACCCTACAGTGGTATCAGAGCCTAGCTAGAGCATTAGGCGACGTGTATACGAAGTTAAAACTCCGATCGAACCCGATACGACGAAATAGAACCCATCTCTGGAAATTTTGTAAAAATGTGATTTTTTCTGCATTAAAAATACTCATAAAAATCAGCAGGGAATTCTAAGAATTATCATGAAATACGAGCCAACAATTCCATGAAATCACCGCAGAACCGCGGCGAGAACCTGCTTCCCGCGGCTGTTCCGCGGCCGATATTTGAGATTGCGACACGTGTCTTCAGGGTAATATCCGTAGGTGCTTGTTGCTGCTTCTGGGTATTTTTAATCTGTCTCAAGTGTTGAGTGTTCTGGGGTTTATTTTGTAATCGTTGATTCGATCGGAAAATTTAATTTTGTCATGTTTTCCGGATATTTAGAAACTGTTAAAAAGTTCGAGCGGATATCATTAACTCACTTTTTCCCGGCACGAAAAACTTTCAAGTGTTGAATTTTTATCGGGTTTAAATCTTTCGGAAAAATGTGCAAGTAATGCGGTGGACCCTCTAGAAGAACACAAACCTTAACTCGATTATGTGACCGTCTTGAACTGTCTCTAAACCTTAGGGTTCGGGGCAGTACGGCGTGCCACATGTGGGCGTTGGCTTGACCCTTCTACGGCTGGATCACCGGTACTGTGACATATTCTGGGATTATTTGAACTCAGCTCAAGTGTTGAGCTATTTAGGAAATTTTGGGTATTTGATTATCTGTTCGGAAAGTTTAACACTGTCTATTTATCTGGAATGTGATACAATATGTGGAATTCACAAAGTTAGGCATGAAATGCGAAGTATGTGATATTTCGGATTTACGATGTCTAAAGTGATTGTGGATTCCAAATATTGTAGTTTTACAATTTCTTTTTTGTGACCTTAAGTGTAGTATGTAGTTGTATTGCCGGTTTTCGTTGCTATACGTCAACGACGATCGGTGTATGCATACTTACTTACGTTGATGATATGTGATATTATGTGTTACTGTGATATGTTATATTGGATCGTCGTGTTTTGAATAGCCGGGGGTTTTATGTGAGATGAGGGTTTTTATTTTCATTCATGTAAAATTCATTTGTATGTAATATTATTTTATTGGGGCACTTCCGGGATGAGGTTGATGTCACCAGTGTATATTATTTACTTTTCCGCATTAGGTAGACCTAAGGAGGGGAGCACAAGTAACCGGGTTCTAGGGTCCAGTGGGAGGCCATCTCGAGGAGTCGAGACCGGGTCTCCTAGCCCTAGAATTGGCAGTGTTACTTGCCGCTATCGTAGGGGTCTAGGGATGTGGGTTTGGCTATTCATCATGACCATGGAATCCGTGTTTTATACCGGCTCGTATTAAAAACACGGACATCCTAGTATATCCAATATTTCATATATGTTCTTCTGCTGCAATGTTCTGTGATGAGATCATATTACTGCCTGAGACGAATGCTTATACTATATATATATGCTGATATATAAATATTACTGCTTTCGTTTCTTCTGTGATGCTTAGGAAGCACAAGCTGATGGGATTTTATTAATGAGATTAATAAAAGGAAAAGAAACCTAAAAGATGTTGTAAAATCAAAACTTTATAAAAAAGGGTAGCTACAGTCTTGCTTTGCATAGCGGTATATATATGATATACCCTGCACCTTGTTCGATGAGGAAAGAGCCGAGATCCCTTCACCGGGAGTGACCACTTTAGCGAAACTGGCAGATGCTACAAACACGCGGTTTAGTTTTTGACAGCTTATATAGTTCTTGCTTTGCACAGTGATATATATGATATATCCTGCACCTTATTCGATAGGGAAAGAGCCGAGATCCCTTCACCGGGAGTGACCTCTTTAGCAAAACTAATGAAAGCCTAAAAACACTCCATTTCAAAACACTCGATTCTACGACGATATCAAGTTCATTACGCAATAGGTTTTCTGAAAAACCCGTCGTAGCCCTTCGTCATTTCAAATAAATCCTACTTAGTATTCGTGCTGCGTTTGTTGACCTTGTCAAGGCACAGTATGCGGTAGCTAATTAGTGTTTATCTGGTAAAACATGAGATGTGATTGGATTAGGGTATTCGTACGTCCTTGTTGACCTTGTCAAGGGTCATGCGGGTGGGTTTAATTCAATCGGGAAATGACGGGTTGAACTTGACTTGCGATTTATGGTTTGTTGACTTTGTCAAGGTCATAGATCGCTAGGGGCAAAATATTATCGGGAATTTCAAGTGTTGAAATTTGCAATGAGATTGCATACCTCCTATGAGATAGTTGGATCCCGATATCCACTGCGAGTAAATGTTACTCCTGGGAGAGTTTTACACAGGACAATTAGCCGATCAAGTAGGTGTCTAGAAAAGTGTTAACGGGGTTACGCCTCTGGGAAAACGAGGTTTACTTTAATTAGGTCCGTGCGAAAGCACGGGGAACCTCCCTCAAGTACCGACACTGATCTGGCTGAAAGATTGACGAAATTGTAGGGTGTAATTAATCCCGGCTAATCTTACCTTTTAGGGTTTGAAGGAAGATTTGATAAAAACAGTGGGAGACATCCTGATTAGATAAGATAATAACCAATCTAATCTTGCAAGAGCATACGCTAAGTGTTTTCTTCTCTCTCTCTCCAGGTAGCGACCATGTCAGTCCATAATCAAGATAATAATATGGATGTATTGACTGAACCCGCTTATTATACTGAGCAGGGGAACGTTGGACCCATTCTTTCTTATAAGAGTTATAAGACTGAACAGGGAATAGGAAAATATCTGAATTCTCAATCCGCCCAAAAGAACATGCATGTTGATGCATCTTCTTCAGGTGTGTTAGTTATTGAGAACTGTTTCTCAGTTCACCCTACGTCCTTGGTATTAGATACCGGATCAGGATCCCACATATGTAAATTGTTACATGGGCTACGGAATGGTAGAGAACTGGGAAACGGTGATCATTCTGTTCAAGTAGGGAATGGTGCAAGTATTGCAGCCAAGGCAGTTGGCGAATATCACTTAGTATTACCAAGTCGTAATACACTGATTCTGAATGAGTGCTATTATATACCGAACATGATGTGCAACATTATATCAGTTTCTTTATTAAGTAAAGAAGGATATAATTTTGTAGTACAGGATAATGTTATGAACATCTTCCTAAATCAAAAGTTGATTACATCAGGCTCATTACATAATGGCATATTCATTCTCAATCAAAATACAGTCCTCAATATACAAAACACACACAAGAGGAAAAGTTCAGAAATGAACGAATCTTTCTTGTGGCATTGTAGACTTGGCCATATCAATGAGACACGGCTAGCTAAGTTACATAAGAATGGATATTTGAATTCATTCGAATTATCATCTTATGATACTTGCCATTCATGTCACAAAGGCAAAATGACCAAAGCTCCATTTAGTCGACACGGAGAAAGAGTTACGGAACTCTTAGGACTGGTACATAGTGATGTATGCGGTCCCATGTCTACGCATGCCAGGAACGGTTCTTCCTACTTCATTGCATTCATTGACGATCTCTCAAGATTTGGACATGTGTTCCTGATGAAACACAAGTCTGAAACTTTTGAGAAATTCAGAGAATATAAGCACGAAGTAGAGAATCAAACGGGCAAAAGTATTAAGATTCTTCGATCTGATCGAGGAGGTGAATACTTAAGCAATGAGTTCCTAGATTATCTAAAAGAGAATGGGATTCTCTCTCAGCTTACTCCTCCTTATACACCACAGCACAACGGTGTATCGGAACGGAGGAATCGCACCCTATTAGATATGGTGCGCTCGATGATGAGTACAGCTGAGTTACCTATTTCCTTCTGGGGATATGCGCTGGAGACAGCAGCATACCTATTGAATCAAGTTCCAACTAAATCTGTACCTACCACACCATATGAGATATGGAGTGGGAAGAGACCGTATCTTAAACGAGTTAAAATATGTGGTTGTCCGGCCTATGTCAAAAGGCAAAATCCGGACAAACTCGAGGCACGGTCAGTTCTTTGAAAGTTTGTAGGATATCCGAAGAATTCTTATGGATATTTTCTATACCACAGTGAGGAGCAAAAAGTGTTTGTTGCTCAACATGCCACCTTTTTAGAAAAGGAATTTCTTGCAAAAGAGATTAGTGGTTCTGAGGTAGAACTAGAAGAAGTTCCAGCAACACAAACTGCAACTGAAGATTTAGTGGAACCAGAGGATTCAGTAGTACCCGACGAACCCCAGTCTCTCCGTCGATCTAGCAGGGTTTCTCATCCACCTGAGAGATACTACGGTTTTCTCATTGATGGTGGAAGCGAGGATTGCATCATGGAAGATGATGACCCAACTAGTTTCGAGCAGGCCATCACGAGTACTGACTCTGTGAAATGGCTGGATGCAATGCGATCTGAGATGGAATCCATGTACACCAACAAAGTATGGACTTTAGAAAATGCTCCTGAAGGGGTAAAACCCATTGGGAGCAAGTGGATCTTTAAAAAGAAATTTGGTGTAGATCGAAAAGTTGAGACTTTCAAAGCTAGACTTGTTGCAAAGGGTTTTCGTCAACGACCAGGTGTGGATTATGACGAAACCTTTTCACCAGTGGCTATGCTTAAGTCCATCCGGATCTTGCTTGCCATTGCTGCATACCATGACTACGAAATCTGGCAAATGGATGTTAAGACCGCCTTTCTAAACGGTGATTTAGAAGAATGCGTGTACATGACTCAGCCAGAGGGCTTCGTAGATAGTGGGAGCAGCGGAAAGGTGTGCAAGCTGCTTAAATCTATTTATGGGTTAAAGCAAGCATCGCGGAGTTGGAACATCTGTTTTGACGTTGTAGTTGTAGGGTTCCTAGGCACGCTAATGAGGTCTCACAAGGCATCAACCATGCCAATTTCAAATTTTAGGGGTGCCGAGAAACCCTAATACGGATCGTTGGCTAGAAGTTTAGGCGAAACAAGCAACTAGTTAACTACTTAACTAAGTGTAAACGGAAATACAACCTTTGTAGATCCGGTCCTTCACCTCCATAGCTCCACAATGAAGTCTCCTCGCTGTCCAAATGGAAACCCGGGCTCTAGCGTCGGCTTCATCGGAGAAATGGGCGGGCTAGGTCGTCGACTTTGTGCCGAAGATGATCTACGTCGAGGCATCACAAGATCAAGCTCCCACTTCACCAAGTCATGAAACTTGTGAAGAGAACACCCTATACTACTTGGCAAGAGATAGAGGATGAAGAAATAGGAGGTGGGTTCACTTCAGAATTGGATTTCTCACTCATTTTATCAAGTTGCCATTGATGGAGGCAAGCTTCATCTTGAAGAAGAAGAAGAAGAAGATGAAGTATATTATGATAAGTCTATTCAAAAATGAATAATAAAATCAATACTTATCATATGGCAACCATGATTAGGTGTAGAGAATAGACCATGGTTAATTGGAAGGGTTAGGGTTAAACATGAAGACAAAATGGTCACTAGGTCAAAGCTTCAAGAAGCTTCAAAAACAAACAAAGAAAGCCACCATTTTCTCTTCATCACTTTCTTTTGCTAAAATAAAAAAAATGGATGAATAAATGAATAAGTAAATGAAGCAAAAGAAACCCTAACCATTGACCAACCATGGTTTAAACTATACACCAAACTATCATGTATCATCTAACATGATACAATCAAATGCACAAAAATATATCACATATACAATGTGCACATCAAGTGAGAAAATCCATTTAAAGTGAACCGATACTAGTTAATGCAAAGTAATATATCAAATATATAATTATGCATTAAATCATTAAATCAACACTTGATTTAATGATCCGGTCATATCGCATATAACCGACTAATATCAACAGTAACAACTTATCGAATCAACACTTGATCCGATAACCCGGCTATATCGCATATAACCGATCAATGTCACAAATCACGAGAATCGTATACAGTATCACATACTGGTATCATTCTCGGTCCCGCACATATCTCATATGCGCTCCTAATCCGTTTTGCTTGAGACAGGAAACCTTTGTGTAGGACTCTAAAGACTCGTCAATACGCCGGCAGCAGGTGATGATCATATCAAACACCCACAAGCCGCAAGCGGTCTGCTAAACGTAACGGCCACCCGGGTATTGAGCGATCAGAAGATCGACGAGCAAGCCCGCTCACACTCCTGTGAATCCAACCAGTAACACTTACCGTACAGTCCGGTCTGTTCGTCTGATATGTCGCATATCTCGCCTAGGGGTGGTAAACGTCAGACCCCATTAGCTCGATAAGTCGTGTCGATATGAGGTCTATAACAATTCAAGAAACTACTGGTAACACTTACCAGTAAATCTCAGCAACCCTGGCCAGGGATTTCCGGTTATAGCCAATCGAACATAGCGCAACATCAACTCCCTATACCGGGAGAGACGAATCCCCTCCTATCGCTCATTGCCTCCATGTGATTCGGGACTGTACCCAAAAACCACCGTTTTGCACGCCCTCTTGGACGTGGTAAGGTGGAAATCAAAGCACAGTGGGAAGCACATAAGACTCTATGACGATCTCGGGTCAACAGACTACTCTGTACCAGTGTCACCAGAGAACTGCCATCTGACGTAAGGTATAATAACATCTGGGAGTTCTCGGCGAGTCCGTCCAGTGTACCCAGTCTCCACTGAGCACCCGTATATCATCTCTGATGTCGAACACCAATGGATATTGGTTTAGAACATAAATGCCATTGCACAACGTGCCTGATCCAACCAACTTTTGGTTACGGAAAATGTTCATAACATTATCCTGTAATACAAAATTATATCCCTCTTTACTCAATAAAGAAACCGATATAATGTTGCATATCAGGTTCGGCATGTAATAGCATTCGTTCAGAACCAATGTATTACCAGTTGGTAATTCAAGGTGATATTCCCCGACAGTCTTAGCTGCAACAATTGCACCATTTCCAACTCTAATGTCTTTATCACCTTCTCCAAGTTCTCTGCCTTTTCTAAGCCCATGTAACTGATTACATATATGGGATCCTGACCCGGTATCTAATACCCAGGACGTAGAGCAAATGGAGAAACAGTTCTCTGAAACGAACACACCCGAAGAAAATGCATCATCATGTACTTTCTTCATTCGGGTGGCATGGGAATCCTGGTATTCCCCTATATCCTGTTCATTCCTATAACTCTTATAGGAAAGAACGGAACCAACGTTCCCCAGCACAGTATAACATGCGGGTTTGGTCAATACATCCATATTATTATCTTTGTTAGGGCATGAAATGGTCGCTACCTGGAGAGAGAGAGAAGAAAACACTTTAGCGTATGCTCGTGCAAGATCAGATTGGTTATTATCTTATCTAATCAGGATGGCTCCCACTGCTTTTTATCAAATCTTCCTTCAAACCCTAAAAGGAAAGACTAGCCGGGATTAATTACACACTACAAGTTCGCCAATCTTTCAGCCAGGCCAGTGTTGGTACTTTGAGGGAGGTCCCCCGTGCTTTCGCACGAACCTAATTAATGTAAACCTCGTTTTCCCAGATGCGTAACCTCGTTAACACCTTTCTAGACACCTACTTGATCGGCTAATTGTAATGTGTTAAACTCTCCCAGGAGTAACTCTTACTCGCAGTGGGTATCGGGATCCAACTATCTCATAGAAGGTATGCAATCTCATTGCAAATTTCAACACTTGAAATTCCCGATAATATTTTTCCCCTAGCGTGCTATGACCTTGACGCATGCCAAACAACCCATAGTCCGCTAGTAAAGTTCAACCCGTACATTTCTTGATTGAATTAAACCCACCCGCACGACCCTTGACGCATGCCAAACAACGCCGTGCGAATACCCTAATCCAATCGCATCGTATGCTAGCAGATAAGCACTAGTAAGCTACCGTACACTACGCCTTGACGCATGCCAAACTACCGCAGCACGAATACTAACTAGTACTTATCTGAAATGACGGAGGGCTACGACATGTTTTTCTGAAAACCTATTGCGTAATGAACTTGATATCGTTGTAGAATCAAATGAATTTTTGAAATGGAGTGATTTTGAGGCTTTTCTAGTTTTGCTAAAGGGGTCACTCCCGGTGAAGGGATCGTCGGCCCTTTCCTCGTCGAATGAGGTGCAGGATATATCATATATATCACTGTGCAAAGCAGAAACTATAGAAGCTATCAAAAACAAACCGAGTGTGCAGCATCTGCCAGTTATTGTTAAAGGAGTCACTCCTGGTAAAGGGATCTCGGTCCTTTCCTCATCGAATAAGGTGCGGGATATATCATATATATCGCTGTGCAAAGCAAGAACTGTAGCTACCTGTTTTATTTAAAATTTGATTCCACAACATCTTAGGTTTCTTTTCTTTCATTAATCACATTAATGAAGTCCCATCATTTAATTACCTAAACATCACAGATAAATATGACGTACACTTATGCTATCCGCATTCGCCTCGATGTCCCCTCGTGCACCGTTAGGTTAGGTAACTAACGACAGAGCAGGGCAGGGCTAGTGCGGGTGCAAAATATAAGTAACGTCTATAAAATATATCATATACACTATATATAGTATCTATCACAGAACATCACATGATCATATCACAGATATCGCAGCAGAAGAAACATATGAAATATTGGATATACTAGGACGTCCGTGTTTTCAATACGAGCCAGTATAAAACACGGATTCCACGGTCGTGATGAATAGCCAATCCCACACCCCTAGACCCCTACGAGAGCGGCAAGCAACCCTGCCAATTTTAGGGTTAGGAGACCCGGACTCGACTCCTCGAGTTGGTCTCCCACTGGACCCCAGAACCCGGTTACTTGTGCTCCCCTCCTTGGGTCTATCCTAATGCGGAAAAGTAAATAATATACAAAAGGTGACAACTTCCGCAACCTGGAAGTGCCCCAAATAAAAAGAATATTACATACAAGTTTTTACATGAATGAAAATGAAAAACACTCATCTCACATAAAAACCCCCGGCTATTCAAACACGACGATCCAATATAACATATCCAGCAACACATAACATCACATGTCATCAACGTAAGTAAGTATGCATACCCCAATTGTCGTTGACGTATAGCAACGAAACCGGCGATATGAACATACTACACTTACGGTCACAGAAAAGAAAGTGTAAAACTACAACAGTTGGAATCCGTAACTTCTTTAGACATCGCATGCCTAATCAAATGAAATACTTAGACATCACATGCCTAACAGATATAAATCCCGCATTTTAGTCTCATTATCGAAAACTCTTTTCAATATCATGTGGGACTAAATTGCTAGATTTATAACATTCATTCAGTTATCTCATAACTGTTTGTGAATTCCAATTATTATATCACATTCCAGATAAACAGAAAATGTTAAACTTTCCGATCGAACAGTCGAATACCCAAGTTTTCCCGATACAGCTCAACACATGAAATAAGTCTAACAACATTCAGTTCGTGCCTCAGTACCAACGGTCCAGCCGTAGAAGGGTCAAGCCAACGCCTCACATGTGGCACGCCGTACTGCCCCAAACCCGAAGGTTCAAAGGGCAGTTCAAGACGGTCACATAATCGAGTTAAGGTTTGTTGTCTTCTAGAGGGTCCATCGCGTTACTTGCACTACTTAGAACGTCGTTAAACTACGGAAAAATCCAACACTTGGAAATTTCCCGACAGGGGAAAAGTTGGGTATTTATATCCGGTCGAACCTTTTAACATATTCTAAAGTCATCCAGAAATACACAAAGACGAAATTTGATAATCCGGTCGAAACATCAAAACCCCAAAACACCCGAGAAAATAAAACTCTGGAATAAATATTAAAAATACCCATAAAACTCAGCTTCTGAAATAATTAATTACTGCGCAAAGTAGAAGTGCTGATATCATCATCATGCCGCGGAACCGCCGCCTAAGGAGGCTTATGCCGCGGTTCCGCCGCAGGTTGCACTGTTCATGACTTGAATTTTGTGCCGTAATTCTTAGAATTTCTTGCCGAGTTTTCTGCGTATTTTTAATTTGGAAAAATCCCAGATTTTAGAAAAAGTCCAGAGAGCGTGGAAAAATGCGGTTTCGGTTTCGATCGGACTTCAAACTCCGTCTAGACTTCGCCTAAGGCTCTAACTAGGCTCTGATACGACTGTAGGTCAGGCAGCCACCCCATCTAATAGGGTCACCGTGGCACCTACGGGTCCCTCAGCAGCTACTTTTTACGCATGCCCCCTCGCGAGAACTACAACCCGCCGGAACACCTTCCGGTCTCGGGACACCTTGGGGGTAAGAGCCTATGCTTCGCCACACTGTCACACAGTGAGAACCCCCCATAGGTCGACATCTAATGCCTAGTAGCTCTGATACCACTGTAGGGATCCTAGGCACTCTAATGAAGTCTCACAAGGCATCAACCATGCCAATTTCAAAAATTATGGGTGCCGAGAAACCCTAATACGGATCGTTGACTAGAAGTTTAGGCGAAAAGATAATCTAGTTAACTACTTAACTAAAAGTTAGATGCTACAACCTTTGTAGATCCGGTTCTCCACTTCCTTAGCTCCACATGGGTGTCCTCTCGTTGTCCATCATGAATCCCGAACTCAATCGTCGGCTTCATCGGAGAAACGTGCGAGCTAGGTCGTCGGCTTCGTGTCAGAGACGATCTACTTCGAGGCATCACAAGTTCAAGCTCCGACTTCACAAAGTTGTGAAACTTGTGAAGAAAACACCCAAAACAACTTGGAAAGAGGTAGAGGGTGAAGAAATAGGAGGTGGGTTCACTTTAGAATTGGATTTCTCTCACTAGAACTCAAGTTGCCATTGATGGCATCAAGGTTTCTATCTTGAAGAAGAAGAAGAAGATGAAGCTAGTTTATGATAAGTTCTTATAAAAAATGAAAAGAAAATTCATCCTTATCATAATCTAACTAGGGTTAAGTGTAGAGAATAAACCATGGTCATTTGGAGAGTTAGGGTTAAGCATGAGGACAAGAATGGTTGCAAAAGTCAAGGCTTCATGAAGCTTCAACTAATGACAAAAGAAAGCCACCATTCTCTTTAAATCATTTCCAAATAAATAAATGAACAAAATAAATAAATAAATAAATGAATATGTAAAACCCTAATTATCAAATTAACCATGGTTTAATTCTACACATTTAACCAAATGATCAAGTATCATCAAACATGATACAAAAATGTGCACAAAAGTATATCACATATACAATGTGCATCAAGTGAGAAAAATCCGTTTAAAGTGAACCAATACTAGTTAATGTAAAGTAATATATCAAATATATAATTATACATTAAATCATTAAATCAACACTTGATTCAATGATCCGGTCATGTCGCACATGACCGACTAGTATTCAATGTATCGGCTTATCGAATCGATCTTCGATTCAAAAACTAGGTTATATCACATACAACCAATCGAAACATTAATCGCGAGAATCAAATACGGTATCACATACACGCATTATTCTCGGTCCCGCACATATCTCATATGCGCTCCTATTTCGTTTCGCTTGAGCCAGGAAACCTCTGTGTAGGACTCTAAAGACTCGTCAATACGCCGGTTGCAGATGATGATCATATCAAGCACCCACAAGCCGCAAGCGGTCTGCTAAACGTAACGGCCACCCGGGTATTGAGCGATCAGAAGATCGACGAGCTAGCCCGCTCACACTCCTGCGAATCCGACCAGTAACACTTACCGTACAGTCCGGTCACTTCGTCTGATATGTCGCATATCAAGTCTAGGGGTGGTAAACGTTAGACCCCAATAACCCGATAAGTCGTGCCGATGTGAGGCTTGTAACGGGTCGAGAAACTACTGGTAACACTTACCAGCAAATCTCTGATCAGCCCTGGCCAGGGACTTCCCTGTTACGGCCAATCGAGCACAGCGCAACATCAACCCCCAATACCGGGAGAGACGAAACCCCTCCCATCGCTCATTGCCTCCATGTGACTCAGGACTGTACCCAAAGACCACCGTTTTGCACGCCCTCATGGACGTGATAAGGTGGAGATCAAAGCACAGTGGGAATCACACAAGACTCTTTGACGATCTTGGGTCTACAGACTAACCTGCACAAGTGTCACCTGAGAACTGCCATCTGACGTGAGGTATAATACCATCTGGGAGTTCTCGGCGAGTCCGTCCAGTATACCCAGTCTCCACTGAGCACCCGTATACCATCTCTGATGTCAAACACTAATGGATATGGGATCATCCATCGCCCATCTCATGGGTCGGGAAGCGTATACGCTAGTCTACACTGGTATATCGATGCCCCGTCTCGATATACCCACGACTAGGGACCTTGAAGGATGTACCTATGGACTACCATGTCCCTACTAGTATGATCTGCATCATAGTCCAGGTAGTCAAGTACACATCCTAAGGGCTTTACCAACATGTAACTATAAGACAGTATAAAGAGACAAGTGTACATGTTAAGATAAAGAGTAACCAGATAGCATACTATCATATCGAGCAAGAAAGTCATCTCTATATATGTCCAAGCATCCAATATAATATACATTATCTGTACAATACTGGCCTCTAGGGCATACATACAAATAACAATCTCCCACTTGCACTAGGGCCAGCTGCTGTAGTATCGCATACCGAGCATCCCGAAGAGTCTCTCAAACTGTATCTGGGGAATGGCCTTCGTGAGTGGATCCTCCGTGTTGTTCTTCGTGTCAACCCTCCTGACCTCGATCTCCCGGCGATCAACTATCTCCCGGATCAGGTGATACCGCCTCAGAATATGCCTGGATCGCTGATGGGACCTGGGTTCCTTGGCCAAAGCCACCGCTCCATTGTTATCGCAATACAGAGGTATTGGACGCTCAATGGATGGAACCACTCCAAGTTCAGTAATGAACTTCTTGATCCAGACAGCCTCTTTGGCAGCATCGTTGGCAGCGATGTATTCAGCCTCCATCGTCGAGTCTGCCACGGTTTCCTGCTTGGAACTCTTCCAGCTAACCGCCCCTCCGTAAAGGGTAAAGACAAAGCCCGACTGCGACTTATAGTCGTCCTTATCACTCTGGAAGCTCGAATCGGTAAAGGACTCCACTTGGAGTTCTCCGTTACCATACACCAAGAGCATCTCTTTAGTCCTTCGTAAGTACTTGAGAATGCTCTTCACTGCTGTCCAGTGACTCTCTCCAGGATCAGCTTGATACCTGCTCACTAGACTTAGTGAGTATGCAACATCGGGTCTGGTACATAGCATCGCGTACATGATAGAGCCTACAGCCGAAGCATAGGGTATCCCTTGCATGCGAGCTCTCTCCAAATCAGTCGTGGGAGACATCTCTTTAGAGAGAGTGACTCCAGAGATCGTGGGCAAGTTCCCACGCTTGGATTCTTCCATACTAAACCTCTTTAGTATGGTGTCAATGTACCTGGATTGGGACAATCCCAAAATCCGTTTGGATCTATCTCTATAGATCCTTATTCCCAATATGCAGGAGGCATCACCAAGATCTTTCATTGAGAATCTTTGTGATAAGAAGAGCTTGACCGATTGCAGCATAGGAATATCATTTCCTATCAAGAGTATGTCGTCCACGTACAATACGAGGAAGACAACCTTACTCTCTGCCACCTTCTTGTAAATACAAGGTTCATCTGGATTTTTGACGAAATCAAACTCTTTGATAACGACATGAAAGCAGATGTTCCAACTCCGCGATGCTTGCTTTAATCCATAAATGGATTTAAGCAGCTTACACACCTTCCCGCTGCTCCCACTGTCTACGAAGCCCTCTGGCTGAGTCATGTACACGCACTCTTCTAAATCACCATTTAGAAAGGCGGTCTTAACATCCATTTGCCAGATTTCGTAGTCATGATATGCAGCGATGGCAAGTATGATCCGGATGGATTTAAGCATAGCCACTGGAGAAAAGGTTTCGTCATAGTCCATACCTGGTCTTTGACGAAAACCCTTTGCTACAAGTCTAGCTTTGAAAGTCTCCACTTTCCCATCTACACCAAGTTTCTTCTTGAAGATCCACTTGCTCCCGATGGGTTTTACCCCTTCAGGAGCAACATCCAAAGTCCGTACTTTGTTGGTGTACATGGATTCCATCTCGGACCGCATAGCATCCAGCCATTTCACTGAGTCCCTACTCGTGATGGCCTGCTCGAAGCTAGTTGGGTCATCATCCTCCATGATGCAATCCTCGCTCCCTCCATCCATGAGAAAACCGTAGTATCTCTCAGGTTGGCGAGGAACCCTACTAGATCGGCGGAGTGGCTGGGGTTCATCGGGAACTACGGAATCCTTTGGTTCAACCAAATCTTCTGTTGTAGTCTGTGTCGCTGGAACTTCTTCCAGTTCTACCTCAATGCCACTTATCTGTTTCATAAGAAAACTTTTTTCTAAGAAAGTGGCATGTCAAGAAACAAACACCTTTTGTTCCTCGGGGTGGTAGAAGATATACCCTTGTGAATTTTTGGGATATCCTACAAACTTACATAAGACAGATCTTGCCTCGAGTTTGTCCGGATTTTGTCTTTTGACATAGGCTGGACAACCCCATATCTTAATATAATTAAGATGTGGTCTCTTCCCTTTCCATATCTCATATGGAGTGGTAGGCACTGATTTGGTAGGAACTCTATTCAATAGGTCCATGGCTGTCTCAAGCGCATATCCCCAGAAGGAAATAGGTAACTCAGCTGTACTCATCATTGAGCGCACCATATCTAATAGGGTGCGGTTTCTCCGTTCAGATACACCGTTGTGCTGTGGTGTATATGGAGGAGTCAGCTGAGAGAGAATCCCATTCTCTTTTAGGAAGTCCAGGAATTCAATGCTCAAGTATTCCCCTCCTCGATCAGATCGTAGGATTTTAATACTTTTTCCGGTTTGGTTCTCGACTTCTTGTTTATATTCTCTAAATTTCTCAAAAGCTTCTGATTTGTGTTTCATCAGGAACACATATCCGAATCTAGAAAAATCGTCAGTGAATGTAATGAAGTACGAAGAACCATCCCTGGCATGTGTAGACATGGGACCGCATACATCACTATGTATCAGTCCCAGGAGTTCAGTAACTCTTTCTCCGTGTCCCGTAAATGGAGTTTTGGTCATCTTGCCTTTGAGACATGACTGGCAAGTGTCATAAGATGAAAATTCAAACGGATTTAAATATCCATCTTTATGCAACTTAGCTAGTCGTGTCGCATTGATGTGACCCAGTCTACAATGCCACAAGAAGGATTCGTTCAGTTCAGAACTCTTCCTCTTGTGTGTGTTTGTTATGCTCAGAACTGTTGATTAGTTTAGAACATAAATGCCATTGCACAACGTGCCTGATCCAACCAACTTTTGGTTACGGAAAATGTTCATAACATTATCCTGTAATACAAAATTATGTCCCTCTTTACTCAATAAAGAAACCGATATAATGTTGCATATCAGGTTCGGCATGTAATAGCATTCGTTCAAAACCAATGTATTACCAGTTGGTAATTCAAGGTGATATTCCCCGACAGTCTTAGCTGCAACAATTGCACCATTTCCAACTCTAATGTCTTTATCACCTTCTCCAAGTTCTCTGCCTTTTCTAAGCCCATGTAACTGATTACATATATGGGATCCTGACCCGGTATCTAATACCCAGGACGTAGAGCAAATGGAGAAACAGTTCTCTGTAACGAACACACCCGAAGAAAATGCATCATCATGTACTTTCTTCATTCGGGTGGCATGGGAATCCTGGTATTCCCCTATATCCTGTTCATTCTTATAACTCTTATAGGAAAGAATGGAACCAACGTTCCCCAGCACAGTATAACATGCGGGTTTGGTCAATACATCCATATTATTATCTTTGTTAGGGCATGAAATGGTCGCTACCTGGAGAGAGAGAGAAGAAAACACTTTAGCGTATGCTCGTGCAAGATCAGATTGGTTATTATCTTATCTAATCAGGATGGCTCCCACTGCTTTTTATCAAATCTTCCTTCTAACCCTAAAAGGAAAGACTAGCCGGGATTAATTACACACTACAAGTTCGCCAATCTTTCAGCCAGGCCAGTGTTGGTACTTTGAGGGAGGTCCCCCGTGCTTTCGCACGAACCTAATTAATGTAAACCTCGTTTTCCCAGAGGCGTAACCTCGTTAACACCTTTCTAGACACCTACTTGATCGGCTAATTGTAATGTGTAAAACTCTCCCAGGAGTAACTCTTACTCGCAGTAGGTATCGGGATCCAACTATCTCATAGAAGGTATGCAATCTCATTGCAAATTTCAACACTTGAAATTCCCGATAATATTTTGCCCCTAGCGTGCTATGACCTTGACGCATGCCAAACAACCCATAGTCCGCTAGTCAAGTTCAACCCATACATTTCTTGATTGAATTAAACCCACACGCACGACCCTTGACGCATGCCAAACAACGCCGTGCAAATACCCTAATCCAATCGCATCGTATGCTAGCAGATAAGCACTAGTTAGCTACCGTACACTACGCCTTGACGCATGCCAAACTACCGCAGCACGAATACTAACTAGTACTTATCTGAAATGACGGAGGGCTACGACAGGTTTTTCTGAAAACCTATTGCGTAATGAACTTGATATCGTTGTAGAATCAAATGAAGTTTTGAAATGGAGTGATTTTGAGGCTTTTCTAGTTTTGCTAAAGGGATCACTCCCGGTGAAGGGATCGTCGGCCCTTTCCTCGTCGAATGAGGTGCAGGATATATCATATATATCACTGTGCAAAGCAGAAACTATAGAAGCTATCAAAAACAAACCGAGTGTGCAGCATCTGCCAGTTATTGCTAAAGGAGTCACTCCCGGTAAAGGGATCTCGGTCCTTTCCTCATCGAATAAGGTGCGGGATATATCATATATATCGCAGTGCAAAGCAAGAACTGTAGCTACCTGTTTTATTTAAAATTTGATTCCACAACATCTTAGGTTTCTTTTCTTTCATTAATCACATTAATGAAGTCCCATCATTTAATTACCTAAACATTACAGATAAATACGACGTACACTTATGCCATCCGCATTCGCCTCGATGTCCCCTCGTGCACCGTTAGGTTAGGCAACTAACGACAGAGTAGGGCAGGGTTAGTGCGGGTGCAAAACATAAGTAACGTCTATATAATATATCATATATACTATATATAGTATCTATCACAGAACATCACATGATCACATCACAGATATCGCAGCAGAAGAAACATATGAAATATTGGATATACTAGGACGTCCGTGTTTTCAATACGAGCCAGTATAAAACACGGATTCCACGGTCGTGATGAATAGCCAATCCCACACCCCTAGACCCCTACGAGAGCGGCAAGCAACCCTGCCAATTCTAGGGTTAGGAGACCCGGACTCGACTCCTCGAGTTGGTCTCCCACTGGACCCCAGAACCCGGTTACTTGTGCTCCCCTCCTTGGGTCTATCCTAATGCGGAAAAGTAAATAATATACAAAAGGTGACAACTTCCGCAACCTGGAAGTGCCCCAAATAAAAAGAATATTACATACAAGTTTTTACATGAATGAAAATTAAAAACACTCATCTCACATAAAAACCCCCGGCTATTCAAACACGACGATCCAATATAACATATCCAGCAACACATAACATCACATGTCATCAACGTAAGTAAGTATGCATACCCCAATTGTCGTTGACGTATATCAACGAAACCGGCGATATGAACATACTACACTTACGGTCACAGAAAAGAAAGTGTAAAACTACAACAGTTGGAATCCGCAACTTCTTTAGACATCGCATGCCTAATCAAATGAAATACTTAAACATCACATGCCTAACAGATATAAATCCCGCATTTTAGTCTCATTATCGAAAACTCTTTTCAATATCATGTCGGACTAAATTGCTATATTTATAACATTCATTCAGTTATCTCATAACTGTTTGTGAATTCCAATTATTGTATCACATTCCAGATAAACAGAAAATGTTAAACTTTCCGATCGAACAGTCGAATACCCAAGTTTTCCCGATACAGCTCAACACATGAAATAAGTCTAACAACATTCAGTTCGTACCTCAGTACCAACGTTCCAGCCGTAGAAGGGTCAAGCCAACGCCTCACATGTGGCACGCCGTACTGCCCCAAACCCGAAGGTTCAAAGGGCAGTTCAAGACGGTCACATAATCGAGTTAAGGTTTGTTGTCTTCTAGAGGGTCCATCGCGTTACTTGCACTACTTAGAACGTCGTTAAACTATGGAAAAATCCATCACTTGGAAATTTCCCGACAGGGGAAAAGTTGGGTATTTATATCCGGTCGAACCTTTTAACATATTCTAAAGTCATCCAGAAATACACAAAGACGAAATTTGATAATCCGGTCGAAACATCAAAACCCCAAAACACCCGAGAAAATTAAACTCTGGAATAAATATTAAAAATACCCATAAAACTCAGCTTATGAAATAATTAATTACTGCGCAAAGTAGAAGTGCTGATATCATCATCATGCCGCGGAACCGCCGCCTAAGGAGGCTTATGCCGCGGTTCCCCCGCAGGTTGCACTGTTCATGACTTGAATTTTGTGCCGTAATTCTTAAGAATTTCTTGCCGAGTTTTCTGCGTAATTTTAATTTGGAAAAATCCCAGTTTTTAGAAAAAGTCCAGAGAGCGTGGAAAAATGCGGTTTCGGTTTCGATCGGACTTCAAACTCCGTCTAGACTTCGCCTAAGGCTCTAGCTAGGCTCTGATACGACTGTAGGTCAGGCAGCCACCCCATCTAATAGGGTCACCGTGGCACCTACGGGTCCCTCAGCAGCTACTTTTTACGCATGCCCCCTCGCGAGAACTACAACCCGCCGGAACACCTTCCGGTCTCGGGACACCTTGGGGGTAAGAGCCTATGCTTCGCCACACTGTCACACAGTGAGAACCCCCCATAGGTCGACATCTAATGCCTAGTAGCTCTGATACCACTGTAGGGATCCTAGGCACTCTAATGAAGTCTCACAAGGCATCAACCATGCCAATTTCAAAAATTATGGGTGCCGAGAAACCCTAATACGGATCGTTGACTAGAAGTTTAGGCGAAAAGATAATCTAGTTAACTACTTAACTAAAAGTTAGATGCTACAACTGTTAGTGTATATGCCCTAGAGGCCATTACTGTATCATACTAGTTTGTATATTACTTAATGGATGCTTGGGATATTCACCTTGTATATACAATCTTGCTCAAAATAGTAGTATGCTACTTGGTTTGTTTCTACTTCAATGTGTACTTGTGTTTATTTCAGTATATCACTTATACGCATTAGTGGAGCCCTTAGGATCTTTGCTTGATTACCAGCGTTGTGATGGCAGTCACACTAGTGGGGGCTGGGTAATCTATAAGCACATCCTTATTCAGGTCCCTGGTCGCAGGACTATCGAGACAGGGCATCGATATTCCGGAGTAGACCAGCGCATGCGCTTCTCATCCCAGTGTGGGAGACGGTCTGTCCCACAGCCGTCAGTACGTCGTACTTGAGATAGTATGCGGGTGCTCGTTAGGTTACGGGTACACTGGACAGGACTCGTCGGGAACTGACTAGTTGGTATTATACCTATCGTCAGTTATCAGTTCCCAGGTGACATGAGTACAGCTTAGTCCGCTGACTTGACACTGTCACTCCGCCTCGAGTGTGTTCCCACTGTACTTTGATCACTACCCTACCACGGCTCAAAGGAGTCGTGCAAACAGGTAGTGGTTGGGTGCAGTCCCGAAGCACTTGGAGGCAGTGACGGTTAGACAGGATTCGTCTCTCCCGGTATTGGGGGTTGACATCGCGCTGTGTCTAGGAGAGCCATTACACGAGTAGTCCCTGGCCAGGGCAAACGAGATATACTGGTAGGTTTCCAGTGTTATCTCAGGGTGTATTAGGCTTCACTCCGGCACGACTTGTACCGCTATTGGGGGACTGACGTTTACCGCCCCCTAGGCCCGCCATGCGATGTATCAGACGAACAGACCGGACTGTACGGAGAATGTCACACTCAGGCTCAGTAGGAGTTCAGATGGGTTTCGCCTCGTCGGTCTTCTTGTCGGCATTACCTGGGGACCGTTACGCACAGCTAGTGCCGCTTGCGGTCTGTGGTTAAACCCACTGCCAGCATAGTGTCGAGTCTTTAGAGTCCCACACAGAAAGCTTTTCGCCTTTAGGCAAAAGAGTAGAGGTCGCATGGTATTGCGACAGGTCGCATGGTTTTGCGACAGGGTTCGATCACATCCGTGCACTTGTGCACGTACAGTGTCCGGACAGTTTACACTAGCGGGCTTTGGTTTAAGCCAGATCCTAGTGTACCTTATGGGATTGGATTTATCCAGTTTGCATTCGTGTTCCTCGGAACGCGGATGCGGGTGTGTATGCACAGTTGACAGGGAGGCAGAGGCTGCGGATTCTCATTAGGGTTGTTGACAGTTGACCGTTGACTATTTGACTTTATGCTCAACCCTAATGAGAATATGATATGTGATTAACTATTATATTAATTAAGTATTATGGTGATATGGTTGTTGACTTGTTGACTTTTGTTGACTTGTTGACTTGTTGACTTTTGTTGACTTGTTGACCGGTTGACTAGGCTTGACTAGTTGACCATCATGATAACCATGGTTATCATTTCATGCCAAAGACTTTTTCTTGCTTGCTCATTTGAGTAAAATGAGTGCATGACATGATACGGTTATGGTTGCTTCTAACCATCACATAAGACTTTTTTGATATGATGAGTTATGATCACTTTGGATTATGAGAGGGTGAAAGACAAAAGGGTTGCTCATTCTTTCTTGCTCATTCTCTCTCTTGTTCTTGAGCTCTCCTCTTGCTCTCACCCTCAACCTCTTGCTCCCTCTCTTGATCTATGGTTCTCTTGTCTCATGAGTTGAGAATCAAGAACCATAGATAAAATCCCATTCTAAATCATCTCTACTCATTCTAGTTCACTAGGTTTAGCAAACCAAGTGAACTAGTTTCTTCAAAGAACGAAGAAGGAGCAAAAGGTTAGAGCTTTCAAGTGGATCTATCTTCGGCGTACGGAGACAACGAGAAGGAGCCATCGAACCACCATCGGAGCTTGAAGAGAAGGAGTTCAAGTTTAGGTATAACCATCTTCATCCGAGTAGCTAAATATCTTTAGCTTAGTATGCTAGTTTTAGTTTAGGTAAAGATCCCGACCTAGCTTAGTCCATGTTGCCTCTTGCGTTAAAATTTTGATTTTATACCGTTTCCGCCTCCCCGTAAGAACCGGGGGTCGCAACGTGGACTTACAGTGGTATCAGAGCCTAACTAAACTTAAACGAGCTTGGTAGTGAAGTGTAACGAAGTTCGGAACCGGAAAAATCCAAAAACCAAACTTTTACAAAAACTGAGTTTCTGTTGAATTTTTTTTGGCTCAAAATGAAAAACTTTACACTTGTAAATTCGGCTCAGGGTTTTGTGTGAACACCCAAGAAAAACGATACAGTAATTCGTCCAAACCGCCGCCCTTCCGCCGCTCGAGCTAGGCATCCGCCGCGGAAGCGCCGCGCTTTGTCGTCTTCTGTGCATCGTTTTTCGTGCAGTGTGTGTCTGTGTTGGTTTTGGGATTTTTGAAATATATTATATGTGCCCAGATTTTCCGGAAAAGAAATTTCCTTTTGGGGTCCTATAATTCCGTATTTTTTTCCGAACTTCACTGCACTTTGAAATGATGGTTATATCTGTGATGTTTGCATGTATTGAACGTCGGCTAATCGCTATAAGTCGATTGGTCGGGGTTATACATGATCTGTAATGTGCTGGAATGTGTATATAAATATGTTGGATTGTCGCGGGTGAATAGCCGGGGGGTTGTGAGACGAGAGTTTTCTTTTCTTGCAATTCATGTAAATTTGTAAATTGATGTAATAATTATTTGTATGGCCGTACAACCGGGAAGGGGTTGTAGCCGTCATTGTATAATTTCTTTTTACTGTTTTTGCTCCTAGGATAGACCCATGGAGGGGTGCACAAACTACCGGGTATGCCGAAGTGTCGAGTGGCCTACTCATGGAGATGAGGGAGGTTGCTACGCTTCGGGTACTTGGCGGGTAGTTTGCCGCACCCGTAGGGGTCTTGGGTGGGGTTTTGGCTATTCACCGCGACCGTGTTATCTGTTTTTGTTACAGGCTCGTACAAATTACAGATTGCTAGTATATCCAATGTATTTATCTGTGATCTGAAATGTTTATCATTGCAGTATATCTATATATGATATTATTTAGGCGTTGCTTATGTTTTACAGACGCGCTAGCCCAGCCCCCGCTCTGTCGTTAGTTAAGTAACCTAACGGGTAATGACGGGGCCCCGTGGCGAATGCGAATGGCATAAGCGTACGTCATATTTTGGTTGTTTTCTGCAATGGTAGGATTAAATGATGGGACGCATTAAAAGAACTAATGCAATAATATCACGCATTAAAAGAACTAATGCAAGATAATAAACCAAGTTAAAGTCGTTGGAACACTCTCAAAAAACCACTCGGTTCTTTTCAAAAACAACTTTTAAATGCGGAGCTTGAGCCACTCCTTTTAAAAGCTATCTCGTTCCATCGACCATATCAAGTTCACTACGTTCACGGTTTTGCCAAAACCATCCGTAGCCCTCCGTCGTTTCACATGAATAGTCAATAGTATTCAAGCTGTGTATGCTGGCCAAAGTCAAGGCACAGTGATTGGTAGCTATTGGGTGTTCATGTGTAGCATAGATAGATGCGTTGGTTTGGGACAGTCGTACTGCCATTTTGGCCAAAGTCAAGGGTAGGTACGGATGGATCCAAATTAACCTGGATAATGACGGGTAGAACTTGACATGTGACTTATGATATTTTGGCCAAAGTCAAGGTCATAAGAGCATGGGGCAAAAATCCACATCGGGAGTTTCATAAGTACTGAAACTTGCTAGATTTGCATACCATTTGGAGTGTGATGATTCTGGTAGGATTCCTTCAGTTTCGTCACGCAATGATATTTGGATCCCGATCCTACTGTGAGTATATGCTACTCCTCGGGAAATTTCTCACTTAACGATCAATGCTATAAACCTAGTAGGTGCCTAGAAAGGTGTTAGCGGGGCTACGCCCCCAGGGAAAAGAGGTTCTCTAATTAAGGAACTTCGCGAAAGCGTTGGAAAACCTCCCTCGAAGTACCGACACCGGCCTGGCTGAACGGTTAAGCAAATATTGTACGGTGGGATTGATCCTGACTAATTCTTCCTTTATGGTTTGAGGAGGGATTCGAGAAACAGTGGGAGCCATCCTGTTTAGACAAACTAAAAACCACTCTAAACTTGCAAGAGCATCATGCTGAGTGTTTCTTCTTCTCTCTCCTAATTGCAGCGACCAATCAACATGACTGGACTTAAGTTACTCCTAGATAAAAACAAACTGACAGGGCCAAACTACAAAGATTGGCTCAGGAATGTCACGATAGCAATCACTTATGACAAGCTGGGGTATCTTCTTACCACCAAAGCTCCCCCTGTCCCTGGTCCAACTTCCAGTGTCGCGGATAAGGAAATCCGCAAGACTTGGGAGATTGATAGCGCGAAGGCCAAGTGCCTCCTGCTTGCCTCGATGGACAACGAACATCAGAGGAGGCATGAGAATATGGACATGGAGTCCATATTGCTCCATACAAAAGAACTGTATGGAGAGCAATCACGTATCGCAAGATACGAAGCGTCGAAAAAGTTGTTTTCGACAAGAATGGCCGTCGGATCATCATTAGCCGAGCACGTGCTAAAGATGATCGGCTACATTGAGGAGCTCGCTGACCTAGGGATCACATTGGAGAGTGAGCTATATACGGATATAGTTCTCCAGTCCCTTCCTTCCACTTACGCCCAGTTCATACTGAACTTCAACCTACAAGAAAAAGAGGTTGAACTTTCAGAGCTCCTCAACATGCTGAGGAGCGCAGAGGGCACCCTACAGAAAGGTAGGGAAACATCCACTTTGTTTGTAGGAGGATCATCTTCTTCTAGGTCCAAGGCGAAAGCCAAGGGAAAGAAGAAGAAGGCCCCCGCCAAACCAAGGGGCGGTGTTAGTAAAGTGGATACGAAGGGAAAAGGTAAAGCAACAAAATTAGCGGGAAAGCTTGTGGATAAGGAAGAATGCTTCTATTGTCATAAGAAAGGACACTGGAAGAATGATTACAGGGCCTGGAAGGCCAGAACACAGGAATTGAAGCAGGTTGCAGCTTCAGCTTCAGGTGTGTATGTTATTGAAAACTGTCTTTCAATAAACTCTACTTCCTGGGTATTGGATACCGGATCAGGATCTCATATCTGTAATTCTTTGCAGGCGTTGAGAAACCGTAGTGTTTTGAAAGCAGGTGACATGACCCTCAGAGTTGCAAACGGAGCTAGCATGGATGCTAAAGCCGTGGGGGACTATCACCTGGGAATGTCAGATGGACATGTTTTGGTTTTGCGTAATTGCTTTTTTGTACCCAACGCAACTTGTAATATCATTTCTGTATCTTTAGTTTCTAAAGAAGGTTATGAATTTGCGTTTGTAAGTAATGTTGTAAACATTCACCTTAATCAAGTATTGATTGGGTCAGGTACTCTGAGTAATGGTATATACGTGTTAAACCAACCACAGATTTTTAATGTCCAGAATACACACAAAAGAAAGTCTCCAGAAATAAATCAGACTTTCTTATGGCATTGTAGATTGGGTCACATCAATGAGAGAAGGTTGACTAAGTTACATACAGAAGGATATTTGAATGCGTTCGAATATCAATCGTATGCCACTTGTCAATCTTGTCTCAAAGGAAAGATGACAAAGACTCCGTTTACTGGACATGGAGTAAGAGCGAGCGAGCTCTTGGGACTCGTACACAGTGACGTGTGCGGTCCAATGTCTACACATGCCCGAAGCGGACATTCTTACTTCATTTCTTTTACGGATGACTTCTCAAGGTACGGTTATGTCTTCTTAATGAAACATAAGTCCGAGGCCTTTGGAAAATTCCAGGAGTATAAGAATGAAGTAGAGAAACAGACCGGAAAAAGTATTAAGATTCTAAGATCGGATCGAGGTGGAGAATACTTAAGTGCCGAGTTCCTGGACTATTTAAAAGAGAACGGAATTCTCTCTCAGCTTACTCCTCCATACACCCCGCAACATAACGGTGTATCGGAGAGACGGAACCGCACCCTATTGGATATGGTGCGGTCCATGATGGGTAATGCTGAGTTACCGCGATCATTCTGGGGGTATGCGCTAGAATCAGCAGCGTACCTTTTGAACCGAGTTCCGACTAAGACTGTGCCTACCACGCCATTTGAGATGTGGTGTGGGAAGAGACCCCATCTTAATCACATTAAGATATGGGGAAGTCCAACTTTTGTCAAAAAGCAGCATGCGGATAAGCTCGAGGCACGCTCAGTACTGTGCAAGTTTGTGGGATATCCAAAGAATTCCGAGGGATATTTCTTCTACTGTGAAGAGGAACAAAAAGTTCTTGTTTCTCGACATGCCCACTTTCTAGAACACCAGTTCATAGAAAAAGAAATAAGTGGGAGCGCAGTAGAACTGGAAGAAATTCCAGAACCACAGACTGTTACTGAAAGCTTGATGGAACCAGAGGGTTCAACAGAACAGGACATTCCTACGCCGCTCCGCAGGAGTAGTAGGCAGTCTCATCCGCCCAAGAGATACTACGGTTTTCTCATAGACGGGGATAGAGAGGATTGCATCATAGATTATGATGAGCCTACTAGCTTCCAGCAGGCCGTTCAGAGCGTTGACTCAGTGAAATGGCTGGATGCAATGCGGACCGAAATGGAGTCCATGTACACCAACAAGGTATAGACGTTGGACATTGCTCCAGACGGGGTAAAACCCGTAGGATGCAAGTGGATCTTCAAAAGGAAGATTGGTGTAGATGGACAGGTTGAGACCTATAAAGCTAGGCTGGTAGCAAAGGGTTTTCGTCAAAGACCTGGCTTGGACTACGACGAAACCTTTTCTCCAGTAGCCATGCTGAAATCCATTCGGATCCTTCTTGCCATTGCTGCCTTCCACGATTATGAGATCTGGCAAATGGACGTAAAGACAGCTTTTCTAAATGGAAATTTAGAGGAGTGTGTCTATATGGACCAGCCAGAGGGTTTCATTCAGAGTGGGAGCAGCGGAAAGGTGTGCAAGTTGCTTAAGTCCATCTATGGACTAAAGCAGGCATCGCGGAGTTGGAACATCTGCTTTGATGAGACGGTCAAAGAATTTGGCTTTATCAAAAATCCAGATGAACCATGCATCTATAGTAGATTTGTAGCGAGAACTGTAGTATTCCTCGTTTTATACGTGGATGACATTCTCTTAATAGGAAATGACATTCCTATGCTACAATCTGTCAAGGGGTTCTTATCACACAGGTTCTCCATGAAAGACCTGGGTGATGCCTCATACATTCTGGGTATCCGGATCTACCGTGACAGATCCAAGAGGATATTAGGACTTTCGCAGTCCAGGTACATCGACACCATACTGAAGAGGTTCAGTATGGAAGATTCCAAGCGCGGTAACCTACCGGCTTGTCACGGGATCACCCTCTCTAAAGAGATGTCTCCCAAGACTGATTTGGAGAGGGATCGCATGTCTATTATACCCTACGCTTCTGCGGTAGGCTCTATAATGTATGCGATGTTGTGTACCAGACCGGATGTAGCTTATGCACTGAGTGTGGTAAGCCGGTATCAGTCTAACCCTGGGGAGAAACACTGGATAGCGGTAAAGAACATTCTCAAGTACCTGAGAAGGACTAAGGAGATGTTCTTGGTGTATGGCGGAAAAGACCTCCAGATCGAGGCCTTTGCTGACTCCAGCTTCCAGAGTGACAAGGATGATTCCAAGTCCATGTCGGGTTTTGTCTTTACCCTCAATGGAGGGGCGGTGTGTTGGAAGAGTTCCAAACAGGAAACCGTTGCAGACTCGACAATGGAAGCGGAATACATCGCTGCATCTGATGCCGCAAAAGAAGCTGTCTGGATGAGGAAGTTCTTGAAAGAACTTCAGGTGGTTCCGTCCATTGTTGATCCAATACCTCTGTATTGCGACAACAACGGGGCTATAGCTTTAGCGAAGGAACCCAGGTCCCATCAGAGATCCAGGCACATCTTGAGGCGGTATCACCTGATCAGGGAGATCGTGGATCGCCAGGAGATCGAGGTTCGGAGAGTCGCTTCAGAAGACAACACTGCAGATCCATTCACCAAGGCCTTGCCCCAGACTCAGTTCGAGCGGCTGATCGAGATGATAGGTCTTCGATACGCCAGTACATGGCCTTAGTGCAAGTGGGAGATTGTTAGTGTATATGCCCTAGAGGCCATTACTGTATCATACTAGTTTGTATATTACTTAATGGATGCTTGGGATATTCACCTTGTATATACAATCTTGCTCAAAATAGTAGTATGCTACTTGGTTTGTTTCTACTTCAATGTGTACTTGTGTTTATTTCAGTATATCACTTATACGCATTAGTGGAGCCCTTAGGATCTTTGCTTGATTACCAGCGTTGTGATGGCAGTCACACTAGTGGGGGCTGGGTAATCTATAAGCACATCCTTATTCAGGTCCCTGGTCGCAGGACTATCGAGACAGGGCATCGATACTCCGGAGTAGACCAGCGCATGCGCTTCTCATCCCAGTGTGGGAGACGGTCTGTCCCACAGCCGTCAGTACGTCGTACTTGAGATAGTATGCGGGTGCTCGTTAGGTTACGGGTACACTGGACAGGACTCGTCGGGAACTGACTAGTTGGTATTATACCTATCGTCAGTTATCAGTTCCCAGGTGACATGAGTACAGCTTAGTCCGCTGACTTGACACTGTCACTCCGCCTCGAGTGTGTTCCCACTGTACTTTGATCACTACCCTACCACGGCTCAAAGGAGTCGTGCAAACAGGTAGTGGTTGGGTGCAGTCCCGAAGCACTTGGAGGCAGTGACGGTTAGACAGGATTCGTCTCTCCCGGTATTGGGGGTTGACATCGCGCTGTGTCTAGGAGAGCCATTACACGAGTAGTCCCTGGCCAGGGCAAACGAGATATACTGGTAGGTTTCCAGTGTTATCTCAGGGTGTATTGGGCTTCACTCCGGCACGACTTGTACCGCTATTGGGGGACTGACGTTTACCGCCCCCTAGGCCCGCCATGCGATGTATCAGACGAACAGACCGGACTGTACGGAGAATGTCACACTCAGGCTCAGTAGGAGTTCAGATGGGTTTCGCCTCGTCGGTCTTCTTGTCGGCATTACCTGGGGACCGTTACGCACAGCTAGTGCCGCTTGCGGTCTGTGGTTAAACCCACTGCCAGCGTAGTGTCGAGTCTTTAGAGTCCCACACAGAAAGCTTTTCGCCTTTAGGCAAAAGAGTAGAGGTCGCATGGTATTGCGACAGGTCGCATGGTTTTGCGACAGGGTTCGATCACATCCGTGCACTTGTGCACGTACAGTGTCCGGACAGTTTACACTAGCGGGCTTTGGTTTAAGCCAGATCCTAGTGTACCTTATGGGATTGGATTTATCCAGTTTGCATTCGTGTTCCTCGGAACGCGGATGCGGGTGTGTATGCACAGTTGACAGGGAGGCAGAGGCTGCGGATTCTCATTAGGGTTGTTGACAGTTGACCGTTGACTATTTGACTTTATGCTCAACCCTAATGAGAATATGATATGTGATTAACTATTATATTAATTAAGTATTATGGTGATATGGTTGTTGACTTGTTGACTTTTGTTGACTTGTTGACTTTGTTGACTTGTTGACTTTTGTTGACTTGTTGACCGGTTGACTAGGCTTGACTAGTTGACCATCATGATAACCATGGTTATCATTTCATTCCAAAGACTTTTTCTTGCTTGCTCATTTGAGTAAAATGAGTGCATGACATGATAAGGTTATGGTTGCTTCTAACCATCACATAAGACTTTTTTGATATGATGAGTTATGATCACTTTGGATTATAAGAGGGTGAAAGACAAAAGGGTTGCTCATTCTTTCTTGCTCATTCTCTCTCTTGTTCTTGAGCTCTCTTCTTGCTCTCACCCTCAACCTCTTGCTCCCTCTCTTGATCTATGGTTCTCTTGTCTCATGAGTTGAGAATCAAGAACCATAGATAAAATCCCATTCTAAATCATCTCTACTCATTCTAGTTCACTAGGTTTAGCAAACCAAGTGAACTAGTTTCTTCAAAGAACGAAGAAGGAGCAAAAGGTTGGAGCTTTCAAGTGGATCTATCTTCGGCGTACGGAGACAACGAGAAGGAGCCATCGAACCACCATCGGAGCTTGAAGAGAAGGAGTTCAAGTTTAGGTATAACCATCTTCATCCGAGTAGCTAAATATCTTTAGCTTAGTATGCTAGTTTTAGTTTAGGTAAAGATCCCGACCTAGCTTAGTCCATGTTGCCACTTGCGTTAAAATTTTGATTTTATACCGTTTCCGCCTCCCCGTAAGAACCGGGGGTCGCAACGTGGACTTACAACAACCTTTGTAGATCCGGTTCTCCACTTCCTTAGCTCCACGTGGGTGTCCTCTCGCTGTCCATCATGAATCCCGAACTCAATCGTCGGCTTCATCGGAGAAACGGGCGAGCTAGGTCGTCGGCTTCGTGTCAAAGACGATCTACTTCGAGGCATCACAAGTTCAAGCTCCGACTTCACAAAGTTGTGAAACTTGTGAAGAAAACACCCAAAACAACTTGGCAAGAGGTAGAGGGTGAAGAAATAGGAGGTGGGTTCACTTTAGAATTGGATTTCTCTCACTAGAACTCAAGTTGCCATTGATGGCATCAATGTTTCTATCTTGAAGAAGAAGGAGAAGATGAAGCTAGTTTATGATAAGTTCTTATAAAAAATGAAAAGAAAATTCATCCTTATCATAATCTAACTAGGGTTAAGTGTAGAGAATAAACCATGGTCATTTGGAGAGTTAGGGTTAAGCATGAGGACAAGAATGGTTGCAAAAGTCAAGACTTCATGAAGCTTCAACTAATGACAAAAGAAAGCCACCATTCTCTTTAAATCATTTCCAAATAAATAAATGAACAAAATAAATAAATAAATAAATGAATATGTAAAACCCTAATTATCAAATTAACCATGGTTTAATTCGACACATTTAACCAAATGATCAAGTATCATCAAACATGATACAAAAATGTGCACAAAAGCATATCACATATACAATGTGCATCAAGTGAGAAAAATCCGTTTAAAGTGAACCAATACTAGTTAATGTAAAGTAATATATCAAATATATAATTATACATTAAATCATTAAATCAACACTTGATTCAATGATCCGGTCATGTCGCACATGACCGACTAGTATTCAATGTATCGGCTTATCGAATCGATCTTCGATTCGATAACTAGGTTATATCACATACAACCAATCGAAACATTAATCGCGAGAATCAAATACGGTATCACATACACGCATTATTCTCGGTCCCGCACATATCTCATATGCGCTCCTATTTCGTTTCGCTTGAGCCAGGAAACCTCTGTGTAGGACTCTAAAGACTCGTCAATACGCCGGTAGCAGATGATGATCATATCAAGCACCCACAAGCCGCAAGCGGTCTGCTAAACGTAACGGCCACCCGGGTATTGAGCGATCAGAAGATCGACGAGCTAGCCCGCTCACACTCCTGCGAATCCGACCAGTAACACTTACCGTACAGTCCGGTCACTTCGTCTGATATGTCGCATATCAAGTCTAGGGGTGGTAAACGTCAGACCCCAATAACCCGATAAGTCGTGCCGATGTGAGGCTCGTAACGGGTCGAGAAACTACTGGTAACACTTACCAGCAAATCTCTGATCAGCCCTGGCCAGGGACTTCCCTGTTACGGCCAATCGAGCACAGCGCAACATCAACCCCCAATACCGGGAGAGACGAAACCCCTCCCATCGCTCATTGCCTCCATGTGACTCGGGACTGTACCCAAAGACCACCGTTTTGCACGCCCTCATGGACGTGGTAAGGTGGAGATCAAAGCACAGTGGGAATCACACAAGACTCTATGACGATCTCGGGTCTACAGACTAACCTGCACAAGTGTCACCTGAGAACTGCCATCTGACGTGAGGTATAATACCATCTGGGAGTTCTCGGCGAGTCCGTCCAGTGTACCCAGTCTCCACTGAGCACCCGTATACCATCTCTGATGTCAAACACCAATGGATATGGGATCATCCATCGCCCATCTCATGGGTCGAGAAGCGTATACGCTAGTCTACACTGGTATATCGATGCCCCGTCTCGATATACCCACGACTAGGGACCTTGAAGGATGTACCTATGGACTACCATGTCCCCAGTAGTATGATCTGCATCATAGTCCAGGTAGTCAAGTACACATCCTAAGGGCTTTACCAACATGTAACTATAAGACAGTATACAGAGACAAGTGTACATGTTAAGATAAAGAGTAACCAGATAGCATACTATCATATCGAGCAAGAAAGTCATCTCTATATATGTCCAAGCATCCAATATAATATACATCATCTGTACAATACTGGCCTCTAGGGCATACATACAACTAACACTTTCCTCGTCGAATGAGGTGCGGGATATATCATATATATCACTGTGCAAAGCAGAAACACTTAAAAGCAATCAAAAGACAAACCGAGTGTGTAGCATCTGCCAGTTATTGCTAAAGGAGTCACTCCCGGTGAAGGGATATCGGTCCTTTCCTCATCGAATAAGGTGCGGGATATATCATATATATCACTGTGCATAGCAAGAACTGTAGCTACCTGTTTTATTTTGAAATTCTATTCTACAACATCTTAGGTTTCTTTTATTTCATTAATCATATTAATGATGTCCCATCATTTAAGTACCTAAACATCACAGATAAATACGACGTACACTTATGCCATCCGCATTCGCCTCGATGTCCCCTCGTGCACCGTTACGTTAGGTAACTAACGGCAGAGCAGGGCAGGGCTAGCGCGGGTGTAAAACATAAGTAACATCTATATAATATATCATATATACTATATAAAGTATCCATCACAGAACATATCACATGATCACATCACAGATATCGCAGCAGAAGAATCATATGAAATATTGGATATACTAGGACGTCCGTGTTTTCAATACGAGCCAGTATAAAACCCGGATTCCACGGTCGCGATGAATAGCCAAATCCACACCCCAAGACCCCTACGAGAGCGGCAAGCAACCCTACCAATTCTAGAGTTAGGAGACCCGGACTCGACTCCTCGAGTTGGTCTCCCACTGGACTCCAGAACCCGGTTACTTGTGCTCCCCTCCTTGGGTCTATCCTAGTGCGGAAAAGTAAATAATATACAAAAGGTGACAACTTTCGCAACCTGGAAGTGCCCCAATAAAAGAATATTACATACAAGTTTTTACATGAATGAAAATGAAAAACACTCATCTCACATAAAAACCCCCGGCTATTCAAACACGACGATCCAATATAACATATCCAGCAACACATAACATCACATGTCATCAACGTAAGTAAATATGCCCATCCCAATTGTCGTTGACATATAGCAACGAAACCGGCGATATCACTTATTACACTTACGGTCACAGAAAAGAAAGTGTAAAACTACAACAGTTGGAATCCGCAACCACCTCAGACATCGCATGCCTGACCAAATGAATTCCTTAGACATCGCATGCCTAACAATTATAAACCCCGCATTTTAGTCTCAAAATCGAAAACACTTTTCAATATCAAGTCGGGCAATTCAACAACATTCCCGACATCCTGATCGAATGCTCGTCGCAAACTTCAGTAGACGGCCGCACCCCCGATACCGTCGACAAAGCGCACCAAGGCGGAACACCGCTGCCGCGAGCACCCTTACGGATGCTTTCGACGACGGGGTTCTCCTACAGTCGCTTGGTCGGGGCTATGGAGTGAGGTTGTCTATTAAGTTTACCCGGCGAGTATTCGCGTACGCTACGTGATTGCAACGGACTTTTGATCGCATCAAAATTCCGTAGCAACCGATCAAGTGAGACTAAACTGCTATGTTTATAACATTCATTCAGTTATCTCATAACTAATTGTGAATTCCAATTATTGTATCACATTCCAGATAAATAGAAAATGTTAAACTTTCCGATCGAACCGAACACCCAAGTTTTCCCGATACAGCTCAACACATGAAATAAGTCTAAAAACATTCAGTTCGTGCCTCAGTACCAACGGTCTAGCCGTAGAAGGGTCAAGCCAACGCCTCACATGTGGCACGCCGTACTGCCCCAAACCCGAAGGTTCAAAGGGCAGTTCAAGACGGTCACATAATCGAGTTAAGGTTTGTTGTCTTCTAGAGGGACCATCGCGTTACTTGCACTACTTAGAACGTCGTTAAACTACGGAAAGATCCAACACTTGGAAATTTCCCGACAGGGGAAAAGGTGGGTATTTATATCCGGTCGAACTTTTTAACATATTCTAAAATTTATCCGGAAAAACACAGACGATGTTAAACTTCCCGATCGATACACCGAGTCCCCAATACAACCCAGAAAACTCAACTCTTGAATAAATATTAAAAATTCCCAGGAAAACCAGCACTGCAAATTATGAATTACTGTGCAAAATTCGATGCCACATAAGACAAAACCGCCGCGGAACCGCCGCACGAGCCATGCTCGTGCCGCGGAACCGCGACGTATTGATGGAATTAGGCACACGAATTTTATAGAAACCCTTAGAATTTCCTGCTGATTTTTCTGCATATTTTTAATTTCGAAAAAGACCAGATTTCAGAAAATGTACAGAGAGCATTCTTGAGTTAGGGTTTCGGTTCGATCGGACTTCTAACTCCGTCTACGCATCGCCTAAGGCTCTAGCTAGGCTCTGATACCACTGTAGGGTTCCTAGGCACGCTAATGATGTCTCACAAGGCATCAACCATGCCAATTTCAAATTTTAGGGGTGCCGAGAAACCCTAATATGGATCGTTGGCTAGAAGTTTTGGCGAAACAAGAAACTAGTTAACTACTTAACTAAGTGTAAACGGAAATACAACCTTTGTAGATCCGGTCCTCCACCTCCATAGCTCCGCAATGAAGTCTCCTCGCTGTCCAAATGGAAACCCGGGCTATAGCGTCGGCTTCATCGGAGAAATGGGCGGGCTAGGTCGTCGACTTCGTGCCGAAGATGATCTACGTCGAGGCATCACAAGATCAAGCTCCCACTTCACCAAGTCATGAAACTTATGAAGAGAACACCCTATACTACTTGGCAAGAGGTAGAGGATGAAGAAATAGGAGGTGGGTTCACTTCAGAATTGGATTTCTCACTCATTTTATCAAGTTGCCATTGATGGAGGCAAGCTTCATCTTGAAGAAGAAGAAGAAGAAGATGAAGTATATTATGATAAGTCTATTCAAAAATGAATAATAAAATCAATACTTATCATATGGCAACCATGATTAGGTGTAGAGAATAGACCATGGTTAATTGGAAGGGTTAGGGTTAAACATGAAGACAAAATGGTCACTAGGTCAAAGCTTCAAGAAGCTTCAAAAACAAACAAAGAAAGCCACCATTTTCTCTTCATCACTTTCTTTTGCTAAAATAAACAAAATGGATAAATAAATGAATAAATGAATAAGTAAATGAAGCAAAAGAAACCCTAACCATTGACCAACCATGGTTTAAACTATACACCAAACTATCATGTATCATCTAACATGATACAATCAAATGCACAAAAATATATCACATATACAATGTGCACATCAAGTGAGAAAATCCATTTAAAGTGAACCGATACTAGTTAATGCAAAGTAATATATCAAATATATAATTATGCATTAAATCATTAAATCAACACTTGATTTAATGATCCGGTCATATCGCATATAACCGACTAATATCAACAGTAACAACTTATCGAATCAACACTTGATCCGATAACCCGGCTATATCGCATATAACCGATCAATGTCACAAATCGCGAGAATTGTATACAGTATCACATACTGGTATCATTCTCGGTCCCGCACATATCTCATATGCGCTCCTATTCCGTTTTGCTTGAGCCAGGAAACCTCTGTGTAGGACTCTAAGGACTCGTCAATACGCCGGCAGCAGGTGATGATCATATCAAACACCCATAAGCCGCAAGCGGTCTGCTAAACGTAACGGCCACCCGGGTATTGAGCGATCAGAAGATCGACGAGCAAGCCCGCTCACACTCCTGTGAATCCAACCAGTAACACTTACCGTACAGTCCGGTCTGTTCGTCTGATATGTCGCATATCTCGCCTAGGGGTGGTAAACGTCAGACCCCAATAGCTCGATAAGTCGTGTCGATATGAGGTCTATAACAATTCGAGAAACTACTGGTAACACTTACCAGTAAATCTCAGCAACCCTGGCCAGGGATTTCCGGTTATAGCCAATCGAACACAGCGCAACATCAACTCCCTATACCGGGAGAGACGAATCCTCTCCTATCGCTCATTGCCTCCATGTGATTCGGGACTGTACCCAAAAACCACCGTTTTGCACGCCCTCTTGGACGTGGTAAGGTGGAAATCAAAGCACAGTGGGAACCACACAAGACTCTATGACGATATCGGGTCAACAGACTACTCTGTACCAGTGTCACCAGAGAACTGCCATCTGACGTAAGGTATAATACCTTCTGGGAGTTCTCGGCGAGTCCGTCCAGTATACCCAGTCTCCACTGAGCACCCGTATATCATCTCTGATGTCGAACACCAATGGATATGGGATCATCCATCGCCCATCTGTATGGGTCGAGAAGGTATACGCTAGTCTACTCTGGTATATCGATGCCCCGTCTCGATATACCCACGACTAGGGACATTGAAGGATGTACTTATAGACTACCATGTCCCCACTAGTATGATCCGTATCATAGTCCAGGTAGTCAAGTACACATCCTAAGGGCTTTACCAACATGTAACAGAGAGACAATCAGTATACACGTTAAGGTAAAGAGTAACCAGATAGCATACTATCATGTCGAGCAAGAAAGTCCTCCCTATATATGTCCAAGCATCCACTACAATATACATCCAATGTACAGTAATGGCCTCTAGGGCATACATATAACTAACAGTAGTCAAAGAGTTTGACTTCATCAAAAATATAGATGAACCTTGTATCTATAAGAAGGTAGCAGAGAGTAAGGTTGTCTTCCTCGTATTGTACGTGGATGACATACTCTTGATAGGAAATGATATTCCTATGCTGCAATCAGTCAAGCTCTTCTTATCACAAAGATTCTCAATGAAAGATCTAGGTGATACCTTCTGCATATTGGGAATCATGATCTATAGAGATAGATCTAAACGGATACTGGGATTGTCCCAATCCAGGTACATTGACACCATACTAAAGAGGTTTAATATGGAAGAATCCAAGCGTGGGAACCAACCCACGATCTCTGGACCCACTCTCTCCAAAGAGATGTCTCTCAAGACTGATTTGGAGAGAGCTCGCATGCAAGGGATAACCTATACTTCGGCAGTAGGCTCTATCATGTATGCGATGCTATGTACCAGACCCGATGTAGCATACTCACTAAGTGTAGTGAGTCGGTATCAATCAGATCCTGGAGAGAGTCACTGGACAGCTGTGAAGAACATTCTCAAGTACTTACGAAGGACTAAAGAGATGTTCTTGGTGTATGGTAACGGAGAACTCCGGGTGGAGTCCTTTACCGATTCAAGCTTCCAAAGTGATAAGGACGACTCTAAGTCGCACTCGGGATTTGTCTTTACCCTCAATGGAGGGGCGGTATGTTGGAAGAGTTCCAAACAGGATACCGTTGCAGACTCGACGATGGAAGCTGAATACATCGCTGCCAACGATGCTGCCAAAGAGGCAGTCTGGATAAAGAAGTTCATTAGTGAACTTGGTGTGGTTCCATCCATTGAGCATCCAATACCTCTGTATTGCGATAACAATGGAGCTATGGCTTTGGCCAAGGAACCCAGGTACCATCAGAAGTCCAGACATATTCTGAGGCGGTATCACCTGATCAGGGAGATAGTTGATCGCTGGGAGATCGAGGTCAGGAGAGTAGATACGAAGGACAACACCGCGGATCCACTCACGAAGGTCATTCCCTAGATACAGTTTGAGAGATTATTCGGGATGCTAGGTATGAGATACTACAGCAGATGGCCTTAGTGCAAGTGGGAGATTGTTAGTTATGTATATGCCCTAGAGGCCATTGTTGTACATATGATGTATATTATAATGGATGCTTGGATATATATAGAGAGGACTTTCTTACTCGTTATGATAGTATGCTATTTGTGTTAGTGTATATGCCCTAGGGGCCATTATTGTATCATACTAGTTTGTATATTACTTAATGGAAGCTTGGGATATTCACATGTATATAACAGTCTTGCTAAACATGGTAGTATGCTACTTGGTTTTTCTATCTTAATATGTGAGTATACGTATTGATAGAGCTCTTAGGATCTTGCTTGACTACCAGTGTTGTGATGGCAGTCACACTAGTAGGGGCTGGGTAGTCTACAAGCACATCCTTATTCAGGTCCCTAGTCGTTGGATTATCGAGACAGGGCATCGATACTCCGGAGTAGACTAGTGTGTACGCTTCTCATCCCAATTGGGGAGATGGTCTGACCCACAGCCGTCAGTACGTCGTACTGGAGATAGTATGCAGGTGCTAGTTAGGTTACGGGTACACCGGATAGGACTCACAGGGAACTGTTGGTTGGTTTTATACCAGTCGTCAGTGAACCGTTCCCAGGTGACATGAGTACAGCATAGTCCGCAGACTTGACACTGCTACTTCGCCTCGAGTGTGTCCCACTGTTCTTAGATTGCTACCCTACCACGGCTCAAATGAGTCGTGCAAACAGGTAGCAGTTGGGTGCAGTCCCGAGCACTTGGAGGCAGTGGCGGTTAGACAGGATTCGTCAATCCCGGTATTGGGGGTTGATATCGCGCTGTGTCAGAGAGCCATTACGCAAAGTCCCTAACTAGGGCAAGCGAGATTTGCTGGTAGGTTCCAGTAGTTTCTCAGGGTGTAATGGGCTTCGCTCCGACACGACTTATACCGCTATTAGGGGACTGACGCTTGCCGCCCCCTAGGCCCGATATGCGATAGTCTTAGACGAACATACCGGACTGTATGGAGATTGTCACATCAGACTCAGTAGGAATTCGGATGGGTTTCCTCATCGGCCTTCTTATCGACATCTACCTGGGGACCGTTACGTACAGCTAGTGCCGCTTGCGGTCTGTGGTTAAACCCACTGCCAGCATAGTAGTCGAGTCTCTAGAGTGCCACGCAGAGAGTTTCCCTACTCCAGGCGAAACGATATAGAGGTCGTATGGTTTTACGACAAGGGTTCGGACGCATACGTGTGTTTACGCACATACGACTTTCGGACAGTTTTTACTAGTCGGCTTTGGTTTAAGCAAGTTACTAGTATCCGGTTATTGGATTTATACAGTCTAAAGTTTTTCCGTGTTTTCACGGATAGGAGGGGCGTTCTCGTAATTGCGTGAGAAGCTTCTAGAAGATGGTGACTAAGGAGGTTTAGGTGGCATATACATTAAATGAGATTAGTGAGTCATATGGATGATTCATCCATGTCATTAATGCTTCATAATTGCTTAATGACTCATGGAGATGAATCACCATAAGATATTTATCAAGCATGGTTGTAAATGATTTTCTTTTCTTTTCTTGAAAAACAATAATGCTTGATATATATTATGATAACTCATTTTCTCATTTCATTATTCTTCTCACCTTCTCTCTCCTCAAGCTTCCTCTCTTCAAACCCTAATCCTCCCCTCTCATGTGTTGAGTACAAGGATTAGTTAGACTACTTAATCCATAACCCTCACTCTATACCATCTAGGTTCTTTGATTAGCACTTAAAGAAACCTAGTTGCCTCAAGTTTAGAGGCAAAACTTGGAGTATAGCTCTCGTGGTGGATCGTCTACTACTTGGAGAAGGCCGAGGAGGAGGTGGAGTTCGTAAAGACGAAGGACACGGTTCTTTAGGTATAATCCCTTCACATAGTAGTTTAGAACTTCTATGTTTGATGTTAGTTATCGTTTAGCTTCGATTCATGCGGTTAGTCGATGTTTAAGCAAAGAACAAGATCGTTTTTCATATTTCCGCCTCCCCACAAGTCGTGGGGTGTTGTACATCGACTTACAGTGGTATCAGAGACTCGCTAAACAATAAATAACTCATTTGCAAAATTGTATGAATTTCGAATGGAAAAAACAAAACCGGAAAACCCCGATATCATGGTATTCTGTCGATTTTTAAATGTGGTCCAAAATTTTTTCAGGGACCTTCAGAAAGCTCAAAATGATAGTATTAGAACACCCAAGAAAACTGGGCTGATGAATCGACTAAAGCGTCGCGGAACCGCGGCGGATCCCACCGATCCGCCGCGATTCCGCCGTCGAGTTGCCGATTCATCAGCCCAATTTTCCTGTGTTGGTTCTCTATGATATTTGGTATTTTCTGGAATTTTTTAATTTTTGCTCAGGTTTCGGATTTACAGAGAAGTATTGGAGAAAAATTAAATGTGTTTAATCGATCGAAATTATACGGTATTTGCTTGTTGGATTATATCTGTGTTTGTTTAATGTGTTCGTAAACCTCCCCTAACTGCTAGTATGTCGGTTGGCAGGGGGTTGCACATTTCTGTAATGGTTTTTACTGTTTGTGGATGTGAACTGTATTGGACTGTTGTGATGATTAGCCGGGGTTATGTGATGGGTTATTATTTGATTCATTTGATGTAAATGTAATTTGTTGTAATATTATTTTTGCGGGGCACATCCAGGTTGCGGTTGTAGCCACCGTTGTATTATTTCATTTTACTGTTTTTGCACCTAGGACAGACCCAAGGTGGGGTGCACAAACTGCCGGGCGGGTAGTTTGCCGTACCCGTAGGGGTCTTGGGTGGGGTAATGGCTATTCATCACAACTGTGTAATCCGTCTTTTGTTGCAGGCTCTAAACAAACGCGGATTGCTTGCAAATCCAATAAAGTTCATATGAGATCTGGAATGCCTATTATTGCGTCTGACGAATGTATAATATCTATATATGATAGCTATTTAGACTTCACTTATGTTTTACACCCGCGCTAGCCCAGCCCCCGCTCTGCCGTTAGTTAAGTAAACTAACGGGTGATGACGGGACCCCGTGGCGAATGCGGATGGCATAAGAGGACGTTGTATTTTCGTTGTTTTTCTGCAATGATAGGTTAATGATGGGACGCATTATTTATAATGCAAAGAAAATAAACCAAAAGTTTAATCGTTGGAACAATTTAAAAGAAACCACTCGGTTAATTTTAAAAACAGATATTTTTTAAATGCGGAGCTTTAACCACTCCTTTTAAAAGCTATCAGGTTCCTTCGGTTATATCAAGTTCACTACGTTCACGGTTTCGCCAAAACCATTCGTAGCCCTCCGTCATTTCATTTGGGCATTCAGTAGTATTCAAGCTATGCATTTTGGCCAAAGTCAAGGCATAGTGTTTGGTAGCTGCTGGGTTTTCATTTGTTGCATAAGATAGATGAGTTGGTTTGGGACAGTCGTATTATCATTTGACCAAAGTCAGGGGTATATACGGATGGGTTCAAATTGACAAGATAATGACGGGTAGAACTTGACATGTGACTTATGAAATTTTAACCAAAGCCAAGGTTATAAGAGCATGGGGCAAAAACTTATATCGGGAATTTCTAAAGAAACTGAAATTTGCAAAGAGATGCATACCATTTGGAGTTTGATGAATGTTGGTAGCATTCCTTCAACATTATCATACGATGATATTTGGATCCCGATCCTACTGTGAGTATTTGCTACTTATCAGGATATTCGTCTTTTAACGATCAATGCTATAAACCAAGTAGGTGTCAAGAAAGGTGTCAGCGGGGTTACGCCCCCAGAGAAAAGAGGTTCTTTAATTAAGGAACTTCGCGAAAGCGTTGGAAAACCTCCCTCGAAGTATCGACACTAGCCTGGCTGAACGGTTAAGCAAGAATTGTACAGTAAGAATAGTCCTGGCTAATTCTTCTTTTATGGTTTAAGGAAGGATTCGAGAAACAGTGGGAGCCATCCAGTTTAGATAAACTAAAAACCACTCTAAACTTGCAAGAGCATCATGCTAAAGAGTTTTCTTCTCTCTCTCCTAATTGCAGCGACCCTGAAAATGACTGGACTTAAGTTACTTTTAGAGAAAAATATACTGACAGGGCCAAACTATAAAGATTGGCTGCGGAATGTCAAAATGGCTTTGACCTATGACAAATTGGGGTACGTCCTCACCACTACGGCACCTGCTGTCCCTGGTCCCAAATCCAGTAATGCGGATAAGGAACTCCGCAAAACCTGGGATTTCGATTGCGCGAAAGCCAAGTGCATCGTGCTTGCCTCGATGAACAATGAACATCAGAGGAGGCACGAGGATATGGAACTTGATGCCATATTTCTCCATACAAAGGAACTTTATGGAGAGCAATCTCGTATAGCAAGATACGAGACCTCTAAGAACTTGTTTCGAGCGAGGTTGGCTGTCGGGTCATCGGTAGGAGAACATGTCCTAAAGATGATCGGTTATATAGAAGAGCTCGCAGACCTTGGGACGAATTTGGATAATGAGCTCTATACAGACCTTATTCTCCAGTCCCTTCCTTCCACCTACGCCCAGTTTATCCTGAACTTCAACATTCAAAGAAAATAAGTTGAACTTCCGGAACTCCTGAACATGTTAAGGAGTGCAGAGGGCACCTTGCAGAAAGCAAGGGAAACACCCGCTATGTTTGTTAGCGGTACATCTTCTTCCGGGTCCAAGGCTAGGGCCAAAGGAAGGAAGAAGAAGGCCGCCACCAAACCTAGAGGAGGTGTTAGTAAGGTGGGAGGGAAGGGAAAGAAAAAGTTTGCGGTACCGGCAGTGGGCCAGGATAAGTGCTTCCATTGTCACAGGAAAGGGCACTGGAAGAAAGATTGCAAGGCGTGGAACGCCAAGAACCAGGAACCGAAGCAAGATGTGGCTTCGACTTCAGGTGTGTTTGTAATTAAGAATTGTCTGTCAATTAACTCTACTTCCTGGGTATTGGATACCGGATCAGGATCTCATATTTGCAATTCATTGCAGGCACTGAGAAACCGTAGAGTGCTGAAGGAAGGTGATATGACCCTAAAGGTTGCTAACGGAGCTAGCGTGGGAGCTGCGTCCGTCGGGGATTATCACCTGGGATTGACGAGTGGACACATTTTGGTTTTACATAACTGTTTTTTTGTACCAAGCTTAACGTGTAATATCATATCAGTTTCCTTGTTATCAAATAAAGGTTATGATTTCACGTTTGTAAGAGATGTTGTTAACATCCACCTTAATCATGGTTTGATTCGGTCCGGTACACTAAATAACGGTATATATGTCTTAAACCAACTCCAAATTTTCAATGTCCAGAACACACTAAAAAGAAAGTCTCCAGATTTAAATAAAGCTTTCTTATGGCATTGTAGACTGGGTCACATCAATGAGAGAAGGTTGACTAAGTTGCATAGAGAAGGATATTTGGACTCGTTCGAATATCAAACTTATGACACTTGTCAATCTTGTCTCGAAGGAAAGATGACAAAGACTCCATTTACTGGACATGGAGTAAGAGCGAGCGAGCTCTTAGGACTCATACACAGCGATGTATGTGGTCCAATGTCTACGCATGCAAGAGGTGGTTTTTCCTATTTCATTACTTTCACGGATGATTACTCAAGATACGGATTCATTTATCTGATGAAACATAAATTCGAGGCTTTTGAGAAATTCCAAGAGTATAAGAATGAAGTAGAAAACCAAACCGGCAAAAGTATCAAGACACTAAGATCTGATCGAGGTGGTGAATACTTGAGTGCCGAGTTCCTAGGTTACCTAAAAGAGAAAGGAATTCTCTCTCAGCTTACTCCTCTATACACTCCACAGCATAACGGTGTATCGGAGAGACGGAATCGAACCCTATTGGATATGGTACGATCCATGATGAGTAATGCTGAGTTACCGCGATCTTTTTGGGGTTATGCGCTTGAATCAGCGGCATATCTTCTGAACAGGGCTCCTACCAAAACTGTGCCTACCACCCCATATCAGATGTGGAGTGGGAAGAAACCCCATCTTCAGCATATGAAGATTTGGGGATGTCCAGCTTTTGTTAAAAAGCAGCATGTGGACAAGCTCGAGGCACGATCAGTAAAATGTAAGTTTGTGGGATATCCAAAGAACTCCAAAGGATATTATTTCTATTACGCAGAGGAACAAAAGGTTTTTATTTCTCGTAATGCCCATTTTCTGGAACATCAGTTTTTAGAAAAGGAAATAAGTGGGAGCGAAATAGAACTGGAAGAAATTCCAGAACCACAAACTGCTACTGAAAGTTTGGTAGAACCGGTAGTTCAAGAAGAACAGGACATTCCCGCACCCCTCCGCAGGAGTAGTACGCCGTCTCATCCGCCTGAGAGATACTACGGTTTTCTCATAGATGGGGATAGAAAGGATTGCATCATAGATGATGATGAACCTACTGACTTCCAGCAGGCCATCCAGAGCGGCGACTCGGTACGATGGCTAGATGCAATGCGGACCGAAATGGAGTCCATGTACACCAACAAAGTATGGACTTTGGACTTTGCTCCAGATGGGGTAAAACCCATATGATGCAAATGGATCTTCAAGAAAAAGATTGGTGTAGATGGACAGGTGGAAACCTATAAGGCTAGACTTGTTGCATAGGGTTTTCGTCAAAGACCTGGTTTGGACTATGACGAAACTTTTTCTCCAGTGGCTATGCTCAAATCCATTCGGGTCCTTCTTGCTATTGCTGTCTTCCATGATTATGAAATCTGGCAGATGGACGTAAAGACGGCTTTTCTGAATGGAAATTTAGAAGAGTGCGTCTATATGGATCAGCCAGAGGGTTTCAATCAGAGTGGGAGCAGCGGGAAAGTATGCAAGCTGCTTAAGTCCATTTATGGACTAAAGCAGGCATCGCGGAGTTGGAACATCTGTTTTGATGAGACAGTCAAAGAATATGACTTTATCAAAAATCCAGATGAACCGTGCATATATAGTAAAGTTGTAGCCAAAAGTGTCGTATTCCTCGTCTTGTACGTGGATGACATTCTATTAATAGGAAATGACATTCCTATGCTACAATCTGTCAAAGGATTCTTGTCACACAGGTTCTCCATGAAAGACCTGGGTGATGCCTCTTACATTCTGGGGATCCGGATCTATCGTGATAGATCCAAGAGGATGTTGGGACTTTCGCAGTCCAGGTATATCGACACTGTACTGAAAAGATTCAGTATGGAAGATTCTAAGCGCGGTAATCTACCGACTTGTCACGGAATCACCCTCTCCAAAGAGATGTCTCCCAAGACTGATTTGGAAAGGGAACGCATGTCTATTATACCCTACGCTTCTGCGGTAGGCTCTATAATGTATGCGATGTTGTGCACCAGACCAGATGTAGCTTACGCACTGAGCGTGGTAAGCCGGTATCAGTCAGACCCAGAGAAGCACTGGATAGCAGTAAAGAACATTCTCAAGTACCTAAGGAGGACTAAGGAGATGTTCTTGGTTTACGGCGGAAAAGACCTCAGGTTGGAGGCCTTTGCTGATTCCGGCTTCCAGAGTGATAAGGACGATTCCAAGTCCATGTCGGGTTATGTCTTTACCCTCAATGGAGGGGCGGTGTGCTGGAAGAGCTCCAAGCAGGACACCGTTGCTGACTCGACGATGGAAGCGGAGTATATAGCTGCTTGCGATGCCGCAAAAGAAGCAGTCTGGATGAAGAAGTTCCTAACAGAACTTGAGGTGGTTCCTACCATAGTTGATCCAATACCTCTGTATTGCGACAACAACGGAGCTATAGCTTTAGCGAAGGAACCAAGGTCCCATCAGAAGTCCAGACACATCTTAAGGCGGTATCACCTGATCAGGGAGATCATTGATCGTCGGGAGATCGAGGTTCGGAGAGTTGCTTCTGAAGAGAACATTGCTGATCCATTCACAAAGGCCCTACCTCAGATTCAGTTCGAGAGGCTACTCGAGATCATCGGTCTTCGATATGCCAGTACATGGCCCTAGTGCAAGTGGGAGATTGTTAGTGTATATGCCCTAGGGGCCATTATTGTATCATACTAGTTTGTATATTACTTAATGGAAGCTTGGGATATTCACATGTATATAATAGTCTTGCTAAACATGGTAGTATGCTACTTGGTTTTTCTATCTTAATATGTGAGTATACATATTGACAGAGCTCTTAGGATCTTGCTTGACTACCAGCGTTGTGATGGCAGTCACACTAGTGGGGGCTGGGTAGTCTACAAGCACGTCCTTATTCAGGTCCCTAGTCGTTGGATTATCGAGACAGGGCATCGATACTCCGGAGTAGACTAGTGTGTACGCTTCTCATCCCAGTGGGGAGATGGTCTGTCCCACAGCCGTCAGTACGTCGTACTGGAGATAGTATGTAGGTGCTCGTTAGGTTACGGGTACACCGGACAGGACTCACAGGGAACTGTTGGTTGGTTTTATACCAGTCGTCAGTGAACAGTTTCCAGGTGACATGAGTACAGCATAGTCCGCAGACTTGACACTGCTACTTCGCCTCGAGTGTGTCCCACTGTTCTTAGATTGCTACCCTACCACGGCTCAAATGAGTCGTGCAAACAGGTAGCAGTTGGGTGCAGTCCCGAGCACTTGGAGGCAGTGGTGATTAGACAGGATTCGTCTCTCCCGGTATTGGGGGTTGATATCGCGCTGTGTCAGAGAGCCATTACGCAAAGTCCCTGGCCAGGGCAAGCGAGATTTGCTGGTAGGTTCCAGTAGTTTTTCAGGGTGTAATAGGCTTCGCTCCGACACGACTTATACCGCTATTAGGGGACTGACGCTTGCCGCCCCCTAGGCCCGATATGCGATAGTCTTAGACGAACAGACCGGACTGTACGGAGATTGTCACATCAGACTCAGTAGGAGTTCGGATGGGTTTCCCCATCGGCCTTCTTATCGACATCTACCTGGGGACCGTTACGTACAGCTAGTGCCGCTTGCGGTCTGTGGTTAAACCCACTGCCAGCGTAGTAGTCGAGTCTCTAGAGTCCCACGCAAAGAGTTTCCCTACTCCAGGCGAAACGATATAGAGGTCGTATGGTTTTACGACAAGGGTTCGGACGCATACGTGTGTTTACGCACGTAGGACTTTCGGACAGTTTTTACTAGTCGGCTTTGGTTTAAGCCAGTTACTAGTATCCGGTTATTGGATTTATACAGTCTAAAGTTTTTCCGTGTTTTCACGGATAGGAGGGGCGTTCTCGTAATTGCGCGAGAAGCTTCTAGAAGATGGTGACTAAGGAGGTTTAGGTGGCATAAACATTAAATGAGATTAGTGATTCATATGGATGATTCATCCATGTCATTAATGCTTCATAATTGCTTAATGACTCACGGAGATGAATCACCATAAGATATTTATCAAGCATGGTTGTAAATGATTTTCTTTTCTTTTCTTGAAAAACAATAATGCTTGATATATATTATGATAACTCATTTTCTCATTTCATTATTCTTCTCACCTTCTCTCTCCTCAAGCTTCCTCTCTTCAAACCCTAATCCTCCCCTCTCATGTTTTGAGTACAAGGATTAGTTAGACTACTTAATCCATAACCCTCACTCTATACCATCTAGGTACTTTGATTAGCACTTAAAGAAACCTAGTTGCCTCAAGTTTAGAGGCAAAGTTTGGAGTATAGCTCTCGTGGTGGATCGTCTACTACTTGGAGAAGGCCGAGGAGGAGGTGGAGTTCGTAAAGACGAAGGACACGGTTCTTTAGGTATAATCCCTTCACATAGTAGTTTAGAACTTCTATGTTTGATGTTAGTTATCGTTTAGCTTCGATTCATGCGGTTAGTCGATGTTTAAGCAAAGAACAAGATCGTTTTTCATATTTTCGCCTCCCCACAAGTCGTGGGGTGTTGTACATCGACTTACAATTTAGTTTCCCTTTATCTTAACATGTTGACTTGTATTGGTTTACTGTCTTTCTCTCACATGTTGATAAAGCCCCTAGGATCTGTACTCGACTACTGGGACTATGATGAGATCATGCTAGTGGGACCACGGTAGTCGATGAGTACATCCTATAACTGTTCCTAGTCGAGGGTATATCGAGACAGGGCATCGATACACCAGAGTAGACTAGCGTATACGCATCTTGACCCATATGATAGGCGATGGATGATCCCATATCCATCGGTGTTGGACATCAAGGATGGTGTACGGGTGCTCAGTGGAGACTGGGTACACTGGACGGACTCGCCGAGAACTCCCAGATGGTGATATACCACACGTCAGATGGCAGTTCTCCGGTGACACTGGTACAAGGTAGTCTGTAAACCCGAGATCGTCATAGAGTCTTGTGTGATTCCCACTGTACTTTGATTTCCACCTTACCACGTCCAAGAGGTCGTGAAAAACGGTGGCTTTTGGGTACATTCCCGAATCACATGGAGGCAATGAGCGATAGGAGGGGATTCGTCTCTCCCGGTATAGGGAGTTGATGTTGTGCTGTGTTTGATTGGCTATAACTGGAAGTCCCTGGCCAGGGCTGATATAGAGATTTACTGGTAAGTGTTACCAGTAGTTTCTCGACCCGTTATGAGTCTCACATCGACACTACTTATCGGTTACTGGGGTCTGACGTATACCACCCCTAGACTTGATATGCGACATATCAGACGAAGCGACCGGACTGTACGGGAGTGTTACTGATTGGATTCACAGGAGAACGTATAGGCTAGCTTGTTGATCTTCTGATCGCTCAATACCTGGGTGGCTGTTACGTTTAGCTGACCGCTTGCAGCTTGTGGGTGTTTGATATGATCATCACCTGCTACCGGCGTATTGACGATTCTTTAGAGTCCTACACAGAGGTTTCTTGGCTCAGGAAAAACGGAGTAGAGGCACATATGTGATATGCGCAGGACCGAGGATAATGCGATATGAGATACCGTATTATATTCTCGCGATATTTTGATATGAACCGGGTCATCGGATCAAGTGTTGATTCGATGAATCGGTACATGATATATTAGTCGGTTATATTCGATATAGCCGGATTGTCGGATCAAGTGTTGATTCGATGATTTAATGTATAATAATATATTGTATTACATTATCTAATATTGGCTCACTTTATTATTTCATTTTCTCACCGGATAATACATTGATATATATGCGATATATGTTAATTGTATTATTTTCTTTTGTTGCAAATATATAATATATATGTGATATATATTATTGTGACATGATATGATTAATAATGGAACATGTTTAGTAGAGATTAAACAAGGTTAGGGGTTGATTAGGGTTAGCTCCTTCTTGCACCATCTAGAAGCTTTCCTTTTGTCATGAGTTAGATATTATGCTTGATTTTTATCTATGACTCATTCCTTAACCTAACCAAACCCTAGCCCTAGTTTATTCTCTACAAAGGTTATCCTAGTCATTCTTGACCATGGTTCCATGATTAATCATATACTCATTTCTATTATTCAACACAAAAGGATTATCTCATTTTCATCATCTTCTTCTCTCTTGAGCTTTGAGAAAGCTCACTAGATTTTCCTTTTGTGATGATTTCTTGTGAGAATATGATATAAAAAGAAAGCATAAATACTACTCCATCATCCTCATCTAATCTAGCCCATTAGATTAGGGTGTTCACCTCTTTAGAGTGAGAGAGCTTGAGTTATAGCAACTTCGACGTAGATCATCGGAGAAGCGGAACACTACAAGCTAGCATGGATCGTTCGAGTCGTGGAGCCTCTCTTGAGTCCAGGAGATCGTGGATCGCGGCGAAGGGACTTCTACTCGAATCTTATGAAGCGAAGGAGCGGACTACAAAGGTTGTAATCCCTCACACTTAGTGGTAAAGATGTTTACTTGCATGTTAAACCCTAATAATCTAGCAAAGATCCCGGCTTTGGGTTGTTCGGCACGTCTAAAATTTTATTCGGGCATGTTTGATGCCTTATGAACCTTCACAAGAGTGCCTAGGAACCCTACAGTTTTATTGCGCACATGAGATACATCGTGCATACATAGCTACATGTACACCTTTATATGATGTTGGATTTGATTTTGGAGAAATTTGGAACCGCGTGACACATTTAAAAACTGGTTTCATTTTAAAGAGCGGTTTTCCCTTGATATGCTCATATTACGGTTTGATGTTGCATATATCATATTGCATGGATTTACTCATTGAGATACGGATTTCATGCGATTTTATGGATTTGAGAACCGTGCTATTATTTCAAGAAAGTATGCATTGTTTTGAAAACCCGGTTCTCTTGATATGATATTTCAGTGCGTCCACCATGCGGTTTCTCGGTTCTGAGACGTGTGATAGAAACCCGATTCGAGGAGCTGGATGATCCGTTTGCGGGTTTATGGTGGACCCGGTATGGTACTTCGGGACAAGAAAGGGATGTTATGCAGTAGACGATGAGCCTGGCAGGGGGACTACTACCTATCGGTGATTGGTTGGACCTGGCGGTTATCCGTAGGATACCGACCAGAGTCGAGAGATGGATATGGGCTGACCCGTACTGCCGGAGCCAGAGGGCCGATCCCGCAGACGGAGCCCATGGGCCGATCCGGACTGTCACGACCCGCAGGGTACGGAACGTGACTGACACTTAAGTTACGAAACGTCTCAAGGCGTCCGTAAAATAAGTAAGCCAAAGCCCAGAAATCAAAACCCGATTAAGAAAATAGAGTGAAGGAAGAACCAATTTATTGAAAGCGATTTAATCCATTAAGTCACATCAATCTTTTTAAAAGCAACATCCCTTTTTCCAAAAATTCCGGCAGAATCTCCTTTGTAAAACAGGCCCCCCAAACGGGTACAAAACTGGAGTATAAATGAATAACATGAAATATGGCATCCCCAAGCGGGAGCTAGCTCTTCGCCCCAAGGCGGTCACAAATCCCACGCAATATAAAACAGCAATGTGCATAAATAAGCATAAGAAGCACAAGTAAAATATCATGTCGACTCAAGTGAGCTCGACCCCAAAATACAGCATAAAAAGTCCACAGATCTCACAGTCTCATCTCTAGGTCAATATACAACAATACAAATAACAGGTGCAGCTGATACAGTAGATGGAGTACTCTAGATATAATGAATATACAAGGCGGTACAAAATGATAACACCCCTTACCTACGCGAAAAAGCCTCGAGTCCAAGCAAAAGAGGCAAAAGAAGCTAGTGCGCCCGCCGCTACTGTGCTGACGGAGCGGACCTGCAAAAAGGCTGTGGCACAACGGGGGTGAGTTGCCAACTCGTGAGTAATAAATAACATCTATAGAGGCTATCGCAAGCATGCACATAAGTATCCTAGCATCTATAATACAGATAAGGCAGGATATACTAGCAGGTATGTATGCAACATGAATCAACTCGTGATCTGAATAGGTAGGTATAAGAATCATTATTTTCTTTTTGGAATCTCTTTTGAAATATCAGCAAAACATCACTAAAATCATCAAGAATCCGTGTCCAGCATCGACACCTCAAAACTGTCTCAAATCTTATGTATCCATATCACAGTATCTCTGGCCTCAGCCGTCCGGCTGACCCATCTCAAATATCCATATCTCAACATCGCATGGCCACGGTCGGTATCCTCGGGATATCCGCCATGCCAAAAAGTCACCGGTAGGTAATCTATCCCCTGCTAGGTTCATCGTCTACTACTCGAGCTTCTTGCCCCGGGGTACCTTACCGGGCCCACCATGTACCCGAGACGGTTCATCCAACACCTCGAAACGGGTCTCGAAAACCACAGCAAACTCATGGTGGACGACACTTACATCACTAGAAAACCGCAACTTTGCATATTTTAAAAGAGGCAATAAGTTTAGAAATTCTTGCGGCTTTCCCCCGAAATCCAGAAATATCATAAATCTCAAGAAATCCTCATAAGTGCATATGTCAATGATAATGAATGCATATGGTATCAATAATCAAGTTGTAATGTATGATTAGTAGACTAGGCATGAACAAATGATGTAATGAGGTACATGCACATGAATATCACTCCTACAATTTCATTTTAGGGATTTAAATGCAATGGCACAGGTTTAAGCATCAAATATGGTGAAAATGTTTCAGATTATAAGTTATTTAGTGTTGTGGCATGACAATTACCAAGGCGTGTGTGTACGCATGAATAGTGCTCGTGCTACATATAAAAACCCTGGCAATGGTGCAAGTGTCCTATAGAATGAGTTCGCATATGTATGTCAACATAGAGCATGAATGTAGCAAGATGTTATGCAAGCATTAACTCATGATTACTAATATTACTAGGAATCTTTTAAATTACTTAAACTATCGGGCGACTTGCGCCATCCAAACGATTGTCCCCCGTAGATGTTACATCTACTCACCCGTGGTCTCGCGCTAGGTGTGTCCGACCACCTACTTTCCTTTCTCCGCGGCGCTCGAAGTTCCCGACTGCGAACCTAGAATTTACATAAAGTAACACACATAAGGCAAATCCTGCAAAAATGCGATATATCGATCAAAAGAATAACTTGTGTGTGAATCTAAACGCGCGTGCACTCGATACGTCGCGACGTGCGTAAACTCACCAGAAAATACCCCGACACGCTGTGTCGCGCAACGCACCACAGAACCACACAGGTCACACACGTGTCACACAAGTTTAAAAACATCGAAACAAGGTTTAATGCTCCAGATTTTGACTCGAGTCAAAACAGACAAAGTTGCACATACCAAAAACCCTAGCTACCCAGCAGACACCTACAGGCAAAACCCCAGCACACAAGCACACCCTCTGGCCGCAATTTGCGGCCATATCTATTAAATCTATTTCCGGGAAGGGGAGAGGGGTCCCCGTGCTTTGTGTGTGTGTGTCTGACATGGTCACCATGCTACAATATTCACAACTTTTTCCTGAATGGCCCAGGTCAAGAGCAGATTTCAGAAAGGCTAAAAGTCTAAATAAAACGCCAAGTTACATCAATTCGAGGCAATCTGGTATTTTACAGAAATCTGGGATAAATCTTGGGTCAACTGGCCTTAACAGCACTTAGTCCAGCTATACAATCAATAAAAACCATCACTTGGCCAAATCTCACTCAAATTACCCAGAACTAGCACTAATTCACATAATAAACACTAAACAAAACTAAATAATACCTAGGTTAAGCAAGCAAGGAATCAAGTTAAAAGATTATACCTCTAGAGATCCTAGGATGTAGGAGAAGAGGAGAAGAAGAAGGAGAAGAAGGTGTTGCTGCTGCTGAAGTGCTGCTGTTACTGCTGAGCTGCTGCTGTTGTTGCTGTTGCAGCTGCTGCTGCTATTGTTGCTATTTTTGTTGCTGTTGTTGCTGCTGCCAAGGTTGCTGTTGTGGCTGTTGTTGTTGTTGTTTGTGTGGTGTTGTGTGAGAGTGAGAGGGAGAGATATGAGTGAGAATGAGTATGAGAGAAAATACAAAGTTTTTGAAACTAAAATGGGAGTCAACCCCTCACCCTCTCTCCTCATTAAATGCCAAGCATGCTCAAGCCATCATGGCCTCTCTCTCTCTCACCCGAAACTCGTCAACCCCTACACTAATTCAAATTTAAAAACTAAAACCCTTTAATTAGAAACAAATTAACTTAACAATTGGGTTAGTCCACCATGGTTATCAATTCATGGTTTAACCCTAGACTTAACCCTAGTTAACATGCACAAGTGTGTGCAGTCCAAATAAAATTCTAATAAAATATTCATAAAACCAAATAATTTATTTGAAAACCGTTTTGGTAAACTTTTACCAAAACCCCCACATTAAAACACAATTACCACTAATCACATTCTAAGGTGTTACAATCTTCCCCCCTTAAGAAAATTCATCCCCGAATTTAAAATATATAGCTGCACGTACCTTCAAAGAGATGAGGGAATTTCTTCCGCATCTCTCCCTCGGCCTCCCAAGTGATCTCTTCACCATTCGGGCTGCGCCAAAGAACCTTCACAGATGGCAGGACCTTTGATCGAAGTTTCTTCACCTGCCGATCCAATATCACTACTGGCTGCACGGTGAACGAAAGATCGCGCTCAAGCTGAACGGTCTGATGTTGAATCATGTGAGAAGGGTCATGAAGATATCTGCGTAGCATCGACATGTGGAAGACGGGGTGAACATCTGGAAAGCTGGGTGGAAGAGCCAAACGATATGCAACTGCGCCGACACTCTTGAGAATCTCGAAGGGACCCATAAATATGGGACTAAGCTTTCCTTTTCGCCCAAATCTCATCACGCCCTTCATCGGAGAGACCCTCAGAAAAACGTGATCGCCAACTGCGAACTCTAGTCTGCGACGGCGCTTGTCTGCATACAATTTCTACCTGCTCTGAGCCGCTCTCATCCGATCTCGAATCAACTGTACTTTCTCGGTCGTCTCCTGCACGATCTGCGGCCCCAAAATACTGCTCTCGCTAAGCTCAGTCCAACAGACGGGCGATCTACATCTCCTCCCATACAAAGCCTCGAAAGGTGCCATCCGAATAGTATCCTGGAAGCTGTTGTTGTAGGAGAACTCCACTAAATGTAAATGATGATCCTAGCTACCACCAAAGTCCAAGACGCACGCTCGGAGCATGTCCTCGAGAGTCTGAATAGTCCGCTCTGACTGGCCGTCGGTCTGCGGATGAAATGCTGTGCTGAAACTTAAACGGGTGCCCAACGCCTCCTGAAGTCTCTGCCATAGCTGGCTGGTAAACTGGGTGCCTCGGTCTGACACGTTACAAGTCGGTACGCCATGCAACCGTACGATCTCGTCGATGTAAATCTGGGAATACTGAGCAAAACTGAAAGTTGTCTTCACTGGAAGGAAGTGAGCCGCTTTCGTCAATCGATCCATGATCACCCAAATGGAGTCGTACCCTCGACTGGTCCTGGGTAGACCCACCACAAAGTCCATAGAAATCTGCTCCCATTTCCACTCCGGAATGGGCAAAGGCTGCAACTCTCCTGCTGGCCTCTAGTGCTCGGCCTTGACTTGATAACAAGTCAGGCATCTTGACACGAAGTCTGTGACGTCCCTCTTCATCCCGTCCCACCAATAAACATCTCTCAAATCGCGGTACATCTTGGTGGAACCCGGATGAACACTGTATGTCGATCTATGCGCCTACTCAAGAATCTCACGTCGCAGTCCCTCCAAATCTGGTACGCATAATCGTGTCCCAAATCGCTGTACTCCTGATCATCAATCACGTACTCGGAATTTCTGCCCTGCCTAATATGCTCCATGATCTCTGAAAGACGGTCATCACTGTGCTGTGCCTCTCGAATATGGTCAAGTAACTGCGGACGTGCACGAACATGCACAAGCTGTCCCCCTGTCGGAGTGAACTCAAACTCAACCCGGCTGTCGCATAACATCTGCCAATCTGCTGACGACTGCCTCTGTACTGCACTCAAACAAGATAGACAACCCCCGGGCCTCCTGCTCAAAGCATCCGCTACTACATTAGCTTTGCCTGGGTGATACAAAATCTCGCAATCATAGTCCTTTACTAATTCCATCCAACGGCGCTGTCTGAGATTCAGGTCTCACTGCTGAAATATGTACTTTAAGCTCGTGTAATCAGTGAATATCTGGCACGACTCGCCGTATAGGTAGTGTCGCCAGATCTTAAGTGCAAAGACCACTGCAGCCATCTCTAAATCATGAGTGGGGTAGTTCTGTTCATGTTTCTTCAACTGCCATGAAGCATACACGATCACCCTGTCATGCTGCATAAATACGCACCCTAGCCCCACTCGTGAAGCGTGAAAATAGACCACAAATCCTCCTGATCCTGAAGGCAAAGATAACACCGGCGCCGTAGTCAAACAAGTCCGTAGCTGCTGAAAACTGTGCTCGCACTCCTCCGTCCAATCGAAAGGAACTCCCTTCCGGGTCAATCCGGTCAAAGGTGCAGCAATACGGGAGAAATCCTGAACGAATCGCCTGTAGTAGCCAGCTAGGCCTAGGAAACTGCGGATCTCAGTAACTGATGTCGGTCTGGGCCACTGCTGAACGGCCTCAATCTTCTTCGGGTCCACACATATGCCATCTCTCGTAATCGCGTGGCCCAAGAAACCAATGCTGTCAAGCCAAAACGCACACTTGGATAATTTCGCGAACAGCTGGTGCTCCCTCAAAGTCTGTAACGTGATCCGCAAGTGCTGCTCGTGCTCCTCTCGGCTCCGGGAATACACCAAAATATCATCAATAAACACGATGATGAACAAGTCGAGATACGGCCTGAAGATACGGTTCATCAAATCCATGAATGCTGCTGGGGCGTTAGTGAGTCTGAACGACATCACCAAAAACTCATAGTGGCCGTAGCGCGTGCGGAAAGCTGTCCTCGGTATATCCTCCTGTCAAACTCGCAGCTGATGGTATCCTGATCGCAAGTCGATCCTCGAAAAATATCCCACCCTCTGAAGCTGGTCGAACAGATCGTCGATACGTGGTAAGGGATACCTGTTCTGTACGGTAACTTTGTTCAGCTGGCGGTAGTCGATACAAAAACGCAAACTGCCGTCTTTCTTCTTGACGAACAGGAAAGGAGCACCCCACGGAGAAATGCTAGGTCGAATAAGCCCTTTATCTAACAAATCCTGCAACTGATCCTTCAGCTCTTTAAGCTCAGCCGGGGCCATCCGATAAGGAGGTATTGAAATAGGCCCCGAGCCGGGAATCAAGTCAATGCAGAACTCAACATCGCGCTCAGGCGGTAGCCCAGGCAGCTCATCAGGGAAAACATCAGGGAACTCATAAACAATCGGGACCCGGTCCAACGGAACCTCCGCAGCTCGTGTATTACAAATATATGCTAAGAATCCCTGACATCCCTTCCGCAAGAGCTTACCAACGCGAAGATACGAAATCAAGCTGGGAAGGGTGACACTGCGGTCTCCCTGAAAAACAAGGACTGGCTCTCCCGGAAAGCTAAATCTGACTGCCTTCTCACGGCAGTCCACAGAAGCATAACAAGTGGCTAGCCAATCCATTCCCAGAAGCACGTCAAAGTCCAACATATCGAGGAGAAACAAATCAACCGATGAATACCTCTCCCCGATATGAACGGAACACAAACGAAACACAAAACGAGCGACAAACGACTCGCCTACCGGAGTAATAACCACAAGCGGCTGATCTAACGACGATGACTCACGGCCCAACATCGGTGCAAAGTGTATAGAGACATACGAATGTGTGGAACCTGGGTTGAATAAAACTCGTGCGTCGAAAGAACAAACTGGCAAGGTACCTGTCACAACAGCGTTGAATGCCTGTGCATCCTGTGGTGTCAAAGCAAATACTCGGGCCTGTCCCCCACCAATAGCTGGTTGTCCTCGGCCTCAGTCTCGGCCTCCTCGTCCACTCTGGATCGGACCTCCACGTCCACGGCCTCTGGGTGCATCAAACTGACGTGGAGCATCGCCTGGGGTAGGAAGTAGAGCTCTCTGAGGAGGTGGTGAAGGTAGTAAGGTCACATGCGGAACTGTCGCCGCTCCCTGCCGTCTCACCGGATAGTCTCTGATAAGATGGTGCGGACTCTTGCACCCATAACATCCTGGCGACGCCTGCTGTCCCTGCGGAGATGAACCATATAGCTCACCCCGCCCAACTCCTCTGCCGGCACCATCTCTCGAAAAGAATCTGGCAGGATACCTCTGAGTTGGCACATCGGTACGAATCCTCTTCGGCCTAGAAACGGCCGAAGTCGCTGAAATGCGTGCCTCTATCCATAATGCCGTGTCCATAGCAGCTGAATAAGTGTCGAAATGCTAGGCGCCGATGGCAAGAAATAGCTGGGTGTCAAGTCCCTGCACGAACCTCTTCACTCTCTTTTCTTCAGTATCCACCAAATACGGAGCATATCTGGACAACTGCGTGAACTGGACATCATACCCAGACACCGTCATCCCGGGAGTCTTGATCAAGGCTTCAAAACTACGAGCTCTAGCGTCACGAACGCTCTCTGGAAGGAAACGAGCTAGAAATACCGCTGTGAACTCGGCCCAAGTCATAGGAGGTAGACCTGCAGCTCGACCTCTCTCGACGGACTCACACCACGTCTGCGTAAGGCCCTCTAGACGGAAACTCGCAAGCTCCACCCATCGATCGTCAGAACATCTGAGCGAACGACAAATCCTGGCTAATCTGTGAAGGAATGTCTGTGGATCCTCCGCCGCATCTGTGCCGGTGAAGACTGGAGGTCTCAGCCTCATGAAATCCTGTAGCGATACTGGGATAGCCACGGTAGTAGTAGTAGGAGCAACTGTCTAGACAGCAGGTACCATGGTAGTCTGTGATGTGGTAGGTACGTCCTCCGATCTCGGTGCACGACTAGACCCTACTAAGGATCCCACCATCTGTCGTAACTCCTGCATACCTCCCATCATCTGTCATAGCTCCTCCATACCAGACTCTAGCCTATCCATGCAGCCTCGGGAAGGCGGATCAGTCTGTCCGTGAGGCGTAGGTATACCACCCTGCTCGGTCCTCGTCTCGGACGAGCCTGCTCGGATCTCATCTTGGGCGGCAGCCCTCTGCGCTCTCGTAGCCTTCGGCGGCATAGTGGCTGTTACAGGAAACATGATAGTAAGAACAGTGCAATAGAATCATAGGATACACGGAATTGAAGAAGGAATTTCAAGCAAGTATATCCTAAAGTCACCTAGGCGGAGTACCGTATCGCAAGTATGCCGCGGACATACGCACGCTACGTTACCCTGCTTAAGTCACTTACTCCATCTACCAAGGGCTATCCTACACTTAAAAAGTTAAAACCTATCGCTCTGATACCAACTTTGTAGCGACCAGCAGGGTACGGAACGTGACTGGCACTTAAGTTACGAAACGTCTCAAGGCGTCCGTAAAATAAGTAAGCCAAAGCCCAGAAATCAAAACCCGATTAAGAAAATAGAGTGAAGGAAGAACCAATTTATTGAAAGCGATTTAATCCATTAAGTCACATCAAGCTTTTTAAAAGCAACATCCCTTTTTCCAAAAATTCCTGCAGAGTCTCCTTTGTAAAACAAGCCCCCCAAACGGGTACAAAACTGGAGTATAACTGAATAACATGAAATATGGCATCCCCAAGTGGGAGCTAGCTCTTCGCCCTAAGGAGGTCACAAATCCCACGCAATGTAAAACAACAATGTGCATACATAAGCATAAGAAGCACAAGTAAAATATCATGTCGACTCAAGTGAGCTCGACCCCAAAATACAGCATAAAAAGTCCACAAATATCACAGTCTCGTCTCTAGGTCAATATACAACAATACAAATAACAGGTGCAGCTGATACAGTAGATGGAGTACTCTAGATACAATGAATATACAAGGCGGTACAAAATGATAACACCCCCCACCTACGAGCAAAAGCCTCAAGTGTAAGTCTACGGTAGCGCCCCGGCCGTCTTTCAGACGCCAAATGCGGAACAAAAACTTTTATAACTGGCGCTATCGCATACTAAAACCCGGATCTGCCATTAACGCTAAACTAACAATCTACAAAGAGGGAAGAAAGGTTATACCGAACGATCCGAGTCCTTCGTTCTTTAACCATCATCCCACGCTCCGTTGCGGCTGCTCCGATCCCGTCGATCTCCGATCTCGTCGTCCAGGTGGCACCACATCATCGGATCTTTAAACGGGCTCCCGCCTCTGACTCGAGGAAACTCGGTCATCAAGTTTGCTAGAAGAGATGACCAAGATTGATGTAGAGAATGAGTGGAATACTTTGTCTCGCTTCGTCCAAAGCCATGGACGAACGGTTAATGAAGTTGCCGTGGGAATCGGGTGATGGAATGAAATGAGCTGTGAAATTCCATACACCCCAAAATCTATCATAATCTTTTTACCAGATAAAACATCAAGTGTCAGAGTGAGAGAGAGGGGGAAGGGGCCGGCCACATATATAGAGGTGGGGGGTGAGTGTAGGAGAAGGGGAGGTGACAATAAGAAAATATCTCAAGCGTGAACACAAAGTGTGAACACACTTAATGAAATGATGAATCATTAACCTAGTCATCAAGCATTAATGAAACCATTAAATGCAACCATGACTCACTAAACACCTCACCACTTCTAGAACCTTCTAGAAGCTTCCACACTCATCTCAAGAAAAGATAAAATCCGTATTCAACCAAATGTTAAATACGGCTGATAGAAAAACTGGAAACTGGCAACTTCCAAAAGTGATCCCGAAACGAATTTCAGGATAACCCCGTAACTGTATAAATATACCCGCATTTGTATTACGACCGAATACAAATGCAACTGAGACAAAGATATTATATCCACTCTGTATAATACATGGATCCGGCTTAAACCAAAGCCCACCAGTATTATCTGCCCGAAAAATAACACGTGCGTAAACGCACGTGCATTTTCCGAACCCTGCCATAAAACCATACGCCCTCTACAACGTTTCGCCCGAACTTGGGAAACTGTCTGTGGGGGACTCTAATGACTCGTCAGTACCCTGGCAGTGGGTTTAACCACAAGCCGTCAGCGGCACTAGCTATGCGTAACGGCTGTCCATGGACTGACCTCAAGTGAGGCTGATGAGCGAACTCATCCAGAAACCCTACTGAGCCTAACAGTGACAATATATATACAGTCCGGTCCGTTCGTCTATGAGTATCGCATATCCGGCCTAGGGGGCTAGTAACGTCAGACCCCCAATAGCTGTATAAGTCGTGTCGGAGACAAGCCCTGAACACCCTGAGATACTACTGGAGTACCTACCAGTAAATCTCACCAGCCTTGGCCAAGGACTTGGTGTAATGGCTTTCCTAGACACAGTGCGACCTCTACCCTCAATACCGGGAGAGACGAATCCCCTGCCGATCCGCTCACGTGCCTCCATGTGGCTCGGGACTGTACCTAAAAACTACCTGTTTGCACGACTCCTTTGAGCCGTGGTAGGGTAGAAATCAAAGCACAGTGGGAACTCACACGAGACAAATGACGACCTCAGGTCGATGAACTAACCTGTACACATGTCACCAGGGAACTGCTATCTGACGATATGTATAATACCAACTAGCAGATTCCCGGCGAGTCCTGTCCGGTGTACTCATAACCCAATGAGCACCTGTATACATCTTAGGTGATCCAACTGACACCAGTGGCTTGTGAGACCGGCCACCGCCCCTCGTCGGGGTCTCGACTGTATACACTAGTCTACTCCAGAGTATCGATGCCCTGTCTCGAAACTCCCACGACTAGGGACCATAATTAAGGATATGCTTATAGACCACCCAACTCTCACGTATATGATCGCCCTCATACTGTTGGTAGTCAAGTAAGATCCTAAGGGCTCTATCAAAGTGTAATCGTGATCAGTCACCTGAACCTATACACGACTGATAAAGGAAAACCAGATAGCATACTATCATCTCGAGTAAGACTGTCCTACCGGTATAGGTCCTCCGCAATCATTGCAATCACGTACCTGTGATCCAATAATTGACTTTGAGGGCACTATATCCAACATCAAGTCCAGGCAAAAGAGGCAAAAGAAGCTAGTACGCCCGACGCTACTGTGCTGACGGAGCGGACCTGCAAAAAGGCTGTGGCACAACAGGGGTGAGTTGCCAACTCGTGAGTAATAAATAACATCTATAGAGGCTATCGCAAGCATGCACACAAGCATCCTAGCATCTATAATACAGATAGGGTAAGATATACTAGCAGGTATGTATGCAACATGAATGTGCTAGCAGGGATGTATGCAACATGAATCAACTCGTGATCTGAATAGGTAGGTATAAGAATCATTATTTTCTTTTTGGAATCTCTTTTGAAATATCAGCAAAACATCACTAAAATCATCAAGAATCCGTGTCCAGCATCGACACCTCAAAACTGTATCAAATCTCATGTATCCATATCACAGTATCTCTGGTCTCAGCCGTCCGGCTGACCCATCTCAAATATCCATATCTCAATATCTCATGGCCACGGTCGGTATCCTCGAGATATCCGCCATGCCAAAAAGTCACCGGTAGGTAGTCTATCCCCTGCCAGGCTCATCGTCTACTCCTCGAGCTTCTTGCCCCGGGGTACCTTACCGGGCCCACCATGTACCCAAGACGGTTCATCCAACTCCTCGAAATGGGTCTCGAAAACCACAACAAACTCATGGTGGACGGCATTTACATCACTAGAAAACCGCAACTTTGCATATTTTAAAAGAGGTAATAAGTTTAGAAATTCTTGTGGCTTTCCCCTGAAATCCAGAAATATCATAAATCTCAAAAAATCTGTAACGTTTTGAAAATCGTTTCAGTGAAATTTCGAATAAACGGTAAAATAAGGGGGTTTTCTGTAAAAAATCAAAATGAAAATATCTTTATTATAAAATTAAATATACTTATTCTAGCTATGTAATTGCTAGTATTTGGTGTTTATTGAGCCACTGGTGAAATTTCAAATTTTCTGAAAATTTTTCCGAAATTAATTATTTTAATATTATTTTAAGCCGTCACTAATACATTTAATTAGGGGAAATTACAAATTGGAATGAGTTGAAACAAATTTTGTGCATCATAACACATTAAACAAAATTTTATCATGTGGTTTTTGAAATGAAATGGTTTGCCAAAACGGTTTAGAAAATATTGAAGAAAAGAGGCTTATTTGGTGAAATTAGTGTAAATGGTTTTGGGGGTATAATATTTATCTTTTTTTTTCCACACCCACACTCACAGCCCACAGTTTTCCTCCCCTCCTTGGCTGAATTTTCAGCAGCCCCCTTTCCCCCATGTCCCCACTTCTTTTGGTAAAAGGAAATGAATAGAATAAAGAGAGAAGGAATAGATATATGGGTATTGGTTTGACTTTGACTTTCTCCCCCCCCCACTTTCTCCACCTCCCTCTCTCTCCTCACTCCCCCAACCTGGCCGAGAATTCTCTTCCCCCTCTACAACAAAAGCCCTCACCAAATCCCCTCCATTTCCCTTCAAAAAAATCAACAAAAATCACACAAAAAGCCCACAAAATCTAAATCTAAATCCTACCCATTTTTACTTGACCATTCTAGTATGGATCTAGGGATCAAGATGGCATTTTGGGAGGCTACATCTTGAGCTTGATCTCAAACATGGGAGGTATAATCTCATGCTTTTGTTAAATTTGTTGTCTAGTTGCTTTAATCTAAGTTAACTAAGTGCTTAATTAGGTTTTGATGAGTTTAATTGCATGATTAAAGATTTCAAGTTAGGGTTTTGTTGTGGAAATGGGTTGTGATCGATTGTGCATGGTTTAGTGATATGGATTAACATCTTAAGTTTTGTAGAAAACTAATCTAGTTGTTAATTACAAACCCTTACTTATAAAATGTCCTAATTAAGTTATTTTGCTAACTAGAGTTTTTGAAAAATTATCAAATGCTTAGATTAAAATATAATTAAGTTTTCATGTCATTATAAATATTATATTGAGTGGTTTAATGCTTTTAGTTCATGAAAATCCAAGCTAAATTGTTGTTTGTGCATTTTTGCTTTAAATTGTTAAAATTTGGGTATATCGTAAACTAGAATTTTGGTGTTAATGAAAATTATTGGGATTAAATTATGGAAATTGTTTTTATGACTTATTTAAGATATTTAATAAGTATTATGGCCACTAGATTTGTTTAAACGTCGAGTTTTGTACTAAAACGGGTAATTTTTGCTTGCTAGATTTTTGGAAAAATGAATTTTAAGGTGAATTTGGGGTTGTTGTGAATTTTAACCTATTTTATATTATAGTTAGTGTTCGTGGATGCGCAAATGAGTGTGTTTGGGTTTTCTCGATGGTTTGACGTTTGTACATCGACATCGAGGGTTGGTTTGACTATTCTTGCATGCGTAGGCGATAGGTTTTTGACCTATGCGTGATACGCGTGCCGATTTGATTTTCGTATGCCGTTTCGATTTCGAATTTAGTTTTAATGCGATACGGTACGTTATGATATGTAGGTACCCCATGTGGACTTCGAGACGACAAGCAAGCGCGTGGCGACGTCGGCACCGGCGAGCGAGGACCAGGCGAGTAGATTTATATCTACGGGGAGAAGTCGGGTGGATGGCGTATAGCACCCCCGCAGTTCGTGGTGATGTATACGAATACGTATACACACATATATATATTGTTTATATATTTTTTGAGTATATTGATGATAATATGGATATTTGGTGTTCTTGGATATTTAGTGTCGCGAAACCCTAGAGTAGTGGCCGCACCACACATGCACACACTAACCCATACTTGCATACTTTCTTCTTTCATTTGTGCTTATACGGGAATATATAGTTATGTGTTCACATGGGTATGGGACAATGTGTTCACATACGGAATTGAGGATGATACTTGGGTTTGAGATGAGTCGATGAGATTTGTATTGAGGTTGTGAATTCGGTGATATGGCAGGATTCATATTTGAGATACGACATGACGTTGTAGCGGGTCCTTGACGTAGTGTTTCACACACGTCCATGCATACCTAGGCGGTATCAGTATTGTACTAGACGTAGATCAGTACCCCGATCATGATATTTGATAAAGAGGATACCAGGTGAATAGTATGATGAATGTGATATTGTCCCGTACCCAGATTTGGGATGCCGTACGACGGATTTACGTACGAGCTATATTGATGATTGATCCGCACTCTTGACTTGGGATGCCTGATTATAGATATGGTATCGGATATGATATTATTAAGGCGGGATCACCGACTATACATATACAGGTATGTATATGTATCGACTCAGATGATAGGCGGTTTCCTTACCTGTAATTCAGCTTGTTAGTTCAGCCGTATAGTTTAGTGTAGTTGTTAGATTAGATTAGACTCCTACCTATTTCAAAACTAGCGGATCGTGGGTATTTTAAAAGACAGGTCAAGGGATCTACGGATATTTCAAAAGACGTATCCTTTCTTAAAACTACCGTAGCCCTATTTTCAAAACCCCATGATTCGTGTTATTTCAAATGGCAACATTGTTTAATATTTAGCTACCGCTCATTTTGGTTGCTCGCTCCACATCGAATACTTACATTGTTATTTCATATTGCATTGTTGACATTATGATGTTAGGACACCAGCACCATTACCGATGATGTGTATGTACCACGTACACTTACTTGCCGTCTCACACACATCTTCATCGGTAATTGCCATGTCACGTGCACCTTAGAAAATATTATTGCTTAACTTAGCTTGATAGCTAGCAGTTTGACATAATATTAGTGTACTTACCTTATATGCCAGCTTAGATATTATTGTTATTACTTGTCACTTCATGCATACTGTTATTCATTGTTATGCCGTATTCATGGATTCTTATGCCTATATTCATGGGTTTATATGCTATTGATGATTTGGATTCGGATTTCTATGAGATTTTCTGGATTTGGGGGAAAACCGCAAAACTTGTATAAGCTTCTTCCCTCTCTTTTAAATAAAAAGTGCGGTTTTCCCATGATGTATGAGTCGTCCACCATGAGTTTGCTGATGGATTTCGAGACCCGATTCGAGGAGTGGAGGAACCGTTTCGGGTACATGGTGGGACTGGTGCGGTACCCCGGGGCAAGAGGATCGCGTTGTTGACGTTGAGCCTGGCAGGGGAGCACTACCGACCGGTGATATTACCCGACGCGTCGGATATCCGGAGGATACCGTCGTGGTCTTGAGATGGATGGTAGGGGCCGGTCTGGACTGACGGCGCCCTAGATATTGTGATTGAGACATTGAGATTTCGAGATATTGAGGTACAGAGACTGTGATACAGAGATATCGAGATATTGGGATTACGTTTTGTGCCGATGCTAGGCACTGTTTTATGCTGATTTCATTATGATACCTCATTTTAAAAATACAAAGGAAATCTCACTAAATTATGAAAACAGTTTCTTCATTTACATGTATTCTGTTTTCATGCATTCATACCCCATTCATATGATATATTGCTACCTGTGGCACTGACACGGGCACATGAGATTACACTCGGGTTAGATATTTGCCCTAGCCTTTGTTATAAGATGCATGTTATATATATAATTGAGGATATATTATGATCATTGACCTAGGTTGCGTTATTTATGCGATTTCTTTCCGTAGATGTTTTTCTATTCACGAGTTGGCAACTCACCCCCGTTGTGCCCCAGTTTCTTGCAGGTTTTGCCGTACAGGTTTCATTACGGCTTTGCTGGCACTGCTTCCCATTTCCGGGTGACTTGCTAGTAGGTGGGTTTACTTGTATCGTACCCCCATTATATATCTTGTATATCATTATTCTGTTGTATCTAGAAGTTCCATCAACCAAACATGTATTTACTTTGAGATAGAGACCGGTGATGTTATTCCTTCGACCTTAGAGCCGCGCGTTATTTTTCTGTGGTTTTCTTGTGGTTTGAGTTTCCTTTTGAGTTTTGATCCTCGCCGTTGGCGTTGTATATTATATTGCTTGTGTGGTTGTGACCGTCGATTGACGAAGAGCTAGCTCCCGCTTGGGGATGCCTTTTTATTGATTTCGTATACTATTCATGTTGCATCCCGTTTGGGGGCCAGTATTTACAAAGGAGACTCTGCCGAAATTTTCAGGAAATTTTTGATGTTTTTAAAAACCCGCATAATTCAGCTTATGCTATTAAAACTACTTATTTAAATTGGTTTTCCTTCACTCTACTACTTTTCTTGGTTTGGATTTCTGGTGTTTCGGTTTACTTAGATTACGTACGCCTCGAGACGTTCGTAGTTTAAGTGCCGGTCTTGTTCCGTACTTTCAGGATATGACAAAGTTGGTATCAGAGCGTTAGGTTTTACCCTCGGAGCCTAGGATGACCCTTGGTTGATGGAATAGGTGACTAAAGTAGAGTGACGTACCGTAGGTATGTTCCGCGGCATATTTACGATACGCTACTCCACTTAAGGAGCCTTAGGATGTACATTTCTTTGCTCAGTATTATATTCATTCCGATCTAGCCTCATCAGTACCAGTTATGGTTTTACTGCCACGATTACGGGCAGGGAGAGCTACGGCTAGAGTTGCGGTCAGCATGAGCTCGTCAAGAACGAGGACTGACCAGGGCATGATTCCGGCGACACACGATTGCAGAGATGTGTCTTTTCATTGTGTCTTCGCGCCACGAGCGTTGGGTGGATTGCTGTATGAGATTACTCGGACGTGCCGATTTGCACTAGAGGATTGAGCCACTGATAGAGGCCAGCCAGATTTTGATGACCATTGAAGTATTGCTTACTCCTGATGATTGAGGCACCGTTCAGCGTGCAGACGAGCGAGCCAGTTATTGCTGCGAACGACGAGATATTGCCCCAGATGCTGGAGTTAGTGCAGAATGAGTTGTACTAAGAGATGATAGAAGGTCGCTAGTCATCGAGGATGAATGACTAGGACATGTGGATCGTTCGCCTACCCCGATGCGAGGTCATCAGATAGATTGATTCCAGCTAGAGACGACTTCACGCGGAGACGTTGGGAGTCGACAGAGACGATCGAATGTCAGAAACCTATTATTCCAAGTTTAAAGTATTCGGAAAGACATGCAGGCAATTCTATGGACCCTCTAGAAGAATGAAACCCTAACTCGACTTAATGACCGTGTGAAAGCCTTTGAACCGTCGGGTTTGCGGCAATTCTACGGCGCCATTAGTGAGGCTTGGGTTTGCCCTTCTACGGCTGGACCACCAATGCTGTGGTATGTACTCGATACTATTAAACTGTGCCCAAGATGTTGAGCTCTTGGGGGATTATGAGGTTTTGACGACTCGATCGGATGGCTCGTCTTAATTCGGATGCTAGGTGGTGAGATGCATTTCTTGGGAGACTCCCGATACGAGGATAGCCGTTGGAGCTCAGTCCATGCAGCCACGACGAGACGAGTCCGAAGCGGTCGACATTAGAGAAAAGTGAAGTAAGAGGTTCATACCAGATCTAGATGTGATGACGTTCCCCTCCGCCAACATCAGAGATGCGATGCGCATGCCGAGGCAGAGTACTGGATATACCTTCCAGAAGGAGTCGCGATGAGTATGCAGTCGTTCCAGAGCAAGATGCAGATATAGGAAAGGACGATGACTTCCGGACAGTTGGCAGAGACGAGACATGGAAGAGACCGTGAGCAGGATTCCTTCCAGGACACTGCTGTAATGATACTTGCACCCAGGATCAGATGTGTCACGTACATTCAGAGAGCCAGAGGCCGACGCCAGTGATATGCTGTCTTACGAGTGGTCACGATGATTGACCGGGAGATGACCAGAGAAGTGCCAGAACGGGATCATCCCCGTTAGCACACCTGACAGGGCCGATGAGCCAATGGACCGAGAGATTGGTAATTCATAGTGAAGCCCTTGACCCAGGAGTGGTCATTGTTACGCACACCAGCAGGCCAGAGTTCATGATCATCGACGAGACGTCCCACTAGTGACCGCGACAGTTGGCCCGAGATTCTTAGAGGATGCACTTGAGCGGTACTATTCCGCCATTATTGATTTCGATGTTTTGGGTGATTTATTCGCATGATTTGATTTTGATGATTGAGGATTTACGATCTTTGCACAGTGTTGCACTTGATATCGTTTTCGTGCTTTGGTTTCACATGTTTGTGATTTTACGGTTTTAGACATTTGAGTTGATTTTGTGCGTATGCACGCACACGATTTGTTTCCTGCACTCTGTATAGTTTATATATGCTTGCAGTGCAGTGATACGCCTTTTGTGCACTTAGATGCACTGGACTTCGATTTCAATTGTGATACTCGATATTTGTTTTGTGCACCTTGTGCACCTGATTTAATTTTGCGCATGTTCGGCGCTTGATATTGGATTTCATGATTTCGTGCATGATGGATGCCCCTGGTTTTGGGTTTGAGCGCATGTTGAGCGCATGTCTTGAGATGCGATTTTGGTGCACACCAGATGCACTAAATCGATATTTTTTTTCCGTGCATGTCAGATGCACCTGATTTTGCTGTCAGGCACACACGTTGCCTACGACAGATGCTTTGTGCACACCCGATGCACTTAGATCTTGTTTCTGTGCACTTATATGGCACGTATATGGATTTTGATTGTCGTGCACACCAGACGCACGTAGTATTCATACGCGTATTTTGGGATTGATTTCTTATGGAGCAGTACGTTTTTATGATGATTGCTATGAGTTTTTGTACTGAGCAGGACTAGTCAGAGGACAGTACCTGAATATATTTTGCATGCATTGATAGTTATTGAAGGGATTTCTAAAAAGCGAGCTATAGTCTCAGTATTTACCTACGTGTCTGATATGACGCGAAACGTTTAAAACAAGGAAAACCCTTCTAAATTGTTTCCCAAAACGGCGGGACGTACATTTCAAACAAAGGTATATATGTATATAGTTATTTTCTTATGACAGACGTCCGCCACTGTGCAGTGTTATGCGCATTGCATAGCAACTTAGAAGATTTGGCATGCATTGCTTCCAGATGTATTAACGATGTATATCATGTTGGTTTTCATATTAGATCTTGACATTGATGTCTTCTCTATGACTCCGATGACTGCGGGATGCTGGATGGAGTTTGATTTTGAGTTATAGGCTTATTTTTCATGCGCATGCATTGCGCTATGATGCGTTTATGTATTTATGAATTCGGAGCCCCGGCGATTTGATGGTTTTGGCTGAAATATTTTAGTATTTGGGGGGAGTTTTAATTTAAATTCGGGGACCGAATTTCTTTAAGGGAGGAAGATTGTAACGTTTTGAAAATCGTTTTGGTGAAATTTCGAATAAACGGTAAAATAAGGTGTTTTCTGTAAAAAGTCAAAATGCAAATATCTTTATTATAAAATTAAATATACATATTCTAGCTATGTAATTGCTAGTATTTGGTGTTTATTGAGCCACTGGTGAAATTTCAAATTTTCTGAAATTTTTTCCGTAATTAATTATTTTAAGCCGTCACTAATACATTTAATTAGGGGAAATTACAAATTGGAATGAGTTGAAACAAATTTTTTGCATCATAACACATTAAACAAAATTTTATCATGTGTTTTTTGAAATGAAATGGTTTGCCAAAACGGTTTAGAAAATATTGAAGAAAAGAGGCTTATTTGGTGAAATTAGTGTAAATGGTTTTGGGGGTATAATATTTATCTTTTTTTTTCCACACCCACACTCACACCCCACATTTTTCCTCCCCTCCTTGACTGAATTTTCAGCAGCCCCCTTTCCCCCATGTCCCCACTTCTTTTGGTAAAAGGAAATGAATAGAATAAAGAGAGAACGAATAGATATATGGGTATTGGTTTGACTTTGACTTTCTCCCCCCCGCCCCACTTTCTCCACCTCGCTCTCTCTCCTCACTCCCCTAACCTGGCCGAGAATTCTCTTCCCCCTCTACAACAGCAGCCCTCCCCAAATCCCCTCCATTTCCCTTCAAAAAAATCAACAAAAATCACACAAAAAGCCCACAAAATCAAAATCAAAATCCTATCCATTTTTACTTGACCATTCTAGTATGGATCTAGGGATCAAGATGGTATTTTGGGAGGCAACATCTTGAGCTTGATCTCAAACATGGGAGGTATAATCTCATGCTTTTGTTAAATTTGTTGTCTAGTTGCTTTAATCTAAGTTAACTAAGTGCTTAATTAGGTTTTGATGAGTTTAATTGCATGATTAAAGATTTCAAGTTAGGGTTTTGTTGTGGAAATGGGTTGTGATCGATTGTGCATGGTTTAGTGATATGGTTTAACATCTTAAGTTTTGTAGAAAACTAATCAAGTTGTTAATTACAAACCCTTACTTATAAAATATCCTAATTAAGTTATTTTGCTAACTAGAGTTTTTGAAAAATTATCAAATGCTTAGATTAAAATATAATTAAGTTTTCATGTCATTATAAATATTATATTGAGTGGTTTAATGCTTTTAGTTCATGAAAATCCAAGCTAAATTGTTGTTTGTGCATTTTTGCTTTAAATTGTTAAAATTTGGGTATATCGTAAACTCGAATTTTGGTGTTAATGAAAATTATTGGGATTAAATTATGGAAATTGTTTTTATGACTTATTTAAGATATTTAATAAGTATTATGGCCACTAGATTTGTTTAAACGTCGAGTTTTGTACTAAAACGGGCAATTTTTGCTTGCTAGATTTTTGGAAAAATGACTTTTAAGGTGAATTTGGGGTTGTTGTGAATTTTAACCTATTTTATATTATAGATAGTGTTCGTGGATGCGCAAATGAGTGTGTTTGGGTTTTCTCGATGGTTTAACGTTTATACATCGACATCGAGGGTTGGTTTGACTATTCTTGCATGCGTAGGCGATAGGTTTTTGACCTATGCGTGATACGCGTGCCGATTTGATTTTCGTATGCCGTTTCGATTTCGAATTTAGTTTTAATGCGATACGGTGCGTTAAGATATGTAGGTACCCCATGTGGACTTCGAGACGACAAGCAAGCGCGTGGCGACGTCGGCACCGGCGAGCGAGGACCAGGTGAGTAGATTTATATCTACGGGGAGAAGTCGGGTGGATGGCGTATAGCACCCCCGCAGTTCATGGTGATGTATACGAATACGTATACACACACATATATATATATTGTTTGAGTATATTGATGATAATATGGATATTTGGTGTTCTTGGATATTTAGTGTCGCGAAACCCTAGAGTAGTGGTCACACCACATATGCACACACCAACCCATACTTGCATACTTTCTTCTTTCATTTGTGCTTATACGGGAATATATAGTTATGTGTTCACATGGGTATGGGACTATGTGTTCACATACGGAATTGAGGATGATACTTGGGTTTGAGATGAGTCGATGAGATTTGTATTGAGGTTGTGAATTCGGTGATATGGCAGGATTCGTATTTGAGATACGACATGACGTTGTAGCGGGTCCTTGACGTAGTGTTTCACACACGTCCATGCATACTTAGGCGGTATCAGTATTGTACTAGACGTAGATCAGTACCCCGATCATGATATTTGATAAAGAGGATACCAGGTGAATAGTATGATGAATGTGATATTGACCCGTACCCAGATTTAGGATGCCGTACGACGGATTTACGTACGAGCTATATTGATGATTGATCCGCACTCTTGACTTGGGATGCCTGATTATAGATATGGTATCGGATATGATATTATTGAGGCAGGATCACCGACTATACATATACAGGTATGTATATGTATCGACTAAGATGATAGGCGGTTTCCTTACCTGTAGTTCAGCTTGTTAGTTCAGCCGTATAGTTCAGTGTAGTTGTTAGATTAGATTAGACTCCTACCTATTTCAAAACTAGCGGATCGTGGGTATTTTGAAAGACAGGTCAAGGGATCTACGGATATTTCAAAAGACGTATCCTTTCTTAAAACTACCGTAGCCCTATTTTCAAAACCCCACGATTCGTGTTATTTCAAATGGCACCATTGTTTAATATTTAGCTCCCGCTCATTTTGGTTGCTCGCTCCGCATCGCATACTTACATTGTTATTTCATATTGCATTGTTGACATTATGCTGTTAGGACACCAGCACCATTACCGATGATGCGTATGTACCACGTACACTTACTTGCCGGCTCACACACATCTTCATCGGTAATTGCCATGTCACGTACACCTTAGAAAATATTATTGCTTAACTTAGCTTGATAGCTAGCAGTTTGACATAATATTAGTGTACTTACCTTATATGCCAGCTTAGATATTATAGTTATTATTTGTCACTTCATGCATACTGTTATTCATTGTTATGCCGTATTCATGGATTCTTATGCCTATATTCATGGGTTTATATGCTATTGATGATTTGGATTCGGATTTCTATGAGATTTTCTGGATTTGGGGGAAAATCGCAAAACTTGTATAAGCTTCTTCCTCTCTCTTTTAAATAAAAAGTGCGGTTTTCCCATGATGTATGAGTCGTCCACCATGAGTTTGCTGATGGATTTCGAGACCCGATTCGAGGAGTGGAGGAACCGTTTCGGGTACATGGTGGGCTCGGTGCGGTACCCCGGGGCAAGAGGATCGTGTTGTTGACGATGAGCCTGGCAGGGGAGCACTACCGACCGGTGATATTACCCGACGCGTCGGATATCCGGAGGATACCGTCGTGGTCTTGAGATGGATGGTAGGGGCCGGTCTGGACTGACGGCGCCCTAGATATTGTGATTGAGACATTGAGATTTCGAGATATTGAGATACAGAGACTGTGATACAGAGATATCGAGATATTGGGATTACGTTTTGTGCCGATGCTAGGCACTGTTTTATGCTGATTTCATTATGATACCTCATTTTAAAAATACAAAGGAAATCTCACTAAATTATGAAAACAGTTTCTTCATTTACATGTATTCTGTTTTCATGCATTCATACCCCATTTATATGATATATTGCTCCCTGAGGCACTGACACGGGCACATGAGATTACACTCGGGTTAGATATTTACCCTAGCCTTTGTTATAGGCTGCATGTTATATATATAATTGAGGATATATTATGATCATTGACCTAGGTTGCGTTATTTATGCGATTTCTTTCCGTAGATGTTTTTCTATTCACGAGTTGGCAACTCACCCCCGTTGTGCCCCAGTTTCTTGCAGGTTTTGCCGTACAGGTTTCATTACGGCTTTGCTGGCACTGCTTCCCATTTCTGGGTGACTTGCTAGTAGGTGGGTTTACTTGTATCGTACCCCCATTATATATCTTGTATAACATTATTCTATTGTATCTAGAAGTTCCATCAATCAAACATGTATTTACTTTGAGATAGAGACCAGTGATGTTATTCCTTCGACCTTAGAGTCGCGCGTTATTTTTCTGTGGTTTTCTTGTGGTTTGAGTTTCCTTTTGAGTTTTGATCCTCGCCGTTAGCGTTGTATATTATATTGCTTGTGTGGTTGTGACCGTCGATTGACGAAGAGCTAGCTCCCGCTTGGGGATGCCTTTTTATTGATTTCGTATACTATTCATGTTGTATCCCGTTTGGGGGCCAGTATTTACAAAGGAGACTCTGCCGAAATTTTCAGGAAATTTTTGATGTTTTTAAAAACCCGCATAATTTGGCTTATGCTATTAAAACTACTTTTTAAAATTGGTTTTCCTTCACTCTACTACTTTTCTTGGTTTGGATTTCTGGGGTTTCGGTTTACTTAGATTATGTACGCCTCGAGACGTTCATAGTTTAAGTGCCGGTCTTGTTCCGTACTTTCGGGACGTGACAAAATCCTCATAAGTGCATAAGTCAATGATAATGAATGCATATGGCGTTAGTTGTATGTATGCCCTAGAGGCCAGTATTGTAAAGATGATGTATATTATATTGGATGCTTGGACATATATAGAGAGGACTTTCTTGCTCGACATGATAGTATGCTATCTGGTTGCACTTTACTTTAACATGTATACTTATCTCTTTATACTGTCTTATCATTACATGTTAGTAAAGACCTTAGGATGTGTACATGACTACCTGGACTATGACGCAGATCATACTAGTGGGGACATGGTAGTCCATAAGTACATCCTTCAAGGTCCCTAGTCGTGGGTGTATCGAGACGGGGCATCGATATACCTGTGTAGACTAGCGTATACGCTTCTCGAAACATGAGATGGGCGATGGATGATCCCATATCCATTTGTGTTTGACATCAGAGATGGTATATGGGTGCTCAGTGGAGACTGGGTACACTGGACGGACTCGCCGAGAACTCCCAGATGGTATTATACCTCATGTCAGATGGCAGTTCTCAGGTGACACTTGTGCAGGTTTGTCTGTAGACCCGAGATCGTCATAAAGTCTCGTGTGATTCCCACTGTGCTTTGATTTCCACCTTACCACGTCCATGAAGGCGTGCAAAATGGTGGTTTTTGGGTACAGTCCCGAGTCACATGGAGGCAATGAGCGATAGGAGGGGTTTCGTCTCTCCCGGTATTGGGGGTTGATGTTGCGCAGTGCTCGATTGGCCGTAACAGGGAAGTCCTTGGCCAGGGCTGATTCAGAGATTTACTGGTAAGTGTTACCAGTAGTTTCTCGACCCGTTATGAGCCTCACATCGGCACGACTTATCGGTTATTGGGGTCTGACGTTAACCACCCCTAGACTTGATATGCGACATATCAGACGAGGAGACCGGAGTGTACGGGAAGTGTTGCCGGCAGGCTTTCACAGTAGTTGGAGCGGGCTTGCTTGCTGATCTTCTGATCGCTCAATACCCGGGTAACCATTACGTTCAGCTAGTACCGCTGACAGCTTGTGGGTGCTTGATGTGATCATCACCTACTGCCGGCGTATTGACGAGTCTTTAGAGTCCTACATAGAGGTTTTTCTGGCTCAGGCAAAACGAAATAGGAGCACGTATGTGATATGTGCGAGACCAAGAATAAATGCATGTATGTGATACCGTATTCTATTCTCGCGACTTTTTGTATCGGTCGGTCATATATGATATGACCGGGTTATCGAATCAAGTGTTGATTCGATAAGTCGATACGATGGATGTTAGCCGGTTATATGAGATATGACCGGATTATTAAGTCAAGTGTTGATTTAATAATTAAGTGTATAATTGTATATTAGATATACTAATTTACATTTGCTAACACTTGTTCACTTTAGGGTTTTTCTCACATGTGAACACTTGTATATATATATATGTGATATATATATTAAAGTGTTTTCTTTTGTATCATGGTTGATGATACACTAGACTTGGATGTATGAGACTTACACCATGCTACATATTATGTTGGGTTTTTATATTTTAAGTAATTACAAAATTAAGTAGAGGATTAGATCAATACATGAAGCTTGTGGAAGCTTGTGGATGCATTGACTAAGTCCACTTGAGTTTGTTTTTACCATAGATATTTCTTAACCCAGCCATAAGTGTTAGCTATGGTTATGGCTCTACAAGAGTTAGTATATGATACTCACTCACCATGGTTAGATTGCTCACTTAATCATTATCCTCATTTCTTTTCTTTTTTTCATCATCTTCTTCTTCATTGAGAAAGAGAAAAGCTTGCTAGGGTTTGATCTAAAGTGAGAAAGAAAGTGAGAAATAAAATTCTAAGGAGAACCCACCTCCTATTTCTCCATCCTCTACTAGACTAGCACTTTAGTTTAGGGTGTTTACTTCACTAATTCTCAAGTTAGTGAAGTAGGAGCTTGAGTCGGAATTCCTCGACGTAGATCATCTTCGGCCTCGGAGACTTCAAGCAAGGTCGCACCCTTCGCGTCGTGAAGCCATGCAAGAGCCCGGGAGAACCTTGATCGCAGCGAAGGGACTTCAACAAGGAGCAAATGAAGTGGAGGACCGATCTACAAAGGTTGTATATCGCGTTCCCTTTAGTGTAAAGTTGTTAACTTGCCATTAGTTTCGCCTAAACTCTACTTAACGATCTTGCTTAGGGTTGTGCGGCACATAAATTTTTTAATTATGGCATGGTCGATGCCTTGTAGAGCCTTGTTAGTGTGCCTATTAACCCTACAGTGGTATCAGAGCTTAGCTAGAGAATTAGACGATGCGTTAACGAAGTTAAAACTCCGAACGAACCCGAATACAACAAAACGACCCCCTCTCTGGACAATTTTTAAAATCTGGGATTTTTGTGAATTAAAAATATCTAAAAAAATCAGCAGGGTTTTATAAGAATTATTGTGCAAAATGAGGACATGAATCGTACAGTTGACCGCGGTTCCGCGGCAGATCCCTGCTTGGGCCGCGGAACCGCGGCGGTATGGTGGCCTTTAGATCCTCTGTTTGCACAGTAATTCTAGATTCTGTGATTGTTATTTTCTGGGTATTTTTAATTTGACTCAAGTGTTGAGTATTCAGGGGTTCATTTTGTAATCGTCGATTCAATCGGAGAATTTAACTTTGTTTTGTTATTCCGGATAATTTAGAAAGCATTAAAATGTTCGAACGGATATCCTTAACTCAATTTTTCCCGGCACGAAAAATATTCAAGTGTTGAATTTTTCTCGGGTTTTAAATCTTTCGGAAAGACGTGCATGTGATGTGACGGACCCTCTAGAAGACAACTGTTAGGTCCACGTTACCTCTCCCGGTACTTTCGGAGTTGCGGAAACGGTAAATCAAAATTTTTCTAAACTTTGTAACATGGACCGTAAAAGCCGGATCTTTGCTAAACTAAACTAGCATACTTGCAAAGAAGAGTTAACTACTATGCAAAGTGGTTATACCTCAACTTTAACTCCTTCTCTTCTTGTTGTTCTTCTTCTTTCTTGCTCTTTGTAGTAGGTTGAATGGCTTTCCCTCCTCATCTCCTCTTTGCCGAAGATAGATCCACCTGAGGGCTTCAACCTTGGGCTCCTTTCTCGATCTTGAGAGAACTAAGGTATTCGGCTTGCTAGACCTTCTACCTTAGAGTGAGTAGAGTGTGCTATGGGGTGTTATATCTTCAAGGAGATGATTCTCAACACATGAGATTTGCTCTCCTTGAACAAGAGGAGGAAGAAGATGAAGTGAGGAGAGAGAATCAATATGATAGAATGAGCTCACTCTTTTCCTTTTTGCAACCATATCAAAAAGAAAAAGAATTATCTAAATAATAATAATTCAAATGAGAATAGTTGATGGTTGTTTTGGAATGACCACTATCATACTTCATTAAATGAAATGTAAGCAAGAATCAAGGAGCATCCTTGCAAAGTAATGATGATGGTCAAACATTCAACCATGGTCAACAAGTCAACCATGGTCAACAAGTCAACAAAACCAACCATAACATAATATCATTTAATTACTATTATTAATTGATATCTCACTAATTCATTAGGGTTTGGAAAAAACGACTGTCAACTGTGCATGCGCACCGGTTCCGAAACCCTAATGAAAAACCTCTTCTTCCGCCTCAAACAACTGTGCATACACACCTGCATTCTTGTTCCGAGGAACATGAATACTGAGAGATAAAAGTAACCCCAAAACATATACCAGTATCCGGCTCAAACCAGAGCCCGCTGGCAATATCCGTCCGGACTCCAAACGTGCACAAGTGCGCGGATGAGAACGAACCCTGTCGCAAAACCATGCGACCTCTACTCTGTTTTGCCCAGAGGAGAATACCCTCTGTGTGGGACTCTAAAGACTCGACACTACGCTGGCAGTGGGTTTAACCACAGACCGCAAGCGGCACTAGCTGTGCGTAACGGTCCCCAGGTAGATGCCGATAAGAAGACTGACGAGGTTAAACCCATCTGAACTCCTACTGAGTCTGAATGTGACATTCTCCATACAGTCCGGTCTGTTCGTCTGATACATCGCATGTCGGGCCTAGGGGGCGGAAAGCGTCAGACCCCTAATAGCGGTACAAGTCGTGTCGGAGTGAAGCCCAGAACACCCTGAGATAGCACTGGAACCTACCAGTATATCTCGCTTGCCCTGGCCAGGGACTACTTGTGTAATGGCTCTCCTAGACACAGCGCGATGTCAACCCCCAATACCGGGAGAGACGAATCCTGTCTAACCGTCACTGCCTCCAAGTGCTTCGGGACTGCTCCCAACTACTACCTGTTTGCACGACTCAGAAGAGCCGCGGTAGGGTAGTAATCAAAGAACAGTGGGAACACACTCGAGGCGAAGTGACAGTGTCAAGTCAGCGGACTAAGCTGTACTCATGTCACCTGGGAACTGATAACTGACGATAGGTATAATACCAACCATCAGTTCCCTACGAGTCCTGTCCAGTGTACTCGTAACCTAACGAGCACCCGCATACTATCTAAAGTACGACGTACCGACGGCTGTGGGACAGACCGTCTCCCATGCTGGGATGAGAAGCGTATACGCTAGTCTACTCCGGAGTATCGATGCCCTATCTCGATACTCCCACGACTAGGGAAGTGTATAAGGATGTGCTTGTAGATTACCCAGCCCCCACGAGTGTGATCGCCATCACAACGCCGGTAATCAAGCAAAGATCCAAAGGGCTCTACTAATGCGTATAGGTGATATAATAAATAAACACACAAGTACACATTAAAGCAGAGACAAACCAAGTAGCATACTACTATATTGAGCAAGATTGTCTGTACAACTGTGAATATCCCAAGCTTCCATCAAGTAATATACATACTAGTATGATACAGTAATGGCCTCTAGGGCATATACACTAGCAACAACAAACCTTAACTCAATTATGTGACCGTCTTGAACCGCCCTTTGAACCTTATGGTTTGGGGCAGTACGGCGTGCCACATGTGAGGCGTTGGCTTGACCCTTCTACGGCTGGACCGTTGCTACTGTGACGTATTCTGGAATTTTTTGAAATCCGCTCAAGTGTTGAGCTATTTTTTGAAATCTTGGGTATTTGATTATTCGATCGGAAAGTTTAATATTGTCTATTTATCTGGAATGTGATACAATATGTGGAATTCATACAGTTAGGCATGAAATGAGGAATATGTGATATTCGGATTTACGATGTCTAAAGAGATTGTGGATTCCAAATGTTGTAGTTTTACACTTTCTTTTCTGTGACCGTAAGTGTAATATGTGATATCGCCGGTTTCGTTGCTATATGTCAACGACAATTGGGATGCGTATATTTACTTACGTTGATGACATGTGATGTTATGTGTTGCTGGATATGTTATATTGGATCGTCGCGTTCTCAATAGCCGGGGGTTTTATGTGAGATGAGAGTTTTTTATTTTCATTCATGTAAATTCAAATGTAATATAATATTCTTTTATTTGGGGAACTTCCGGGATGAGGTTGTTGTCACCATTTGTATATTATTTACTTTTCCGCACTAGGATAGACCCAAGGAGGGGAGCGCAAGTAACCGGGTTCTAGGGTTCAGTGGGAGACCAACTCGAGGAGTCGAGTCCGGGTCTCCTAACTCCAGAATTGATAGGGTTGCTTGCTACTCTCGTAGGGGTCTAGGGGTGTGGGTTTGGCTATTCGTCGCGACCGTGGAATCCGTGTTTTATACAGGCTCAAAATAAAACACGGACGTCCTAGTATATCCAATGTTTCATATGTTTCTTCTGCTGCGATATCTATGATGTGATCATTTGATGTTCTGTGATAAATACTGTATATAGTATATATGATATATTATATAGGCGTTACTTATGTTTTACACCCGCAGTAGCCCTGCCCCGCTCTACCGTTAGTTACCTAACCTAACGGTGCACGAGGGGACATCGAGGTGAATGCGGATGGCATAAGTGTACGTCGTATTTATCTGTGATGTTTAGGTGACTTAAATGATGGGACTTCATTAATGTGATTAATGAAAGAAAAGAAATCTAAAAGATGTTGTAGAATCAAATTTTAAAAAAAAGGGTAGCTACAGTTTTGCTTTGCATAGCGGTATATATGATATACCCTGCACCTTATTCGATGGGGAAAGAGCCGAGATCCCTTCACCGGGAGTGACCTCTTTAGCAAAACTGGCAGATGCTACAACACTCGGTTTGACTTTTGACTGCTTTTGGTGTTTTGCTTTGCATAGCGGTGTATATGATATATCCTGCACCTTATTCCATAAGGAAAGAGCCGAGATCCCTTCACCGGGAGTGACCTCTTTAGCAAAACTAATGAAAGCCTCAAAATCACTCCATTTCAAAATTCACGCGATTCTACGACGATATCAAGTTCATTACGCAATAGGTTTTCAGAAAAACCTGTCGTAGCCCTCCGTCATTTCAGATAAGTCCTGCTTAGTATTCGTGCTGCGTTTGTTGACCTTGTCAAGGCGTAGTGTGCGGTAGCTGACCAGTATTTATCTGTTTATGCATATGATGCAGATTGTTTTAGGGTAGTCGTACGGCCTTGTTGACCTTGTCAAGGGTCGTGCGGGTGGGTTTAATTCAATCAAGAAATGACGGGTTGAACTTGACTTACGGTCTATGGTTTGTTGACATTGTCAAGGTCATAGATCGTTTGGGGCAAAATATTATCGGGAATTTCAAGTGTTGAAATTTGCAATGAGATTGCATACCTTCTATGAGATAGTTGGATCCCGATACCCACTGCGAGTAATTGTTACTCCCGGGAGAGTTTTACACAGGACAATTAGCCGATCAAGTAGGTGTCTAGAAAGGTGTCAACGGGGTTACGCCTCTGGGAAAACGAGGTTTACTTTAATTAGGTACGTGCGAAAGTACGGGGAACCTCCCTCAAAGTACCGACACTGGCCTGGCTGAAATATCGGCGAAGTTGTAGGGTGTAATTAATCCCGGCTAGTCTTTCCTTTTAGGGTTTGAAGGAAGATTTGATAAAAACAGTGGGAGCCATCCTGATTAGATAAGATAATAACCAATCTGATCTTGCAAGAGCATACGCTAAAGTGTTTTCTTCTCACTCTCCCCAGGTAGCGACCATATCATGCCTTAATCAAGATAATAATATGGATGTATTGACTGAACCCGCATGTTATACTGTGCTGGGGAACGTTGGTTCCGTTCTTTCTTATAAGAGTTATAGGACTGAACATGATATAGGGGAATACCAGGATTCCCATTCCACCCGTATGAAGAAAGTACATGTTGATGCATTTTCTTCGGGTGTGTTCGTTACAGAAAACTGTTTCTCCATTTCCTCTGTTAGTGTATATGCCCTAGAGGCCATTACTGTATCATACTAGTATATATATTACTTGATGGAAGCTTGAGATATTCACAGTTGTATATACAATCTTGCTCGAAATGGTAGTATGCTGCTCGGTTTATCTCTGCTTTAATATGTGCATGTGTTTCTTTTAGCATATCGCTTATATACATATTAGTAGAGCCCTTAGGATCTTTGCTTGATTACTAGCGTTGTGATGGCGCTCACACTCGTGGGAGCTGGGTAATCCATAAGCACATCCTTATACAGGTCCCTAGTCGTTGGACTATCGAGACAGGGCATCGATACACCGGAGTAAACTAGCGTATGCGCTTCTCATCCCAGCTTGGGAGACGGTCTGTCCCACAGCCGTCAGTACGTTGTACTTGAGATAGTATGCGGGTGCTCGTTAGGTTACGAGTACACTAGACAGGACTCATCGGGAACTTTTGGTTGGTATTATACCTATCGTCAGTTATCAGTTCCCAGGTGACATGAGTACAGCTTAGTCCGCTGACTTGACACTGTCACTTCGTCTCGAGTGTGTTTCCATTGTACTTTGATTACTACCCTACCACGGCTCAAAGGAGTCGTGCAAACAGGTAGTAGTTGGGTGCAGTCCCGTAGCACTTGGAGGCAGTGACGGTTAGACAGGATTCGTCTCTCCCGGTATTGGGGGTTGACATCGCTCTGTGTCCAGGAGAGCCATTACACAAGTAGTCCCTGGCCAGGGCAAGCGAGATATACTGGTAGGTTTCCAATGTTATCTCAGGGTGTTCTGGGCTACACTCCGACACGACTTGTACCGCTATTAGGGGACTGGCGTTCACCGCCCCCTAGGCCCGCCATGCGATGTATCAGACGAATAGACCGGACTGTATGGAGACTGTCACATTCAGGCTCAGTAGGAGTTCAGATGGGGTCACCTCGTCAGTCTTCTTATCGGCATCTACCTGGGGACCGTTACGTTCAGCTAGTGCCGCTTGCGGTCTGTGGTTAAACCCACTGCCAGCGTAGTGTCGAGTCTTTAGAGTCCCACACAGAGAGTTATTCGCATTTAGGCAAACTGAGTAGAGGTCGCATGGTTTTGCGACAGGGTTCATTCACATCCGCGCACTTGTGCGTGTTTGCTGTCCGGACAGCTTATACTAGCGGGTTTTGGTTTAAGCCAGATCCTAGTATACAATTTTGGATTGGTTTTATCTCATTGTATTCGTATTCCTAGGATCACGAATACGGGTGCGTATGCACAGATGACTAAGACAGAGGACTTTGATTAGGGTTAATGACCATTGTCATTTTCTTAACCCTAATGCTTATGTGTGTGTTATGAATAATTGATATTAGTTATATATAATTGTGCATGGTTAGGGTTGTTGACATTTTGACCATACTTGACTTGTTGACCTAGGTTGACACTTTGACCATCATCATTCCATATAAAAGATGCTCTTTGATCCTTGCAATTTGCATTAAATATGAAATGATAATGGTCAAGTCTTGCTTAACCATGACAATTATCTAGCTAATTATCTAATTTCATAATTCACCCATATTAGAGAGAATGGTTCTTATTTTTTCTCATTCTATCATATAGTTTCTCTTTCCTCCTCTTCCTCTCTCTCAAGCTCTCCCCACTCATGTATTGAGAAACACTTGAGCTTGAGATAAACCTCTCTAAGATAATCTCTACTCTCTTCTAAGGTTCTAGGATTAGCACATTTAGCATCTTAGTTACTTCTAGCTTGAATTGGAAGCCAAAGGTTGAGGCTCTCGGGTGGATCCTTCTTCGACTAGAGAAGGCGACAAGGTGATCATCTTCTTCCACTCCAAGGAGCAAGGAGAGAAGGACATAAAGCCCAAGGTATAACCTTTCTTCCATGTAGCTAATACTAGTTAGCTTTTAGTTAGTTTTTTGTTTAGCAATGATCCTCCTTTAGTTAGTCCATGTTGCCTAGTACCGTAAAAATTTGATTTTTATACCGTTTCCGCCTCCCCGCAAGCGCCGGGGTGGGCAATGTGGACTTACAGTGGTATCAGAGCCTAACTAAACATAAACTAGCTAGTTAGTAAAGTGTATGGAAGTTCGATCGGAAAAATTGCAAAACTAAGATTTCAAAACCCTAACTTTCTGTTGTTGTTTTTTCTGCTCTAAAAATAATAAATCATACTTCAAAAATCAGCTCAGGGTTTTGTTAAGAAACTCACCAAAGAAGATCCAGTGAACCGCTCAAAGCGCCGCGTTTCCGCGGCAAGAACATGCTTCTTGCCGCGGAACCGCGGCCGAGTTGACTCGGTTCTGGACCGAGTTTGGTGCAGTGTTCTTTTGTGATGGTTTTGGGATTTTTAAGATATTTTATTTCTGCCCGGATTTTCCAGAATAGAAATTTGTATTTGGGTGGCTATAAATCCGTATTTTTTTTATCGAACTTCACTATACTTTGACTATTGGGTTATATCTGTGATGTTTATATGTATTTAACGTCTGCTAATCGCTATACGTCGATTAGTGGGGGTTTTACATATCTGTGATCTATAATGCATATTGGTTTGTGTATATGAACTCGGTGGATTGTCGCGGATGAATAGCCGGGGTGGATGTGAGATGAGAGCTTCTTTTTCTTTTCATTCATTGTAATATGTAAATTGATGTAATATTATTTATTTGGCCGCACAACCGGGTTGGGGTTGTAGCCGTCATTGTATAATTTCTTTTTACTGTTTTTGCTCCTAGGATAGACCCATGGAGGGGTGCACAAACTGCCGGGTATCTCGAAGTGCCGAGTGGCCTACTCACGTCGTTGAGGGAGTTTGCTTCGCTTCGGATACTTGGCGGGTAGTTTGTCGCACCCGTAGGGGTCTTGGGTGGGGTATTGGCTATTCATCGCGACCGTGTAATCCGTTTTTCGTTGCAGGCTCGAACGAATCGCAGATTCCTAGTATATCCAAAGTGTTCATCTTTGATCTGTAATGTCTATCATTGCTATATATTTATATATGATAACTATTTAGGTGTTGCTTATGTTTTGCATCCGCGCTAGTCCAGCCCCCGTTCTGTCGTTAGTTAAGTAACCTAACGGGTGATGACGGGGCCCCGTGGCGAATGCGGATGGCATAAGCGTACACCATATTTTGGTTGTTTCTGCAATGGTAGGATTAAATGATGGGACGCATTGGAATTAATGCAAGAAAATAAACCAAGTAAAAGTCGATTGGAACACTTTGAAAACCACTCGGTTCTTTTCAAAACCAAACTTTTAAATGCGGAGCTTGAACCACTCCTTTTAAAAGCTATCTCGTTCCATCGATTATATCAAGTTCCTTATGTTCACGGTTTCGCCAAAACCATTCGTAGCCCTCCATCATTTCAGTTAAATATTCGGTAGTATTCAAACTATGTATTTTGACCTCACGCCAAGGCATAGTGATTGGTAGCTGCCGGATATTTATCTGTTGCATAGATAGAATGCGTTGGTTTGAGATAGTCGTACTGCCATTTTGACCTAAGTCAAGGGTAGGTACGGGTGGGTTCAAATTAACCTGGATAATGATGGGAAGAACTTGACATGTGACTTATGACATTTTGACCTCACGCCAAGGTCATAAGAGCATGGGGCAAAAATCCACATCGGGAGTTTCATAAGTACTGAAACTTGCTAGCGCTGCATACCATTTGGAGTGTGATGATTCTGGTAGGATTCCTTCGGTTTTATCACGCGATGATATTTGGATCCCGATCCTACTGTGAGTATATGCTACTCCTTGGAAAAGTTCTCACTTAACGATCAATGCTATAAACCTAGTAGGTGTCTAGAAAGGTGTTAGCGGGGCTACGCCCAATAGGGAAAAGAGGTTACTTAATTAAGGAACTTCGCGAAAGCGTTGGAAAACCTCCCTCGAAGTACCGACACTGGCCTGGCTGAACGGTTAAGCAAGTATTGTACGGTGAGATTGATCCCGACTAATTCTTCCTTTATAGTTTGAGGAGGGATTCGAAAGACAGTGGGAGCCATCCTGTTTAGACAAACTAAAAACCACTCTAAACTTGCAAGAGCATCATGCTAAAGTGTTTCTTTTCTCTTTCCTAATTGCAGCGACCATTCAACATGACCGGACTTAAGTTATTACTAGATAAAAACATACTGACAGGGCCAAACTACAAAGATTGGCTCAGGAATGTCAAGATGGCAATCACTTACGACAAGTTGGGGTATATCCTTACCACCAAAGCTCCCCCTGTCCCAGGTCCCACCTCCAGCGTCGCGGATATAGAAATCCATAAGACATGGGAGATTGATTGCACGAAGGCCAAATTCCTCGTACTTGCCTCAATGGACAACGAACATCAGAGGAGGCACGAGAATATGGACCTAGAGTCCATATTTCTCTATACAAAAGAACTGTATGGAGAGCAGTCTCGTATCGCAAGATACGAAGTGTCGAAGAAGCTATTTTCGGCAAGATTGGCCATCGGATCATCGGTAGCGGAACACGTGCTTAAGATGATTGGCTACATAGAGGAGCTCGCAGACCTCGGGACCACGTTGGAGAATGAACTCTACACTGATTTGATTCTCCTGTCCCTTCCTTCCACTTACGCCCAGTTTATCCTTAACTTCAACATGCAAGGAAAGGAGGTTGAACTTTCCGAACTTCTGAACATGTTGAGGAGTTCTGTCGGCACCCTACAGAAAGGTAGGGAGACATCCACTTTGTTTGTAGGAGGATCTTCCTCTTCTAGGTCCAGGGTGAAAGCCAAGGGAATGAAGAAGAAAGCCCCCACCAAACCAAGGGGCGGTATCAGTAAAGTGGATACGAAGGGAAAGGGAAAGGCAACAAAGGTAGCGGGAAAGCTGGTGGGGAAGGAAGAATGCTTCTACTATCACAAAAGTGGGCACTGGAAACAGGATTGCAAGGCTTGGAAGGCCAGAACCCAGGATCTGAAGCGAGTTGCGGCTTCAGCTTCAGGTGTGTATGTTATTGAAAACTGTCTATCAATAAACTCTACATCCTGGGTATTGGATACCGGATCAGGATCTCATATCTGTAATTCTTTGCAGGCGTTGAGAAAGCGTAGAGTTTTGAAGGCAGGTGATATGACCCTCAGAGTTACAAACGGAGCTAGCATGGATGCTGAGGCCGTGGGGGACTATCACCTGGGATTGTCAGATGGACACTTTTTGGTTTTACGTAGTTGTTATTTTGTACCAAATGCAACCTATAATATTATTTCTGTATCTTTATTGTCTAAAGAAGGTTATGAATTTGCATTTGTAAGTAATGTTGTGAACATTCACCTTAATCAAGTTTTGATTGGGTCAGGTACATTAAACAACGGTATATACGTATTAAACCAACCACAGATTTTCAATGTCCAGAATACACATAAAAGAAAGTCTCCTGAAATCAATCAGGCTTTCTTATGGCATTATAGACTCGGTCATATTAATGAGAGAAGGTTGACAAAGTTACATACAGAAGGATATTTGGATCCGTTCGAATATCAATCGTATGCAACTTGTTAATCCTGTCTCAAAGGAAAGATGACAAAAATTCCGTTCACTGGACACGGAGTAAGAGCGAGCGAGCTCTTGGGACTCGTAACGTGTGCGGTCCAATGTCTACAAATGCGCGAAGCGGTTATTCTTACTTCATTACTTTTACGGATGATTTTTCAAGGTTCGGACATGTCTTCCTAATGAAGCATAAATCTGAAGCTTTTGAAAAGTTCTAGGAATATAAGAATGAAGTAGAAAAACACACAGGCAAAAGTATCAAGGCACTGAGATCTGATCGAGGTGGTGAATACTTGAGTGCCGACTTCCTGGGTTACTTAAAAGAGAATGGAATTCTCTCTCAGCTTACTCCTCCATACACTCCGCAACATAACGGTGTATCGGAGAGACGGAACCGAACCATATTGGATATGGTACGGTCCATGATGAGTAACGCTGAGTTACCGCGATCATTCTAGGGATATGCGCTAGAATCAGCTGCATACCTTTTGAACCGAGTTCCCACTAAGACTGTGCCTACCACACCATATGAGTTATGGAGTGGGAAGAAACCCTATCTTCAATACCTGAAGATTTGGGGATGTCCAGCTTTTGTCAAAAAGCAGCATGCGGACAAACTCGAGGCACGCTCAGTACTGTGCAAGTTTGTGGGATACCCAAAGAACTCCAGGGGGTATCTTTTCTATTACGCAGAGGAACAAAAAGTCCTTGTTTCTCGTAATGCCCACTTTCTGGAACATCAGTTCTTAGAAAAGGAAATAAGTGGGAGCGCAATAGAACTGGAAGAAATTCTAGAACCACAAGCTATTACTGAAAGCTTAGTAGAACCAGAGGGTTCGAAAGATCAGGACATTCCCACGCCACTCAGCAGGAGTAGTAAGCAGTCTCATCCGCCCGAGAGATACTACGGTTTTCTTATAGACGGGGATAGAGAGGATTGCATCATAGATTGTGATGAGCCTACTAGCTTCCAGCAAGCCATTCAGAGCGTTGACTCAGTAAAATGGCTGGATGCAATGCGGACCGAAATGGAGTCCATGTACACCAACAAAGTATGGACATTGGACATTGCTCCAGATGGGGTAAAACCCGTAGGATGCAAGTGGATCTTCAAAAGGAAGATTGGTGTAGATGGACAGGTTGAGACCTATAAAGCTGGACTGGTTGCGAAGGGTTTTCGTCAGCGACCAGGTTTGGACTATGACGAAACCTTTTCTCCAGTAGCTATGCTGAAATCCATTCGGATCCTTCTTGCCATTGCTGCCTTCCACGATTATGAGATTTGGCAGATGGACGTAAAGACCGCTTTTTCTAAATGGACATTTAGAGGGGTGTGTCTATATGGACCAGCAAGAGGGTTTCATTCAGAGTGGGTGCAGCGGAAAGGTGTGCAAGTTGCTTAAGTTCATTTATGGACTAAAGCAGGCATCGCGGAGTTGGAACATCTGTTTTGATGAGACGGTCAAGGAATCTGGCTTTATCAAAAATCCAGATGAACCATGCATCTATTGTAGATTTGTAGCGAGAACTGTAGTATTCCTCGTTTTATACGTGGATGACATTCTCTTAATAGGAAATGACATTCCAATGCTACAATCTGTCAAGGGGTTCTTGTCACACAAGTTCTCCATGAAAGACCTGGATGATGCCTCATACATTCTGGGGATCCAGATCTACCGTGACAGATCCAAGAGGATTTTAGGACTCTCACAGTCCAGGTACATCGACACCATACTGAAAAGATTCAGTATGGAAGATTCCAAGCGCGGTAATCTACCGGCTTGTCACGGGATCACCCTCTCCAAAGAGATGTCTCCCAAGACTGATTTGGAGAGGGATCACATGTCTATTATACCCTACGCTTCTGCGGTAGGCTCTATAATGTATGGGATGTTGTGTACCAGACCAGATGTGGCTTATGCACTGAGTGTGGTAAGCAGGTATCAGTCAAACCCTGGGGAGAAACATTGGATAGCGGTAAAGAACATTCTCAAGTACCTGAGAAGGACTAAGGAGATGTTCTTGGTGTATGGCGAAAAAGACCTCCAGATTGAGGCCTTTGCTGACTCCAGCTTCCAGAGTGACAAGGATGATTCCAAGTCCATGTCGGGTTTTGTCTTTACCCTCAATGGAGGGGCGGTGTGTTGGAAGAGTTCCAAACAGGAAACCGTTGCTGACTCGACCATAGAAGCGGAATACATCGCTGCATCTGATGCCGCAAAAGAAGTTGTCTGGATGAGGAAGTTCTTGAAAGAACTTCAGGTGGTTCCGTCCATTGTTGATCCAATACCTCTGTATTGCGACAATAACGGGGCTATAGATTTAGCGAAGGAACCCAGGTCCCATCAGAAATCCAGACACATCTTGAGGCGGTATCACCTGATCAGGGAGATCGTGGATCGCCAGGAGATCGAGGTTCGGAGGGTTGCTTCAGAAGATAACACTGCAGATCCATTTACGAAGGCCTTACCCCAGACTCAGTTCGAGCGGCTGATCGAGATGATAGGTCTTCGATACGCCAGTATATGGCCTTAGTGCAAGTGGGAGATTGTTAGTGTATATGCCCTAGAGGCCATTATTGTATTATACTAGTATGTATATTACTTGATGGAAGCTTGGGATATTCACAGTTGTATATACAATCTTGCTCGAAATGGTAGTATGCTACTTGGTTTGTCTCTGCTTTAATATGTGCATGTGTTTCTTTTAGCATATCGCTTATATACATATTAGTAGAACCCTTAGGATCTTTGCTTGATTACCAGCGTTGTGATGGCGCTCACACTCATGGGGGCTGGGTAATCCATAAGCACATCCTTATACAGGTCCCTAGTCGTTGGACTATCGAGACAGGGCATCGATAATCCGGAGTAGACTAGCGTATGCGCTTCTCATCCCAGCGTGGGAGACGGTCTGTCCCACAGCCGTCAGTACGTCGTACTTGAGATAGTATGCGGGTGCTCGTTAGGTTACGAGTACACTGGACAGGACTCGTCGAGAACTGTTGGTTGGTATTATACCTATCGTCATTTATCAGTTCCCAGGTGACATGAGTACAGCTTAGTCCGTTGACTTGACACTGTCACTTCGCCTCGAGTGTGTTCCCACTGTACTTTGATTACTACCCTACCACGGCTCAAAGGAGTCGTGCAAACAGGTAGTAGTTGGGTGCAGTCCCGAAGCACTTGGAGGCAGTGACGGTTAGACAGGATTCGTCTCTCTCGGTATTAGGGGTTGACATCGCGCTGTGTCCAGGAGAGCCATTACACAAGTAGTCCCTGGCTAGGGCAAGCGAGATATACTGGTAGGTTTCCAGTGTTATCTCAGGGTGTTCGGGGCTACACTCCGATACGACTTGTACCGCTATTAGGGGACTGACGTTCACCGCCCCTTAGGCCCGCCATGCGATGTATCAGACGAACAGACCGGACTGTACGGAGACTGTCACATTCAGGCTCAGTAGGAGTTCAGATGGGGTCACCTCGTCAGTCTTCTTATCGGTATCTACCTGGGGACCGTTACGTACAGCTAGTGCCGCTTGCGGTCTGTGGTTAAACCCACTGCCAGCGTAGTGTCGAGTCTTTAGAGTCCCACACAGAGAGTTATTCGCTTTTAGGCAAAATGAGTAGAGGTCGCATGGTTTTGCGACAGGGTTCGTTCACATCCGCGCACTTGTGCGCGTTTGCTGCCCGGACAGGTTATACTAGCGGGCTTTGGTTTAAGCCAGATCCTAGTATATAATTTGGGATTGGTTTTATCTCATTGTATTCGTATTCCTCAGATCACGAATACGGGTGCGTATGCACAGTTGACGAAGACAGAGGCAGAGGACTTTGATTAGGGTTAATGACCATTGTCATTTTCTTAACCCTAATGCTTATGTGTGTGTTATGAATAATTGATATTAGTTATATATAATTGTGCATGGTTAGGGTTGTTGACATTTTGACCATACTTGACTTGTTGATCTAGGTTGACACTTTGACCATCATCTTTCCATATAAAAGATGCTCTTTGATCCTTGCAATTTGCATTAAATATGAAATGATAAATGTTGCCTAGTACCGTTAAAATTCGATTTTTATACCGTTTCCGCCTCCCCGCAAGCACCGGGGTGGGCAACGTGGACTTACATCCTCTACGTCCTGGGTATTAGATACCGGGTCAGGATCCCATATATCTAATCGGTTACATGGGTTAGGAAAGGTAGAGAACTTGGAGAAGGTGATAAAGACATAAGGGTTGGAAATGGTGCAATTGTTGCAGCTAAAACCGTCGGGGAATATCACCTTGTATTGCCAACTGGTAATACATTGATTCTGAACGAATGCTATTACATGCCGAACCTAATATGCAACATTATATCGGTTTCTTTGTTGAGTAAAGAGGGATATAATTTTGTATTACAGGATAATGTTATGAACATTTTCCTAAACCAAAAGTTGGTTGGATCAGGCACGATGTGCAATGGCATTTATGTTCTAAATCAATCAACAGCTCTGAGCATAACAAACACACGGAAGAGGAAGAGTTCAGAAAGGAACGAATCCTTCTTGTGGCATTGTAGATTGGGTCACATCAATACGACACGACTAGATAAGTTGCATAAAGATGGATATTTGAATTCGCTTGAATTTTCATCTTATGACACTTGCCAGTCATGTCTCAAAGGCAAGATGACCAAAACTCCGTTTACGGGACACGGAGAGAGAGTTACGGAACTCTTGGGACTGGTACATAGTGATGTATGCGGCCCCATGTCTACACATGCCAGGAATGGTTCTGCGTACTTCATTACATTCACTGACGATCTCTCTAGATTCGGATATGTGTTCCTGATGAAACACAAATCAGAAGCTTTTGAGAAATTTATAGAATATAAACAAGAAGTCGAGAACCAAACCGGAAGAAGTATTAAAATCCTACGATCTGATCGAGGAGGTGAATACTTAAGCAATGAATTCCTGGACTTCCTAAAAGAGAATGGGATTCTCTCTCAGCTGACTCCTTAATATACACCACAGCACAACGGTGTATCTGAACGGAGGAACTGCACCCTATTAGATATGGTGCGCTCTATGATGAGCACAGCTGAGTTACCTATTTCCTTCTGGGTGTATGCGCTGGAGACAGCAGCATACCTATTGAATCAAGTTCCATCTAAATCTGTACCTACCACACCATATGAGATATGGAGTGGGAAGAGACTATATCTTAAATGAGTTAAGATATGGGGTTGTCCGGCCTATGTCAAAAGATAAAATCCGGACAAACTCGAGGCACGGTCAGTTCTTTGCAAGTTTGTGGGATATCCAAAGAACTCATATGGGTATTTTTTCTACCACAGTGAGGAACAAAAAGTGTTTGTTGCTCAACATGCCGCCTTTTTAGAAAAGGAATTTCTTACAAAAGAAATTAGTGGCGACCAGGTAGAACTGGAAGAAATTCCGGCTACACAAACTCAAACTGAAGATTTAGTGGAACCAGAGGATTCGGTTGTTCCCAACGAACCTCAGCCTCTCCGCCAATCTAGTAGGGTTCCTCACCCACCTGAGAGATACTACGGTTTTCTCATGGATGGTAGGAGCGAGGATTGCATCATGGTTGATGATGACCCAACTAGCTTCGAGCAGGCCATCACGAGTGGGGACTCAGTGAAATGGCTGGATGCAATGCGGTCCGAGATGGAATCCATGTACACCAACAAAGTGTGGACTTTGGAAGTTGCTCCTGAAGGGGTAAAACCCATTGGGAGCAAGTGGATCTTCAAGAAAAAACTTGGTGTAGATTGGAAAGTGGAGACTTTCAAAGCTAAACTTGTTGCAAAGGGTTTTCGTCAAAGACCAGGTGTGGACTATGACGAAACCTTTTCTCCAGTGGCTATGCTTAAATCCATCCTGATCATGCTTGCCATCGCTGCATATCATGACTACGAAATCTGGCAAATGGATGTTAAGACCGCCTTTCTAAACGGTGATTTAGAAGAGTGCGTGTACAAGACTCTGCCAGAGGGCTTCGTAGATAGTGGGAGCAGCGGGAAGGTGTGCAAGCTGCTTAAATCCATTTATGGATTAAAGCAAGCATCACGGAGTTGGAACATCTGCTTTGACGTCCTTATCAAAGAGTTTGATTTCGTCAAAAACGTTGATGAACCTTGTATCTACAAGAAGGTGGCAGAGAGTAAGGTTGTCTTCCTCGTATTGTACGTGGACGACATACTCTTGATAGGAAATGACATTCCTATGCTGCAATCGATGAAGCTCTTCTTATCACAAAGATTCTCAATGAAAGATCTTGGTGATGCCTCCTGCATATTGGGAATTAGGATCTATAGAGATAGATCTAAATGGATATTTGGATTGTCCCAATCCAGGTACATTGACTCCATACTAAAGAGGTTTAGCATGGAAGAGTCCAAACGTGGGTTTTTACCCACAATCTCAGGGCTCACTCTCTCCAAAGAGATATCTCCCAAGACTGATTTGGAGAGAGCTCGCATGCAAGGGATACCCTATGCTTCGGCTGTAGGCTCTATCATGTACGGGATGCTATGTACCAGACCCGATGTTGTAAGTCAATGTACAATACCCCAGTACTTGTGGGGAGGCGGAATTTTCAAAAACGAACTTGTTTAGTGAACAAACATCGACTAACCGCTTGAATCGAAGCTAAACGATAACTAACTACAAACATAGAGTTTAACAACTACTATGTAAAGGGATTATACCTAACGAATCGTGTCCTTCGTCTTTACGAACTCCACCTCCTTCCTCGGCCTTCTCGAAGTAGTAGACGATCCACCCGAGAGCTTTACTCCAAGCTTAGCCTCTAAACTTGAGGCAACTAACCTTCTTTAAGTGCTAATCAAAGAAGCTAGGTGATATAGAGTGAGGGTTATGGTTTAATTAGTCTAACTAATCCTTGTACTCAACACATGAGAGGGGAGGATTAGGGTTTGAAGAGGGAGAGCTTGAGGAGAGAGAAGGTGAGGATAATAGTGAAGTGAGAAGAATGAGTTATCATAATATATATCAAGCATTTCTTTTTATCAAGAAAAGAAAAGAAATCATTTCACAACCATGCTTGATAAATATCTTGTGGTGATTCATCTCTATGAGTCATTAAGCAATTATGAAGCATTAATGACATGGATGAATCATCCATATGACTCACTAATCTCATTCAATGTATATGCCACCTAAACCTCCTTAGTCACCATCTTCTAGAAACTTCTCACGCAATTACGAGAACGCCCCTCCTTTCCGCAAAAATACGGAAAAACTTTAGACTGTATAAAACCAATAACCGGATACCAGTAACTGGCTTAAACTAAAACCGACTGGTAAAAACTGTCCAAAAGTCGTACGTGCGTAAACACACGTATGCGTCCGAACCCTTGTCGTAAAACCATACGACCTCTATATCGTTTCGCCTGGAGTAGGGAAACTCTCTGTGTGGGACTCTAGAGACTCGACTACTACGCTGGCAGTGGGTTTAACCACAGACCGCAAGCGGCACTAGCTGTACGTAACGGTCCCCAGGTAGATGTCGATAAGAAGGCCGATGAGGAAACCCATCCGAACTCCTACTGAGCCTGATGTGACAATCTCCATACAGTCCGGTCCGTTCGTCTTAGACTATCGCATATCGGGCCTAGGGGGGCGGCAAGCGTCAGTCCCCTAATAGCGGTATAAGTCGTGTCGGAGGGAAGCCTATTACACCCTGAGAAACTACTGGAACCTACCAGCAAATCTCGCTTGCCCTGGCCAGGGACTTTGCGTAATGGCTCTCTGACACAGCGCGATATCAACCCCCAATACCGGGAGAGACGAATCCTGTCTAACCGCCACTGCCTCCAAGTGCTCGGGACTGCACCCAACTGCTACCTGTTTGCACGACTCCTTTGAGCCGTGGTAGGATAGCAATCTAAGAACAGTGGGACACACTCGAGGCGAAGTAGCAGTGTCAAGTCTGCGGACTATGCTGTACTCATGTCACCTGGGAACTGTTCACTGACGACTGGTATAAAACCAACCAACAGTTCCCTGTGAGTCCTGTCCGGTGTACCCGTAACCTAACGAGCACCTGTATACTATCTCCAGTATGACGTACTGACGGCTGTGGGACAGACCATCTCCCCAACTGGGATGAGAAGCGTACACACTAGTCTACTCCGGAGTATCGATGCTCTGTCTCGATAATCCAACGACCAGGGACCTGAATAAGGATGTGCTTGTAGACTACCCAGCCCCCACTAGTGTGACTGCCATCACAACGCTGGTAGTCAAGCAAGATCCTAAGAGCTCTATCAATACGTATACTCACATATTAAGATAGAAAAACCAAGTAGCATACTACCATGTTTAGCAAGACTGTTATATACATGTGAATATCCCAAGCTTCCATTAAGTAATATACAAACTAGTATGATACAGTAATGGCCTTCTAGGGCATAAACACTAACAATCTCCCACTTGCACTAGGGCCATGTACTGGCGTATCGTAGACCGATGATCTCGAGTAGCCTCTCGAACTGAATCTGAGGTAGGGCCTTCGTGAATGGATCAGCAATGTTCTCTTCAGAAGCAACTCTCCGAACCTCGATCTCCTGACGATCAATGATCTCCCTGATCAGGTGATACCGCCTTAAGATGTTTCTGGATTTCTGATGGGACCTTGGTTCCTTCGCTAAAGCTATAGCTCCGTTGTTGTCGCAATACAGAGGTTTTGGATCAACAATGGTAGGAACCACCTGAAGTTCTGTTAGGAACTTCTTCATCCAGACTGTTCTTTTGCGGCATCGCAAGCAGCTATATACTCCGCTTCCATTGTCGAGTCAGCAACGGTGTCCTGCTTGGAGCTCTTCCAGCACACCGCCCCTCCATTGAGGGTAAAGACATAACCCGACATGGACTTGGAATCGTCCTTATCACTCTGGAAGCCGGAATCAGCAAAGGCCTCCAACCTGAGGTCTTTTCCGCCGTAAACCAAGAACATCTCTTTAGTCCTTCTCAGGTACTTGAGAATGTTCTTTACTGCTATCCAGTGCTTCTCCCCTGGGTCTGACTGATACCGGCTTACCACGCTCAGTGCGTAAGCTACATCTGGTCTGGTACACAACATCGCATACATTATAGAGCCTACCGCAGAAGCGTAGGGTATAATAGACATGCGTTCCCTTTCCAAATCAGTCTTGGGAGACATCTCTTTGGAGAGGGTGATTCCATGACAAGCCGGTAGATTACCGCGCTTAGAATCTTCCATACTGAATCTTTTCAATACAGTGTCGATATACCTGGACTGCGAAAGTCCCAACATCCTCTTGGATCTATCACGATAGATCCGGATCCCCAGAATGTAAGAGGCATCACCCAGGTCTTTCATGGAGAACCTGTGTGACAAGAATCCTTTGACAGATTGTAGCATAGGAATGTCATTTCCTATCAATAGAATGTCATCAACGTACAAGACGAGGAATACGATACTTCTGGCTACAACTTTACTATATATGCACGGTTCATCTGGATTTTTGATAAAGTCATATTCTTTGACTGTCTCATCAAAACAGATGTTCCAACTCCACGATGCCTGCTTTAGTCCATAAATGGACTTAAGCAGCTTGCATACTTTCCCGCTGCTCCCACTCTGATTGAAAACCTCTGGCTGATCCATATAGACACTCTCTTCTAAATTTCCATTCAGAAAAGCCGTCTTTACGTCCATCTGCCAGATTTCATAATCATGGAAGACAGCAATAGCAAGAAGGACCCGAATGGATTTGAGCATAGCCACTGGAGAAAAAGTTTCGTCATAGTCCAAACCAGGTCTTTGACGAAAACCCTTTGCAACAAGTCTAGCCTTATAGGTTTCCACCTGTCCATCTACACCAATCTTTTTCTTGAAGATCCATTTGCATCCTATGGGTTTTACCCCATCTGGAGCAAAGTCCAAAGTCCATACTTTTTTGGTGTACATGGACTCCATTTCGGTCCGCATTGCATCTAGCCATCGTACCGAGTCGCCGCTCTGGATGGCCTGCTGGAAGTCAGTAGGTTCATCATCATCTATGATGCAATCCTCTCTATCCCCATCTATGAGAAAACCGTAGTATCTCTCAGGCGGATGAGACGGCCTACTACTCCTGCGGAGGGGTGCGGGAATGTCCTGTTCTTCTTGAACTTCCGGTTCTACCAAACTTTCAGTAGCAGTTTGTGGTTCTGGAATTTCTTCCAGTTCTACTGCGCTCCCACTCTTCTGATTTTCTAAAAATTCAGTTTCTAAGAAGCGGGCATGACGAGAAACAAAAACCTTTTGTTCCTCTGCGTAATAAAAAAAATATCCCATAGAGTTCTTTGGATATCCCACAAACTTACACTCTACTGAGCGTGCCTCGAGCTTGTCCGGATGCTGCTTTTTTACAAAAGCTGGACATCCCCATGTCTTCAGGTACTGAAGATAAGGTTTCTTCCCACTCCACATCTGATATGGTGTGGTAGGCACAGTTTTGGTTGGAACTCTGTTCAAAAGATATGTCGCTGATTCTAGCGCATAACCCCAGAAAGATCGCGGTAACTCAGCATTACTCATCATGGATCGTACCATATCTAATAGGGTTCGATTTCGTCTCTCCGATACACCGTTGTGCTGTGGAGTGTATGGAGGAGTAAGCTGAGAGAGAATTCCTTTCTCTTTTAGGTAACCTTGGAACTCGGTACTTAAGTATTCTCCACCTCGATCAGATCTCAGTGTCTTAATACTTTTGCCTGTTTGGTTTTCCGCTTCACTCTTGTATTCCAGGAATTTCTCAAAGGCTTCGGATTTATGCTTCATTAAGAAGACATGTCCAAACCTAGAGAAATCATCTGTAAAAGTAATGAAGTAGGAATAACCACCTCTCGCATGTGTAGACATTGGACCACATACATCGCTGTGTATGAGTCCTAAGAGCTCGCTCGCTCTTACTCCTTGTCCAGTAAATGGAGTCTTTGTCATCTTTCCTTTGAGACAAGATTGACAAGTGTCATAAGTTTGATATTCGAACGAGTCCAAATATCCTTCTCTATGCAACTTAGTCAACCTTCTCTCATTGATGTGACCCAGTCTACAATGCCATAAGAAAGCTTTATTTAAATCTGGAGACTTTCTTTTTAGTGTGTTCTGGACATTGAAAATTTGGAGTTGGTTTAAAACATATATACCGTTATTTAGTGTACCTGACCCAATCAAACCATGATTAAGGTGGATGTTAACAACATCTCTTACAAACGTGAAATCATAACCTTTATTTGATAACAAGGAAACTGATATGATATTACACGTTAAGCTTGGTACAAAATAACAGTTATGTAAAACCAAAATGTGTCCACTCGTCAATCCTAGGTGATAATCCCCGACGGACGCAGCTCCGACGCTAGCTCCGTTAGCAACCTTTAGGATCATATCACCTTCCTTCAGCACTCTACGGTTTCTCAGTGCCTGCAATGAATTGCAAATATGAGATCCTGATCCGGTATCCAATACCCAGGAAGTAGAGTTGATCGACAGACAATTCTCAATTACAAACACACCTGAAGTCGAAGCCACAGCTTGCTTCGGTTCCTGGTTCTTGGCGTTCCACGCCTTGCAATCCTTCTTCCAGTGCCCTTTCCTGTGACAATGGAAGCACTCATCCTGGCCAACTACTGGTACTGCAAACTTTTTCTTTCCCTTCCCTCCCACCTTACTTACACCTCCTCTAGGTCTGGGTGCGGCCTTCTTCTTCCTTCCTTTGGCCCTAGCCTTGGACCCGGAAGAAGATGAACCGCCAACAAACATAGCGGGTGTTTCCCTTGCCTTCTGCAAGGTGCCCTCTGCACTCCTTAACATGTTCAGGAGTTCCGGAAGTTCAACTTCTTTTCTTTGAAGGTTGAAGTTCAGGATAAACTGGGCGTAGGTGGGAGGAAGGGACTGGAGAATAAGGTCTGTATAGAGCTCATTATCCAAAGTCGTCCCAATGTCTGCGAGCTCTTCAATATAGCCGATCATCTTTAGGACATGTTCTCCTACAAATGACCCGACAGCCAACCTCGCTCGAAACAAGTTCTTAGAGGTCTCGTATCTTGCTATACGAGATTGCTCTCCATAAAGTTCCTTTGTATGGAGAAATATGCCATCAAGGCCCATATCCTCGTGCCTCCTCTGATGTTCATTGTTCATTGAGGCAAGCACGATGCACTTGGCTTTCGCGCATTCTAAATCCCAGGTTTTGCGGATTTCCTTATCCGCATTACTGGATTTGGGACCAGGGACAGCTGGTGCCGTAGCGGTGAGGACGTACCCCAATTTGTCATAGGTCAAAGCCATTTTGACATTCCGCAGCCAATCTTTATAGTTTGGCCCTGTCAGTATATTTTTCTCTAAAAGTAACTTAAGTCCAGTCATTTTCAGGGTCGCTGCAATTAGGAGAGAGAGAAGAAAACTCTTTAGCATGATGCTCTTGCAAGTTTAGAGTGGTTTTTAGTTTATCTAAACTGGATGGCTCCCACTGTTTCTCGAATCCTTCCTCAAACCATAAAAGAAGAATTAGCAAGGACTATTCTCACCGTACAATACTTGCTTAACCATTCAGCCAGGCCAGTGTCGATACTTCGAGGGAGGTTTTCCAACGCTTTCGCGAAGTTCCTTAATTAAATAACCTCTTTTCTCTGGGGGCGTAACCCCGCTGACACTTTTCTGGACACCTACTTGGTTTATAGCATTGATCGTTAAGTGACGAATATCCTGATAAGTAGCATATACTCACAGTAGGATCGGGATCCAAATATCATCGTATGATAATGTTGAAGGAATTCTACCAACATTCATCAAACTCCAAATGGTATGCATCTCTTTGCAAATTTCAGTTTCTTTAGAAATTCCTGATATAAGTTTTTGCCCCATGCTCTTATGACCTTGACGTATGCCAACAAATCATAAGTCACATGTCAAGTTCTGCCCATCATTATCTTGTTAATTTGAACCCACCCGTATATACCCTTGACGTAAGCCAACAAGGTAATGCGACTGTCCCAAACCAACACATCTATCTATGCAACAAATGAATACCCCAGCAGCTACCAAACAATATGCCTTGACGTAAGCCAACAAGTATAGCTTGAATACTACTGACCATCCATAAGAAATGACGGAGGGCTACGACTGGTTTTGGCGAAACCGAGAACGTAGTGAACTTGATATAACCGAAGGAACCTGATAGCTTTTAAAAGGAGTGGTTAAAGCTCCGCATTTAAAAATATCTGTTTTTAAAATTAACCGAGTGGTTTCTTTTAAATTGTTCCAACGATTAAACTTTTGGTTTATTTTCTTTGCATTATAGATAATGCGTCCCATCATTAACCTATCATTGCAGAAAACAACGAAAATACAACGTCCTCTTATGCCATCCGCATTTGCCACGGGGTCCCGTCATCACCCGTTAGGTTACTTAACTAACGACAGAGCGGGGGCTGGGCTAGCGCGGGTGTAAATCATAAGTGACGTCTAAATAGCTATCATATATAGATATTGTACATTCGTCAGACGCAATAATAGGCATTCCAGATCACAGATGAACTTTATTGGATTTGCAAGTAATCCGTGTTTGTTTTGAGCCTGCAACAAAAGACGGATTACACAGTTGTGATGAATAGCCATTACCCCACCCAAGACCCCAACGGGTACGGCAAACTACCCGCCCGGCAGTTTGTGCACCCCACCTTGGGTCTGTCCTAGGAGCAAAAACAGTAAAAATGAAATAATACAACGGTGGCTACAACCGCAACCTGGATGTGCCCCGCAAAATAATATTACAACAAATTACATTTACATCAAATGAATTAAATAATAACCCATCACATAACCCCGGCTATACATCACAACAGTCCAACACAGTTCATATCCACAAACAGTAAAAACCATTACAGAAATGTGCAACCCCCTGCCAACCGACATACTAGCAGTTAGGGGAGGTTTACGAACACATTATACAAACACAGATATAATCCAATAAGCAAATACTGTATAATTTCGATCGATTAAACACATTTAATATTGCTTCAATACTTCTCTGTAAACTTGAAACCTGAGCAAAATTAAAAAATACCAGAAAATCCCAAATATCACAGAGAACCATCACAAGAAAAATGGGTCCCTGAATCGTCAACTCGGCGGCGGAAGCGCGGCGGATCGGTGCTATCCGCCGCGGTTCCACGGCTCCGTAGGCGATTCAGGGGACCAAATTTTTTGTGTGTTCTACTACTATCATTTTAAGCTTTCTGAACATCCCTGAAAAATTTTTGGACTTCATTTATAAATCGACAGAAACTTGATATTTTAGGGTTTTCCGGTTTCGTTTTTTCCGTTCGAAATTCATACAAATTTGCAAAAAAGTTATTTATTGTTTAGCGAGGCTCTGATACCACTGTAAGTCGATGTACAATACCCCAGTACTTATGGGGAGGCGGAATTTTCAAAAACGAACTTGTTTAGTGAACAAACATCGACTAACCGCTTGAATCGAAGCTAAACGATAACTAACTACAAACATAGAGTTTAACAACTACTATGTAAAGGGATTATACCTAACGAATCGTGTCCTTCGTCTTTACGAACTCCACCTCCTTCCTCGGCCTTCTCGAACTAGTAGACGATCCACCCGAGAGCTTTACTCCAAGCTTAGCCTCTAAACTTGAGGCAACTAACCTTCTTTAAGTGCTTATCAAAGAAGCTAGGTGATATAGAGTGAGGGTTATGGTTTAATTAGTCTAACTAATCCTTGTACTCAACACATGAGAGGGGAGGATTAGGGTTTGAAGAGGGAGAGCTTGAGGAGAGAGAAGGTGAGGATAATAGTGAAGTGAGAAGAATGAGTTATCATAATATATATCAAGCATTTCTTTTTATCAAGAAAAGAAAAGAAATCATTTCACAACCATGCTTGATAAATATCTTATGGTGATTCATCTCCATGAGTCATTAAGCAATTATGAAGCATTAATGACATGGATGAATCATCCATATGACTCACTAATCTCATTCAATGTATATGCCACCTAAACCTCCTTAGTCACCATCTTCTAGAAGCTTCTCGCGCAATTACGAGAACGCCCCTCCTTTCCGCAAAAATACGGAAAAACTTTAAACTGTATAAAACCAATAACCGGATACCAGTAACTGGCTTAAACCAAAGCCGACTGGTAAAAACTGTCCGAAAGTCGTACGTGCGTAAACACACGTATGCGTCCGAACCCTTGTCGTAAAACCATACGACCTCTATATCGTTTCGCCTGGAGTAGGGAAACTCTCTGTGTGGGACTCTAGAGACTCAACTACTACGCTGGCAGTGGGTTTAACCACAGACCGCAAGCGGCACTAGCTGTACGTAACGGTCCCCAGGTAGATGTCGATAAGAAGGCCGATGAGGAAACCCATCCGAACTCCTACTGAGCCTGATGTGACAATCTCCATACAGTCCGGTCCGTTCGTCTTAGACTATCGCATATCGGGCCTAGGGGGCGGCAAGCGTCAGTCTCCTAATAGCGGTATAAGTCGTGTCGGAGGGAAGCCCATTATACCCTGAGAAACTACTGGAACCTACCAGCAAATCTCGCTTGCCCTGGCCAGGGACTTTGCGTAATGGCTCTCTGACACAGCGCGATATCAACCCCCAATACCGGGAGAGACGAATCCTGTCTAACCGCCACTGCCTCCAAGTGCTCGGGACTGCACCCAACTGCTACCTGTTTGCACGACTCCTTTGAGCTGTGGTAGGTTAGCAATCTAAGAACAGTGGGACACACTCGAGGCGAAGTAGCAGTGTCAAGTCTGCGGACTATGCTGTACTCATGTCACCTGGGAACTGTTCACTGACGACTGGTATAAAACCAACCAACAGTTCCCTGTGAGTCCTGTCCGGTGTACCCATAACCTAACGAGCACCTGTATACTATCTCCAGTACGACGTACTGACGGCTGTGGGACAGACCATCTCCCCAACTGGGATGAGAAGCGTACACACTAGTCTACTTCGGAGTATCGATGCTCTGTCTCGATAATCCAACGACCAGGGACCTGAATAAGGATGTGCTTGTAGACTACCCAGCCCCCACTAGTGTGACTGCCATCACAACGCTGGTAGTCAAGCAAGATCCTAAGAGCTCTATCAATACGTATACTCACATATTAAGATAGAAAAACCAAGTAGCATACTACCATGTTTAGCAAGACTGTTATATACATGTGAATATCCCAAGCTTCCATTAAGTAATATACAAACTAGTATGATACAGTAATGGCCTTCTAGGGCATAAACACTAACAGATGTAGCAAACTCACTAAGTGTAGTGAGTAGGTTTCAAGCTGATCCTGGAGAGAGTCACTGGACATCTGTGAAGAGCATTCTCAAGTACTTGCGAAGGACTAAAGAGATGCTCTTGGTGTATGGTAACGGAGAACTCCAAGTGGAGTCCTTTACCGATTCAAGCTTCCAGAGTGATAAGGACGACTCTAAGTTGCAGTCGGGATTTGTCTTTACCCTTTACGGAGGGGCGGTTAGCTGGAAGAGTTCCAAGCAGGAAACCGTGGCAGACTCGACGATGGAGGCTGTATACATCGCTGCCAACGATGCTGCTAAAGAGGCTGTCTGGATCAAGAAGTTCATTACTGAACTTGGAGTGGTTCCATCCATTGAGCATCCAATACCTTTGTATTGTGATAACAATTGAGCGGTGTCTTTGGCCAAGGAACCCAGGTCCCATCAGCGATCCAGGCATATTCTGAGGCGGTATCACCTGATCCGGGAGATAGTTGATCGCCGGGAGATCGAGGTCAGGAGGGTTGACACGAAGAATAACACAGCGGATCCACTCACGAAGACCATTTCCCAGATACAGTTTGAGAGACTCTTCGGGATGCTCGGTATGCGATACTACAGCAGCTGGCCCTAGTGCAAGTGGGAGATTGTTAGTTGTATGTATGCCCTAGAGGCCAGTATTGTACAGATGATGTATATTATATTGGATGCTTGGACATATATAGAGAGGACTTTCTTGCTCGACATGATAGTATGCTATATGGTTGCACTTTACTTTAACATGTATACTTGTCTCTTTATATTGTCTTATCATTACATGTTGGTAAAGCCCTTAGGATGTGTACTTGACTACGTGGACTATGATGCAGATCATACTAGTGGGGACATGGTAGTCCATAAGTACATCCTTCAAGGTCCCTAGCCGTGGGTGTATCGAGACGGGGCATCGATATACCAGTGTAGACTAGCGTATACGCTTCTCGACCTATGAGATAGGCGATGGATGATCCCATATCCATTGGTGTTTGACATCAGAGATGGTATACGGGTGCTCAGTGGAGAATAGGTACACTGGACGGACTCGCCGAGAACTCCCAGATGGTATTATACCTCACGTCAGATGGCAGTTCTCAGGTGACACTTGTGCAGGTTAGTCTGTAGACCCGAGATCGTCATAAAGTCTCGTGTGATTCCTACTGTGCTTTGATTTCCACCTTACCACGTCCATGAAGGCGAGCAAAACGATGGTTTTTGGGTACAGTCCCGAGTCACATGGAGGGAATGAGCGATAGGAGGGGTTTCGTCTCTCCCGGTATTGGGGGTTGATGTTGCACAGTGCTCGATTGGCCGTAACAGGGAAGTCCCTGGCCAGGGATGATTCAGAGATTTACTGGTAAGTGTTACCAGTAGTTTCTGGACCCGTTATGAGCCTCACATCGGCACAACTTATCGGTTATTGGGGTCTGACGTTAACCACCCCTAGACTTGATATGCGACATATCAGACGAGGAGACCGGACTGTACGGGAAGTGTTGCCGGCAGGCTTTCACAGGAGTTGGAGCGGGCTTGCTTGCTGATCTTCTGATCGCTCAATACCCGGGTAGCCGTTACGTCCAGCTAGTACCGCTGACGGCTTGTGGGTGCTTGATGTGATCATCACCTACTGCCGGCGTATTGACGAGTCTTTAGAGTCCTACATAGAGGTTTTTCTGGCTCAGGAAAAACGAAATAGGAGCACGTATGTGATATGTGCGAGTCCGAGAATAAATGCATGTATGTGATACCGTATTCTATTCTCGCGACTTTTTGTATTGGTCGGTCATAAATGATATGACCGGGTTATCGAATCAAGTGTTGATTCGATAAGTCGATACGATGGATGTTAGCCGGTTATATCAGATATGACCGGATTATTAAGTCAAGTGTTGATTTAATAATTAAGTGTATAATTGTATATTAGATATACTAATTTACATTTGCTAACACTTGTTCACTTTAGGGTTTTTCTCACATGTGAACACTTGTATATATATATATATATGATATATATGTTAAAGTGTTTTCTTTTGTATCATGGTTGATGATACACTAGACTTGGATGTATGAGACTTACACCATGCTACATATTATGTTAGGTTTTTATATTTTAAGTAATTACAAAATTAAGTGGAAGATTAGATCAATACATGAAGCTTGTGGAAGCTTGTGGATGCATTGACTAAGTCCACTTGAGTTTGTTTTTACCATAGATATTTCTTAACCCAACCATAAGTGTTAGCTATGGTTATGGCTCTACAAGAGTTAGTATATGATACTCACTCACCATGGTTAGATTGCTCACTTAATCATTATCCTTATTTCTTTTCTTTTGTTCATCTTCTTCTTCTTCATTGAGCAAGAGAAAAGCTTGCTAGGGTTTGATCTAAAGTGAGAAAGAAAGTGACAAAACAAATTTCTAAAGAGAACCCACTTCCTATTTCTGCATCCTCTACTAGACTAGCACTTTAGTTTAGGGTATTTACTTCACTAATTCTCAAGTTAGTGAAGTAGGAACTTGAGTCGGATTTCCCTCGACGTAGATCATCTTCGGCCTCGGAGACTTCAAGCAAGGTCGCACCCTTCGCGTCGTGAAGCCATGCAAGAGCCCGGGAGAACCTTGATCGCAGCGAAGGGACCTCAACAAGGAGCAAATGAAGTGGAGGACCGATCTACAAAGGTTGTATATCGCGTTCCCTTTAGTGTAAAGTTGTTAACTTGCCATTAGTTTCACCTAAACTCTAGTTAACGATCTTGCTTAGGGTTGTGCGGCACATAAAATTTTTAATTATGGCATGGTCGATGCCTTGTAGAGCCTTATTAGTGTGCCTAGTAACCCTACATATGGTATCAATAATGAAGTTGCAATGTATGATTTATAGACTAGGCATGAACAAATGATGTAATGAGGTACAAGCACATGAATAGCACTCCTACAATTTCATTTTAGGGATTTAAATGCAATGGCACAGATTTAAGCATCAAATATGGTGAAAATGTTTCAGATTATAAGTTATCTAGTGTTGTGGCATGGCAATTACCAAGGCGTGTGTGTACGCATGAATAGTGCTTGTGCTGCATATAAAAACCCTGGCAATGGTGCAGGTGTCCTATAGAATGAGTTCGCATATGTATGTCAACATAGAGCATGAATGTAGCAAGATGTTATGCAAGCATTAACTCATGATGACTAATATCACTAGGAATCTTTTAAATTACTTAAACTATCGGGCGACTTGCGCCATCCAAACGATTGTCCCTCGTAGATGTTACATCTACTCACCCGTGATCTCACGCTAGGTGTGTCCGACCACCTGCTTTTCTTTCTCCGCGGCGCTCGAAGTTCCCGACTGCGAACCTAGAATTTACATAAAATAACACACATAAGGCAAATCCTGCAAAAACGTGATATATCGATCAAAAGAATAACTCGTGTATGAATCTAAACGCGCGTGCACTCGATACGTCGCGACGTGCGTAAACTCACCAGAAATTACCCCGACACGCTGTGTCGCGCAACGCACCAAAGAACCACACAGATCACACACGTGTCACACAAGTTTAAAAACATCGAAACAAGGTTTAATGCTCCAGATTTTGACTCAAGTCAAAATAGACAAAGTTGCACATACCAAAAACCCTAGCTACCTAGCAGACACATAAAAGGAAAAACCCCAGCACCCAAGCACACCCTCTGGCCGCAATTTACGGAGCAGATCTATTAAATTTGCGGCCGGGAAGGGGAGAGGGGTCCCCGTGCTTTGTGTGTGTGTGTTTGACATGGTCACCATGCTACAGTATTCACAACGTTTTCCTGAATGGCCCGGGTCAAGAGCAGATTCCAGAAAGGCTAAAAGTCTAAATAAAACGCCAAGTTACACCAATTCGATACAATCTGGTATTTTATAGAAATCTGGGATAAATCTTGGGTCAACTGGCCTTAACAGCACTTAGTCAAGCTATACAATCAATAAAAACCATCACTTGGCCAAATCTCACTCAAATTACCCAAAACTAGCACTAATTCACATAATAAACACTAAACGAAACTAAATAATACCAAGGTTAAGCAAGCAAGGAATCAAGTTAAAAGATTATACCTCTAGAGATCCTAGGATGTAGGAGAAGTGGAGAAGAAGAAGGAGAAGAAGGTGTTGCTGCAGCTGAAGTGCTGCTGTTACTGCTGAGCTGCTGCTGTTGTTGCTGTTGCAGCTGCTGCTGCTATTGTTGCTGTTTTTGTTGCTGCCAAGGATGCTGTTGTGGCTGTTGTTGTTGTTTGTGTGGTGTTGTGTGAGAGTGAGAGGGAGAGATATGAGTGAGAACGAGTGTGAGAGAAAATACAAAGTTTTTGAAAATAAAATGGGAGTCAACCCCTCACCCTCTCTCCTCATTAAATGCCAAGCATGCTCAAGCCATCATGGCCTCTCTCTCTCACCCTAAACTAGTCAAACCCTACACTAATTCAAATTTAAAAACTAAAACCCTTTAATTAAAAACAAATTAACTTAACAATTGGGTTAGTCCACCATGGTTATCAAATCATAGTTTAACCCTGGACTTAACCCTAGTTAACATGCACAAGTGTGTGCAGTCCAAATAAAATTCGAATAAAATATTCATAAAACCAGATAATTTATTTGAAAACCGTTTTGGTAAACTTTTACCAAAAACCCCGCATTAAAACACAATTACCATTAATCACATTCTAAGGTGTTACAATGACTGACGGAGCCCGATATATGTGGATTTGCGTGTCGATGCTGGACACGAGTATTTCATGATGTTTTCGAGTGTCGATGTTGGGCACTCAGCTTTCATGAGATTTACAGGATATGAGGGCCGATCAGGGTGACGGCACCTGAGGTATTGGGACTCGAGGTGTATTGATGGACACCGTGTTTTCCCACGATGATGATTCGTGAGGATGATATGTTTTATCCCATACTCTGAATTTATTAATATGCATTGCATCATGTACTTGTAGTACCTGATAGAGTACCTTTCATGATTGTCGCATACTCAGATTACCATATTGATACTATAAGATTACATGTGATAGGGTATCGCGGTACGTGCATACCTGCGATTACCTGTATGATGTTATTTACTATTCACAAGTTGGTAACTCACCCGCATTGTGCCACAGTGTTTTGCAGGTTGACCCTCAGAGTAGTCGCGGCAGGGGATATCTTATTGTATCTTTTTGGCGGCGGATACCGCTACGGTTGGTCGTGAGCCGTTTGCTGTAGGTGGGTTGCGGTTATCCGACTTTATATTTCATTGTATATTTTATTGTATCTAGTACTCTCCATCTACCATTTATGTATTAACTTAGAGACCAGTTGTGAGGACGATATTGTATATTATTTTGTGACTCTGGGTGTCGAGCTCGTGTGAGCCGACTTTCATTATGTAGTTTTATCTTTTATGTTGTTTTTCACTATATTGTCCATTTCTTCGCTAAGGCGTCGTATATTATTCTTGTGGTGGTTGTTTCCGCCGTTGTGCATGATTACTCCCGTTTGTGGATGCTTTATTTATATCATATGTTGCTTTACTTATATCTTATGTTTGTTCCCGTTTCGAGGCTAGTTTTTACAAAGGAGGTGCTGCTGAAATTTTTAAGAAAATAGTTTAAACTTTAAAGATTTTACTTGAGATTTCCAAAGGTTTTTAACAAATGTTTTTATCACTTACTACTTTTGATGGTTTAGATTTCTGGGTTTCGGCTTACTTAAATTGCGTTACGCTTGTAGACGCAACGTGGTTTAAGTGCCGGTCACGTGCCAAATTTTGGGTCGTGACATCTACTCTGGAATATCGATGCCCCATTTCGATACTCCCATGACTAGGAACATTTGAAAGATGTACTTACCGACTACCTCTGCCCCACTAGTATGATCTGCATCATAATCCTGGTAGTCAAGTACTCATCCTAAGGGATTTATCAACATGAAATAGAGAGACAATAAGTGTACACGTTAAGATAAAGAGCAACCGGATAGCATACTAATATGTCGAGAAAGAAAGTCCTCCCTATATATGTCGAAGCATCCACTATAATATACATCACATGTATAATAATGGCCTATAGGGCATACATATTACTAACAAAATATTCGTTTATGAATATTCATAAAATGAGGTGGAGGGTGAGGTGGCATTGAGCATGGTTGAAGATATGTAAAGAGGAATGGGCTTCATTATTTTATTACAAATGGTTATGATTGTATGGCTGAAAAAGAATATGAAGCCATTCTTTTCTATTCTTCATTCTATCACTCTCTTATGTTCTTCAACACTAGCTCATGGCTAATTTTTCCTCACCTCCTCCTCCTCCTTCTTTAGTTTCTATTTTGAGCTTTAGATTTGAAAGAAAATTATAGTTGAAAATTCCTAAATCCCCACTCTCCATTGCTAGCGAGCTTAGAGGGTCGGTTGCTTCACTAGGTAAAGCTGGAGCTTGGATTGGTTCTCTTGGATGGATCATCTTTGGTGAAGGAGGACCGGCTTGCAAGCGCGATCTAGAGCTCTTGAGAGCATGCTAGAGTCTGACCCAATTAGATCAAATGAAGACGCTACAAAGGTTGTGATTTCTATCTTTTTGTGTTTTCTAGTTTAGGTGTTTGGCTAGATTCTTGGGGTTTAGTTTCTAGAGCCAAGAAAAAATTTTCATTCTGCATTGGCCGCGGGTTAGCGGCAAGGGCACTAAGAAGCAACAATAGATTTTCAAAACCATTAGTTTTCAAAAGCGGAGCCTAAACCACTACTTTTCAAAGCTATTCGGTTCCTTCAACGATATCAAGTTCATTATGTTAACGGATTTTCGCCAAAAATTAGCCGTAGCCCTCTGTCATTTCAGATTATTATTGCTTAGTATTCATTCTATGTATGTCGTGCTCAGCCATGGCGTAGTGTTCGGTATCTATGTAGTGCTTTTCTATAGCATTAGATGCGATTGGTTAGAACAGTCGTACGGTCATTTTGGCTCAGTCAAGGACTCGTATGGGTGGGTTTAATGTAATCAAGATAATGACGGGTTGAACATGACTAGTACCCTTTGATATGTTTGCTCAGTCAAGCTCACTTGGGTCCTAGGGGCAAAAATCACATCGGTGGTTTCAAAAATACATGAAACTTGCTAGTGATGCATACCGTCTGGAGTGTGGTGACTAGAGTGGCTTCTATCTAGGTTATCGCACGATGATAGTTTGGCCCCGATCCCACTAATGAGTAAGATTACTCTTTGGAGATATTTTTCACTTCACAAGTAGCTAACCTATTAGGTGTCTAGAAAGGTGTTAGCGGAGCTATGCCTCTGCGGAAACGAGATTTATTTTAATTAGGTCCGTGTGAGAGCACGGGGAACCTCTTTCGAAGTACCAACACCCACCTAGTTGAACGGTTAGCAAACTTGTAAGGTGTGAATGATCCCAACTAGTTCTCCTTTTAAGGTTTGAAGGAAATTCGAGGAAACAATGGGAGACATCATGATTAGATAAATTAAAAACCAATCTAATTTTGCAAGAGAGCACGCTGAGTGTTTCTTTTCTTTCTCTCCAGGTAGCAACCATGTCACGCCCTAAACAAGATAATAAAATGTATGACTTGACCGACTCAGATTCTTTTTCGGGGATGGGGAACGACGTTCCGGCTCTGACTTGTGACAAATGTCACGAGCTTGAGCAAGGGAAAGAGGATTACATGAATTCTTTGATGACCCCGGTGAAGAAGAAGCATGCTATCGCGTCTCCTTCAGGTGTTCTTATTATTGAGAACCATTTTTCGGTCAGTCCTTTCTCCTGGGTACTAGATAGCGGATCAGGATCTCATAACTGTAATTTATTACAGGGACTGAGAAAAAGTACGATGGTTGGACCTGGTGATATGTCCCTCAGAGTAGGGAACGTAGCATAAGTTGATGCCATTGCCGTCAGTGAATATCACTTAGTATTGCCAAGCGGCAATACTATGATTTTGAACAACTGCTAATATATACCTTCCATGCTTTGCAACATCATATCATTTTCTTTACTTGATAAAGATTGATATATCTTTGTTTTAGATAGAAATATCATGAACATTTACCTTAATTAAGTATTGGTTGCAGAAGGTACACTGTATTATAGTATCTATGTTCCTAATCAAAGCACAGTTCTTAATGTACAAAACACACGCAAGAGGAACAGTTCAGATACGAAAGAAACCTACTTGTAGCATTGTTGACTTGGTCATATCAGTGAGAAAAAACTAAGTAAGTTGCATAAGGATGGATATATGAATCCGTTCGAATTTTCATCCTATAAAATTTGTCAGTCTTGTCTCAAAGGAAATATGAGCAAATCTCTGTTCACCGGACACGGAGAAAGAGCTACAGAGCTCTTGGGATTCATACATAGTGATGTATGTGGTCCAATGTCTATACACGCAAAGGGTAGATTCTCATACTTCATTACATTCACTAATGATCTCTGTAGGTTTGGATATATATTTCTGATGAAACAAAAATCTAAAGCGTTTAAGAAATTCAAAGAATATAAGAGCGAAGTAGAGAACTAGAGTGGCAAAAGTATTAAAATCCTTCGATCTGATCGAGGAGGTGAATACTTAAGCGCTGAATTCCTTGATTTTCTGAAACAGAATGGAATTCTCTCTCAGCTTACTCTTCCATATATACCACAGCATAACGGTATGTCGGAAAGGAGGATTCGTACCCTTTTGGATATGGTTCTCTCTATGATGAGTAGTGCTGAGTTATTTCTTTCATTATAGGGTCAGGTGCTACAGATGACGACATACGTATTGAATGATGTTCCATGCAAATCTGTGCCTAAGACTCCATATGAAATATGGATTGGAAAATGACCATATCTTAAACGTATTAAGATATGAGGTTGTCCAGCATATATTAAAGTACAAAATCCTTACAAACTTTAGGCACGTTCAGTTTTATGTAAGTTTGTGGTGTTAGTGTATATGCCCTAGAGGCCATTACTGTATCATACTAGTTTGTATATTACTTAATGGAAGCTTGGGATATTCACCTTGTATAAACAATCTTGCTCAATATAGTAGTATGCTACTTGGTTTGTTTCCAATTCAATGTGTATATGTGTTTATTTTAGTATATCACCTATACACATTAGTGGAGCCCTTAGGATCTTTGCTTGATTACCAGCGTTGTGATGGCAGTCACACTAGTGGGGGCTGGGTAATCTATAAGCACATCCTTATACAGGTCCCTAGTCGCAGGATTATCGAGACAGGGCATCGATACTCCGGAGTAGACTAGCGTATGCGCTTCTCATCCCAGTGTGGGAGATGGTCTGTCCCACAGCCATTAGTACGTCGTACTGGAGATAGTATACGGGTGCTCGTTAGGTTATGAGTACACTGGACAGGACTCGTCGGGAACTGACCGGTTGGTATTATACCTATCGTCAGTTATCAGTTCCCAGGTGACATGAGTACAGCTTAGTCCGCTGACTTGACACTGTCACTTCGCCTCGAGTGTGTTCCCACTGTACTTTGATTACTACCCTACCACGGCTCAAAGGAGTCATGCAAACAGGTAGTAGTTGGGTGCAGTCCCGAAGCACTTGGAGGCAGTGATGGTTAGACAGGATTCGTCTCTCCCGGTATTGGGGGTTGACATCACGCTGTGTCTAGGAGAGCCATTACACGAGTAGTCCCTGGCCAGGGCAATCGAGATATACTGGTAGGCTTCCAGTGTTATCTCAGGGTGTTTTGGGCTTCACTCCGACACGACTTGTACCGCTATTAGGGGACTGACGTTTACCGCCCCCCTAGGCCCGCCATGCGATGTATCAGACGAACAGACCGGACTGTACGGAGACTGTCACATTCAGGCTCAGTAGGAGTTCAGATGGGTTTCACCTCGTCAGTCTACTTGTCGGCATCTACCTGGGGACCGTTACGCACAGCTAGTGCCGCTTGCGGTCTGTGGTTAAACCCACTGCCAGCGTAGTGTCGAGTCTTTAGAGTCCCACACAGAAAGTTATTCGCCTTTAGGCAAAAGAGTAGAGGTCGCATGGTTTTGCGACAGGTCGCATGGTTTTGCGACAGGGTTCGGTCACATCCGTGCACTTATGCACGTACAGTGTCCGGACAGTTAACACTAGCAGGCTTTGGTTTAAGCCAGATCCTAGTGTACGTTTTGGGATTGAATTTATCCAGTACATATTCGTGTTCCTCGGAACACGGATGCGGGTGTGTATGCACAGTTGACGGAGAGACAGAGGCAGAGGATTCTCATTAGGGTTGTTGACCGTTGACTGTTGACTATTGACTTTTTGCTCAACCCTAATGAGAATATGATATATGATCAACAATAATATTAATTAAGTATTGTGGTGACATGGTTGTTGAGGGGTTGACTTTGTTGACCAGTTGACTAGGTTGGACTAGTTGACCATCATGATGACAATGGCTATCATTTCATGGTAAAGACTTTTAACTTGCTTGTTCTCTTGTGCAATATGAGTGCATGAAATTATATACCCATTTTGACTTAAACCATTTTACACAATACTTGATTACTATTTTGTGATGATGGCTTTGGATTATGAGAGCCAAGAGAGAAAAGTTTTTCTCATTCTATCATTCTCATTCTCTCTCTTGTGTTCTTGAGCTCTCATCTTCTTCCTCTTGCTCTCCCTCTCTTTAGTCTATGGTTCACTTGTCTCATGTGTTGAGAACCAAGAACCATAGAGAAAATCCCAACACACTCTTCTCTACTCACTCTAGTTCATAAGGTTTAGCAAACCAAGTGAACTAGTTTCTTCAAAGACCGATGAAGAAGCCAAAGGTAGAAGCTTTCAGGTGGATCGATCTTAGGCGCAAGGAGATGACGGGGTGAAGCCGATCCGGACAACCATCGAGAGTCAAAGAAGATGGAGTTCAAGAAAGAAAGGTATAACCCCCTAACCGAGTAGTTAACAACTCCTAGTTAGGTTGTTAGTTAGATGTTTAACAAAGATCCGGTTTTGAGTCCATGTTACCACCTCTAGAAAATTGTTTTTCGTCAAATTCAGCAAGCCCGAAAGTACCGGGAGAGGTAGGATGGACTTACAGTGGTATCAGAGCCTAGTTAAACTCTATCTAACATGTTAGCAAAGTAACTAGAAGATCGATCAAAGAAAAAGTCACGAAACAAACCCGATTTGTCAAGTTTCTGCCGATTTTTATTCTATTCAAAAATTGATAAATTCCATCTTAAAAATCGGCTCAGGCTTTTGTTTGAATAACCACAAAATTTGGTCCCACGAACCGTTCAAAGCGCCGCGGAAACGCGGCGGGAGCACGCTCCCTCCGCGGTTCCGCGGCCGAGTTGACTCGGCCGATGTCCAAATTTAGTGCAGTGTATTTCTGGGGTTGTTTTTGGATTTTTGGAATATGTCTTTTCAGCCCAGATTTTCCAGAACGAAAATTTTGTATTTGAGGCCTAAAAATCCGTATTTTTGATCGAACTTCTAAAAGACTTAAGCTGACGGGTTTTTCTGTGATGTGATATTTGTATTGAACGTCTGCTAATCGCTATATGTCGATTAGTGGGTGTTATACAAATATGTGATCTGTAATGTTGCTGGAATGTGTATATGAATTCATTGGATTGCCGCGGGTGAATAGCCGGGGGTTGTGAGACGAGAGTTTTCTTTTCTTTCAATTCATGTAAATTTGTAAATTGATGTAATAATTATTTGTATGGCCGCACAACCGGGTCGGGGTTGTAGCCGTCATTGTATAATTTCTTTTTACTGTTTTTGCTCTTAGGATAGACCCATGGAGGGGGTGCACAAACTACCGGGTATGCCGAAGTGCCGAGTGGCCTACTCACGGGGTTGAGGGAGGTTGCTTCGCTTCGGGTACTTGGCGGGTAGTTTACCGCACCCGTAGGGGTCTTGGGTGGTGTTTTGGCTATTCACCGCGACCGTGTAATCTGCTTTTCGTTACAGGCTCGTACGAATTGCAGGTTCCTAGTATATCCAATGTTTTCATCTGTGATCTGAAATGGCTATCATTGCATATATCTATATATGATATTATTTAGGCCTTGCTTATGTTTTACAGCCGCGCTAGCCCATCCCCCGCTCTGTCGTTAGTTAAGTAACCTAACGGGTAATGACGGGGCACCGTGGCGAATGCGAATGGCATAAGCGTACGTCATATTTTGGTTGTTTTCTGCAATGGTAAGATTAAATGATGGGACGAATTAAAAGAACTAATGCAAGAATATCACGCATTAAAAGAACTAATGCAAGAAAATAAACCAAGTAAAAGTCGTTGGAACACTTTCGAAAAACCACTCGGTTCTTTTCAAAACCAACTTTTAAAATGCGGAGTTTGAGCCACTCCTTTTAAAAGCTATCTCGTTCCATCGATTATATCAAGTTCTCTACGTTCACGGTTTCGCCAAAACCATTCGTAGCCCTCCGTCGTTTCACATAAATAGTCAATAGTATTCAAGCTATGTATGTTGGCCAAAGTCAAGGCATAGTGATTGGTAGCTATTGGGTATTCATGTGTAGCATAGATAGATGCGTTGGTTTGGGACAGTCGTACTGCTATTTTGGCCAAAGTCAAGGGTAGGTACGGGTGGATCCAAATTAACCTGGAGAATGACGGGTAGAACTTGACATGTGACTTATGATATTTTGGCCAAAGTCAAGGTCATAAGAGCATGGGGCAAAAATCCACATCGGGAGTTTCAAAAGAACTGAAACTTGCTGGTGTTGCATACCATTTGGAGTGTGATGATTCTGGTAGGATTCCTTCAGTTTCGTCACGCAATGATATTTGGATCCCGATCCTACTGTGAGTATATGCTACTCCTCGGGAAATTTCTCACTTAACGATCAATGCTATAAACCAAGTAGGTGTCTAGAAAGGTGTTAGCGGGGCTACGCCCCCAGGGAAAAGAGGTTCTTAAATTAAGGAACTTCGCGAAAGCGTTGGAAAACCTCCCTCGAAGTACCGACACCAGCCTGGCCGAATGGTTAAGCAAGTATTGTACGGTGAGATTGATCCTTACTAATTCTTCCTTTTTGGTTTGAGGAGAGATTCGAGAAACAGTGGGAGCCATCCTGTTTAGACAAACTAAAAACCACTCTAAACTTGCAAGAGCATCATGCTGAGTGTTTCTTCTTCTCTCTCCTAATTGCAGCGACCAATCGACATGACTGGACTTAAGTTACTTCTAGATAAAAACATACTGACAGGGCCAAACTACAAAGATTGGCTCAGGAATGTCAAAATGGCAATCACTTACGACAAGCTGGGGTATCTTCTTACCACCAAAGCTCCCCCTGTCCCAGGTCCCACCTCCAGCGTCGCGGATAAGGAAATCCGTAAGACGTGGGAGATTGATAGCGCGAAGGCCAAGTGCCTCGTACTTGCCTCTATGGACAACGAACATCAGAGGAGGCACGAGAATATAGACCTCGAATCCATATTTCTCCATACAAAAGAACTGTATGGAGAGCAATCTCGTATCACAAGATACGAAACGTCGAAGAAGTTATTTTCGGCAAGGTTGGCCATCGGATCATCGGTAGCGGAACACATGCTTAAGATGATTGGCTTCATTGAGGAGCTCGCGGAACTTGGGACCACGTTAGAGAACGAGCTCTATACGGACTTGATTCTCCAGTCCCTTCCATCCACTTACGCCCAGTTTATCCTGAACTTCAACTTACAAGAAAAAGAAGTTGAACTTTTAGAACTCCTCAACATGCTGAGGAGTGCAGAGGGCACCCTACAGAAAGGTAGGGAAACATCCACTTTGTTTGTAGGAGGATCTTCCTCTTCTAGGTCCAAGGAGAAAGCCAAGGGAAAGAAGAAGAAAGCCTTCGCCAAACCAAGGGGCGGTGTTAGTAAAGTAGATACGAAGGGAAAAGCAAAGGCAACAAAGAAAGCGGGGCAGCTTGTGGATAAAGAAGAATGCTTCTATTGTCATAAGAAGGGTCACTGGAAGAATGATTGCAGGGCTTGGAAAGCCAGGACACAGGAATTGAAGCAGGTTGCGGCTTCAGTTTCAGGTGTGTATGTTATTGAAAACTGTCTTTCAATGAACTCTACTTCCTGGGGATTGGATACCGGATCAGGATCTCACATCTGTAATTCTTTGCAGGCGTTGAGAAACCGTAGGTTTTTGAAGGCAGGTGACATGACCCTCAAAGTTGCAAACGGAGCTAGCATGGATGCTAAGGCCGTGGGGGACTATCACCTGGGAATGTCAGATGGACATGTTTTGGTTTTGCGTAATTGCTTTTTTGTACCCAACGCAACTTGTAATATCATTTCTGTATCTTTGGTTTCTAAAGAAGGTTATGAATTTGCGTTTGTAAGTAATGTTGTAAACATTCACCTAAATCAAGTTTTGATTGGGTCAGGTACATTAAGTAATGGTATATACGTATTAAACCAACCACAGATTTTCAATGTCCAGAATACACACAAAAGAAAGTCTCCGGAAATAAATCAGACTTTCTTATGGCATTGTAGACTGGGTCACATCAATGAGAGAAGGTTGACGAAGTTGCATACAGAAGGATATTTGAATCCGTTCGAATATCAATCGTATGCCACTTTTCAATCCCGTCTCAAAGGAAAGATGACAAAGACTCCGTTCACTGGACACGGAGTAAGAGCGAGCGAGCTTTTGGGACTCGTACACAGCGACGTGTGCGGTCCAATGTCTACACATGCGCGAAGCGGTTATTCTTACTTCATTACTTTTACGGATGACTTTTCAAGGTACGGTTATGTCTTCTTAATGAAACATAAGTCCGAAGCCTTTGGGAAATTCCAGGAATATAAGAATGAAGTAGAAAAACAAACCGGCAAAAGTATCAAGATTCTATGATCGGATCGAGGTGGAGAATACTTAAGTGCCGAGTTCCTGGATTATTTAAAAGAGAACGGAATTCTCTCTCAGCTTACCCCTCCATACACTCCGCAACATAACGGTGTATCGGAGAGACGGAACCGAACCCTATTGGATATGGTACGGTCCATGATGAGTAACGCTGAGTTACCGCGATCATTCTGGGGGTATGCGCTAGAATCAGCTGCATACCTTTTGAACCGAGTTCCTACTAAGACTGTGCCTACTACACCATATGAGATGTGGTGTGGGAAGAGACCCTTTCTTAATCACATTAAGACATGGGGAAGTCCAGCTTTTGTTAAAAAGCAGCATGCGGACAAGCTCGAGGCACGCTCAGTACAGTGCAAGTTTGTGGGATATCCAAAGAATTCCAAGGGATATTTCTTCTACTGCGAAGAGGAACAAAAGGTTTTTGTTTCTCGTCATGCCAACTTTCTAGAACACCAGTTCTTAGAAAATGAAATTAGTGGGAGCGCAGTAGAACTGGAAGAAATTCCAGAACCACAGACTATTACTGAAAGCTTAGTGGAACCAGAGGGTTCAAAAGAACAGGACATTCCTACGCCGCTCCGCAGGAGTAGTAGGCAGTCTCATCCGCCCGAGAGATACTACGGTTTTCTCATAGACGGGGATAGAGAGGATTGCATCATAGATTATGATGAGCCTACTAGCTTCCAGCAGGCCGTTCATAGCGTTGACTCGGTAAAATGGCTGGATGCAATGCGGACCAAAATGGAGTCCACGTACACCAACAAAGTATGGACGTTGGACGTTGCTCCAGACGGGGTAAAACCCGTAGGATGCAAGTGGATCTTCAAAAGGAAGATTGGTGTAGATGGACAGGTTGAGACCTATAAAGCTAGACTGGTTGCAAAGGGTTTTTGTCAGAGACCTGGTTTGGACTATGATGAGACATTTTCTCCAGTAGCTATGCTGAAATCCATTCGGATCCTTCTTGCCATTACTTCCTTCCACGATTATGAGATTTGGCAGATGGACGTAAAGACCGCTTTTCTAAATGGAAATTTAGAGGAGTGTGTCTATATGGACCAGCCAGAGGGTTTCATTCAGAGTGGGAGCAGCGGAAAGGTGTGCAAGTTGCTTAAGTCCATTTATGGACTAAAGCAGGCCCATTTATGGACTAAAGCAGGCATCGCGGAGTTTGAACATCTGTTTTGATGAGACGGTCAAGGAATTTGGCTTTATCAAAAATCCAGATGAACCATGCATCTATAGTAGATTTGTAGCGAGAACTGTAGTATTCCTCGTTTTATACGTGGATGACATTCTCTTAATAGGAAATGACATTCCTATGCTACAATCTGTCAAGGGGTTCTTGTCACACAGGTTCTCCATGAAAGACCTGGGTGATGCCTCATACATCCTGGGGATCCGGATCCATCGTGATAGATCCAAGAGGATATTAGGACTTTCACAGTCCAGGTACATCGACACCATACTGAAAAGATTCAGTATGGAAGATTCCAAGCGCGGTAACCTATCGGCTTGTCACGGGATCACCCTCTCTAAAGAGATGTCTCCCAAGACTGATTTGGAGAGGGATCGCATGTCTATTATACCCTACGCTTCTGCGGTAGGCTCTATAATGTATGCGATGTTGTGTACCAGACCGGATGTAGCTTATGCACTGAGTGTGGTAAGCCGGTATCAGTCAAACCCTGGGAAGAAACATTGGATAGCGGTAAAGAACATTCTCAAGTACCGGAGAATGACTAAGGAGATGTTCTTAGTGTATGGCGGAAAAGACCTCCAGATCGAGGCCTTTGCTGACTCCAGCTTCCAGAGTGACAAGGATGATTCCAAGTCCATGTCGGGTTTTGTCTTTACCCTCAATGGAGGGGCGGTGTGTTGGAAGAGTTCCAAACAGGAAACCGTTGCAGACTCGACGATGGAAGCGGAATACATCGCTGCATCTGATGCCACAAAAGAAGCTGTCTGGATGAGGAAGTTCTTGAAAGAACTTCAGGTGGTTCCGTCCATTGTTGATCTAATACCTTTGTATTGCGACAACAACGGGGCTATAGCTTTAGCGAAGGAACCCAGGTCCAATCAGAGATCCAGACACATCTTGAGGCGGTATCACCTGATCAGGGAGATCGTGGATCACCAGGAGATCGAGGTTCGGAGGGTCGCTTCCGAAGATAACACTGCAGATCCATTCACCAAGGCCTTGCCCCAGACTCAGTTCGAGCGGCTGATCGAGATGATAGGTCTTCGATACGCCAGTACATGGCCTTAGTGCAAATGGGAGATTGTTAGTGTATATGCCCTAGAGGCCATTACTGTATCATACTAGTTTGTATATTACTTAATGGAAGCTTGGGATATTCACCTTGTATAAACAATCTTGCTCAATATAGTAGTATGCTACTTGGTTTGTTTCTACTTTAATGTGTACATGTGTTTATTTTAGTATATCACCTATACACATTAGTGGAGCCCTTAGGATCTTTGCTTGATTACCAGCGTTGTGATGGCAGTCACACTAGTGGGGGCTGGGTAATCTAAAAGCACATCCTTATCCAGGTCCCTAGTCGCAGGACTATCGAGACAGGGCATCGATACTCCGGAGTAGACTAGCGTATGCGCTTCTCATCCCAGTGTGGGAGATGGTCTGTCCCACAGCCATTAGTACGTCGTACTGGAGATAGTATACGGGTGCTCGTTAGGTTACGAGTACACTGGACAGGACTCGTCGGGAACTGACCGGTTGGTATTATACCTATCGTCAGTTATCAGTTCCCAGGTGACATGAGTACAGCTTAGTCCGCTGACTTGACACTCTCACTTCGCCTCGAGTGTGTTCCCACTGTACTTTGATTACTACCCTACCACGGCTCAAAGGAGTCGTGCAAACAGGTAGTAGTTGGGTGCAGTCCCGAAGCACTTGGAGGCAGTGACGGTTAGACAGGATTCGTCTCTCCCGGTATTGGGGGTTGACATCGAGCTGTGTCTAGGAGAGCCATTACACGAGTAGTCCCTGGCCAGGGCAATCGAGATATACTGGTAGGCTTCCAGTGTTATCTCAGGGTGTTTTGGGCTTCACTCCGACACGACTTGTACCGCTATTAGGGAACTGACGTTTACCGCCCCCCTAGGCCCGCCATGCGATGTATCAGACGAACAGACCGGACTGTACGGAGACTGTCACATTCAGGCTCAGTAGGAGTTCAGATGGGTTTCACCTCGTCAGTCTTCTTGTAGGAATCTACCTGGGGATCGTTACGCACAGCTAGTGCCGCTTGCGGTCTGTGGTTAAACCCACTGCGAGCGTAGTGTCGAGTCTTTAGAGTCCCACACAGAAAGCTATTCGCCTTTAGGCAAAAGAGTAGAGGTCGCTTGGTTTTGCGACAGGTCGCATGGTTTTGCGACAGGGTTCGGTCACATCCGTGCACTTATGCACGTACAGTGTCCGGACAGTTAACACTAGCAGGCTTTGGTTTAAGCCAGATCCTAGTGTACGTTTTGGGATTGGATTTATCCAGTATATATTCGTGTTCCTCGGAACACGGATGTTGGTGTGTATGCACAGTTGACGGAGAGACAGAGGCAGAGGATTCTCATTAGGGTTGTTGACCGTTGACTGTTGACTATTGACTTTTTGCTCAACCCTAATGAGAATATGATATATGATTAACAATAATATTAATTAAGTATTGTGGTGACATGATTGTTGAGGGGTTGACTTTGTTGACTTGTTGATTTTGTTGACCGGTTGACTAGGTTGGACTTGTTGACCATCATGATGACAATGGCTATCATTTCATGGCAAAGACTTTTAACTTGCTTGTTCTCTTGTGCAATATGAGTGCATGAAATGATATACCCATTTTGACTTAAACCATTTTACACAATACTTGATTACTATTTTGTGATGATGGCTTTGGATTATGAGAGCCAAGAGAGAAAATTCTTTCTCATTCTATCATTCTCATTCTCTCTCTTGTGTTCTTGAGCTCTCATCTTCTTCCTCTTGCTCTCCCTCTCTTTAGTCTATGGTTCACTTGTCTCATGTGTTGAGAACCAAGAACCATAGAGAAAATCCCAACACACTCTTCTCTACTCACTCTAGTTCATAAGGTTTAGCAAACCAAGTGAACTAGTTTCTTCAAAGACCAAAGAAGAAGCCAAAGGTAGAAGCTTTCAGGTGCATCGATCTTCGGCGCAAGGAGACGACGGGGTGAAGCCGATCCGGACAACCATCCAGAGTCAAAGAAGAAGGAGTTCAAGAAAGAAAGGTATAACCCCCTAACCGAGTAGTTAACAACTCCTAGTTAGGTTGTTAGTTAGATGTTTAACAAAGATCCAGTTTTGAGTCCATGTTACCACCTCTAGAAAATTGTTTTTCGTCAAATTCCGCATGCCCGAAAGTACCGGAAGAGGTAGCATGGACTTACATGTAGGATATCCAAAACATTCGACTGGATATATTTTCTACCACAACGAGAAACAGAAGGTGTTTGTTTCTCGTCACGCCACCTTTTTAGAATGGCAATTTCTTCCAAAAGAAATAAGTGGGAGCGCGGTAGAACTGGAAGAAATTCTGCAACCACAAACTGAAACTGAAGATCTGGTGGAACCTCAAGATTCAATAATCCCAGAAGAACCTCAGCCACTCCGTAGATCAATTAGGATTTCTTATCCGCCCGAGAGATACTACGGTTTTCTCATAGGCAGGGATCGAGAGGATTGCATCTTTGAAGAAGATGATCCTACTAGTTTCAAGCAGGCCATTACAAGTAGGGACTTTGATAAATGGCTGGATGCTATTCGATCCAAAATGGAGTCCATGTACACCAAAAAAGTTTGGGCCTTAGATATTGTGTAACGTTTTGGAAAATTATAAATATTAATTTATAATTTTAAATATAGAGATAATGAGTTTACAAAAAATAATATCGCATATGAATTTTGGTATCGGATTTATATCCGCAAAAATGTAATTATTTTGGTAAAAATGAAGAAAGGTGTGTGATATCATAACAATGATATTTTAATTGTTTTAACATGACATTAGATCTTACTATAAGATAATGATATTTAAGTGTTATAATAAGTATTTCATTTCTTTTAAAATAAAGAGTTTAGATTTTGTAACATGAAGGGTTTAATTAAAGGAAAAAGGGTGTATTTTTGTTTTTATTTTTTGTGTGTTAGGTTATATGTTTAGTTAGCTTGAACCCTCACACCAACACACCCTCACTTACACTCTCTTCCTACCACCTCCTCCTGCTCACTTTAAACCTTCTCCTTTCCCTACATAACAATCCTCACACCTCCTCCTTTCTTTCTTTGTCTCATAACACTTTAAGTCCACGTTGCCTACCCCGGTGCTTGCGGGGAGGCGGAAAACGTAATAAAAATCGGATTTTTACTACTCTAGGCAACATGGACTAGACAAAGTCGGGATCTTTACTAAACAAAACTAACTAAAAGCTAACTAGGAATTAGCTACAAGGAAGAATGGTTATACCTAGGGCTTTATGTCCTTCTCTCCTTGCTCCTTGAAGTGGTAGAAAGGGATCACCTTGTCGCCTTCTCTAGTCGAAGAAAGATCCACCCGAGAGCCTCAACCTTTGGCTTCAACTTCAAGCTAGAAGTAACTAAGGTGCTAGAAGTACTAATCCTAGAACCCTAGATGAGAGTAGAGATTACTATGGAGTGGTTTTTCTCAAGCTCAAGTGTTTCTCAACACATGAGAAGGGAGAGCTTGAGGAAGAGCAAGAGCAAGAGAGAGAAAGTATATGATAGAATGAGAGAATAATAAGCCATTCTCACATATATGTGTGAATTATAAAAAATAGATAATTAGCTAGATAATTGTCATGGTTAATCAAGACTTGACCATTATCATTTCACAATAAATGAAAATTGCAAGGATCAAAAAGCATCTTTTATATGGAATGATGATGGTCAACATGTCAACTGAGGTCAACAAGTCAAGTATGGTCAAAATGTCAACAATCCTAACCATGCACAATTATATATAGCTAATATCAATTAATCAAAATACACACATAAGCATTAGGGTTAATAAAATGACAATGGTCATTAACCTTAATCAAAGCCCTCTTCCTCTGACTCAATCAACTGTGCATACGCACCCGCATTCGTGATCCGAGGAACACGAATACAAAGAGATAAAACCAATCCCAAATCATATACTAGGATCTGGCTTAAACCAAAGCCCGCTAGTATAAGCTATCCGGACAGCAAACGTGCACAAGTGCGCGGATGTGAACGAACCCTATCGCAAAACCATGCGACCTCTACTCATTTTGCCTAAAGGCGAATAGCTCTCTGTGTGGGACTCTAAAGACTCGACACTACGCTGGCAGTGGGTTTAACCACAGACCGCAAGCGGCACTAGCTGTACGTAACGGTCCCCAGGTAGATGCCGATAAGAAGACTGACGAGGTGACCCCATCTGAACTCCTACTGATCCTGTATGTGACAGTCTCCGTACAGTCCGGTCTGTTCGTCTGATACATCGCATGGCGGGCCTAGGGGGCAGTGAACGTCAGTCCCCTAATAGCGGTACAAGTCGTGTCGGAGTGTAGCCCAGAACACCCTGAGATAACACTGGAAACCTACCAGTATATCTCGCTTTCCCTGGCCAGGGACTACTTGTGTAATGGCTCTCCTGGACACAGCGCGATGTCAACCCCCAATACCGGGAGAGACGAATCCTGCCTAACCGTCACTGCCTCCAAGTGCTTCGGGACTGCACCCAAAAACTACCTGTTTGCACAACACCTTTGAGCCGTGGTAGGGTAGTAATCAAAGTGCAGTGGGAACACACTCGAGGCGAAGTGACAGTGTCAAGTCAGCGGACTAAGCTGTACTCATGTCACCTGGGAACTGATAACTGACGATAGGTATAATACCAACCAACAGTTCCCGACGAGTCCTGTCCAGTGTACTCGTAACCTAACGAGCACCCGCATACTATCTCAAGTACGACGTACTGATGGCTGTGGGACAGACCATCTCCCACACTGGGATGAGAAGCGCATACGCTAGTCTACTCCGGAGTATCGATGCCCTGTCTCGATAGTCCAACGACTATGGACCTGTATAAGGATGTGCTTATGGATTACCCAGCCCCCACGAGTGTGAGCGCCATCATAACGCTGGTAATCAAGCAAAGATCCTAAGGGTTCTACTAATATGTATATAAGCGATATGCTAAAAGAAACACATGCACATATTGAAGTAGAGACAAACCAAGTAGCATACTGCCATTTCGAGCAAGATTGTATATACAACTGTGAATATCCCAAGCTTCCATCAAGTAATATACAAACTAGTATGATACAGTAATGGCATCTAGGGCATATACACTAATAATCTCCCACTTGCACTAAGGCCATGTACTGGCGTATCGAAGACCTATCATCTCGATCAGCCGCTCGAACTGAGTCTGGGGTAAGGCCTTCGTGAATGGATCTGCAGTGTTATCTTCTGAAGCAACCCTCCGAACCTCGATCTCCTGGCGATCCACGATCTCCCTGATCAGGTGATAACGCCTCAAGATGTGTCTGGATTTCTGATGGGACCTGGGTTCCTTCGCTAAAGCTATAGCCCCGTTGTTGTCGCAATACAGATGTATTGGGTCAACAATGGACGGAACCACCTGAAGTTCTTTCAAGAACTTCCTCATCCAGACAGCTTCTTTTGCGGCATCAGATGCAGCGATGTATTCCGCTTCCATAGTCGAGTCAGCAACGGTTTCCTGTTTGGAGCTCTTCCAACACACCGCCCCTCCATTGAGGGTAAAGACAAAACCCGACATGGACTTGGAATCATCCTTGTCACTCTGGAAGCTGGAGTCAGCAAAGGCCTCAATCTGGAGGTCTTTTCCGCCATACACCAAGAACATCTCCTTAGTCCTTCTCAGGTACTTGAGAATGTTCTTTACCGCTATCCAATGTTTCTCCCTAGGGTTTGACTGATACCTCCTTACCACACTCAGTGTATAAGCCACATCTGGTCTGGTACACAACATCGCATACATTATAGAGCCTACCGCAGAAGCGTAGGGTATAATAGACATGCGATCCCTCTCGAAATCAGTCTTGGGAGACATCTCTTTGGAGAGGGTGATCCCGTGACAAGCTGGTAGATTACCGCGCTTGGAATCTTCCATACTGAACCTTTTTAGTATGGTGTCGATGTACCTGGACTGTGATAGTCCTAAAATCCTCTTGGATCTGTCACGGTAGATCCGGATCCCCAGAATGTATGAGGCATCACCCAGGTCTTTCATGGAGAACCTGTGTGATAAGAACCCCTATACAGATTGTAGCATAGGAATGTCTTTTCCTATTAAGAGAATGTCATCCACGTATAAAACGAGGAATACTACAGTTCTCGCTACAAATCTACAATAGATGCATGGCTCATCTGGATTTTTGATAAAGCCAAATTCCTTGACCATCTCATCAAAACAGATGTTCCAACTCCGCGATGCCTGCTTTAGTCCATAAATGGACTTAAGCAACTTGCACACCTTTCCGCTGCTCCCACTCTGAATGAAACCCTCTGGCTGGTCCATATAGACACACTCCTCTAAATGTCCATTTAGAAAAGCGGTCTTTACGTCCATCTGCCAAATTTCATAATCGTGGAAGGCAGCAATGGCAAGAAGGATCCGAATGGATTTCAGCATAGCTACTGGAGAAAAGGTTTCGTCATAGTCCAAACCAGGTCGCTGACGAAAACCCTTTGCAACCAGTCTAGCTTTATAGGTCTCAACCTGTCCATCTACACCAATCTTCCTTTTGAAGATCCACTTGCATCTTACGGGTTTTACCCCGTCTGGAGCAACGTCCAACGTCCATACTTTGTTGGTGTACATGGACTCCATTTCGGTCCGCACTGCATCCAGCCATTTTACCGAGTCGACGCTCTGAATGGCTTGCTGGAAGCTAGTAGGCTCATCACAATCTATGATGCAATCCTCTCTATCCCCGTCAATGAGAAAACCGTAGTATCTCTCGGGCGGATGAGGTTGCCTACTACTCCTGCGGAGTGGCGTGGGAATGTCCTGATCTTTCGAACCCTCTGGTTCTACTAAGCTTTCAGTAATAGCTCATGGTTTTGGAATTTCTTCCAGTTCTATTGCGCTCCCACTTATTTCTTTTACTATGAACTGGTGTTCTAGAAAGTGGGCATGGCGAGAAACAAAAACCTTTTGTTCCTCTTCGTAATAGAAGAAATATCCCTTGGAGCTCTTTGGATATCCCACACACTTGCATTGTACTGAGCGTGCCTCGAGCTTGTCCGCATGCTGCTTTTTTACAAAAGCTGGACATCCCCATGTCTTAATGTGATTAAGATAGGGTCTCTTCCCACACCACATCTAATATGGTGTAGTAGGCACAGTCTTAGTTGGAACTCGGTTCAAAAGGTATGCAGCTGATTCTAGCGCATATCCCCAGAACAATCGCGGCAACTCAGCGTTACTCATCATGGACCGTACCATATCCAATAGGGTTCGGTTCCGTCTCTCCGATACACCGTTATGTTGCGGAGTGTATGGAGGAGTAAGCTGAGAGAGAATTCCATTCTCTTTTAAGTAACCCAGGAACTCGACACTCAAGTATTCACCACCTCGATCAGATCTTAGTGCCTTGATACTTTTTCCTGTTTGTTTTTCTACTTCATTCTTGTATTCCTGGAATTTTTCAAAAGCCTCGGATTTATGTTTCATTAAGAAGACATAACCGTACCTTGAAAAGTCATCCGTAAAAGTAATGAAGTAAGAATAACCGCTTCGTGCATGTGTAGACATTGGACCGCACACGTCGCTGTGTACGAGTCCCAAGAGCTCGCTCGCTCTTACTCCGTGTCCAGTTAACGGAGTCTTTGTCATCTTTCCTTTGAGACAGGATTGACAGGTTGCATACGATTGATATTCGAACGGATCCAAATATCCTTCTGTATGTAACTTAGTCAACCTTCTCTCATTGATGTGACCCAGTCTACAATGCCATAAGAAAGTTTTATTGATTTCTGGAGACTTTCTTTTGTGTGTATTCTGGACATTGAAAATCTGTGGTTGGTTTAATACGTATATACCGTTGTTCAATGTACCTGACCCAATCAAAACTTGATTAAGGTGAATGTTCACTACATTACTTACAAATGCAAATTCATAACCTTCTTTAGATAATAAATATACAGAAATGATATTACAGGTTGCATTTGGTACATAATAAAAACTACGCAAAACCAAAAAGTGTCCATCCGACAATCCCAGGTGATAGTCCCCCACGGCCTCAGCATCCATGCTAGCTCCGTTTGCAACTCTGAGGGTCATGTCACCTGCCTTCAAAACCCTACGGTTTCTCAACGCCTGCAAAGAATTACAGATATGAGATCCTGATCCGGTATCCAATACCCAGAAAGTAGAGTTTATTGAAAGACAGTTTTCAATAACATACACACCTGAAGCTGAAGCCGCAACCTGCTTCAGTTCCTGTGTCCTGGCCTTCCAAGCCCTGCAATCTTTCTTCCAGTGTCCACTCTTATGACAATAGAAGCATTCTTCTTTACCCACAAGCTTCCTTGCTATCTTTGTTTCCTTTGCCTTTCCCTTCGTATCCACTTTACTGACACCGCCTCTTGGTTTGGCGGGGGCTTTCTTCTTCTTACCCTTGGCTTTCGTCCTGGATCTAGAAGAGGAAGATCCTCCTACAAACAAAGTGGATGTCTCCCTACCTTTCTGTAGGGTGCCCTCAGCACTCCTCAACATGTTCAGAAGTTCGGAAAGTTCAACCTCCTTCCTTACATGTTGAAGTTAAGGATAAACTGGGCGTAAGTGGAAGGAAGGGACTGGAGAATCAAATCAGTGTAGAGTTCATTCTCCAACGTGGTCCCGAGGTCCGCGAGCTCCTCTATGCAGCCAATCATCTTAAGCACGTGTTCCGCTACCGATGATCTGATGGCCAATCATGCCGAAAATAGCTTCTTCGACACTTCGTATCTTGCGATACGAGACTGCTCTCCTTACAGTTCTTTTGTATGGAGAAATATGGACTCTAGGTCCATATTCTCGTGCCTCCTTTGATGTTCGTTGTCCATCGAGGCAAGTACGTGGCATTTGGCCTTCGCGCAATCTATCTCCCATGTCTTACGGATTTCTACATCCGCGACGCTGGAGGTGGGACCTGGGACAGGGGGAGCTTTGGTGGTAAGGATATACCCCAACTTGTCGTAAGTGATTGCCATCTTGACATTCCTGAGCCAATCTTTGTAGTTTGGCCCTGTCAGTATGTTTTTAACTAGTAATAACTTAAGTCCGGTCATGTTGAATGGTCGCTGCAATTAGGAGAGAGAAAAGAAACACTTTAGCATGATGCTCTTGCAAGTTTAGAGTGGTTTTTAGTTTGTCTAAACAGGATGGCTCCCACTGTCTCTCGAATCCCTTCTCAAACCGTAAAGAAAGAATTAGTCGGGATCAATCTCACCGTACAATACTTGCTTAACCGTTCAGCCAGGCCAGTGTCGGTACTTCGAGGGAGGTTTTCCAATGCTTTCGCGAAGTTCCTTAATTAAGTAACCTCTTTTCCCTGTGGGCGTAGCCCCGCTAACACCTTTCTAGACACCTACTAGGTTTATAGCATTGATCGTTATGTGAGAGTTTTCCTGAGGAGTAGCATATACTCAGAGTAGGATCGGGATCCAAATATCATCGCGTGATAAAACCGAAGGAATCCTACCAGAATTATCACACTCCAAATGGTATGCAGCGCTAGCAAGTTTCAGTACTTATGAAACTCCCGATGTGGATTTTTGCCCCATGCTCTTATGACCTTGACTTTGGCCAAAATATCATAAGTCACATGTCAAGTTCTACCCGTCATTCTCCTTGTTAATTTTGACCCACCCGTACCTACCCTTGACTTTGGCCAAAATGGCAGCACGACTGTCCCAAACCAACGCATCTACCTATGCTGCACATGAATACCCAATAGCTACCAATCACTATGCCTTGCCTTTGGCCAAAATACATAGCTTCAATACTTTTTGACCATTCATGTGGAATGACGGAGGGCTACGAATGGTTTTGGCAAAACCGTGAACATAGTGAACTTGATATAATCGATGGAACGAGATAGCTTTTAAAAGGAGTGGTTCAAGCTCCGCGTTTAAAAGTTTAGTTTTGAAAAGAACCGAGTGGTTTTCAAAACATTCCAATCGACTTTTACTTGGTTTATTTTCTTGCATTAGTTCTTTTAATGCGTCCCATCATTTAAGCCTACCATTGCAGAAAACAACCAAAATATGACGTACGCTTATGCCATTCGCATTCGCCACGGGGCCCCGTCATCACCCGTTAGGTTACTTAACTAACGACAGAGCGGGGGATGGGCTAGCGCGGCTGTAAAACATAAGCAGCGCCTAAATAGTTATAGTATATAGATATATAGCAATGATAGACATTACAGATCACAGATGAATACATTGGATATACTAGGAATCCGCAATCCGTTTCGAGCCTGCAACGAAAAGAGGATTACACGGTCGCGGTGAATAGCCAATACCCCACCTAAGACCCCTACGGGTGCGGCAAACTACCCGCCAAGTACCCGAAGCGAAGCAACCTCCCTCAACACCGTGAGTAGGTCACGCGGCACTTCGAGATACCCGGTAGTTTGTGCACCCCCTCCATGGGTCTATCCTAGGAGCAAAAACAGTAAAAAGAATTATACAATGACGGCTACAACCCCGACCCGGTTGTGCGGCCAAACAAATAATATTACATCAATTTACATATTACATGAATGAAAGAAAAAGAAACACTCATCTCACATCCACCCCGGCTATTCACCCGCGACAATCCAACGCATTCATATACACATACCATCATCAAACACAGATCACAGATATGCATAACCCCCACTAATCGACATATAGAGATTAGCTGACGTTCAATACATTTAAACATCACAGATATAACCCATTAGTCAAAGTGTAGTGAAGTTCGATCAAAAATACGGATTTATAGGCCCCCAAAAACAAATTACTTTTCTGGAAAACCTGGGCACAAATAAACCATCTTAAAAATCCCAAAACCAAGTCATAAGAACACTGCACCAAACCCGGTCCAGAACAGACTCAAAACGGCCGCGGTTCCGCGGCAATAGGCACGCTTTTGCCGCGGAACCGCCGCGCTTTGAACTGTTCACTTGACCGTATTTGGTGTGCTTCTTCACAAAACCCTGAGCCGATTTTTGAAGTATGATTTTTTATTTTTAGAGCAGAAAAAATTTCAACAGAAACTTAGGGTTTTGTGTTTTTAGTTTTGTGATTTTTTCCGATTGAACTTCCATACACTTTACTACCTAGCTAGTTTATGTTTAGTTAGGCTCTGATACCACAGTAAGTCCACGTTGCCCACCCCGGTGCTTACGGGGAGGCGGAAAACGGAATAAAAATCGGATTTTTACTACTCTCGGCAACATGGACTAGACAAAGTCGGGATCTTTACTAAACAAAACTAACTAAAAGCTAACTAGGAATTAGCTACAAGGAAGAATGGTTATACCTAGGGCTTTATGTCCTTCTCTCCTTGCTCCTTGAAGTGGTAGAAAGGGATCACCTTGTCGCCTTCTCTAGTCGAAGAAGGATCCACCCGAGAGCCTCAACCTTTGGCTTCAACTTCAAGCTAGAAGTAACTAAGGTGCTAGAAGTGCTAATCCTAGAACCCTAGATGAGAGTAGAGATTACTATGGAGTGGTTTTTCTCAAGCTCAAGTGTTTCTCAACACATGAGAGGGGAGAGCTTGAGGAAGAGGAAGAGCAAGAGAGAGAAAGTATATGATAGAATGAGAGAATAATAAGCCATTCTCACATATATGTGTGAATTATAAAAAATAGATAATTAGCTAGATAATTGTCATGGTTAATCAAGACTTGACCATTATCATTTCACATTAAATGAAAATTGCAAGGATCAAAGAGCATCTTTTATATGGAATGATGATGGTCAACATGTCAACTGAGGTCAACAAGTCAAGTATGGTCAAAATGTCAACAATCCTAACCATGCACAATTATATATAGCTAATATCAATTAATCATAATACACACATAAGCATTAGGGTTAATAAAATGACAATGGTCATTAACCCTAATCAAAGTCCTCTTCCTCTGACTCAATCAACTGTGCATACGCACCCGCATTCGTGATCCGAGGAACACGAATACAAAGAGATAAAACCAATCCCAAATCATATACTAGGATTTGGCTTAAACCAAAGCCCGCTAGTATAAGCTGTCCGGACAGCAAACGTGCACAAGTGCGCGGATTGTAAGTCCACGTTGCCAACCCCTGTTCTTGCGGGGAGGCGGAAAAGGTATAAAAACCAAATTTTAAGCGCATTAGGCAACATGGACTAACAAAAGTCGGGATCTTTTCTAAACTAAACTAGCTACCAAGCTAAAGAGAGTTAGCTACTCGGAAAAGATGTTATACCTAACTTGAACTCCTTCTTCTTGAAACCTTTGTAGAGCTTGGATGGTGCTTTCCTCGTCGCCTTCTTCCGTCAAAGATGGATCCACCTGAGGGTTCAACCTTCGGGCTCCTTTCTCAAACTTTGAGAGAACTAGGGTCTTTGGCTTGCTAGACCTCTAACCTTCGAGTGAGTAGAGAGTGGTTTTGGGGTGTTTTAATCTCAAGGAGAGGGTTTCTCAACACATGAGAGTGAGTCTCCTTGAACTAGAGGAGGAGGAAGAAGAAGAGAGGAGAGAGAAGTGTTATGATAGAATGAAACTCTTTTTTACAACCATAACATAATATGAAATGAATTATCAAATTAATAATAATAATCTAAATGAAATAGTTGATGGATGGTTTGGAATGACAATTATCATTACACACATTAAATGGTTTTGCTAGAATCAAAGAGCATCTTTGATATGTAATGATGATAGTCAAAGTTTCAACCATGGTCAACAAGTCAACCTTGGTCAACAAGTCAACAAACCCAACCATGATACAATTTCATTTAATTAATATTATTAATTGATATATATCATAATTTCATTAGGGTTTGGAAAAAGACGACTGTCAACTGTGCATACACACCCGTTCCGAAACCCTAACGAAAATCCTCTTCCTCCGCCTCAATCAACTGTGCATACACACCCGCATTCTTGTTCCGAGGAACATGAATCCAATGAGATAAAACTAACCCCAAAACATATACTAGTATCTGGCTCAAACCAGAGCCCGCTAGTAATATCCGTCCGGACTCCAAACGTGCACAAGTGCGCGGATGAGAACGAACCCTGTCGCAAAACCATGCGACCTCAACTCTGTTTTGCCCAAAGGCGAATAGCCCTCTGTGTGGGACTCTAAAGACTCGACACTACGCTGGCAGTGGGTTTAACCACAGACCGCAAGCGGCACTAGCTGTGCGTAACGGTCCCCAGGTAGATGCCGATAAGAAGACTGACGAGGTGAACCCCATCTGAACTCCTACTGAGTATGAATGTGACAGTCTCTGTACAGTCCGGTCTGTTCGTCTAATACATCGCATGGCGGGCCTAGGGGGCGGTAAACGTCAGTCCCCTAATAGCGGTACAAGTCGTGTCGGAGTGAAGCCCAAAACACCCTGAGATAACACTGGAAGCCTACCAGTATATCTCGATTGCCCTGGCCAGGGACTACTCGTGTAATGGCTCTCCTAGACACAGCGCGATGTCAACCCCCAATACCGGGAGAGACGAATCCTGTCTAACCGTCACTGCCTCCAAGTGCTTCGGGACTGTACCCAACTACTACCTGTTTGCATGACTCCTTTGAGCCGTGGTAGGGTAGTAATCAAAGTACAGTGGGAACACACTCGAGGCGAAGTGATAGTGTCAAGTCAGCGGACTAAGTTGTACTCATGTCACCTGGGAACTGATAACTGACGATAGGTATAATACCAACCGGTCAGTTCCCGACGAGTCCTGTCCAGTGTACTCGTAACCTAACGAGCACCCGTATACTATTTCCAGTACGACGTACTGATGGCTGTGGGACAGACCATCTCCCACACTGGGATGAGAAGCGCATACGCTAGTCTACTCCGGAGTATCGATGCCCTGTCTCGATAGTCCTGCGACTAGGGACCTGTATAAGGATGTGCTTATAGATTACCCAGCCCCCACTAGTGTGACTGCCATCACAACGCTGGTAATCAAGCAAAGATCCTAAGGGCTCCACTAATGTGTATAGGTGATATACTAAAATAAACACATATACACATTGAATTGGAAACAAACCAAGTAGCATACTACTATATTGAGCAAGATTGTTTATACAAGGTGAATATCCCAAGCTTCCATTAAGTAATATACAAACTAGTATGATACAGTAATGGCCTCTAGGGCATATACTCTAACAATCTCCCACTTGCACTAAGGCCATGTACTGGCGTATCGAAGACCTATCATCTCGATCAGCCGCTCGAACTGAGTCTGGGGCAAGGCCTTGGTGAATGGATCTGCAGTGTTTTCTTCTGAAGCGACCCTACGAACCTCGATCTCCTGGCGATCCACGATCTCCCTGATCAGGTGACACCGCCTCAAGATGTGTCTGGATCTCTGATGGACCTGGGTTCCTTTGCTAAAGCTATAGCCCCGTTGTTGTCGTAATACAGAGGTATTGGATCAACAATGGACGGAACCACCTGAAGTTCTTTCAAGAACTTCCTCATCCAGACAGCTTCTTTTGGTGCATCAGATTCAGCGATGTATTCCGCTTCCATCGTCGAGTCTGCAACGGTTTCCTGTTTGGAACTCTTCCAACACACCGCCCCTCAATTGAGGGTAAAGACAAAACCCGACATGGACTTGGAATCATCCTTGTCACTCTGGAAGCTGGAGTCAGCAAAGGCCTCGATCTGGAGGTCTTTTCCGCCATACACCAAGAACATCTCCTTAGTCCTTCTCTGGTACTTGAGAATGTTCTTTACCGCTATCCAGTGCTTCTCCCCAGGGTTTGACTGATACCGGCTTTCTACACTCAGTGCATAAGCTACATCCGGTCTGGTACATAACATCTCATACATGATAGAGCCTACCGCAGAAGCGTAGGGTATAATAGACATGCGATCCCTCTCTAAATCAGTCTTGGGAGACATCTCTTTAGAGAGGGTGATCCCGTGACAAGCCGGTAGGTTACCGTGCTTAGAATCTTCCATCCTGAATCTTTTTAGTATGGTGTCAATGTACCTGGACTGTGAAAGTCCTAATATCCTCTTGGATCTATCACGATGGATCCGGATCCCCAGGATGTATGAGGCATCACCCAGGTCTTTCATGGAGAACCTGTGTGACAAGAACCCCTTGACAGATTGTAGCATAGGAATGTCATTTCCTATTAAGAGAATGTCATCCACGTATAAAACGAGGAATACTACAGTTCTCGCTACAAATCTACTATAGATGCATGGTTCATCTGGATTTTTGATAAAGCCAAATTCTTTGACCGTCTCATCAAAGCAGATGTTCCAACTCCGCGATGCCTGCTTTAGTCCATAGATGGGCTTAAGCAACTTGCACACCTTTCCGCTGCTCCCACTCTGAATGAAACCCTCTGGCTGGTCCATATAGACACACTCCTCTAAATTTCCATTTAGAAAAGCGGTTTTTACGTCCATCTGCCAAATCTCATAATCGTGGAAGGTAGCAATGGCAAGAAGGATCCGAATGGATTTCAGCATAGCCACTGGAGAAAAGGTTTCGTCATAGTCCAAACCAGGTCTTTGACGAAAACCCTTTGCAACAAGTCTAGCTTTATAGGTCTCAACCTGTCCATCTACACCAATCTTCCTTTTGAAGATCCACTTGCATCCTATGGGTTTTACCCCGTCTGGAGCAATGTCCAACGTCCATACTTTGTTGGTGTACATGGACTCCATTTCGGTCCGCATTGCATCCAGCCATTTTACCGAGTCAATGCTCTGAACGGCCTGCTGGAAGCTAGTAGGCTCATCATATTCTATGATGCAATCCTCTCTATCCCCGTCTCTGAGAAAACCATAGTATCTCTCGGGCGGATGAGACTGCCTACTACTCCTGCGGAGCGGCGTAGGAATGTCCAGTTCTTTTGAACCCTCTGGTTCCACTAAGCTGTCAGTAATAGTCTGTGGTTCTGGAATTTCTTCCAGTTCTACTGTGCTCCCACTTATCTGGTTTTCGAAAAACTCAGTTTCCAAGAAGTAGGCATGATGAGAAACAAAAACCTTTTGTTCCTCTTCGCAGTAGAAGAAATATCCCTTGGAGTTCTTTGGATATCCCACAAACTTGCACTGTACTGAGCGTGCCTCGAGCTTGTCCGCATGCTGCTTTTTGACAAAAGCTGGACTTCCCCAAGTCTTAATGTGACTGAGATGGGGCCTCTTCCCACACCACATTTCATATGGTGTGGTAGGCACAGTCTTATTGGGAACTCGGTTCAAAAGGTATGCAGCTGATTCTAGTGCATACCCCCAGAATGATCGCGGTAACTCAGCGTTACTCATCATGGACCGTAACATATCCAATAGGGTCCGGTTCCGTCTCTCCGATACACCGTTATGTTGCGGAGTGTATGGAGGAGTAAGCTGAGAGAGAATTCCATTCTCTTTTAAGTAATTCAGGAACTCGGCACTTAAGTATTCTCCACCTCGATCCGATCTTAGAATCTTGATACTTTTGCCGATTTGTTTTTCTACTTCATTCTTATATTCCTGGAACTTTTCAAAGGCTTCGGACTTATGTTTTATTAAGAAGACATAATCGTACCTTGAAAAATCATCGGTAAAAGTAATGAAGTAAGAATAACCGCTTCGCGCATGTGTAGACATTGGACCGCACACGTCGCTGTGTACGAGTCCCAAGAGCTCGCTCGCTCTTACTCCGTGTCCAGTGAACGGAGTCTTTGTCATCTTTCCTTTGAGACAGGATTGACAGGTGGCATACGATTGATATTCGAACGGATTCAAATATCCTTCTGTATGCAACTTCGTCAACCTTCTCTCATTGATGTGACCCAGTCTACAATGCCATAAGAAAGTCTGATTGATATCTAGAGACTTTCTTTTGTGTGTATTCTGGACATTGAAAATCTGTGGTTGGTTTAATACGTATATACCATTGCTCAATGTACCTGATCCAATCAGAACTTGATTAAGGTGAATGTTTACAACATTGCTTACAAACGCAAATTCACAACCTTCTTTAGAAACCAAAGATACAGAAATGATATTACAAGTTGCGTTGGGTACAAAAAAACAATTACGCAAAATCAAAAACATGTCCATCTGACATTCCCAGGTGATAGTCCCCCACGGCTTTAGCATCCATGCTAGCTCCGTTTGCAACTCTGAGGGTCATGTCACCTGCCTTCAAAACCCTACGGTTTCTCAACGCCTGCAAAGAATTACAGATATGAGATCCTGATCCGGTATCCAATACCCAGAAAGTAGAGTTTATTGAAAGACAGTTTTCAATAACATACACACCTGAAGCTGAAGCCGCAACCTGCTTCAGTTCCTGTGTCCTGGCCTTCCAAGCCCTGCAATCTTTCTTCCAGTGTCCACTCTTATGACAATAGAAGCATTCTTCTTTACCCACAAGCTTCCTTGCTATCTTTGTTTCCTTTGCCTTTCCCTTCGTATCCACTTTACTAACACCGCCCCTTGGTTTGGCGGGGGCTTTCCTCTTCTTTCCCTTGGCTTTCGCCTTGGACCTAGAAGAAGAAGATCCTCCTACAAACAAAGTGGATGTTTCCCTACTTTTCTGTAGGGTACCCTCTGCGCTCCTCAGCATGTTGAGGAGTTCTGAAAGTTCAACCTCTTTTTCTTATAAGTTGAAGTTCAGTATAAACTGGGCGTAAGTGGAAGGAAGGGACTGGAGAATCAAGTCCATATAGAGCTCACTCTCCAACGTGGTCCCAAGTTCCGCGAGCTCCTCAATGTAGCCAATCATCTTAAGCACGTGTTCTGCTACCGATGATCCGACGGCCAATCTTGCCGAAAATAACTTCTTCGACACTTCGTATCTTGCGATACGAAACTGCTCTCCATACAGTTCTTTTGTATGGAGAAATATGGATTCCAGGTCCATATTCTCGTGCCTCCTTTGATGTTCGTTGTCCATAGAGGCAAGCACGAGGCACTTGGCCTTCGCGCAATCAATCTCCCAAGTCTTGCGGATTTCCTTATCCGCGACGCTGGAGGTGGGACCTGGGACGGGGGGAGCTTTGGTGGTAAGAAGATACCCCAGCTTGTCGTAAGTGATTGCCATTTTGACATTCCTGAGCCAATCTTTGTAGTTTGGCCCTGTCAGTATGTTTTTATCTAGAAGTAACTTAAGTCCAGTCATGTCGATTGGTCGCTGCAATTAGGAGAGAGAGAAGAAACACTCAGCACGATGCTCTTGCAAGTTTAGAATGGTTTTTTAGTTTGTCTAAACAGGATGGCTCCCACTGTCTCTCGAATCCCTCCTCAAACCATAAAGGAAGAATTAGTCGGGATCAATCTTACCGCACAATACTTGCTTAACCGTTCAGCCAGGCCAGTGTCGGTACTTCGAGGGAGGTATTCCAACGCTTTCGCGAAGTTCCTTAATTTAAGAACCTCTTTTCCCTGGGGGCGCAGCCCCGCTAACACTTTTCTAGACACCTACTGGGTTTATAGCATTGATCGTTTAGTGAGAAATTTCCCGAGGAGTAGCATATACTCACAGTAGGATCGGGATCCAAATATCATCGCGTGACAAAACTGAAGGAATCCTACCAGAATCACCACACTCCAAATGGTATGCAAATCTAGCAAGTTTCAATACTTATGAAACTCCCGATGTGGATTTTTGCCCCATGCTCTTATGACCTTGACTTTGGCCAACAAATCATAAGTCACATGTCAAGTTCTACCCGTCGTTCTCCAGGTTAATTTGAATCCACCCGTACCTACCCTTGACTTTGGCCAACAAGGCAGTATGACTGTTCCAAATCAACGCATCTATCTATGCTGCACATGAATACCCAATAGCTACCAATCACTATGCCTTGACTTTGGCCAACAAACATAGCTTGAATACTATAGACTATTCATGTGAAACGACGGAGGGCTACGAATGGTTTTGGCAAAACCGTGAACGTAGTAAACTTGATATAATCGATGGAACAAGATAGCTTTTAAAAGGAGTGGCTCAAACCCCGCATTTAAATGTTAGTTTTGGAAAGAACCGAGTGGTTTTTCGAAAGTGTTCCAACGACTTTTGCTTGGTTTATTATCTTGCATTAGTTCTTTTAATGCGTGATATTCTTGCATTAGTTCTTTTAATGCGTCCCATCATTTAATCCTACCATTGCAGAAAACAACCAAAATATGACGTACGCTTATGCCATTCGCATTCGCCATGGGGCCCCGTCATCACCCGTTAGGTTACTTAACTAACGACAGAGTGGGGCCAGGGCTAGCACGGCTGTAAAACATAAGCAACGCCTAAATAGTTATAAATATATAGCAATGATAGACATTACAGATCACAGATGAATACATTGGATATACTAGGAATCCGCAATCCGTTCGAGCCTGCAACGAAAAGCGGATTACACGGTCGCCGTGAATAGCCAAAACCCCACCCAAGACCCCTACGGGTGCAGCAAACTACCCGCCAAGTACCCGAAGTGGAGCAACCTCCCTCAACGCCGTGAGTAGGCCACTCGGCACTTCGAGATACCCGGTAGTTTGTGCACCCCCTCCATGGGTCTATCCTAGGAGCAAAAACAGTAAAAAGAATTATACAATGACGGCTACAAACCCGACCCGGTTGTGTGGCCATACAAATAATATTACATCAATTTACATATTACTTGAATGAAAGAAAAAGAAAACACTCATCTCACATCCACCCCGGCTATTCACCCGCGACAGTCCAACGCATTCATATACACATACCATCATCAAACACAGATCACAGATATGTATAACCCCGACTAATCGACATATAGCGATTAGCCGACGTTCAATACATACAAACATCACAGATATAACAGATAAGTCAAAGTATAGTGAAGTTCGATCCAAAAATACGGATTTATAGGCCCCCAAAAATAAATTTCTTTTCTGGAAAACCTGGGCACAAATAAACCATCTTAAAAATCCCAAACCCTACCAGAAGAACACTGCACCAAACCCGGTCACGAGACGAGCCAAAACGGCGGCGGTTCCGAGGCAAATGTATACCCATTGCCGCGGAACCGCGGCGGTTTGAAGGGTTCAGGCGACCGTTTTTGGTGGGTGTCTTCACAAAACCCTGAGCCGATTTTTGGAGTATAACTTTTTATCTTTAGAGCACAAAAAATTTCAACAGAAAGTTAGAGTTTTGATGTTTAGGTTTTTGTGATTTTTCCGATCGAACTTCCATACACTTTACTACTAAGCTAGTTTAAGTTTAGTTTGGCTCTGATACCACTGTAAGTCCACGTTGCCAACCCCGGTTCTTGCAGGGAGGCGGAAACGGTATAAAAAACAAATTTTAAGCGCATTAGGCAACATGGACTAACAAAAGTCGGGATCTTTTCTAAACTAAAGTAGCTACCAAGCTAAAGAGAGTTAGCTACTCGGAAAAGATGTTATACCTAACTTGAACTCCTTCTTCTTGAAATCTTTGTAGAGCTTGGATGGTGCTTTCCTCGTCGCCTTCTTCCGTCAAAGATGGATCCACCTGAGGGTTCAACCTTCGGGCTCCTTTCTCGAACTTTGAGAGAACTAGGGTCTTTGGCTTGCTAGACCTCTAACCCTAGAATGAGTAGAGAGTGGTTTTGGGGTGTTTTAATCTCAAGGAGAGGGTTTCTCAACACATGAGAGTGAGTCTCCTTGAACTAGAGGAGGAGGAAGAAGAAGAGAGGAGAGAGAAGTGTTATGATAGAATGAAACTCTTTTTTACAACCATAACATAATATGAAATGAATTATCAAATTAATAATAATAATCTAAATGAAATAGTTGATGAATGGTTTGGAATGACAATTATCATTACACACATTAAATGGTTTTGCTAGAATCAATGAGCATCTTTGATATGTAATGATGATAGTCAAAGTTTCAACAATGGTCAACAAGTCAACCTTGGTCAACAAGTCAACAAACCCAACCATGACACAATTTCATTTAATTAATATTATTAATTGATATATATCATAAATTCATTAGGGTTTGGAAAAAGACGACTGTCAACTGTGCATACACACCCGTTCCGAAACCCTAATGAAAATCCTCTTCCTCCGCCTCAATCAACTGTGCATACAAACCCGCATTCTTGTTCCGAGGAACATGAATACAATGAGATAAAACTAACCCCAAAACATATACTAGTATCTGGCTCAAACCAGAGCCCGCTAGTAATATCCGTCCGGACTCCAAACGTGCACAAGTGCACGGATGAGAACGAACCCTGTCGCAAAACCATGCGACCTCAACTCTGTTTTGCCCAAAGGCGAATAGCCCTCTGTGTGGGACTCTAAAGACTCGACACTACGCTGGCAGTGGGTTTAACCACAGACCGCAAGCGGCACTAGCTGTGCGTAATGGTCCCCAGGTAGATGCCGATAAGAAGACTGACGAGGTGAACCCCATCTGAACTCCTACTGAGTCTGAATGTGACAGTCTCTGTACAGTCCGGTCTGTTCGTCTAATACATCGCATGGCGGGCCTAGGGGGCGGTAAACGTCAGTCCCCTAATAGCGGTACAAGTCGCGTCGGAGTGAAGCCCAAAACACCCTGAGATAACACTGGAAGCCTACCAGTATATCTCGATTGCCCTGGCCAGGGACTACTCGTGTAATGGCTCTCCTAGACACAGCGCGATGTCAACCCCCAATACCGGGAGAGACGAATCCTGTCTAACCGTCACTGCCTCCAAGTGCTTCGGGACTGTACCCAACTACTACCTGTTTGCACGACTCCTTTGAGCCATGGTAGGGTAGTAATCAAAGTACAGTGGGAACACACTCGAGGCGAAGTGACAGTGTCAAGTCAGCGGACTAAGCTGTACTCATGTCACCTGGGAACTGATAACTGATGATAGGTATAATACCAACCGGTCAGTTCCCGACGAGTCCTGTCCAGTGTACTCGTAACCTAACGAGCACCCATATACTATCTCCAGTACGACGTACTGATGGCTGTGGGACAGACCATCTCCCACACTGGGATGAGAAGCGCATACGCTAGTCTACTCCGGAGTATCGATGCCCTGTCTTGATAGTCCTGCGACTAGGGACCTGTATAAGGATATGCTTATAGATTACCCAGCCCCCACTAGTGTGACTGCCATCACAACGCTGGTAATCAAGCAAAGATCCTAAGGGCTCCACTAATGTGTATAGGTGATATACTAAAATAAACACATGTACACATAGAAGTAGAAACAAACCAAGTAGCATACTACTATATTGAGCAAGATTGTTTATACAAGGTGAATATCCCAAGCTTCCATTAAGTAATATACAAAGTAGTATGATACAGTAATGGCCTCTAGGGCATATACACTAACACGGATGTGAACGAACCCTGTCGCAAAACCATGCGACCTCTACTCATTTTGCCTAAAGACGAATAGCTCTCTGTGTGGGACTCTAAAGACTCGACACTACACTGGCAGTGGGTTTAACCACAGACTGCAAGCGGCACTAGCTGTACGTAACGGTCCCCAGGTAGATGCCGATAAGAAGACTGACGAGGTGACCCCATATGAACTCCTACTGAGCCTGTATGTGACAGTCTCTGTACAGTCCGGTCTGATCGTCTGATACATCGCATGGCGGGCCTAGGGGGCGGTGAACGTCAGTCCCCTAATAGCGGTACAAGTCGTGTCGGAGTGTAGCCCAAAACACCCTGAGATAACACTGGAAACCTACCAGTATATCTCGCTTGCCCTAGCCAGGGACTACTTGTGTAATGGCTCTCCTGGACACAGCGCGATGTCAACCCCCAATACCGGGAGAGACGAATCCTGTCTCACCGTCACTGCCTCCAAGTGCTTCGGGACTGCACCTAAAAACTACCTGTTTGCACGACTCCTTTGAGCCGTGGTAGGGTAGTAATCAAAGTGCAGTGGGAACACACTCGAGGCGAAGTGACAGTGTCAAGTCAGCGGACTAAGCTGTACTCATGTCACCTGGGAACTGATAACTGACGATAGGTATAATACCAACCAACAGTTCCCAACGAGTCCTGTCCAGTGTACTCATAACCTAACGAGCACCCGCATACTATCTCAAGTACGACGTACTGACGGCTGTGGGACAGACCTTCTCCCACGCTGGGATGAGAAGCGCATACGCTAGTCTACTCCGGAGTATCGATGCCCTGTCTCGATAGTCCAACGACTAGGGACCTGTATAAGGATGTGCTTATGGATTACCCAGCCCCCACGAGTGTGAGCGCCATCACAACGCTGGTAATCAAGCAAAGATCCTAAGGGCTCTACTAATATGTATATGAGCGATATGCTAAAAGAAACACATGCACATATTGAAGTAGAGACAAACCAAGTAGCATACTACCATTTCGAGCAAGATTGTATTTACAACTGTGAATATCCCAAGCTTCCATCAAGTAATATACAAACTAGTATGATACAGTAATGGCCTCTAGGGCATATACACTAACAAACACAATATACTCTAAGTCCTAAACTAAACAATAGGTTCCTTCAAGCTCAAACACTAAAATTCCCATCTGTTCATCATATCAAGAGTGAAGCCATGGTCCCTTCATCAATTTGTTCACAACCTCAAGCTTGATCCACTACAACACCTAGGAACTTCCTTATGCACTTCTTGAGCTGGTGTTCCCTTGTGAATCATCTCCATAGGTATATCTCCTTCTTTCTTTGCATATTCAATTCTGTTTGATATCTATTTTTAGTGTGCAGTATCATAAACTAGAATTTTTGTGATATTTGTCATACTAGAATTGAATCTGGAACCAATATGTGTAACCATTAGAAAAACTAACAAGACTGTAGTATTATGAGACCACTAGGAGACTACACCTAATGCACGAGCCCCAATTTCCGTAGTTCAACCGGAGAGATCATCGTTTTGGCCGGCGCCGCCGGGCCACCTATGGAGTTTTGTGTTGGGTTTTTTGTAAGTAGGTGCATTTAGCTATTTTATGATCTACGGTATTGTTTGATTTGTCCCAGTATTCATATAGAGAAATCTGGGAATGTTCTAGTAAGGTTTTATTAAAGTTTTCGATATTTCGATACGGTTTTTCGTATTTATGTGCCGCCACTGAATTGTTGACGTTCTTATGTTAATATCAGAGGTATCTTGTCGTTTTTTGAGTAAGTGAGCTGTAGGTTCTAACCTACGGGTTCCTAGCTCATTGTTTTGGTTTTGATATGATATTTACGTCGATTTGTTATAACTTCGATCATAAGTACGATCGCGAAGGTTCCTGAGATGGAGATGACGGACATAGCAACATGGACTTCGGCGAGCTCGACAAGTTGGTGAGTAGATTTATATCTACGAGGGAAGTCGGGTGGATGTCTTATAGCACCCCCGCAACCATTTAACTAGGATAGTTATAATATCTAGTTAGTTGTTAGTGATATGTTAGATAACTTAGCTAATGGTATTGATATTATTTTGCATATAATATGTTATTCATGTGCATATAGTTAAATACGTACGTGACGATATGGATATGGTTTTGGGTGGATATAGTACGAGGAATCATACCGTACTTGTGATGATGAGGTTAGCGTGCCGAATACGGCCAAGTTCTTTTGGAATCGTGGAGTCATGAATTACCCCGATTTAGGATGTTATGTTTGGGTGAGCTATACTCTTTTAAAAAAAAACCAACGACTCGTTTACCTTTTAAATGATAAATGACAAGGATGCTAATCTAATTTCCAAATGAATATCTATTTTTAACTTAAGGCAGCTTCCTGATTTCAAAACCAACGTTTCGTTCCATTTTCAAAGATAATGGTATAGCTCATAGTAAGTAGTTACGTTAAATAATTACGCTTTATGCTTAGATTTACTTACATGTTCGCGATACACTTACCAATGATATATGTTCCTGTTATATGAACACAATGATAGAACACTGCACAACTACCAATAAGTACTATGCTGCAGGAGCACAGGTGCATATATTATACTACACCTTATTGGTACTACCATACCACTGTAGGACTGCTATACTATGTGATGCGTAGGTTAATGTTGATACGAGGCATATGAATTACCTATATCCGAAAACTCTGATTTTATTATATGCTACGGATATGGGTACAATTACTTTCTGTTTTAGACACTTATAGAACAGTTGCACAAATATTAAAGATTGCCATGTTTCATAAGCACAGACACGTATGCTACACTACACATCATTAATATTGACATGAAACAGTATAACTATTATGGTTGTTGTATGCATGACTTTCTTTACGTACTGCACCTTTATTACCTGTTGAGTATTGCAAATACCAATACCATGGATAGTGTATTCGATTCTTATGAGTTTTCATGATTTTTTGCTTTCGATGATATAGATCAGTGGTATGGGACGCTGTTATATATGTATATATATAATATATCATCAAGATGATCTATGAAATTATTATTATTTCTTGATGTCTTTGGATACGATGAGTTGATGTCCACCATGAGTTGCTTTTATATTTTGTTTTACTCCGAATCGAGTGAGGGGCTATACGGTTGCGGATTACTACGATATACAGACTGAGTGGGGGGATATACAGTCGGATACATGGTTGATCCGGTTGAGACCGAGGGCAGGAAAGCCGCGATAAAGGCTGGGAGCCAAGCAAGGACACTCGATACCGGAGATCGATATAAGCACGTCAGATATCCAGGGGATACTGGCCGGAGCTAGATATGAGCACGGCGGATATCCAGGGGATACTGACCAGGGTTAGGGATATCGAGGGGCGATCATCTGTTGAGATGGTGTCGACGGTATCTGGATTTGCATGTCGGTGATGGACATAAGAGATTTGAGTGTCGGTGACGGACATGAGAGATTGCTGATTTAGGGTGTCGATGCTGGACATCCTTATATTGATATGTTGATATCATACGAGGTATACAGTTATAGTTGTACGTTATAGAATATGTCTGGATCACTGATGGGACGGGCGTTCCTAGGCATAAGCCACAACTCCATTGTCACACAATGGTAGGAACGAAGTTCATCTCATGAACTAATATATACCCAGACTTCCTCTTTGGTAGTATCTTTGGTAGCGATGTATCCAGCCTTTATCATCTAGTATGCCACGGTATTTAGCTTGGAACTCTTCCAACATACCGTCCCTTTACTGAGGGTAAAGACAATGCCTGCGACTGACACTCAGTCGTCCTTATCACCCTGGAAGTTTTCCAATGATTCTCCCGAGGATCAATTGATACCATCTTACTATAACTAGTAAGTATCCTAACATCCAATTAGATCTATCTCATAGATCCAAAACCCAGGATTTAGTAGGTATCATTTTGATCCTATGTGGAGAATCATTATGATAAGCGGAGATTGACCGAGCGTAGCATAGGAAACTCCTTCCCCATCAAGAGCATGTCATCCGCGTACTCTACGAGGATCACCACCATACTCTCTACTACCTTTTTGTATATTCAAGGTTCATCTACCATTTTGATGAAGTCAAACTCTTTGACTACCACATCAAAACAGACGTTCCAACTCAAAGATGCCTGCTTTATCACACAAAACATCTTGCACATGTTTCCGCTGCTCCCACTGTCTACGAAGCCTTCTGACTGTGTACTTATAGACTCTCTCTTCTAAAACATCATTTAGAAAAGCAGTCATGACACCCAACCGCCAGATATCGTAGTGATGGTATGTAGCTGTGGCAAGTAGTGTTAGTTGTATGTATGCCCTAGAGGCCAGTATTGTACAGATGATGTATATTATATTGGATGCTTGGACATATATAGAGATGACTTTCTTGCTCGATATGATAGTATGCTATCTGGTTGCACTTTATCTTATCATGTAAACTAGTCTCTTTATACTGTCTTATAGTTACATGTTGGTAAAGCCCTTAGGATGTGTACTTGACTACCTGGACTATGATGCAGATCATACTAGTGGGGACATGGTAGTCCATAAGTACATCCTTCAAGGTCCCTAGTCGTGGGTGTATCGAGGCGGGGCATCGATATACCAGTGTAGACTAGCGTATACGCTTCTCGACCCATGAGATGGGCGATGGATGATCCCATATCCATTGGTGTTTGACATCAGAGATGGTATACGGGTGCTCAGTTGAAACTGGGTACACTGGACGGACTCGCCGAGAACTCCCAGATGGTATTATACCTCACGTCAGATGGCAGTTCTCAGGTGACACTTGTGCAGGTTAGTCTGTAGACCCGAGATCGTCATAGAGTCTTGTGTGATTCCCACTGTGCTTTGATCTCCACCTTACCACGTCCATGAGGGCGTGCAAAACGGTGGTCTTTGGGTACAGTCCCGAGTCACATGGAGGCAATGAGCGATAGGAGGGGTTTCGTCTCTCCCGGTATTGGGGGTTGATGTTGCGCTGTGCTCGATTGGCCGTAACAGGGAAGTCCCTGGCCAGGGCTGATCAGAGATTTGCTGGTAAGTGTTACCAGTAGTTTCTCGACCCGTTATGAGCCTCACATCGGCACGACTTATCGGTTATTGGGGTCTGACGTTTACCACCCCTAGACTTGATATGCGACATATCAGACGAACAGACCGGACTGTACGGTAAGTGTTACTGGTTGGATTCACTGGAGTGTGAGCGGGCTTGCTCGTCGATCTTCTGATCACTCAATACCCGGGTGGCCGTTACGTTTAGCAGACCGCCTGCGGCTTGTGGATGCTTGATATGATCATCATCTGCTACCGGCGTATTGACGAGTCTTTAGAGTCTTACATAAAGGTTTCCTGGCTCAAGCAAAACGAAATAGGAGCGCATATGAGATATGTGCGGGACCGAGAATAATGCGTGTATGTGATACCGTATTTCATTCTCGCGATGAATGTTTCGATTGGTTGTATGCGATATAACCTAGTTATCGAATCGAAGATTGATTCGATAAGTCGATACATTGTATACTAGTCGGTTATGTGCGACATGACCGGATCATTGAATCAAGTGTTGATTTAATGATTTGATATATAATTATATATATTTGATATATTATTTTGCATTAACTAGTATTGGTTCACTTTAAAAGGTTTTTCTCACTTGTTATGCACATTGTATATGTGATATATTTTTGTGTACACTTGATTGTATCATGTTTGATGATACATGCTAACTTGGGTTTGTGTAAAGATTAAACCATGATTGTGTAATGGTTAGGGTTTTCTTTTTCTTACTTATTTATTTATTTATTTATTTTGAAAAGGATAAAGGTGAATATGGTGGCTTTCTTTGGATGCTTGTTGAAGCTTCATGAAGCTTTGAACAAGTCCACCATATTTGTCTCATGCTTAACCCTAACCATTCCCACTAATCATGGTCTATTCTCTACACCTAACCAAGGTTAGGATATGATAATTATTCATTTCTTTTCTATTTTGAAATACTTTTCATCATATTCTATCTTCATCTTCTTCTTCTTCCTCAAAGAGAAAAACTTGCCACCATTAATGGCATCTTGGTAAAAAGAGTGAGAAATCCAATTCTAGAGTGAACCCACCTCCTATTTCTTCACCCTCTATCTCTTGCCAAGTAGTATAGGGTGTTTTCTTCACAAGTTTCACAACTTGGTGAAGTTGGAGCTTGATCTTGTGTAACCTCGACGTAGATCATCTTCGGCATCGTAGCCGACGACTAGTCCGCTCATTTCTCCGATGAAGCCAATGCTAGAGTCTGAGATCCGACATGGACAGCGAGGGGACGTCTACGTGGAGCTAAGGAAGTGGAGAACCGGATCTACAAAGGTTGTAGCTTCTTACTTTTAGTTAAAATGTTAACTAGTTTTACTTTTCGCCTAAACTCTAGTCAACGAATCCGTATTAGGGTTTCTCGGCACTTGTAAAATTTGAAATTGGCATGGTTGAAGCCTTGTGAGACCTCATTAGCGTGCCTAGGAACCCTACAAGTAGGATCTGGATGGACTTAAGCATAGCTACTTAGAAAATGTTTCATCATTATCCATACCTGGTCAATGATGCAAACCTTTAACATGTCAAGCTTTGAAAGTCTCAACTTTTCCATGTACACCAAGTAATCTTCTCAAGATATACTTGCTCCTGATGGGGATTTAACCCTTCAGATAAAGCAACCAAAGTCCATACTTTGTTGGTGTATAAGGATTCTATCTCAGATCGTTAAGCATCCAGCCATTCTTACAGAGTCCCACTCCTGATGGCCAGCTCGAAACTAGTTGGGTCATCATCTCATGATGCATTCCTCGCTCCCACTGTCATAGAGAAACTGAAGTATCTCTCAGGTGGGTGAGGAACCCTACTAGATCGACGGAGAGGCTGAGGTTCGTTGGTTACTATTGAATCCTTTGGTTCTACCAAATCATCAGCTGCAGTTTGTATAGCTGGAACTCTTTCCAGTTCTACCTTATGACCATTAATTTCTTCTCAAGAAATTCTCTTTCACAAAGGTGGCATATTGAGAAACAAAACATCTTTTGTTCCTCGGTTAGGTAGAAGATATTCCCTTGCGAATGCTTGGGATATCCAACAAACTTCTACAGAACTGACTTTGCCTCGAGCTTGTCCGGATTTTTCTTTTTAGACATTGGCCGGACAACCCCAAATCTTAACAAACTTAAGATATGGACTCTTCCCTTTCCATATCTCATATGAAGTGGTAGGCAACTGATTTGATCGGAACCCTATTCAATAGGTATGCAACTTCTCCAGTGCATAACTCCCAAAAGGAAATAGGTAACTCCGTAGTACTCATCATAGAGCACACCTTATCACATAGGGTGTGATTGCTCCGCCCCGATATACCAACGTGTTGTGGTGTATACGGAGGAGTAATGGTGAGAGATAATCTCATTCTCCTTTAGAATAATCCAGGAATTCCATGCTCAAGTATTCTCCTCCTTGATCACATCAAAGGACATAATACTTATACCCGTTTTGGTTCTCTACTTCTAACTTATATTCTGTGAATATCTCAAAAGCTTCGGACTTGTGTTTCAACAGGAACATATGTCTGAATCTTGAGAGATCATCAGAGAATGTAATGAAGTACAAAGAACCGGTCTTGGCATGTGTAGACAGGGGACCTTCATACATCAACATGTATCATCCCAAGAGTTCACTAACTCTTTCTCTGCTTCCAATGAACAGAGCTATGGTCATCTTATCTCTGTGACATGACCGGCAAGTTTCACAAGATGTAAATTCAAACTAATTTAAATATGCATCTATATGTAACTTCAGCTAGTCGGGTCACATTGATATGACCTAGTCTACAATACCTCAAGAAGGATTCGTTCATTTCTGAACTCTTCCTCTTGTGTGTGTTCTGTATACTAAGAACTATAGTTTGATTTAGAACGTCTATGCTTTTAGATAACGTGCCTGAACCGATCAACTCTTGATATAGGAAATGTACAAAACATTATCCAACAATACAAAATTATATCCTTTCTTTACTAATAAAGAGACTGATATGATGTTGTATATCAGGTTCGGTATCTAAAAACATTCGTTCAGAATCAATGTATTCTGGTAATACAGGGTGGTAGTGACCAACAGACTTGGCTGCAACACTTGCACCGTTTTCTATCTCATGAAACTTATCACCCGTTCTCAGTTCTCTACCTATCTGTAGCCCATGTAACAGATTACATATGCAGGATCCTGATCCGGTATCTCATACCCAGGACGTAAAGGATACTGAGAATCAGTTCTCTGTAATGAACACACCCGAAGATGATGCATCAGCATGCACTTTCTTCATTTGGGCGGCACGGGAATTCTAGTAATCCCCAATTTCCTGCTCTGTCTTATAACAATTATAAGTTGGAGCGGGACCAACGTTCCCCAGCTCAGTATAACAAGCGGGTTCGGTCAATTCATCCGTATTATTATATTCATTAAGATATGATATGGTAGCTACCTGGAGAGAGAGAGAAGAAAACACTTTAGCGTATGCTCTTGCAAGATCAGATTGGTTATTATTTTATCTAATCAGGATGGCTCACACTGTTTTTATCAAATCTTCCTTCAAACCCTAAAAGGAAAGACTAGCCGGGATTAATTACACCCTACAATTTCGCCAATCTTTCAGCCATGCCAGTGTCGGCACTTTGAGGGAGGTTCCCCGTGCTTTCGCACGGACCTAATTAAAGTAAACCTCGTTTTCCCAGAGGCGTAACCCCGTTGACACCTTTCTAGACACCTACTTGATCGGCTAATTGTAATGTGTAAAACTCTCCCAGGAGTAACAATTACTCGCAGTGGGTATCGGGATCCAACTATCTCATAGAAGGTATGCAATCTCATTACAAATTTCAACACTTGAAATTCCCGATAATTTTGCCCCTAGCGTCCCATGACCTTGACGCAGGCCAACAAACCATAGTGCGCTAGTCAAGTTCAACCCGTCATTTCTTGATTGAATTAAACCCACCCGCACGACCCTTGACACAGACCAACAAAGTCGCACGACTACCCTAATCCAATCTGCATCATATGCATAAGCAGATAAATACTAGTTAGCTACCGCACACTACGCCTTGACACAGGACAACAAACGTAGCACGAATACTAAGTAGGACTTATCTGAAATGACGAAGGGCTACGATAGGTTTTTCTGAAAACCTATTGCGTAATGAACTTGATATCGTTGTAGAATCAAATGATTTTAAAATGGAGTGTTTTTTAGGCTTTTACTAGTTTCGCTAAAGAGGTCACACCCGGTGAGGGGATCTCGGCTCTTTCCTCGTCGAATGAGGTGCAGGATATATCATATATATCATTGTGCAAAGCAAGAACTAGAAAAGCAATCAAAAGACAAAACCGAGGGGTGTTGCATCTACCAGTCATTGCTAAAGGGGTCACTCCCGGTGAAGGGATCTCGGCCCTTTCCTTATCGAATAAGGTGCAGGATGTTCTACAAGGAACACCGCGATGCAAAGCAAGAACTGTAGCTACCTTTTTTTTAAAATTCGATTCCACAACATCTTTTAGGTTTCTTTTCTTTCATTAATCACATTAATGAAGTCCCATCATTTAAGTCACCTAAACATCACAGATAAATACAACGTACACTTATGCCATCCGCATTCGCCTCGATGTCCCCTCGTGCCCCGTTAGGTTAGGTAACTAACGGTAGAGTGGGGCGGGGCTAGCGCGGGTGTAAAACATAAGTAACGTCTATATAATATATCATATATACTATATACAGTATCTATCACAACATATCAAATGATCACATCACATATATCGCAGCAGAAGAATCATATGAAACATTGGATATAATAGGACGTCCGTGTTTTATTTTGAGCCTCTATAAAATACGGATTCCACGGTCGTGATGAATAGCCAAACCCACACCCCTAGACCCCTACGAGAGCGGCAAGCCACCCTTCCAATTCTAGAGTTAGGAGACCCGGACTCGACTCCTTAAGTTGGTCTCCCATTGGACTCCAGAATCCGGTTACTTGTGCTCTCCTCCTTGGGTCTAACCTAGTGCGGAAAAGTAAATAATATACAAATGGTGACATCAACCTCATCCCGGAAGTTCCCCAATAAAAGAATATTACATACATTAAATTTTACATGAATGAAAATAAAAACCCTCATCTCACATAAAACCCCTGGCTATTCAAAAACGCTACGATCCAATATAACATATCCAGCAACACATAACATCACATGTCATCAACGTAAGTAAATATGCGCATCCCAATTGTCGTTGACATATAGCAACGAAACTGGGGATAACACATATTACACTTACGGTCGCAAAAAAAAGTGTAAAACTACAACAGTTGGAATCCGCAACCTCCTTAGACATCGCATGCCTAACAATTATAAACCCCGCATTTTAGTCTCTATATCGAAAATACTTTTCAATATCTAGTCGGGCAATTCAACAAGATTCCCGATATCCTGATCGAATGCTCGTCACAAACTTTAGTAGACGGCCGCACCCCCGGATGCCGTCGACGAAGTGCGCTAAGGCGGAACACCGCTGCCGCGAGCACCCGAACGGATGCTTTTGGCGACGGGGTTCTCCTACAGTCACTTGGTCGGGGCTATGGGGCATGGTTGTCTATTAAGTTTACCCGGCGAGTATCCGCGTACGCTACGTGATTGCGACGGACTTTTGATCGCATCAAAATTCCGTGGCAACCGATCTTTTGAGACTAAACTGCTATGTTTATAACATTCAAATTAGTTATCTCATAACTACTTGTGGATTCCAAATATTGTATCATATTCCAGATAATTAGACAATGTTAAACTTTCCGATCGAATAATCAAACACCCAAGATTTCCCAAATAGTTCTCAACACTTGAGGGGAGTTTAAAAACATCCATCACATGCCACAATACCAATGGTCCAGCCGAAGAAGGGTCAAGCCAACGCCTTACATGTGGCAACGCCGTACTGCCCCAAACCCTAAGGTTCAAAAGGCAGTTCAAGACGGTCACATAATCGAGTTAAGGTTTGTTGTCTTCTAGAGGGTCCATTGCGTAACTTGCACGATTTAGACGTTCTTAAACAACGGAAAAAATCCAACACTTCGAAATTTTCCGGGTCGGGAAAAAGTGAGTTATTGATATCCGTTCGAACTTTTTAATACTTTCTAAATTATCCGAAAAAAGAACGAAATTAAATTTTCTAATCGAATCAACGAATACAAAATAATCCCCAGAACACTCAACACTTGAGTCAGATAAAAAAATACCCAGAAAATAGCAATAACAGATTCGGGCATTACTGTGCAAAACCCAAAGCTAAGTTTCACTGTACGGCCGCAGATCCACGGCACAAGCAGGGTATTGCCACGGATCTACGGCGGTCCGTACGACTTGCTTTGTCGTTTTTCACAGTTATGCTTAGAAAACCCTGCGGAATTTTTAGGTATATTTAATACAGAAAAATCACAGTTTTGAAAAATTTTCCAGAGAGGGGTTCAATATTGTCGTGTCGGGGTTCGATCGGAGTTTTAATTTCGTAAACACGTCGCCTAATGCTCTAGCTAGGCTCTGATACCATTGTATGATTACTAGGCACTCTAACAAGGTTCTACAAGGCATCAACCATGCCCGATTAAAATTTTAGCCGTGCCGAATAACCCTAAACAAGATCTTTGCTAAATAATTAGGGTATCATATGCTAATAAATAACAATTATCACTAAGTGAATACGAAATACAACCTTTTTAGATCGGTCCTTCATTTCTTAAGCTCCTTGTAGTAGTCCCTTCGCTGCGATCATCGAACTCCTGGACTCTCGGACGGCTCCATGAGAAGATTGCAACGGTATTGCTTGAAGTCTTCGAGGCCGAAGATGATCTACGTCGAGGGAATATGAACTCAAGCTTCTACTTCACTAACTAGAGAATTAGTGAAGCAAACACCCTAAACTAAAGTGCTAGTCTAGTAGAAGATGATGAAATAGGAAATTGGTACACTTTAGAATTTCTTTTCTCACAATGTATCTTTCTCTTTATCAAACCCTAGAAAGAAATTGAAGGAGGAAAAAGATGAGCTCAAAATGAGAATGAAAACTAATCAAGAGAGAGAATTAGTTAACCATGGGTGAGTGGGTATCATATACTAACTCATGTAGAGACATAACCATGGCTAATTATAGTGGTTAGGTTTATAAAAATCCTAAGTAAAACAAAACTAGTGGACTTTGGTCAATGCACTCACAAGCTTCATGAAGCTTCATGCACTTGAACAATTATCCACTAATTTTGTATTTACTTTGTATATTAAAACCCCACCAATATAATTAGTATGGTATAAGTCTTATACACCCATGTAAGTTGTATCAACAACCATGATACAAGATGTACACAAATAAATATATATCACATATATATTAAGTTGTGCACAAGTGAGAAAAACAAATGCTTAAGTGAACCAATGTTAGTTAATGTAAATTAGTATATCACATATACATTTATACACTAAATTATTAAATCAACACTTGACTTAATAATCCGGTTATATCACATATAACCGACTAACATCCAATGTATCGACTTATCGAATCAACCCTTGATTCGATAACTTGGTTATATCGCATATAACCGATCGACACAAACATCGCGAGAATAGAATACGGTATCAAATACTCGTATTATTCTCGGTCCCGCACATATCACATATGCGCTCCTATTTCGTTTTGCCTGAGCCAGTAAAACCTCTATGTAGGACTCTAAAGACTCGTCAATACACCGGCAGTAGGTGATGATCATATCAAGAACGCACAAGCTGTCAGCGGTACTAGCTGGACGTAACGGCTACCCGGGTATTGAGCGATCAGAAGATCAGCAAGCAAGCCCGCTCCAACTCCTGTAAAAAGCCTGACAGTGACACTACCGTACAGTCCGGTCTACTCGTCTGATATGTCGCATATCAAGTCTAGGGGTGGTAAACGTCAGACCCTAATAACCGATAAGTCATGCCGATATGAGGCTCATAACAGGTCGAGAAACTACTGGTAACACTTACCAGTAAATCTCTAAACCAGCCCGGGCCAGGGACTTCCCTGTTATGGCCAATCGATCATAGTGCAACATCAACCCCCAATACCGGGAGAGACGAAACCCCTCCTATCGCTCATTGCCTCCATATGACTCGGGACTGTACCCAAAAACCACCGTTTTACACGCCCTCTTGGACGTGGTAAGGTGGAAATCAATGCACAGTGGGAATCACACAAGACTCTATGACGATCTCGGGTCTACAGACTAACCTGTACCAGTGTCACCAGAGAACTGCCATCTGACGTAAGGTATAATACCATCTGGGAGTTCTCGGCGAGTCCGTCCAGTGTACCCAGTCTACACTGAGCACCCGTATATCATCTCTGATGTCAAACACCAATGGATATGGGATCATCCATCGCCCATCTACATGGGTCGAGAAGGTATACGCTAGTCTACTCTGGTATATCGATGCCCCGTCTCGATACACCCAAGACTAGGGACCTTGAAGGATGTACTTATGGACTACCATGTCCCCACTAGTATAATCCGCATCATAGTCCAGGTAGTCAAGTACACATCCTAAGGGCTTTACCAACATGTGACAGAGAGACAATCAGTGTACACGTTAAGGTAAAGAGTAACCAGATAGCATACTATCATGTCGAGCAAGAAAGTCCTCCCTATATATGTCCAAGCATCCACTACAATATACATCTCATGTATAGTAATGACCTCTAAGGCATACATATAACTAACAAATCGTTGCTAAGATTGTCGAGGTGTTGCTTCCAGAATTCAGGAAGTTAAAAGTTGCCGATGTTTACGAATATAGATGGGCCATAGGATTAGTAGTCTTGCAGATGTGTGTTGGTTAGGATATTTAATCCGTTGTGGCACTCAGATACGAGATTAGTGAAGTTGACTAGCTTCTTTTGATGGGTCTTGCTCAGACCTGATATGAGTCGCTCGAGAGAGACCATGTAGTAAGTTTTCCTCCAATGAATTGGGACGAGTTCTCAAAGGTGAGCTTAGCCAAATTCTTCCACAGAGTGTCAGAGATGCCAGATTTGTATTTTCGAGTTTTGTAAGACTCTGGGCTTGATCATAACCAAGTAAGACTTGCAATTCGCGTAACTATCGCGATACACTCCTTATTCGACCGATATTGGAGAGTAATGGAACAAGAGATTGGTGCGAAGTCACGGTGCGCAGCTGTTCTTCCCCGTCAATACTGGAAAATTGATGTGTATGCAGAAGTATTCAGTACGGCAACACTTTCAAAGGAAAATCTTGGTGAGATTGCAGTTGTTCCGAAATGGAAGTTGATTCAGTAAGGAGTGCTAGTTCCGGACAGACTGGATAGATAAGATCAGCAGGAGACATGATGGGTTCTTTCCAGGATTCTATAATAATTATGATTAGACCCAGGGTCGGTTGCTTAGTGCGCACACAGAGGTTAGAGATCGCCGTTGTCGACATGTTGCATTATGAGAGACTGGACTACTTGGTAAGGAAGTGTCTTGAGAAGTATCAGCATAAGACTATTTGTGTCGCTGCTCCTCACCAGACGATTGTATAAAGAGGCCATGGCATTAGTGATCCATGTGGAAACAAGAATTCAGAGACAGAGAACGCTAAATCATGGCAGAAGGCAAGTGGTAATCCTTGCTATGCCAGTTCCGGGTGTATAGACACCTTTCGACATTGAAGAAGATATACTTCGATGTCATTTGTTTTCGATTTGCGTTTTTATGATCCGAATATTTCGTTTTCAATGTTGAAAAAAGGATAACTGGACGTCCGTTTTTTTGACATATGTATTTTGAGGATTTAAGGGTCACATAAACGTTTTGTGCACACCAGGTGCACTTGTTTGAGATTTCTATACGATGTGACTACACTCGATTGGAGTGTTGTGCACACCATATGCACTAGACTGATATTTTCGTGCATATCAGTTGCACATGATTAAGAGACTTTATACACACACACACTCACACACACACAAACTCTAGGTATACTCGGAATGATTTTGTGCACACCAGTTGCACGTTTTGATTTTGTGCACTCTGATGCACTTGATGTTGATTTTGTGCACCCCGATGCACTTGAGATTTGTTTTGTGCACCGCGATGCACTTGATGTTGATTTTGTGCACTTTAGCCACACTTAATATTTGCTCCATGCACATTTGGTGCAGTGGGTTTGGTTTTTGTGCATACCTGTTGCACTTGGCGCTGTTTTTGTTTTCATGCACACCCGTAGCATGTGGTTTGGATTTTCGTGCAAAACCGTTAGGGTTGATTTCATGTTCGTGCATTGGACTTGATAAGTTATTTCATAGAATTGATTTCTATATTTTCTCTTGGTCGTGTGCTATAGATATTGCACTACAACTAAGGCTATGATCGTGTACTTGGTGTACACAATGGTTTTCGTATTTGGAATTTTGCATCATAACTAGTGTAATTCTTATAGCAACTGCTAGAGTTACAGTTATGTGAGTTTCATATCTTTTGAGTTTTCATGCACACGGTTGCGTTATGTTACGTCTTAGCTCGTGTGTGACTTCGAAGTTCCGTTAAATTGAGCGGACTATATGTTTTCAAATTTGGACCCAGGCAATTTGTTTTGAATTTGAGTTGATTTGACTGAAAAAAATACTTTAAGATAGGGGTTAAATTTAAATTCGGGGACCGAATTTCTTTAAGGGGGATATTGTAACATTTTGGAAAATTATAAATATTAATTTATAATTTTAATTATGGAGATAATGAGTTTACAAAAATGATATCGCATATGAATTTTGATATCGGATTTATATCCGCAAAAATGTAATTATTTTAGTAAAAATGAAGAAAGTGTGCGATATCATAACAATGATATTTTAATTGTTTTAACATGACATTAGATCTTATAATAAGATAATGGTATTTATGTGTTATAATAAGTATTTCATTTCTTTTAAAATAAAGAATTTAGAGTTTGTCACATGAAGGTTTAATTAAAGGACAAAAGGGTGTATTTTTTTTTTGTTTCTATTTTTGGTGTGTTTGGTTATATGTTTAGATAGCTTGAACCCTCACACCAACACACCCTCACCTACACTCTCCTCCCTCCACCTCCTCCTTCTCACTTTACACCTCCTTCTTTAGCTACATAACAATCCTTACACCGCTTCCTTCCTTTCTTTTTCTCATAACACAATATACTCTAAGTCCTAAACTGAACCATAGGTTCCTTCAAGCTCCAACACTAAAATTCCTATGTGTTTATCATATCAAAAGTGAAGCCATGGTCTCTTCATCAATTTATTCACAACCTCAAGCTTGATCCACTACAACACCTAGGAACTTTGTAACAACTCCAATTTCAATGTTCAGAAAATTATTTAAAAGTTTATATACAATTGGGGTATTTGCAATCCTGTGTACACTATAAGTATTTGTTTTACTTTTAAACAGCAAGAAAGTACTTGTAGCACATTGGTAAAGCCTTGCACTGCTGTGACGTAACCCCTATGATTGAATCCCTCCAGCCACATTATCTTTTTATTAAATTTTCTTCTAATCTTTTAGAAGCCCAATGGTTTGCACTTGCACTATATATAAATGATAAGTTACAGAATGAATAAACATGTGCATGAGGGTATATGAAGCGTGAGGGACACATGGCACAAATCCAACCGCATTCCACCGGGAATCGACTGGCGACACATGCAAGAGGGACCGGTACCGCCGGGCCGACCGTAGGTAATGGCCTCTATCTTTTCATCCGAACACCCCTGGCCTACCCCACTACCCCCATATTGTTTGTATACTCTGAATTTATCCAGAGAACAATAAAATACCCTTTAATCCAATTTTTAATGCAAATTTTAATGCATTCTTTAACACTCTAAACACTAATTTTTCCTAGAAATACCACACTCCATTTCACTCATCCTCACTTAGAAATTCCCAGTCAAAACTCTCAATAATTCTCAAGTCCTTATAGCGTGCAAGTGGAGTTAGCAAAGGGTGATGTTCCGGCGACGTTCCACGGAGGTTCCGGCGACGAAACGACGTCCCGACACCTTCCTTAGCTTCCCTTCTCTCTTCTCTTGTTCTCTAGCCAATATGTCCCTTCTCCCCCTCTCATCTTCTATTCTAAAAACTTTAATTTCTAAAACCCGAAGGAAGCGGAGTTAATCCGACTTCCGATTCGGTTTTCCTTTAAAATTCTTTTTTTCTTTATCAATAAAATACCATGCTCTCATATAATGTTTAACGAACATTAACAAACACTTCAAAACCAGTTTCACCTCAAAAGAATCTTTTATGCAACTTTTATCGTATTTTTATGGTAAAATGCCACATACTTTATTTTCGACACAAATCAACATAATACTTGTATTAACTTTAGATAACTTACGAGGTAATGACCTAACTCATCACAATACACATCTTTGACATAGCATGATAAAATTTTGGGAATATAGTTATGGGATAATACGACATTACAATAAAACATCCTAAACTATTATAAAATTGTTTTCTTTAAGAAAAGTATTATCTAATTTCTTGCAATTATGCCTCTACAACCCATTTTGGGGAACCCCGATCGGGATGATGTGGGTTATCGCACGTCCTCGGGCCTAGTAGAGCGAGATGCAGTCCTCCGCAAGGAGCATTCAATTTCGATGGAATTTTTAATACTATTTTTAAGAAAAATGAGATTTCTAGAAAATAAATAAAATTATTTTTGTTAAATATATATATGAATTTTATCAAAAGATTTATTTTAAATATATTATACAAATATTCCATGTTTTCTAAATCAAGAATCACAATTACATGAAAGTACCATTTCAATACAAAACAATTCCAATATTTCATTTTAATACCATATACAATGGAACTAGGTTCTACTCACTAGAAATTTCACTTTTATAAAAAAAAATTTGTGAAAGCCGTAAAGACGATAATTAAATACTTGAGGTGTATTTTGAAATTCTATCAAAACTATTTTTACATAAAACCTCTCAAGTTATACTAAATTACAATAAGGACCCTACTAAACAAAGGTTTAAGCGGGACCAATTCTTTTGAGCCTCAGGGAGCCGGAGAATATGGGTTCTTGCCTATTTAAGGTAGACAATCTAACAAATGGTGTTATCAACACGATAATTGTCTTGGAAAAAGACACAAATCCTGTCGTCCATGTGCAGTAGTTACCGATAACATCAAAACTAACTCAGGATTTCAAGTTCTATTCAAAGTGTCTGACTCAGACTGAGTCTCAATCTAATCGATCTGACTTGAATATGATTCAAGTACAATTCAACATGAATCTGTGAATCCTTCTATTCAATCGATATCAATCTATATTGACCGAACCGAACCATGGATATACTCCGTCTATATGACTATCCATTTATATGAATTCTATTTACTGATATCATGGTTTCGACAAGTCATCCATCTATATAACAAACAATACAATCAATACAAAAGACATCGTGGGGTTTTTAAATGGGTAGATTGGTACGGAAGGTGTTAGAAGTGGCATAAGGCTGTAACCATAATACACCTAACCTGAATATCCATTGCCGATGTACCGTGGCTGAACGGTTCCTTGTGCTCCGTATACCTTAGTCTCCGGAATAGTGGGACTTCTTTCGTATACATTGGCATTTTCTGTACCAAGCTACAAACAACTGCATTAACACTATAATCAAACATTATAAGTTATATTCTCTTTCTGTCTATTCTATCTCTACTCTTCTTCGGGACTTACCGAGCGATTTTTTGTTGACGACATTCCTTTCCTTCTTTCTTTGGAATGTTGTCAGGTGTTTCGGACTCATTAGAGATCGAGCCCATCACTGAAGATTTAGAGCAGTTAGCGTTGACCCAGAGCTGTAGGCACTTGTACATATTTTTTTTCATTTCAGTTATGCCATTGTTTAGGCATTGCTTTCTATTCTTGTATTTACATTTCAATTGTACATATAAAAGAATGTTTAATAAATAAAGTTGTTGTTCATTTACATTCATGTCTTTTGTGTACTTTACTTTATATTGCTTATATACCTTAGCATGATTACTTCAGAGTAAATACGTAGCGGACCTCGCCGCGTCCTCTTTCCCTACACAGGGAAGCGGGACGTAACAGGTTTTGTTGGTGGCCCATGCAGGTCAGATCTGTATGGACATGCAGGTCAGTTCTGCATGGACATGCGGGTCAATTCTGTATGAAGTCCTAACCAATATAACACAAGAATTAGCAACTAAAAACATTCTTTAGATATTCCTTGAATCTTCCAATTTCATATATTTTGAATCTGTCCTAACCCAAAATTTTCTTTCAAGGTTATGGATTCCCCAAACAACACCAGCACCAACATCAACAACACACCGCCACCTTTACCGCTTACACCTACCGCCACTGCTCCGATCAATGAGCAGACGGTACTACTTGAGGCAATCCGTAGCCTCCTAGAGGGACAGCATCAACAGACTACTATTTTGATGAACCGTCCAGAAGCGGGAGCACCTGGGGTAAAGCGATTTCGGGCTTTGCACCCAAAGCAATTCTCGGGAAAAGAGATCCCTCTAGAAGCTGAGGAGTGGGCTCAGAGTATTGAAGATGATCTGGTAGCGGCACAAGTGCCACAGATCGCTTGGGTTTGAGTTGCGAAGCTGCAGCTCACTGACAATGTACGAGTCTGGTGGAAGGCGGAAGAAAGCCGTCTTGACCAACCAATCGAATGGAGGACTTTTCGCGATATGTTTGACGTGAAATACTTCTCAGAGACTGCCCGATTCGACACGGAGCAACAATTTATTCATCTACAACAGGGTTCGATGTGGACCAAGTCAGTAGATGAGTATGATACTGAGTTTACCATGCTCAGTAGGTAAGATATGTCTCAATATTCGATTTCCTAATATCCCATATTACACAGCTAACACAAGACCTTAACAGGTTCGCGGTACATTTGATACCAACTGCTGAGATCAGATCTAGAAGATTTCAGTAAGGGTTAGATTCGGAAATCCAAGCTTCTTTAGCTACAGGGGATTTCCGAACTCACGAGATGTCCCTGAAAGCTGCCCGCCGATACGAGGCAGTAGTGAAAATGAGGGGCGGACCTAAATCTTCCGGGATGAAGCGTCCTGCCACTCAGATGGCAGGAGGAGCTTCTTCAAGGACACAATTTGGGCCCAGGAGACAGGGAGTACCGAACAACCGGCCGAACCCTGCCTTTTGCACCTACTGCAGGAGAGATGGACATTTGGTGAAAGACTGCCGGCGTGCAAATCGCCTTTGCTTAGTCTGCGGCTTAGCAACTTTTGACATTGGGTCTTGTCCTCGTAGACATAATCCAAATGCTGCACCCAGGCCAGCAATCACTTATCAGCAGCGTCCAACCATCCAGGCACCTGCTCCACGACTCGCACTACCTGCTCTACCTCATCATGGACTGACTGCACCTCCACCTCGCCAGTTCCATCAAGCTCAACAGAACGTACCTCAAGGACCAAGGAACGGATAGAGGAATGCTCCTCCATCAAGGAGGAATGTGCCGAGGCGACAGGCTTTCACAATGACTGTGGAAGAAGCTGAAGCCACCGGCCAAGTCATTACTGGTAACACTTCCCCATCAAGCTTTATTTTCAATCTATACATACCCATATATTTTTCCTTATGCCTAAAACTATCCTACATAACTTTGGTACAATCTTAGTAGCCTCGCTCCCTGCACTAGCACTCTTCAATACTGGAGCATCTTAATGCTTTATGTCACAACGGTTCGTCCGAACTCATGCGATTCCAGTCAAACCCCTCGTATCCAGCTGGAATGTCAGTTTAGGGAACGGTGTTCTAAAGGCAGTAATGGGATACGATCTGTGTCCAGTGGTCGTCTGCAACAGAGAATTCTATGCTGACTTTAAGGTGCTGGACATATCGAGTTTCGATGTTGTTTTGGGTATGGATTGGCTCGGAACTATACTTCCATTGACCGTCGTCAAAGGAGGGTAGTATTCGAGATTCCAGACCATCCGGTCTTTTATTTCAAAAGTGGAGACTGTACCGTGGAGCCAAGTACATACAAGGCAAAACCGAAGAAGGCAGTGATTGCAGCATTTCAAGCGGAGGAAGGATCAAATCAAGAAATAGTTCGAGAGTTCGACGATGTATTTCCTGAAGACATATCAGGTTTTCCTCCTGATCGAGCTCTTGAATTCAACATCGATTTAGTACCTGGAGCACAACTGGTGATCAAAGCACCTTATCGGTTATGTATGGAAGATTTGAAGGAAGTTCGAACTCAGTTGGACGAATTATTGGCGAAAGGGTGGATTCGTCCAAGCACTTCAAGTAGGTGTTCATCACAGAATACTGCATTTTATACCGCCCATTCTTACGCTCGGTTGTTTATAGGTAGGTGCTTTTAATCCGTGTTTGTTACATATTTACAGAATACAGATTTCCAGTAAAAATATTGCAATTCAAGACAAAATCTCCACAGTTACGTCAAAATACAGAACATCTGTCACAGCAGATAAAAGCCGGGTTCCGGTCATCCATATCCGTCCAGTGCTGAGTACCAGTTCCAGAGACAAGACATATGACAATGGTCATTCGTGTCTGGGACAAGCACAGAGCACGATGGGGGGCTGCACAAGAATCAATGGGTGCGCGGAGCTCGAGGGAGATAAAGTCAAAAGTGAAGAAAAGAAAGCAATCTTGGACTAAGAATTCTGCAGATATTCTGGAAGAATTTTGTGCAGTTTAAAGATTTCAAACACGAGGAAAAGCCAAACCAGGGATACCCAGAAAAGCACACAACCCAACTCGTCAATATGGCCGCGGATCCGCGGCCAAAATGGGGTTCAGGCTGCGGATCCGAGGCCTTATATGCTCCTCTTTCTGTCGTTTTTCAGGGGCTTTTTGGTAATCTTATTTGGGGGCAGATTGTTGCCCTAGGTTTCCAGTTCACCTCCTATAAATACCCCAGAACTTGCCAAGCTTTTGGTGTTCATTCTTTGTTCCTCTTTTGTAGTTTTTAGTGTAGTTCTTCTTCTTCTTCTTCATTCTTCCTCCATGGAAATGTAGTGAGAGCATTGAGTGGATGTGAATAAAGATAAAGGTTTTTGTATTATTCTTTTTGTTTTAGCTTCCCCCTTGAGCTCTCTACCTTAACTTGATCTTGCAACCTCTTAAGTGAGCTTGCAAGTTTAAGTTTTGGTCATTGGTCTCAAGGGGTTGTATCATTTTGTTCTCTCCTTAGTGCTTCATTTCACATGCGTTCTCTACCCTTCTCTTGATCTTGCAACCTCTTGATTGAGCTTGCAAGTTTAAGGGTTGGCTATTGATCCCATGCTTGTTTTGAGTTCTATGGTTCTTGTAATTACTTTCTTGCATTTTTCATTCTTGTCTTTAATTACTTGCAATTTATTTCATGCACTTAAATTCCTCGCACTTAATTACTTGTAATCTTTTCTTTTCTTTGTTCTTTTCTTTTGCTCTTTGTTGTTCATTTTGTGATTGGTTGTAATTATCGTTGTTAAGATGAAATACGGTATTGTAAGTTAATATCTTCTTTCTCATTTCCTTTTCCCGTTATTTTCCATTGAACTCCGCCCAAACCGTACGCAAGCGCTCCGTTAGGCACCCTACCCTAACAAGGTAACGGTGATTCCTAACCGCGACCGGTTGCGTTCGGTTTGGCCGGAAGCGAAAGCAAGAGACAAGAACGGAAGGACAAGGGTAAATAAGCCGTATTCCACGAATACCGCGTTTAAATCCCCTAATCCACGTTGTTGCCAATTGCTCTAGCTTCAATCGGTCAAGACTCGGCTCAAAGGTTTTGAGTACGGATTTCTTTAGCTTACAATCTCGTATCTTTTTCTTAACAACTTCATACTTGCAAATAAATACACATAGGTTAGAATCGAACAAACTCATACAGATTCTTTATTGACTCGTCTAAAACAAGAAAGGACATACAACCATCTTCCTGTGGATCGACCCGTGCTCAACCGGATAGCTGCATAGCGACACCGTCTTGATTGCGGTTAACTTTAATTCTTCCAATCAAATGGCGTCGTTGCCGGGGAGACGGTAGCGTATTTTCTTTCTTGTTATTCGGGTTAATATTCTTTTTGTATATATATATTTTTTTTGATCATTTTTGTGGGCAAGAGTGCAGATTTTTGCAGATTTGCAAACAGCGATTGTGGGGAGCAAAGTGTACATTCAAGGCTAAGGTGATTGCAAAGTACAGTGCCAAAGATCCGGATAGTTTGATCCGCGTAAGCGAACTTTTCAAGCTTACCGGATTTGATTCAACGGGGGTTTCCTAACCCAAAACTTAACGGTACGTACTTTACTAACACCTTCTTCTCAAATCCGACGCATCCAATATACTATTCTTTGCAGGATTCTTTGCAAGTTCGCTAGCAAACGCTAAAAATTGACTAACCCGTATTTGTTGCAGTGCCGCGCTTAAACTAAAAAAACGATTTTTTGATTCTTTATAGAATTTTTATTGAATTGCGCATTGCATACATTAATACGGACTTAAGGACAAGCGAACCCCACAATATACGGTAAAGGATTTCATCACCTTTTCCGTGGCCCACAAATCACGAACTTGAGCATAACGTTTACCCGCACAAATTTTAAAAGAAATTAGACTTTAAGCCTTAAGGACTTCGCGCTCACTAGGAGAAGTTAACTGTGTTTAGAACCTCGCTTAACGGTATATTGTTTACGGGGTGTCTAGGAAAGTGTTAACGGCGCAACCGCCAAAAGAGAAAGGGTTATTTAATTAAGGAACTTCGCGAAAGCGTTGGAAAACCTCCCCTTATCTCTGCACTTACCTGGCCTCGTGATCAGTGTATCTTGAGCCCGTTTCTCGACACAGTTTTACTTCGACAATCAAGTTCTGGAGCAGGTCTAGTTGACCTAGGTGAACCCTAGAACGATTAGGTGTGTGGTATTTTTATGTCGTGATTGTTTTTGTCCATATTCTTTTTTATTCTTTTGTTAATAACTAAAAAAAATATATAAATATCACATCCTTTTTCCCCTCCTTTTCTCTGCCTTTCTTTCCTTCTCTCTTCATATCATGGGTACTCCACCTCGCAAAACTCTTGCCGAACTTTGGTACCCACAACCAGACATTACTTCTTACGGTTCTTGCTTTGGCCGAAAATCGAACGACCCCTCCATGCCCAAAATTTCATTGAGAGATCGGATAGACGGGTCTAGGACAAACAATTTGACTCCACAATCCACTTCATATCTACCATTTCATACATTCACCCCTTCTTACGTTGATACCCCTTCTTCGAGTCATGTTGCAACTCCAAGACCTATGTCTATTGCTGAACGTATTGAACAATCCCGTAGCCGATCTTTCACTCCTTTCACCCCTTCAAATTCTTGGGATCAACAATTCCATTCACCTTCCTATCCAGATGTTGATCCTGCTCCTGTCCAGCCATTCAATTCCTACCAATCCTACCCTACTTTTGCACCTTCCCTAGACATTGCTTCAGAACCGCCATTTGGGAGTTTTCAGTATCCAAACAACTTTGAATCTTTTTCCTGAAACCCCTTCACAACCCATGTCTAGTCTGGAACAGTCGATGGAAGACTTTAGGGTAGCGTCAAGCCAACAGATGATGGATTTGACTGCGTCCATAGCCGCTCTCATACATCCTACTGACCCGGTAGCTAGTTTCCAACTAGCTCCAAATTTTTCAATGTATGAAGAGGCGGTAGGACAGGCTGAGAATTTGAGTGGAGAGAGTGAGATGTACCCCCTTCCAAATCAAACCTACCCGTCCCAAGTTGAATCCCACAACTCTTGTTTTGAAAGTCTATCGAGTGTCCCACATGCTTTATCAATTGAAGATAGAATGATTAATGAGTTGTGCGACTTTGTAGTGTTCGATTTACCTGATTGTGAAGGGTCCCTTCCAAGTGAAACCAATCCCAAACCTTTTGACCTCTACACCTCCACTCTAGAACCCGAATCGATTGAAATCCATGCTTTTGTTGAGGTGTCTGAGAATATTGATTTTCACTTGATTGAGGATATTGACGCTGGGAATATTTTGGATGATGAACCCATAGATTTGGCTGAGTTTTTCTCTTCAAATCATCATCCCGAGTCATTAAATGTTTTTCCCGAACCCCATATGCGTCTTGATATTGATGATAAAGGCATGGATGAGATAAATTTTGAGGAGAATATTGAGGAAAGTACTGAGGATGAAACAGTTTTGATTGATGAGTCGGATTTTCCAATTCATCCTGTTCCTTTCATTGACTGTGTGCACCCTCCTGAACCTTTAACCGATACCCTTCCTCAATCACTTCCCCCCATTCTTTCCATCGTTCCGACCTTGCAAGAAACCGTATCATTTTCACTTCCTGTGTCTGGTTTACCAAGTTCGGCGTACCCATGGTTTCTCACGAATCTTGAGGGATTTGACCCCATTTCTCGACGGGTAAATATATTGGCACAATTGCTTTTCACACATCGATCATCACAAATTGTGCTAATCTATTTACTCCATTTTCACCCTCAAGTTCGTATTCCACTTCTTTTTCCCTTCCGCCATTCTTCTTCCTCTCATATACCGAGACCGTATACCACTTCTATCTCCATACGGTCTCGCGTATTCTCCATTTCTTTTCTCTACGCCTTCTTTCACCAGCCACTACTTTATCACGATAAGATCTTTGAATGGTTGGTACTAACTTTTGGCCTGTGTAAGGCCTTGTATAGCTTGATACTGTTTTCTTTCCCCCCTAATCCTGAACTTCAACGCTTAACAGTGGAAACACTGTTTTACTTAAGTTTGGGGGGGACACTTTTTTTGTATATATTTTTGTTTTCCTTTTTGTTTTGTATATAATTTTTTTTAGGGAGCGCCGACAATTTTGACCCTCTTGGTGTAGCCTGACAGTGAGGGCACTGTCAAGTTTAAGTTTGGGGGTGTGCTCGGTAAGCTTTCTTCCTTCGCATTCATTTGTATATTTTGCATTTGCATACCTTATTAAAAATCCACAAAAATCGAAATTTTTCCAAAAAATATAAAAACTTTGTCGTCAAGTTAGCTAATAGGGTAACTTAGATCTTTATTCCGAAAGTTTAGTGGATATGATAGAAATAACTAAATTCTAGGCTTAGGGATTGAAAACCCTAAAAATAACCCTCATTCTGTCTAACTTTGGTAAGTATACATCCTTACAGTTTTTTTGAGAAATAGGTAATCTTGAGTTCAGTTCTTGAGTTAAGTCAAGATGAAGGGAAAGTATTCATGCTTTACTGAAAGATAAGTCTGAAAAATAGTTTCTTTTCTCGAGTTCAAATTTAGAAAGTATATACCCTATAAACTGCACTTACACGCACCTTGAAACTTGGGATAGTAAAGGATACCTTGAAATACTCTTGCCTGAAAGCCTAGTATGAAAGAAAAAAACGGTATTTAAAGCTAAACACCAAAAGAGCATATTGAAAAATATATCCGGTCTTGAAAAAGAAAAAGAAAAAGAAAAAAGAAAAAAATAGAATAAAGTCAAGACCTGGAAACTGCTATTTACGCTTTAAAGTTCACACATTCAGTAATCGGTCGTTAGTGCCTCAAGAAGCATTAATAGTCGCATGAAAGGTGTGTGAGCAAATCCGTCCATCCTTAATGAAAAGAAGTAGTATTAGGTATTAGGGCAAGGGTATTATAGCTTGAATTGAATTCTTGAGTGTAGGGGTGCAAATATACACACACGTAGGGGTATACAATCGATGTTTGAATAAAAGATAGAAATAAAGAATAAGACTTGTGTTTTCTGTGAAGTTGATAAAAATCCCTGATTTGAGGCCACGCTTTAGAAGGAAAACTCAGGTGAACCGACATCTTTCTAAACTTTTTTGGAACGTAGATGATCTAAGGTTAAATAGATAGGAGGTGTGAAAAATAAGGGTTGAATATTTCTAACTTAGGATGATAGAGTTTCTAACGTAAATACTAAACTGTAGGAGTAGAATCAATGTTAACTTATGACACTAGCTTGACGGGATTTTGTGGGTGTAATCCGCTGAAAACCCTCAGGAGACAACACTCCTCCTACTAGGGACACCTAGAGGTTTAACGGCTTGTTGCACGTGCTCAGTGCAATCGCGTTCCCTGCGAAAGTGCGGTTAGGATTTTATTTTTATGAATAATTGGTTTTGCTTGGGACGAGCAAATGCTAAGTTTGGGGGTATTTGTTCATCACAGAATACTGCATTTTATACCGCCCATTCTTACGCTCGGTTGTTTATAGGTAGGTGCTTTTAATCCGTGTTTGTTACATATTTACAGAATACAGGTTTCCAGTACAAATATTGCAATTCAAGACAAAATCTCCACAGTTACGTCAAAATACAGAACATCTGTCACAGCAGATAAAAGCCGGGCTCTGGTCATCCATATCCGTCCAGTGCTGAGTACCAGTTCTAGAGACAAGACATATGACAATGGTCATTCGTGTCTGGGACAAGCACAGAGCACGAGGGGGGCTGCACAAGAATCAATGGGTGCGCGGAGCTCGAGGGAGATAAAGTCAAAAGTGAAGAAAAGAAAGCAATCTTGGACTAAGAATTCTGCAGATATTCTGGAAGACTTTTGTGTAGTTTAAAGATTTCAAACATGAGGAAAAGCCAAACCAGGGATACCCAGAAAAGCACACAACCCAACTCGTCAATATGGCCGCGGATCCGCGGCCAAAATGGGGTTCAGGCCACGGATCCGCGGCCTTATATGCTCCTCTTTCTGTCGTTTTTCAGGGGCTTTTTGGTAATCTTATTTGGGGGCAGATTGTTGCCCTAGGTTTCCAGTTCACCTCCTATAAATACCCCAGAACTTGCCAAGCTTTTGGTGTTCATTCTTTGTTCCTCTTTTGTAGTTTTTAGTGTAGTTCTTCTTCTTCTTCTTCATTCTTCCTCCATGGAAATGTAGTGAGAGCATTGAGTGGATGTGAATAAAGATGAAGGTTTTTGTATTATTCTTTTTGTTTTAGCTTCCCCCTTGAGCTCTCTACCTTAACTTGATCTTGCAACCTCTTAAGTGAGCTTGCAAGTTTAAGTTTTGGTCATTGGTCTCAAGGGGTTGTATCATTTTGTGCTCTCCTTAGTGCTTCATTTCACATGCGTTCTCTACCGTTCTCTTGATCTTGCAACCTCTTGATTGAGCTTGCAAGTTTAAGGGTTGGCTATTGATCCCATGCTTGTTTTGAGTTCTATGGTTCTTGTAATTACTTTCTTGCATTTTTCATTCTTGTCTTTAATTACTTGCAATTTATTTCATGCACTTAAATTCCTCGCACTTAATTACTTGTAATCTTTTCTTTTCTTTGTTCATTTCTTTTGCTCTTTGTTGTTCATTTTGTGATTGGTTGTAATTATCGTTGTTAAGATGAAATACGGTATTGTAAATTAATATCTTCTTTCTCATTTCCTTTTCCCGTTATTTTCCATTGAACTCCTTCCAAACCGTACGCAAGCGCTCCGTTAGGCACCCTACCCTAACAAGGTAACGGTGATTCCTAATCGCGACCGGTTGCGTTCGGTTTGGCCGGAGGCGAAAGCAAGAGACAAGAACGGAAGGACAAGGGTAAATAATCCGTATTCCACGAATACCGCGCTTAAATCCCCTAATCCACGTTGTTGCCAATTGCTCTAGCTTCAATCGGTCAAGACTCGGCTCAAAGGTTTTGAGTACGGATTTCTTTAGCTTACAATCTCGTATCTTTTTCTTAACAACTTCATACTTGCAAATAAATACACATAGGTTAGAATCGAACAAACTCATACAGATTCTTTATTGACTCGTCTAAAATAAGAAAGGACATACAACCATCTCCCTGTGGATCGACCCGTGCTCAACCGGCTAGCTGCATAGCGATACCGTCTTGATTGCGGTTAACTTTAATTCTTCCAATCAGTAGGGGATCGCCAGTTCTGCTTGTAAAGAAGAAGGAAGGTTCATATCGAATGTGTATGGATTATAGAGCTCTGAACGATGTAACTATAAAGAACAAGTATCCACTCCCTCGCATCGACGATCTGTTTGATCGGCTAAGTGGATCTTATGTTTTCTCGAGGTTAGATCTTCGTTCGGGTTATCATCAGGTGAAGGTCAAGGAATCTGATATCCATAAAACGGCATTCAGAACTCGCTATAGACATTACGAATTTCTTGTGATGCCATTTGGAGTGACCAACGCACCAGCTATATTCATGAACCTAATGAATCAAGTTTTCCGAAAGTACCTAGACAGGTTTGTTGTCATCTTCATCGACGACATCTAGGTGTATTCTAAGAGTCGGAAGGAACATGCCGAGCATCTACGAATTGTTCTGGAAACTCTACGGCAGCATCAACACTATGCCAAGTACAGCAAATGCGAGTTTTGGCTAGATCAACTCGGTTTTCTCGGACATATTATATCAGGCGATGGAATCTCTGTGGATCCAGCTAAAGTATCAGCAGTAAGCGAATGGCCGACACCGAAGTCAGTGAAGGACATTCGAAGTTTTTTGGGTTTAGCAGGATATTATAGAAGGTTCATTGAAGGATTTTCGAAAATTGCAACACCCCTGACCAAGCTCACACGTAAGGATGAAGAATTCGTGTGGTTAGAAGCATGCGAACGAGCTTTCGTAGAAATCAAGTCAAGATTGACATCATCACCTATTTTCATCATACCGTACCAATCTGGAGGTTTTGTAGTGCATTGAGATGCATTCGGTAAGGGATTAGGATGTGTTCTACATCAGCACGGAAATGTTGTGGTTTATACTTCATGACAGCTGAAGATTCATGAGCGTAATTATCCGACGCATGATTTGGAGTTGGCAGCCGTAATCTTTGCTCTTAATATTTGGCGCCATTATCTTCTTGGTGAACGAGTGGACATATACACAGATCACAAGAGTCTGAAATATGTGTTTACTCAGAAGGAGTTGAATATGAGGCAAAGAAGATGGTTGGAAGTCATGGCGGACTTTGACATTAACCTGCAATATCATCCAGGGAAGGTGAATGTAGTACCTGATGCTCTTAGTCGCTAACCATTAGCATTGAATCTCACCATACAGTGGAAGCTTCAACAAGACTTGCATCAAATGGAGATCGAAGTGATCATGCCAGGTAATGCTTCAAGTTTGATGAACTTACAAGTTCAATCGACTATTGTCAATCAGATCAAAGTAGCTCATGCAAGTGATGCTAAGTTGCAAAAGATCAGAGAACAAGTAGAAAGTGTACTTCGAACAGACTTCATCATCCATGAAGACGGATCTTTGAGATACGGCAGTAGATTGTGTATACCAAAAGATTCTGTGCGAGAAGAGTTGATGAAAGAAGCTCATAGCTCTCCTTATTCAATACACCCTGGAGGTACAAAGATGTACAAAGATCTACGTAAAAATTACTGGTGGCATGGAATGAAGCATGAAGTAGCCAGAAGTGTCGCTAAATGCTTGGTGTGTCAGCAAGTAAAGGCTGAACATCACAGGACAGCTGGTTTACTTCAACCGTTACCTATCCCAGAATGGAAGTAGAAACACATAACAATGGATTTCGTGACTGCACTTCCTCGCAGCTCGAAAGGTAATGTAAGTCCACGTTGCCCACCCCGGTGCTTGCGGGGGAGGCGGAAACGTTATGAAAAATTGGATTTTTACAACACTAGGCAACATGGACTATATAAAGGAGGGATCTTTGCTAAACAAAAACTAACAAACAAGCTAAAAGAGTTAGCTACTCAGGAAAGGGGTTATACCTAGGTCTTCAAGTCCTTCTCTTCTTGCTCCTTGGAGTGAAAGAACGGGTTCTCCTTGTCTCCTTCTCTTGCCGAAGAAAGATCCACCCAAGGGCCTCAACCTTTGGTTCCAATCTCAAACTAGAAGTAACTAAGGTGCTTGGTGTGCAAAACCTAGAACCTTAGAAAGAGTAGAGAGTAATTTTAAGGGATTTATCTCAAGCTCAAAGGGTTCTCAACTCATGAGAGTGGAGAGCTAAAGAGAGAGGAAGAGGATGAGAGAGAATGAGAATGATGAAGTGAGAAGAATAATCCAACCTTCTCACATATATGTGAATTATGATAAATAAATAATTAGCTAAAGATAATTAGGATGGTTAATCTTGACATGACCATTATCATCTCACATTAATTACTTTTGCAAGGATCAAAGAGCATCTTTCATATGAAATGATGATGGTCAACTTGTCCACCTAGGTCAACAAGTCAAGCAAAGTCAAATGGTCAACAACCCTAACCATACACAATTATAATTAACTAATATTAATAAATCATATTTCACACATAAACATTAGGGTTAAGAAAATGACAATGGTCATCAACCCTAATGAAAGTCCTCTGCCTCTGCCTCAGTCAACTGTACATACACACCCGTATCCGTGTTCCGAGGAACACGAATACAATGAGATAAAACCAATCCCAAATCATATACTAGGATCCGGCTTAAACCAAAGCCCGCAAGTATAAGCTGTCCAGACACAAAACGTGCACAAGTGCGCGGATGTGAACGAACCCCGTCGCAAAACCATGCGACCTCTACTCATTTTGCCTAAAGGAGAATAACCCTCTGTGTGGGACTCTAAAGACTCGACACTACGCTGGCAGTGGGTTTAACTACAGACCACAAGCGGCACTAGTTGTACGTAACGGTCCCCAGGTAGATGCCGATAAGAAGACTGACGAGGTAAACCCACTGAACTCCTATTGAGCCTGAATGTGACAGTCTCCGTACAGTCCGGTCTGTTCGTCAAAGAACATCGCATGGCGGGCCTAGGTGGCGGTAAACGTCAGTCCCCTACTAGCGGTACAAGTCGTGTTGGAGTGTAGCCCAGAACACCCTGAGATAACACAGGAAACCTACCAGTCTATCTCGCTTGCCCTGGCCAGGGACTTTGTGTAATGGCTCTCCTAGACACAACGCGATATCAACCCCCAATACCGGAAGAGACGAATCATGTCTAACCGTCGCTGCCTCCAAATGCTTCGGGATTGCACCCAAAAACTACCTGTTTGCACGACTCCTTTGAGCCGTGGTAGGGTAGCAATCAAAGTGCAGTGGGAACACACTCGAGGCGAAGTGACAGTGTCAAGTCAACGGACTAAGCTGTACTCATGTCACCTGGGAACTGATAACTGATGATATGTATAATACCAACCAACAGTTCCCGACGAGTCCTGTCCAGTGTACTCGTAACCTAACGAGCACCCGCATACTATCTTAAGTACGACGTACTGGCGGCTGTCGGACAGACCGTCTCCCAAGCTGGGATGAGAAGCGCATACGCTAGTTTACTCCGGAGTATCGATGCCCTGTCTCGATAGTCCTACGACTAGGGACCTGCATAAGGATGTGCTTGTGGATTACCCAGCCCCCATGAGTGTGACTGCCATTACAACGCTGGTAATCAAGCAAAGATCCTAAGGGCTCCACTAGTGTGTAAAGGCGATATGCTAAAAGAAACACATGCACACATTAAAGCAGAAACAAACCAAGTAGCATACTACTATCTTGAGCAAGATTGTCAATACAAGGTGAATATCCCAAGCTTCCATCAAGTAATATACAAACTAGTATGATACAGTAATGGCCTCTAGGGCATATACACTAACAATCTCCCACTTGCACTAAGGCCATGTACTTGCGTATCGAAGACCTATCATCTCGATCAGCCGTTCGAACTGAGTCTGGGGTAAGGCCTTGGTGAATGGATCAGCAGTGTTATCTTCCATAGCAACTCTCCGAACCTCGATCTCCTGACGACCCACGATCTCCCTAATCAGGTGATACCGCCTCAAGATGTTCCTGGACTTCTGATGGGACCTGGGTTCCTTCGCTAAAGCTATAGCCCCGTTGTTGTCGCAATACAGAGGTACTGGATCAACAATGGACGGAACCACCTGAAGTTCTGTTAGGAACTTCCTTATCCAGATGGCTTCTCTTGCGGCATCTGTAGCAGCGATATATTCCGCTTCCATCGTCGAGTCAGCAACGGTTTCCTGTTTGGAACTCTTCTAACACACCGCCCCTCCATAGAGGGTAAAGACATAACCCGACATGGACTTGGAATCATCCTTGTCACTCTGGAAGCTGGAGTCAGCAAAGGCCTCGATCTGGAGGTCTTTTCCTCCATACACCAAGAACATCTCCTTAGTCCTTCTCAGGTACTTGAGAATGTTCTTTACCGCTATCCAGTGTTTCTCCCCAGGGTTTGACTGATACCGGCTTACCACACTTAGTGCATAAGCTATATCTGGTCTGGTGCACAACATCGCATACATTATAGAGTCTACCGCAGAAGCGTAGGGTATAATAGACATGCGATCCTTTTCCAAATCAGTCTTGGGAGACATCTCTTTGGAAAGGGTGATCCCGTGACAAGCTGGTAGATTACCACGCTTGGAATCTTCCATACTGAATCTTTTCAGTATGGTGTCGATGTACCTGGACTGTGAAAGTCCTAATATCCTCTTGGATCTGTCACGATAGATCCGGATCCCCAGAATGTAAGAGGCATCACCCAGGTCTTTCATGGAGAACCTGTGTGACAAGAACCCTTTGACAGATTGTAGCATAGGAATGTCATTTCCTATCAAGAGAATGTCATCCACGTATAAAACGAGGAATACTACAAATCTTGCTACAAATCTACTATAGATGCATGGTTCATCTGGATTTTTGATAAAGCCAAATTCTTTGACCGTCTCATCAAAACAGATGTTCCAACTCTGCGATGCCTGCTTTAGTCCATAGATGGACTTAAGCAACTTGCACACCTTTCCGCTACTCCCACTCTGAATGAAACCCTCTGGCTGGTCCTTATAGACACACTCCTCTAAATTTCCATTTAGAAAAGCGGACTTTACGTCCATCTGCCAGATCTCATAATCGTGGAAGGCAGCAATGGCAAGAAGGATCCGAATGGATTTCAGCATAGCCAGTGGAGAAAAGGTTTCGTCATAGTCCAAGCCAGGTCTTTGACGGAAACCCTTTGCAACAAGTCTAGCTTCATAGGTCTCAACCTGTCCATCTACACCAATCTTCCTTTTGAAGATCCACTTGCATCCTACGGGTTTTACCCCATCTGGAGCAATGTCCAATGTCCATACTTTGTTGGTGTACATGGACTCCATTTCGGTCCGCATTGCATCCAGCCATTTTACCGAGTCAACGCTCTGAATGGCCTGCTGGAAGCTAGTCGGCTCATCACTATCAATGATGCAATCCTCTTTATCCCCGTCTATGAGAAAACCGTAGTATCTCTCGGGCGGATGAGATTGCCTACTACTTCTGCGGAGCGGCGCAGGAATGTCCTGATCTTTCGAACCCTCTGGTTCAACTAAGCTTTCAGTAATAGCTCGTGGTTCTGGAATTTCTTCCAGTTCTATCGTGCTTCCACTTATCTGTTTTTCCAAAAACTCAGTTTCCAAGAAGTGGGCATGACGAGAAACAAAAACCTTTTGTTCCTCTTCGCAATAGAAGAAATATCCCTTGGAGTTCTTTGGATATCCCACAAACTTGCACTGTACTGAGCGTGCCTCGAGCTTGTCCGCATGCTGCTTTTTGACAAAAGCTGGACATCCCCATGTCTTAATGTGATTAAGATAGGGTATCCACCCACACCACATCTGATATGGTGTAGTAGGCACAGTCTTAGTTGGAACTCGGTTCAAAAGGTATGCAGCTGATTCTAGTGCATATCCCCAGAATGATCGCGGTAACTCATCGTTACTCATCATGGACCGTACCATATCCAATAAGGTTCGGTTCCGTCTCTCCGAAACACCGTTATGTTGCGGAGTGTATGGAGGAGTAAGCTGAGAGAGAATTCCATTCTCTTTTAAGTAATCCAGGAACTCGGCACTCAAGTATTCACCACCTCGATCAGATCTCAGTGTCTTGATACTTTTGCCTGTTTGTTTTTCTACTTCATTCTTATATTCCTGGAATTTTCCAAAGGCTTCGGATTTATGTTTCATTAAGAAAACATATCCGTACCTTGAAAAGTCATCCGTAAAAGTAATGAAGTAAGAATAACCGCTTCACGCATGCGTAGACATTGGACCGCACACGTCGTTGTAAACTACCCGCCAAGTACCAGAAGCGAAGCAACCTCCCTCAACAACGTGAGTAGGCCACTCGGCACTTCGAGATACCCGGTAGTTTGTGCACCCCACCTTGGGTCTATCCTAGGAGCAAAAACAGTAAAATGAAATTATACAATGACGGCTACAACCCTAACCCGGTTGTGCGGCCATACAAATAATATTACCTCAATTTACATATTACAAGAATTGTAAGAATAAGAAAACTCTCATCTCACAACCCCCCAGCTATTCATCCGCGACAATCCAACGAATTCATATACACAAACCATCAACTTTACAGATCACAGATATGTATAACCCCCACTAATCGACGTATAGCGATTAGCGGACGTTCAATACATATATCACATCACAGATATAACCCATTAGCCAAAGTGTAAAGAAGTTCGATAAAAAATACGGATTTGTGACCACTCCGAAAACTAACTTGTTCTCTGGAAAATCTGGGCAGAAACAAACCATCTCAAAAATCACAAAACAGCAACAGAAGAACACTGCAGGAAAAACGACCCACGGCCGAGTCAACTCGGCCGCGGATCCGCGGAAAGAGTATGCTCTTGCCGCGGATCCGCGGAAAGAGTATGCTCTTGCCGCGGTTCCGCGGTGAGTTGGTCGACTCGCTGGTTCGTTTTTCTTAGGTGTTCTGTAAAAACCTGAGACGATTTTTAGTGTATGATTTATTATTTTTAAAGCAGAAATAAAAATCGGCAGAAACTAGGGTTTTTGTAAATGTGTTTTGCGATTTTTTCCGATCGAAGTTCTAGATACTTTGCTAACTTGTTAGTTTGTGTTTAGCTAGGCTCTGATACCACTGTAAGTCCACGTTGCCTGCCCCGGTGCTTGCGGGAAGGCGGAAACGTTATGAAAAATCGGATTTTTACAACACTAGGCAACATGGACTATGTAAAGGAGGGATCTTTGCTAAACAAAAACTAACAAACAAGCTAAAAGAGTTAGCTACTCGGGAAAGGGGTTATACCTAGGTCTTCAAGTCCTTCTCTTCTTGCTCCTTGGAGTGAAAGAACGGGTTCTCCTTGTTGCCTTCTCTTGCCGAAGAAAGATCCACCCGAGGGCCTCAACCTTTGGCTCCAACCTCAAACTAGAAGTAACTAAGGTGCTTGGTGTGCTAAACCTAGAACCTTAGAAAGAGTAGAGAGTAATTTTAAGGGATTTATCTCAAGTTCAAAGGGTTCTCAACTCATGAGAGGGGAGAGCTAGAGAGAGAGGAAGAGGATGAGAGAGAATGAGAATGATGAAGTGAGAACAATAATCCAACCTTCTCACATATATGTGAATTATGATAAATAAATAATTAGCTAAAGATAATTTTGATGGTTAATCTTGACATGACCATTATCATCTCACATTAATTACTTTTGCAAGGATCAAAGAGCATATTTCATATGAAATGATGATGGTTAACTTGTCAACCTAGGTCAACAAGTCAAGCAAAGTCAAATGGTCAACAACCCTAACCAAACACAATTATAATTAACTAATATTAATAAATCATATTTCACACATAAACATTAGGGTTAAGAAAATGACAATGGTCATCAACCCTAATGAAAGTCCTCTGCCTCTGCCTCAGTCAACTGTGCATACACACCCGTATCCGTGTTCCAAGGAACACGAATAAAATGAGATAAAACCAATCCCAAATCATATACTAGGATCCATCTTAAACCAAAACCCGCTAGTATAAGCTGTCCGAACACAAAACGTGCACAATTGCGCGGATGTGAACGAACCCCGTTGCAAAACCATGTGACCTCTACTCATTTTGCCTAAAGGCGAATAACCCTCTGTGTGGGACTCTAAAGACTCGACACTACGATGGCAGTGGGTTTAACCACAGACCACAAGCGGCACTAGCTGTACGTAACGGTCCCCAGGTAGATGCCGATAAGAAGATTGACGAGGTAAACCTATCTGAACTCCTACTGAGCCTGAATGTGACAGTCTCCGTACAGTCCGGTCTGTTCGTCTAAGAACATCGCATGGCGGGCCTAGGGGGCGGTAAACGTCAGTCCCCTACAAGCGGTACAAGTCGTGTCGGAGTGTAGCACAAAACACCCTGAGATAACACTGGAAACCTACCAGTCTATCTCGCTTGCCTTGGAAAGGGACTTTGTGTAATGGCTCTCCTAGACACAGCGCGATATCAACCCCCAATACCGGGAGAGACGAATCATTTCTAACCATCACTGCCTCTAAATGCTTCGGGACTGCACCCAAAAACTACCTGTTTGCACGACTCCTTTGAGCCATGGTAGGGTAGCAATTAAAGTGCAGTAGGAACACACTCGAGGCGAAGTGACAGTGTCAAGTCAACGGACTAAGCTGTACTCATGTCACCTGGGAACTGATAACTGACGATAGGTATAATACCAACCAACAGTTCCCGACGAGTCCTGTCTAGTGTACTCGTAACCTAACGAGCACCCGCATACTATCTCAAGTACGACGTACTGGCGGCTGTGGGACAGACCGTCTCCCATGCTGGGATGAGAAGAGCATACGCTAGTCTACTCCGGAGTATCGATACCCTGTCTCGATAGTCCTACGACTAGAGACCTGCATAAGGATGTGCTTGTGGATTACCCAGCCCCCACGAGTATGACTGCCATCACAACGCTGGTAATCAAGCAAAGATCCTAAGGGCTCCACTAATGTGTAAAGGCGATATGCTAAAAGAAACACATGCACACATTAAAGCAGAAACAAACCAAGTAGCATACTACTATCTTGAGCAAGATTGTCAATACAAGGTGAATATCCCAAGCTTCCATCAAGTAATATACAAACTAGTATGATACAGTAATGGCCTCTAGGGCATATACACTAACAGGTAACGATGCGGTATGGGTTATTTTAGATCGACTCACAAAGTTAGCTCACTTTATTTCATTTCGAGTTGGCCAATCTACCGAGACTCTAGCAAAAAAAGTATATGGAGGTAAGAATCTAAGATTTTAAATCTTCAAAAATATACTATTTCTGATACCCATGAATTTTTGCAGGAAATCATGAGATTACATGGAGTATCGGTTAGCATTGTCTCCGATCGTGACACTAGATTTCGATCGCAATTTTGGCAAAGTCTGCAAGCGAGCTTGGAAACAAGTCTGAACTTCAACACAGTTTATCATTCATAAGTAGATGGTCAGTCTAAGCGAACAATTCAGATCTTAGAAGATATGCTCAGAGCGTGTATGCAAGATTTCGGAGGATTGTGGGAAGGTCACCTACATCTTGTGGAGTTTTCATACATCAACAGCTACCAAGAAAGTATAGGAATGGCACCTTTTGCAGCACTATATAGAAGGAAGTGTCGATCGTCATTAAGTTAGGACAACATCGAAGATAGAGAACTCCTTGGACCTGAGATGATAGTAGCAACTGTCGACGTGGTTCGCACTATCAGAGAAAGGATGCGCATAGCTCAAGGTCGACAGAAGCACTGGGCTGATGCAAAGCGTCGTCACTTGGAGTTTCAACCAGGAGAACATGTATTTCTGAAGATATCTCCAAACCGTGGAATGATTCGTTTTGGAATATGGGGTAAGCTCAGTCTGTGGTACATTAGACCGTTCGATATACTCGAACGAGTCGGTGAAGTGGCTTATTGCTTGGCACTTCCGCCTTCATTGGAAGGAGTGCACAATGTGTTCCACATATCCCAACTCAGAGGGTATGTGAGTGACCCCAGCCATATTCTTGATCATTTCGAGCTCAATGTATAGACAGATTTATCTTGTGAGCAACAACCCGTTGAGATCATGGATAGAAAGGTGAAGTCACTTCGTAACAAGGAAGCCAACTTGGTTCGAGTGATGTGGAGAAAAGATTCACCAGGAGAATCAACATGGGAACGTGAGGACGACATGCGTGCAAGATATCCTCATTTATTTGTAAACTAGTCCTTAAAATAAATTGTAAATTTCGAGGACGAAAATTTTGTAAGGAGGGTAGACTGTAACAACTCCAATTTCAATATACAGAAAATTGTTTAAAAATTAATGTACAATTGGGGTATTTGCAATTCTGTGTACACTATAAGTATTTGTTTTACTTTTAAATAACAAGAAAGTACTTGTAGCACATTGGTAAAGCCTTGCACTGCTATGACATAGCCACTATGATCGAATCCCCCCAGCCACATTATCTTTTTATTAAATTTTCTTTTAATATTTTAGAAGCCCAAGGGTTTGCACGTGCACTACACGTATAATGATAAGTTACAGAATAAATAAACATGTGCACGAGGGTATATGAAGCGTGAGGGACACATGGCACAAATCCAACCCTATTCCACCGGGAATCGACCGGCGACGCATGCAAGGGGGACCGGTACCGCCGGGCCGACCGTAGGTAATAGCCTCCATCTTTTCACTCGAGCACCCCTTGGCCTATCCCACTACCCCAATGTTGTTTGTTTACTCTGAATTTATCCAGAAAACAATAAAATGCCCTTTAATCCAATTTTTAATGCAAATTTTAATACATTCTTTAACCCTCTAAACCCTAATTTTTCATATAAATACCACACTCCATTTCACTCATCCTCACTCAGAAATTCCATGTCAAAACTCTCAAGAATTCTCAAGTCCTTATAGTGTGCAAGTGGAGTTAGCAAAGGGTGAAGTTCCGGCGACGTTCCAAGGAGATTCCGGCGACGAAACGACACCCCGACACCTTCCTTAGCTTCCCCTCTCTCTTCTCTTGTTCTCTAGATAGTAAGTCCCTTCTCCCCCTCTCATCTTCTATTCTAAAAACTTTAATTTCTAAAACCTGACGGAAGCGGAGTTAATCCGATTTCCAATTCGGTTTTCCTATAAAATTCTATTTTTCTTTATCAATAAAATACCATACTCTCATATAATATTTAACAAACATTAAAAAACACTTTAAAACAAGTTTCATCTCAAAAGAATCTTTTATGCAACTTTTATCGTATTTTTATGGTAAAATACCACATACTTTATTTTCGACACAAATCAACATAATACTTGTATTGCCTTTAGATAACTCACGAGATAATGACCTACCTCATCACAACACACATCTTTGACATGGCACGATGAAATTTTGCGAATATAGTTATGTGATAATACGACATTACAATAAAACACCCTAAACTATTATAAAACTGTTTTCTTTAAGAAAAGTATTATCTAATTCCTTGCAATTAGGCCTTTACAACCCATTTTGGGGAACCCCGATCGGGATGGTGCGGGTTATCGCACGTCCTCGAGCCTAGTAGAGCAAGATGCAGTCCTCCGCAAGGAGCATTCAATCTCGATGGAATTTTTAATACTATTTTTAAGAAAAATGAGATTTCTAGAAAATAAATAAAATTATTTTTATTAAATATATATATAAGTATAATCAAAAGATTTATTTTAAATATATTATACAAATATTCCATGTTTTCTAAATCAAGAACCACAATTACATGAAAGTACCATTTCAATACAAAACAATTCCAATATTTCATTTTAATACCATAAACAATGGAACTAGGTTCTACTCATGAGAAATTTCACTTTTATAAAAGAAACATTTATGAAAACCCTAAATACGATAATTAAATACTTGAGGTGTATTTTTAAATTCTATCAAAACTTTTTTTACATAAAACCCCCTCATGTTATACTAAATTATAATAAGGACCCTAGTAAAAATAGGTTTAAGCGGGACCAGTTCTCTTGAGCCTTAGGGAGCCGGAGAATATGGGTGCTTGCCTATTTAAGGTAGACAATCTAACAAACGGTGTTGTCAACACGGTAATTGTCTTGGAAAAAGACACAAATCCTGCAGTCCATGTGCAGCAGTTACCGATAACATTAAAACTAACTTAGGATTTCAAGTTCTATTCAAAGTGTCTGACTCAGACTGAGTCTCAATCTAAACAATCTGACTTGAATATGATTCAAGTACAATCCAACAGGAATCTATGAATCCGTCTATTCAATCGATATCAATCTATATTGACCGATCCGAACCATGGATCTACTCCGTCTACATGAGTCTCCATTTATATCCATTTTGTTTACTGATATCATGGTTTCGGCAAGTCATCCATCTATATAACAAACAATACAATCAATACAAAAGATATCGTGGGGTTTTTAAAGGGGTAGATTGGTACGGAAGGTGTTAGAAGTGACACGAGACTGTAACCATAATACACCTAACCTGAATATCCATTGTCGTTGTACCGTGGCAGAACGGTTCCTTGTGCTCCATATACCTTAGTCTCCGGAATAGTGAGACTCCTCTCGTATACACTGGCATTTTCTGTACCAAGCTACAAACAACTGCGTTAACACTATAATCAAATATTATAAGTTATATTCTCTTTCTGTTTATTCTATCTCTACTCTTCTTCGGGACTTACCGAGCGATTGTTCACTGAAGACATTCCTTTCCTTCTTTCTTTGGAATGTTGTCAGGTATTTCAGACTCATTGGAGATCGAGCCCAGCACTGAAGATTTGGAGCAGTTAGCGTTTGACCCAGAGCAGTAGGCACTTGTACATATTTTTTTCATTTCAGTTATGCCATTGTTTAGGCAATGCTTTCTATTCATGTATTTACATTTCAGTTGTACCTGTAAAAGAATTTTTAATAAATAAAGTTGCTGTTCATTTACATTCCATCTCTTGTGTATTTAACTTTATATTGCTTAGATACGCTTAGCGTGTTTACTTCGGAGTAAATACGTAGCGGACCTCGCCGCGTCCTATTTCCGTACACCGGGAAGCGGGGCGTGACAAACTTCCTTATACACTTCTTGAACTGGTGTTCCCTTGTGAATCATCTCCATAGGTATATCTCCTTCTTTCTTTGCATATTCAATTCTGTTTGATATCTGTTTTTAGTGTGCAGTATCATAAACTAGAATTTTTGTGATATTTATCATACTAGAATTGAATCTGGAACCACTAGAAAAACTAACAAGACTGTAGTATTATGAGACTACTAGGATCCTACACCTAAAGCACGAGCCCCAATTTCCCTAGTTCTGTAAGTGCACGGCGGCGCCCCGGCCGTCAATCCGACGGCCAAATGCGGAAGCGGTGATAAACTTTAATTTTTCTTGGACTGGCAAACCGCCGCGCACTAAAACCCGGATCGAACCACTAACTAGTCCTAGCTAACAATAAGATGGGAAAGAGATATACCGACGATCCAAGTCCTCCGGTCTTCTCGTCATCGTCCCGATCTCCTGCGGAATGTCCCGTCTCCTCCTTATCGCCGGAAGCGCACCACATCGCCTACTTCTTTTACGGGCTCCCACCTCAATGCCGAGGCAACTCGGGCACGAAGCCGGCTACTCGACGTGCCCAAGATTTGCTGTAGAATATGTAGTACTCAAGTCTCACTTTGGGGTAGTGGAAGTTGCCTTTTGGTGGAGGGATGATACAAGGAGTTCTTCTTGGGAATTTTGGTGAAGAAAATGATATGATATCAACCAAAATCACCCCATCAAAAATTGGGACAGCCCCCCTCAAGCTTTGGCCGGCCATGACATGTGAATGGAGAGAATGGAGTGAGTGGGAGAGTGAATCAAATGGGAGCCATTCTCATCTAATCCAAAAGAGAGAGAGAGGAAAGCTATCATGCAAAAGAAATGATTAGTAAGGAAAATCCAACACTCAAAGCAACAATCATCACTCCAAAAGTCAAGCCATCATGACACCATCATGAAGCAAAGTCAAGGGATGGTGTTCATCATGAAAGCCATCATGATGCAACAAGATGCAAAGAACCCCCTCCACAAATGCCTATTTGCAACAATGCAAATAAACCCTCCTCCACCAATCTTCGGCCAATGAACGGAACAATGGAAATCGGCCGAAACGGAAAGCAAACTGGCAACTCCAGAAAACTGGTCCCGTAATAAATTACAGGAAAACCCCGATACTGTGCATACACACCCGCATCTGTATTTCGACCGAAATACAAATGCAATGAGACAAAATCTACACTGTACTATACTAGGATCCGGCTTAAACCAAAGCCGGCTAGTATTATCCGTTCGATCCTGATCCGTGCAATACCGCACGTATCTGATCGAACCCTGCCATATAACCATACGGCCTATAGTACAGACTGTCCGATCCTGATCCGTGCAATACCGCACGTATCTGATCGGACCTTGCCATATCTCCATACGGCCTCTACAACCTTTCGCCCGAAAGCTGAGTAACAGAATGTGGGGGACTCTAAAGACTCATCAACACCTTGGTTGTGGATTTAACCACTAGCACGTTAGAGGTATAAGCCAATACCTAACGGGCTACCAGGTATTGACCAAAAGGGACGTCTGTGAGCGAACTCAGCCTGACTCCCTACTGAGCCTGTCAGTGACAATATCCGTACAGTCCGGTCCGTTCGTCTATGAGCATCGCATGGCGGGCCTAGGGGGTTGGTAAAAGTCAGACCCCCAAAAGCGGTACAAGTCGTGTCGGAGTGTAGCCCAGAACACCCTGAGATACTACTGGAATACCTACCAGTAAATCTCCTTGCCTCGGCCGAGGGCTTTGTGTAATGGCTCTCCTAGACACAGCACGACCTCACCCCCAATACCGGGAGAGACGAACCCCTGAAGATACGCTCACTGCCTCCATGTGGCTCGGGACTGTACCCAACTAAAACCTGTTTGCACGACTCCTTTGAGCCGTGGTAGGGTAGTAATCAAAGTACAGTGGGAACTCACACGAGACAAATGACGATCCCCAGGTCGATGAACTAACCTGCACACATGTCACCAGGGAACTGCCATCTAACGTCTGGTATATGACGAACTAGCATGTTCCCGGCGAGTCCTGTCCGGTGTACTCATAACCCAATGAGCACCTGTATACATCTTAGGTGATCCAACTGACACCAGTGGCTTGTGAGACCGGCCACCGCCCCTCGTCGGGGTCTCGACTGTATACACTAGTCTACTATGGAGAATCGATGCCCTGTCTCGAAACTCTCACGACTAGGGACCTTTTAAGGATATGCTTATAGACCCCAGCTCCCACTTATATGATCGCCCTCATACTGCTGGTGGTCAAGCAAGAATCCTAGGGGCTCTACCAACGTGTAATAGCGACTTGTCAGGTCACTTGAAGCAATACACGATGATAAAGGTAAACCAGATAGCATACTATCATCTCGAATAAGACTGTCCTACCGGGATAGGTCCTCCATCAATCATTGCAATCACGTACCTATGACCTAATAATTGACTCTGAGGGCACTATCTCCAACAATCTCCCACTTGCACTCAAGGCTAATTATTGCGATGTCGCATACTCACAGCCCGTGTGATACCGAACACCCAACTCCTCTACTAGTCAATCTCACAAAGCTCGTTTGCGAAACTATTGCGTTCGAGGAATAGCCTCAGTGAGTGGATCCGCTTAGTTGTTTCTTTCTATGTCTCTCTATATCTCAAGTTCGCGGAGAAACCCATCTCCCGAAATGAGCAATACCTGTCTTAGAATGTGTCTGGATGTCTGATGGGACATAGCTCATAAATGAACTCCAAATCCAAACTTCTTAGACTGTATCGTCAACTGAACTCAATCAGTAACTTGCGCCATGCCACCCTCAGTATTGCCTTGGACCACCTGTCCAAAATACTACCCTTCGTCAGAAGGAGAACTATAACTCTGACAACCTCCTTGTCGTCCATGTCACCTTGGAAGCCTGGAATGATAACTGTCTCCCGAATGAGGCTGTCGTTATCATATCCCTAGAACATCCACTTATGTTCTAAAACTGCTTCCGACTGTTTCTCCAGGATTGGATTAATGTCAACTTATTGCATCCAGTGCAAGAACAATGTCTGGTGTGGTACTTGACATCTCATGATTGACTCAATTGCCTGAGCAAGTGATCTGCCAATCATGCACATCCCTCTCCCATTTAGTCTGTAAGACACCTTTAGAGAGGGTGACTCCATCTTCTGCAGGTACACCACCGTGTATGGAGTCGTCCATTCTAAATACCCTTAGAATGCTGTCTAAGTACCCAGATTGGGAAACTACCCAAATCTAGATCTAAAACCATAGATCTAGTAACCAGTATGTCTGATACAAAATCCATTTCCTTTGTGGAGAAACCACTGTGTGACGACCAAAGTATAACCGATCGTAGTATAGGAGTTTCTTTTCCTACTCTGTGTATGTCATCCAAATACCAGGACATCACACCCTACTACCTTCTCAACAGATCCATCCCCTATTCTGATGAAGTCAAACCCATGACTGTCACGTCAGAAGTAGATGATCTATCTCCGCTACATCTGCTTTAGTCTATAAATAGACATAAGCTACCTGTCCACCAATGCTTCCGCTGCTCCCACTGACTACGACAACCCTCTGGCAGAGTCATATAGACGTACACTTCTAAAACCAGTTTAGAACGACGCTATACTCATCCTCCCACCGGGTCTCGCAGCTTGGAACAACAGCAATGGTAATTGTGGGTAAACAAGAACTTCCCTGTCACCGTCCTTGAGGCTACCGTAGTACCTCTCGGGTGCCTGAAGTTACCCACCTTATCTGCGGAGTGGCTAATGGAATGTCAATCCAGATTGAATCTTTAGGTTCCTCATCAAATCTTCAGTAATCGTTTGTGGTTCTGGAATCACTTCCAGTTCTACCATACTCCCACTACTGTTTTCTGAAAAAATCCATTTTTATTAAAACTGTGGCGAGTCTAGAACAATATCGCTATTGTTCATCCAGATGGTAGAAAGTCAACCCTCGTCATAGCCTGGGTCAACCCACAAACAGCCATTACAGAAACGTGCCTTGAGTTGTCTAGTGTCTGGTTTTAATCATAAACCGGACAACTCCCCGTACCTTAACATCGTTAAGATATGAACTGTTCTATATCCAATACAGAACCAGAGGCACTGATTTAATTGAACCAGATTCAAATCATGCAGCTGTCTCCAGTGCATGTCAACTAAATGGAGAGAGGCCGATCAGCGTTACTCAACTTAGGAATGTTTCCAATTACGAGTAACCTGAAAGAGAAGCAATTTCTCTTAATCACTACTATCAACTGAATACCATACACAAGTATCTACATCTTCGATCACTTTGAAGAATCCCGATACTTGCTATACCTGGTTCTCTACTCTATTCAAATACCTATAACTTCTCAAAATTCAGATCCTGTGTTTCCGCGAAACACTTGTCTAAAAACTAGAGAAGTCATAAGTAAACCGAATATAGTACGAGGACCAACCCCTCTGTCCTGATGGACCCTGGACAACATACAATACTCTGTATAAGTCCCTTGAGTCTGAAAACTCATTCACCGTGTGTCGTAGGTTGAAAACTGCACTTATGGTCAAGAAGAATTACACCGCTGCTTAATGCTCCTTACCTAACCATCCACTGATATAGGTAAATGTCGTAGACATAATTTCAGAAAGGTATATCTCACTCTATGAAAATAGACGTACAGATATATCAATTTGAAATTGGTGCATAACAGCGGATATTCAAAACCAAATATTTGCCGACCGGCAAACTACCCAGGTGATTTCCTCAAATATCACCGATTACAACGAATCCCGATATAATGAGGATAATCACCCAATTCCCAATAACTTACTCCCACTCATCATCTGTAAAACCATACAGATGTGAGAATCGTACCTGGTAAATACATACCCTGGAGTAAGTATCTAATCGGGAAATCAGTTTTCCTTTAACATTACACAGTGAAACTGAAACATTGAAATGTTCCGATGGGGTATTCTGGTATTCCTAGTAATGCCTCTTCCAGATTCACGACTGTAACCGTATAGTTCTTTGCCACCTCTCCAAATCCCTTCATATGTCTTTAGTCTTTACCTTCTGTACACCCCTTTAGGCCAAATGGTTTTCTTCCTTCCCTACCGTTCGGCACCAGCCTATGGTTTGGAAGATGACTATCCAATAAGCATAATGGGTGTACTGTCCCAATCCTAGGAACACTCGCAATGAGAGAGGGTGAAGATAAAAGACAACCGAATAAACCTTATTCCTATTTCTCCTGGACAATAATCCATCCCCGAACTGGAACAAGTTCCTTTCGAGTTCGTATATAACCATACGATGGAGTATCCAAATAAACTGTGGATCTTCGTAGTGATACGGAGTGTCCTGGAGAAATACAAAGGTGATTTAGGATTGGCGAAGGAATACTTGGTTTGGTCATGAATATCTGTTGCAATTTACTTTGCCCTCTTACTAATCCCTTGCTTTGTCTGAACTTAATACCTTTTGTACACCATCGTTAGGCTAATTGGTTTTCTTCATTCCCTACCAGTCGGCACCAGCCTAAGGTTTGGAAGAAGACTATCCAATTTGCGTAATAGGTGTACTATCTCCTAAACCAAGGAGTACTCGCAACCTGAGAGAGGGCAAAAGGAAAAGACAACTGAATAATCCTATCCGTTTTCTCCAGAACCTGAAACCATCCTCGAGTAAATTCCTTCGAGTTCGTATCTAACCATACGATGGTTTTGTCCAATGGAAGTGGACGTTCGTAGTAATACGGGGTGTCCTGGAGAAAAGGGTAAAAGTAGGAGTGGCAATGAGGTTTGCAACTCTGACAATCCAAAAGCCTGTGTTTAAGAAGGTTCGGTCAACTTGGTCACTGAGTCATAGTCTTAGGGTCGGGTCAATGGTCGCTGCCAAAGAGAGAGAGAAAAGAAACACTCAGCGTGCACTCTAACCTAGATCTGAATGGTTACCAATTTATCTAATCTGGAAACCTCCCACTGTACCTCAAATTCTCCTCCAAACCTGAAAGAAGAATTAGTCGGGAACACCCGAGGAGTAAACTAACTCATCAGTGAGAATCGGGATCCAACTATCACCGCATGATAACGTGACGGAATCCGCTCACATCATCACACTCCAGAAGGTATGCGCATATCTGGCAAGTTTCAGTTCTTTTGAAACTCCCGATGTGATTTTTGCCCCATGCTCTTATGACCTTGACTAAGGCCAACAAATCATAAGTCACATATCAAGTTCTACCCGTCATTATCCAGGTTGATTTGAACCCACCCGTACAAGCCCTTGACTAGGGCCAACAAGGCTATATGACTGTCCCAAACCAACGCATCTATCTATGCAGCATATGAACACCCAATAGCTACCAAACACTGTGCCTTGACTATGGCCAACAAACACAGCTTGAATACTATTGACTATCCACATGAAACGACGGAGGGCTACGAATGGTTTCTGGCGAAAACCTTTAACGTAAAGAACTTGATATCGTTGAAGGAACGGATAGCTTTTAAAAATATAGTGACGAAAACCGTTGCTAAAGAGGTCACTCCCGGTGAAGGGATCTCGGCTCTTTCCCCGTAGAATGAGGTGCAGGACATTCCAACTGAATACCACGATGCAAAGCAAAAGTAATCGGCTATAGTGAAGTTATTGCCCTGACACAAACTTTTTGTCCAAGGGGTCACTCCCGGTGAAGGGATCTCGGCCCTTGCCTCGTCGACTGAGGAGCAGGATATTCCAACTGAATACCACGATGCAAAACAAAAGTGAACGTCCTTGCAATAACAGCTTTTTGAAAAGTGTTCCAACAACATCAGATTAGGTTTGTTTTTAACTTGCATTGATCCGAATCAACGCAGTCCCATCAATTGATCACACCAAAAAGAACGAAAATATACTGATGTACGTATATGCCATCCGCATTCGCCACTGGGTCCCGTCATTACCCGTTAGGTTAGCTAACTAACGACAGAGCGGGGACTGGACTAGCGCGGATGCAAAACATATACAACATCTACTAATATATATACCAATATATTATATTTCGCTCAAGGCGTGAATAAAAATGCAACATTACAGAAATGTACAACATCACAGAAACAATACAGATATCTGGGATCCCCGGGTTTCACAGAGCCGCTGAAACCCGACGTTCCCCTGGTCGTGTGGATAGCCTGTGCAATGAAATCCTCGACCTCTACGGGCGCGGCAAGTTACCCGCCAAAACCTGAAGCGAGGCAGCCCCCTTCAGCGCCGTGAATGGACCACCCAGCACTTCACGGAATCCGGTAACTTGGGCACCCCTCCTGGGTCAACCTGTACCCCCTACGAGTGCGGCGAATAGCCCGCCAATTCTAGAGCGAAGCCCCCTCCGTCCCAATGCCATGAGATGCGGCCTTGTTGCCCTCCAGAACCCGGCTATCCGTGCACCCCACCGCGGGGCAATCATAGTATAGAAAGTAAAATATACATACACCAGGTACATCGACCGCAACCAGGTAGTGCCCCAAAAGAATAATACAATCAGGCAGTGACGGCAGTCCACAAGTCGGACGCTCGCCCCGCAATATCAAATGTACATAATACAACAAAACTGTACTAGCATTGCATCCAGGCTATCCCCCACGACCGATCCGCAACATCACAGCAAAAACAGAACATCAACGTGAAAGTCACGTTCGCAAATCCGTCTAACCGGGCTATAGCAGTTAGACCGGATTTACCGATCGAGTGACATTCACGGTCGCAGATATAATGTAAATACTGTGAAAAATGTGTTTGAAATTTTCCGATTGACCAAAAATTAACAAGTGGGCCCCAAAGCAATACTGTAGCAGATCAAGAAATTCTGGGCCCAATATTAATGTTCCAAAATACCTATTTTCTCCCCTGAAGCCCACTGGAAAAAGTTGACCCATTGATCTCTCCAGACTGCGGCGGAACCGCGGCCCAAAGAGGGTTTTGGCCGCGGTTCCGCGCTCTGGCTGAGAGATCATTGTGTCGAATTTTTCCATAACTCTTAGAACTTCCTGTACATGTGTTTTCTGCAACCTGAAAAATTTTTGGACACCAAAAAATCTTAACAGAAAACTGATGTGAGCTAAAATTGGAATTTTGGAATCTTGGTCGATCGGAACTCAAAAACACATTAAACCAAGCTAGACTAAGTTAATGGCGAGGCTCTGATACCACTGTAAGTGCACGGCGGCGCCCCGGCCGTCAATCCGACGGCCAAATGCGGAAGCGGTGATAAACTTTAATTTTTCTTGGACTGGCAAACCGCCGCGCACTAAAACCCGGATCGAACCACTAACTAGTCCTAGCTAACAATAAGATGGGAAAGAGATATACCGACGATCCAAGTCCTCCGGTCTTCTCGTCATCGTCCCGATCTCCTGCGGAATGTCCCGTGTCCTCCTTGTCGCCGGAAGCGCACCACATCGCCTACTTCTTTTACGGGCTCCCACCTCAATGCCGAGGCAACTCGGGCACGAAGCCGGCTACTCGACGTGCCCAAGATTTGCTGTAGAATATGTAGTACTCAAGTCTCACTTTGGGGTAGTGGAAGTTGCCTTTTGGTGGAGGGATGATACAAGGAGTTTTTCTTGGGAATTTTGGTGAAGAAAATGATATGATATCAACCAAAATCACCCCATCAAAAATTGGGACAGCCCCCCTCAAGCTTTGGCCGGCTATGACATGTGAATGGAGAGAATGGAGTGAGTGGGAGAGTGAATCAAATGGGAGCCATTCTCATCTAATCCAAAAGAGAGAGAGAGGAAAGCAATCATGCAAAAGAAATGATTAGTAAGGAAAATCCAACACTCAAAGCAACAATCATCACTCCAAAAGTCAAGCCATCATGACACCATCATGAAGCAAAGTCAAGGGATGGTGTTCATCATGAAAGCCATCATGATGCAACAAGATGCAATGAACCCCCTCCACAAATGCCTATTTGCAACAATGCAAATAAACCCTCCTCCACCAATCTTCGGCCAATGAACGGAACAATGGAAATCGGCCGAAACGGAAAGCAAACTGGCAACTCCAGAAAACTGGTCCCGTAATAAATTACAGGAAAACCCCGATACTGTGCATACACACCCGCATCTGTATTTCGACCGAAATACAAATGCAATGAGACAAAATCTACACTGTACTATACTAGGATCCGGCTTAAACCAAAGCCGGCTAGTATTATCCGTTCGATCCTGATCCGTGCAATACCGCACGTATCTGATCGAACCCTGCCATATAACCATACGGCCTATAGTACAGACTGTCCGATCCTGATCCGTGCAATACCGCACGTATCTGATCGGACCTTGCCATATCTCCATACGGCCTCTACAACCTTTCGCCCGAAAGCTGAGTAACAGAATGTGGGGGACTCTAAAGACTCATCAACACCTTGGTTGTGGATTTAACCACTAGCACGTTAGAGGTATAAGCCAATACATAACGGGCTACCAGGTATTGACCAAAAGGGACGTCTGTGAGCGAACTCAGCCTGACTCCCTACTGAGCCTGTCAGTGACAATATCCGTACAGTCCGGTCCGTTCGTCTATGAGCATCGCATGGCGGGCCTAGGGGGTTGGTAAAAGTCAGACCCCCAAAAGCGGTACAAGTCGTGTCGGAGTGTAGCCCAGAACACCCTGAGATACTACTGGAATACCTACCAGTAAATCTCCTTGCCTCGGCCGAGGGCTTTGTGTAATGGCTCTCCTAGACACAGCACGACCTCACCCCCAATACCGGGAGAGACGAACCCCTGAAGATACGCTCACTGCCTCCATGTGGCTCGGGACTGTACCCAACTAAAACCTGTTTGCACGACTCCTTTGAGCCGTGGTAGGGTAGTAATCAAAGTACAGTGGGAACTCACACGAGACAAATGACGATCCCCAGGTCGATGAACTAACCTGCACACATGTCACCTGGGAACTGCCATCTAACGTCTGGTATATGACCAACTAGCATGTTCCCGGCGAGTCCTGTCCGGTGTACTCATAACCCAATGAGCACCTGTATACATCTTAGGTGATCCAACTGACACCAGTGGCTTGTGAGACCGACCACCGCCCCTCGTCGGGGTCTCGACTGTATACACTAGTCTACTATGGAGAATCGATGCCCTGTCTCGAAACTCTCACGACTAGGGACCTTTTAAGGATATGCTTATAGACCCCAGCTCCCACTTATATGATCGCCCTCATACTGCTGGTGGTCAAGCAAGAATCCTAGGGGCTCTACCAACGTGTAATAGCGACTTGTCAGGTCACCTGAAGCAGTACACGATGATAAAGGTAAACCAGATAGCATACTATCATCTCGAGTAAGACTGTCCTACCGGGATAGGTCCTCCATCAATCATTGCAATCACGTACCTATGACCTAATAATTGACTCTGAGGGCACTATCTCCAACAATTTCAACCGGCGAGATCTTCAATTTGGCCGGCCCCGCCAGGCCACCTATGGAGTTTTGTGTTGGGTTTTTTGTCACTAGGTGCATTTAGCTATTTTATGATTTACAGTATTGTTTGATTTGTCCCAGTATTCATATAGAGAAATCTGGGAGTGTTCTAGTAAAGTTTTATTAAAGTTTCTGATATTTCGATACGGTTTTTCGTATTTCTGTGCCGCCACTGAATTGTTGACGTTTGTACGTTAATATCAGGGGTATCTTGTCATTTGTGGAGTAAGTGAGCTGTAGGTTCTAACCTACGGGTGCCTAGCTTGTTGTTTTGGTTTTGATATGATATTTACGCCGATTTGTTATAACTTCAATCATAGTTACGATCGCGAAGGTTTCTGAGAACGAGATGACGGACATAGTAACGTGGACTTCGGTGAGCTCGACAAGTTGGTGAGTAGATTTATATTTACGGGGGAAGTCGGATGGATGGCATATAGCACCCTCGCAACCAATTAACTAGGATAGTTATACTATCTAGTTAGTTGTTAGTGATATGTTAGATAACTTAGATAATGGTATTGATATTATTTTGCATATAGTATGTTATTTAGGTGCATATAGTTAAATACATGATTATAGTGACATACGTACGTGACGATAGGTCCGTGCGGTATGGATATGGTTTTGGGTGGATATAGTACGAGGAATCATACCGTACTTGTGATGATGATGTTAGCGTGCCAAATACGGCTAAGTTCTTTTGGACTCATGGAGTCATGAATTACCTCGATTTAGGATGTTATGTTTGAGTGAGCTATAGTCTTTTAAAAAAAACCAACGACTTTTAAATGATAAATGACAAGGATGCGATGCTAATTTCCAAATGAATATCTATTTTTAACTTATGGCAGCTTCCTGATTTCAAAACCAACGTTTCGTTCCATTTTCAAAGATAATCGTATAGCTCATAGTAAGTAGTTACGTTAAATAATTACGCTTTATTCTTAGATTTACTTACATGTTCGCGATACACTTACCGATGATATATGTCCCCGTTATATGAACACAATGATAGAACACTGCACAACTACCAATGAGTACTATGCTGCACGAACACATGTGCATATGTTACACTACACCTTATTGGTAGTGCCATGCCACTGTAGGACCGCTTACTATGTGATGTGTATGTTAATGCCGATACGAGGCATATGAATTCCCTATATCTGGAAACTCTGATTTTATTATATGCTACGGATATGGGTAGAATTACTTTCTGTTTTAGACACTTATAGAACACTTGCACAAATACTAAAGATTGCCATGTTGCACAAGCACATACGCGTATGCTACACTACACATCATTAGTATTGACATGACACAATAAAACTGTTATGGTTGTTGTATGCATGACTTTCTTTACGTACTACATCTTTATTACCTGTTGAGTATTGCAAATACTAGTACCATGGATAGTGTATTCGATTCTTATTAGTTTTCATGATGTTTTGCTTTCGATGATATATATTAGTGGTATGGGATGCTGTTATATATGTATATATAATATATCATCAGGAGAATCTATGAAATTATTCCTATTTCTTACTTAGTGTCTTTTTATACGATGAGTTGATATCCACCATGAGTTGTTTTTATGTTTTGTTTTACTTCGAACCGAGTTGGGGGGCTGTACAGTTGCGGATTACTACGATATCAAGACTGAGTGGGGGAGGGATATACAGTCGGATACATGGTGGACCCGGTCGAGACCGAAGGGCAGGAAAGCCGCGATAAAGGCTGGGAGCCTAGCAAGGACACTCGATACCGGAGATAGATATAAGCATGGCAGATATCTAGGGGATACTGGACGGAGCTAGATATGAGCACGGCGGATATCCAGGGGATACTGACCGGGGCTAGGGACATCGAGGGGCAATCATCTGTTGAGATGGTGTCGACGGTATCTGGATTTGCGTGTCGGTGATGGACACGAGAGATTTAAGGATTTGCGTATTGGTGATGGACACGAGAGATTGCTGATTTAGGGTGTCGATGCTGGACATCCTTATATTGATATGTTGATATAATACGAGATATACAGTTATAGTTGTACGTTATTGTAGCCGATCAGGACTGACCTGGTGGACAGTACCTCAATACCTTTTACCGGTTGTTGCATATAAAAAGGATTTCTAATACGAGCTATAGCCTCATTACTTTGACATGTCTAGAATGACGCAAGCATCTTTTAAACCGTAAACCTCTTATCGCTCTTTTCCACAACAACAAGACATATATCTTAATTAAGATACCTATTATATTTCATACTATCACGTATGCTTTTATGCCATGACATATGTATCCCGCGGCTATTTTAAAGAAAAGGTTTTACATATATATTTTTGCTACCTTTGGGCTTATACCTAGATACAGGTTATTTGCATATAATATGTTCTACTTTGGGATCACATGATGGATAGTATTGCATTTATGATACTTATATATATATATATATATATATATATATATATTGGTACGAGATATGATAATATTATACTTATGACCTAGGTATCGTTGTACATTTCGATTTCTACCTTGTGATGTACTTTTATTCATTGAGTTGGCAACTCACCCCCGTTGTGCCCAGTTTCTTGCAGGTTATACCGCTCAGATCATCATCGGATTGCGGCACACACTTCTTTTCAGTGATTGCTTGGTAAGTGGGCTACTGTTGTATCGTACCCACACTTGTATATTTATATTTTGTTGTATCTAGTATAACTCCATCGACCTAGAATGTGTATATTATGGACTTAGAAGCGAGACTTAGAGTTTGTATGTTTGTGGGTGTCGCACTCATTAGAGTTGACCTTTTTATATTGTTGATCTTGTTTCATTTTCCTTTTCTTCGCCATAAGGCGTCGTATATTGTTTGCTTGGTTGCTCCTCCATTTGGGCGTGGAAGCTTGCTCCCGTTAGGATGCTTTATATATTTGTGCTTGTATTGTGTTTTATTCAAAAATTACATAGGAGGTGCTACCAATTTTAAACGTCATAGAAGCTTTTCAAACATACTTATTTAAAACTTAAATGTTTATTTTAAACTGATCCCATCTGATGACTATTTTAAACCCCACCTCTAATATTTTCAAAAAGGGTTTAGATTCTGGGTTTCGGCTTACTTAGACTGCGTCGACATCTTTAGATGCACGTGATTTAAGTGCCGGTCACGTGCCACATTCGGGTCATGACTTATTGCTCCTCCTGGGGTAAAACTCGTTAGATGCAAATGGATCTTCAAAAAGAAGATTAGTGTAGATGGATAGGTGGAGAGCTATAAAGCTAGACTTGTTGCAAAAGGTTTTCATCAAAGACCCGGTGTAGACTATGCCGAAACCTTTTATCCAATAGCTATGCTCAAATCCATTCAGATTCTACTTGTCATTGTTGCCTTCCATAACTATGATATCTGGCAGATGGACGTAAAAACGGCTTTTCTAAACGGAGTTTAGAAGAGTGTAATTATATGGATCAGCCAGAGGGATTCCTCGACAGTGGGAGCAGCGGGATGGTGTGAAAATTGCTTAATTCCATTTATAGATTAAAGCAGGCATTGCGGACCTGGAATATCTGTTTTGATGGGACAGTCAAGGAATTTGACTTCATCAAAATCGAGGATGAACCGTGTATATATAAGAAGATTGTAGGGAGAACCGTCGTATTCCTAGTCTTGTATGTGGATAACATTCTCTTGATAGGGAATGACGTTCCTATGCTACAATTGCTCAAGATGTTCTTGTCATAAAGGTTCTCCATGAAAGACCTGGGTGATGCCTCCTACATCCTGGGGATTAAAATCTACAGAAATAAATCTAAGAGATTGTTGGGACCTTCACATTCCAGGTACATAGACGCCATACTAAAGAGATTTAGTATGGAAGATTCCAAGTGCGGTAATATACTCGCTTTGCACGGAATCACCCTCTCCAAAGAGATGTCTCCCAAGACTGATGAGGAGAGGGCTCACATAAGAATTATACCCTACGCTTCGGCGGTAGGATCTATATTGTATGCAATGCTATGTACCAGACCAGATGTACCTTACGCGCTTAGCGTGGTGAGCCGGTATTAGTTATACCCAAGGGAGACCATTGAACAACAGTGAAGAACATTCTTAAGTACCTGAGAAGGACTAAGGAATTGTTTCTTCATGTACGGTAATGGGAACCTCCAGGTAGAGTCTTTTACCGACTCGAGCTTCCAAAGTAATAAGGATGGAAACAATTCTGTCTCGGGTTTTGTATTTACCCTCAACATAGGGGCGGTCTGTTGGAAGTGCTCTAATAGGACACCGTCGCAGACTCAACGATGGAGGCTGAATACATTGCTGCCGACGATGGAGGCTGAATACATTGCTGCCAACGATGCCGCCAAAGAAGCGGTCTAGATGAAGACGTTCATTACTGAAATTGAGGTGGTTCCATCCATTGTTGATCCAATACCTTTGTATTGCAACAACAATAGGGCTATGGCTTTAGCGAAGGAACCACGGTCCTATCAGAGATCCAGACACATCTTAAGGCGGTATCACCTGATTAGGGAGATTGTAAATCATCGAGAGATTGAGGTGCAGAGAGTAGATATGAAAGAGAATACAAAGGATCCATTCACTAAGGCCCTTCCTTAATCACAGTTCGAGAGACTATTTGAGATATTGGGTATGCGATACGCCAACAACCGGCCCTAATGTAGACGTTGGGTACTCGATACGCCAATATATGGCCTTAGTGCAAGTGGGAGATTGTTTGATATGTATGCCCTAGAGGCCATTATTGTATATATATATAGTGGATGCTTAGACATATATATGTACAGGGCAATCTTGCTCGATATGATAGTATGCTATTTGGTTTTTCTTTATCTTAACATGTGTATATATTTTACTCGTTATTACGTATCGCTAATACATGTTGATAAAGCCTATAGGATTATTGCCTTACTACCAACGTTATGATGGCAATCATAAATGTCGGGGCTAGGTAGTCCATAAGCACATCGTTAAATGTCCCTAACCATAGGAGTATCGAGACTAGGCATCGATATTCCGGAGTAGACTGGTGTATACGTTTCTAGACCCCGACGAGGGGCAATGGTTGGTCCCACAGCCATTGGTCTTTGGCACCTAAGAACGTATACAGATGCTTATTGGGGGTGAGTACGCTGGACGGACTTGCCGAGAACTTTTAGATGGTACTATATCTATCATGAGATAGCAGTTCTCAGGTGACATGATTATATGTCAGTTTTTAGACCTGAGATCGTCAATTGTCTCGTGTGAGTTCCCACTATACTTAGATTACTACCATACTACGGCTCTACTGAGTCGTGTAAACATATTTTAGTTGGGTACAGTCCCGAGCCACATGGAGGCAATGAGCAATTGTTGGGGATTCGTCTCTCCCGGTATAGGGAGTCGATATCACACTGTGTTCGGTTGGCCAGCACGATAAGACCTTGGCCAAGGCAGTTGGAATTCACTGATAGTTAGATCAGTAGTTTCTCGGATTGGTCCTGAGCCACATCGGCACGAATTATCGGGTTATTAGGATATGACATTTACCACCCCCTAGACCCGGTATGCTATACTCTTAGACAAAGAGACTAGACTGTATGGAGATTGTCATAGATAGGCTCAATAGGGGTTTGGATGGGCTTGTTCATCAGCCTTCCTTTCGACAGATATCTGGGTAGCCGTTACATACAGCAAGTGCCGCTAATGAGCTTGTGGTTATGGATTTATCCAGTAACTCGCTGCCGGCATACCGTCGAGTCTTTAGAGTCTTACACAGAGGGTTTCCCTGGTTCAGGCGAAATGATGTAGTGGCTGTATTTTGATATATGTAGGGTTCCGATTAAATACGTGTACTTGCTATACGGACTTTAATCGGGCGAATGATAATACTGGCCGGTTTATGATTAAGTTGGATTATTAAATCAAGTATTGATTTAATAATTTACAAATATATATATATATATATTGATATGTATATTCTAGTATTATGTTCATTATATTATTCTATATCTTTGGGTATTCGTATTTTGATACGAATACGGGTATGTATATACGGATATGTATTCTTATATTTATACAAGTATACATTCTAGAAGGAGGACACCTCATCTTGCATTTTCTATTTTGATTAATAATAGAAATGAGGTGTAAAGGTTATGTAAGGTGAGAATGGTGAGAGACATGCTTGAATAGGATTGACAAATGAATTATATATTCATTTGTGCAAACTATTCAAGCATGGTTGCTAGATTAAATTTGCAAAAATATTTTCACAAAACCATGGCTTGGATTTTCTCTCACTTAGTTTTTTCATTCTCACCATTTTGTTCTCTCTCCCCACTTAACTCCTCCTTCTTCCTCTTCTCTTGCACTCTCGTGAGTTGAGCATCAAAGAGAAGAAGAGGTAGAAAAATACTTGAACACTTCACTACATCTCTAAGCACTTTAGATTAGCAACCTAGGGTTTTTAGTTGCTCCACTTGATTGTTTCTGTGAAGCTAGAGCCTTGGACCATATCTCTTCGGTGGATCATCTTCGTCAAAGGAAGACCGGTGGACAAGCTCGATCCCGGAGTCCTAAGGAGCTAAAGGAGGAGATTTTAAAGACCGAAGGACACGAATCTCTTTGGTATAATCTCTTTCCATAGTAGATAAACTCTTTGTAGTTTTCTAGTTTAGGTGTTTGGTTAAGATTCTAGGGTTTAAGGTTTCTAGCGCCTCTTGAATTTTCGTTTTTCATTCCGCAAAGGTCACGGTTATAGCGGTAAGGGCGCTAGGAACTATAACATTTTTTACTAAACTTATAAACATTTTATTTATTTTTCCATTGACAATTTGGATTTTATAAAAATTGGAAGTTGTAGATAATTTTGTATAAATATCTCAAAATTTTTTATTTCTCTTATTCACTTTACAAAATCAAGAGATATCATTTTTTTTGGTGAAAGGTTATTTTCTGGTCTGTGAAAAATATTCAGAAATATGTTTTAGTTTGGTATTTTTTATCTATAGGTAGAATTTTAGTTTGAGTTTAAATATTGTGTTTACTATTTTTGGGTATTTTTCAAAGTGAGCCTAAAAGCTGCAGTTTTCTGAACTTGCATTTTTAAACGTTATTCATTCGAGCATTGTATTTTCCTCGCTGAATATTAGCAGTAGGATAATCTTATTCATGTGTGTGTCCTTACGCTTGATGGATCGTTAGCAAAGGCGTCGAGGCGAGGCAAGAAATCATGAGATTCGACTAGCTAGTGCCACGGTCGGTGAGTAGATTTAGCATCTACAAGTTGGAAATCGGATGGATAGCGTATAACACCCCGGACATCTAAATTATATTGATCACTTCTTTATTGATTATAATTCATATCTCATATGCTCAGTTTTCCAATGTTATGTTTCCTTTTCTTTGTTATACTTTTGCGAATACAATTGCTAGGACACTTACACAATTACTAATGATTACCATGCGGCACCTATTGGTTCGTCGAGGCCAGGGTCACAACAATTGTGACTGCAGCGGAATCATAGATTCTAAATTTTATGAGAGCTTAGCATCAATTAACCACAACAAGATCGTTTCATACACTACAATTGCTAAACAAGCAAACAAGAGAGCAAATTAGGACTACAACCTTTATAGCGCGTTAGCCACCTCTTCTTGAATTCCGGTTAGTCTCCACGAAGCCCGGAAGAATTTTGCTCGGCAATCCCCTTGCCAAAGATGATCCACCTTGAGATAACTCCAACACAAGCTTTAGCTTCAAATTGATTTCATCAAAATGAAGAAACCTACTATTTAAACTTGCTAAGTATGATTAGTAGGAGATGTAGAATAATTAGTTCACTAATTTTCTTCTTTTTTTCTTTTCTTTCTTTACTTGAGAAAAAAACTCAAGCAAATAGCCATGGAGATGGGAGTAAGATGATAAGGCTCAAGATGAGAATAAAACCATCCAAAAAATGGGTCATCAAAGAAAAACCCAAAGCCTTCTACAAGCATCTTATTTTCCATGACTCATATCCATTTTTGAATTAATAAAAGAATAAGAATGTTCTCATCTATACCATATAAGTCTCATACACCCATCTCAAATGTATCAACATACATGTCACAATATTTATATCAAATATAAATATTAATGAAGAGAATAAAATAGTAAAGTGAGCAAGATATTAGTTAATATATAAATATATCAATATATAAATATACATTTAATTATTAAATCAACACTTGATTTAATGATCCGGTTATATCATATATATACTGACTAATATCATTAAACACCCGATTAATATACGTGTATCACTATACGTGCTCAATCAAACTCTTGCACGTATTCTCATATATGCACATCATCGTTTCGCCTGTGTTGGGAAACCTCTACGCGGGACTCTAAAGACTCGACAATACGCTGACAGTAGTTTAGGATCATATCTATAGTTCACAAGCTTGTCAGGAGTACTACTTGCACGTAACGACTACCCAGATATTGATCGAAAGAAGATCAACGAGCAAGCTCATCCGAACCTTGCAAAGTCTATCAGTGACATCACCGTACAGTCCGGTGTAACATTTCAGAAATATAAAATAATATTTTTGGAATTTAAATAATAAAATAATAAATTTCACGAAAACTATTCATGTATGGATTTGGGGTTTTCGTAAAATGGTATAATTATATATACCAATATTTGGAAAATAATTAGAGATTAATATGTATTATTATTTTAAAAGGTATTTATTGGATTTGGATATTTTATAAATAATTATGCAATTAATTATATGCAAGTTTATCTTAAACTTGATTAGTGCACTGCTAATCATGCTTTAAGCCAAATCCATTTTGGTAAGCCATGGCTAGTGCACCATGACACATTGTGTTGATTCATGCATGGCTTCTTAGTATTTGTTGATATTTGGGTATTTTTAAAAGAAAAGAAAAATAAAAGATAAGAAGAGACATGGGAGACAAACAAGCATGGGCAAGAGAGAGAATGAGAAAGTGAGAGAGATAGGGTATGGCTCATGCAACCATGACTTTTCTTCATCTCATCCTTCATTTCTTCACTTCATCTTCTTCTTCACTTCCTCTTTCCTCCACCTCACTACCCTATGGCAAACACCTCAAAAACCACCTCAAAACCTCAGCTCACCTTCACAAAAAATGTGCACCACCTCATCCTTCATCCCGTGGCAAGCTCAAGTTTGGATTTTGAGCACTTTCAACTATCTTGGAATTTTCTTCAGTTGCTCCAAGAGGTATAACCTTCACTTTTCTTCTTGTTATTTAGTTTTTTAACCTCTTAGTTATGTTTAGAGTTCGATTAAGAAAGTTTAGTGACTTTGAAAAATTCTAGAATGATTTTAGTAGGTGATTTGAGTAGTAGAGATGTAATTGAGATTTAGTTGGTGATTACAAACCCTTAGTGATGATAATTCTGGATAAAATTGAGACTAGAACCCTAAAACACAAACTTAGAATTTTCCTGATATCGGTTTTTGGCGATTTGTGATGATCTAATAGGATCTGCTGTGACCCGAGAGCTTTATAAAATAAGTTCCCATCACAGAGAGGTGTGCAGGCCACATAGCATTTATCTTAGAAACCCGAGACCCCAACCCCTTGTTCAGGCCTCAGATTTAATAAGATTGGCCGCAATTTGCGGCCACATTGTGGAGTTTAGAGTTGGGTTTTGGACCATGGTTCCCTTATCTGATATGTTGACCTACCCTATATGCAGAATGTCCTAATTTGACCTAGGGTAGAATCTGGGAGTGTTTCTCCATGTTGCTGATTTCGGGTTTCCGATTTCTGAAAACTTGGTTTGGTATTTGAGTTTTGGCATGGTCGTTGGACGTTCGTACGTCAACACTGAGGGTTATTTGGTTGTTCTTTCATGCGTGGGCTATAGGTTCTAACCTATGAGCACTTCGTGTGCCATATCGGTTTTTAGACTTGGTTTTAATATTGTTACGATGTCTATTGATTGTGGGTACTTTCACGTGGACTTCTGAGACGACGAAGGAGATCAAGAAGTTCATCGACTTCGACTAAGCAAGGATATTGCAGGTGAGTAGATTTATATCTATGGGGGAAGTCGGGTGGATGGCGTATAGCACCCCCGCAACCATAGTAATGGAGAATCGACATATAGAATATATTTTTGAGAAACCTATGTTATGAACTTACGGATATGATCAAAAGATTTCGTATGAGATGATATGATAAATACAAGATGTCTTGGATTGATATATGGATATGATGAAATCAGAATATGATGAAATAAGATAGCATGAGCGGATATTCTTGATATGAGGATGCGAGGCGATATGAATACATAAATACATATGCTAAGATACGTTATGAGATTGATAAAATATGATGTGAGATTGATAAAATATGATGTGAGATTGATACAGATATGATAGGAGGTTGATATATATATGTATGTATATATGAGAATATGAGATGATGTTATGTATTAGGACGATAGATCCTTATTCTGATTTGATGACACCATACGATGGATTATACCGTACGTGATAGGATATCGGATGATTGATCTGCACTCTCGACTCGAGGATGATGTACGAGGATTATATCACATCTGATACTATGAGGCTGGATCACCGACTTATGGATTTGTCTTGATTCGGAGAAACATTGCTTCTAAACACCTTAGCGAATAATGGGTTATATTTGATGTATTCAGGGGTAGTTACATATCTTATTACCATTCATGTTATATGTATTATCCCCCGTGACATACGTACTATATTCCCAGCACTTACCTGTATATGGCTTTGTCTACTAGTACTCCTGCACTATTACCGATGATGCGTATGTTACACTTACACAGATTTGCCGACTCACGCATTCATCATCGGTAATTGCCATGTCACTTGCACAATAGAACTGCTATATCACGGTATTACTCTTAACTGTAAAGTACTCTTAACTGTAAAGTACAATCATTGTTCAGTAATTATTATATGGCATGCTTACATGATAATACTTGAGATGCTTACTGTAACATTTTGAAATTTGGAAATAAATAAAATTATTTAATTAAATAATAAAGTGTTAAATTAAAAAGTTATTAAAACCAAATAAGACAATATCATAAGTTTTATGTAAAACAAATTAAATTTTAGTTTTAGTATGGAACTTAAATAAATTATAAGGGTTTTAGTGATAAATTTAGCTTCATTTTAATAAAATGGTGATTATATAATAACATAAGTTGTGAGGGGTTGTTATGTAAAGCTTAGGACTTAGTGCAAATTGAAAGTTGTTAAGGCTGTAAATGAAAGAAGATGGGATAAGATTTAGTTCAGAATTTTACCATAAAGAAAATCAAATTGAAAAAGAAATTCATTGTCACCACCTCCTCTCATGCACAACACACTCCCCACACCTCCTCATTGCATGAAACCACCACATCTTGCATGGTGACACCTCCTCCTACACCTCACTCTTCCCTTCATCCTTTTATCTAGTGTGTTCAGATCAGTTTAACTAGCTAAACATTCAAAAAAAATTTCAAAAGTTAAAGAAAATGAAGAACAAGAAAAGAAAAATAAAAGAAAAGAGAAGTGAGAAAGAGAAAATGGCTTAGGAGTTCCAACATCAAGCTAGGAGATAAGGAATTGGGTGTCTTGAAGAAAGCCTTTCAACTATCCTCAGTAGGTATAGTGTTTAACTCAGTAGACTTTAGCTCTGTAATTGTAAGAAAATTTGGAATCGAATGTCTATAATATCGTATTTTAGCAAAACGGAACTCTGTTAAAATCTGCTTTAGTTTAGATAAAAATCAAATTAGCAAAACAGTGCCAGAATGATGTATGCAGGACCTAGATCTACCCATAGAAACACGAACCAAGGGGATCGGTTTTGGGCCGGCGACGTAAGGGCGGATTCCGGCGTCCCTGGATTTGTAGGAGGCTTGAGTGTTTTGGCTTTTTGGGTAGGTCTCTGTGTAGAATTATGGTTAATCTGGTATTGTTTAATCAATTTAGTTTAACTGTATATAAAATCTGGGAGCAAATATCGGAAATAGGTATCTAAAACCATAATACGACTCAGGAAATTCGTAACGCATTCTGTTTCTGTTACGAAACAACGTTAGGTTAATTTCCAGTAAAATTGAGTGTTAGATCATATGCAACTTTTCATGATTTTGTCGTGTCGGAATAGCCATTTTCTTATACAAGTTATTGCTATGTTAGATTCAAATATGGAGACTTTGGAGGCTGCGAGGAAAGGAAAAAGGATTGGCGATTCCTGAGAAGATACGGCGTATTTCCAGTGAGTAGATTTACATCTACGGGGGAAGTCGGGTGGATGGCGTATAGCACCCCCGCAAACTTATGATTATTATTATTATGATATTTACTTAAGTTTAGCTTTTCATCAAAGCATTGATATGGTATTGCATCTTGTATACCCTCCATTTTTTTATAAAGTTTCGTATATGGTTCATAAATGAGATATATGTGATATTTGATCCGTACGATATGGGTATGATTTGATGAGTTTGTACGAGGGATCATGCCGTACTTAAGTTGATAAGGATAGAGCGATATGATGAGCTATAATACAAGGATTTATACGTATCGGAAATGATGAACTTCGTATGCCGAATAACGGCCAATTTTATTCTTTGACTCGTAGAGATAGCTTATGCTCTGATTTAGGATGTAATACTGGTATGAGCTATATTATTTTAAAAACCACGGTTCGTTGCATTTTAAATAAACTACCAGGATGCGTGCCAGTTTCTAAAACAAACACCTTTTTTAAAGCTAAGGCAGCTTCCTTAATTCAAACTTAACGTTCCGATCATTTCTAAAGATAATGGTATAGCTCATAACAAGTAATTACAGTAAGTACATTTAGATTACTTATAGGTTTGCATTATGTATTCTATGTTATATATTTCCGCGTTACGCACACTCTGGTAGAACACTGCACAAATACCAATGAGTACTATGCTGCACAAGCACTTAAATATATGTTACACTACACCTCATTGGTACTGCCATGTCACTGTAGAATCATTCTGATATATATGTGTTAATATATAGATCGTTACACCGTAGAACACTTGCACAAATACTAATGATTTCCATGTTGCAGGAGCACAGATGTGTATGCTACACTACACATCATTAGTAGTGCCATGACACATTAGAATTGAAATCATTATGTTATGTGATAGGATTTCGTAGTCTTTTCCTATTTATGTTGTAGTACTATAGATGCTGTATTTGATTGTTAGGATTTCTGAGTATTTTACTCCTGATGATATATATATATATCGGTGGTATGGGACACTGTTATATATATATACATATATAGTATATCATCAATACAAACTATGCAATTATTCTTATTCCTTACTTGATATTTGATATGATGACTAAAACGTCCACCATAAGTTTTGTGTTTTCTGGTTTTGTTCCGGACCGAGTGGGGGAGATATACGGTCACGGATTTTTATGCTATCCAGATTGAGTGAGGGAGATATACAGTTGGATACATGGTGGACCCGGTCGAGACCGAGGGGCAGGATAGCCGCATTGAGGCGGGGGAGCCTAGCGAGGATACTCGATACCGGAGATAGAATTGAGCACGGAAGATATCCAGGGGATACTGACCGGAGATTGAGATGAGCACGGCAGCTATCCAGGGGATACTGAACGGGGTTCTATTAGGTACGGCAGATATCCAGGGGATACTGATCGTAGCCAGGATATCGGGTGACGATCATCTGTTAAGATGGTGTCGACGGTATCTGTATTTACGTGTCGATGCTGGACACGAGAGATTTCGGATTTCGATGTCGATGCTGGGCATCTATTTGTATATTGATACGATCATTATCATGAGGTACATAGTTAGATATGTATTTATTAGATTCCATCAGGACTGATCCAGGGGACAGTACCTGCATATATTTGTACAGACATTCATAGATAAAAAAGGGAATTCCAATAGAGATAATAGATTCATGATTTTGATTCATATGACATTGAGATATTATAACTGTGATTGCATGATAGTTTGTGTTGTACCTTTGCATATCATATAGTATATCGATACAGATTATGATAGTACTATACTTATGACCTAGGTAATCGTCTTGCATTTCGATTTCTATCTTTAGAAGCACTTTTATTCACTAAGTTGGCAACTCATCCCCGTTGTGCCACAGTTTCTTGCAGGTTTTACCGCTTGGATTATCGGCGGTTTGGGCACACATTCTTTTGGGAATTGATGGGTAAGTGAGTTTTTATTGTATCCTACTCACTCTTGATTATTCATATATTCTTGTATCTAGTGGAAACTCCATCAACTTAGAAATGGTATATTATGGACTTAGAATCGAGGATTAGAGCTGTGTTTTGATTGTCGCACTCTTTAGAGTCGACTATTGCTTTAGATTAATTGGTTGCTTCATTGTTTGGACGTGGGGACTAGCTTTCGTTGGGATGCTATTTTATTTTGTTGTATCGGGTTTTATAAAAAATGCAAAGGAGGTGATGACAAGCTTCAAAACGCCATAACTGCTTTTCAACATACTTAGTTAAATTTAGATGTTATTTTGACTTGATTTTATCAGATGATTATTTAAACCTCACCCCAATAATTTCAAAAAGGGTTTAGATTCCGGGTTTCGGCTTACTTGGATTGCGTTGATATCTTTAGATCTCATGTGATTTAAGTGCCGGTCACGTGCTACATTTGGGTCGTGACAAAGTTGGTATCAGAGCGTTTGGTTTTACCTTTGTTCGAGTCTAGGTTTACTATATGGAGTCTGGGAATACATTTTTACCTAGGCTTGACCTTATAGGACTTAGACTTGACTTTGGGGGTCTTATACCCGAATTTTCGTTATATAGGATGACCTTTGTTGATGGAGTAGGTACTAAGTAGAGTGACGTACCGTACATATGTTCCGCGACATATTTACGATATGATACTCCGCCTAAGATACCTTAGGATTTATATCTTGAGATTTTCCTTCTATTCTTTCCGTTGATCTTTCTTCGTCAGTGCATGATTGATTGTTTCGATCACCTTGTTATGAGGGCAGAGGGCTACAGTTAGAGATACGGTCAGAGCAGATTTGTCTGGGACAAGGACTGACTGGGGTGACTTTTCGATGATGTAGAGAAGTCATTTATTCATATATGATCGAGTTCTAATAGTGGAGCGAGTTTCTTCGGAATCCGCACCAGATGGTAGAGTCATTGTTAGAGCTCAGGCAGACTTGAGACGTGATGTTTTCCCCTCTCCGAAGATCATGGTGTTGGGTACTGTTCAAACAGCAGTACCAATCTTTGCTAAGATTATCGAGATGTTAATTCCGGAGTTCATGAAGTTAAAGATTGACAAGGTTACAGGTGTAGATGGAACAACCGGATTCATAGACGTTCAGAGGTGAGATGGTTAGGATTTTAAATCCGTTGTGGCGTTTCGATACGAGATCGGTGAAATTGATGTATTTCTTCCGATGGAGTTGTTCAGACCAGATGCAAGTAGTTCAAGAAGGAGATCGTGTAGTAAGCTTTTCTCCGATAAATTGGGACGAGTCTTCGAAGGTGAGATTAGCCAGACTTCTCTATAGGGTATCAGAAGTAACGGATTCGCTAAATTCTCCAAGTGTGCTTTCTGGCTGGATATTGTAGAATTTTAGGGTCACGTAGTTGCAAGAGATGAGATACATAGGGACCCCAAAGAAGATAGAAGCGGTATAGCACTGGCCCAGACCTGTTTCAGTTTTTGAGGTTCGAAGTTTCTTGGGTCTGGCCGGTTATTACGGACGTTTTGTGCAGGATTTTATCAGGATCGCTGCACCGTTGACCGGACTAACTAGGAAGGAAGTTCCATTTCTTGGGACAGATGCATAGAGTTTCCAGCAGTTAAAGACTTGATTGACGACTGCACCTGTCTTATCGTTACCTTCCGGGTCAGGTGGTTTTGTTGTGTATTATGATGCATCTCGAGTGGGTGTAGGCTATGCATTGATGCAGCACGGCAGGGTTGTAGCTTATGCTTTTCGATAGTTGAAGAGGCACGAGCAGAACTACCCCACTCATGATGTGGAGATTGCTGTTGTAGTATTCGCTCTGAAAAATTTGGAGACATTGCTTGTGTGGAGAGTCGCGCCAGATTCTCACAGATCATAAGAGCTTAAAGTATATTTTTTAGTAGAGGGATATGAATCTAAGGCAGCGTAGATAGAGGGAACTCGTGAAGAATTACGATTGTGAGATCTTGTATCATCCAGGCAAAGCAAATATTGTGGCAGATGCCTTGAGTCGGAAGCCTGGAGGTAGCTTATCTCGTTTGCGCAGCTTACAGAGGCAGTCTTCTACAGACTGGCAGATTTTTATGTGATAGTCGTGTACAGTTGAGTTCACTTTGACAGGAGGAAAATTCGTGCATGTTTGCACCCGACCTCAGCTATTGGATAGTATTCCAGAGACACAGTCCGCATATGCTCGTATGACAGAGATTATGGATCAGGTTAGGTAGGGCAGAGAGTCGGAGTTTGTGATTGATGATTGTGGGGTATTACGTTTTGGAGCCCGTCTTTGTGTGCCAGATTCGGATAGACTGAGATGTGAGATCTTAGAGGAGGCCCATAGGTCAGCATACAGTATTCATCCTGGTTCCACCAAGATGTATCATGATTTGAGGGATGTTTATTGGTGGAGAGGTATGAAGAGCGACATTGCGGAGTTTGTTTCAAGTTGCTTAACTTGTCAGCAAGTCAAGGCAGAGCACCAGAGACCGGCTGGAGAATTGCAGCCCTTAACCATTCCGGAGTGGAATGGGAACAAATTTCCATGGATTTGTGGTGGGTCTACCCGGACTAGCAGAGGGTATGATTCCATCTGAGTGATTGAAGATAGACTGACAAGGGCAGCTCACTTTCTATTAGTGAAGACGACGTATAGGTTACACAGTACGTTCAGATTTATATCGACGAGGTTGTTCGATTGCATGTAGTTCCAACGAGCATAGTGTCAGATAGGGGTACCCAGTTTACTAACAGGCCATGGCAGAAACTTCAAGAAGTTTTTGGTACACGATTGAGTTTTAATACAGCTTTTCATCCACAGACGGATGGTCAGTCAGAGCGGACCATTCAGACTTTAGAGGACATGCTTCGAGCTTGCAGCCTTGTTTTCGGTGGTAGTTGGGGCCGTCACTTACCTTTGATAGAATTTTCGTACAACAATAGTTTTCAGAAGACGATCCAGATGGCTCTCTTTGAAGCTTTGTATGGATGGAAATGTCGATCGCATGTTTGCTGGATAAAACTGAGCGAGAGTAGCATTTTGGGACCGCAGGTAATATAAGAGACTACGGAAAAGATTCAAGTGATACGAGACAGAATGAGAGCGGCCCAGTGCAGACAGAAATCATATTCAGACCAACGACGTCGTAAACTCAAGTTTGATGTGGGAGACCATGTGTTCCTTTGTGTATCTCCGATAAAAGATGTGATTCGTTTCGGGAAGAAGAGGAAGCTCAGCCCCAAATTTGTCGGACCATACGAGGTTCTAAAAAGAGTGGGTGTTGTAGCTTATCGTTTAGCACATGCACCAAGTTTTCCCGATGTGCATCCGGTGTTTCACATTTCGATGCTTCGCAAGTATCTTCACGATCTTTCTCACGCGATCTAGCATCAGACCTTACAACTTGAGCCGGATTTATCATACGCAGTGCAACCTGTAGCTATTCTAGACAGGCATGCAAAGAAATTAAGATCAAGGGTACTTCCATCTGTAAGGGTTCTTTGGCAAGGAAGGAATCGCGAGGAGATTACTTGGGAAACCGAGGATGCAATGCGAAATGAGATTTCCAAGTATTTAGAGGGTATGTCTAGTTAATTTTAAATCCAGGGACCGAATTTTCTTAAGGGGGAATAATGTAACATTTTGAAATTTGGAAATAAATAAAATTATTTAATTAAATAATAAAGTGTTAAATTAAAATTTTATTAAAACCAAATAAGACAATATCATAAGTTTTATGTAAAACAAATTAAATTTTAGTTTTAGTATGGAACATAAATAAATTATAAGGGATTTTAGTGATAAATTTAGCCTCATTTTAATAAAATGGTGATTATATAATAACATAAGTTGTGAGGGGTTGTTATGTAAATCTCTGTAAGTCCATGCTACCGCTCCCGATACTTACGGGCTTGCGTAAATGACGAAAAACGATTTTTCTAGAGGAGGTAACATGGACTCAAAACGGATATTTGTTAAACTATCTACCTAACAACCTAACTAGGAGTTGTTAACTACTCGGTTAAGGGGTTATACCTTTCTTTCTTGAACTCCTTCGTCTTCAACTCTCGATGGTGTATGGATCGGCTTCACCCCGTCGTCTCCTTGCGCCGAAGATCGATCCACCCGAAAGCTTCTACCTTTGGCTTCTTCTTCAAACTTTGAAGAAACTAGTTCGCTCGGTTTGCTAAACCTTGTGAACTAGAGTGAGTAGAGGAGAGTGTGTTGGGATTTTTCTCTATGGTTCTTGCTTCTCAACACATGAGATAAGTGAACCATAGACTAGAGAGAGAGGGAGAGCAAGAGGAAGAGGGTGAGAGCTCTTACAAGAGAGAGAAAGGAAATGAGAGAATGAGCAAGACTTTTCTCTTTTTGGCTCTCATAATCCAAAGTCATCATAACAAAAATACCAATCAAGTATTATGTGATGGTTTAAGTCAAAATAGCCATATCATTTCATGCACTCATTTTACACAAGATAAACAAGCAAGCAAAAGTCTTTGCCATGAAATGATAGCTATTGTCATGATAATGGTCAACTAGTCCAACCTAGTCAACCGGTCAACAAAGTCGACAGGTCAACAAAGTCAACCCCTCAACAACCATGTCACTATAATACTTAATTAATATTAATGTTAATCATATATCATATTCTCATTAGGGTTGAGCAAAAAGTCAACAGTCAACAGTCAACAACCCTAATGAGAATCCTCTGCCTCTGTCTCTCCGTCAACTGTGCATACACACCCGCATCCGCGTTCCGAGGAACACGAATACATACGAGATAAAACCAATCCCAAAACGTACACTAGGATCTGGCATAAACCAAAGCCCGCTAGTGTTAACTGTCCGGACACTAAATGTGCGCAAGTGCACGGATGTGACCGAACCCTGTCGCAAAACCATGCGACCTGTCGCAAAACCATGCGACCTCTACTCTTTTGCCTAAAGGCGAATAGCTTTTTGTGTAGGACTCTAAAGACTCGACACTACGCTGGCAGTGGGTTTAACCACAGACCGCAAGCGGCACTAGCTATGCGTAACGGTCCCCAGGTAGATGCCGACAAGAAGACTGACGAGGTGAAACCCATCTGAACTCCTACCGAGTCTGACTGTGACAATCTTCATACAGTCCGGTCTGTTCGTCTGATACATCGCATGGCGGGCCTAGGGGGCGGTAAACGTCAGTCCCCCAATAGCGGTACAAGTCATGTCGGAGTGAAGCCCAGAACACCTTGAGATAACACTGGAAACCTACCAGTATATCTCACTTGCCCTGGCCAGGGACTACTCGTGTAATGGCTCTCCTAGACATAGCGTGATGTCAACCCCCAATACCGGGAGAGACGAATCCTGTCTAACCGTCACTGCCTCCAAGTGCTTCGGGACTGCACCCAACTACTACCTGTTTGCACGACTCCTTTGAGCCGTGGTAGGGTAGTAATCTAAGTACAGTGGGAACACACTCGAGGCGAAGTGACAGTGTCAAGTCAGCGGACTAAGCTGTACTCATGTCACCTGGGAACTGATAACTGATGATAGGTATAGTACCAACCAACAGTTCCCGACGAGTCCTGTCCAGTGTACTCGTAACCCAACGAGCACCCGCATACTATCTCCAGTATGACGTACTGATGGCTGTGGGACAGACCATCTCCCACACTGGGATAAGAAGCGCATACGCTAGTCTACTCCGGAGTATCGATGCCATGTCTCGATAGTCCTGCGACTAGGGACCTGCATAAGAATGTGCTTATAGATTACCCAGCCCCCACTAGTGTGACTGCCATCACAACGCTGGTAATCAAGGAAAGATCATAAGGGCTCCACTAATGTGTATAGGTGATATACTAAAATAAACGCATGTACACATTGAAGTAGAAACAAACCAAGTAGCATACTACTATATTGAGCAAGATTGTTTATACAAGGTGAATATCCCAAGCTTCCATTAAGTAATATACAAACTAGTATGATACAGTAATGGCCTCTAGGGCATATACACTAACAATCTCCCACTTGCACTAAGGCCATGTACTGGCGTATCGAAGACCTATCATCTCGATCAGCCGCTCGAACTGAGTTTTGGGTAAGGCCTTTGTGAGTGGATCGGCAGTGTTATCTTCCGTAGAAACTCTCCGAACCTCGATCTCCTGGCGACCCACGATCTCCCTGATCAGATGATACCGCCTCAAGATGTGTCTGGACTTCTGATGGGACCTTGGTTCCTTCGCTAAAGCTATAGCCCCGTTGTTGTCGCAATACAGAGGTATTGGATCAACAATGGACGGAACCACCTGAAGTTTAGTTAAGAACTTCCTTACCTAGACAGCTTCTTTTGCGGCATATGCAGCAGCGATATATTCCGCTTCCATCGTCGAGTCAGCAACGATTTCCTGTTTGGAACTCTTCCAACACACCGCCCTTCCATTGAGGGTAAAGACATAACCCGACATGGACTTGGAATCATCCTTGTCACTTTGGAAGCTGGAGTCAGCAAAGGCCTCGATCTGGAGGTCTTTTCCGCCATACACCAAGAACATCTCATTAGTCCTTCTTAGGTACTTGAGAATGTTCTTTACTGCTATCCAATGTTTCTCCCCAGGGTTTGACTGATACCGGCTTACCACACTCAGTGCATAAGCTACATCTGGTCTGGTAAACAACATCGCATACATTATAGAGCCTATCGCAGAAGCGTAGGGTATAATAGACATGCGATCCCTTTCCAAATCAGTCTTGGGAGACATCTCTTTGGAGAGGGTGATCCCATGACAAGCCGGTAGATTACCGTGCTTGGAATCTTCCATACTGAATCTTTTCAGTATGGTGTCGATGTACCTGGACTGTGAGAGTCCCAGTATCCTTTTGGATCTGTCATGATAGATCCGGATCCCCAGAATGTATGAGGCATCACCCAGGTCTTTCATGGAGAACCTGTGTGACAAGAACCCCTTGACAGATTATAGCATAGGAATGTCATTTCCTATTAAGAGAATGTCATCCGCGTATAAAACGAGGAATACTACAGTTCTCGCTACAAATCTACTATAGATGCATGGCTCATCTGGAATTTTGATAAAGCCTAATTCCTTGACCGTCTCATCAAAACAGATGTTCTAACTCCGCGATGCCTGGTTTAGTCCATAGATGGACTTAAGCAACTTGCACACCTTTCCACTGCTCCCACTCTGAATGAAACCCTCTGGCTGGTCCATATAAACACACTCCTCTAAATTTCCATTTAGAAAAGCGGTCTTTACGTCCATCTGCCAAATCTCATAATCGTGGAAGGCAGCAATGGCAAGAAGGATCCGAATGGATTTCAGCATAGCTACTGGAGAAAAGGTCTCATCATAGTCCAAACCAGGTCTTTGACGAAAACCCTTTGCAACCAGTCTAGCTTTATAGGTCTCAACCTGTCCATCTACACCAATCTTCCTTTTGAAGATCCACTTGCATCCTACGGGTTTTACCCCATCTGGAGCAACGTCCAACGTCCATACTTTGTTGGTGTACATGGACTCCATTTCGGTCCGCATTGCATCCAGCCATTTTACCGAGTCAACGCTCTGAATGGCCTGCTGGAAGCTAGTCGGCTCATCATAATCTATGATGCAATCCTCTCTATCCCCGTCTATGAGAAAACCGTAGTATCTCTCGGGCGGATGAGACTGCCTACTACTCCTGCGGAGCGGCGTAGGAATGTCATTTTCTTTTGAACCCTCTGGTTCCACTAAGCTTTCAGTAATAGTCTGTGGTTCTGGAATTTCTTCCAGTTCTATTTCGCTCCCACTTGTTTCCTTTTCTAAGAACTCGTGTTCTAGAAAATGGGCATTACGAGAAACAATGATATTTTGTTCCTCTGCGTAATAGAAGAGATATCCCTTGGAGTTCTTTGGATATCCCACAAACATGCACTGTACTGAGCGTGCCTCGAGCTTGTCCGCATACTACTTTTTGATAAAAGCTGGACTTCCCCATGTCTTAATATGATTAAGATAGGGTCTCTTCCCACACCACATCTCATATGGTTTAGTAGGCACAGTCTTAGTTGGAACTCGGTTCAAAAGGTATGCAGCTGATTCTAGTGCATATCCCCAGAATGATCGCGGTAACTCAGTGTTACTCATCATGGACCGTACCATATCCAATAGAGTTCGGTTCCGTCTCTCCGATACACCGTTATGTTGCGGAGTGTATGGAGGAGTAAGCTGAGAGAGAATTCCGTTCTCTTTTAAATAGTCCAGGAACTCGGCACTCAAGTATTCACCACCTCGATCCGATCTTAGAATCTTGATACTTTTGCCGGTTTGTTTTTCTACTTCATTCTTATATTCCTGGAATTTTCCAAAGGCTTCGGATTTATGTTTCATTAAGAAGACATAACCGTACCTTGAAAAGTCATCCGTAAAAGTAATGAAGTAAGAATAACCGCTTCGCGCATGTGTAGACATTGGACCGCACACGTCGCTGTGTACGAGTCCCAAGAGCTCGCTCGCTCTTACTCCGTGTCCAGTGAACGGAGTCTTTGTCATCTTTCCTTTGAGACAGGATTGACAAGTGGCATATGATTGATATTCGAACGGATTCAAATATCCTCCTGTATGTAACTTCATCAACCTTCTCTCATTGATGTGACCCAGTCTACAATGCCATAAGAAAGTCTGATTTATTTCCGTAGACTTTCTTTTGTGTGTATTCTGGACATTGAAAATCTGTGGTTGGTTTAATACGTATATACCATTGCTTAATGTACCTGACCCAATCAGAACTTGATTAAGGTGAATGTTTACAACATTACTTACAAACGCAAATTCATAACCTTCTTTAGAAATCAAAGATACAGAAATGATATTACAAGTTGCGTTGGGTACAAAAAAGCAATTACGCAAAACCAAAACGTGTCCATCTGACAACCCCAGGTGATAGTCCCCCACGGCCTTAGCATCCATGCTTGCTCCGTTTGCAACTTTGAGGGTCATGTCACCCGCCTTCAAAATCCTACGGTTTCTCAACGCCTGCAAAGAATTACAGATATGAGATCCTGATCCGGTATCCAGTACCCAGGAAGTAGAGTTTATTGATAGACAGTTTTCAATAACATACACACCAGAAGCTGAAGCCGCAACTTGCTTCAGTTCCTGTGTCCTGGCTTTCCAAGCCCTGCAATCTTTCTTCCAGTGACCACTCTTATGACAGAAAAAGCACTCTTCTTTATCCACAAGCCTTCCCGCTACCTTTGTTGCTTTTGCTTTTCCCTTCGTATCCACTTTACTAACACTGCCCCTTGGTTTGGCGGAGGCTTTTATCTTCTTTCCTTTGGCTTTCGCCTTGGACCTAGAAGATGAAGATCCTCCTACAAACAAAGTGGATGTTTCCCTACCTTTCTGTAGGGTGCCCTCTGCACTCCTCAGCATGTTGAGGAGTTCTGAAAGTTCAACTTCTTGTTCTTGTAAGTTGAAGTTCAGGATAAACTGGGCGTAAGTGGAAGGAAGGGACTGGAGAATCAAGTCCGTATAGAGCTCGTTCTCTAACGTGGTCCCAAGTTCTGCGAGCTCCTCAATGAAGCCAATCATCTTAAGCACGTGTTCCGCTACCGATGATCCGATGGCCAACCTTGCCGAAAATAACTTCTTCGACACTTCGTATCTTGCGATACGAGATTGCTCTCCATACAGTTCTTTTGTATGGAGAAATATGGATTCGAGGTCCATATTCTCGTGCCTCCTCTGATGTTCGTTGTCCATAGAGGCAAGTACGAGGCACTTGGCCTTCGCGCTATCGATCTCCCAAGTCTTACGGATTTCCTTATCCGCGACGCTGGAGGTGGGACTTGGGACAGGGGGAGCTTTGGTGGTAAGGAGATACCCCAACTATCACGACCCAAAATTGGCCCGTGACGGCCCTAATACTACGCAACGCCAAAAGACGTAACGCAGTAAAAGAAAGTCAAAACCCAGAAATCTAAACCAAGAAAATACGGAAAAGATAGTATAAGTTTTTGAAACATTTGAAATCGCAACCCAAATTCTTTAAAAGTCCCACCTTCTTTCTTTAAAATTTTGGCAACATCCCTTTTTGTAAAACTAGCTCAAGACGAAAAACAATAACATCATAATATATATACGACGCCGTAGCGAAGAAATAAGAGACAATAGGAAGAAACTGTATATAAAAAGGCGACAAATCCACAAATAATACACAATAACGTCCTCACCAAGTCTCTAAGTCAACAATACAATAGTAGATGGAGAGTACAAAATACAACGAATATACAATATGAATACAGATAATCATCTAACCCACCTAAGCAAAATAGTACTGTGAGCTGATACGGTATCTGCGCAAAAGAGGATAGATGGATACTGAATAACTGAATAGCCTGCCTCGACTACTCTGGGGAAAAACCTGAAACACCTGTGGCACAACGGGGGTGAGTTGCCAACTCGTGAATTGTAGATAACGTATGCAGGTAATCGCAGGAATGTACGTATAGCATGAATCTAAGATATGCGATTACAGTAATAACATGTCATGCAAATGCTGAATAAAGGAAAGTACACTAGCAGGTACAATCAATATATGAAGCAATGATGACCTGATAATAGTATGCAATAACTATGCAATAGGGATATGAGAAAGCAAATATGCAACTATCATAAGGGTACACTAACAGGTACTACCCATATATGAATCTGTGCAAAGAATAGATAAGTGTGGGGTATGGGGTGGAATATGTCATTTCCACGGAAACCTGACATCGTGGCAGGATCACAATCCATCAAGACACTCCAATCCACAAATCCTCAAATCAGCCCCCAAACTGGGCTCTCACATCATATAAGTCTCACATCTCCTCAATGTACAATATCGAGTAATCTCCTATATCCCGAATGTATAAAGCAACGATCACATAGGTATGTCCAATATCCAATCTCCATGAATCACCTAATAACCCAAGTCAAATCTCCAATAAGAATCTAACATCCTAAAGGTATATATACAGAAATAAATATGATTGGGGCAATACACATATATTAGCGTCCCATTCCACTAATATTGGTGTAAGGGTATATATAACAACGGCTAAATCCCCTGTTATATATACAAAGGTATTAAAAGAAATATCATGAAAACAGTGTGCCAAGCATCGACACGGAAATCTTGATCATGTATCATACGCTATCCCGAAAGCACGAGTGCCTAGCTCTGACCCTCGCCTTTCGACGTATGCATACGTACATGACTTCCAGCGGTGTCTCCGTGATCCCCTGCCGAGTCATGGGTACTGTCACCGGTAGGTACTCGCCCGCCTCCAGGCTTATTCGGCAAAATCCATCGATCTTCTAGCCGAGGGGAACCATACCGGGCCCCACCATGTACCCTCATACGGCAACCACACCTCGTATGGAGTATATAATCAGCACCGATAAAACTCATGGTGGACGCGCAAATATCATATCAAGGAAACCGGGTTTTTCGATGTATGCATAATTTCATGAACTCCCGCGGTTCCCAAATCCCGAAAAAACCATGTAAAAATCCAAATAAATAAATGCGTAAATCCAGGAATAAATATATGCGATATATCTGAATGCAAGCATGTAAATGAAAGTATTTAGCTGAAACCAGATGTATGCAAAATCAATAAGGTACAGCTAAGTATAGGTATCTACCTATAAGTAAAAGATGTCGTATACCCTCCTGGGTATAAGTAGAATATGAAGGATACCCCCCTGGGTATAAGTAAAATATATACAAGGTATACCTGTAGCTGTATCGCAAGGTGTACATATACCTATCACTAATGGTAAGATACACTATAGGTATACCGATAAACTAGATGTCAAGTCTGATAAACAATAAAGTATCTATAAGGGGTTGTGTGTGACATGGCAATTATTGACGGTGTGTGTGTAGCATACAATCCGTGCTCGTGCAACATGAACCGTCAATAATATGTGCAGTGTCCTACGGCTGCTAGTCACAGTACAGCTATATCAAGGAAATAAACTAAAGGCGCAATTCTAACAATGACGTAGAATATGCGACAAATATTGAATCCTCGCCCAGACGCATAACGCCATGCGGGCGATTCCCCTGTAGATGTTAAATCTACTCACCTACACTCCACGCTAGGTGAATCCTACCACGTGCTCCCCCCTGTAGCAGTGTCCGTAGTCCCTGCCTGCAAACCTGCAAATAAGACATGAAAATCATATATAAGCCAAATATCTCGCAAAACGCGATATCGAACCAAAACGAGAAACTCGCGTCGCGAACTAAACGCGCGTGTGCAGGATACGCTGAATCATGTGTGTACGCGTCTAAAACCACCGCGACACGCCGCGATACGCTGGATCACAGAACCCACTCACGTATCGCGCGTATCGCGCAAACACAACGGACACCAAAAACGATATATGATCCCAGATTTTCCTACAAGCCAAATCTTACAAAACTAGACATGCCAAAGCACTAGACAACACTACAGACAAGCCTAGCCAAGACCCCAACACCAAAGTCCCCAACTTGGCCGCAAAGTGCGGCCAAACCTAATAAAACTGCGGCCCAAAGTGGGAAAGGGTGGCTCGTGTTCTTGTGGTGGTGTCTATACCTAGTGTACATGTCCCAGTTTCCTCAATTTTGTCCTGAAGGCTCCGGGTCAAAAACAGATTCCAGATACCCAATATATCGCTTTAAAAACACCAAATTGCACAATTTAGAAACCTTATGGTATTTTAGTGTAATCTGGGTTAAACTCAGTTAAGGTGACCCTAACAACACTTAAATAGCTAGGGTTAACCAACTCGAACACATTAGAACCAAAATTCCACATAAAACACCATAACTAGCACTAAACTCACAATTTAACACAAACCGATGCTAATAAACACACAAGCTAAGCAACTAGGGAAAAGGGTTTAGAAATATACCCAAAAGGATCCCAAGAAGCAGGAGAAGAAGTGAGAGGAGCTGCTGCAAGTGCTGGGGCTGCTGCTGCTACAGCTGCTGTTGCTGTCTGCTGCTACTGATGCTGCTTCTGCCTCAGCTGCTGTTGCTTCTGGTGCTGATGCTGATGGCTGCTGCTGCTGTTGCCTTCTGCTGCTGCGGCTGGAGCTGAAGCTGCTGAGCTGCTGGGTTCAGGTGAGTGTGTGTGTGTGTGTGTGTGAGAATGAGAGTGAGAGAATGAGAATAAAGAGTGAAATGAGAGAACACAAACAAACCCCCCTTCTCACGCTCTCTCACTTCATTTAATGAGGCATGGCTTGAGCCATAATGCCCCATGCCCTCTCTCTCTCAAAGTCAACCATGAAGCCAATTTAAAAATCCTTTTTAAATTCATTTTCATTTTTAAAACAACCATAACTATTTAACCCAAAACACCTAATAAGAATTAATTAGCTTAACGAGAATGGGTTAATCCATCATGCTAGCTAAATCATGGTCTAACCCCATCTCTAACCCTAGTTTTACATGCACAAGTGTGTGTGTGCCTAACAAAATTCTAATAAAATACTCAGTAAATAGGATAAAATATTTAAAACCCAAATTGGTAAACTTTTTATTAAAACCCATATATTAAAATATAATTAGTCACAGAACAAATTCTAAGGTGTTACAATCTCCCCCCTAAAAGAAATTCGTCCCCGAATTTAAAAATTATACTGTTACGCGTACCTTCAAAGAGAAGATTACAACTTTCAAATCTCGCTCGCAGCCTCCCAAGTGATTTCTTCACTATACGGCTACGTCCAAGAAAACCCTTCACAGATGGCAAGACCCTTGACCGACGTTTCTCCACCTGCCGGGCCATTAACACAACTGGCTGCTGGTGAACGAAAGATCGCGTCCAGCTAAATGGTCTGGTGCCAAATCATGTGAGAAAGGTCATGAAGGTAACTGTAAAGTATCATCACAAGGAATACGGGGTGAAAATCCAATAATCTGGGCGGAAGTGCCAAATTAAGGGCTACGAAACTAACTCGCTTATAGGATTTTAAAAGGACCTAAATCCTGGGACAAGCTTCCCAAAATCCAACACGTTATTCATCGGAAAGTCCGTAGGAATACATGATCTGTCCCTGCGAACTCGAGTCTATGACCAAGGCAGTCGGCATAAGACCTCAGTTCGCAATGGACAATTCCCATCCTGACCTAACACAACTGGACCATCTCCGAAGTCTCTAGACTAGCTGGGGTCCAAAGTCCTACTTACGCAGAGTCAGAAAAACAACAGGCTGGTGGTCGACACGACCTAACCCCTAAGCCTAAGGGTGGCCAATTGGAGTGTCTCCTGATAACAGCTATCGAAGGAGAACCCTAACGATGGCGAGTGACGATCCCCAACTGCTGACAACAATCAAAACAAACACACCACTTAACAAAGAACAACTGAGCAAACTGAGTATAACCGGACGACAAGAATCCGAATGGAGTCACACCCTGACTAAACTTGGGTAGACACCATAACGAAATCCCGTGGAGATCTGCTCCCACTCCAACTCCGGAACGGTAAAAGGTTGCAACTCTCCAGCCGGCCTCAGATGCTCGACCCAAACACACGACGAAACAGACACCTTGAATCGAACCATGAAACTTCTCTTTATATCCCTGTCCACCCGTAACTATCTCACAAGTCACGCTAAATGTTGGTGGAACTTGAATGCATATAGAGAGTTGACAGATGTGCATGTTCTAGGATTACACGTCTCCACCTGACGATGTCAGGTACACAAACGTGTCCCTAACTTAGCACGTCGTTGTCACAAATCAAGGTCTCCGAATCATTACCCAGCCGAATATGCTCAAGTATCTCTGACGTACGAGCATCGACGGGTAGTGTCTCGCGAAAACGATTTAAGGGAAGTGGTCGGGCGCGGACATGAGCAAGCTTTCCCCTCCGTAGAGACGAACTTAAACCGTACTCAACGATCACACAAGAACTGTAAATCTGCAGAAGACTATCACAACAATCAAAATCCACTGCAGGAAGATGTACATTAAGCTCTGGTGGTCCGTGGAAAATCTGACACGACTCTCAACCAAGTAGTGTCCCCAAATCTCCAACGCAAAACCACCGCGGCCATCTCCAGATCATGAGTGGAATATCCTCCTCGTACTTCCTCCAAATGTAGGGAAGCAAAAGCGATAACTCTATAGTGTCACCTCAGTACACAATCGAGCCCCACTCAAGAAACATTACAGTTACACAACAAGATCGCCGGAACCAAAAGCAAGAAAGGACTAATGCAGTTGTTAACCGAATCTTCAACTGCCGAAAATTCCGCACACATGCCTCAGTCCAAAGAAAAGAAACTTCCTTTCCGGTCAATTCAGTCGACAGTGCAGCCCTACTATCGCAATCCTGCATGAAACGGCGGTAAAAACCTGCTAAGCCCAACAATCTGCGGATCTCCGTCCTGCACACGAGTCTGGGCCTAAGCTGTACGGCCACGATCTCCCTCGGAACCATACGAAACTATCTCCCATGACTATACGACCTAGGAGTCAACACAAAACAAGCCTGAAGAAACACTCCGAGAATTTAGCAAACTGCTGGTGCTCTCCCAGTATCTGCATAACAAATCCCCAAGTGTTACTCATGTCCCTCAAGACAAACTAAGTAGACCAGAATGTCGTAAATAACACAACGAAAACTGGTCGAGGAACGGCCTGAAGAAATCCGGTTCATCACATCTACGAATGCTGCTAGGGCATCAGTGAATCCAATGACTCACCAAAACACACAAAGCCCGTAGCACGCACAAGGCAGTCTTCGGAATGCCATCACCCCGAATCCTCAATAATGATGACCTGATCCCAAACAAACTTAGAAAATGTCTCGCACTCTGGAGCTGATCGAAGAAATTGCCACGGCGAGGTGAAGGATACCTATCCGCACCGTAAGCCGGTTCAATTGACGATCCGTCGATACACAACCTTAAACTGCCGTCTTTCTCCTTGACGAACAGAAATAGGAACTTCCAAAAGCGAAACACTCAGACGCACAAAACTCCCAAACCACAACTCTGCAGCTGATCGTTAAGTCCCGAAGCTTCGCCGGCTCATCCGGAACAACGTCGGAAAACTCTTGCACGAAAGGAACTCGGTCCAACAATCCCACTATGGCTCTGGTATCACAAATGAACGCCAAGAATCCATGACATCTCCTCAGTAGCCGACTAGCGAAAAAAAGCTGAATTCAAGCTGTGAGAGGCGGCACAACTATCCACCTGCACAACAAGAACTGACTTGCCGGGGAAAACAAAACCTAACTTGTTTCCTCACGGTAGTCCACAGACGCCTAGCACGTAGTTAACCAATCCATGCCTAGGAGAACGTCAAATCCAACATCTCTAGATGGACCAAAACGACGGACGAATCTCTATCTCCTATCCGGTTGGCACACAACTGAAATACGTGTCGCGCAACAAAAGAATCGCTGACAGAAGTTAATAAAACTACGACTAATCTACCCAACCACAGTACACGCATGAAAACAAACGAATACATCAAAAGAACATAAATAAAAGATACCTGAAAACTCCACATTGGACGTCTGCGCGTCCTGATGAGTAGAAGCAAACTCCTATGTCTGCCCTCTACCCGCAGCTGGCTGAACTCCTCTGGTAGACTGAGCCCTCTGAGCGAATCTTCCACGTCCACGGCCTCTCTGAATACGACTCTGACGAGGTGCTAAGGAACAATCCCGGACGAAGTGCTGAAGGCTCCCGCATCGAAAACATCTACGCGCTGACTGCTGACCATCCTGGGGATGAGAGCTGAACGACTGTCCTCGTCCTAAGCCTATGCTACTCCCGCGACGGCCATGAAATCTGTCTCGACGACCAACCTCTGCCTCTGGGCTGGTACACTGGTACGAGCCCTCCACTGTCCTGGAATATGTGCCTCGTCAACTGGAGCTGCAACCACTGGTGCTATGTAGGTGACGGACTGCTGCATGCTGATTGCAAGTGACAACTGAGTAACATGGGTGACAACCTCCTGTCGTAGCTCCCGAACGACATCAACCAATGAACTCATAGTCTGGCGGAAGTCCTGCATCTCTGCCAAAAGTCTATCAATAGTATATGTCGTAGGCTGATCCGTCTGCACCTGTGCAACTAGAGTGCCATCCTGGTCAGTACTCGTCTCACCCGAGCCAACTCTGACCTCAGCCCTCGCTGCATCACTCTGAGTCCCCATAGTCATCGGCGGCAAGGCTATAAATAGATATAAGATTCGATGAGAATAAGGAATCGAATCTTAAGGATATGAGTCATCAAGGAAGGAATTTCAAGCAAAATTGTACTTAGGTCACTTAATGCAAAGTACCGCATCGTGGGTATGCTGCAGACATACACACTACGTTACTCTGCTTAAGCTACCTACTCCATCATACTAAGGTCATCCTACACTCCGAAAGATAAAACCTAGCGCTCTGATACCAACTTTGTCACGACCCAAAATTGGCCCGTGACGAACCTAATACTACGCAACGACAAAAGACGTAACGCAGTAAAAGAAAGCCAAAACCCAGAAATCTAAACCAAGAAAATATGAAAAAGATAGTATAAGTTTTTGAAACATTTGAAATCGCAACCCAAATTCTTTAAAAGTCCCACCTTCTTTCTTTAAAATTTTGGCAACATCCATTTTTGTAAAACTAGCTCAAGACGGAAAACAATAACATCATAATATATATACGACGCCGTAGCGAAGAAATAAGAGACAATAGGAAGAAACTGTATAAAAAAGGCGACAAATCCACAAATAATACACAATAACGTCCTCACCAAGTCTCTAAGTCAACAATACAATAGTAGATGGAGAGTACAAAATACAACGAATATACAATATGAATACAGATAATCATCTAACCCACCTAAGCAAAATAGTACTGTGAGCTGATACGGTATCTGTAGCAAAAGAGGATAGATGGATACTGAATAACTGAATAGCCTGCCTCGACTACTCTGGGGAAAAACCTGAAACACCTGTGGCACAACGGGGGTGAGTTGCCAACTCGTGAATAGTAGATAACATATGCAGGTAATCGCAGGAATATACGTACAGCATGAATCTAAGATATGCGATTACAGTAATAATATGTTATGCAAATGCTGAATAAAGGAAAGTACACTAGCAGGTACAATCAATATATGAAGCAATGATGACCTGATAATAGTATGCAATAACTATGCAATAGGGATATGAGAAAGCAAATATGCAACTATCATAAGGGTACACTAACGGGTACTACCCATATATGAATCTGTGCAAAGAATAGATAAGTGTGAGGTATGGGGTGGAATATGTCATTTCCACGGAAACCTGACATCGTGGCAGGATCACAATCCATCAAGACACTCCAATCCACAAATCCACAAATCAGCCCCCAAACTGGGCTCTCACATCATATAAGTCTCACATCTCCTCAATGTACAATATCGAGTAATCTCCTATATCCCGAATGTACAAAGCAACGATCACATAGGTATGTCCAATATCCAATCTCCATGAATCACCTAATAACCCAAGTCAAATCTCCAGTAAGAATCTAACATCCTAAAGGTATATATACAGAAATAAATATGATTGGGGCAATACACATATATTAGCGTCCCATTCCACTAATATTGGTGTAAGGGTATATATAACAACGGCTAAATCCCCTGTTATATATACAAAGGTATTAAAAGAAATATCATGAAAACAGTGTGCCAAGCATCGACACAGAAATCCTGATCACGTATCATACGCTATCCCGAAAGCACGAGTGCCTAGCTCTGACCCTCGTCTTTCGACGTATGCATACGTACATGACTTCCAGCGGTATCTCCGTGATCCCCCGCCGAGTCATGGGTACTGTCACCGGTAGGTACTCGCCCGCCTCCAGGCTCAATCGGCAAAATCCATCGATCTTCTTGCCGAGGGGAACCATACCGGGCCCCACCATGTACCCTCATACGGAAACCACACCTCGTATGGAGTATATAATCAGCACCGATAAAACTCATGGTGGACGCGCAAATATCATATCAAGGAAAGCGGGTTTTTCGATGTATGCATAATTTCATGAACTCCCGCGGTTCCCAAATCCCGAAAACACCATGTAAAAATCCAAATAAATAAATGCGCAAATCCAGGAATAAATATATGCGATATATCTGAATGCAAGCATGGAAATGAAAGTATTTAGCTGAAACCAGATGTATGCAAAATCAATAAGGTACAGCTAAGTATAGGTATCTACCTATAAGTAAAAGATGTCGTATACCCCCCGGGTATAAGTAGAATATGAAGGATACCCCCCTGGGTATAAGTAAAATATATACAAGGTATACCTGTAGCTGTATCGCAAGGTGTAGATATACCTATCACTAATGGTAAGATACACTATAGATATACCGATAAACTAGATGTCAAGTCTGATAAGCAATAAAGTATCTATAAAGGGTTGTGTGTGACATGGCAATTATTGACGGTGTGTGTGTAGCATACAATCCGTGCTCGTGCAACATGAACCGTCAATAATATGTGCAGTGTCCTACGGCTGCTAGTCACAGTACAGCTATATCAAGGAAATAAACAAAAGGCGCAATTCTAATAATGACGTAGAATATGCGACCAATATTGAATCCTAGCCCAGACGCATAACGCCATACGGGCGATTCCCCTGTAGAGGTTAAATATACTCACCTACACTCCACGCTAGGTGAATCCTACCATGTGCTCCCCCCTGTAGCAGTGTCCGTAGTCCCTGCCTGCAAACCTGCAAATAAGACATGAAAATCATATATAAGCCAAATATCTCGCAAAACGCGATATCGAACCAAAACGAGAAACTCGCGTCGCGAACTAAACGCGCGTGTGCACGATACGCTGAATCGTGTGTGTACGCGTCTAAAACCACCACGACACGCCGCGATACGCTGGATCACAGAACCCACTCACGTATCGCGCGTATCCCGCAAACACAACGGACACCAAAAACGATATATGATCCCAGATTTTCCTACAAGCCAAATCTTACAAAACTAGACATGCCAAAGCACTAGACAACACTACAGACAACCCTAGCCAAGACCCCAACACCAAAGTCCCCAACTTGGCCGCAAATTGCGGCCAAACCTAATAAAACTGCGGCCCAAAGTGGGAAAGGGTGGCTCGTGTTCTTGTGGTGGTGTCTATACCTAGTGTACATGTCCCAGTTTCCTCAATTTTTTTCCTGAAGGCCCCGGGTCAAAAACAGATTCCAGATACCCAATATATCGCTTTAAAAACACCAAATTGCACAATTTAGAAACCTTATGGTATTTTAGTGTAATCTGGGTTAAACTCAGTTAAGGTGACCCTAACAACACTTAAATAGCTAGGGTTAACCAACTCCAACACATTCCAACCAAAATTCCACATAAAACACCATAACTAGCACTAAACTCACAATTTAACACAAACCGACGCTAATAAACACACAAGCTAAGCAACTAGGGAAAAGGGTTTAGAAATATACCCAAAAGGATCCCAAGAAGCAGGAGAAGAAGTGAGAGGAGCTGCTGCAAGTGCTGGGGCTGCTGCTGCTACAGCTGCTGATGCTGTTGCTGTCTGTTGCTACTGATGCTGCTTCTGCCTCAGCTGCTATTGCTTCTGGTGCTGATGCTGATGGCTGCAGCTGCTGTTGCCTTCTGCTGCTGCAGCTGGAGCTAAAGCTGCTGAGCTGCTGGGTTCAGGTGAGTGTGTGTGTGTGTGTGTGTGTGTGAGAATGAGAGTGAGAGAATGAGAGTAAAGAGTGAAATGAGAGAACACAAACAAACCCCCCTTCTCACTCTCTCTCACTTCATTTAATGAGGCATGGCTTGAGCCATAATGCCCCATGCCCTCTCTCTCTCAAAGTCAACCATGAAGCCAATTTAAAAATCCTTTTTAAATTCATTTTCATTTTTAAAACAACCATAACTATTTAACCCAAAACACCTAATAAGAATTAATTAGCTTAAAGAGAATGGGTTAATCCATCATGCTAGCTAAATCATGGTCTAACCCCATCTCTAACCCTAGTTTTACATGCACAAGTGTGTGTGTGCCTAACAAAATTCTAATAAAATACTCATTAAATAGGATAAAATATTTAAAACCCAATTTGGTAAACTTTTTATTAAAACCCATATATTAAAATATAATTAGTCACAGAACAAATTCTAAGGTGTTACACCAACTTGTCATAAGTGATTTCCATTTTGACATTCCTGAGCCAATCTTTGTAGTTTGGCCATGTCAGTATGTTTTTATCTAGTAATAACTTAAGTCCGGTCATGATGATTGGTCGCTGCAATTAGGAGAGAGAGAAGAAACACTTTAGCATGATGCTCTTGCAAGTTTAGAGTGGTTTTTAATTTGTGTAAACAGGATGGCTCCCACTGTCTCTCGACTCCGCCCTCAAACCAAAAATGAAGAATTAGTCAGGATCAATCTCACCGTACAATACTGCTTAACTGTTCGGCCAGGCTGGTGTCGGTACTTCGAGGGAGGTTTTCCAACGCTTTCGCGAAGTTCCTTAATTTAAGAACCTCTTTTCCCTGGGGGCGTAGTCCCGCTAACACCTTTCTAGACACCTACTTGGTTTATAGCATTGATCGTTAAGTGAGAAATTTCCCGAGGAGTAGCATATACTCACAGTAGGATCGGGATCCAAATATCATCGCGTGACAAAACTGAAGGAATCCTACCAGAATCATCACACTCCAAATGGTATGCAACACTAGCAAGTTTCAGTTCTTTTGAAACTCCCGATGTGGATTTTTGCCCCATGCTCTTATGACCTTGACTTTGGCCAAAATATCATAAGTCACATGTCAAGTTCTACCCGTCATTCTCCTGGTTAATTTGAGCCCATCCGCATATACCCTTGACTTTGGCCAAAATGGTAGAACGACTGCCCCAAAACAACACATCTATCTATGCTGCACATGAATACCCAATAGCTACCAATCACTATGTCTTGACTTTGGCCAACATACATAGCTTGAATACTATTGACCATCCATGTGAAACGACGGAGGGCTACGAATGGTTTTGGCGAAACCGTGAACGTAGTGAACTTGATATAATTGATGGAACGAGATAGCTTTTAAAAGGAGTGGCTTAAGCTCTGCGTTTAAAAGTTATATTGAAAAGAAACCGAGTGGTTTTTGAAAGTGTTCCAACGACTTTTACTTGGTTTATTTTTCTTTGCATTTGTTCTTTTAATGCGTATTTTTCTTGCATTAGTTCTTTTAATACGTCCCATCATTTAATCCTACCATTGCAGAAAACAACCAAAATATGACGTACGCTCATGCCATTCGCATTCGCCACGGGGCCCCGTCATTACCCGTTATCTTACTTAACTAACGACAGAGCGGGGGCTAGGCTAGCGCGGTTGCAAAACATAAGCTGTAGGGTTCCTAGGCACGCTAAGGAGGTCTCACAAGGCATCAACCATGCCATATTCAAATTTTACAATTGCCGAGAAACCCTAATACGGATTCGTTGACTAGAGTTTAGGCGAAAAGTGAAACTAGTTAATATTTTAACTAAAAGAAAGAGGCTACAACCTTTGTAGATCCGGTTCTCCACTTCCTTAGCTCCACGTAGACGTCCTCTCGCTGTCCATTTCAGATCCCAGACTCTAGCATCGGCTTCATCGGAGAAATGGACGGGCTAGGTCGTCGGCTTCGATGCCGAAGATGATCTACGTCGAGGCAACACAAGATCAAGCTCCAACTTCACCAAGCAATGAAACTTGTGAAGAAAACACCCTATACTACTTGGCAAGAGGTAGAGGATGAAGAAATAGGAGGTGGGTTCACTTTAGAATTGGATTTCTCACTCTTTTACTCAAGATGCCATTAATGGAGTCAAGCTTTTTTCTTGATCAAAAGGAAGAAGAAGAAGAAGATGATAAGATTGAATATGATAAGTATTTTTTAAAAAGAAACTAATATGAATACTTATCATATACTAACCATAGTCAAGTGTAGAGAGTAAACTAGGGTTAGGTGAATGGTTAGGTCAAGAGAAGCAAACAAAATGGTCAAGCTTTCAACTCTTCATGAAGCTTCATGAAAGAAACAAGAAAAGCTACCATTTCCTTTTTGCTTTTCCAAAATAAATAAACAAAATAAATAAATGAATAAGTAAACAAAACCCTAACCATTCATATAACCATGGTTTAATCTTTACACATGCAAAAGTTAACATGTATCATCAAACATGATACAATCAAGTGTACACAAAAATATATCACATATACAATGTGCACATCAAGTGAGAAAATCCTTTTAAAGTGAACCAATACTAGTTAATGCAAAGTAATATATCAAATATATAATTATACATTAAATCATTAAATCAACACTTGATTCAATGACCCGGTCATGTCGCACATAACCGACTAGTATCCAATGTATCGACTTATCGAATCAATCTTCGATTCGATAACTAGGTTATATCGCATACAACCAATCGAAACATTCATCGTGAGAATGAAATACGGTATCACATACACGCATTATTCTCGGTCCTGCACATATCTCATATGAGCTCCTATTTCATTTCGCTTGAGCCAGGAAACCTCTGTGTAGGACTCTAAAGACTCGTCAATACGCCGGAAGCAGATGATGATCATATCAAGCACCCACAAGACGCAAGCGGTCTGCTAAACGTAACGGCCACCCGGGTATTGAGCGATCAGAAGATCGACGAGCAAGCCCGCTCACACTCCTGTAAATCCAACCAGTAACACTTACCGTACAGTCCGGTCTGTTCGTCTGATATGTCGCATATCAAGTCTAGGGGTGGTAAACGTCATACCCCAATAACCGATAAGTCGTGCCGATGTGAGGCTCATAACGGGTCGAGAAACTACTGGTAACACTTACCAGCAAATCTCTGATCAGCCCTGGCCAGGGACTTCCCTGTTACGGCCAATCGAGCACAGCGCAACATCAACCCCCAATACCGGGAGAGACGAAACCCCTCCTATCGCTCATTGCCTCCATGTGACTCGGGATTGTGCCCAAAAACCACCGTTTTGCATGCCCTCATGGACGTGGTAAGGTGGAGATAAAAGCACAGTGGGAATCACACATGACTCTATGACGATCTCGGGTCAGCAGACTAACCTGCACAAGTGTCACCTGAGAACTGTCATCTGACGTGAGGTATAATACCATCTGGGAGTTCTCGGCGAGTCCGTCCAGTGTACCCAGTCTCCAATGAGCACCCGTATACTATCTCTGAAGTCAAACACCAATGGATGTGGGATCATCCATCGCCCATCTCATGGGTCGAGAAGCGTATACGGTAGTCTACACTGGTATATCGATGCCCCATCTCGATACACCCACGACTAGGGACCTTGAAGGATGTACTTATGGACTACCATGTCCCCACTAGTATGATCTGCATCATAGTCCAGGTAGTCAAGTACACATCCTAAGGGCTTTACAACATGTAACTATAAGACAGTTTAAAGAGACTAGTATACATGTTAGGATAAAGAGTAACCAGATAGCATACTATCATATCGAGCAAGAAAGTCATCTCTATATATGTCCAAGCATCCAATATAATATACATCATCTGTACAATACTGGCCTCTAGGGCATACATACAACTAACAATCTCCCACTTGCACTAGGGCCAGCTGCTGTAGTATCGCATACCGAGCATCCCGAAGAGTCTCTCAAACTGTATCTGGGGAATGGCCTTCGTGAGTGGATCCGCCGTGTTGTTCTTCGTGTCAACCCTCCTGACCTCGATCTCCCGGCGATCAACTATCTCCCGGATGAGGTGATACCGCCTCAGAATATGCCTGGATCGCTGATGGGACCTGGGTTCCTTGGCTAATGCCACCGCTCCATTGTTATCACAATACAAAGGTATTGGATGCTCAATGGATGGAACCACTCCAAGTTCAGTAATGAACTTCTTGATCCAGAAAGCCTCGTTGGCAGCGATGTATTCAGCCTCCATCGTCGAGTCTGCCACGGTTTCCTGCTTGGAACTCTTCCAGCTAACCGCCCCTCCGTAAAGGGTAAAGACAAATCCCGACTGCAACTTAGAGTTGTCCTTATCACTCTGGAAGCTCGAATCGGTAAAGGACTCCACTTGGAGTTCTCCTTTACCATACACCAAGAGCATCTCTTTAGTCCTTCGCAAGTACTTGAGAATGCTCTTCACAGCTGTCCAGTGACTCTCTCCAGGATCAGCTTGATACCTGCTCACTACACTTAGTGAGTATGCAACATCGGGTCTGGTACATAGCATCGCGTATATGATAGAGCCTACAGCCGAAGCATAGGGTATCCCTTGCATGCGAGCTCTCTCCAAATCAGTCTTGGGAGACATCTCTTTGGAGAGAGTGACTCCAGAGATCGTGGGCAAGTTCCCACGCTTGGATTCTTCCATACTAAACCTCTTTAGTATGGTGTCAATGTACCTGGATTGGGACAATCCCAATATCCGTTTGGATCTATCTCTATAGATCCTAATTCCCAATATGCAGGAGGCATCACCAAGATCTTTCATTGAGAATCTTTGTGATAAGAAGAGCTTGACTGATTGCAGCATAGGAATATCATTTCCTATCAAGAGTATGTCGTCCACGTACAATACGAGGAAGACAACCTTACTCTCTGCTACCTTCTTGTAGATACAAGGTTCATCTGGGTTTTTGACGAAATCAAACTCTTTGATAACGACGTCAAAGCAGATGTTCCAACTCCGCGATGCTTGCTTTAATCCATAAATGGATTTAAGCAGCTTGCATACCTTCCCGCTGCTCCCACTGTCTACGAAGCCCTCTGGCTGAGTCATGTACACGCACTCTTCTAAATCACCGTTTAGAAAGGCGGTCTTAACATCCATTTGCCAGATTTCGTAATCATGATATGCAGCGATGGCAAGCATGATCCGGATGGATTTAAGCATAGCCACTGGAGAAAAGGTTTCGTCATAGTCCACACCTGGTCTTTGACGAAAACCCTTTGCAACAAGTCTAGCTTTGAAAGTCTCTACTTTCCCATCTACACCAAGTTTTTTCTTGAAGATCCACTTGCTCCCAATGGGTTTTACCCCTTCAGGAGCAACTTCCAAAGTCCATACATTGTTGGTGTACATGGATTCCATCTCGGACCGCATAGCATCCAGCCATTTCACTGAGTCCCTACTCGTGATGGCCTGCTCGAAGCTAGTTGGGTCATCATCCTCCATGATGCAATCCTCGCTCCCACCATCCATGAGAATACCGTAGTATCTCTCAGGTTGGCGAGGAACCCTACTAGATCGGCGGAGAGGCTGAGGTTCATTGGGAGCTACTGAATCCTCAGGTTCCACTAAATCTTCAGTTTGAGTTTGTGTAGCCGGAATTTCTTCCAGTTCTACCTTATCCCCACTAATTTCTTTTGCAAGAAATTCCTTTTCCAAAAAGGTGGCATGTCGAGAAACAAACACTTTTTGTTCCTCTGCATGGTAGAAAAGATATCCATGTGAATGTTTGGGATATCCCACAAACTTGCATAGAACTGACCGTGCCTCGAGTTTGTCCGGATTTTGCCTCTTGACATAGGCCGGGCAACCCCATATCTTAACTCGTTTAAGACATGGTCTCTTCCCACTCCATATCTCATATGGTGTGGTAGGTACAGATTTAGTTGGAACTTGATTCAATAGGTATGCTGCTGTTTCCAGCGCATATCCCCAGAAGGAAATAGGTAACTCAGCTGTGCTCATCATAGATCGTACCATATCTAATAGGGTGCAGTTCCTCCGTTCTGATACACCGTTGTGCTGTGGTGTATATGGAGGAGTCAGCTGAGAGAGAATCCCATTCTCTTTTAGGAAGTCCAGGAATTCATTGCTCAAGTATTCACCTCCTCGATCAGATCGAAGGATTTTAATACTTTTTCCGGTTTGGTTTTCGACTTCTTGTTTATTTTCTCTAAATTTCTCAAAAGCTTCTGATTTGTGTTTCATCAGGAACACATATCCGAATCTAGAGAGATCGTCAGTGAATGTAATGAAGTACGAAGAACCATCCCTGGCATGTGTAGACATGGGACCGCATTCATCACTATGTATTAGTTCCAAGAGTTCGGTAACTCTTTCTCCGTGTCCCGTAAACGGAGTTTTGGTCATCTTTCCTTTGAGATATGACTGGCAAGTGTCATAAGATGAAAATTCAAACGGATTTAAATATCCATCCTTATGCAACTTAGCTAGTCGTGTCGCATTGATGTGACCCAGTCTACAATGCCACAAGAAGGATTCGTTCATTTCAGAACTCTTCCTCTTGTGTGTGTGTGTTATGCTCAGAACAGTTGTTTGATTTAGAACGTAAATGCCATTGCACAGCGCGCCTGATCCAACCAACTTTTGGTTACGGAAAATGTTCATAACATTGTCCTGTAATACAAAATTATATCCCTCTTTACTCAATAAAGAAACCGATATAATGTTGCATATCAGGTTCGGCATGTAATAGCAATCGTTCAGAACATATGTATTACCAGTTGGTAATGCAAGGTGATATTCCCCGACAGTCTTAGCTGCAACAATTGCACCATTTCCAACTTTAATGTCTTTATCACCTTCTCCAAGTTCTCTACCTTTCCTAAGCCCATGTAACTGATTACATATATGGGATCCTGATCCAGTATCTAATACCCAGGACGTAGGGCAAATGGAGAAACAGTTCTCCGTAACGAACACACCCGAAGAAAATGCATCAACATGTACTTTCTTCAATCGGGTGGCATAGGAATCCTGGTATTCCCCTATGTCCTGTTCATTCCTATAACTCTTATAAGAAAGAACGGAACCAACGTTCCCCAGCACAGTATAACATGCGGGTTCAGTCAATACATCCATATTATTATCTTGATTAGGGCATGACACGGTCGCTACCTGGAGAGAGAGAGAAGAAAACACTTTAGCGTATGCTCTTGCAAGATCAGATTGGTTATTATCTTATCTAATCAGGATGGCTCCCACTGGTTTTTATCAAATCTTCCTTCAAACCCTAAAAGGAAAGACTAGCCGGGATTAATTACACCCTACAACTTCGCCAATCTTTCAGCCAGGCCAGTGTCGGTACTTTGAGGGAGGTTCCCTGTGCTTTCGCACGGACCTAATTAAAGTAAACCTCATTTTCCCATAGGCGTAACCCCGTTGACACCTTTCTTGACACATACTTGATCGGCTAATTGTAATGTGCAAAACTCTCCCATGAGTAACTCTTACTCGTAGTGGGTATCGGGATCCAACTATCTCATAGAAGGTATGCAATCTCATTGCAAATTTCAACACTTGAAATTCCCGATAATATTTTGCCCCTAGCGTCCTATGACCTTGACAAAGGCCAACAAATTACAGGATGCTAGTCAAGTTCAACCCGTCATTTCTTGATTGAATCAAACCCACCCGCACGACCCTTGAAAAAGGCCAACAAGGTCGTACGACTACCCTGAAACAATCTGCATCACATGCACAAGCAGATAAGCACTATTCAGCTACCGCACACTACGCCTTGACAAAGGCCAACAAACGCAGCACGAATACTAAACAGTTCTTATCTGAAATGACGGAGGGCTACGACAGGTTTTTCTGAAAACCTATTGCGTAATGAACTTGATATCGTTGTAGAATCGAATGATTTTGAAATGGAGTGTTTTTTAGGCTTTTTCTAGTTTTGCTAAAGGGGTCACTCCCGGTGAAGGGATCGTCGGCCCTTTCCTCGTCGAATGAGGTGCGGGGTATATCATATATATCACTGTGCAAAGCAGAAACTATAGAAGCAATCAAAAGACAAACCGAGTGTGTAGCATCTGCCAGTTATTGCTAAAGGAGTCACTCCCGGTGAAGGGATCTCGGTCCTTTCCTCATCGAATAAGGTGCAGGATATATCACATATACCGCTGTGCAAAGCAAGAACTGTAGCTACCTGTTTTATTTAAAATTTGATTCTACAACATCTTAGGTTTCTTTTCATTCATTAATCACATTAATGAAGTCCCATCAATTATATACCTAAACATCACAGATAAATACGACGTACACTTATGCCATCCGCATTCGCCTCGATGTCCCCTCGTGCACCGTTAGGTTAGGTAACTAACGACAGAGCAGGGCAGGGCTAGTGCAGGTGCAAAACATAAGTAACGTCTATATAATATATCATATATACTATATACTGTATCCATCAGAACATATCAAATGATCACATCACAGATATCGCAGCAGAAAATATCACATGAAATATTGGATATACTAGGACGTCCGTGTTTTTAATACGAGCCAGTATAAAACACGGATTCCACGGTTGTGATGAATAGCCAATCCCACACCCCTAGACCCCTACGAGAGCGGCAAGCAACCCTACCAATTCTAGGGTTAGGAGACCTGGACTCGACTCCTCGAGATTGTCTCCCACTGGACCCTAGAACCCGGTTATTTGTGCTCCCCTCCTTGGGTCTATCCTAATGCGGAAAAGTAAATAATATACATCAACGGTGACATCTTCCGCAACCTGGAAGTGTCCCAATAAAAGAATATTAAATACAAGTTTTTACATGAATTAAACTGAAAAACACTCATCTCACATAAAAACCCCCGGCTATTCAAACATGACGATCCAATATTACATATCCAGCAACACATAACATCACATGTTATCAACGTAAGTAAATATGCGTATCCCAATTGTCGTTGACATATAGCAACGAAACCGGCGATATCACATATTACACTTACGGTCACAGAAAAGAAAGTGTAAAACTACAAGAGGTGGAATCCGCAACCTCTTTAGACATCGCATGCCTAATCATATGAAATACTTAGACATCACATGCCTAACAATTATAAACCCCGCATTTTAGTCTCATTATCGAAAACTCTTTTCAATATCAAGTGAAACTAAACCGCTAGATTTATAACATTCATTCAGTTATCTCATAACTGTTTGTGAATTCCAATTATTGTATCCCATTCCGGATAAATAGAAAATATTAAACTTTCCGATCAAACATTCGAACACCCAAGTTTTCCCGAAACCGATCAACACATGAAATAAGTTCAAAGACATTCACTTCATGCCTCAGTACCAACGGTCCAGCCCTAGAAGGGTCAAGCCAACGCCTCATATGTGGCACGCCGTACTGCCCCAAACCCGAAGGTTCAAAGGGCAGTTCAGGACGGTCACATAATCGAGTTAAGGTTTGTTGTCTTCTAGAGGGACCATCGCGTTACTTGCACTACTCAGAACGTCCTTAAACCACAGAAAAATCCAACACTTGGAAATTTTCCGGCAGGGGAAAAAGTGGGTATTTTTATCTGGTCGAACTTTTTAACATATTCTAAAATATCCGGAAAGCCACATAGACAAAATCTGATAATCCGATCGAATCATCTACGCTCCAAAACACCCCAGAAAACTCAACTCTTGAGTGCAAATTAAAAATTCCCAGAAAACTCAGCACCTAAAAACATGAATTACTGTGCAAACTTTGGAGGCTAATCTCATTAATTGGCCGCGGAACCGCCGCAGAAGCCAGGATCGCCGCGGTTCCGCCGCGCTTTAGACACATCATGAGTTAATTTTTGCACCGTAATTCTTAGAATTCCCTGCTGAATTTTTTAAGCATTTTTAATCTGGAAAAAACCCAGTTTTTGAAAAAAGTCCAGAGAGCAATTTGGGTTAGGGCTTCGATGTTCGTTCGGATTTCAAACGTCGTCTACTCTTCGCCTAAGGCTCTAGCTAGGCTCTGATGCCACTGTTGGGTTCCTAGGCACGCTAAGGAGGTCTCACAAAGTATCGACCATGCCAATTTCAAATTTTACAAGTGCCGAGAAACCCTAATACGGATTCGTTGACTAGAGTTTAGGCGAAAAGTGAAACTAGTTAATATTTTAACTAAAAGAAAGAGGCTACAATCTTTGTAGATCCGGTTCTCCACTTCCTTAGCTCCACGTAGACGTCCTCTCGCTGTCCATATCGGATCCCGGACTCTAGCATCGGCTTCATCGGAGAAATGGGCGGGCTAGGTCTTCGGCTTCGATGCCGAAGATGATCTACGTCGAGGCAACACAAGATCAAGCTCCAACTTCACCAAGCAATGAAACTTGTGAAGAAAACACCCTATACTACTTAGCAAGAGATAGAGGATGAAGAAATAGGAGGTGGGTTCACTTTAGAATTGGATTTCTCACTCTTTTACTCAAGATGCCATTAATGGAGTCAAGCTTTTTTCTTGATCAAAAGGAAGAAGAAGAAGAAGATGATAAGATTGAATATGAAAAGTATTTTTTTAAAAGAAACTAATATGAATACTTATCATATACTAACCATAGTCAAGTGTAGAGAGTAAACTAGGGTTAGGTGAATGGTTAGGTCAAGAGAAGCAAACAAAATGGTCAAGCTTTCAACTCTTCATGAAGCTTCATGAAAGAAACAAGAAAAGCCACCATTTCCTTTTTGCTTTTCCAAAATAAATAAACAAAATAAATAAATGAATAAGTAAACAAAACCCTAACCATGGTTTAATCTTTACACATGCAAAAGATAACATGTATCATCAAACATGATACAATCAAGTGTACACAAAAATATATCACATATACAATTTGCACATCAAGTGAGAAAATCCTTTTAAAGTGAACCATTACTAGTTAATGCAAAGTAATATATCAAATATATAATTATACATTAAATCATTAAATCAACACTTGATTCAATGACCCGGTCATGTCGCACATAACCGACTAGTATCCAATGTATCGACTTATCGAATCAATCTTCGATTCGATAACTAGGTTATATCGCATACAACCAATCAAAACATTCATCGCGAGAATGAAATACGGTATCACATACACGCATTATTCTCGGTCCCGCACATATCTCATATGCGCTCCTATTTCGTTTCTCTTGAGCCAGGAAATCTCTGTGTAGGACTCTAAAGACTCGTCAATACGCCGGCAGCAGATGATGATCATATCAAGCACCCACAAGCCGCAAGCGGTCTGCTAAACGTAACGGCCACCCGGGTATTGAGCGATCAGAAGATCGACGAGCAAGCCCACTCACACTCCTGTAAATCCAACCAGTAACACTTACCGTACAGTCCGGTCCGTTCGTCTGATATGTCGCATATCAAGTCTAGGGGTGGTAAATGTCAGACCCCAATAACCGATAAGTCGTGCCGATGTGAGGCTCATAACGGGTCAAGAAACTACTGGTAACACTTACCAGCAAATCTCTGATCAGCCCTGGCCAGGGACTTCCCTGTTACGACCAATCGAGCACAGCACAACATCAACCCCCAATACCGGGAGAGACGAAACCCCTCCTATCGCTTATTGCCTTCATGTGACTCGGGACTGTGCCCAAAAACCACCGTTTTGCACGCCCTCATGGACGTGGTAAGGTGGAGATCAAAGCACAGTGGGAATCACACAAGACTCTATGACGATCTCTGATCAGCAGACTAACCTGCAGAAGTGTCACCTGAGAACTGCCATCTGACGTGAGGTATAATACCATCTGGAAGTTCTCGGCGAGTCCGTCCAGTGTACCCAGTCTCCACTGAGCACCCGTATACTATCTCTGAAGTCAAACACCAATGGATGTGGGATCATCCATCGCCCATCTCATGGGTCGAGAAGCGTATACGCTAGTCTACACTGGTATATCGATGCCCCATCTCGATACACCCACGACTAGGGACCTTGAAGGATGTACTTATGGACTACCATGTCCCCACTAGTATGATCTGCATCATAGTCCAGGTAGTCAAGTACACATCCTAAGGGCTTTACCAACATGTAACTATAAGACAGTTTAAAGAGACTAGTATACATGTTAAGATAAAGAGTAACCAGATAGCATACTATCATATCGAGCAAGAAAGTCATCTCTATATATGTCCAAGCATCCAATATAATATACATCATCTGTACAATACTGGCCTCTAGGGCATACATACAACTAACATAAGCAACGCCTAAATAATATCATATATAGATATATTGTAATGATAGCCATTTCAGATCACAGATGAAAACATTGGATATACTAGGAATCCGCAATTCGTACGAGCCTGTAGCGAAAAGCGGATTACACGGTCGCGATGAATAGCCAATACCCCACCCTAGACCCCTACGGGTGCGGCAAACTACCCACCAAATATCCGAAGTGGAGCAACCTCCCTCAACGACGTGAGTAGGCCACTCGGCACTTCGAGATACCCGATAGTTTGTGCACCCCACCTTGGGTCTATCCTAGGAGCAAAAACAGTAAAAAGAAATTATACAATGACGGCTACAACCCCGACCCGGTTGTGCGGCAAAAAATAATATTACATCAATTTACATATTACATGAATTGAAAGATAAAAGGAAAAACTCTCATCTCACACCCCCCGGCTATTCATCCGCGACAATCCAAAGAATTCATATACACATACCATCAACATTATAGATCATAAATTTGTATAACTCTCACTAATCGACATATAGCGATTAGCAGACGTTCAATACAAATATCACATCACAGATATAAACCCGTTAGCCTTAGTCTTTAGAAGTTCGATCAAAAATACGGATTTTTAGGCCCTAAATACAAATTTTTCTTTCTGGAAAATCTGGGCTGAAAAAACATATTCCAAAAATCCCAAAACAACCGCAGAAACACACTGCACGAAATTTGCACCACGGCCGGGTCAACTCGGCCGCGGAACCGCGGCGGGAGCATGCTCCCGCCGCGTTTCCGCGGCGCTTTCATCGGTTCGTTGGCCCAAATTTCTTGGGTGTTTAACAAAAATCCTGAGCCGATTTTTAAGATAAGATTTATCATTTTTTGAACAGAAAAAAATTCGGCAGAAACTTGATATTTCGGGTTCGTTTCGCGACCTTTTCTTTTATCGATCTTCTAGTTACTTTGCTAACATGTTAGATAGAGTTTAACTAGGCTCTGATACCACTGTAAGTCCATGCTACCGTTCCCGGTACTTACGGGCTTGCGGAAATGACGAAAAACGATTTTTCTAGAGGAGGTAACATGGACTCAAAACGGATCTTTGTTAAACTATCTACCTAACAACCTAACTAGGAGTTGTTAACTACTCGGTTAGGGGGTTATACCTTTCTTTCTTGAACTCCTTCATCTTCAACTCTCGATGGTGTACGGATCGGCTTCACCCCGTCGTCTCCTTGCGCCGAAGATCGATCCACCCGAAAGCTTCTACCTTTGGCTTCTTCTTCGAACTTTGAAGAAACTAGTTCACTCGGTTTGCTAAACCTTGTGAACTAGAGTGAGTAGAGGAGAGTGTGTTGGGATTTTTCTCTATGGTTCTTGCTTCTCAACACATGAGACAAGTGAACCATAGACTAGAGAGAGAGGGAGAGCAAGAGGAAGAGGGTGAGAGCTCTTACAAGAGAGAGAAAGGAAATGAGAGAATGAGCAAGACTTTTCTCCCTTTGGCTCTCATAATCCGAAGTCATCATAACAAAAATACCAATCAAGTATTATGTGATGGTTTAAGTCAAAATAGCCATATCATTTCATGCACTCATTTTGCACAAGATAAACAAGCAAGCAAAAGTCTTTGCCATGAAATGATAGCTATTGTCATGATGATGGTCAACTAGTCCAACCTAGTCAACCGGTCAACAAAGTCAACAAAGTCAACCCCTCAACAACCATGTCACTATAATACTTAATTAATATTAATGTTAATCATATATCATATTCTCATTAGGGTTGAGCAAAAAGTCAACAGTCAACAGTCAACTGTCAACAACCCGAATGAGAATCCTCTACCTCTGTCTCTCCGTCAACTGTGCATACACACCCGCATCCGCGTTCCGAGGAACATGAATACATACGAGATAAAACCAATCCCAAAACGTACACTAGGATCTGGCTTAAACCAAAGCCCGCTAGTGTTAACTGTCCGGACACTAAACGTACGCACGTGCATGGATGTGACCGAACCCTGTCGCAAAACCATGCGACCTGTCGCAAAACCATGCGACCTCTACTCTTTTGCTTAAAGGCGAATAGCTTTCTGTGTGGGACTCTAAAGACTCGACACTACGCTGGCAGTGGGTTTAACCACAGACCGCAAGCGGCACTAGCTGTGCGTAACGGTCCCCAGGTAGATGCCGACAAGAAGACTGACGAGGTGAAACCTATCTGAACTCCTACTGAGTCTGACTGTGACAATCTCCATACAGTCCGGTATGTTCGTCTGATACATCGCATGGCAGGCCTAGGAGGCGGTAAACGTCATTCCCCCAATAGCGGTACAAGTCGTGTCGGAGTGAAGCCCAGAACACCCTGAGATAACACTGGAAACCTACCAGTATATCTCGCTTGCCCTGGCCAGGGACTACTCGTGTAATGGCTCTCCTAGACACAGCGCGATGTCAACCCCCAATACCGGGAGAGACGAATCCTGTCTAACCGTCATTGCCTCCAAGTGTTTCGGGACTTCACCCAACTACTACATGTTTGCACGACTCCTTTGAGCCGTGGTAGGGTAGTAATCTAAGTATAGTGGGAACACACTCGAGGCGAGTGACAGTGTCAAGTCAGTGGACTAAGCTGTACTCATGTCACCTGGGAACTGATAACTGACGATAGGTATAGTACCAACCAACAGTTCCCGACGAGTCCTGTCCAGTGTACTCGTAACCCAACGAGCAGCCGCATACTATCTCCAGTACGACGTACTGATGGCTGTGGGACAGACCATTTCCCACACTGGGATGAGAAGCGCATACGCTAGTCTACTCCGGAGTATCGATGCCCTGTCTCGATAGTCCTGCGACTAGGGACCTGCATAAGGATGTGCTTATAGATTACCCAGCCCCCACTAGTGTGACTGCCATCACAATGCTGGTAATCAAGTAATGATCCTAAGGGCTCCACTAATGTGTATAGGTGATATACTAAAATAAACACATGTACACATTGAAGTAGAAACAAACCAAGTAGCATTCTACTATATTGAGCAAGATTGTTTATACAAGGTGAATATCCCAAGCTTCCATTAAGTAATATACAAACTACTATGATACAGTAATGGCCTCTAAGGCATATACACTAACAAATCTTAGGACTTAATGCAAATTGAAAGTTGTTAACGGTGTAAATGAAAGGAGATGAGATAAGATTTAGTTCAGAATTTTATTATAAAGAAAATCAAATTGAAAAAGAAATTCATTGCCACCACCTCCTCTCATGCACAACACACTCCGCACACCTCCTCCTTGCATGAAACCACCATATCTTGCATGGTGACACCTCCTCCTACACCTCACTCTTCCCTTCATCCTTTTATCTAGTGTGTTCAGATCAGTTTAACTAGCTAAACATTCAGGAAAAAAATTCAAAAGTTAAAGAAAATGAAGAACAAGAAAAGAAAAATAAAATAAAAGAGAAGTGAGAAAGAGAAAATGGCTAAGGAGTTCCAACATCAAGCTAGGAGCTAAGGAATTGGGTATCTTGAAGAAAGCCTTTCAACTATTCTCAGTAGGTATAATGTTTAACTCAGTAGACTTTAGCTCTGTAATTGTAAGAAAATTTGGAATCGAATGTCTATAATATCGTATTTTAGCAAAATGGAACCCTGTTAAAATCTGCTTTAGTTTAGATAAAAATCAAATTAGCAAAACCGTGCCAGAATGATGTATGTGGGACCTAGAACAACCCATAGAAACACGAACCAAGGGGATCGGTTTTAGGCCGGCAACGTAAGGGCGGATTCCGGCGTCGCCGGATTTGTAGGAGGCTTGAGTGTTTTGGCTTTTTGGGTAGGTCTCTGTGTAGAATTATGGTTAATCTGGTATTGTTTAATCAATTTAATTTAACTGTATATAAAATCTGGGAGCAAATATTGGAAATAGGTATCTAAAACCATATACGACTCGGGAAATTCATAACACATTCTGTTTCTCTTACGAAATAGCGTTAGGTTAATTTCCAGTAAAATTGAGTGTTAGATCATATGCAATAGTCGGATGTGGTATAACTAGAATGTACAACTTGCGTTTTCATGATTTTGTCGTGTCGGAATAGCCATTTTCTTATACAAGTTATTGCTATGTTAGATTCAAATACGGAGACTTTGGAGGCTGCGAGGAAATGAAAAAGGATTGGCGATTCCTGAGAAGATACGACGTATTTCCAGTGAGTGGATTTACATCTACGGGAAAAGTCGGGTGGATGGCGTATAGCACCCCCGCAAACTTATGATTATTATTATGATATTTACTTATGTTTAGCTTTTCGTCAAAGCATTGATATGGTATTGCATCTTGTATACCCTCCATTTTTATAAAGTTTCGTATATGGTTCTTAAATGAGATATATGTGATATTTGATCCGTACGATATGGGTATGATTTGATGAGTTTGTACGAGGGATCATGCGGTACTTAAGTTTATATGGATATAGCGATATGATGAGCTATAATACGAGGATTTATACGTATCAGAAATGATGAACTTCGTATGCCGAATAACGGCCAATTTTATTCTTTGGCTCGTAGAGATAGCTTATGCTCTGATTTAGGATGTAATACTGGTATGAGCTATATTATTTTAAAAACCACAGTTCGTTGAATTTTAAATAAACTACCAGGATGCGTGCCAGTTTCTAAAACAAACACCTCTTTTAAAGCTAAGGCAGCTCCCTTAATTCAAACTTAACATTCCGATCATTTCTAAAGATAATGGTATAGCCCATAACAAGTAATTACAGTAAGTACGTTTACAGTACTTATAGGTTTGCATTATGTATTCTATGTTATATATTTCCGCGTTACGCACACTCTGGTAGAACACTGCACAAATACCAATGAGTACAATGCTGCACAAGCACTTAAATATATGTTACACTACACCTCATTGGTACTGCCATGTCACTGTAGAATCGTTCTGATATATATGTGTTAATATATAGATCGTTACACCGTAGAACACTTGCACAAATACTAATGATTTCCATGTTGCACGAGCACAGACGCGTATGCTACACTACACATCATTAGTAGTACCATGACACATTAGAATTGAAATCATTATGTTATGTGATCGGATTTCGTAGTCTTTTCCTATTTATGTTGTAGTACTATAGATGTTGTATTTGATTCTTGGGATTTCTGAGTATTTCACTCCTGATGATATATATATATATATCGGTGGTATGGGACACTGTTATATATATACATATATAGTATATCATCAATACAAACTATGCAATTATTCTTATTCCTTACTTGATATTTGATATGATGAGTAAAACGTCCACCATGAGTTTTGTGTTTTCTGGTTTTGTTCCGGACCGAGTGGGGGAGATATACGGTCGAGGATTTTTACGCTATCCAGACTGAGTGGGGGAGATATATAGTTGGATACATGGTGGACCCGATCGAGACCGAGGGGCAGGATAGCCGTATTGAGGTGGGGGAGCCTAGCGAGGATACTCGATACCGGAGATAGAATTGAGCACGGCAGATATCCAGGGGATACTGACCGGAGATTGAGATGAGAACGGCAGCTATCCAGGGGATACTGACTGGGGTTCGATTAGGTACGGAAGATATCCAGGGGATACTAATCGTAGCCAGGATATCGGTGTAAGTCCACGTTTCCCACCCCGGTGCTTGCGGGGAGGCGGAAAACGGAATAAAAATCGGATTTTTACTACTCTAGGCAACATGGACTAGACAAAGTCGGGATCTTTTCTAAACAAAAACTAACTAAAAGCTAAAGAGAGTTAGCTATAGGGTAGAAAGGTTATACCTTGGGCTTTATGTCCTTCTCTCCTTTCTCCTTGAAGTGGTAGAAAGGGATCACCTTGTCGTCTTCTCTAGTCGAAGAAGGATCCACCCGAGAGCCTCAACCTTTGGCTTCAACTCCAAGCTAGAAGTAACTAAAGTGCTAGAAGTGCTAATCCTAGAACCTTAGATGAGAGTAGAGATTACTATGGAGTGGTTTTTCTCAAGCTCAAGTGTTTCTCAACACATGAGAGGGGAGAGCTTGAGGAAGAGGAAGAGCAAGAGAGAGAAAGTATATGATAGAATGAGAGAATTATGAAGCATTCTCACATATATGTGTGAATTATTATAATTCGATAATTAGCAAGATAATTGTCATGGCTTAATCAAGACATGACCATTATCATTTCATATTTAATGCTAATTGCAAGGATCAAAGAGCATCTTTTATATGGAACGATGATGGTCAAAGTGTCAACCTAGGTCAACAAGTCAAGAATGGTCAAAAGGTCAACAACCCTAACCATGCACAATTATATATAACTAATAACAATTAATCATAATACACACATAAGCATTAGGGTTAATAAAATGACAATGGTCATTAACCCTAATCAAAGTCCTCTCCCTCTGTCTCAAGCAACTATGCATACGCACCCGTATTCGTGATCCGAGGAACACGAATACAAAGAGATAAAACCAATCCCAAATCATATACTAGGATCTGGCTTAAACCAAAGCCCACTAGTATATGCTGTCCGGACAGCAAACGTGCACAAGTGCGCGGATGTGAACGAGCCCTGTCGCAAAACCATGCGACCTCTACTCATTTTGCCTAAAGGCGAATAGCTCTCTGTGTGGGACTCTAAAGACTCGACACTACGCTGGCAGAGGGATTAACCACAGACCGCAAGCGGCACTAGCTGTACGTAACGGTCCCCAGGTAGATGACGATAAGAAGACTGACGAGGTGAACCCCATCTGAACTCCTACTGAGCCTGAATGTGACAGTCTCCGTACAGTCCGGTCTGTTCGTATGATACATCGCATGGCGGGCCTAGGGGGCGGTGAACGTCAGTCCCCTAATAGCGGTACAAGTCGTGTCGGAGTTTAGCCCAGAACACCCAGAGATAACACTAGAAACCTACCAGTATATCTCGCTTGCCCTGGCCAGGGACTACTTGTGTAATGGCTCTCGTGGACACAGCGCGATGTCAACCCCCAATACCGGGAGAGACGAATCCTGTCTAACCGTCACTGCCTCCAAGTGCTTCGGGACTGCACCCAAAAACTACCTGTTTGCACGACTCCTTTAAGTCGTGGTAGGGTAGTAATCAAAGTGCAGTGGGAACACACTCGAGGCGAAGTGACAGTGTCAAGTCAGCGGACTAAGCTGTACTCATGTCACCTGGGAACTGATAACTGACGATAGGTATAATACCAATCAACAGTTCCCGACGAGTCCTGTCCAGTGTACTCGTAACCTAACGAGCACCCGCATACTATCTCAAGTACGGCGTACTGACGGCTGTGGGACAGACCGTCTCCCACGCTGGGATGAGAAGCGCATATGCTAGTCTACTTTGGAGTATCGATGCCCTATCTCGATAGTCCAACGACTAGGGACCTGTATAAGGATGTGCTTATGGATTACCTAGCCCCCACGAGTGTGAGCGCCATCACAACGCTGGTAATCAAGCAAAGATCCTAAGGGCTCTACTAATATGTATATAAGCAATATGCTAAAAGAAACACATGCACATATTGAAGTAGAGACAAACCAAGTAGCATACTACCATTTCGAGCAAGATTGTATATACAACTGTGAATATCCCAAGCTTTCATCAAGTAATATACAAACTAGTATGATACAGTAATGGCCTCTAGGGCATATACACTAACAATCTCCCACTTGCACTAAGGCCATGTACTGGCGTATCAAAGACCTTTCATCTCGATCAGCCGCTCGAACTGAGTCTGGGGCAAGGCCTTGGTGAATGGATCTGCAGTGTTATCTTTTGAAGCAACCCTCCGAACCTCGATCTCCTGGCGATCCACGATCTCCCTGATCAGGTGATACCGCCTCAAGATGTATCTGGATTTCTGATGGGACCTGGGTTCCTTCGCTAAAGCTATAGCCCCGTTGTTGTCGCAATACAGAGGTATTGGGTCAACAATGGACGGAACCACCTGAAGTTCTTTCAAGAACTTCCTCATCCAGACATCTTCTTTTACGGCATCAGATGCAGCGATGTATTCCGCTTCCATAGTCGAGTCAGCAACGGTTTCCTGTTTGGAGCTCTTCCAACACACCGCCCCTCCATTGAGGGTAAAGACAAAACCCGACATGGACTTGGAATCATCCTTGTCACTCTGGAAGCTGGAGTTAGCAAAGGCCTCAATCTGGAGGTCTTTTCCGCCATACACCAAGAACATCTCCTTAGTCCTTCTCAGGTACTTGAGAATGTTCTTTACCGCTATCCAATGTTTCACCCCAGGGTTTGACTGATACCTGCTTACCACACTCAGTGCATAAGCCACATCTGGTCTGGTACATAACATCGCATACATTATAGAGCCTACCGCAGAAGCGTAGGGTATAATAGACATGCGATCCCTCTCCAAATCAGTCTTGGGAGACATCTCTTTGGAGAGGGTGATCCCGTGACAAGATGGTAGATTACCACGCTTGGAATCTTCCATACTGAATCTTTTCAGTATGGTGTCGATGTACCTGGACCGTGAGAGTCCCAGTATCCTCTTGGATCTGTCACGATAGATCCGGATCCCCAGAATGTATGAGGCATCACCCAGGTCTTTCATGGAGAACCTGTGTGACAAGAACCCCTTGACAGATTATAGCATAGGAATGTCATTTCCTATTAAGAGAATGTCATCCACGTATAAAACGAGGAATACTACAGTTCTCGCTACAAATCTACTATAGATGCATGGCTCATCTGGATTTTTTATAAAGCCAAATTCCTTGACCGTCTCATCAAAACAGATGTTCCAACTCCGCGATGCCTGCTTTAGTCCATAGATGGACTTAAGCAACTTGCACACTTTTCCGCTGCTCCCACTCTGAATGAAACCCTCTGTCTGGTCCATATAAACACACTCCTCTAAATTTCCATTTAGAAAAGCGGTCTTTACGTCCATCTGCCAAATTTCATAATTATGGAAGGCAGAAATGGCAAGAAGGATCCGAATGGATTTCAGCATAGCTACTGGAGAAAAGGTTTCGTCATAGTCCAAACCAGGTCGCTGATGAAAACCCTTTGCAACCAGTCTAGCTTTATAGGTCTCAACCTGTCCATCTACACCAATCTTCCTTTTGAAGATCCACTTGCATCCTACGGGTTTTACCCCATCTAGAGCAATGTCCAACGTCCATACTTTGTTGGTGTACATGGACTCCATTTCGGTCCGCATTGCATCCAGCCATTTTACCGAGTCGACGCTCTGAATGGCTTGCTGGAAGCTAGTAGGCCCATCACAATCTATGATGCAATCCTCTCTATCCCCGTCAATGAGAAAACCGTAGTATCTCTCGGGCGGATGAGACTGCCTACTACTCCTGCGGAGTGGCGTGGGAATGTCCTGATCTTTCGAACTCTCTGGTTCTACTAAGCTTTCAGTAATAGCTCGTGGTTCTGGAATTTCTTCCAGTTCTATTGCGCTCCCACTTATTTCTTTTTCTATGAACTGGTGTTCTAGAAAGTGGGCATGGCGAGAAACAAAAACCTTTTGTTCCTCTTCGCAATAGAAAAAATATCCCTTGGAGTTCTTTGGATATCCCACAAACATGCATTGTACTGAGCGTGCCTCGAGCTTGTCCGCATGCTGCTTTTTTACAAAAGCTGGACATCCCCATGTCTTAATGTGATTAAGATAGGTTCTCTTCCCACACCACATCTGATATGGCGTAGTAGGCACAGTCTTAGTTGGAACTCGGTTCAAAAGGTATGCAGCTGATTCTAGCGCATATCCCCAGAACGATCACGGCAACTCAGCGTTACTCATCATGGACCGTACCATATCCAATAGGGTTCGGTTCCGTCTCTCCGATACACCGTTATGTTGCGGAGTGTATGGAGGAGTAAGCTGAGAGAGAATTCCATTCTCTTTTAGGTAACCCAGGAACTCGGCACTCAAGTATTCACCACCTCGATCAGATCTCAGTGCCTTGATACTTTTGCCTGTTTGTTTTTCTACTTCATTCTTGTATTCCTGGAATTTTTCAAAAGCCTCGGATTTATGTTTCATTAAGAAGACATAACCGTACCTTGAAAAGTCATCCGTAAAAGTAATGAAGTAAGAATAACCGCTTCGCGCATGCGTAGACATTGGACCGCACACGTCGCTGTGTACGAGTCCCAAGAGCTCGCTTGCTCTTACTCCGTGTCCAGTGAACGGAGTCTTTGTCATCTTTCCTTTGAGACAGGATTGACAAGTTGCATACGATTGATATTCGAACGGATCCAAATATCCTTCTACATGTAACTTAGTCAACCTTCTCTCATTGATGTGACCCAGTCTACAATGCCATAAGACAGTTTTATTGATTTCTGGAGACTTTCTTTTGTATGTATTCTGGACATTGAAAATCTGTGGTTGGTTTAATACGTATATACCATTGTTCAATGTACCTGACCCAATCAAAACTTGATTAAGGTGAATGTTCACTACATTACTTACAAATGCAAATTCATAACCTTCTTTAGATAATAAAGATACAGAAATGATATTACAGGTTGCATTTGGTACATAGTAACAACTACGCAAAACCAAAAAGTGTCCATCCGACAATCCCAGGTGATAGTCCCCCACGGCCTCAGCATCCATGCTAGCACCGTTTGCAACTCTGAGGGTCATGTCACCTGCCTTCAAAACTCTACGCTTTCTCAACGCCTGCAAAGAGTTACAGATATAAGATCCTGATCCGGTATCCAATACCCAGGATGTAGAGTTTATTGATAGACAGTTTTCAATAACATACACACCTGAAGCTGAAGCCGCAACTCGCTTCAAATCCTGGGTTCTGGCCTTCCAAGCCTTGCAATCCTGTATCCAGTGTCCACTTTTGTGACGGTAGAAGCATTCTTCCTTCCCCACTAGATTTCCCGCTACCTTTGTTGCCTTTCCTTTTCCCTTCGTATCCACTTTACTGACACCGCCTCTTGGTTTGGCGGGGGCTTTCTTCTTCTTACCCTTGGCTTTCGCCCTGGATCTAGAAGAGGAAGATCCTCCTACAAACAAAGTGGATGTCTCCCTACCCTTCTGTAGGGTGCCCTTAGCACTCCTCAACATGTTCAGAAGTTCGAAAAGTTCAACCTCCTTTCCTTGCATGTTGAAATTAAGGTTAAACTGGACGTAAGTGGAAGGAAGGGACTGGAGAATCAAATCAGTATAGAGTTCATTCTCCAACGTGGTCCCAAGGTCCGCAAGCTCCTCAATGTAGCCAATCATCTTAAGCACGTGTTCCGCTACCGATGATCCGACGGCCAATCTTGCCGAAAATAGCTTCTTCGACACTTCGTATCTGGCAATACGAGGCTGCTCTCCATACAGTTCTTTTGTATGGAGAAATATGGACTCTAGGTCCATATTCTCGTGCCTCCTCTGATGTTCATTGTCCATCGAGGCAAGTACGAGGCATTTGGCCTTCGCGCAATCTATCTCCCATGTCTTACGGATTTCTACATCCGCGACGCTGGAGGTGGGACCTGGGACAGGGGGAGCTTTGGTGGTAAGGATATGCCCCAACTTGTCGTAAGTGATTGCCATCTTGACATTCCTGAGCCAATCTTTGTAGTTTGGCCCTGTCAGTATGTTTTTATCTAGTAATAACTTAAGTCCGGTCATGTTGAATGGTCGCTGCAATTAGGAGAGAGAAAAGAAACACTTTAGTATGATGCTCTTGCAAGTTTAGAGTGGTTTTTAGTTTGTCTAAACAGGATGGCTCCCAGTGTCTCTCGAATCCCTTCTCAAACCGTAAAGAAAAAATTAGTCGGGATCAATCTCACCGTACAATACTTGCTTAACCGTTCAGCCAGGCCAGTGTCGGTACTTCGAGGGAGGTTTTCCAACGCTTTCGTGAAGTTCCTTAATTAAGTAACCTCTTTTCCCTGTGGGCGTAGCCCCGCTAATACCTTTCTAGACACCTACTAGGTTTATAGCATTGATCGTTAAGTGAGAGTTTTCCCGAGGAGTAGCATATACTCACAGTAGGATCGGGATCCAAATATCATCGCGTGATAAAACCGAAGGAATCCTACCAGAATTATCACACTCCAAATGGTATGCAGCGCTAGCAAGTTTCAGTGCTTATGAAACTCCCGATGTGGATTTTTGCCCCATGCTCTTATGACCTTGACTTTGGCCAAAATATCATAAGTCACATATCAAGTTCTACCCGTCATTCTCCTGGTTAATTTGGACCCACCCGTACCTACCCTTGACTTTGGCCAAAATGGCAGCATGACTGTCCCAAACCAACGCATCTATCTATGCTGCACATGAATACCCAATAGCTACCAATCACTATGCCTTGACTTTGGCCAAAATACACAGCTTGAATACTTTTTGACCATTCATGTGGAATGACGGAGGGCTACGAATGGTTTTGGCGAAACCGTGAACGTAGTGAACTTGATATAATCGATGGAACGAGATAGCTTTTAAAAGGAGTGGTTCAAGCTCCGCGTTTAAAAGTTTAGTTTTGAAAAGAACCGAGTGGTTTTCAAAGTGTTCCAATCGACTTTTACTTGGTTTATTTTCTTGCATTAGTTCTTTTAATGCGTCCCATTATTTAATCCTACCATTGCAGAAAACAACCAAAATATGACGTACGCTTATGCCATTTGCATTCGCCACGGGGCCCCGTCATCACCCGTTTGGTTACTTAACTAACGACAGAGCGGGGGCTGGGCTAGCGCGGCTGTAAAACATAAGCAACGCCTAAATAGTTATAGTATATAGATATAAAGCAATGATAGACATTACAGATCATAGATGAATACATTGGATATACTAGGAATCCACAATCCGTTCGAGCCTGCAACGAAAGGCGGATTACACGGTCGCGGTGAATAGCCAATACCCCACCCAAGACCCCTACGGGTGCGACAAACTACCCGCCAAGTACCCGAAGCGAAGCAACCTCCTTCAACACCGTGAGTAGGCCACTCGGCACTTCGAGATACCCGGTAGTTTGTGCACCCCTCCCATGGGTCTATCCTATGAGTAAAAACAGTAAAAAGAATTATACAATGACGGCTACAACCCCGACCCGGTTGTGCGGCCATACAAATAATAATACATCAATTTACATATTACAATGAATGAAAGAAAAAGAAACACTCATCTCACATCCACCCCGGCTATTCACCCGCAACAATCGAACGCATTCATATACACATACCATTATCAAACACAGATCACAGATATGTATAACCCCCACTAATCGACGTATAGCGATTAGCCGACGTTCAATACATATAAACATCACAGATATAACCCATTAGTCAAAGTGTAGTGAAGTTCGATCAAAAAATACGGATTTATAGGTCCCCAAAAACAAATTTCTTTTCTGGAAAACCTGGGCACAAATAAACCATCTTAAAAATCCCAAAACCAAGTCAGAAGAACACTGCACCAAACTCGATCCAGAACCGAGTCAACTCGGCCGCGGTTGCGCGGCAATAGCTTGCTATTGCCGCGGAACCGCGGCTCTTTGAACGATTCACTGGACCGGGTTTGGTGAGTTTCTTAACAAAACCCTGAGATGATTTTTGACGTATGATTTTTTATTTTTAGAGCAGGAAAAATTTTAACAGAAACTTAGGGTTTTGTATTTTTTAGTTTTGTGATTTTTTCGATTGAACTTCGATACACTTTACTACCTAGCTAGTTTATGTTTAGTGAGGCTCTGATACCACTGTAAGTCCACGTTGCCCACCCCGGTGCTTGCGGGGAGGCGGAAAACGGAATAAAAAACGGATTTTTACTACTCTAGGCAACATGGACTAGACAAAGTCGGGATCTTTTCTAAACAAAAACTAACTAAAAGCTAAAGAGAGTTAGCTATAGGGTAGAAAGGTTATACCTTGGGCTTTATGTCCTTCTCTCCTTGCTTCTTGAAGTGGTAGAAAGGGATCACCTTGTCGTCTTCTCTAGTCGAAGAAGGTTCCACCCGAGAGCCTTAACCTTTGGCTTCAACTCCAAGCTAGAAGTAACTAAAGTGCTAGAAGTGCTAATCCTAGAACCTTAGATGAGAGTAGAGATTACTATGGAGTGGTTTTTCTCAAGCTCAAGTTTTTCTCAATACATGAGAGGGGAGAGCTTGAGGAAGAGGAAGAGCAAGAGAGAGAAAGTATATGATAGAATGAGAGAATTATGAAGCATTCTCACATATATGTGTGAATTATTATAAATTGATAATTAGCAAGATAATTGTCATGGCTTAATCAAGACATGACCATTATCATTTCATATTTAATGCTAATTGAAAGGATCAAAGAGCATCTTTTATATGGAATGATGATGGTCAAAGTGTCAACCTAGGTCAACAAGTCAAGAATGGTCAAAAGGTCAACAACCCTAACCATGCACAATTATATATAACTAATATCAATTAATCATAATACACACATAAGCATTAGGGTTAATAAAATGACAATGGTCATTAACCCTAATCAAAGTCCTCTCCCTCTGTCTCAAGCAACTGTGCATACGCACCCGTATTCGTGATCCGAGGAACACGAATACAAAGAGATAAAACCAATCCCAAATCATATACTAGGATCTGGCTTAAACCAAAGCCCACTAGTATAAGCTGTCCGGACAGCAAACGTTCACAAGTGCGCGGATGTGAACGAACCCTGTCGCAAAACCATGCGACCTCTACTCATTTTGACTAAAGGCGAATAGCTCTCTATGTGGGACTCTAAAGACTCGACACTACGCTGGCAGTGGGTTTAACCACAGACCGCAAGCGGCACTAGCTGTACGTAACGGTCCCCAGGTAGATGCCGATAAGAAGACTGACGAGGTGAACCCCATCTGAACTCCTACTGAGCCTGAATATGACAGTCTCCGTACAGTCCGGTCTGTTCGTCTGATACATCGCATGGCGGGCCTAGGGCGGTGAACGTCAGTCTCCTAATAGCGGTATAAGTCATGTCGGAGTGTAGCCCAGAACACCCTGAGATAACACTGGAAACCTACCAGTATATCTCGCTTGCCCTCGCTAGGGACTACTTGTGTAATGGCTCTCCTGGACACAGCGCGATGTCAACCCCCAATACCGGGAGAGACGAATCCTGTCTAACCGTCACTGCCTCCAAGTGCTTCGGGACTGCACCCAAAAACTACCTGTTTGCATGACTCCTTTGAGCCGTGGTAGGGTAGTAATCAAAGTGCAGTGGGAACACACTCGAGGCGAAGTGACAGTGTCAAGTCAGCGGACTAAGCTGTACTTATGTCACCTGGGAACTGATAACTGACGATCGGTATAATACCAACCAACAGTTCCCGACGAGTCCTGTCCAGTGTACTCGTAACCTAACGAGCACCCGCATACTATCTCAAGTACGACGTACTGACGGCTGTGGGACAGACCGTCTCCCATGCTGGGATGAGAAGCGCATACGCTAGTCTACTCCGGAGTATCGATGCCCTGTCTCGATAGTCCAACGACTAGGGACATGTATAAGGATGTGCTTATGGATTACCTAGCCCCCACGAGTGTGAGCGCCATCACAACGCTGGTAATCAAGCAAAGATCCTAAGGGCTCTACTAAGCGATATGCTAAAAGAAACACATGCACATATTGAAGTAGAGACAAACCAAGTAGCATACTACCATTGCAAGATTGTATATACAACTGTGAACATCCCAAGCTTCCATCAAGTAATATACAAACTAGTATGATACAGTAATGGCCTCTAGGGCATATACACTAACAATCGGGTGACGATCATCTGTTGAGATGGTGTCGATGGTATCTGTATTTTCGTGTCGATGCTGGACATGAGAGATTTCGGATTTCGATGTCGATTTTGGGCATCTCTTTGTATATTGATACGATCATTATCATGAGGTACATCGTTAGATATGTATTTATTGGATTCCATCAGGACTGATCCAGGGGATAGTACCTGCATATATTTGTACAGACATTCATAGATAAAAAAGGGAATTACCGCTTGGATTATCGGGGGTTTGGGCACACATTGTTTTGGGAATTGATGGGTAAGTGAGTTTTTATTGTATCCTACTCACTCTTGATTATTCATATATTCTTGTATCTAGTGGAAACTCCATCAACTTAGAAATGGCATATTATGGACTTAGAATCGAAGATTAGAGTTGTGTTTTGATTGTCTTACTCTTTAGAGTCGACTACTGCTTTAGATTAATTGGTTGCTCCATTGTTTCGACGTGGGGACTAGCTTCCGTTGGGATGCTATTTTATTTTGTTGTATCGGGTTTTATAAAAAATGCAAAGGAGGTGATGACAAGCTTCAAAACGTCATAAATGCTTTTCAACATACTTAGTTAAATTTAGATGTTATTTTAACTTGATTTTATCAGATGATTATTTAAACCTCACCCCAATAATTTCAAAAAGGGTTTAGATTCCGGGTTTTGACTTACTTGGATTGCATTGATATCTTTAGATGTCATGTGATTTAAGTGCCGGTCACGTGCTACATTTGGGTTGTGACACTTACAGTACTGTTCTATGTTTGCATATACTGTACTTTATGGTTACATGCATTGAGATGCTGTTTTCATGAGATCTCTAGATTTGAGAACTGTGGTTATATTTCAAAGGAAATTAAGAATTGTTTTTAAAACGCGGTTTCTCATGATGTGATTTGAGGCATCCACCATGAGTTTTCTCGGTTATGAGTTATGAGTATACCCAATTTGAGGAGTGAGGAGGAACCGTCTGCGGATACATGGTGGGCCCGGTAAGGTACCTTAGGGCAAGAAGATCATGGAGTAGACGATGAGCCTGGCAGGGGATGCACTACCTACCGGTGTTGGTTTGGGCTCGGCGGTTATCTGGAGGATACCGACCGGAGTCGTGAAATCAGATGGATATGAGGGCCGATCTAAGGATGCGGCGCCTGGGATATAAGGATTTACATGTCGATGCTAGATACGAGTTTTATGATATTTCGAGTATCGATGTTGGACACTCTGGTTTCATGATGATTGATGTGTCATTAGTGGACACACGTTGGTTGATACACATGCATACATTCATATATATTCAGATGACAATCATTACATACCAATATTGGCACAACTCTATTATACACATATGCATACATGATCACCTTAGATAACATAGTATTACCTTCATGATACAGTATGACCTAGGGATCGTTGTTCATTCGATTTCTACCTGCTCATATTTTCTACTCAGGAGTTGGCAACTCACTCCGTTGTGCCATGGTTTTCTTGCAGGTTCGATCGTTCGGATCAGTAGCGACATCGCTGGCACACAGCCTTCTTCAGGGTGTTTTGCTTCGGTAGGTGGGATACACATTTGGATCGTGACCACCCTTGTACTTACTTAACTCTATTGTATCTAGTAAAAGCTCCATCAATCAAAAACTAGACATTGTATATTTAGTAGACCTAGACAGACTTGTATATTCGCGAGACTTAAAGCGAGATAGGTGTTTGTCGCTTATTTGAGCTGATGATGTCTTTGTCTGCTTTACTTTCTTTCTGTGATTGTTCTTCAACGTAGGGCGTCGTACATTTATGCTTTATTGCGTGGTTGTGATTCCGCAAGTTGGGGAAGAGCTAGCTCCCGCTTGGGATGCCTATATATTGCATGTATGTGGTTTTGGATCAAAATATACAAGGGAGGTGCTGCCAAAATTTTAAGTGTTGGATATAGTGCCCTCAAAGTCAATTATTGGATCGCAGGTACGTGATTGCAATGATTGCGGAGGACCTATACCGGTAGGACAGTCTTACTCGAAATGATAGTATGCTATCTGGTTTGCCTTTATCAGTCGTGTATAGGTTCAGGTGACTGATCACGATTACACTTTGATAGAGACCTTAGGATCTTGCTTGACTACCAACAGTATGAGGGCGATCATATACGTGAGAGTTGGGTGGTCTATAAGCATATCCTTTATAGTGGTCCCTAGTCGTGAGAGTTTCGAGACAGGGCATCGATACTCCGGAGTAGACTAGTGTATACAGTCGAGACCCCGACGAGGGGCGGTGGCCGGTCTCACAAGCCACTGGTGTCAGTTGGATCACCTAAAATGTATACAGGTGCTCATTGGGTTATGAGTACACTGGACAGGACTCGCCGGGAACCTGCTAGTTAGTATTATACATATCGTCAGATAGCAGTTCCCTGATGACATGTGTACAGGTTAGTTCATCGACCTGAGGTCGTCATTTGTCTCGTGTGAGTTCCCACTGTGCTTTGATTTCTACCCTACCACGGCTCAAAGGAGTCGTGCAAACAGCTAGTTTTTGGGTACAGTCCCGATCCACATGGAGGCACGTGAGCGGATCGGCAGGGGATTCGTCTCTCCCGGTATTGGGGGTGGAGGTCGTGCTGTGTCTAGAAAAGCCATTACACTAAGTCCTTGGCCAAGGCAGGTGAGATTTACTGGTAGGTACTCCAGTAGTATCTCAGGGTGTTCAGGGCTTGTCTCCGACACAACTTATACAGCTATTGGGGGTCTGACGTTACTAGCCCCCTAGGCCGGATATGCGATACTTATAGACGAACGGACCGGACTGTATATACATTGTCACTGTTAGGCTCAGTAGGGTTTCTGGATGAGTTCACTCATCGGCCTCCCTTGAGGTCAGTCCATGGGCAGCCGTTACGCATAGCTAGTGCCGCTAACGGTTTGTGGTTAAACCCACTGCCAGGGTACTGACGACTCATTAGAGTCCCCCACAGACAGTTTCCCAAGTTCGGGCGAAACGTTGTAGAGGCCGTATGGTTTTATGGCAGGGTTCGGAAAATGCACGTGCGTTTACGCACGTGTTATTTTTCGGGCAGATAATACTGGTGGGCTTTGTTTTAAGCCGGATCGATGTATTATACAGAGTAGATATAATATCTTTGTCTCAGTTGCATTTGTATTCGGTCGTAATACAAATGCGGGTATATTTATACAGTTACGGGGTTATCCTGAAATTCGTTTCAGGATCACTTTTGGAAGTTGCCAGTTTCCAGTTTTCTATCACCCGTGTTTAACATTCGGTTAAATGTGGATTTATCTGTTCTTGGGTGAGTCATGGTTCTAGAAGTTTCTAGATGATGAGAGGAAGCTTCTTGGAAGGTGACTAAGTTAGTGATTCATGGTTTGCATTAAATGAGTGGTGAGGTGTTATTATGTGTCACCATTTTCATTAATGCATTTTTGTAAAGCTTAAGATATTTTCTCTTGATATTTTTGTGAGAAGCTTTTTATGGTCACCACTTGCTCCTACCATCACCCCCCTCCTCTTATATGGCCGGCCCCTCCCCTCACTCTCTCACTCTCTCACTTGATTTGGAAAAAAGATGATAGGTTTCGGTGTATGGAATTTCACAGTTCATTTCATTCCATCACCCGATTCCCACGGCAACTTCATTAACCGTTCGTCCATGGTTTTGGACGAAGCGAGACAAAGTATTCCACTCATTCTCTACATCAATCTTGGTCGTCTCTTTTAGCAAACTTGACGACCGAGTTGCCTCGAGTCAGAGGCGGGAGCCCGTTTAAAGATCCGACGATGTGGTGCCACCTGGACGAGGAGATCGGAGATCGACGAGATTGGAGCAGCCGCAACGGAGCGTGGGATGATGGTTAAAGAACGAAGGACTCGGATCGTTCGGTATAACCTTTCTTCCCTCTTTGTAGATTGTTAGTTTAGCGTTAATAGCAGATCCGGGTTATAGTATGCGATAGCGCCAGTTATAAAAGTTTTTGTTTCGCATTTTGGCGTCTGAAAGACGGCCGGGGCGCTACCGTACACTTACATGGTATCAGAGCCACACCATTAAGCTTTACTAACTTGTGCTAACACGTTTAAAAGATCGATCGAACGGTTTTTCAAAAACTACAATTTTCAAGTATTAAAGTTTCTGTTAATTTTCAAACTGGTCCAAATGTCATTTTAACAATACCAGAAAATCAAGCAGGGTTTTTGAGGAATACTGGACAAATTCGACCAAGTGATTCGACAGTTCCGCCGCGGATCCGCGGCCCAAGCATGGGTTTGGCCGCGGATCCGCCGCAGGAAAGTCACATCACTTAGCCAATTTTCTACAGTGGATTCTATGTTGGAAATTGTGGTTTCTGGAACTGTTTATTTGGGCCCAGTATTTTTTACTGTGCAGCAGATTTGCGTGGGGCCTACTTCAGGAAATTTTGTCGATCGAAATTTAAATGTGTTAGTTTACAGTGCTTACATTATATCTCCGACCAGGAATGTCATTTGATCGGTAAACCGCGTCTGATTGCTATAGTTCTTTTAGACGGGTTTGCGAACGTGACATTCGCGTTGATGTTCTGTGTTGTGCTGTGATGTTGCGGATTTGTCGTAGTGGATAGCAGTGTGCAATGGTAGTGCAGTTTGGATTTATTTGTACATTTGATATTGCGGGGCGAGCGTCCAACTTGTGGACAGCCGCCACTGCCTGTTATATAACATTCTTTTGGGGCACGACCAGGTTGCGGTCGATGTACCTATTGTACTATTTTTCCATTTCTGTACTAGGTTTTGCCCCGCGACGGATTGCACGGATAGCCGGGTTCTGGGGGGCAACGGGTCCGCATCTCATGGCTTTGAGAGGCAGAGGGGCCCCACTCTAGAATTGGCAGACTATTCGCCGCACTTGTAGGGGGTACAGGTTGACCCAAGGAGGGATGCTCAAGTTACCGGATTCCGTGAAGTAATGGGTGGTCCATTCACTATGATGTAGGAGGCTGCCTCGCTTCAAGTTTTGGCGGGTAACTTGCCGCACCCGTAGGGGTCTAGGTTTCATTGCACAGGCTATCCACACGACAGGGGAACATCGGGTTTCAGCAGCGGCTCTGTGAAACTCGGGGATCCCAGATTATCTGTATTGTTCTGTGATGCTTATTACTTTTCTGTAATGTTGCATATTATCACGCCTGGAGCGATTATTGTATATTGGTTTATATACTATTAGATGTTGTATATGTTTTACACCCGCGCTAGTCCAGTCCCCCCTCTGTCGTTAGTTAAGTAACCTAACGGGTGATGACGGGACCCAGTGACGAATGCGGATGGCATATACGTACATTTTATTTTCGTTCTTTTCTGGTGTGATTATTTGATGGGACTGCGTTGATTCTGATCAATGCAAAGGAAAACAAACCTGTTTGGATGTTGTTGGAACAATTTAAAAAGTGTTATTACAAAGATGTTTCCTTTTGTTTTGCATAGTGGTATTCGGTTGGAATATCCTGCACCTCATTCGACGGGGCAAGGGCCGATATCCCTTCACCGGGACTGACCCCTTGGGCAGAGGTTTGCGTCAAGGTAATAACTTCACTATAGTCGATTACATGTTGCTTTGCATCGCGGTATTCAGTGGAATATCCTGCACCTCATTCCACGAGGAAAGAGCCGAGATCCCTTCACCGGGAGTGACCTCTTTAGCAAAGGTTTTCGCCACTATATTTTATAAAAAGCTATCAGGTTCCTTCAACGAGATCAAGTTCATTACGTTAAAAGGTTCTTTCGCCAAAAACCAGCCGTAACCCTCCGTCGTTTCTTATGGATGGTCAGTAATATTCAAGCTATGTTTGTTGGCTTTCGTCAAGGCATAGTGTTTGGTAGTTGCTGGGGTATTCATTTGTTGCATAGATAGATGTGTTGGTTTGGGACAGTCGTATTACCTTGTTGGCTTTCGTCAAGGGTATGTACGGGTGGGTTCGAATTAACAAGATAATGACGGGCAGAACTTGACATGTGACTTATGATTTGTTGGCTTTCGTCAAGGCATAAGAACATGGGGTAAAAATCACATCGGGAGTTTCTAAAGAAACTGAAACTTGCTAGGCATGCGCATACCTTCTGGAGTGTGATAACGTGAGTGGATTCCGTCACGTTATCATGCGATGAGAGTTGGATCCCGATTCCGACTGATGAGTTGGTATACTCTTCGGGTGATCCCGATTGATTCTTCTTTCAGGTTTGGAGGAGAATTTGACAGTACAGTGGGAGGTTTCCGGATTAAATAAAGTGATAACCATTCTGACCTAGGTTAGAGTGCACGCAGAGTGTTTCTTTTCTCTCTCTCTTTGGCAGCGACCTTTGACCGACCCTAAACAATGACTCAGGGACCAAGTTGACCGAACCTTCTTAAAATACTGGCTTTTGGATTGTCTGAGTTGCAAAAGTCATTGCCACTCCTTCTTCTATCCTTTGTATTTCTCAGAACACCCGTATTACTACGGACATCCACTTCCATTGGATAGATCCATCGTATGGTTATATACGAACTCGAAGGGACTCCTTCGAGGATGGATCAAGGTTCAGGAGAAATAGAATTGGTTTATTCAGTTGTCTTTTATTATCACCTTCTCTCAGGGTGCGAGGGCTCCTTGGTTTAGGAGAGTACACCTATTACGCTTATTGGATAGTCTTCTTCCAAACCATAGGCAGGTGCCGAAAGGTAGGGAATGAAGAAAACCAATTAGCCTAAGTAGGGTGTACAGAAAGTAATATGTAAAGACAAAATAAAGGGATTAGAAAGAGGGCAAAGTAAGTTGCGACTGTTATCATTCACGACCAAACCGCGTACTTCATCGCCACTCCTATTTCACCTTTAAAAGAATAAGGTATTATTCAGTTGTCTTTTATCATCACCTTCTCTTAGTTGCGAGTACTCCTTGGTTTAAGAGGGTACACCTATTATGCTTACTGGATAGTCTTCTTCCAAACCATAGGCTGGTGCCGAACGGTAGGGAAGGAAGAAAACCATTTAGCCTAACGATGGTGTACAGAAGGTAACGACTAAAGACAAATAAAGGGATTTGGAGAGATGGTAAAGAAATATACGGTTAAAGTCATGAATTAAATTATGGAAGAGGCATTACTATGAATACCAGGATACCCCTATGAAACATTTTCATGTTTCAGTGCATTGTTAATGGAAAACTGTTTTCCCGATTAGATACTTACTCCAGGGTGTGTATTCACCAGGTTTCACTCTCATATCTGTATGGTTTTACAGATGATGAGTGCGAGGAAGTTATTAGGAATTAGGTGATCATCCTCATTATATCGGAATTCGTTGAAATTGGTGATATTTGAGGAAATCGCCAGGGTACAGTTTTCAACCTACGACGCACAGGTTTTTGAGTTATTCAACTCAGCGGACTTATACAGAGTATTGTATGTTGTCCAGTGTCCATCAGGACAAAGAGGTAGGTCCTCGTACTATGTTCTGTTTACTTATGACTTCTCTAGTTTTTAGACAAGTGTTTCGTAGAAATACAAAGTCTAAGTTTTGAGAAGTTGTGGGTATAAGAATAAAGTAGAGAACCAGATGTCGCAAGTATCGGGATTCTTCAAGGAGATCGAAGATGTAGATACTTGTGATAGGTATTCAGATGATAGTAAAAGTTTTGAGAAACTTGTTTCTCTTTCAGGTTACTCATAATTGGATGGATTCCTAAGTTGAGTAATACTGAATAGCTTTTCTCCATTAAAGTTGATATGCACTGGAGACAGCTGCATGATTAGAATCTGGTTCCAATTAAATAAGTGCCAAAGTTTCTATATTGGATATAGAATGGTTCGTATCTTAACGATGTTAAGGTACGGGGAGTTGTCCGGCTTATGCTTAAAACCAGACTCTGGATAACTCAGGGCACGTTTCTGTATTGGCTGTTTGTGGGTTGGCCCAGGCTACGACGAGGGTTGACTTTCTACCATCTGGGAGATCAATAGTGATATTGTTCTTGACTCGCCACAGTTTTAATAAAATGGATTTTTTCAGAAAACAGTAGTGGGCGTATGGTAGAACTGGAAGTGATTCCAAAACCACAAACGATTACGGAAAATTTAATAGGACCAATAGATTCAATCAGGTTTGACATTCCATTAGCCACTCCGCAGATATGGTGGGTAACCTCAGACACCCGAGAGGTACTCCGGTAGCCTCAAGGACGGTGACAGGGAGGTTCTTATCTACCCAGACTTGACACTACTGTTGTTCCAGGCTATGAGACCCGGTAAGAGGGTTGTTGTGGTCAGTGGGAGCAGCGGAAGCATAGTGGGCAAGTAGCTTATGTCTATTTATAGACTAGAGCAGTTATAGCGGAGATTGATCATTTAATTTTGATATAACAGTCATGGGTTTGACTTCATCAGAATAGTGGATGGATCAGTTAAGAAGGTAGTAGGGTGTGATGTCCTGGTATTTGGATGACATACACAGAGTAGGAAGTAAAATTCCTACACTACGATCGGTTGTACTGTGGTCGTCACACAGTTGTTTCTCCAGACAGGATATGGATATAATATTTGACATTCTGGTTTCTAGATCTATGGTTTTAGATCTGGATTTAGGTAGTTTCCCAATGTGGGTACTTTGACAGTATTCTAATGGTTCTTAGAATAGATGACTCCTGGCATGGTGGTGTACTTGCAGGTGATGGAGTCACCCTCTGTAAAGGTGTCTTACAGACTAAAGGGGAGAGGGATGTGCATGATTGGCATATCACTTGCTTAGGCAACTGAGTCAATCATGAGATGTCAAGTACCACACCAGATGTTGTTTTTGCACCAGATGCAATAAGTTTGTATTAATCCAATCCTGGAGAAACATAAGGAAGCAGTTTTAGAACATAAGTGAATGTTCTACGGATTTGATGACGGCAGCCTCCTTCGGGAGACGGTTATCATTCCGGGCTTCAAAGGTGACATGAATGACAGAGTGATTATCAGAGTTATAGTTTTCCCTCTGATGAAGAGGGACAGTATTTTGGACAGGTGGTCCAAGAGAATACTGTGGGAGGCATGGTGCCGGATACTAATTAGGTTCAGTTTTCGATACAGTCTAAGAAGTTTGGATTTGGAGTTCATTTATGAACTAAGGTCCCATCAGATATCCAAACATATTCTAAGACAGGTATTACTCAATTCGGGAGATGGTTTTCTCCGCGAACTTGAGATTAAGAGAGACATAGAAAGAAACATCCTGGCGGATCCACTCACCGAGGCTATTTCTCGAACACAATAGTTTTACAAACGGGCTTTGTGAAACTGATTAGTAGAGGAGTTGGGTGTTGGTTTCACACGGGCTGTGAGTACGCGACATCGCAATAATTAGCCTTAAGTGCAAGTGGGAGATTGTTGAATATAGTGCCCTCAAAGTCAATTATTGGATCGCAGGTACGTGATTGCAATGATTGCGGAGGACCTATACCGGTAGGACAGTCTTACTCGAAATGATAGTATGCTATCTGGTTTGCCTTTATCAGTCGTGTATAGGTTCAGGTGACTGATCACGATTACACTTTGATAGAGCCCTTAGGATCTTGCTTGACTACCAACAGTATGAGGGCGATCATATACGTGAGAGTTGGGTGGTCTATAAGCATATCCTTAATAGTGGTCCCTAGTCGTGGGAGTTTCGAGACAGGGCATCGATACTCCGGAGTAGACTAGTGTATACAGTCGAGACCCCGACGAGGGGCGGTGGCCGGTCTCACAAGCCACTGGTGTCAGTTGGATCACCTAAGATGTATACAGGTGCTCATTGGGTTATGAGTACACCGGACAGGACACGCCGGGAACCTGCTAGTTGGTATTATACATATCGTCAGATAGCAGTTCCCTGGTGATATGTGTATAAGTTAGTTCATCGACCTGAGGTCGTCATTTGTCTCGTGTGAGTTCCCACTGTGCTTTGATTTCTACCCTACCACGGCTCAAAGGAGTCGTGCAAACAGGTAGTTTTTGGGTACAGTCCCGATCCACATGGAGGCACGTGAGCGGATCGGCAGGGGATTCGTCTCTCCCGGTATTGGGGGTGGAGGTCGTGCTGTGTTTAGGAAAGCCATTACACCAAGTCCTTGGCCAAGACAGGTGAGATTTACTGGTAGGTACTCCAGTAGTATCTCAGGGTGTTCAGGGCTTGTCTCCGACACGACTTATACAGCTATTGGGGGTCTGATGTTACTAGCCCCCTAGGCCGGATATGCGATACTCATAGACGAACGGACCGGACTGTATATACATTGTCACTGTTAGGCTCAGTAGGGTTTCTGGATGAGTTCACTCATCGGCCTCCCTTAAGGTCAGTCCATGGGCAGCCGTTACGTATAGCTAGTGCCGCTGACGGTTTGTGGTTAAACCCACTGCCAGGGTACTGACAAGTCATTAGAGTCCCCCACAGACAGTTTCCCAAGTTCGGGCGAAACGTTGTAGAGGCCGTATGGTTTTATGGCAGGGTTCAGAAATTGCACGTGCGTTTACGCACGTGTTATTTTTTGGGCAGATAATACTGGTGGGCTTTGTTTTAAGCCAGATCCATGTATTATACAGAGTAGATATAATATCTTTGTCTCAGTTGCATTTGTATTCGGTCGTAATACAAATGCGGGTATATTTATACAGTTACGGGGTTATCCTGAAATTCGTTTCAGGATCACTTTTGGAAGTTGCCAGTTTCCAGTTTTCTATCACCCGTGTTTAACATTCGGTTAAATGCGGATTTATCTGTTCTTGGGTGAGTCATGGTTCTAGAAGTTTCTAGATGATGAGAGGAAGCTTCTTGGAAGGTGACTAAGTTAGTGATTCATGGTTTGCATTAAATGAGTGGTGAGGTGTTATTATGTGTCACCATTTTCATTAATGCATTTTTGTAAAGCTTAAGATATTTTCTCTTGATACTTTTGTGAGAAGCTTTTTATGGTCACCACTTGCTCCTACCATCACCCCCCTCCTCTTATATGGCCGGCCCCTCCCCTCACTCTCTCACTCTCTCACTTGATTTGGAAAAAAGATGATAGGTTTCGGTGTATGGAATTTCACAGTTCATTTCATTCCATCACCCGATTCCCACGGCAACTTCATTAACCGTTCGTCCATGGTTTTGGACGAAGCGAGACAAAGTATTCCACTCATTCTCTACATCAATCTTGGTCGTCTCTTTTAGCAAACTTGACAACCGAGTTGCCTCGAGTCAGAGGCGGGAGCCCGTTTAAAGATCCGACGATGTGGTGCCACCTGGACGAGGAGATCGGAGATCGACGAGATCGGAGCAGCCGCAACGGAGCGTGGGATGATGGTTAAAGAACGAAGGACTCGGATCGTTCGGTATAACCTTTCTTCCCTCTTTGTAGATTGTTAGTTTAGCGTTAATGGCAGATCCGGGTTATAGTATGCGATAGCGCCAGTTATAAAAGTTTTTGTTCCGCATTTTGGCGTCTGAAAGACGGCCGGGGCGCTACCGTACACTTACATTAAGGATGGAAATGTTTTCAAAGATAGATTGCAAACTGTTGCATTTTCATATAATGTTATTTATACTTTAAAAGAAGGCTTAAATTCTTTATGCCGATGTTACAAAACTGCACCTCCATTATTGTCTATAAAAAGGTTTAGATTTCTGGGCTTCAGCTTACTTGAATTACGGCGGGTCCTGTAGGCTTCACGTAATTCTCGTGATGGTCACGTGCCAATTCCGGGTCGTGACATCCGGTCTCTTCGTCTAAGATTATCGCATATCGGGTCTAGGGTATGGAATCTTTCAGACCCCAATAACACGATAAATCGTGCGACAGAGGACTCATAATCATCTAGAGATACAACTGATAACACTTATCAGTTTATCACCAGAGCGGTGGCCACCGACTTATGGTTGTAGTCAAGTCCTACACATCACGACATCAATTCCATATACCGGGAGAGACGAATCCCCTCGACCGCTCACTGCCTCCATGTACTGCGGGACTATACCCAACAAAAACGTGTTTGCATGAATCCTTTAAGCCGTAGCAGGGTAGAAGTCTAAGTATAGTGGGAACACACATGAGACACTATGGCGATCTCAGGTCCTAGGGACTACCCTTTTCACGACCCAGAAAAGGCATGTGACTGGCACTTGAATCAGGTGAAGTCTATAGGACCACACCTAATACAAGTTAGCCAAAAGCCCAGAAATCTAAACCTTTTTAGGGGGAAAAATAGTGGAGGTGAAGTTTTGAAATAATAGTGTAATGAAAACAAGTGATTTCTAAAAAACATAGATAAAAGTATACAAAAACACAATGTTTATATTTAACTCGAAAACATTTTCGTCATTGAAAATTTAGGCAACACCTGCTTTATAAAACTTTACCCAAAAACGGTACAAACAATATAATATAAGGCATCCCCAAGCGGGCGCTCGCTCTTCGCCAATTGGCAGAAACAACCACGCAAGCAATACAAATATACAACGCCGAAGGCGTGGATCAAAACTCAGAAAGAAAGTGAGAAAACTAAACATCATCAAGAATACCAGAAGCAACAATAAATCCATAAGCACGACTCTAAGGCCGAAAGAATATACAAACTGTGGTTATCTAAGTCAACTAAAATACAAGTCTGGTTAATGAAGTTTTTAACTAGATACAACTGAAATAAATATACAAATAGAACTGGTGGTCATGATGCAAGTGAACCACCTACTAAGAAATCACCCGGAAGGAAGCAGTATGCCAGCAAGCCACACGGAACCTGTACGGCCGAACCTGCAGGAAACTGTGGGACAATTGGGGTGAGTTGCCAACTCGTGAGTAGAAGACATCACCGAGTAGAAATCGCATGTATGACGATCTCCTAGGTCATACAGTAGAATAATAATAATACCCTAACAACGAATAAAAGTAAGCTAACGGTAGCATAAAAGTGATACCAAGGTACTTGTGTCCATGTCATAAGATGTGAATCGTGTACGAATGCATCGACAGATGGGTGTGTCCAGCAACGACACACAAGAATCATAATAAAACTAGAGTGTCCAACACCGACACTCGAACATCATGAAACCCGTGTCCAACATCGACACGTAAATCTTCGGATCTCAAGCGCTGCATCCTCTGATCGTTCCTTATATCCATCTCACGTCTCCGGTCGGTATTTTTCGGATAACCGTCGGGTCCAAACTATCATCAGTAGGTAGTGCTCCCCTGCCAGGCTCATCGTCGACAACTAGAGCTTGTTTCCCAGGGTACCTTACTGGGTCTACCATGTACCTATAGACGGATCATCCTACTCCTCGAATCGGGTCTCGAAAACCAAGCTCAGAACCGAGAAAACATCATGGTGGACACAAAATATCATATCAAGGAAAACCGCATCTTTCTCTTTAAAAATAATCATAAGTTTATAAATTTCACATGCGGTTTCCCATATCCAGAAATCTCATGAAATATCCGAAATCTCAAAATCATGAGTCAATGAACAGCGAATATCGGCATAAAGCCACACAATAGTACATAACGGAATGAATAATAAATGCATGGGGTAACTAAGCAAGGAATACAATATCTAAACTAGCATATGAGAGCAAACATACTAATCATGTGTTGAAACTACCAGCTAGCAGGTTATACCAATGAAGTAACGTTTTCTAAAGTGTACATGACATGGAAATTACTGATGATGATGTGTGTGAGCCGGCAAGAAAGTGTACGTGCAACATATGCATCATCGGTAATGGTGCTGTGTCCTAACAGCCGAGGTCATAAGACCTAATGAAAACACATGTGTGTGTGCGTGTGTGTGTGTGTATAAAGTGCAATGAGAGCAACATGAATATAATGGAAAATGAACAGTAAACGCAACATTGGAGAATATACATAATGTATACGAGTCATACAGTTTTTGTGTTTTGAAATAGAATCGTGGTTTTTAGAAGAGTAGGGACTACGGTGTTTTGAGAAAATAGATATCTTTTGAAAATCAGTAGTATCCCTCGTTTTATTCTTTGAAAGAGCCTACGATTCGTCAGTTTTGAAAAATAGGCATGACTCGACCAACCTCTAATATCTACTTAATAATTTAAGAAACTAACTAAAAGCTAAACTAAAACCTGGGTCAAGTAGTGGAAGACTATACGTATCCAAGTCGATATATCTGGTAGTCGGCGATCCAGCCACATATCATCACGTATGGTAATATCTATCGTACGGCATCCTCGAGTCAAGAGTGCGGATCAATCATCATATATACCTCGTACGGTAATATCCATCGTACGACATCCTCAAAATCGAGGTTACGAATCAAATATCATATATACATCATCATCTATACGGTATAATCATCGTACATTCTATTATATCATCGAATCACATGAATGAATACATATCGCCCAACGATCCAGCATAACATCATATGATATACAATATCACGACTCAATCACATATCGAAATCCCACGGCATCATGCCCGGTCATATCGACTCATCTCTAAATATAAAATACTATCCTCATCACACGTGTATATGTATATATATATATATATATATATAAGCATACACACATTCACACACACACACACATACACAAAATCAAGTGTGTGTGTATGCGCGCGCGCGCGTGTGTGACTACAAATATCCTAAAGTTCAAGACTAAGGTAAAATACTTCTATGAACATGCTTATTCAAATCCTACGGTTTCTTAAAACCCTATTTGCTAAGTATCCAAATCTTGTACCAATAGATATATACATAATATATAACATATCCTACATTTGCGGGGGTGTTATAGGCCATCCACCCGACTTCCCCCATGGATATACATCTACTCACCTTCGATCCTCGCTTGCCGAAGTCGATGACGCCTTGCTCTCCTTTGTCGTCCCGAAGTCCACGCGAAGGTACCAAGCGTTCTCTCTCAGATGGTTTTGCAGTGAAGCAGCTAGCTTTAATTCTTTTTATCGCAACATCATAGCCATTCCATTTTCCATGGTAGACAGATCCATATGTACCTGAACCCAACTCTCTTATTTCTTTCAGGTCTGTAATCTTTGATCAAAAGCCAGCCGTCGTAGGCTCAATTTTAGAAATCTCATTTTACTCACCATCTCCATCCGCTTCATTCTCTAAATCAGTGTGGCCCTTTCCAGTTTCCCATATCATTTGAGTGCTCAGGATTCATTTCAGCCATGGCTTTGACCTCCTAGTCATTTTCCAGTGCTGCCTTCTTGACAGAAGCAATCAGCTCAGATAAATAAGTCAAACCTTTTGGTGAAGAACCACGGCCTTTATTGCCAATATTAACATTAGAGTTACCAATGTTAGCTTCTTCTGTTGGCTTCAACCCTTTCATGCCCTAGTTCTCTTCTTCGGCCGCCTCCATTTCAACTCCATGGTTTGTACCAGGGGCAACAATGATCCGTTCACCCTGATTGGCAAAGTTTGGATTTAATCTAGCACTATGGTGATCAGCCCCATAGAATTTCTGGGACAAAACACCATTTAGATCATCGTTCACATATGCCACCACTTCCATTAAACAAATTGTGTGCATGGCCAAGATTGGCAGGAAACCCGGCCTTTTCTTGAACCATCCTCCCCAGGAGGAAGCCACATCATGTTATCAGCCACAGGAGGAGATTGATGATCTAACTGTGCCACCGACGGTGAATTGTGCGAATAATAAGCAGGGCTCCACGGACTCTCTTCGCCGACCCAAATGAGAAATCTTTGGCTGGAGAGCAACAGATTCCACTTGTTGATCAAGACCCAAATTTCAAAAGATGGATGTGAATTGATTTGACACTAAGAAGGGAGGCTTAATTTATTTTGGAGAGAGAGATAATGAGGATATGGAGGAAGAAGAGAGGAGGAAATTTATAGCTGCATGTAGGAGTTGTTTTTGATAAGTTAAATGGAAGGATAAAAATGCATGTAATTTTCTTGGGACAACAAGGGACTGGGGTAATTGGGAAAACTAGGAAAAGAAGCTGAGAATGTTGAGGTGATGGGGCCGACCTATGCTGCTGGGAAAGTGATGGGCAATTAGGGGAATGGTGATTGGCTTGACATTGTTGACTTGAGAAGGGAATGAGAAAGAGTTGTACATTCAATTTAAAAACAACATATTGGTTTAAACAATACACACACACACACACGCACACACACATATACACATATACATAATACAACCATACCATTTTATGACAAACTCCTCAAGCACAAATATTTTTTGGCCAATCACTGTAGATATTTTTATTATTTTACACAAACTCATTATTTTATGATTTTAAATTAATAAAATAACATTTGAAAATTCAAAATGTTACAATATTCCCCTCTTAAACAAATTCGGTCCCCGATTTTAAATTTAAAACTCCCCCAATACTAAAACATTCAGCAAAACAATCTAATCATCGGGATTCCAAAATCATGAATACTTAAAACATATTATAGCGCGATGCATGCACGATGGAAATGAGTGTAAAATTTAAAATCAAAACTCCGTCATGCATCACGCAATCATCGGAGTTATGGCGAAAATACAGTGTCAAAATCCAATACGAAACCAATATATTATACTCAAAACGATAATACATATATAGTACGCATCGTTGTAATCGTCAAAACATCCAAATAGAAATGCATGCAAAATCCTTTCCAAACCGACATGCGATGCGCGTATCATGGCACATGTAACAGATGTTCATTATGAGGAAAATAGCTATATATATATATATATATATATAACCTTTTTGTAACACATGTTCTGCCTTTTAAAAATAACCTTAGGGATGGTTTTCCCTTCGTAAAGTTTCGTTTCATCATGGACACGTAAGAAATTATTGGGACTATAGCTCATTTTTGGAAACCCCTTCAGTAAATATCGATGCATGTAAAAATACTCAGGTACTGTTCTCGGACTAGTCCTGCTCGGTTATTAACCATATAGTATATAAGTCATAAAAACATGATGCTCGAAAGGAAATCATCCCAAAAATGTAAACAAAGAATACCATGTGCGTCTGGTGCGCACGGAAATCGAAACCAAATACAGGTGCTATGAATGTGTACAGAAACAAAATCAAGTGCAACGGGTGTGCACGAAAACATCTGTCCAGTGCAACGGGTGTGCACGACAACAATATCAAGTGCATCTGATAGGCACGAAGAATCCGGATATAGTGCATATGGTGTGCGCAAAATCGCATCAAGTGCGCCAAGTGTGCGCAAGAATCTCAATCAAGTGCACATGGTGCACGAAAACGAATATCAAGTATGAAAATCAAAATCAACGGTATACGACATACACCGATTAAAATTCAGGTATACCGCGGGATATAAACTCATAAACATATGCAACGGTGTGCACAAAACCATATCAAGTACTGAAAGCTCATGTAATCTACGCCGAAAGCATAAATCAAATCATATCCACACTACATGTATGAAATCAAAATCAACATCTCGGACAGCATAAGTTCGAAATCGAGTGCAATGAATATGCATGAAAACAACAATCAACACAACTGACATATAAAATACGTGTTAGTGTATATGCCCTAGAGGCCATTACTGTATCATACTAGTTTGTATATTACTTAATGGAAGCTTGGGATATTCACCTTGTATAGACAATCTTGCTCAATATAGTAGTATATGCTACTTGGTTTGTTTCTGCTTTAATGTGTACATGTGTTTATTTTAGTATATCACCTATACACATTAGTGGAGCACTTAGGATCTTTGCTTGATTACCAGTGTTGTGATGGCAGTCACACTAGTGGGGGCTGGGTAATCTATAAGCACATCCTTATGCAGGTCCCTAGTCGCAGGACTATCGAGACAGGGCATCGATACTCCGGAGTAGACTAGCGTATGCGCTTCTCATCCCAGTGTGGGAGACGGTCTGTCCCACAGCCGTCAGTACGTCGTACTTGAGATAGTATGCGGGTGCTCGTTAGGTTACGAGTATACTGGACAGGACTCGTCGGGAACTGTTGGTTGGTACTATACCTATCATCAGTTATCAGTTCCCAGGTGACATGAGTACAGCTTAGTCCGCTGACTTAACACTGTCACTTCGCCACGAGTGTGTTCCCACTGTGCTTAGATTACTACCCTACCATGGCTCAAAGGAGTCGTGCAAACAGGTAGTAGTTGGGTGCAGTCCCGAAGCACTTGGAGACAGTGACGGTTAGACAGGATTCGTCTCTCCCGGTATTAGGGGTTGACATCGCGCTGTGTCTAGGAGAGCCATTACACGAGTAGTCCCTGGCCAGGTCAAGCGAGATATACTGGTAGGTTTCCAGTGCTATCTCAGGGTGTTCTGGGCTACACTCTGACACGACTTGTACCGCTATTAGGGGACTGACGTTTACCGCCCCTAGGCCCGCCATGCGATGTATCAGACGAACAGACCGGACTGTATGGAGATTGTCACATTCATGCTCGGTAGGAGTTCAAATGGGTTTCACCTCGTCCGTCTTCTTATCGGCATCTACCTGGGGGCCGTTACGTACAGCTAGTGCCGCTTGCGGTCTGTGGTTAAACCCACTGCCAGCGTAGTGTCGAGTCTTTAGAGTCCCACACAGAGAGCTATTCGCCTTTAGGAAAAAGAGTTGTAGTCGCACGGTTTTGCGACAGGTTGCATGGTTTTGCGATAGGGTTCGGTCACATCCGTGCACTTGTGCACGTTTAGTGACCGGGCGGTTATTACTAGTGGGCTTTGGTTTAAGCCAGATCCTAGTATACGTTTTAGGATTGGTTTTATCTCGTTTGTATTCATGTTCCCCGGAACACGGATACTGGTGTGTATGCACTGTTGACAGAGACAGAGGCAGAGGATTCTCATTAGGGTTGTTGACTGTTGACTATTGCTTAACCCTAATGAGAATTAGAAATATGATTAACAATAATATTAATTGAGTATTATAGTGACATGGTTAGGGTTGAAAGGTTGACCTTGTTGACTTGTTGACTTTTGTTGACCGGTTGACTAGGTTGGACTTGTTGACCACCATCATGACAATGGCCATCATTTGGTTGCATTGACTTATGCTTGCTTGTTTTGTTCACCATTTGCATTTAATGCAAGAAATGATAGTGTCATTTGTCATGATATCAACCATCACACTATACTCAATTATGATTACTTGTTATCATAATTTTGGATTATGAGAGGTGAGATGAGAAGAGGTTGGCTCACTTTTCATTTGGCTCTCTCTCTTGAGCTCTCTCATTCTTAAGCTCTCCTTCTTCTTGCTCTCTCTAGCTCAAGGCAAACCCCTCTCATGAGTTGAGAACCATTATCTTAGAGATAAAAACACCAAAACAGTCCTCTACTCATCCTAGTTCACAAGGCCTAGCAAGCCAAGTGTTCTAGTTTCTTCAAGTTCGAAGAAGAAGCCAAATGGTAGAAGCTTTCGGGTGGATCTATCTTCGGCGCGAGAAGAAGACGAGGGGAGGCCGGTCCGTACACCACAAGAGTTGAAGACGAAGGAGTTCAAGAAAGGTATAACCCCTAATTGAGCAGATAAAACTCCTAGTTAGGTTGTTAGGTAGTTGTTTAACAAAGATCCGTATTATGAGTCCATGTTACCACCCTAGCAAAAATCGTTTTTCACCAATTCCGCAACCCCGTAAGTACCGGGGAAGGGTAGCATGGACTTACAGTGGTACCAGAGCCTAGTTAAACACTATCTAACATGTTAGCAAAGTAACTAGAAATTCGATCGGAAAAAAAGTCACGAAACGAACCCGAAAAATCAAGTTTCTGTCGATTCTGTATTCTGTTCAAAAATTGAAAAATCGTACATCAAAAATCGACTCAGGCTTTTTACAAAACACCCAAGAAAATTGGTCCAACGAACCGGTCAAGTCGCCGCGGAAACGCGGCGGGAGCATGCTCCCGCCGCGGTTCCGCAGCCGAGTTGACTCGGCCGTGGCACAATTTTATTGCAGTGTATTTCTGGGGTTGTTTTGGGATTTTTACAATATGTTTTTTCTGCCCAGATTTTCCAGAAAGAAAAATTAGTTTTTGGGGCTTGAAAATCCGTATTTTGATCGAACTTCTAAAGACTTAAGCTGACGGGTATATATCTGTGATATGTTATATGTATTTAACGTCCGCTAATCGCTATACGCCGATTAGTGGGGGTTATACATATCTGTGATCTGTAATGTTGATGGTATGTGTATATGAATTCATTGGATTGTCGCGGATGAATAGCCGGGGGGGTTGTGAGATGAGAGTTTTCTTTTTTCTTTTAAATTCATGTAATATGTACATTGATGTAATATTATTTTTGGCCGCACAACCGGGTCGGGGTTGTAGCCGTCATTGTATAATTTCTTTTTACTGTTTTTGCTCCTAGGATAGACCCAAGGTGGGGGTGCATAAACTACCGGGTATCTCGAAGTGCCGAGTGGCCTACTCAAGTCGTTGAGGGAGGTTGCTCCGCTTCGGATATTTGGCGGGTAGTTTACCGCACCCGTAGGGGTCTAGGGTAGGGTATTGGCTATTCATCGCGACCGTGTAATCCGATTTTCGTTACAGGCTCGTACAAATTGCGGATTCCTATTATATCCAATGTATTCATCTGTGATCTGAAATGGCTATCATTGCAATATATCTATGTATGATATTATTTAGGCGTTGCTTATGTTTTGCATCCGCGCTAGTCCAGCCCCCGCTCTGTCGTTAGTTAAGTAACCTAACGGGTAATGACGGGGCCCCGTGGCGAATGCGGATGGCATAAGCGTACGTCATATTTTGGTTGTTTTCTGCAATGGTAGGATTAAATAATGGGACGCATTGGAATTAATGCAAGAAAAATAAACCAAGTAAAAGTCGTTGGAACACTTTCAAAAACCACTCGGTTTCTTTTCAAAAAGAACTTTTCAAACGCAAAGCTTAAGCCACTCCTTTTAAAAGCTATCTCATTCCATCGATCATATCAAGTTCACTACATTCAAGGTTTTTCCAAAACCATCCGTAGCCCTCCATCATTTCAGTTAAATATTCGGTAGTATTCAAGCTATGTATTTTGACCTCACGCCAAGGCATGGTGATTGGTAGCTGCCGGATATTTATCTGTTGCATAGATAGAATGCGTTGGTTTGAGACAGTCGTACTGCCATTTTGGCCTACATCAAGGGTAGGTACGGGTGGGTTCAAATTAACCTGGATAATGATGGGAAGAACTTGACATGTAACTTATGACATTTTGACCTCACGCCAAGGTCATAAGTGCATGGGGCAAAAATCCACATCGGGAGTTTCAAAAGAACTGAAACTTGCTAGCGCTGCATACCATTTGGAGTGTGATGATTCTGGTGGGATTCCTTCAGTTTTGTCACACAATGATATTTGGATCCCGATCTTGCTGTGAGTATATGCTACTCCTCGGGAAATTTCTCACTTAACGATCAATGTTATAAACCAAGTTGGTGTCTAGAAAGGTGTTAGCGGGGCTACGCCCACAGGAAAAAGAGGTTATTTAATTAAGGAATCGCGAAAGCGTTGGAAAACCTCCCTCGAAGTACCGACACCAGCCTGGCCGAAGGTTAAGCAAGTATTGTACGGTGAGATTGATCCTGACTAATTCTTCCTTTTTGGTTTGAGGAGGGATTCGAGAGACAGTGGGAGCCATCCTGTTTAGACAAATTAAAAACCACTCTAAACTTGCAAGAGCATCATGCTAAAGCGTTTCTTCTCTCTCTCCTAATTGCAGCGACCAAACATCATGACCGGACTTAAGTTATTACTAGATAAAAACATACTGACAGGGCCAAACTATAAATATTGGCTCTGGAATGTCAAAATAGCAATCACTTATGACAAGTTGGGGTATCTCCTTACCACCAAAGCTCCCCCTGTCCCAGGTCCCACCTCCAGCATCGCGGATAAGGAAATTCGTAAGACTTGGGAGATCGATTGCGCGAAGGCCAAGTGCCTCATGCTTGCCTCTATGGACAACGAACATCAGAGGAGGCACGAGAATATGGACCTCGAATCCATATTTCTCCATACAAAAGAACTGTATGGAGAGCAATCTCGTATCGCAAGATACAAAGTGTCGAAGAAGCTATTTTCGGCAAGGTTGGCCATCGGATCACCGGTAGCGGAACACATGCTTAAGATGATTGGCTTCATTGAGGAGCTCACGGACCTTGGGACCACGTTAGAGAATGAGCTCTATACGGACTTGATTCTCCAGTCCCTTCCTTCCACTTACGCCCAGTTTATCCTGAACTTCAACTTACAAGAAAAAGAAGTTAAACTTTCAGAACTCCTCAACATGCTGAGGAGTGCAGAGGGCACCCTGCAGAAAGGTAGGGAAACATCCACTTTGTTTGTAGGAGGATCTTCCTCTTCTAGATCCAAGGCGAAAGCTAAGGGAAAGAAGAAGAAAGCCCCCACCAAACCAAGGGGCGGTGTTAGTAAAGTGGATATGAAGGGAAAGACAAAAGCAACAAAGGTAGCAGGAAAGCTTGTGGATAAGGAAGAATGCTTTTACTGTCACAAGAGTGGACACTGGAAGAAAGATTGCAGGGCTTGGAAAGCCAGAACACAGGATCTGAAGCATGTTGCGGCTTCAGCTTCAGGTGTGTATGTTATTGAAAACTGTCTATCAATAAACTTTACTTCCTGGGTATTGGATACCGGATCAGGATCTCATATCTGTAATTCTTTGCACGCATTGAGAAACCGTAGGGTTTTGAAGGCAGGTGACATGACCCTCAAAGTTGCAAACGGAGCTAGCATGGATGCTAAGGCCGTGGGGGACTATCACCTGGGGTTGTCAGATGGACACGTTTTGGTTTTGCGTAATTGCTATTTTGTACCCAATGCAACTTGTAATATCATTTCTGTATCTTTATTATCTAAAGAAGGTTATGAATTTGCATTTGTAAGTAATGTTGTAAACATTCACCTTAATCAAGTTCTGATTGGGTCAGGTACATTAAGCAATGGTATATACATATTAAACCAACCAAAGATTTTCAATGTCCAGAATACACACAAAAGAAAGTCTCCGGAAAAAAATCAGACTTTCTTATGTCATTGTAGACTGGGTCACATAAATGAGAGAAGGTTGACGAAGTTACATACAGATGGATATTTGAATCCGTTCGGATATCAATCGTATGCCACTTGTCAATCCTGTCTAAAAGGAAAGATGACAAAGACTCCGTTCACTGGATACGGAGTAAGAGCGAGCGAGCTCTTGGGAGCGACGTGTGCGGTCCAATGTCTACACATGCGCGAAGCGGTTATTCTTATTTCATTACTTTTACGGATGACTTTTCAAGGTACGGTTATGTCTTCTTAATGAAACATTAGTTTGAAGCCTTTGGAAAATTCCAGGAATATAAGAATGAAGTAGAAAAACAAACTGGCAAAAGTATCAAGACACTAAGATCGGATCGAGGTAGTGAATACTTGAGTGCCGAGTTCCTGGACTATTTAAAAGAGAATGGAATTCTCTCTCAGCTCACTCCTCCATACACTCCGCAACATAACGGTGTATCGGAGAGACGGAACCGGACCCTATTGGATATGGTACGTTCCATGATGAGTAACACTGAGTTACCGCGATCATTCTGGGGATATACACTAGAATCAGCTGCATACCTTTTGAACCGAGTTCCAACTAAGACTGTGCCTACCACACCATATGAGATATGGAGTGGGAAGAAACCCTATCTTCAATATCTAAAGATCTGGGGATGTCTGGCTTTTGTCAAAAAGCAGCATGCGGACAAACTCGAGGCACGCTCAGTATTGTGCAAGTTTGTGGGATACCCAAAGAACTCCAGGGGGTATCTCTTCTATTACGCAGAGGAACAAAAGATCATTGTTTCTCGTAATGCCCATTTTCTGGAACACCAGTTCTTAGAAAAGGAAACATGTGGGAGCAAAATAGAACTGGAAGAAATTCCAGAACCACAGACTATTACTGAAAGCTTAGTAGAACCAGAGGGTTCAAAAGAACATGACATTCCTACGCCGCTCCGCAGGAGTAGTAGGCAGTCTCATCCGCCCGAGAGATACTACGGTTTTCTCATAGACGGGGATAGAGAGGATTGCATCATTAATTATGATGAGCCGACTAGCTTCCAGCAGGCCATTCAGAGCATTGACTCGGTAAAATGGCTGGATGCAATGTGGACCGAATTGGAGTCCATGTACACCAACAAAGTATGGACGTTGGACGTTGCTCCAGATGGGGTAAAACCCGTAGGATGCAAGTGAATCTTCAAAAGGAAGATTGGTGTAGATGGACAGGTTGAGACCTATAAAGCTAGACTGGTTGCAAAGGTTTTTCGTCAAAGACCTGGTTTGGACTATGACGAGACCTTTTCTCCAGTAGCTATGCTGAAATCCATTCGAAACCTTCTTGCCATAGCTGCCTTCCACGATTATGAGATTTGGCAGATGGACGTAAAGACCGCTTTTCTAAATGGAAATTTAGAGGAGTATGTTTATATGGACCAGCCAGAGGGTTTCATTCAGAGTGGGAGCAGCGGAAAGGTGTGCAAGTTGCTTAAGCCCATCTACGGACTAAAGCAGGCATCGTGAAGTTGGAACATCTGTTTTGATGAGACGGTCAAGGAATTTGGCTTTATCAAAAATCCAGATGAACCATGCATCTATAGTAGATTTGTAGTGAGAACTGTAGTATTCCTCGTTTTATACGTGGATGACATTCTCTTAATAGGAAATGACATTCCTATGCTACAATCTGTCAAAGGGTTCTTGTCACACAGGTTCTCCATGAAAGACCTAGGTGATGCCTCATACATTGTGGGGATCCGGATCTATCGTGACAGATCCAAGAGGATACTGGGACTTTCACAGTCTAGGTACATCGACACCATACTGAAAAGATTCAGTATGGAAGATTCCAAGCGCGGTAATCTACCGGCTTGTCACGGGATCACCCTTTCCAAAGAGATGTCTCCCAAGACCGATTTGGAAAGGGATCACATGTCTATTATACCCTACGCTTTTGCGGTAGGCTCTATAATGTATGCGATGTTATGTACCAGACCAGATGTAGCTTATGCACTGAGTGTGGTAAGCCGGTATCATTCAAACCCTGGGGAGAAACACTGGATAGCAGTAAAGAACATTCTCAAGTACCTGAGAAGGACTAAGGAGATGTTCTTGGTGTATGGCGGAAAAGACCTCCACATCGAGGCCTTTGCTGACTCCAGCTTCCAGAGTGACAAGGATGATTCCAAGTCCATGTCGGGTTATGTCTTTACCCTCAATGGAGGGGCGGTGTGTTGGAAGAGTTCCAAACTGGAAACCGTTGCTGACTCGACGATAGAAGCGGAATATATCGCTGCTGCAGATGCCGCAAAAGAAGCCGTCTGGATAAGGAAGTTCTTAACTGAACTTCAGGTGGTTCCGTCTATTGTTGATCCAATACCGCTGTATTGCGACAACAACGGGGCTATAGCTTTAGCGAAGGAACCCAGGTCCCATCAGAAATCCAGACACATCTTGAGGCGGTATCACCTGATCAGGGAGATCGTGGGTCGCCAGGAGATCGAGGTTCGGAGAGTTTCTACGGAAGATAACACCGCTGATCCACTCACAAAGGCCTTACCCCAGACTCAGTTCGAGCGGCTGATCGAGATGATAGGTCTTCGATACGCCAGTACATGGCCTTAGTGCAAGTGGGAGATTGTTAGTGTATATGCCCTAGAGGCCATTACTGTATCATACTATTTTGTATATTACTTAATGGAAGCTTGGGATATTCACCTTGTATAGACAATCTTGCTCAATATAGTAGTATGCTACTTGGTTTGTTTCTTCTTTAATGTGTACATGTGTTTATTTTAGTATATCACCTATACACATTAGTGGAGCCCTTAAGATCTTTGCTTGATTACCAGCGTTGTGATGGCAGTCACACTAATGGGGGCTGGGTAATCTATAAGCGCATCCTTATGCAGGTCCCTAGTCGCAGGACTATCGAGACAGGGCATCGATACTCCGGAGTAGACTAGCGTATGCGCTTCTCATCCCAGTGTGGGAGACGGTCTGTCCCACAGCCGTCAGTACGTCATACTTGAGATAGTATGCGGGTGCTCGTTAGGTTACGAGTACGCTGGACATGACTCGTCGGGAACTGTTGGTTGGTACTATACCTATCGTCAGTTATCAGTTCCCAGGTGACATGAGTACAGCTTAGTCCGCTGACTTGACACTGTCACTTCTCTTCCAGTGTGTTCCCACTGTACTTAGTGTAGGGTTCCTAGGCACTCTAAAGAGGTCTCACAAGGCATCAACCATGCCAATTTCAAATTTTACGGTGCCGAGAAACCCTAGACTAGATCGTTGACTAGAAATTTAGGCGATAATCGAATCTAGTTAACAACTTAACTAAAGATAAGAAGCTACAACCTTTGTAGATCCGGATATCCACTTCCTTGGCTCCACGTAGGCGTCCTCTCGCTGTCCATCTCGAATCCCGGACTCGATCGTCGGCTTGATCGGAGAAATGGGAGGACTAGGTCGTCGGCTTCGTGCCGAAGATGATCTACGTCGAGGCATCACAAGTTCAAGCTCCGACTTCACAAATTTGTGAAACTTGTGAAGATAACACCCAAAACAACTTGGCAAGAGGTAGAGGGTGAAGAAATAGTAGGTGGGTTCACTTTAGAATTGGATTTCTCACTTTAGAACTCAAGTTGCCATTGATGGCATCAAGCTTTCTTTCTTGAAGAAGAAGATCAAGAAGAAGGAAATGTTATGATAAGTCTATTAAAATGAAAAAGAAAAAGAATACTTATCATAATCTTAACCATAGTTAAGTGTAGAGAATGAACTAGGGTTAGTTCAAATGGTTAGGGTTAAGCATGAGACAAGAATGGTGACTAAGTCAAAGCTTCATGAAGCTTCAATAAGAAACAAAGAAAGCCACCATTCTCATCTTTATCTTTTCCAAATAAATAAATGAACAAATAAATAAACAAATGAATATGCAAAACCCTAATCATCAAATTAATCATGGTTTAATTCTATACACTTAACTAAATGATCAAGTATCATCAAACATGATACAAATATGTGCACAAAAGTATATCACATATACTTCTTGCACATCAAGTGAGAAAATCCATATAAAGTGAACTAATACTAGCTAATGCAAAGTAATATATATCAAATATATAATTATACATTAAATCATTAAATCAACACTTGACTTAACGATCCGGTCATATCGCATATAACCGACTAGTATCTTATGTATCGGCTTATCGAATCAATCGTTGATTCGATATCTAGGTTATATCGAATATAACCAATCGATATATTCATCGCGAGAATGGATTACGGTATCACATATACGCATTATTCTCGGTCCTGCACATATCTCATATGCGCTCCTATTTCGTTTCGCTTGAGCCAGGAAACCTCTGTGTAGGACTCTAAAGACTCGTCAATACGCCGGTAGCAGATGATGATCATATCAAGCACCTACAAGCCGCAAGCGGTCTGCTAAACGTAACGGCCATCCGGGTATTGAGCGATCAGAAGATCGACGAGCTAGCCCGCTCACACTCCTGTGAATCCAACCAGTAACACTTACCGTACATTCCGGTCTGTTCGTCTGATATGTCGCATATCAAGTCTAGGGGTGGTAAACGTCAGACCCCAATAAACGATAAGTCGGGCCGATGTGAGGCTCATAACGGGTCGAGAAACTACTGGTAACACTTACCAGCAAATCTCTGATCAGCCCTGGCCAGGGACTTCCCTGTTACGGCCAATCGAGCACAGCGCAACATCAACCCCCAATACCGGGAGAGACGAAACCCGTCCTATCGCTCATTGCCTCCATGTGACTCGGGACTGTGCCCAAAGACCACCGTTTTGCACCCCCTTATGGACGTGGTAAGGTGGAGATCAAAGCACAGTGGGAATCACACAAGACTCTATGGCGATCTCGGGTCTACAGATTTACCTGTACAAGTGTCACCTGAGAACTGCCATCTGACGTGAGGTATAATACCATCTGGGAGTTCTCGGCGAGTCCGTCCAGTGTACCCAGTCTCCACTGAGCACCCGTATACCATTTCTGATGTCAAACACCAATGGATATGGGATCATCCATCGCCCATCTCATGGGTCGAGAAGCGTATACGCTAGTCTACACTGGTATATCGATGCCCCGTCTCGATACACCTACGACTAGGGACCTTGAAGGATGTACCTATGGACTACCATGTCCCTACTAGTATGATCTGTATCATAGTCCAGGTAGTCAAGTACACATCCTAAGGGCTTTACCAACATGTAACTATAAGACAGTATAAAGAGACAAGTGTACATGTTAAGATAAAGAGTAACCAGATAGCATACTATCATATCGAGCAAGAAAGTCATCTCTATATATGTCCAAGCATCCAATATAATATACATCATCTGTACAATACTGGCCTCTAGGGCATACATACAACTAACAATCTCCCACTTGCACTAGGGCCAGCTGCTGTAATATCGCATACCGAGCATCCCGAAGAGTCTCTCAAACTGTATCTGGGGAATGGCCTTCATGAGTGGATCCGCCGTGTTGTTCTTCGTGTCAACTCTCCTGACCTCGATCTCCCGGCGATCAACTATCTCCCGGATCAGGTGATACCGCCTCAGAATATGCCTGGATCGCTGATGGGACCTGGGTTCCTTGGCCAAAGCCACTGCTCCATTGTTATCGCAATACAAAGGTATTGGATGCTCAATGGATGGAACCACTCCAAGTTCAGTAATGAACTTCTTGATCTAGACAGCCTCTTTGGCAGCATCGTTGGCAGCGATGTATTCAGCCTCCATCGTCGAGTCTGCCACGGTTTCCTGCTTCGAACTCTTCCAGCTAACCGCCCCTCCGTAAAGGGTAAAGACAAAGCCCGATTGCGACTTAGAGTCGTCCTTATCACTCTGGAAGCTCGAATCGGTAAAGGACTCCACTTGGAGTTCTCCGTTACCATACACCAAGAGCATCTCTTTAGTCCTTCCCAAGTACTTGAGAATGCTCTTCACAGCTGTCCAGTGATTCTCTCCAGGATCGGCTTGATACCTGCTCACTACACTTAGTGAGTATGCTACATCGGGTCTGGTATATAGCATCGCGTACATGATAGAGCCTACTGCCGAAGCATAGGGTATCCCTTGCATGCGAGCTCTCTCCAAATCAGTCCTGGGAGACATCTCTTTGGAGAGAGTGACTCCAGAGATCGTGGGCAAGTTCCCACGCTTGGATTCTTCCATACTAAACCTCTTTAGTATGGTGTCAATGTACCTGGATTGGGACAATCCCAGTATCCGTTTGGATCTATCTCTATAGATCCTGATTCCCAATATGCAGGAGGCATCACCAAGATCTTTCATCGAGAATCTTTGTGATAAGAAGAGCTTGACCGATTGCAGCATAGGAATATCATTTCCTATCAAGATTATGTCGTCCACGTACAATACGAGGAAGACAACCTTACTCTCTGCCACCTTCTTGTAGATACAAGGTTCATCTGGATTTTTGACGAAATCAAACTCTTTGATAACGATGTCAAAGCAAATGTTCCAACTCCACGATGCTTGCTTTAATCCATAAATGGATTTAAGCAGCTTGCACACCTTCCCGCTGCTCCCACTGTCTACGAAGCCCTCTGGCTAAGTCATGTACACGCACTCTTCTAAATCACCATTTAGAAAGGCGGTCTTAACATCCATTTGCCAGATTTCGTAATCATGATATGCAGCGATGGCAAGCATGATCCGGATGGATTTAAGCATAGCCACTGGAGAAAAGTTTTCGTCATAGTCCACACCTGGTCTTTGACGAAAACCCTTTGCTACAAGTCTAACTTTGAAAGTCTCCACTTTCCCATCTACACCATGTTTTTTCTTGAAGATCCACTTGCTCCCGATGGGTTTTACCCCTTCAGGAGCAACATCCAAAGTCCATACTTTGTTGGTGTACATGGATTCCATCTCGGACCGCATTGCATCCAGTCATTTCACTGAGTCCCTACTCGTGATGGCCTGCTCGAAGCTAGTTGGGTCATCATCCTCCATGATGCAATCCTCGCTCCCACCATCCATGAGAAAACCGTAGTATCTCTCAGGTTGGCGAGGAACCCTACTAGATCGGCGGAGAGGCTGGGGTTCATTGGGAGCTACTGAATCTTCTGGTTCCACTAAATCTTCAGTTACGGTTTGTGTATCTGGAACCTCTTCCAGCTCTACCACTTTGCCACTAATTTCTTTTTCAAGGAATTCCTTTTCTAAAAAGGTGGGATGTCGAGAAACAAACACTTTTTGTTCCTCTGCATGGTAGAAAAGATATCCATGTGAATGTTTGGGATATCCCACAAACTTGCATAGAATTGACCGTGCCTCGAGTTTGTCCGGATTTTGCCTTTTGACATAGGCCGGGCAACCCCATATCTTAACTCGTTTAAGACATGGTCTCTTCCCATTCCATATCTCATATGGTGTGGTAGGTACAGATTTAGTTGGAACTTGATTCAATAGGTATGCTGCTGTTTCCAGCGCATATCCCCAGAAGGAAATAGGTAACTCAGCTGTGCTCATCATAGAGCGCACCATATCTAATAGGGTGCGGTTCCTCCGTTCTGATACACCGTTGTGCTGCGGTGTATATGGAGGAGTCAGCTGAGAGAGAATCCCATTCTCTTTTAGGAAGTCCAGGAATTCATTGCTTAAGTATTCACCTCCTCGATCAGATCGTAGGATTTTAATACTTTTTCCGGTTTGGTTCTCAACTTCTTGCTTATATTCTCTAAATTTCTCAAAAGTTTCTGATTTGTGTTTCTTCAGGAACACATACCCGAACCTAGAGAGATCGTCGGTGAATGTAATGAAGTATGAAGAACCATCCCTGGCATGTGTAGACACAGGACCGCATACATCACTATGTACCAGTCCTAAGAGTTCAGTAACTCTTTCTCCGTGTCCCGTAAACGGAGTTTTGGTCATCTTGCCTTTGAGACATGACTGGCAAGTGTCATAAGATGAAAATTCAAACGGATTTAAATATCCATCTTTATGCAACTTAGCTAGTCGTGTCGCATTGATGTGACCCAGTCTATAATGCCACAAGAAAGATTCGTTCAGTTCAGAACTCTTCCTCTTGTGTGTGTTAGTTATGCTCAGAACTGTTGATTGATTTAGAACATAAATGCCATTGCACAACGTGCCTGATCCAACCAACTTTTGGTTACGGAAAATGTTCATAACATTGTCCTGTAATACAAAATTATATCCCACTTTACTCAATAAAGAAACCGATATAATGTTGCATATCAGGCTCGGCATGTAATAGCATTCGTTCAGAACCAATGTATTACCAGTTGGTAACACAAGGTGATATTCCCCGACAGTCTTAGCTGCAACAATTGCACCATTTCCAACTCTAATGACTTTATCACCTTCTCCAAGTTCTCTACCTTTTCTAAGCCCATGTAACTGATTACATATATGGGATCCTGACCCGGTATCTAATACCCAGGACGTAGGGCAAATGGAGAAACAGTTCTCTGTAACAAACACACCCGAAGAAAATGCATCAACATGTACTTTCTTCAATCGGGTGGCATGGGAATCCTGGTGTTCCCCTATATCCTATTCAGTCCTATAACTCTTATAAGAAAGAACGGAACCAACGTTCCCCAGCACAGTATAACATGCGGGTTCGGTCAATACATCCATATTATTATCTTGATTAAGGCATGAAATGGTCGCTACCTGGAGAGAGAGAGAAGAAAACACTTTAGCGTAAGCTCGTGCAAGATCAGATTGGTTATTATCTTATCTAATCAGGATGGCTCCCACTGGTTTTTATTAAATCTTCCTTCAAACCCTAAAAGGAAAGACTAGCCGGGATTAATTACACACTACAAGTTCGCCAATCTTTCATTCAGGCCAGTGTCGGTACTTTGAGTGAGGTCCCCCGTGCTTTCGCACGAACCTAATTAATGTAAACCTCGTTTTCCCAGAGGCGTAACCCCGTTGACACCTTTCTAGACAACTACTTGATCAGCTAATTGCAATGTGTAAAACTCTCCCAGGAGTAACTCTTACTCGCAGTGGGTATCGGGATCCAACTATCTCATAGAAGGTATGCAATCTCATTGCAAATTTCAACACTTGAAATTCCCGATAATATTTTGCCCCTAGCGTCCTATGACCTTGACAAAGGCCAACAAATCATAGCATGCTAGTCAAGTTCAACCCGTCATTTCTTGATTGAATCAAACCCACCCGCACGGCCCTTGACAAAGGCCAACAAGGTCGTACGACTACCCTGAAACAATCTGCATCATATGCATAAGCAGATAATCACTATTTAGCTACCGCACACTACGCCTTGACAAAGGCCAACAAACGCAGCACGAATACTAAACAGTTCTTATCTGAAATGACGGAGGGCTACGACAGGTTTTTCTGAAACCCTATTGCGTAATGAACTTGATATCGTTGTAGAATCAAATGAAGTTTTGAAATGGAGTGATTTTGAGGCTTTTCTAGTTTTGCTAAAGGGGTCACTCCCGGTGAAGGGATCGTCGGCCCTTTCCTCGTCGAATGAGGTGCGGGATATATCATATATATCACTGTGCAAAGCAGAAACTATAGAAGCAATCAAAAGCAGACCGAGTATGTAGCATCTGCAGTTATCGCTAAAGGAGTCACTCCCGGTGAAGGGATCTCGGTCCTTTCCTCATCGAATAAGGTGCAGGGTATATTATATATACCGCTATGCAAAGCAAGAACTGTAGCTACCTGTTTTGTTTAAAATCTGATTCTACAACATCTTAGGTTTCTTTTCTTTCATTAATCACATTAATGAAGTCCCATCATTTAAATACCTAAACATCACAGATAAATACGACGTACACTTATGCCATCCGCATTCGCCTCGATGTCCCCTCGTGCATCGTTAGGTTAGGTAACTAACGACAGAGCAGGGCAGGGCTAGTGCGGGTGCAAAACATAAGTAACGTCTATATAATATATCATATATACTATATAAAGTATCTATCACAGAACAACACATGATCACATCACAGATATCGCAGCAGAAGAAACATATGAATCATTGGATATACTAGGACGTCCGTGTTTTCAATACGAGCCAGTATAAAACACGGATTCCACGGTCGTGATGAATAGCCTATCCCACATCCCTAGACCCCTACGAGAGCGGCAAGCAACCCTGCCAATTCTAGGGTTAGGAGACCCGGACTCGACTCCTCGAGATGGTCTCCCTCTGGACCCTAGAATCCGGTTACTTGTGCTCCCCTCCTTGGGTCTATCCTAATGCAGAAAAGTAAATAATATACAAAGGGTGACAGCTTCTGCAACCTGGAAGTGCCCCAAATAAAAGAATATTACATACAAGTTTTTACATGAATGAAAATGAAAAACACTCATCTCACATAAAAACCCCCGGCTATTCAAACACGACGATCCAATATAACATATCCAGCAACACATAACATCACATGTCATCAATGTAAGTAAATATGCGCATCCCAATTGTCGTTGACATATAGCAACGAAACCGGCGATATCACATATTACATTTACGGTCACAGAAAAGAAAGTGTAAAACTACAACAATTGGAATCCGCAACCCTTTAGACATCGCATGTCTAATCAGATGAAGTACTTAGACATCACATGCCTAACAGTTATAAACCCCGCATTTTAGTCTCAATATCGAAAACTCTTTTCAATATCAAGTGAAACTAAACCGCTAGATTTATAACATTCATCCATTTATCTCATAACTGTTTGTGAATTCCAATTATTGTATCCCATTCCGGATAAATAGAAAATATTAAACTTTCCGATCGAACATTCGAACACCCAAGTTTTCCCGAAACCGTCAACACATGAAATAGGTTCAAGGACATTCACTTCATGCCTCAGTACCAACGGTCCAGCCGTAGAAGGGTCAAGCCAACGCCTCACATGTGGCACGCCGTACTGCCCCAAACCCGAAGGTTCAAAGGGCAGTTCAAGACGGTCACATAATCGAGTTAAGGTTTGTTATCTTCTAGAGGGACCATCGCGTTACTTGCACTGCTCAGAACGTCCTTAAACCACACAAAAATCCAACACTTGGAAATTTTTCGGCAGGGGAAAAGTTGGGTATTTATATCCGGCCGAACTTTTTAACATATTCAAAAATTTATTCGGAAAGTCACAGACAAGATTAGACAATCCTATCGAAACTCCGAGTCCCCAATACAACCCTAAAAATTCAACTCCTGGAAAAATATTAAAAATTCCCAGAAAACTCAGCATCATAAAATAGGAATTACTGTGCAAAAATGAAATGATGACGTCATAAGATGACCGCGGAACCGCCGCAGAAGCCAGGCTTCTGCCGCGGTTCCGCCGCCGTTTGGACGAATTGGGTGATCGTGTTACACAGTAATTCTTAGAAAGTCCTGCTGAATTTTCTGCATATTTTTAATGTCGAAAAAGACCAGATTTCAGAAATTGTCCAGAGAGCATTTTAGGGTTTTGGTTTTTGGTTCGATCGGACTTCTAATTCCGTCTACGCATCGCCTAAGGCTCTAGCTAGGCTCTGATACCACTGTAGGGTTCCTAGGCACTCTAAAGAGGTCACACAAGGCATCAACCATGCCAATTTTAAATTTTAAGGTGCCGAGAAACCCTAGACTAGATCGTTGACTAGAAATTTAGGCGATAATCGAATCTAGTTAACAACTTAACTAAAGATAAGAAGCTACAACCTTTGTAGATCCGGATATCCACTTCCTTGGCTCCACGTAGGCATCCTCTCACTGTCCATCTCGAATCCCGGACTCGATCGTCGGCTTGATCGGAGAAATGGGCGGACTAGGTCGTCGGCTTCGTGCCGAAGATGATCTACGTCGAGGCATTACAAGTTCAAGCTCCGACTTCACAAATTTGTGAAACTTGTGAAGATAACACCCAAAACAACTTGGCAAGAGGTAGAGGGTGAAGAAATAGGAGGTGGGTTCACTTTAGAATTGGATTTCTCACTTTAGAACTCAAGTTGCCATTGATGGCATCAAGCTTTCTTTCTTGAAGAAGAAGATCAAGAAGAAGGAAATGTTATGATAAGTCTATTAAAATGAAAAAGAAAAAGAATACTTATCATAATCTTAACCATAGTTAAGTGTAGAGAATGAACTAGGGTTAGTTCAAATGGTTAGGGTTAAGCATGAGACAAGAATGGTGACTAAGTCAAAGCTTCATGAAGCTTCAATAAGAAACAAAGAAAGCCACCATTCTCATCTTTATCTTTTCCAAATAAATAAATGAACAAATAAATAAACAAATGAATATGCAAAACCCTAATCATCAAATTAATCATGGTTTAATTCTATACACTTAACTAAATGATCAAGTATCATCAAACATGATACAAATATGTGCACAAAAGTATATCACATATACTTCTTGCACATCAAGTGAGAAAATCCATATAAAGTGAACTAATACTAGCTAATGCAAAGTAATATATCAAATATATAATTATACATTAAATCATTAAATCAACACTTGACTTAACGATCCGGTCATATCGCATATAACCGACTAGTATCTTATGTATCGGCTTATCGAATCAATCGTTGATTCGATATCTAGGTTATATCGAATATAACCAATCGATACATTCATCGCGAGAATGGAATACGGTATCACATACACGCATTATTCTCGGTCCTGCACATATCTCATATGCGCTCCTATTTTGTTTCGCTTGAGCCAGGAAACCTCTGTGTAGGACTCTAAAGACTCGTCAATACGCCGGTAGCAGATGATGATCATATCAAGCACCTACAAGCCGCAAGCGGTCTGCTAAACGTAACGGCCATCCGGGTATTGAGCGATCAGAAGATCGACGAGCTACCCCGCTCACACTCCTGTGAATCCAACCAGTAACACTTACCGTACAGTCCGGTCTGTTCGTCTGATATGTCGCATATCAAGTCTAGGGGTGGTAAACGTCAGACCCCAATAACCGATAAGTCGTGCCGATGTGAGGCTCATAACGGGTCGAGAAACTACTGGTAACACTTACCAGCAAATCTCTGATCAGCCCTGGCCAGGGACTTCCCTGTTACGGCCAATCGAGCACAGCGCAACATCAACCCCCAATACCGGGAGAGACGAAACCCCTCCTATCGCTCATTGCCTCCATGTGACTCGGGACTGTGCCCAAAGACCACCGTTTTGCACGCCCTTATGGACGTGGTAAGGTGGAGATCAAAGCACAGTGGAAATCACACAAGACTCTATGACGATCTCGGGTCTACAGATTTACCTGTACAAGTGTCACCTGAGAACTGCCATCTGACGTGAGGTATAATACCATCTGGGAGTTCTCGGCGAGTCCGTCCAGTGTACCCAGTCTCCACTGAGCACCCGTATACCATTTCTGATGTCAAACACCAACGGATATGGGATCATCCATCGCCCATCTCATGGGTCGAGAAGCGTATACGCTAGTCTACACTGGTATATCGATGCCCCGTCTCGATACACCTACGACTAGGGACCTTGAAGGATGTACCTATGGACTACCATGTCCCCACTAGTATGATCTGTATCATAGTCCAGGTAGTCAAGTACACATCCTAAGGGCTTTATGTAAGTGCACGGCGGCGCCCCGGCCGTCAATCCGACGGCCAAAAGCGGAAGCGGTGATAAACTTTAATTTTTCTTGAACTGGCAAACCGCCGCGCACTAATACCCGGATCGAACCATTAATTAGTCCTAGCTAACTACAAGAAAGGGAATAGAGATATACCGACGATCCGAGTCCTCCGGTCTTCTCGTCATCGTCCCGATCTCCTGCGGAATGTCCCGTCTCCTCCTCGTCGCCGGAAGTGCACCACATCGCCTACATCGTTTACGGGCTCCCACCTCAATGCCGAGGCAACTCGGGCACGAAGCTGGCTACTCGACGTGCCCAAGGTTCGCTGTAGAATGTAGTGTACAAGTCTCATTTCGGGGTTGTAGGAATTGCCTTTGTGGTGGAGGATTGATACAAGAGGTATATGGAGGAGCTTGGAGAATTTTGGTGCATGAAATGAACAACATTTCCCCACCTCAATTTTTGGACAGCCCCCCCCTCAAAAATGAATGGCCGGCCAATGCTAGGTGAATGGAGAGAATGAGAGAGAGTGAGCCAAGGAATGAGTGGTGCAACCATAACAATAATACAAAAGGGAATCATGAAGGAATATGATCATAAGCAAAACCACACACAACTCCAACCATCAACAACCATCATGACCACTAAAAGTCAAGCCATCATGAAGTGATCAAGTCAAAAAGGTCAAGGTATGGTGCTCATCATGAAAACCATCATGATGAAACAAGATGCAAAGAACCCCTTCCACTAATGCTTATTTGCAACAATGCAAATAAGCCCTCCTCCACCAAACTTCGGCCAATGAACGATACAAAGGAAATTGGCCGAAACGGAAAGCAAACTGGCAACTCCAGAAAACTGGTCCCGTAATAAATTACAGGAAAACCCCGATACTGTGCATACACACCCGCATTTGTATTCCGACCGAAATACAAATGCAATGAGACAAAATCTCCACTGTACTATACTAGGATCCGGCTTAAACCAAAGCCGGCTAGTAATATCCGTTCGATCCTGATCCGTGCAATACCACACGTATCTGATCGAACCCTGCCATATATGCATACGGCCTATAGTACAAACTATCCGATCCTGATCCGTGCAATACCGCACGTATCTGATCGGACCTTGCCATATCTCCATACGGCCTCTACAACCTTTCGCCCGAAAGCTGAGTAACTGAATGTGGGGGACTCTAAAGACTCGTCAACACCTTGGCTGTGGATCTAACCACCAGCACGTCAGAGGTATAAGCCAATACGTAACGGGCTACCAGGTATTGACTAAAAATGACGTCTGTGAGCGAACCCAGTCAGACAACCCTACTGAGCCTGTCAGTGACAATATCCGTACAGTCCGGTCCGTTCGTCTATGAGCATCGCATGGCGGGCCTAGGAGGTTGGTAAAAGTCAGACCCCCAAAAGCGGTACAAGTCGTGTCGGAGTGTAGCCCAGAACACCCTGAGATACTACTGGAATACCTACCAGTAAATCTCCTTGCCTTGGCCAAGGACTTTGTGTAATGGCTCTCCTAGACACAGCACGACCTCACCCCCAATACCGGGAGAGACGAACCCCTGAAGATACGCTCACTGCCTCCATGTGGCTCGGGACTGTACCCAACTAAAACCTGTTTGCACGACTCCTTTGAGCCGTGGTAGGGTAGTAATCAAAGTACAGTGGGAACTCACACGAGACAAATGACGATCCCCAGGTCGATGAACTAACCTGCACACATGTCACCAGGGAACTGCCATCTGACGTCTGGTATATGACCAACTAGCATGTTCCCGGCGAGTCCTGTCCGGTGTACTCATAACCCAATGAGCACCTGTATACATCTTAGGTGATCCAACTGACACCAGTGGCTTGTGAGACCGGCCACCGCCCCTCGTCGGGGTCTCGACTGTATACACTAGTCTACTCTGGAGTATCGATGCCCTGTCTCGAAACTCACACGACTAGGGACCATTTAAGGATATGCTTATAGACCCCAGCTCCCACTTATATGATCGCCCTCATACTGCTGGTGGTCAAGCAAGAATCCTAGGGGCTCTATCAACATGTAATAGCAACTTGTCAGGTCACCTAAAACAGTACACGATGATAAAGGTAAACCAGATAGCATACTATCATCTCGAGTAAGACTGTCCTACCGGGATAGGTCCTCCATCAATCATTACAATCACGTACCTGTGATCCAATAATTGACTCTGAGGGCACTATCTCCAACAATCTCCCACTTGCACGCAAGGCTAATTATTGCGATGTCGCATACTCACAGCCCGTGTGATACCGAACACCCAACTCCTCTACTAGTCAGTCTCACAAAGCCTGTTTGGAAGACTATTGCGTTCGAGGAATAGTCTCAGTGAGTGGATCCACTCAGATGTTTCTTTCTATGTCTCTCTAAATCTCAAGTTCGCGGAGAAAACCCATCTCCTGAAATGAGCAATACCTGTCTTAGAATGTCTGGATGTCTGATGGGACCTAGCTAATAAATGAACTCCAAATCCAAACTTCTTAGACAGTACCGACTACTGAACTCAATCAGTGTCCTGCGCCATGCCTCCCTCAGTATTGCCTTGGACCACCTGTCCAAAATACTGCTCCTTGTCAGAAGGAAAACTATAACTCTGACAACCTCCCTGTCGTCCAGGTCACCTTGGAAGCCTGGAATGATAACTGTCTCCCGAATAAGGCTGTCGTTATCATATCCCTAGAACATCCACTTATGTTCTAAAACTGCTTCCGACTGTTTCTCCAGGATTGGATTAATGTCAACTTATTGCATCAAGTGCAAGAACAACATCTGGTGTGGTACTTGACATATCACGATTGACTCAATTGCCTGAGCAAGTGATCTGCCAATCATGTACATCCCTCTCCCCTTTAGTCTGTAAGACACCTTTAGAGAGGGTGACTCCATCTTCTGCAGGTACACTACCGTGCATGGAGTCGTCCATTCTAAATACTCTTAGAATGCTGTCTAAGTACCCTGATTGGGAAACCACCCAAATCTAGATCTAAAACCATAGATCCAGTAACCAGTATGTCTGATACAAAATCCATTTCCCATATGTTGAAAACACTGTGTGACGACCAAAGTATAACCGATTGTAGTATAGGAGTTTCTTTTCCTACTCTGTGTATGTCATCCAAATATCATGACATCACACCCTACTACCTTCTCAACAGATCCATCCCTTATTCTGATGAAGTCAAAGCCATGACTGTCACGTCAGAAATAGATGATCTATCTCCGCTACATCTGCTTTAGTCTATAAATAGACATAAGCTACCTGTCCACCAATGCTTCCGCTGCTCCCACTGACTACGACAACCCTCTAGCAGAGTCATATAGACGTACACTTCTAAAACTAGTTTTAGAACGACGCTATACTCATCCTCCCGCCGGGTCTCGCAGCCTGGAACAACAGCAATGGTAATTGTGGGTAAACAAGAACTTCCCTGTCACCGTCCTTGAGGCTACCGTAGTACCTCTCGGGTGCCTGAAGTTACCCACCTTATCTGCGGAGTGGCCAATGGAATGTCAATCCAGATTGAATCTTTAGGTTCCTTATCAAATCTTCAGTAATCGTTTGTGGTTCTGGAATCACTTCCAGTTCTACCATCACTTCCAGTTCTACCATACTTCCACTACTGTTTTCTGAAAAAAATCCATTTTTAATAAAACTGTGGCGAGTGTAGAACAATATCGCTATTGTTCATCCAGATGGTAGAAAGTCAACCCTCGTCATAGCCTGGGTCAACCCACAAACAGCCATTACAGAAAACGTGCCTTGAGTTATCCAGAGTCTGGTTTTAAGCATAATCCGGACAATTCCCCGTACCTTAACATCGTTAAGATATGAACTGTTCTATATCATATATAGAATCAGAGGCACTGATTTATTTGAACCAGATTCAAATCATGCAGCTATCTCCAGTGCATGGCAACTAAATGGAGAGAGGCCGATCAGCGTTACTCAACTTAGGAATACTTCCAATTATGAGTAACCTGAAAGAGAAGCAAGTTCTCTTAACCATTACTATCAACTGAATACCATTCACAAGTATCTACATCTTCGATCTCTTTGAAGAATCCCGATACTTGCAACACCTGGTTCTCTACTTTATTCAAATACCTATAACTTCTCAAAATTCGGAACTTGTGTTTCCACGAAACACCTGTCTAAAAACTAGAGAAGTCATAAGTAAAACGAATATAGTACGAGGACCAACCCCTCTGTCCTAATGGACCCTGGACAACATACAATACTCTATATAAGTCCCTTGAGTCTGATAACTCATTCACTGTGTGTCGTAGGTTGGAAACTGTACTTATGGTTAAGAAGAATTACACCGCTGTTCAATACTCCTTACCTAACCATCCACTGATATAGGTAAATGTCACAGACATAATTTCAAAAAGGTATATCTCACTCTATGAAAATAAACGTACAGATATATCAATTTGAAATTGGTGCATAACAGCGGATATTCAAAACCAAATATTTGCCAACCGGCAAACAACCCAGGTGACTTCCTCAAATATCACTGATTACAACAAATCCCGATATAATGAGGATGATCACCCAATTCCCAATAACCTACTCCCACTCATCATCTGTAAAACCATACAGATGTGAGAATCATACCTGGTAAATACATACCCTGGAGTAAGTATCTAATCGGGAAATCAGTTTTCCTTTAACAGTACACAGTGAAGCTGAAACATTGAAACGTTTCGATGGGGTATCCCGGTATTCCTAGTAATGCCTCTTCCAGATTCACGACTGCAACCGTATAATTCTTTGCCACCTCTCCAAATCCCTTTATATGTCTTTAGTCTTTACCTTCTGCACACCCCTTTAGGCCAAATGGTTTTCTTCCTTCCCTACCGTTCGGCACCAGCCTATGGTTTGGAAGAAGACTATCCAATAAGCATAATGGGTGTACTGTCCCAATCCTAGGAACACTCGCAATGAGATAGGGTGAAGATAAAAGACAACCGAATAAACCTTATTCCTATTTCTCCTGAACCAGAATCCATCCCCGAACTGGAACAAATTCCTTTCGAGTTCGTATATAACCATACGATGGAATATCCAAATAAACTGTGGATCTTCGTAGTGATACGGAGTGTCCTGGAGAAATACAAAGGTGATTTAAGATTGGCGAAGAAATATTTTGTTTGGTCGTGAAAATCTGTTACAATTTACTTTGCCCTCTTACTAATCCCTTGCTTTGTCTTAACTTAATACCTTCTGCACACCATCGTTAGGCTAATTGGTTTTCTTCATTCCCTACGGGTCGGCACCTGCCCATGGTTTGGAAGAAGACTATCCAATTTGCGTAATAGGTGTACTATCTCCTAAACCAAGGAGTACTCACAATCTGAGAGAAGGTAAAAGGAAAAGACAACTGAATAATCCTATCCGTTTTCTCCAGAACCGGAAACCATCCTTGAATAAATTCCTTCGAGTTCGTATCTGACCATACGATGGTTTTGTCCAATGGAAGTGGACGTTCGTAGTAATACGGGGTGTCCTGGAGAAAAGGGTAAAAGTAGGAGTGGCAATGAGGTTTGCAACTCTGACAATCCAAAAGCCAGTGTTTAAGAAGGTTCGATCAACTTGGTCACTGAGTCATAGTCTTAGGGTCGGGTCAATGGTCGCTGCCAAAGAGAGAGAGAAAAGAAACACTCAGCGTGCACTCTAACCTAGATCAGAATGGTTACCAATTTATCTAATCTGGAAACCTCCCACTGTACCTCAAATTCTCCTCCAAACCTGAAAGAAGAATTAGTCGGGGTCACCCGAGGAGTAAACTAACTCATCAGTGGGAATCGGGATCCAACTCTCATCGCATGATAACGTGACGGAATCCGCTCACGCTATCACACTCCAGAAGGTATGCGCATATCTGGCAAGTTTCAGTTCTTTTGAAACTCTCGATGTGATTTTTCCCCATGCTCTTATGACCTTGACGAAGGCCAACAAATCATAAGTCACATGTCAAGTTCTACCCGTCATTCTCCAGGTTGATTTGAACCCACCCGCACAAGCCCTTGACGAAGGCCAACAAGGTTATACGACTGTTCCAAACCAACGCATCTATCTATGCTGCAGAAAGGCAACAAGCAGCTACCATACACCATGCCTTGATGAAGGCCAACAAACATAGCATGAATACTACGTGCTACCCGTCTGAAACGACGGAGGGCTACGAATGGTTTCTGGCGAAAACCTTTAACGTAAAGAACTTGATATCGTCGAAGGAACTGATAGCTTTTTAAAAATATAGTGACGAAAACCTTTGCTAAAGAGGTCACTCCCGGTGAAGGGATCTCGGCTCTTTCCCCGTAGAATGAGGTGCAGGATATTCCAACTGAATACCACGGTGCAAAGCAAAAGTAATCGGCTATAGTGAAGTTAATGCCCTGACGCAAACTTTTTGTCCAAGGGGTCACTCCCGGTGAAGGGATCTCGGCCCTTGCCTCGTCGACTGAGGAGCAGGATATTCCAACTGAATACCACGATGCAAAACAAAAGTGAACGTCCTTGCAATAACAGCTTTTGAAAAGTGTTCCAACAACATCAGATTAGGTTTGTTTTTAACTTTGCATTGATCCGAATCAATGCAGTCCCATCAATTGATCACACCAAAAAGAACGAAAATATACTGATGTGCGTATATGCCATCCGCATTCACCACTGGGTCCCGTCATTACCCGTTAGGTTAGCTTATTAACGACAGAGCGGGGACTGGACTAGCGCGGATGCAAAACATATACAACATCTACTAATATATATACCAATATATAGTATTTCGCTCAAGGCGTGAATAAAATGCAACATCACAGAAATGTACAGCATCACAGAAACAATACAGATATCTGGGATCCCCGGGTTTCACAGAGCCGCTGAAACCCGACGTTCCCCTGGTCGTGTGGATAGCCTGTGCAATGAAATCCTAGACCCCTACGGGCGCGGCAAGTCACCCGCCAAAACCTGAAGCGAGGCAGCCCCCTTCAGTACCGTGAATGGACCACCCAGCACTTCACGGAATCCGGCAACTTGGGCACCCCTCCTGGGTCAACCTGTACCCCCTACGAGTGCGGTGAATAGCCCGCCAATCCTAGAGTGAAGCCCCCTCCGTCTCAATGCCATGAGATGCGGGCTTGTTGCCCTCTGGAACCCGGCTATCCGTGCACCCCGCCGCGGGGTAATCCTAGTACAGAAAGTAAAATATACATACAACGGGTACATCGACCGCAACCTGGTCGTGACCCAAAATAATAATACAAACAGGCAGTGACGGCAGTCCACATGTCGGACGCTCGCCCCGCAATATCAAATGTACATAATACAACAAAACCGTACTAGCATTGCATCCAGGCTATCCCCACGACCGATCCGCAACATCACAGCAAAAACAGAACATCAACGTGAAAGTCACGTTCGCAAATCCGTCTAACCGGGCTATAGCAGTTAGACCGGATTTACCGATCGAGTGACATTCACGGTCGCAGATATAATGTAAATACTGTGAAATAATGTGTTTAAAATATCCGATCGATCAAACATTAACAAGTGGGCCCCCAAACAATACTGTAGCACTCACAGAAATTATGGGCCCAAAATTAATATTCCAAAACCCATATTTTAAGCCCAGAAAGCCTCTGTAAAAAATTGGTGCAGGGATCCCCACAGTGTGCGGCGGAACAGCGGCGGGAAGGGGGTATTTGCGGCGGTTCCGCGCTCCCACTGTGGATTCACTTCATCGAATTTTTACAGAGATCTTAGATTTTCCAGTACATCAATATTTTACAACCTGAAAAATTTTTCGAGACCAAAAAATTTAAACAGAAACTGATGCTAACAAAAATGTAGATTTTGGAGTTTTGGTCGATCGGAAATGCAAAACACATTAAACCAAGCTATACTAAGTTAATGGTGAGGCTCTGATACCACTGTAAGTGCACGGCGGCGCCCCGGCCGTCAATCCGACGGCCAAAAGCGGAAGCGGTGATAAACTTTAATTTTTCTTGAACTGGCAAACCGCCGCGCACTAATACCCGGATCGAACCATTAATTAGTCCTAGCTAACTACAAGAAAGGGAATAGAGATATACCGACGATCCGAGTCCTCCGGTCTTCTCGTCATCGTCCCGATCTCCTGCGGAATGTCCCGTCTCCTCCTCGTCGCCGGAAGTGCACCACATCGCCTACATCGTTTACGGGCTCCCACCTCAATGCCGAGGCAACTCGGGCACGAAGCTGGCTACTCGACGTGCCCAAGGTTCGCTGTAGAATGTAGTGTACAAGTCTCATTTCGGGGTTGTAGGAATTGCCTTTGTGGTGGAGGATTGATACAAGAGGTATATGGAGGAGCTTGGAGAATTTTGGTGCATGAAATGAACAACATTTCCCCACCTCAATTTTTGGACAGCCCCCCCCTCAAAAATGAATGGCCGGCCAATGCTAGGTGAATGGAGAGAATGAGAGAGAGTGAGCCAAGGAATGAGTGGTGCAACCATAACAATAATACAAAAGGGAATCATGAAGGAATATGATCATAAGCAAAACCACACACAACTCCAACCATCAACAACCATCATGACCACTAAAAGTCAAGCCATCATGAAGTGATCAAGTCAAAAAGGTCAAGGTATGGTGCTCATCATGAAAACCATCATGATGAAACAAGATGCAAAGAACCCCTTCCACTAATGCTTATTTGCAACAATGCAAATAAGCCCTCCTCCACCAAACTTCGGCCAATGAACGATACAAAGGAAATTGGCCGAAACGGAAAGCAAACTGGCAACTCCAGAAAACTGGTCCCGTAATAAATTACAGGAAAACCCCGATACTGTGCATACACACCCGCATTTGTATTCCGACCGAAATACAAATGCAATGAGACAAAATCTCCACTGTACTATACTAGGATCCGGCTTAAACCAAAGCCGGCTAGTAATATCCGTTCGATCCTGATCCGTGCAATACCACACGTATCTGATCGAACCCTGCCATATATGCTTACGGCATATAGTACAAACTGTCCGATCCTGATCCAAGCAATACCGCACGTATCTGATCGGACCTTGCCATATCTCCATACGGCCTCTACAACCTTTCGCCCGAAAGCTGAGTAACTGAATGTGGGGGACTCTAAAGACTCGTCAACACCTTGGCTGTGGATCTAACCACCAGCACGTCAGAGGTATAAGCCAATACGTAACGGGCTACCAGGTATTGACTAAAAAGGACGTCTGTGAGCGAACCCAGTCAGACAACCCTACTGAGCCTGTCAGTGACAATATCCGTACAGTCCGGTCCGTTCGTCTATGAGCATCACATGGCGGGCCTAGGGGGTTGGTAAAAGTCAGACCCCCAAAAGCGGTACAAGTCGTGTCGGAGTGTAGCCCAGAACACCCTGAGATACTACTGGAATACCTACCAGTAAATCTCCTTGCCTTGGCCAAGGACTTTGTGTAATGGCTCTCCTAGACACAGCACGACCTCACCCCCAATACCGGGAGAGACGAACCCCTGAAGATACGCTCACTGCCTCCATGTGGCTCTGGACTGTACCCAACTAAAACCTGTTTGCACGACTCCTTTGAGCCGTGGTAGGGTAGTAATCAAAGTACAGTAGGAACTCACACGAGACAAATGACGATCCCCAGGTCGATGAACTAACCTGCACACATGTCACCAGGGAACTGCCATCTGACGTCTGGTATATGACCAACTAGCATGTTCCCGGCGAGTCCTGTCCGGTGTACTCATAACCCAATGAGCACCTGTATACATCTTAGGTGATCCAACTGACACCAGTGGCTTGTGAGACCGGCCACCGCCCCTCGTCGGGGTCTCGACTGTATACACTAGTCTACTCTGGAGTATCGATGCCCTGTCTCGAAACTCACACGACTAGGGACCATTTAAGGATATGCTTATAGACCCCAGCTCCCACTTATATGATCGCCCTCATACTGCTGGTGGTCAAGCAAGAATCCTAGGGGCTCTATCAACATGTAATAGCAACTTGTCAGGTCACCTAAAACAGTACACGATGATAAAGGTAAACCAGATAGCATACTATCATCTCGAGTAAGACTGTCCTACCGGGATAGGTCCTCCATCAATCATTACAATCACGTACCTGTGATCCAATAATTGACTCTGAGGGCACTATCTCCAACACTTTACCAACATTTAACTATAAGACAGTGTAAAGAGACAAGTGTACATGTTAAGATAAAGACTAACCAGATAGCATACTATCATATCGAGCAAGAAAGTCATCTCTATATATGTCTAAGCATCCAATAAAATATACATCATCTGTACAATACTGGCCTCTAGGGCATACATACAACTAACAATCTCCCACTTGCACTAGGGCCAGCTGCTGTAATATCGCATACCGAGCATCCCGAAGAGTCTCTCAAACTGTATCTGGGGAATGGCCTTCGTGAGTGGATCCGCCGTGTTGTTCTTCGTGTAAACTCTTCTGACCTCGATCTCCCGGCGATCAACTATCTCCCGGATCAGGTGATACCGCCTCAGAATATTCCTGGATCGCTGATGGGACCTGGGTTCCTTGGCCAAAGCCACCGCTCCATTGTTATCGCAATACAAAGGTATTGGATGCTCAATGGATGGAACCACTCCAAGTTCAGTAATGAACTTCTTGATCCAGACAGCCTCTTTGGCAGCATCGTTGGCAGCGCTGTATTCAGCCTCCATCGTCGAGTCTGCCACGGTTTCCTGCTTGGAACTCTTCCAGCTAACCGCCCCTCCGTAAAGGGTAAAGACAAAGCCCGAGTGCGACTTAGAGTCGTCCTTATCACTCTGGAAGCTCGAATCGGTAAAGGACTCCACTTGGAGTTCTCCGTTACCATACACCAAGAGCATCTCTTTAGTCCTTCGCAAGTACTTGAGAATGCTCTTCACAGCTGTCCAGTGATTCTCTCCAGGATCGGCTTGATACCTACTCACTACACTTAGTGAGTATGCTACATCGGGTCTGGTACATAGCATCGCGTACATGATAGAGCCTACTGCCGAAGCATAGGGTATCCCTTGCATGCGAGCTCTCTCCAAATCAGTCCTGGGAGACATCTCTTTGGAGAGAGTGACTCCAGAGATCGTGGGCAAGTTCCCATGCTTGGATTCTTCCATACTAAACCTCTTTAGTATGGTGTCAATGTACCTGGATTGGGACAATCCCAGTATCCGTTTGGATCTATCTCTATAGATCCTGATTCCCAATATGCAGGAGGCATCACCAAGATCTTTCATCGAGAATCTTTGTGATAAGAAGAGCTTGACCGATTGCAGCATAGGAATATCATTTCCTATCAAGAGTATGTCGTCCACGTACAATACGAGGAAGACAACCTTACTCTCTGCCACCTTCTTGTAGATACAAGGTTCATCTGGATTTTTGACGAAATCAAACTCTTTGATAACGATGTCAAAGCAGATGTTCCAACTCCGCGATGCTTGCTTTAATCCATAAATGGATTTAAGCAGCTTGCACACCTTCCCGCTGCTCCCACTGTCTACGAAGCCCTCTGGCTAAGTCATGTACACGCACTCTTCTAAATCACCATTTAGAAAGGCGGTCTTAACATCCATTTGCCAGATTTCGTAATCATGATATGCAGCGATGGCAAGCATGATCCGGATGGATTTAAGCATAGCCACTGGAGAAAAGGTTTCGTCATAGTCCACACCTGGTCTTTGACGAAAACCCTTTGCTACAAGTCTAGCTTTGAAAGTCTTCACTTTCCCATCTACACCAAGTTTTTTCTTGAAGATCCGTTTGCTCCCGATGGGTTTTACCCCTTCAGGAGCAACATCCAAAGTCCATACTTTGTTGGTGTACATGGATTCCATCTCGGACCGCATTGCATCCAGCCATTTCACTGAGTCCCTACTCGTGATGGCCTGCTCGAAGCTAGTTGGGTCATCATCCTCCATGATGCAATCCTCGCTCCCACCATCCATGAGAAAACCGTAGTATCTCTCAGGTTGGCGAGGAACCCTACAAGATCGGCGGAGAGGCTGGGGTTCATTGGGAGTTACTGAATCTTCTGGTTCCACTAAATCTTCAGTTACGATTTGTGTATCTGGAACCTCTTCCAGCTCTACCACTTTGCCACTAATTTCTTTTTCAAGGAATTCCTTTTCTAAAAAGGTGGCATGTCGAGAAACAAACACTTTTTGTTCCTCTGCATGGTAGAAAAGATATCCATGTGAATGTTTGGGATATCCCACAAACTTGCATAGAATTGACCGTGCCTCGAGTTTGTCCGGATTTTGCCTTTTGACATAGGCCGGGCAACCCCATATCTTAACTCGTTTAAGACATGGTCTCTTCCCATTCCATATCTCATATGGTGTGGTAGGTACAGATTTAGTTGGAACTTGATTCAATAGGTATGCTGCTGTTTCCAGCGCATATCCCCAGAAGGAAATAGGTAACTCAGCTGTGCTCATCATAGAGCGCACCATATCTAATAGGGTGCGGTTCCTCCGTTCTGATACACCGTTGTGCTGTGGTGTATATGGAGGAGTCAGCTGAGAGAGAATCCCATTCTCTTTTAGGAAGTCCAGGAATTCATTGCTTAAGTATTCACCTCCTCGATCAGATCGTAGGATTTTAATACTTTTTCCGGTTTGGTTCTCAACTTCTTGCTTATATTCTCAAAATTTCTCAAAAGCTTCTGATTTGTGTTTCATCAGGAACACATACCCGAACCTAGAGAGATCGTCGGTGAATGTAATGAAGTATGAAGAGCCATCCCTGGCATGTGTAGACACAGGACCGCATACATCACTATGTACCAGTCCTAAGAGTTCAGTAACTCTTTCTCCATGTCCCGTAAACGGAGTTTTGGTCATCTTGCCTTTGAGACATGACTGGCAAGGGTCATAAGATGAAAATTCAAACGGATTTAAATATCCATCTTTATGCAACTTAGCTAGTCGTGTCGCATTGATGTGACCCAGTCTATAATGCCACAAGAAGGATTCGTTCAGTTCAGAACTCTTCCTCTTGTGTGTGTTAGTTATGCTCAGAACTGTTGATTGATTTAGAACATAAATGCCATTGCACAACGTGCCTGATCCAACCAACTTTTGGTTACGGAAAATGTTCATAACATTGTCCTGTAATACAAAATTATATCCCACTTTACTCAATAAAGAAACCGATATAATGTTGCATATCAGGCTCGGCGAGTCCATCCAGTGTACCCAGTCTCCACTGAGCACCCGTATACCATCTCTGATGTCAAACACCAATGGATATGGGATCATCCATCGCCCATCTCATGGGTCGAGAAGCGTATACGCTAGTCTACACTGGTATATTGATGCCCCGTCTCGATACACCTACGACTAGGGACCTTGAAGGATGTACCTATGGACTACCATGTCCCCACTAGTATGATCTGTATCATAGTCCAGGTAGTCAAGTACACATCCTAAGGGCTTTACCAACATGTAACTATTAGACAGTATAAAGAGACAAGTGTACAAGTTAAGATAAAGAGTAACCAGATAGCATACTATCATATCGAGCAAGAAAGTCATCTCTATATATGTCCAAGCATCCAATATAATATACATCATCTGTACAATACTGGCCTCTAGGGCATACATACAACTAACACTTAGATTACTACCCTACCACGGCTCAAAGGAGTCGTGCAAACAGGTAGTAGTTGGGTGCAGTCCCGAAGCACTTGGAGGCAGTGACGGTTAGAGAGGATTCGTCTCTCCCGGTATTGGGGGTTGACATCGCGCTGTGTCTAGGAGAGCCATTACACGAGTAGTCCCTGGCCAGGGCAAGCGAGATATACTGGTAGGTTTCCAGTGCTATCTCAGGTTGTTCTGGGCTACACTCCGACACGACTTGTACCGCTATTAGGGGACTGACGTTTACCGCCCCTAGGCCCGCCATGCGATGTATCAGACGAACAGACCGGACTGTATGGAGATTGTCACATTCAGGCTCTGTAGGAGTTCAGATGGGTTTCACCTCGTCCGTCTTCTTATCGGCATCTACCTGGGGGCTATTACGCACAGCTAGTGCCGCTTGCGGTCTGTGGTTAAACCCACTGCCAGCGTAGTGTCGAGTCTTTAGAGTCCCACACAGAAAGCTATCCGCCTTTAGGCAAAAGAGTAGTGGTCGCATGGTTTTGCGACAGGTCGCATGGTTTTGCGACAGGGTTCGGTCACATCCGTGCACTTGTGCACGTTTAGTGACCGGGCGGTTATTACTAGTGGGCTTTGGTTTAAGCCAGATCCTAGTATACGTTTTGGGATTGGTTTTATCTCGTTTGTTTTCGTGTTCCCCGGAACGCGGATACGGGTGTGTATGCACAGTTGACAGAGACAGAGGCAGAAGATTCTCATTAAGGTTGTTGACTGTTGACTTTTTCTTAACCCTAATGAGAATTAGAAATATGATTAACAATAATATTAATTGAGTATTATAGTGACATGGTTAGGGTTGAAAGGTTGACCTTGTTGACTCTTGTTGACCGGTTGACTAGGTTGGACTTGTTGACCACCATCATGACAATGGCCATCATTTGGTTGCATTGACTTTTGCTTGCTTGTTTTGTTCACCATTTGCATTTAATGCAAGAAATGATGGTGTCATTTGTCATGATATCAACTGTCACGACCCGAAAGTACGGAACATGACCGGCACTTAAACTACGAACGTCTCGAGACGTACGTAATCTAAGTAAACCGAAAACCCAGAAATCCAAACCAAGAAAAGTAGTAGAGTGCAGGAAAAACCAACTTAAAGCAAGTAATTTCAATAGCATAAGCCGAATTATGCGGTTTTTAAAACATCAAAAATTTACTGAAAATTTCGGCAGAGTCTCCTTTGTAAATACTGGTAGTATACGAAATCAAGAAAAAGGCATCCCCAAGCGGGAGCTAGCTCTTCGTCAATCGACGGTCACAACCACACAAGCAATATAATATACAACGCCAACGTCGAGGATCAAAACTCAAAAGGAAACTCAAAACCACCAGAAATATAACGAGCGACTCTAAGGTCGAAAGAATAAACAACACTGGTCTCTATCTCAATAAATACATGTTTGGTTGATGGAACTTCTAGATACAACAGAATAATGATATACAAGATATATAATGGGGGTACGATACAAGTAAACCCACCTACTAGCAAATCACCCGAACGAAACTATGCCGCAAAGCCGTAATTAAACCTGTACGGCAAAACCTGCAAGAAACTGGGGCACAACGGGGGTGAGTTGCCAACTTGTGAATAGAAAAACATCTACGCACAGAAATCGCATAAATAACGCAATCCTAAGTCAATGATCATAATATATCCTCAAAAATGTATATAACATGCAGCCTATAACAATGGCTAGGGTAGTATCTAACCCGAGTGTAAACTCATGTGCCCGTGTCAGTGCCTCAGGTAGCAATATATCATATGAATGAGGTATGAATGCATGAAAACAGAATACATGTAAATGAAGAACTGTTTTCATAAATTAGTGAGATTTCCTTTGTATTTTTAAAATGAGGTATCATAATGAAATCAGCATAAAACAGTGCCTAGCATCGGCACAAAACATAATCCCAATATCTCGATATCTCTGTATCACAGTCTCTGTACCTCAATATCTCGAAATCTCAATATCACAGTCTCAATATCTAGGGCGCCGTCAGTCCAGACCGGCCCCTACCATCCATCTCAAGACCACGACGGTATCCTCCGGATATCCGACACGTCGGGTAAAATCACCGGTAGGTAGTGCTCCCCTGCCAGGCTCACATCGTCATCATCACGCGCTTCTTGCCCCGGGGTACCTTACCGGGTCCACCATGTACCCGAAACGGTTCATCCGTCTCCTCGAATCGGGTCTCGAAATCCATCAGCAAACTCATGGTGGACGACTCATACATCATGGGAAAACCGCACTTTTTATTTTAAAAGAGAAAAAAGGTTTATTTATGTTTTTTTGCGGTTTTCCTCCAAATCCAAAAAATCTCATGGAAATCCGAATCCAAAACCTCAATAACACGTAAAATGGTGAATATATGCATGAGAATCCATGAATGCGGCATAACAATGAATAACAGTATGCATGAAGTAGCAGGTAATAATTACAATGTCTAAACTAACATATAAGGCAAGTACACTAATATCATGTCTAACTATTAGCTAACAGGCTATGTCAAGCAATAATATTTTCTAAGGTGTACGTGACATGGCAATTACCGATGAAGATGTGTGTGAGCCGGCAAATAAGTGTACGTGGTACATACGCATCATCGGTAATGGTGCTGGTGTCCTAACAGCATGATATCAATAATGGAGTATGAAACATAAAATAAGCATGCGATGCGAAGCGGACCACAAAAGAAGAGCGGGAGCTGAAAACTAGACGCAACTATAACTAATCTGCATTAATCTAATATAAGTCCTACAAATGGTGCCTTTTGAAATAACACGAATCATGGGGTTTTGAAAATAGGGGCTACGGTGTTTTTATGAAAAGATAAGTCTTTTGAAATATCCGTAGGATCCCTTGGGCTGTCTTTTAAAATACCCACGATTCGTTAGTTTTTGAAATAGGTAGGAGTCTAATCTAATCTAACAACTACACTAAACTATACGACTGAACTAACAAGCTGAACTACAGGTAAGGAAACCGCCTATCATCTGAGTCGATACATATACCTACCTATATATGTATAGTCGGTGATCCCGCCTCAATAATATCATATCCGATACCATATCTATAATCAGACATCCCAAGTCAAGAGTGCGGATCAATCATCAAAATATAGCTCGTACGTAAATCCGTCTTACGGCATCCCAAATCTGGGTACGGGTCAATATCACATTCATCATACTATTCACCTGGTATCCTCTTTATCAAATATCATGATCGCGGTACTGATCTACGTCTAGTACCATACTGATACCGCCTACGTACGCATGGACGTGTGTGAAACACTACGTCAAGGACCCGCTACAACGTCATGTCGTATCTCAAATACGAACCCTGCTATATCACCGATCTCACGGCCTCAAATCAAATCTCATCGACTCAGCTCAATCCCAAGTATCATCCTCAAATCCGTATGTGAACACATAGTCCCATACCCATGTGAACCCATAACTATAAAGAATCCCATGAGCACATATCAATAGGAATGTATGCAAGTATGTATGTGTGTATGTGTAGTGCAACACTACCCTAGGGTTCGCAACACTAAAGTAATCCAACACACCAATATCCATCCTAAGCATCGTTATTAATCCCAAATAACATATAATAATTGTTGGTGTGTATACGCATCCGTATATACCACCACGGACTGCGGGGGTGCTATACGCCATCCACCCGACTTCTCCCCGTGGATATAAATCTACTCACCTGGTCCTCGCTAGCCGGTGCCGACGTCGCCACGCGCTTGCTTGTCGTCTCGAAGTCCATATGGGGGTACCTACATATCATAACGCACCATATCGCATTAAAACTAAATTCGAAATCGAAACGGCATACGAAAATCAAATCGGCACGCGTATCACGCATAGGTCCAAACCTATCGCCTACGCATGCAAGAATAGTCAAACCAACCCTCGATGTCGATGTACAAACATCAAACCATCGAGAAAAATCCAATCATACTCATTTGCACATTCACGAACACTAATTTTAATATAAACTAGGTTAAAACTCACAAAACCCCAATTTTACTTAAAAAGTCATTTTTCCGAAAATCTAGCAAGCACAATTCGCCGTTTTTGTACAAAACAGGATGTTTAAATGAATGTAGCGGCCAATATATTTATTAAATATCTTAAATAAGTCATATAAACAATTCCCGGAATTTAATCTCATTAAATTCCAAAAACCCTAATATTCTAGTTTACAAAATACCTAAAATTTAACAATTTCAAAGCAAAAATGCACAAACTACAATCTAGCTTAGATTTGCATGATCTAAAGCATTAAACCACACTTAATAAAGTTAATGAAGTCATGAAAAACCTAAACACATTTTTAATCCCAAGTATTTAACCAATTTCAAAAACCTAGTAAGCAAATTAGCAAATTAACACAATTTTTAAACTAACCATTAGCACAAGCTACTAATCTTGTATTAACATGACAAAAAGCCTAAATATAACACACAACCATACACCAATTTTATAAAACCCTAACTTGCATTCAAATTCATAACTTGAATTCCAAAACTTGCAACTTAAGCCTAATTAACACTTAAGTAGTTTAGCTTTAAGAAATTAGTAACAAATTAAGCAAAAATGTTTTAGAATTATACCCAAAAACATTTGAAGATCCACAAGCATCCATGGCCTCCCAAAATGCTCTCTTTTCACAAAGATCCATGCTATACGGGCTAAGCTAAAATGGGTAGGAGTCGGATTTGGGTTTTGGGATTTTTTTTTGATGGATTTGAGGCAATTTTTGATGAAGTTTGAAGAGAAAAGAGAAGGGAAATGGGGGGGGGGGGCTGCTGCTGCTGTAGGAGGGGGGGTCGGCTGGAATGGGAGTGGGAGAGGAGAGAGAGGAAGGTAGAGAAAGTGGGGGGAGAAGTCAAAGTCAATTCAAGGTCAAAGGTCCACCTCATTTCTCCATTTTCTTTTCTTTTCTTTCATTTCTTTCCTTTGAAATTCAAGTGGGGAAAATAAATGGGAGCTGCTGAATTCTACAAGGGGAGAAGTAAATGGGAGTGTGTGGATGTGGGTACGGGTGTGGGGTGATGAAAAATGATAAATATAATACCCCAAACATCCATTTACGCTAAAAAAAAGCCTTTTTTCTTCAATAATTTCTAAACCGTTTTGGCAAATGATTTCGTTCCAAAAACTACATGATAAAATTTTTTTTAATGTTTTATGATGCACAAAATTTGTTTCAACTCATTCCAATTTGTAATTTTCCCTAATTAAATGTATTAGTGACGGCTTAAATAATAATAAAATAATATTTTTTTCAAAAAATTTGAAATTTCACCAGCGGCTCAATAAACACCAAATAATAGCAATTACATAGCTACAATATGTATATTTAATTTTTATAATAAGATATTTGTATTTTGACTTTTTACAGAAAACCCCCTTATTTTACCGATTTTTCGAAATTTCACCGAAACGATTTTCAAAACGTTACATCAACCATCACATTATACTCAATTATGATTACTTGTTATCATAATTTTGGATTATGAGAGGTGAGATGAGAAGAGGTTGGCTCACTTTTCATTTGGCTTTCTCTCTCTTGAGCTCTCCCATTCTCAAGCTCTCCCTCTTACTCTTGCTCTCTCTAGCTCAAGGCAAACCCCTCTCATGAGTTGAGAACCATTGTCTTAGAGATAAAAACACCAAAACAACCCTCTACTCATCCTAGTTCACAAGGCCTAACAAGCCAAGTGTTCTAGTTTCTTCAAGTTCAAAGAAGAAGCCAAAAGGTAGAAGCTTTCGGGTGGATCCATCTTCGGCGCGAGAAGACGACAAGGGGAGGCCGGTCCGTACACCACAAGAGTTGAAGATGAAGGAGTTCAAGAAAGGTATAACCCCCTAACCGAGTAGATAAAACTCTTAGTTAGGTTGTTAGGTAGTTGTTTAACAAAGATCCGTATTATGAGTCCATGTTACCACCCTAGCAAAAATCGTTTTTCACCAATTCCGCAACCCCGTAAGTACCGGGGAAGGGTAGCATGGACTTGCAATACGAATCTAGTGCAACTGAGGTGCATATTAGAAATGCCAATCATAAAACGAATCGTCAAACATCAAAATCAAAATGACGAAAACACGTTATCCGAATCATCCGCACGCAGATCATAATTAACTATGGTCGATGTACCCTTCCTTTTTGCGTCGAAAGGTGCCGGTGCATCCAAGGCTGGCAGAGCAAGATATCTACTTACATTTTGCCCACGGTCTGGTTTCCTCTGCTCTTATTTCCTCGTCTCTCACTGCGGATCGCCAGTTACGTGACTTCTCGGCTCAACAGCCCGATACAGAGTGATGACGGAAACAGTTCCGCTCCGACGCATCCTTTGAAGATCACCTGACAATTTACATGGTCACTCATAACGTATCACGTCAGCGATGGCAGTCTCTGGCCCAATGAGTAGGTGTGATATAACCAATCCCGGGTCCAAGTATTCTCGTGTAGTATTCCAGAAAGATTATGTCGGGGTCTCTTTCCAATACCATCTCTGCCGGACTGCCCGGATGTTAGCACTCTTTACTTAATCTGTTTCTTGTTCTGGGACAGCTGCATCCTTTTCATGAGACTTCTCTGGAATTATGGCTGCATTCAACGCCTTTGCATGTGTATCAAGTCTCTGATATCAACGGAGTGGAACGTTATCTCGTCAAGATCTCATATGAACTTCTTACTCCGTTTCCCTTCAGATAGGACAATTTTGGGATAATCTCTTCGCAGCTGTGTAGACTGCGCTCCAACTGGCTGCACTTATGTCTAGAATCTCCTTTCCGAGGCTATGAACTCGGCATCTCAAATATCCTGTAGTAGGCATCTGGCCAATTACATTCTCGGGAACTCATCCAAATAATCGGAGTGATGCGTTTACGCTCGTCCTTTCTCGATCGACTCACAACACGCCTATATGAGGTCCTCTTCTAGCTAAAGCTAGCCAATCTAGTGATCTCGCATCGGGGTATCTAAATGAACATGCCCTAGTCATTCATCCATGGATGACTAGAGATCTTCTATCATATCCCCAAGTATAAACTCATGCTGCATTAGCTTCAATGATCTGGGAACGATATCTTATCAACTCAGAAACAGCTGGCTCATCTGTCCGCATGGTAAATGATTGGTAGAGTTTTTGCGTGCTTAGTTAATTACCACAATCAAGACGGTTTCGCTTGTAGCTAGCCGGTTGAGTACGGGTCGTCCGCAGGGAGATGGGAATCATTTTCTATGTGCTTTAACGAGTTAAGTCCAAATGTCCAGGTTTGATTTGAGATTAACTATGTGCTAAAATGTTATATAAAGAGAGCTTGTTAGGGTTAGGATTAGGTTGGTTTGAGTTAGGAGTCGCTCACTTCTTTTGTTGCCACTCTTAATATCGGTGTTACGGTAATCGGCAACAACGTGGATTAGCACGACTAGGAAGGAACTTGCGAGTACAAGCTAGGCTTTCCAACGCTTAAGTTCTTTCTTTTGGTGCTTGTCCGTCCGTTCTTGGCTCTTAGCCTTAACTTCCGGTTAATTCAACCACAACCGGTCTCACTAAGGAATCACCGCTATCATGTAATATAGGGTGCTGTAGAGAGCGGATTGTGGTTCAATTAACGGGAGTCCGAATTAAGATGTTGGGCAAGAAAAGAGTGAGAGAGATTTTCTTCTCTCAAACTTTCCTTATCCTACCCTAACAAGTGAGAAAACTACTCACCCATTACAAGAAAAAGGAAAATAAAACAAAGGAGGAAGATAGAAAGAAAGTGGTTAGAAGATTACAACTAGCTATTTGAGACCTCACTTTGGCAAGGATCAAGCTTAAGCATCATTGTTGTTTAAGGATAAAGAAAAAGAGAACAAGAAAGAAACAAACAACAAATAACAACTAGATTAGCAAATGAAAAATACAAGAAATTATCATTAACAAAACAACAAGACAAGCATGGTAACAAAAAGAACTCTTTTATTCATCCTTCACTTACAAAAGCTCACTACAAGTTTTTAATGGAGAAGAGATGAGAAGAGGAAGAAGAACAACAACTATATCCTAAAATCTAAATACAAGAATAAGCACCCTTGGCTTGGCAATATTCTGGGCTATTTATAGGAAGGAAACTGAAAACCTAGGGCAACAATCTGTCCCCATATGAAATACCAAAACTGCCCCCAAAAGATCATACGCTGCCGACATAGTCAGGCCGCGGTTCCGCGGCCTAAGCCTGCTTATGCCGCGGAACCGCGGCTATAATAGGGAGTTGGGCCATCGGTTTTTGTGGGATTCCCTAGTTTGATGTTGTCTGCTGTGCGGTATATGTTTTTTTCTCAGAAACTCTTCACAATTTTTCCAGAATTCCAGCAGATCAAAAGGTGATTTGATGTGGATATTTTGTCATGATTTTTCTTGAGCTCCGCATAGACATGTTGGATCTTGTGTTGACATTGAGCTTTGTGCATGAAAATGCCATCGATTTTCCATTTTGTCCCTTAAATTGGTGTGTGGCAATATACGGATAGAGAGCGGAGACCCGTGTTTTATCTGTGGTTGGCAGTAATCCGGAATTTGTCGTGTTTTTCCATGAATTTCATTGTTTAGAGCTGAGAACCTGTATCCTGCAATTGACTAGCAAACATGGCTGAAGAGTACCTACCGATAAGCAATGTGATAAAAATTGGGCTGTATAAAAATGCAAAAATCTGATATGAACAAATACCCCCAAACTTATCATTTGCTCGTCCCGAGCAAAGCCAATTTATTCACAAAAGAATTCCTAACCTCACTTTCGCAGGGAACGCGATTGCACTGAGCATGTGCAACAAGCCGTTAAACCTCTAGGTGTCCCTAGTAGGAGGAGTGTTGTCTCCTGAGGGTTTTCAGCGGATACTACCCACAAAATCCGGTCAAGCCCGTTTTGCAAAATAACTATGATTCAAACCCTAAAGTTTTGTTTCAGAAAATAACAATTCTATTATCCTAAGTCTAGACTATCGAGCCTTTATTTTTCACACCTCGCTTCTTATTTAACTTAAGATTTTATATGTCTTTACATGTAGTGCAAATAGTGTCGTTAAGTTCCAGAAGGATTGATTAAAGTCATCATGTCACACAATAAAGACCAGATAAAATTTTTAAAAGGATCATATAAGTTTTATAAAGAGTTAAGCATTTTTCAAGTTTCGTTTTCCAGTAAAGTTTCGACTTCAGAATTTCTATCTTCCCTAACAGGAAACTAGGTCTTATTTTTCACTCCACCTTTTTCTTGTTTTCATTTCATACACATCTCTGTGAACGTGCAATAGTCTTTATCATAGAATAAAACCTTCATATCTCCGCTAGAAATATTTTCAAAAACCTGTCTTTTGTCAAGATTATTCTCACACAAAGAACCGTTAGGAATTTTAACTCGGAGAGAACACTTGCTTGACTTTGTTTTAATCTGGACTTTCTAGGCTTCTTAACGAGCTTTGGGCCAATGCACCCAAACCAGTTGGCTTTAGGGCATTTGGTGTAGAGACACCCCAGCGGACTTAATTACTCAAGTTACCTAGGCCCAAAAACAAAAGACAATTTAGCGTGAAAATCATGATGATTCAATGCGAACGGAGATATAACCGGCAGTTCAATTATTTTTTGGATAAAAGACGTGTTTAGTGGGTTAGGTGTGTAATCATTCTAATTAAGTTTCGGATGGGTTATTTTTCAGAATTAGTTCCAATTAAGGCATCAATAACATCCCTTCATATTCACTTCACTTCATAAACTATTCTTGATATTACTTATTTCAGAACAAACCTATTTGATCCTCAGAAAATCATTTATCCATTTAAAAGTTTTTAGACATAATAGACTTGTCATCTAATTTTCAAAAACTCACGACACGTGTAGTGTGATGTAAAGATGTATATCAGCTATAGTTAACTTGAAAGGAGAATTATCTTTCAGGTTTTCAAAATCTAAAAATAAGATTTAGTTATTCTTATCTTATCAAACAAAACCGTCGAAATGTTGAATCTAAGTTCTCCCACTAGCTAACTTGACAGAAAAGTTTTTATGTTTTTAGAAAATTTTCTGATTTTTATGGATTTTAGTATGCAGATGAAAAATATACATATGAATGCGAAGGTTAGAAATGCGTACCGAGCGTACCCCCAAACTTAAATTGGACAGTGTCATCACTATCATTGCATGAAGAGATCATTGAAGGGTCAAAATTGTCGGTTAGATATACACAATCTTTTTTTGTTTTTAAAGAAAAGAAAAATAGTAAAAATGGAAAAGAATATCCACAAATATAAACAAAATGGTATATACATACCCCCAAACTTATTTGGAACAGTATCAACTGTTTTGGCTGGATAACCGAAGTTTGGTGGTAGGCAGAGGAAGATTATGCAGGGTAAACCGACTCCTGTAAGACCAGGAGCTCCTCTATTGGTTCGGCACTAAGGTATGGTTTTAGTCTGTGTCCGTTTACTTTGAAAAATGAAACGTCCTTTGGATTCTCCAAATCCACAGCGCCATGCGGATACACATTCCGCACAAAATACGGCCCTTTCCAGCGAGATCTGAGCTTTCCTGGATGGAAATGTACCGGGTGTCGTAAAGCAGTACCTGTTGACCAGGTACGAAAGTTTTGCGCAAAAGGTGTTTATCGTGAAACACCTTCGTTCGGTTCTTAACGACAACCGCGTTTTCGTAAGCCTCATCCCTAAGCTCGCTCAATTCGTTCAACTGCAGCTTCCGATGGCTGCCCGCATCTTCGAGAGACAGATTCGGCTCTTTAATCGCCCAAAATGCGCGATGCTCTATTTCCACAGGGAGGTGGCAAGCCTTTCCGTACACAAGCCGATAGGGAGACATGCCAAGATCGGTCTTATAAGCGGTTCGAAATGCCCAAAGGGCATCAGTGAGTTTCAGCGACCAATCCTTACGGTTCTTGGAAACCGTCTTCTCCGGTATCTGCTTGATTTGCCGATTTGAAACTTCGGCTTGCCCACAAGTTTGGGGGTGGTAGGGCGTAGATAGCTTATGATTAATGGAATATTTCTGCATCAAGGCCTCGAAAGTCTTATTGCAGAAATGAGTTCCATTGTCGCTAATGATCGCTCGGGGGTGCCCAAACCGGGAGAAAATGTTTTCTTTAAGAAACCTAACGATAACCTTGTTGTCGTTAGTCCGGCTGGGCACAACCTCGACCCACTTAGAGACGTAATCAACAGCGAGAAGGATGTACAAGTTCCCAAAAGAGCTGGGAAACGGCCCCATGAAATCTATCCCCCAAACGTCGAAAATCTCCACAACCAAGATTGATTGGAGCGGCATCTCGTTCCTCCGGGATATCCGGCCCAAGTGTTGGCACCGGGAGCAAGTCTTGCAATAGTTATGAGCGTCTTTGAAGAGTTGTGGCCAGTAGAAACCATATTGCAAGATCTTCTCAGCTGTCTTTTTGGGGCCAAAATGCCCGCCACATGCTTGATCATGGCAAAATGACAGCACACTCTTGAATTCATCGTCAGGGACACACCGACGAATAATCTGGTCGGGACAGTACTTGAACAGATAGGGTTCGTCCCAGTAAAAGTGTTTTACTTGGGATAAGAATCGAAGTCTGTCCTGACTTGACCATTCAGTCGGTAGTAATCCTGTGGCCAAATAATTCACAATATCTGCGAACCAGGGTTCGCGAGATACTGTCAAGAGTTGTTCATCCGGAAAAACGTCGTTGATCGGAAGTTGAGGCGACGGCGAAGAAGGAAGTCGTGAGAGATGGTCGGCGACTACGTTTTCATATCCTCTTTTGTCCTTGATGACAAGGTCAAACTCTTAAAGCAAGATGATCCAACGTATTAGCCGAGATTTTGCATCTTTCTTCGCAAAAAGATGGCGCAGAGCAGAATGGTCTGTGTAGACAATGACTGGAGAGCCGATGAGGTAGGGCCTGAACTTTTCTAGAGCAAATACAACATCTAAGAATTCCTTCTCAGTTGTTGTATAATTAAGTTGGGTGTCGTTCAGGGTTCGGCTAGCATAATAGATTACGTGCGGCATCTTGTTGATGTGTTGTCCAAGGACAGCACCAATGGCAAAGTCGGATGCATCACACATAATCTCAAATGGGTGCGTCCAGTCAGGTGAAGAAAGAACGGGAGCAGAAGTGAGTGAGCTTTTTAATGACTCGAACGCAGTCACACAGCTCGAGTTGAAGTCGAATGGCGTGTCCTTGGCCAGTAGAAGAGTCAAGGGCCTAGCAATCTTGCTAAAGTCCTTGATGAACCGTCAATAGAAACCGGCATGGCCAAGGAAAGCTCGGATTTCTCTGACGCATCTGGGAGGAGGGAGATTGGAAATGACCACAATCTTTGCTTTGTCAACCTCTATGCCATTTTGCGAAATGATATGTCCTAAGATAATACTTCGCGCACCATGAAGTGGCACTTCTCCCAATTCAAAGTGAGGTTCTTGTCCTTACATCGGGTAAGGACAGCGTCAAGATGCAGCAAACACTCGTTAAAGGAATCGCCGAAGATGGAGGAATCGTCCATGAAGATCTCCAGGAATTTTTCCACCATGTCTGAGAAGATTCCCATCATACACCGCTGGAAGGTAGCGGGCGCATTGCATAACCCAAAGGGCATGCGACGATATGCAAACGTGCCGAAAGGACAAGTGAATGTGGTCTTGTCCTGGTCTTTTTCGGCGATGGGAATCTGATTATAGCCAGAGTAGCCATCAAGAAAGCAGTAGTACTCGTGTCCGGCCAATCTTTCAAGCATTTGGTCAATGAAAGGTAGCGGAAAGTGGTCCTTCCGCGTTGCGGCGTTGAGTTTTCTATAATCGATGCATACTCGCCACCCAGTTTGGGTGCGAGTAGGGATTAACTCGTTTGCCTCGTTAGTGATGACCGTTATGCCTGATTTCTTAGGGACAACGTGAATGGGGCTTACCCACTGGCTATCAGAGATAGGGTAAATGATACCACTATCCAGACACTTTACGATTTCCTTTTTCACAGCCTCCTTCATGACTGGATTGAGTCGCCTTTGTGGATCCCTGGCTTGTTTGGCATCATCCATCAGATGAATGTGATGTTCAACGATCAGGGGACTAATCCCCTTGATGTCCGCCATTGACCAGCCAAAAGCTTGCTTATTGTTGTGCAAGACCGTAAGAAGGGCCTTCTCTTGCTCTGGAGCTAGAGAAGCCGAGATGATAACAGGGAGGGTCTCGTTCTCACCCAAGTAAGCGTACTTAAGGTGAGACGGCAAAGGCTTAAGTTCGAGCGTTGGAGGTGAAACGATTGAAGGCAAGATTGGTGAAAAGGTCTTGAACTCAAATGATTCCAGCAAAGGTTCAAAACGAGTGTAAGCGACCGAGTTGGATGGTTCAGGTACCTCATCCGGAAATTCGAAGGATTCAAACTCGGGTGGTGAGTGGCTAAGATCATTCGAGAAAGTGAAACACTCGTAGTCATTGTCGGGCGCAGAAACAGCAGCAGGTTCGAAGAGGAACGCACTAGTGGCGTTAAGGTTATCGTGATCGAACAAAAACTCCTCGAATTCATACTCTTCTGGGGTGATCTCCTGGATTGAGCAAACGTCTAGTATATGAGCATTAGGTTCGGTGGGATGATTCCCCAACCTAAAAATGTTGAGTTCAATTGTCATGTTTCCAAAAGATAGGATCATCGAACCATTTCGACAATTGATCACATCATTTGAGGTTGCAAGGAATGGGCGACCGAGTATCACCGGAATTTGATTCCGGGGGTTAGCTACAGTCTGTGTGTCTAATACAATGAAGTCAACGGGGAATATGAAGTCCCCAACCTTGATTAACACATCCTCTAGCTCACCCTTAGGATGGGTGATTGATCGGTCGGCCATTTGGAGAGTACAGTGTGTGGGTTTCAGCTCTCCTACACCTAATTGCTAATATAGTGAGTACGGAAGCAGGTTAACACTGGCACCAAGATCTAATAGTTCGCGGTTGATGTTCTTATCCCCAATGGTAATAGAAATCGTAGGACAGCCAGGGTCCTTCCGTTTTTGAGGTAAAGATTGGGTAAGAGCATCACTCACAGCACTAGCGAAGAAAACTTTCTTGGGTACCTGAGATTTCCTCTTTTTCGTGCACAAGTCCTTTAAGATTTTCGTGTAAGACGGGGCTTGTTGGACATCATCTAAAAGGGGAATGTTGATGTTAACCTGCTTAAACAACTCCAGAATCTTCTCCATTTGTGGATTTTGTTTATTGGACCTCAACCTGTTTGGAAATGGAACGTTTTTATAATTGGTTGAGTCCAATGCTTGCGGAGGAGATTGTGGAGTTGGAACGGATCCCAGAGCTGGTGTTTTCCTGGAGTGAGAAGTGGGTCCATTTAGAGCAGAAGAAGAAGAAGAAGAAGAAGAAGAGCCTTTTGACGAAAGGAGAATTGGCTCAGAAAACGAAGAAGAAGAAGAAGCGGCCGGGGTGTCATTATCCTCAATTGTTGTGCCGATGTTGTTGTGCAGCATCCTTCCAGATCTCAATGTAGTCACGACACTCACATTATGGTTCTGTTGTTCAAGAGCAACATGTACATTATGTGGGTGACCGGGATTTGGGAGTGGTTGAGATGGAAGCTTCCCTTTTTCTCGCTCGCTTAACGCCGCATTCAGCTGTGCAATCTGGGCTTCGATGGTCTTGATGCTTTTCCCATGTGCAACAGTGTGTTGCACCAAAGACTGAATAGACGACTGGATGTTTGCGGTGGATTGTGTCGATTGTTTAACGAACGCCTCCAGACTTCGTTCGAGCGAGGAAACCTTATCGTTGTTTGACGGAACAAAGTTGTTTTGTGGAAAAGAATTGTTGGGTGCAAAGTTGTTCGTCTGATTTTGAAAAGGTTGGGGTTGGAAGGGCTGCTGAAACTGATGTTGAGTTTGTTGTTGCGCTTGTTGTTGCGGAGGAGGGGGCCTCTGGAAATTGTTGCCCTGGAATTGATGCTGATTCAGATTCCAGGCGAAATTGGGGTGGTTCCTCCAACCGGGATTGTAGGTGGAAGAGTATGGATCATTTCTCGGTCTTTGCTGAAATGCAGCATTAACCTGATCCTGTATTTGAGATGGTGGATTGTAAGGACACTCTTCGGTTAAGTGAGAAGGATCGGAACAACAAGCACAAATGGTACGAAGGGGAAGAACAGGGGCAGGAGCAGGAGATGAAAATTTGCTCTCTATCGCTTCAAGTTTTCTCGTTATTGCAGCCATTTCAGCTTTCATTGCAATAGAGACATCAAGTTGGTGAATGCCTACCCTAGACTGACCAGTAGAAGTGGAGGAAGAAGAAGAAGAAGTTGGTTTGGTGCTCTCCCATTGAAGGGTTTGTTCCGCAAGGTCGTCGAAGAATTGCCACGCTTCCTTGTCAGATTTCGATAGGAAGTGGCCCTGACAAATGGTTTCCAACAACTGCTTGGTTGCTGGGTTCAGGCCCTCGTATAAGGTTTGGCAAAGTTGTCATTTCTCAATACCGTGGTGAGGGCACTGAACAAGAAGGTCTTTATACCGGTCAAAGCACTTCCAAAAGGGTTCAGTAGGGAAGCTGAGAGAATTGGTTGATTTCGTTACGGATCCTCGCGGTTTTTTAATTCGGATAGAATTTCTTGAGAAACGCTTTCACAAACTCGTCCTAACTGGTTATAGAGTGGGAATCAGTGCTATACAGCCACTTTTCAGCAAGATCGCACAAAGTGAACGGAATGACCCGTAGCCGTATAGCATCATCCGACAGCTGGGTCATTTTCATCATGGCACAAACATTTTGGAACTTGTTGATGATGATATATGCATCTTCAGATTCAAGCCCATGAAATTTCGGAAGCATGTTAATGAAGTGGGGCTTAATTTTAAAATTATCCCCATTAGCCGGTGGAAGGGAAAGACAGGTGGGAAGTGCAGAACGGATGGGATAGAAACGATCCTGGAGCGCGATTCGCTGTGGCGCTACAACAGGCGGTGGTGGTGGGTTATTCGCATCCATAGGAGGTGGAATCAATCCCGGGGGAGTCAAAGAGATGTTTGGATTAAATCCTGACATTGCAGAAGAAGAGGTTGGTGATGGTGAAGGTGAGGATGTATGAACGGAATTCCGGTCAACGTCGGAGTTGGCCGGCAAAGGTAAGGGTGAAAAAGGCGTGGAAGGAGTTTCGACGTCTGAGTTGATCGCGTAGTCGGTAGCGACTAACGTAATGCGGACTAGGCGAGCGCTAGTGTCCCGAGTCCAAGCGGACATACACTAAACTAGTTTAGTGTAGTCAAAACGGAGAAGGTGAGGGTAAGAAAACGTCAATGGAGAAATACGATGGAAGGTGGGTGAAGAAAAAAAATGGATTCTGGCGACAAAGGGCAAGTTTTTATAAAAGTTTTTGGTTTTGTGTTTTTTTTAGAAAGAGCTTTATAGAAATATATACGGACTTACGGCTTCAAGCAATCACAAACAAGATATGCACAATCACACCTAGATCTAGGGTCACCTAGACAGCTCCTAACTGTTCCAAAAGGCTAGAAATAGGACCTCAAACCGCCTTTTCTCCTCCAATTGCGGCCAAGTAAGTGCCAGGTAAGTGGGAGGCTCCCCACTACGTAAGTAGTGGTCCTAATTAAGTAACCACTTGCCTTGGACACACTTGCCTAGACACCGCAAAGTCAGGATAGGATAAACGGCCGATGCCTGTAACTAGTCCTCTGTCCTATTGAGCGCGAAGTCCTTAGGGCTGAGTCTAGTATTTTTTTAATTAAACAATGGTCAATGCATATGCTTTTTGTGATTTCTGGGGTCCTGGGAAGGGTGATGAAATCCCCACCCAATCTGGATTGGTTTCAAGCCCCTTAAAGTCCGTATTAATATATGCAAAGCGGTAACAATCAACTGCAATCAATTTTTATTTTTTAGCGCGGCGCAAAGAATCCTGCAAAAGAACAATTTATTAGAAAGGGAAGAGAGTTTGCGCAAAGAATGCTGCAGAAAACACAGTTCAGTGGAGTTCAAAGGAGTGGGGAAGAGGCAAGAGACACTTACAGGGATTTTGAGATGATGAGGGCACCACCAAGCCACGGAACCGCGGCCAGAGAGCGCTTAGGCCGCGGTTCCACGGCCAGAAAGTAAGATTGGACTTTCAAATTTCCTGCACATGATGTTTTGGGTGTCCTATTCTTGTCTGGAGCTCCTGAATCTTGATTTGCTTACTGGATGTGCTCCAGAATCTTTCAGTAGACCGTTTTTTCCGTCTTGATCACCCGCGGTGTAGCCGCAAGATATGGGTCTAACTTCCCACGTCTTTGGCACTGAACTCGACCGTCTTTTTATCCTGCACACTTGCAGAAATACTAATCAAAAATAACAAGATGGTTTTTTTTTACAATGTATATTTTTTGTTTTGTTTTTCGGTTATATTTATATTCATAAATTAACCCGAAATTACACAAAGAAATAAACTACCCTCTCCCCGGCAACGGCGCCATTTGATTGGTAGAGTTTTTGCTTGCTTAGTTAATTACCGCAATCAAGACGGTTTCTCTTGTAGCTAGCCGGTTGAGTACGGGTCGTCCGCAGGGAGATGGGAATCTTTTTCTATGTGCTTTAACGAGTTAAGTCCAAATGTCCAGGTTTGATTTGAGATTAACTATGTGCTAAAATGTTATATAAAGAGAGCTTGTTAGGGTTAATATTAGGTTGGTTTGAGTTAAGAGTCGCTCACTTCTTTCGTTGCCACTCTTAATATCGGTGTTACGGTAATCGGCAACAACGGGGATTAGCACGACTAGGAAGGAACTTGCGAGTATAAGCTAGGCTTTCCAACGCTTAAGTTCTTCCTTTTGGTGCTTGTCCGTCCGTTCTTGGCACTTAGCCTTAACCTCCGGTTAATTCAGCCACAACCGGTCTCACTAAGGAATCACCGCTATCATGTAGGATAGGGTGCCGAAGGGAGCGGATTGTGGTTCAATTAACGGGAGTCCGAATTAAGATGTTGGGCAAGAAAAGAGTGAGAGAGATTTCCTTCTCTCAAACTTTCCTTATCCTACCCTAACAAGTGAGAAAACTACTCACCCATTACAAGAAAAAGGAAAAATAAAACAAAGGAGGAAGATAGAAAGAAAGATGTTAGAAGATTACAACTAGCTATTTGAGACCTCACTTTGGCAAGGATCAAGCTTAAGCATCATTGTTGTTTAAGGATAAAGAAAAAGAGAACAAGAAAGAAACAAAAAACAAATAACAACAACTGGATTAGCAAATGAAAAATACAAGCAATTATCATTAACAAAACAACAAGACAAGCATGGTAACAAAAAGAAATCTTTTATTCATCCTTCACTCACAAAAGCTCACTACAAGTTTTTAATGGAGAAGAGATGAGAAGAGGAAGAAGAACAACAACTATATCCTAAAATCTAAATACAAGAATAAGCACCCTTAGCTTGGCAATATTCTGGGCTATTTATTGGAAGGAAACTGAAAACCTAGGGCAACAATCTGTCCCCATATGAAATACCAAAACTGCCTCTAAAAGATCATACGCTGCCGACATAGTCAGGCCGCGGTTCCGCGGCCTAAGCCTGCTTATGCCGCGGAACCGCGGCTATAATAGGGAGTTGGGCCATCGATTTTTATGGGGTTCCCTGGTTTGATGTTGTCTGCTGTGTGGTATATGTTTTTTCTCAGAAACTCTTCACAATTTTTGCAGAATTCCAGCAGATCAAAAGGTGATTTGATGTGGATCTTTTGTCATGATTTTTCTTGAGCTCCGCGTAGACATGTTGGTTCTTGTGTTGACATTGAGCTTTGTGCATGAAAATGACATCGATTTGCCATTTTGTCCCTTAAACTGGTGTGTGGCAACATACGGATAGAGAGCGGAGACTCGTGTTTTATCTGTGGTTGGCGGTAATTCGGAATTTGTTGTGCTTTTCCATGAATTTCATTGTTTAGAGCTGAGAACCTGTATCCTGCAATTGACTAGCAAACACGGCTCAAGAGTACCTACCGATAAGCAATGTGATAAAAATTGGGCGGTATAAATATGCAAAAATCTGATATGAACAGTAGACAACGTCTCAATCATCTAGAGTAGACGGTACCTTAATAATCTTCGCAATCTGGCTGGCCTTTAGCAATGGCCCATTCATCTGGTGTAGATCTCGAACGCTTGCATCATCAAGAAATGTTAATAACACTGTAAATCAATGTGTTCGTGTGTCACCGGAATACATCCTCGTCAGTCCTCGTCCATAACGAGCTCGTGCTGACCGCAACTCTAGCCGCATCTCTCTCTACTCATGTAGCCGTGGTAACGGAAACCACAATCCGATATCGATAAGGATAGATCATAGGAACGAATAGAATACGGTGCATAAGAAATATACATCCTAAGGCTTCTTAAGTGGAGTAGCGTATCGTAAGTATGCTGCGGAACATACACATGGTACATCACCCTACTTAAGTCACCTACTCCATCAACCAAGGTCAACCTACGGGATGAAAGTTCGGGTCTAATACCCCCTCGGCCAAGTCTAAGTTCCGTAAGGTCAAGCCTAGGTTCCGAATATAAATATATGCCCTAGACTCCACATAGTCAAACCTAGACTCCAACCAAGGTTAAACCTAACGCTCTGATACCAACTTTGTCACGATCCGGAAAAGGCATGTGACTGGCACTTGAATCAGGTGAAGTCTATATGACCACACCTAATACAAGTAAGCCAAAAGTCCAGAAATCTAAACCTTTTTAGGGGGGAAAATAGTGGAGGTGAAGTTTTGAAATAATGGTGTAATAAAAACAAGTGCTTTCTACAAAACATAGATAAAAGTATACGAAAACACAATGTTTGTATCTAACTTGAAAACATTTTCGTCATTGAAAATTTGGGCAGCACCTCCTTTGTAAAACTTAACCCGAAAACAGTACAAATAATATAATATAAGGCATCCCCAAGCGGGCGCTAGCTCTTCGCCAATTGGCGAAAACAACCACGCAAGCAATATAAATATACAACGCCGAAAGCGAGAATCAAAACTCATAAAGAAAGTGAGAAAACTAAACATCATCAAGAATACCAGAAGCAACAATAAATCCATAAGCGCGACTCTAAGGCCGAAAGAATATACAAACTGTGGTTATCTAAGTCTACTAAATATACAAGTCTGGTTGATGGAGCTTTTAACTAGATACAACTGAAATAAATATACAAATACAACTGATGGTCATGATGCAAGTGAACCATCAACCAAGCAATCACCCGGAAGGAAGCAGTATGCCAGCAAGCTGCAACGGAACCTGTACGGCCGAACCTGCAAGAAACTGTGACACAACGGGGGTGAGTTGCCAACTCGAGAGTAGAAGACATCACCGAGTAGAAATCGCATGTATGACGATCTCCTGGGTCATACAGTAGAATAATAATAATACTCTAACATCGAATAAAAGTTAGGTAACAGTAGCATAAAAGTGATACCAAGGTACTTGTGTCTATGTCATAAGATGTGAATCGTGTACGAATGCATCAACAGATGGGTGTGTTTAGCAACGACACACAAGAATCATAATAAAACTTGAGTGTCCAACACCGACACTCGAACATCATGAAACCTGTGTCTAACATCGACACGTAAATCCTCGGATCTCAGGCGCCGCATCCTCTGATCGGCCCTCATATCCATCTTACGACTCCGGTCGGTATCTTCTAGATAACCGCCGGGTCCAAACTATCATCGGTAGGTAGTGCTCCCCTGCCAGGACCATCTTCTACAACTCGAGCTTATTGCCCCGGGATACCTTACCGGGTCCACCTTGTACCCGTAGACGGATCATCCTACTCCTCGAATTGGGTCTCAAAAAGCAAGCTCAGAACCGAGAAAACATCATGATGGACACGAAATATCATATCAAGGAAAACCGCTTCTTTCTCTTTAAAAATAATCATAAGTTTATAAAATTCACATGCGGTTTCCCAAATCTAGAAATCTCATGAAAGATCCGAAATCTCAAAATCATGAGTCAATGAAAAGCGAATATCGGCATAAAGCCACACAATAGTACATAACAGAATGAATATATAAATGCATGGGGTAACTAAGCAAGGAATACAATATCTAAACTAGCATATGAGAGCAAGCATACTAATCATGTGTTGAAACTACCAACTAGCAGGTTATACCAATGAAGTAACGTTTTCTAAAGTGTACGTGACATGGCAATTACCGATGATGTGTGTGTGAGCTGGCAAGAAAGTGTACGTGCAACATACGCATCATCGGTAATTGTGCCGGTGTCCTAACAGCCGAGGTCATAAAACCTAAAGAAAACACATGTATATATATATAAAGTGCAATGAGAGCAACATGAATATAGCGGAAAATGAACAGTAAACGCAACATTAGAGAATATACATATTGTATACGAGTCATACAGTTTTTGTGTTTTGAAATAGCACGGATCGTGGTTTTTAGAAGAGTAGGGACTACGGTGTTTTGAGAAAATAGATATTTTTTGAAAATCCGTAGTATCCCTCGTTTTATTCTTTGAAAGAGCCTACGATTCGTCAATTTTGAAAAATAGGCATGACTCGACCAACCTCTAACATCTACTTAATAATTTAAGAAACTAACTAAAAGCTAAACTAAAAGCTGAGTCAAGTAGTGGAAGACTATGTTGGCTATAGCGCCCTCAAGTCAATTATTGGATCGCAGGCACGCGATTGCAATGATTGAGGGAGGACCTATACTGGTAGAACAATCTTACTCGAGATGATAGTATGCTATCTGATTTGTCTTTATCATCGTGTACATGCTTTAGGTGATATTACAGATCACTATTATATGTTGATAGAGCCCATAGGATTCTTTCTTGACTATCAGCAGTATGATGGCGATCATATACGTGAGAGTTGGGTGGTCTATAGGCACATCCTTAAAGTGTCCCTAGTCGTGGGAGTTTCGAGACTAGGCATCGATACTCCAAGAGTAGACTAGTGTATACGGATTGAGACCCCGATGAAGGGCGGTGGCCGATCTCACAAGCCATTGGTGTCAGTTGGTTCATCTAAGATGTATACAGGTGCTCATTGGGTTATGAGTACACCGGACGGACTCGCCGGGAATATGCTAGTTGGTATTATACCTATTGTCAGATAGCAGTTCCCTGATGACATGCGTACAGGTTAGTCTATCGATCTGAGATCGTCATTTGTCTTGTTCCGTCGAAAATAGTGCATTTTTAACATGACAATTTCCTTACCTTTCTTAATCATCTAAAGGTATTTGATATAAATATAACACATATTAGAAGTTCGTCTGCAAAATATCATTTACCATGTGTTATACATTATAATCAACATTATGAAGGAAATTGTGTGTTTAATATTTCATGCATAATTTTGTATATCTCTAACATTCTTCATTGAAATCTTGTGCAAAAATTAGCTCAGGTCAGATATCGGAATCGGAAATTCGCCGATTAAAATACAGGAAATCGAAGAATCAAATACTGGCAGAAATTCAGAAGATATAAGAAGATTCCAGATATCACATAAAGACCCAGAGATCAACATAATAAGACCACAGAGAATTGAAGACATGAGCTCACAAATTGGCCGCGGAACCGCGGCCGAGTCGCCGCGGATTCACGGCCAAGTTGTGGGTTTCGAAGTCGGGAAGTCTCTGGAAACTTTTTCTCAACATCCTAGCTTGCTGAGGATGCTTCGTTGTAATAATCTTGTTCTGAAAACTTCTCTATAATAACCTAACTTGTTGAGGAAGCTTGATAACTAACTAGCTTATTCTAGAAGCCTCTTTGTAACAACCTAGCTTATGGGGGAAGCTTGATTAGGGGCTATAAAAAGGACCTAAAGCTACATTGAAAAGGGTTCCCAAAAATTTGGTTCGAAACTTTTGATCCAAAAACCAAATCAAGATCCAATTACAAATCAAGATCCAAGATCAAGAATTGTTGAGAAATTCATCGAGCGACATCATTCAAGATTCCTTTACGTGAAGCCGATCGTCATCAACGAGCACATGATCCTCGATAGATCCAAGACTTATGGTGATCGAGCGAAGCGAAGATCGACGAAGAAATTACCTCTTCAAGTGAGTGATCGAGAGCAATTCTTCTTGTAATCTCAGATTGAAGAAGTTGTAATTTGAAGTTGAATAATAAAGGTGATCATTACTTTTAATCTTGCTTTCTTTAAATCTCGCATTATGAAATCTTTAATTGTTGATTCTTCTATTTTCATTATGTGTGAGTAAATCTCCGCTTGTTAGGATTCAATGGAATTTGGTAGATCAAATGGTGATAGAATCCTATATTCATCTTAAGTCTTATGGAGATTATAAACTTTAGCAAAGAGAAACATCGATGTCCAGATTATGAGCGAGATCAATTTATTGTGAATTTCATCACAATTTGGGGATTAGATTGATGATCACTAATTCTCATTTTTAGCCATAAATCTAGTTTTAATTCTACAAATAGATAAGATGAATCATTTTGAATAGTCATCCATGGCTACCAATTCCGTTCGAATCTTACAAGCTTTCTACAATTTTCTTGATAACTAAATCTTGAACATTTTCTTTCTTGAAAACGATTTCTTGAATTTCTTGAAATGATTACTTAAACCAAATCCTAAACAATTTCTTGAATTTTCTTTACTATTTCTTTCGACTTAACTAAAGCAAGAATTTATGAATTCCTCGAATCCCAGAGGACGACCCATGCTCACTAACGCTCGCTACACACGACATTGTTATTCATTGCGGTTACTACTACCTATTATTTTTGAAACCAATCATGTCTCGTGTGAGTTCCCACTGTGGTTTAATTAATATCCTACCATGGCTCAAAGGAGTCGTGCAAATAGGTTTTAGTTGGGTACAGTCCCGAGCCACATGGAGGCAGTGAGCGGATCGTCGGGGGATTCGTCTCTCCCGGTATTGGGGGTTGATGTCGCGGTGTGCATGGATGGCCATCACCAGAAATTCTTGGCCAAGGTAGTCGAGAATTACTGATCTAGGATCGGTAGTTTCTCAGATGGTGATAGGTTTCATACCGACACTAAATGTCGCGTTATTAGTGTTGGGTTACGGCCATGCCCCGGCCATCAATCCGTGACCAAATACGGAACAAAAATTTATAAAACTGGGCGCTACCATAACCAATTACCCGGATTTACCCATAAGACCTAGATACCAAAACATGCAAAGGAGTTAGAATGGTTATACCGAATAGATCCGTGTCCTTCGGTCTTCAACCATCATCCCAAGCTCCTCGTAGCTTCCATGATCAAGCTTGATCTCCGGTCTCCCTCCATCGAAGACGATCCACCCGAGAGTCTATGCAACGAGCTCCAACCTCATATCCGAGGCAACTAGGGCACCTGGATCGCTACTCTAGATACCGTAGATGAAGTAGAGGGTGATGAATGATTAATTTGTCTCAAGACACACAAGGATTCTTAACTCATGAGAGGATTTGGGTGGAGCTAGAGGAAGAAGAAGATGCCATGAGAATGAGGTGTTGAGAGCAAACTCAAGAGAAAAAAAAAAGAAAACGAATAATGGCTTGTAATTTTTTTTTGTGTGAGTGTGATAAGAAATAATAGAGCCATCACATAAAAGTCCATGTCTCCAAAATATCTTAGTCAACAAAAAATATCTCAAGTCAACATAATCTCACAACAAACAATAACCCTAAGCATACTAGAATAGTAACCATGGGTCACTAATTAGCCATGCCAAAAAATAAACACCTCATCCTACACCTCAATAACCATTTAATCCAAAAAGGTCTAAACCGTGATGAGGTGCAATCTTCTAAAAGTAATCTTGTAATAAATCACAAGAATACCCCTCAACCGTATATACATACCCGCATCCGTATTTCGAAGAATATGAATACAATGAGACGAAAATAATCCAATAATATAATACTAGGATCAGGCTTAAACCAAACCCCATTAGTATTATCCGTCCGAACATCATCCGTGCACAAGTACACGTATGTGATCGAACCTTGCTATAAAACCATACGGCCTCTACATCGTTTCGCCCGAAGCAGGGAAACCCTCTGTGTGGGACTTTAAAGACTCGTCAATACGCTGGCAGTGGGTTTAACCACAAGCACGTCAGCGGCACTAGCTGTACATAACGGCTACCCAGGTATTGAGCGAAAGGAAAGCCGACAAGCAAACTCATCCTGAAACCCCTACTGAGCCTGATAGTAACAATATCCGTACAGTCTGGTCCGTTTGTCTATGAGTATCGCATATCGAGTCTAGGGGTGTAGATAAAGTCAGACCCCTAATTGTTAGGTCCACGTTACCTCTCCCGGTACTTTCGGGGTTGCGGAAACGGTAAAACAAAATTTTTTCTGGACTTGGCAACATGGACCGTAAAAGCCGGATCTTTACTAATCAACACACTAGCAACCTAACTTGAGGTCTATCTACTCGGTTAGGGGTTATACCTCAACTTGAACTCCTTCTCTTCTTGTTGTTCTTCTCCTTGCTTGCTCCAAAGGTTGAACCGGACTTTGGTCACCTCCGCGGCCTCCTTGAGTCGAAGACGATCCACCCGAGAGATGTACGCGAGCTCCACCTCGAGCCGAGGTAACTAGGGCAAAGAGATTGCTAATATAGAAGCCCTAGGATGTGTTGAGAAGATGTATGGATGTGTTTGTCAAGTGAAATCCTTTTTCTCTCAACACATGAGATCAAAGGAAAAATCAAGAGGAGGAAGAAGGAGAAGCAACCATGGAAAATGTTTCTCATTTCTTTTCTATGAGAGAGAAAGAGAATGAGCAAACGAAAAACTTAACCAAGAGAAAACACAACCATGGTTGCAATAATGCAAAAACATTATCATTACTAATCCCATCAAGATAAAGTTGATGGCTACAAATGACATGACCATTATCATAACAAAAGAAAAAGAAAACCAAAGAATACTTTAGATCTTTCAAGAAGATCCTAGTCAACTTTGGTCAAATGGTCAACAAAGTCAAGATAGTCAAATGGTCAATGTAATTAGCCATAACATAATTATCAATGAAAGGATTAGTAAATAATGTCCCCGGCTCATAATGGTTTTGACCAAACGAACTGTCAAAACCCTAATGAGTCCGCCTCAAAATGGTTTTGACCGAATCAACTGTAAAAAACCCTAATGAGCCTGCCACATAATGGTTTTGGCCGAACCAACTGCCAAAACCCTAATGAGGAACTTCCTCCTTCATCGCTCCGGAAAACTGTGCATACACACCTGCATCCGCATTCCGTAGAATGCGGATGCGCAGAAGACAAAACAAATCCATCCGTGCAATACTAGGATCCGGCTTAAACCAAAGCCCACTAGTACTGCTTGCCCGAACACCATATGCACACAAGTGTACGTAAGTGATCGCAGCCCTGCCGTAAAACCATACGGCCTCTACACGTTTCGCTCAGTGCAGGGAAACTCTCTGTGTGGGACTCTAAAGACTCGACACTACGCTAGCAGTGGGTTTAACCACAGACCGCAAGCGGCACTAGCTGTGCGTAATGGTCCCCAGGTAGATGTCGATAAGAAGGCCGATGAGGTAAACCCATCCGAACTCCTACTGAGTCTGTATGTAACAATCTCCTTACAGTCCGGTCTGTTCGTCTGATACATCGCATGTTGGGCCTAGGGGGGCGGCAAGCGTCAGACCCCTAATAGCGGTACAAGTCGTATCGGAGTGAAGCCCAGAACACCCTGAGATAACACTGGAACCTACCAGTATATCTCGCTTGCCCTGGCCAGGGACTACTTGTGTAATGGCTCTCCTAGACACAGCGCGATGTCAACCCCCAATACCGGGAGAGACGAATCCTGTCTAACCGTCACTGCCTCCAAGTGCTTCGGGACTGCTCCCAACTACTACCTGTTTGCACGACTCAGTAGAGCCGTGGTAGGGTAGTAATCAAAGAACAATGGGAACACACTCGAGGCGAAGTGACAGTGTCAAGTCAGCGGACTAAGCTGTACTCATGTCACCTGGGAACTGATAACTGACGATAGGTATAATACCAACCATCAGTTCCCGACGAGTCCTGTCCAGTGTACTCGTAACCTAACGAGCACCCGCATACTATCTCAAGTACGACGTACTGACGGCTGTGGGACAGACCGTCTCCCGTTCTGGGGTGAGAAGCGCATACGCTAGTCTACTCCGGAGTATCGATGCCCTATCTCAATACTCCCACGACTAGGGACGTGTATAAGGATGTGCTTGTGGATTACCCAGCCCCCACGAGTGTGATCGCCATCACAACGCCGGTAATCAAGCAAAGATCCTAAGGGCTCTACTAGTGCGTATAGGTGATATAATAAATAAACACACATGTACACATTAAAGCAGAGACAAACCAAGTAGTATACTACTATATTAAGCAAGATTGTCTGTACAGCCGTGAATATCCCAAGCTTCCATCAAGTAATATACATACTAGTATGATACAGTAATGGCCTCTAGGGCATATACACTAACAATCTCCCACTTGCACTAAGGCCATGTGCTGGCGTATCGAAGACCTATCATCTCGATCAGCCGCTCGAACTGAGTCTGGAGTAAAGCCTTCGTGAATGGGTCCGCTGTGTTGTCCTTTATGTCCACTCTCCGCACCTCGATCTCCTGGCGATCAATGATCTCCCTGATCAGGTGATACCGCCTTAAGATGTGCCTGGATTTCTGATGGGACCTTGGTTCCTTCGCTAAAGCTATAGCCCCATTGTTATCGCAATACAAAGGTACTGGGTCAACAATGGACGGAACCACCTGAAGTTCACTAATGAACTTCTTCATCCAGACCGCCTCTTTTTCGGCATCGCTTGCAGCAATGTATTCAGCCTCCATCGTCGAGTCTACGACGGTATCCTGCTTGGAACTCCTCCAACATACCGTCCCTCCGTTGAGGGTAAACACAAAACCCGAGACAGACTTGCTGTCATCTTTGTCACTCTGGAAGCTTGAATCGGTAAAGGACTCGACCCTGAGGTCTCCATTACCGTAAACCAGGAACATCTTATTACTCCTTCTTAGGTACTTGAGAATGTTCTTCACTGCTGTCCAGTGGTCCTCCCCTGGGTCTGACTGATACCGGCTTACCGCGCTCAACGCGTAAGCTACATCTGGTCTTGTACATAGCATTGCATACATTATAGATCCTACCGCCGAAGCGTAGGGTATAGTGCTCATGCGAACCCTCTCCTCGTCAGTCTTAGGAGACATCTTCTTGGAGAGGGTAATTCCGTGCAATGCGGGTATGTTACCGCGCTTGGAACCCTCCATACTAAATCTCTTTAGTACGGTCTCTATGTACATGGACTGTGAAAGTCCCAATAGTTTCTTGGATCTATCTCTATAGATCTTGATCCCCAGAATGTACGAGGCATCACCCAGGTCCTTCATGGAGAACCTTTGTGACAAAAATAGCTTGACCGATTGTAGCATAGGAATGTCATTTCCTATCAAAAGAATGTCGTCCACGTACAAGACTAGGAATACGACAGTTCGTCCTACAATCTTCTTATATACACAGGGTTCATCTTCGTTCTTGATGAAATCAAATTCCTTGATTGCCTCATCAAAACAGATGTTCCAGCTCCGCGATGCCTGCTTTAATCCATAAATGGATTTAAGCAACTTACACACCTTTCCGCTGCTCCCACTGTCTACGAAACCTTCTGGTTGATCCATGTAAACGCACTCTTCCAAACAACCGTTTAGGAAAGCCGTTTTAACATCCATCTGCCAGATTTCATAGTCATGGAAGGCAGCAATGGCAAGTAGGATCCGAATGGATTTGAGCATAGCCACCGGAGAAAAAGTTTCATCATAGTCCAAACCAGGTCTTTGACGAAAACCTTTTGCAACGAGTCTAGCTTTATAAGTTTCCACCTGCCCATCTACACCAAGTTTCCTTTTGTAGATCCATTTGCATCCAACGGGTTTTACCCCAGGTGGAGCAACATCCAAGGTCCACACTTTATTGGCGTACATGGACTCCATTTCGGATTGCATTGCTTCCTGCCACTTATCAGAGTCCCTACTGATAATGGCCTGCCTGAAACTGGTAGGGTCATCTTCTTCCAAGATGCAATCCTCTCGATCCCCGTCAATGAGAAAACCGTAGTATCTCTCGGGCGGATGAGAAATCCTACCAGATCTGCGGAGTGGCTGAGGTTCGTCGGTTGTAACTGAATCTAGCGGTTCCACCAAGTCTTTTGTTAAAGCTTGTGTTTCTGGAATTTCATCCAGTTCTACCGTGCTGCCACTAATGTTTTTAACGAGAAATTCTTTTTCTAAAAATGTGGCATTTCTTGAAACAATCATCTTCTGTTCCTCTGCATGGTAGATTAGATACGCACTTGAATCTTTTGGGTATCCCACAAACTTACACAAAACGGCCCGTGCCTTAAGTTTGTCTGGGTTCTGCTTTTTGACATAAGCTGGGCAACCCCAAATCTTAATACGTTTAAGATACAAACTCTTACCACTCCATATTTCATACGGAGTCTTAGGCACGGATTTGGATGGAACTTGATTCAATAGATGTGCTGCAGTTTGAAGTGCATATCCCCAGAATGAAAGAGGTAACTCAGCACTACTCATCATGGAGCGAACCATATCCAATAGGGTACGATTCCTCCGCTCCGAAACACCGTTGTGCTGTGGTGTATAAGGAGGAGTAAGCTGAGAGAGAATACCATTCTCTTTTAAGTAATCTAGGAATTCCGTGCTTAAGTACTCCCCTCCCCTGTCAGACCGGAGGATCTTGATACTTTTGCCTGTCTGGTTCTCTACTTCGTTTCTAAATTCCTTGAATTTCTCAAAAGCTTCAGATTTGTGTTTCATTAGATACACATATCCGAACCTAGAGAGATCGTCAGTGAATGTGATGAAGTACGAGAACCCACCCCTTGCATGTATAGACATCGGACCATATACATCACTATATACGAGTCGCAAGAGCTCTGCTGCTCTTTCTCCATGTCCGGTGAACGGAGATTTGGTCATCTTTCCTTTGAGACAAGACTGACAAGTTTCATAAGATGAAAACTCGAACGTATCCAAGAGTCCATCTTTATGCAACTTACTCTGTCTTTTCTCTCCGATATGACCAAGTCTACAATGCCACAAGTAGGATTCATTCGTATCTGAATTCTTCCTTTTGCGTGTGTTTTGTATGTTGAGAACTGTATTCTGATTTAGAACGTAGATACCATTACACAGTGTACCCTCTGCAACCAGTACCTTATCAAGGTAAATGTTCATGATATTCTTGTTAAGAACAAAGTTATATCCATCTTTATCGAGTAAAGAAACTGATATGATGTTGCAAACCATGGAGGGTACATAGTAGCAATCGTTCAAAATCATAGTCTTGCCATTTGGCAATACTAGGTGATATTCACCGACGGCTGCCGCATTAACTTGTGCTCCGTTCGCTACTCTGAGCGACATCACCCGGTGCAACTTTCCTACTTTTTCTCAGTCCCTGCAATAAATTACAGATATGAGATCCTGATCCGGTATCAAGTACCCAGGAGGTAGGGCTGACCGTAAAACAGTTCTCAATTACAAGAACACCTGAAGTAGATGCAAAACCATGCTTCTTCTTCAACTGGGTATCCTGGAAATCCATACAATCCCCTTTCCCATTCTCATACTCATGACTGTTGTCACAAGTTAGAGCTGAACCAATGTTCCCCAGCCCCGAATAAGAATTCGGATAGGTCAAGCGATACATTTTATTATCTTGATTGGGGCGTGAAATGGTTGCTACCTGGAGAGGGAGAAAAGAAACACTTAGCGTACGCTCTTGCAAGATTAGATTGGTTTATTAATTTATCTAACCAGGATGTCTCCCACTGTTTCCTCAAATCCTTCTTAAAACCCTTTTAAAAGAAGAACTAGCCGGGATTTAATTCACGTCACAATACTTGCATAACCTTTCAGCCAGGCTAGTGTCGGTACTTCGAGGGAGGTTTTCCAACGCTTTCGCGAAGTTCCTTAATTTAAGAACCTCTTTTTCCTGGGGGCGTAGCCCCGCTAACACCTTTCTAGACACCTACTAGGTTTGTAGCATTGATCGTTAAGTGAAAATAATCTCTCGAGAGTAATCCAACTCATCAGTGGGATCGGGATCCAACTGTCATTGTGTGATGACCTAGATGGAATCCACTCTAGCCACCACACTCCAGAAGGTATGCTAAATCTGCAAGTTTCAGTTCTTTTAAAACTCCCGATGTGGTTTTTGCCCCTAGGACCCAGGTGATCTTGACACAGTCAACAAATCAAGGAGTCCTAGTCAAGTTCATCCCATCGTTATCTTGATTGCATTAAACCCACCTGCATAACCCTTGACACAGTCAACAAGGTTACACAAATGTCCTAACCAATCACATTGTATCCAGCAAATAAGCAACACTCAGCTACCGTTCACTGCGCCTTGACACAGTCAACAAACGCAGCACGAATACTGAGTATAACTTATAAGAAACGACGGAGGGCTATGGCTGGGTTTTTGGCGAAAAACCCGTTAACGTAATGAACTTGATATCGTTGAAGGAACGTGATACACTTTTTGAAAATATAGTGGCGAAAAACTTCTGCTAAAGAGGTCACTCCCTGTAAAGGGATCTCGGCTCTTTCCTCGTCGAATGAGGTGCAGGATATTCCAAATTGAATACCTCGATGCAAAGCAAGAATAATCGACTATAGTGAAGTTATTACCCTGACGCAAACTTTTGTCCAAGGGGTCACTCCCGATGAAGGGATCTCGGCCCTTGCCTCGTCGACTGAGGTGCTGGGCATTCACAACCGAATACCGCGATGCAAAACAAAAAATGAACGTCCTTGCAATAACAACTTTTTGAAAAATTGTTCCAACAACGTCTTTTAGGTTTATTTTCTTGCATTAGTTCTTTTAATGCGTCCCATCATTTAAATCCTACCATTGCAGAAAATAACCAAAATATGACGTACGCTTATGCCATTCGCATTCGCCACTGGGCCCCGTCATCACCCGTTAGGTTACTTAACTAACGACAGAGCGGGGGCTGGGCTAGCGCGGCTGTAAAACATAAGCAACGCCTAAATAGTTATTATATATAGATATACTGCAATGATAGCCAATCCAGATCACAGATGAACACTTTGGATATACTAGGAACCTGCGATTCGTTCAAGCCAGCAACGAAAAGCGGATTACACGGTCGCGATGAATAGCCAATACCACACCCAAGACCCCTATGGGTGCGGAAAACTACCTGCCAGTACTCGAAGCGAAGCAACCTCCCTCAACGCCGTGAGTAGGCCACTCGGCACTTTGAGATACCCGGTAGTTTGTGCACCCCCTCCATGGGTCTATCCTAGGAGCAAAAACAGTAAAAAGAATTATACAATGACGGCTACAACCCCGACCCGGTTGTGCGGCCAAACAAATAATATTACATCAATTTACAAATTTATTACATGAATGAAAGAAAAAGAAACTCTCATCTCACATCCACCCCGGCTATTCATCCGCGACAATCCAATGAGTTCATATACACAAACCATCAACAACACAGATCACAGATATGTGTAACCCCCACTAATCGACGTATAGCGATTAGTAGACGTTCAATACACATATAACATCACAGAGATAACCATTAGCCAAAGTCTACAGAATATCGACCAAAAAATACGGATTTATGAGCCCCAAAAACAAATTTTGCTTTCTGGAAAATCTGGGCAAAAAAGTCATATTCCAAAAATCCCAAAAACCCATTAGAAAAACACTGCAACAAGAATGATCCACGGCCGAGTCAACTCGGCCGCGGTTCCGCGGCAGAAGCAAGCTTCTGCCGTAGAACCGCGGTGATTTGGTCGACTCGTGCGATCATTTTTCTTGCCTGTTCTAACAAAAGCCTGAGCCGATTTTTAGTGTATAAATTTTTAATTTTGGAACAGTTCTAAAATTCGGCAGAAACTGAAATTTCCGGGGTAATTTTGCGGGTTTTCGTCCGGTCGATATTCTTAATACTTTGCTAACATGCTAGGGTGTGTTTAGTTAGGCTCTGATACCACTGTTAGGTCCACGTTACCTTTCCCGGTACTTTCGGGGTTGCGGAAACGGTAAAACAAAAATTTTTCTGGACTTGGCAACATGGACCGTAAAAGCCGGATCTTTACTAATCAACACACTAGCAACCTAACTTGAGGTCTATCTACTCGGTTAGGGGTTATACCTCAACTTGAACTCCTTCTCTTCTTGTTGTTCTTCTCCTTGCTTGCTCCAAGGGTTGAACCGGACTTCGGTCACTTAACTTGAACTCCTTCCCTTCTTGTTGTTCTTCTCCTTGCTTGCTCCGAGAGTTGATCCGGACTTTGGTCACCTCCGCGGCCTCCTTGAGTCGAAGACGATCCACCCGAGAGATGTACGCCGAGCTCCACCTCGAGCCGAAGTAACTAGGGCAAAGAGATTGCTAATCTAGAAGCCCTAGGATGTGTAGAGAAGATGTATGGATGTGTTTGTCAAGTGAAATCCTTTTTCTCTCAACACATGAGATCAAAGGAAAAATCAAGAGGAGGAAGAAGGAGAAGCAACCATGGAAAATGTTTCTCATTTCTTTTCTGTGAGAGAGAAAGAGAATGAGCAAATGAAAAACTTAACCAAGAGAAAACACAACCATGGTTGCAATAATACAAAAACATTATCATTACTAATCCCATCAAGATAAAGTTGATGGCTACAAATGACATGACCATTATCATAACAAAAGAAAAAGAAAACCAAAGAATACTTTAGATCTTTCAAGAAGATCCTAGTCAACTTTGGTCAAATGGTCAACAAAGTCAAGATGGTCAAATGGTCAATGTAATTAGCCATAACATAATTATCAATGAAAGGATTAGTAAATAATGTCCCCGGCTCATAATGGTTTTGACCAAACGAACTGTCAAAACCCTAATGAGTCCGCCTCAAAATGGTTTTGACCGAATCAACTGTCAAAAACCCTAATGAGCCTGCCACATAACAGTTTTGGCCGAACCAACTGCCAAAACCCTAATGAGGCACTTCCTCCTTCATCGCTCCGGAAAACTGTGCATACACACCTGCATCCGCATTCCGTAGAATGTGGATGCGCAGAAGACAAAAAAAATCCATCCGTGCAATACTTGGATCCGGCTTAAACCAAAGCCCACTAGTACTGCTTGCCCGAACACCATATGCACACAAGTGTACGTAAGTGATCGCAGCCCTGCCGTAAAACCATACGGCCTCTACACGTTTCGCTCAGTGCAGGGAAACTCTCTGTGTGGGACTCTAAAGACTCTACACTACGCTGGCAGTGGGTTTAACCACAGACCGCAAGCGGCACTAGCTGTGCGTAACGGTCCCCAGGTAGATGTCGATAAGAAGGCCGATGAGGTAAACCCATCCGAACTCCTACTGAGTCTGTATGTGACAATCTCCGGACAGTCCGGTCTGTTCGTCTGATACATCGCATGTCGGGCCTAGGGGGGCGGCAAGCGTCAGACCCCTAATAGCGGTACAAGTCGTGTCGGAGTGAAGCCCAGAACACCCTGAGATAACACTGGAACCTACCAGTATATCTCGCTTGCCCTGGCCAGGGACTACTTATGTAATGGCTCTCCTAGACACAGCGCGATGTCAACCCCCAATACCGGGAGAGACGAATCCTGTCTAACCGTCACTGCCTCCAAGTGCTTCGGGACTGCTCCCAACTACTACCTGTTTGCACGACTCAGTAGAGCCGTGGTAGGGTAGTAATCAAAGAACAGTGGGAACACACTCGAGGCGAAGTGACAGTGTCAAGTCAGCGGACTAAGCTGTACTCATGTCACCTGGGAACTGATAACTGACGATAGGTATAATACCAACCATCAGTTCTCGACGAGTCCTGTCCAGTGTACTCGTAACCTAACGAGCACCCGCATACTATCTCAAGTACGACGTACTGACGGCTGTGGGACAGACCGTCTCCCGTGCTGGGGTAAGAAGCGCATACGCTAGTCTACTCCGGAGTATCGATGCCCTATCTCAATACTCCCACGATTAGGGACGTGTATAAGGATGTGCTTGTGGATTACCCAGCCCCCACGAGTGTGATCGCCATCACAACGCCGGTAATCAAGCAAAGATCCTAAGGGCTCTACTAATGCGTATAGGTGATATAATAAATAAACACACATGTACACATTAAAGCAGAGACAAACCAAGTAGCATACTACTATATTGAGCAAGATTGTCTGTACAGCCGTGAATATCCCAAGCTTCCATCAGGTAATATACATACTAGTATGATACAGTAATGGCCTCTAGGGCATATACACTAACACTAATAACACGACATTTAGTGTCGGTATGAAGCCTATCACCACCTGAGAAACTACTGATCTAAATCAGTAATTCTCGACTACCTTGTCCAAGGATTTCTGGTGATGGCCACCCGTGCACACTGCGACATTAACCCCCAATACCGGGAGAGACGAATCCCCTGACGATATGCTCACTGCCTCCATGTGGCTCGGGACTGTATCCAACAAAAACCTGTTTGCACGACTCCTTTAAGACGTGGTAGGGTAGTAATCAAAGCACAGTGGGAACTCACACGAGACAAATGATGATCTCGGGTCGATAGACTAACCTGTACACATGTCACCAGGGAACTGCTATCTGACAATAGGTATAATACCAACTAGCATGTTCTCGGCGAGTCCGTCCGGTGTACTTATAACCCAATGAGTACCTGTATACATCTTAGGAGAACCAACTGACACCAATGGCTTGTGAGACCGGCCACCGCCCCTCGTTGGGGTCTCGATCCGTATACACTAGTCTACTCTTGGAGTATCGATGCCCAGTCTCGAAACTCCCATGACTAGGGACATTTTAAGGATGTGCTTATAGACCACCCAGCTCTCACGTATATGATAGCCATCATACTGCTGGTAGTCAAGCATGAATCCGAATGGCTCTATCAACATGTAATAATGATCTGTAATGTTACTTGAAGCATGTACATGATGATAAAGACAAACCAGATAGCATACTATCATCTCGAGTAAGACTGTCCTACCGATATAGGTCCTCCCTCAATCATTGCAATCACGTGCCTGTGATCCAATAATTGACTTGAGGGCACTATAGCCAACAATCTCCCACTTGCACTTAAGGCTAATTATTGCGGTGTCGCATACCCACAGCCCGTATGATACCGAATACCCAATTTCTCTACAAATCAGTTTCACAAAGCTCGTTTGTAAAACTACTGCGTTCGAGAAATAGCCTCAGTGAGTGAATCCGCTCTAATGTTTCTTTCTATGTCTCTCTTTATCTCAAGTTCGCGGAGAAAGCCATCTTCTGAAATGAGCAATGCCTGTCTTAGAATATGTTTGGATATCTGATGGGACCCAGTTCACAAATTGTAACATTTCAAAAAAATAAAATATTATTTTTTGGAAAATTCTGGACAAAAAATTATGGAAATTCTAAAATATGTTATTTAGTGGTAATTGTGTTTAATGTAGGGTTTTTGGTAAAAAGGTTTACCAAAATCGGTTTCTGATGATTTATCTGGTTTTATGAATATTTTATCGGAATTCTATCTCGACTGCACACACATGTGCATGTTAGCTAGGGTTAAGCTTAGGGTTGGACCATGTTAGATGACCATGGTGGGTTAAACCATTGGGGTTAATTAAGGGTTTTTAGCTTTGTTAAGGGTGTTTAGGATGGGGGTTGACTTGTGTAGGGAGAGAGAAAGAGCCATGATGTCTTGAGCAAGCAACATTAAATGAGAGAGAGAGAGAGGAGGCTATGAGGTTATGTCACACCATTTCACTTCAAGACTTCTCACCTCAACACTTTTTCTTTCCTTTCACACATCCTTCAACTCTCTCTCACACTCACATCTCTCACTCTCACACTCCACCATCAAATACACAACACTTCACCCTACACCAGCCACAAAATAACCACAACAACAACTACTACAGCAGCTGAAAACAGCAACTGCATCAGCAGTGAAGAAAACATCAGGAGCCACACCAGCCCCAAACCCCATTCAAAACCACACCACACTCTCATCATACCACAACTTCAGCCCAACACAACACCCCAACAAATACAACAGCTTCCTTCATCAGCTGCTGCTGCAACAACAACACAGACAAAGAAATAAAACAACAGCTCACAGCAGCAGCAGCCTGAACAACATCAGCAGCAACACCAGGATCACAGCAGTAGCAACTCACTCCTCTTCACCTCCTCATTCCTTTCTCCTTCATCCTAGGACCCTTTGAGGTATAATTCCGCAACCTAACTCTTATCCTGCCAAGTTCTGGTTATACAGCTGAAATTTAGTGTTTGCTAAGTGGTTTAGTGCTAGTCTTAGTGATTTTGAATGAGATTTGACCAAGGGATGGTTTTGAATGTTAGTATAGCTTGACTTGGTGCTGTTGAGACCAGTTAACCCCAGGATACCCCAGATTTCCAGTTAGTTACCTGAAAGTTTCGACTTGGCGTATTTTAGCAATTTTGCCGACCTTTTGACCTTTCTGAGATCTGCTATCACCCCGGGACCCCTAAAATAATTTTGGCTTGGCAGTGAGATATGCAGGCAGATAGAAACCAATACCCAAAACCCTAGCCCCAACCACCATCCTTTGGTCGCAAATATATTCCCCCTGGCCGCAATTTGCGGCCAGAGCAGGGGAAACCCCCTCGTTTTTGGTGCACGACTCTTTTACCTGTAAACTTGACCCTGGGTATGTCTAGTTTTGTCTGGTTCCAACCATTGTAGAATCTGGGTTGATTTTCTTGAGTTGGGGCATGATTTACGACTTGTTTTCGTATGGATTTTGGTATTCGATGATTCGTTTCTGTCGGGTGGCGTTTGAACGCCAACGGCAGAGGGTTATTGGCTGTGTTTGCACGCGAGGCCACAGGTTTTTACCTATCGACGTAGCATGTACCATTTTGGTTTCCGACGTGGTTTTCATGTGTTTTAGCTTATGATATCCTTGTAGGTACCCCACATGGTGTTGAGGCGTTGGAGATGCAAATGGAGACATCGTCACCGGCACGCATAAAGCTAGGTGAGTAGATTTATATCTACGGGGAAAAGTCGGATGGATGGCGTATAGCACCCCCGCAATTCATGGTGATGTATACGGATGCGTATACACACCAACAATTATTATATGTTATTTGGGATTAATGATAATGTTAAGATGGATATTGGTGTGTTGGATTGGTGAAAGGTTACGAAACCCTAGGGTAGTGGGTGCATTACACATACATATACGCACATACATACTTGCATACATCCTTATTTCATATGTGGTTATGGGATTCTATATAGATATGTGTTCACGTGGGTATGGGACTATGTGTTCACATACGGATTTGAGGATGATACTTGGGTTTGAGATGAGTCGATGATATTTGATACGAGATTATGATATCGGTGATATGGTAAAATTCATATTTGAGATACGTCTTGATGCTTTAGCGGATTTTGGGATGATGATGCCATAGGAATAGTGATATATATATATAAAATGGTCGACATGTGATTACGTTACGAGATATGTCATGATATGATATGACAAGATTAGTATGATAGGCCGCCTTGGGCGAGGTATACTCCTTGAGGTGATATGTGCTGATGAAATCGATTCATACGAGACTGTTGATCAGTAGCTAGATCATGATGATAGTGATGATGTTAGCTTTGTACTAGACGTAGGTCAGTACCCAGATTATGATATTTGATATAGAGAATACCAGATGAATGATATGACGAATGTGATATTGACCCGTACCCAGATTTAGGATGCCGTACGACGGATTTACGTACGAGCTATATTTCGTTGTTTGATCCGCACTCTTGACTTGGGAATAACCGATAATAGGGATATGGTATCGGATGTGATATTATCGAGGCGGGATCACTGACTATATATATATATATATATATGTGTTTGTGTGTGTGTGTGTATGTATGTATCGACTCAGAGGTTAGGCGGTTTCCTTACCTTCAGTTAGCCTATTAGCTCAGCCTATAGTTGGTGTTAGTTATATGTATGCCCTAGAGGCCATTACTATACATAGGATGTATATTGTAGTGGATGCTTGGACATATATAGGGAGGACTTTCTTGCTCGAAATGATAGTATGCTATATGGTTGATCTTTACCTTAACGTGTACACTGATTGTCTCTCTGTTACATGTTGGTAAAGCCCTTAGGATGTGTACTTGACTACCTGGACTATGATGCGGATCATACTAGTGGGGACATGGTAGTCCATAAGTACATCCTTCAAGGTCCCTAGTCATGGGTGTATCGAGACGGGGCATCGATATACCAGAGTAGACTAGCGTATACCTTCTCGACCCATACAGATGGACGATGGATGATCCCATATCCATTGGTGTTTGACATCGGAGATGATATACGGGTGCTCAGTGGAGACTGGGTACATTGGACGGACTCGCCGAGAACTCCCAGATGGTATTATACCTTACGTCAGATGGCAGTTCTCAGGTGACACTGGTACAGAGTAGTCTGTTGACCCGAGATCGTCATAGAGTCATGTATGATTCCCACTATGCTTTGATTTCCACCTTACCACGTCCAAGAGGGCGTGCAAAACGGTGGTTTTTGGGTACAGTCCCGAATCACATGGAGGCAATGAGCGATAGGAGGGGATTCGTCTCTCACGGTATAGAGAGTTGATGTTGCCCTGTGTTCGATTGGCTATAACCAGAAATCCCTGGCCAGGGTTGCTGAGATTTACTGGTAAGTGTTACTAGTAGTTTCTCAAACTGTTATAGACCTCATATCGACACGACTTATCGAGCTATTGGGGTCTGACGTTTACCACCCCTAGGAGAGATATGCGACATATCAGGCGACGAGACCGGACTGTACGGTAAGTGTTACTGGTTGGATTCACAGGAGTGTGAGTGGGCTTGCTCGTCGATCTTCTGATCGCTCAATACCCGGGTGGCCATTACGTTTAGCAGACCGCTTGCGGCTGGTGGGTGTTTGATATGATCATCATCTGCTGCCGGCGTATTGACGAGTCTTTAGAGTCCTACACAGAGGTTTCCTGGCTCAAGCGAAACGAAATAGGAGCGCATATGAGATATGTGCGGGACCGAGAATAATGCGTGTATGTGATACCGTATTCCAATTCTCGCGATGAATGTATCGATTGGTTGGATCCGATATAACCTAGTTATCGAATCAAAGATTGATTCGATAAGCTGATACATTAGATACTAGTCGGTTATATGCGACATGACCGGATCATTGAATCAAGTGTTGATTTAATGTATAATTATATATTTGATATATTACTTTGCATTAACTAGTATTGGTTCACTTTAAATGGATTTTCTCACTTGAAATGCACATTGTATATGTGATATACTTTTGTGCACTTGTTTGTATCATGTTTGATGATACATGCTCACTTGAGTTTGTGTAAAGATTAAACCGTGGTTAAGTTAATGATTAGGGTTTTGTTTATTTGCTTATTTATTTATTTATTTATTTTTTCATTTTGGAAAAGATAAATAAATGAATGGTGGCTTTCTTTGTTTGTTAGTTGAAGATTCATGAAGCTTTGACTAAGTGACCACTTTTGTACTCATGCTTAACCCTAACCATTCAAACTAACCCTAGTTCATTCTCTACACTTAACCAAGGTTAGGATATGATAAGTATTCTTTTTTATTATTCTTTTTGGATAATACTTATGATATTCTTTCTTCTTCTTCTTCATCTTCAACATGAAGAAAGCTTGCTTCCATCAATGGCAACTAGTGAAAAAGAGTGAGAAATCCAATTCTAAAGTGAACCCACTTCCTATTTATTCATCCTCTACCACTTTCCATGTAGTATAGGGTGTATTCTTCACAAGTTTCATGACTTGGTGAAGTGGGAGCTTGATCTTGTGTTGCCTCGACGTAGATCATCTTCGGCATCGAAGTCGACGACCTAGCCCGATCATTCTTTCGATGAAACCACCGCGAGAGTTCGGGGTCCGATGATCGCAGCAAGGGGACTTCATCACGGAGCTATGGAGGTGGAGGACCGGATCTACAAAGGTTGTAGTCTCTTTCACTTAGTTAAGTTGTTAACTAGTTGCAAGTTTCGCCTAATCTCTAGTCAACGATCCGTATTATGGTTTCTCGGCACTTATAAAACTTGAAATTGGCATGGTTGATACCATGTGAGACCTCATTTGTGTGCCTAGGAACCCTACACTGGTATCAGAGCCTAGCTAGAGCCTTAGGCGATGTGTAGACGACGTTTGAAATCCGAACGAACATCGAAACCTTAACTCAAATTGCTCTCTGGAAATTTTCTGAAAATTTGGACTTTTGTGAATTAAAAATTGCCAAAAAATTCAGCAGGGAATTGTATGAGTTACTGTGAAGCACGTGATGCTAACTCGACCAAAGCGCCGCGGAACCGTGGCCCCACCCTGGGTTTCACGGCGGTTCCGCGGCCATTTTGGTGAGTTAGACCACGTGGCTTGCACAGTAATTCTTGTCTTGAAGAGCCGAGTCTTCCGGAAATTTTTATATTTTACTCAACAGTTGAGTTTTTCTGGGGTTGTTTTAGGGATTCGATTATTCGATCGGATTGTCTAATTTTGTCTATGTGTTTTCCGGATAAATTTTGAATATGTTAAAAAGTTCGACCGGATATAAATACCCATTTTTTCCCCTGCCGGGAAATTTCCAATTGTTGGATTTTTCCGTAGTTTAAGAACGTTCTAAGTAGTGCAAGTAACGCGATGGTCCCTCTAGAAGACAACAAACCTTAACTCGATTATGTGACCGTCTTGAACTGCCCTTTGAACCTTCGGGTTTGGAGCAGTACGGCGTGCCACATGTGAGGCGTTGGCTTGACCCTTTTACGGCTGGACCGTTGGTACTGAGGCATGAACTGAATGTTTGTAAACTTATTTCATGTGTTGAGCTGTATCGGGAAAACTTGGGTGTACGATTGTTCGATCGGAAAGTTTAACATTTTCTATTTATCCGGAATGTGATACAATAATTGGAATTCACAAGTAGTTATGAGATAACTAATATGAATGTTATAAACACAGCACTTTAGTCTCAGTTGATCGGTTGCCACGGAATTTTGATGTGATCAAAAGTCCGTCGCAATCACGTAGAGTACGCGGATATTCGCCGATAAACTTAATAGACAGCTACACCCCTTAGCCCCGACCAAGAGACTGTAGGAGAACCCCGTCGCCGAAAGCATCCGTTCGGGTGCTCGCGGTAGCAGTGTTCCGCCTTGGTACACTTCGTCGACAGTATCGGGGGTGCGGCCGTCTACTAAAGTTTGCGACGAGCATTCGATCAGGATATCGGGAATCTTGTTGAATTACCCGACTTGATATTGAAAAGTGTTTTTGATAATGAGACTAAAATGCGGGGTTTATAATTGTTAGGCATGCGATGTCTAAGTAATTCATTTGATTAGGCATGTGATGTCTAAGGAGGTTGTGGATTCCAACTGTTGTAGTTTTACACTTTCTTTTTTGTGCCCGTAAGTGTAATATGTGATATCGCCGGTTTCATTGCTATATGTCAACGACAATTGGGATGCGCATATTTACTTACGTTGATGACATGTGTTGTTATGTGTTGCTGTATATGTTATATTGGATCGTCGTGTTTGAATAGCCGGGGTTTTTTTAATGTGAGATGAGTGTTTTTCATTTTCATTCATGTAAAAACTTGTATGTAATATTCTTTTATTGGGGCACTTCCAGGTTGCGGAAGATGTCACCTTTTGTATATTATTTACTTTTCTGCACTAGGATAGACCCAAGGAGGGGAGCACAAGTGACCGGGTTCTAGGGTCCAGTGGAAGACCAACTCGAGGAGTCGAGTCCGGGTCTCCTAACCCTAGAATTGGTAGGGTTTCTTGCCGCTCTCGTAGGGGTCTAGGGGCGTAGGTTTGGCTATTCATCGCGACCGTGGAATCCGTGTTTTATACTGGCTCGTATTGAAAACACGGACGTCCTAGTATATCCAATATTTCATATGTTTCTTCTGCTGCGATATCTGTGATGTTCTGTGATAAATACTGTATATAGTATATATGATGTATTATATAGGCGTTACTTATGTTTTACACCCGCGCTAGCCCTGCCCCGCTCTGCCGTTAGTTACCTAACCTAACGGTGCACGAGGGGACATCGAGGCGAATGCGGATGGCATAAGTGTACGTCGTATTTATCTGTGATGTTTAGGTACTTAAATGATGGGACTTCATTAATGTGATTAATGAAAGAAAAGAAACCTAAGATGTTGTGGAATCGAATTTCAAAATAAAACAGGTAGCTACAGTTCTTGGTTTGCATCGCGGTGTTCCTTGTAGAACATCCTGCACCTTATTCGATAAGGAAAGGACCGAGATCCCTTCACCGGGAGTGACTCCTTTAGCAATAACTAGCAGATGCTACAACCCTCGGTTTGTCTTTTGAATGATTCTATAGTTTCTGCTTTGCACAGTGATATATATGATATATCCCGTACCTCATTCGACGAGGAAAGGACCGACGATCCCTTCACCGGGAGTGACTCCTTTAGCAAAACTAGAAAAGCCTCAAAAACACTCCATTTTTAAAATCATTTGATTCTACAACGATATCAAGTTCATTACGCAATAGGTTTTCAGAAAAACCTGTCGTAGCCCTCCGTCATTTCAGATAAGTTGTATATAGTATTCGTGCTGCATTTGTTGGATTTCGTCAAGGTGCAATGTGCGGTAGCTATATGCTGCTTATCTGCAGCATACGATGCGATTGGATTAGGGTAGTCGTGCGGCTTTGTTGGCTTTCGTCAAGGGTCGTGCGGGTGGGTTTAATTCAATCAGGAAATGATGGGTTGAACTTGACTAGCGGGCTATGGTTTGTTGGCTTTCGTCAAGGTCATAGCACGTTAGGGGCAAAATATTATCGGGAATTTCAAGTGTTGAAATTTGCAATGAGATTGCATACCTTCTATGAGATAGTTGGATCCCGATACCCACTGCGAGTAAGAGTTACTCCTGGGAGAGTTTTACACATTACAATTAGCCGATCAAGTAGGTGTCTAGAAAGGTGTTAACGAGGTTACGCATCTGGGAAAACGAGGTTTACAGTAATTAGGTCCGTGCGAAAGCACGGGGAACCTCCCTCAAAGTACCGACACTGGCCTGGCTGAAAGATTGGCGAACTTGTAGCGTGTAATTAATCCCGGCTAGTCTTTCCTTTTAGGGTTTGAAGGAAGATTTGATAAAAACAGTGGGAACCATCCTGATTAGATAAAATAAATAACCAATCTGATCTTGCAAGAGCACACGCTGAGTGTTTTCTTCTCTCTCTCTCCTGGTAGCGACCATATCACGCCTTAATCAAGATAATAATACGGAATATTGACCGAACCCGCTTGTTATATTGAGCTGGGGAACGTTGGTCCCACTCCAACTTATAATTGTTATAAGACAGAGCAGGAAATTGGGGATTACCAGAATTCCCTTGCCGCCCAAATGAAGAAAGTGCATAAGATGCATCTCCTTCGGGTGCATTCACTACAAAGAACTGTTTCTCAGTATCCTCTGCGTCCTGGGTATTTGATACCGGATCAGGATCCCAGATATGTAATCTGTTACATAGGGCTACAGATAGGTAGAGAACTGAGAACGGGTGATAAGTTTCATGAGGCAGAAAACGGTGCAAGTGTTGTAACCAAGTCTGTTGGTCACTGTCACCCTGTATTACCAATACATTGATTCTGAACAAATGCTATTAGATACCGAACCTGATATACAAAATCATATCAGTCTCTTTATAAGTAAAGAAATGATACAATTTTGTATTGTTGGATAATATTTTGAACATTTCCTATATCAAAAGTTGATCGGTTCAGGCACGTTATCTAAAAGCATTGATGTTCTAAATCAAACTACAGTTCTTAGTATATAGAACACACACAAGAGGAAGAGTTCAGAAATGAACGAATCCTTCTTGAGGTATTCTAGACTAGGTCATATCAATGCGACCCGACTGGCTGAAGTTACATTTAGATGTATATTTAAATTAGTTTAAATTTACATCTTGTGAAAACTTGCCGGTCATGTGACAAAGATAAGATGACCACAGCTCTGTTTATTGGAAACAGAGAAAGAGTTAGTAAACTCTTGGGATTGATACATGTTGATGTATGTAAGGTCCCCTATCTACACATGCCAAGACAGGTTCTTTGTCTTTCATTACATTCTCTGATAGTCTCTCAAGATTCAGACATATGTTCCTGTTGAAACACAAGTCTGAACCTTTTGAGATATTCACAGAATATAAGTTAGAAGTAGAGAACCAAAAACCGGGTATAAGTATTATGTCCTATGATAAGATCAGGGAGGAGAATACTTGTGCATGGAATTTCTGGACTATTCTAAAGGAGAATGAGATTCTCTCTCAGCATTACTCCTCCGAATACACCATAAAACGTTGGTGTATCGGGGCGGAGCAATCACACCCTATATGATAAGGTGTGCTCTATGATGAGTACTACTGAGTTACCTATTTCCTTTTGGGAGTTATGCACTTATGAAGTTGCATACCTATTGAATAGTGTTTCGATCAAATCAGTTGCCTACCACTTCATATGTGATATGGAAAGGGAAGAGCCCATATCTTAAGTTAGTTAAGATTTGGGGTTGTCCGGCCTATGTCTAAAAGCAAAATCCGGACAAGCTCAAGGCAAGGTCTGTTATGTACAACTGGAAAGGTTCCAGCTATACAAACAACAGCAGATGATTTGAAAGTTTTAGTTGTATGTATGCCCTAGAGGCCAGTATTGTACAGATGATGTATATTATATTGGATGCTTGGACATATATAGAGATGACTTTCTTGCTCGATATGATAGTATGCTATCAGGTTACTCTTTATCTTAACATGTATACTAGTCTCTTTAAACTGTCTTATGGTTACATGTTGGTAAAGCCCTTAGGATGTGTACTTGACTACCTGGACTATGATGCAGATCATACTAGTAGGGACATGGTAGTCCATAAGTACATCCTTCAAGGTCCCTAGTCGTGGGTGTATCGAGACGGGGCATCGATATACCAGAGTAAACTAGCGTATACGCTTCTCGACCCATGAGATGGGCGATGGATGATCCCATATCCATTGGTGTTTGACATCAGAGATGGTATACAGGTGCTCAGTGGAGACTGGGTACACTGGACGGACTCGCCGAGAACTCCCAGATGGTATTATACCTCACGTCAGATGGCAGTTCTCAGGTGACACTTGTGCAGGTTAGTCTGTAGACCCGAGATCGTCATAGAGTCTTGTGTGATTCCCACTGTGCTTTGATCTCCACCTTACCACGTCCATGAGGGCGTGCAAAACGGTGGTCTTTAGGTACAGTCCCGAGTCACATGGAGGCAATGAGCGATAGGAGGGGTTTCGTCTCTCCCGGTTTGGGGGTTGATGTTGCACTGTGCTCGATTGGCCGTAACAGGGCAGTCCCTGGCCAGGGCTGATCAGAGATTTGCTGGTAAGTGTTACCAGTAGTTTCTCGACCCGTTATGAGCCTCACATCGGCACGACTTATCGGTTATTAGGGTCTGACGTTTACCACCCCTAGACTTGATATGTGACATATCAGACGAACAGACCGGACTGTACGGTAAGTGTTACTGGTTGGATTCACAGGAGTGTGAGCGGGCTAGCTCGTCGATCTTCTGATCGCTCAATACCCGGGTGGCCGTTACGTTTAGCAGACCGCTTGCGGCTTGTGGGTGCTTGATATGATCATCATCTGCTGCCGGCGTATTGACGAGTCTTTAGAGTCCTATACAGAGGTTTCCTGGCTCAAGCGAAACGAAATTGAAGCGCATATAAGATATGTGCAGGACCGAGAATAATGCGTGTATGTGATACCATATTCAATTTCTCGCGATGAATGTATCGACTGGTTATATTCGATATAACCTAGTTATTGAATCAAGGATTGATTTGATAAGCCGATACATAGGATACTAGTCGGTTATATACGATATGACCGGATCGTTAAATCAAGTGTTGATTTAATGATTTAATGTATAATTATATATTTGATATATTACTTTGCATTAGCTAGTATTAGTTCACTTTATATAGATTTTCTCACTTGATGTGCAAGAAGTATATGTGATATACTTTTGTGCACATTTTTGTATCATGTTTGATGATTCTTGATCATGTGGTTAAGTGTAAAGGATTAAACCATGGTTAAGAGATGATTAAGGTTTTGCTTTTTCATTTATTTATTTGTTTATTTATTTGGAAATGATTTAGATAAGAATGGTGGCTTCTTTTGTTTCTAGTTGAAGCTTCATGAAGCTTTGACTTCTTAACCATTCTTGTCTTCATGCTTAACCCTAACCCATCCAAGTAACCGTGGTCTATTCTCTACACTCTACCCTAGTTAGTATATGATAAGTATTCATTTACTTTTCATTTTAAAAAATAATACTCATCATATTCTAGCTTCATCTTCTTCTTCATCTTCAAAAGAAAAAGCTTGATGCCATCAATGGCAACTTGAGTTCTAAAGTGAGAAATCAAATTCTAAAGTGAACCCACCTCCTATTTCTTCACCCTCTACCTCTTGCCAAGTTGTTCTGGGTGTTTTCTTCACAAGTTTCACAAATTTGTGAAGTCGGAGCTTGAACTTGTGATGCCTCGACGTAGATCATCTTCGGCACGAAGCCGACGACCTAGTCCGCCCATTTTCCCGATGAAGCCGACGATTGAGTTCGGGATTCAAGATGGACAGCGAGAGGATGCCTACGTGGAGCTAAGGAAGTGGATATCCGGATCTACAAAGGTTGTAGCTTCTGATCTTTAGTTAAATTGTTAACTAGATTCGTATTTCGTCTAGAATTCTAGCCGACGATCCGTATTAGGGTTTCTCGGCACCCATAAAATTTTATATTGGCATGGTTGATGCCTTGTGAGACCTCTATAGTGTGCCTAGGAACCTTTCACTGGTATCAGAGCCTAGCTAGAGCCTTAGGAAAAGCGTAGACGAAGTTTGAAACCCGAACGAACCGAAACCCTAACACAATCCATGCTCTCTGGACTTTTTCTAAAAACTGGGATTTTTCCATATTAAAAATTCTTTAAAATATCAGCAGGAAGATATAAGAATTATGGTGCAAAACGAGCTCATGATGCGTCTAAACCGCCGCGGAAACGCGGCAGAAGCATGGCTTCTGCCGCGGTTCCGCCGCCTACTGTTCACAATGCGCAATAATTTTTGCACAGTAATTCCTCTTTTCTGGTGCTGAGTTTTATGGGAATTTTTAATATTTATTCAAGAGTTGAATTTTCTGGGATTGTTTTGGGGATTCAGTGTTTCGATCGGAGTATCAGATTTTGTCTATGTGGCTTTCCGGATAAATTTTAGAATATGTTAAAAAGTTCGACCGGATATAAATACCCATTTTTTCCCCTGTCGGGAAATTTCCAAGTGTTGGATTTTTCCGTAGTTTAACGACGTTCTAAGTAGTGCAAGTGACGCGATGGACCCTCTAGAAGACAACAAACCTTAACTCGATTATGTGACCGTCTTGAAATGCCCTTTGAACCTTCGGGTTTGGGGCAGTACAGCGTGCCACATGTGAGGCGTTGGCTTGACCCTTCTACGGCTGGACCGTTGGTACTGAGGCACGAACTGAATGTTGTTAGACTTATTTCATGTGTTGAGCTGTATCGGGAAAACTTGGGTATTCGACTGTTCGATCGGAAAGTTTAACATTTTCTGTTTATCTGGAATGTGATACAATAATTGGAATTCACAAACAGTTATGAGATAACTGAATGAATGTTATAAATCTAGCGGTTTAGTTTCACTTGATATTGAAAAGAGTTTTCGATAATGATACTAAAATGCGGGGTTTATAACTGTTAGGCATGTGATGTCTAAGTATTTCATTTGATTAGGCATGTGAAGTCTAAAGAGCTTGCGGATTCCAACTGTTGTAGTTTTACACTTTCTTTTCTGTGACCGTAAGTGTAGTATGTTCATATCGCCGGTTTCGTTGCTATACGTCAACGACAATTGGGGTATGCATACTTACTTACGTTGATGACATGTGATGTTATGTGTTGCTGGATATGTTATATTGGATCGTCGTGTTTGAATAGCCGGAGGTTTTTATGTGAGATGAGTGTTTTTCATTTTCATTCATGTAAAAACTTGTATGTAATTTTCTTTTATTTGGGGCACTTCCAGGTAGCGGAAGTTATCACCTTTTTGTATATTATTTACTTTTCTGCACTAGGATAGACCCAAGGAGGGGAGCACAAGTAACCGGGTTCTAGGGTCCAGTGGGAGACCATCTCGAGGAGTCGAGTCCGGGTCTCCTAACCCTAGAATTGGTAGGGTTGCTTGCCGCTCTCGTAGGGGTCTAGGGGTGTGGGATTGGCTATTCATCACGACCGTGGAATCCGTGTTTTATACTGGCTCGTATTGAAAACACGGACGTCCTAGTATATCCAATGTTTCATATGTTTCTTCTGCTGCGATATCTGTGATGTGATCATGTGATGTTCTCTGATGGATACAGTATATAGTATATATGATATATTATATAGACGTTACTTATGTTTTACACCCGTACTAGCCCTGCCCCGCTCTGCCGTTAGTTACCTAACCTAACGGTGCACGAGGGGACATCGAGGCGAATGCGGATGGCATAAGTGTACGTCGTATTTATCTGTGATGTTTAGGTACTTAAATGATGGGACTTCATTAATATGATTAATGAAAGAAAAGAAACCTAAGATGTTGTAGAATCAAATTTTAAACAAAACGGGTAGCTACAGTTCTTGCTTTGCATAGCGGTATATATGATATACCCCGCACCTTATTCGATGAGGAAAGGACCGAGATCCCTTCACCAGGAGTGACTCCTTTAGCAATAACTGGCAGATGCTACAAACTCGGTCTGTTTTTGATTGCTTCTATAGTTTCTTCTTTGCACAGTGATATATATGATATATCCCGCACCTCATTCGACGAGGAAAGGGCCGACGATCCCTTCACCGGGAGTGACCCCTTTAGCAAAACTAGAAAAGCCTCAAAATCACTCCATTTTTAAAACTTCATTTGATTCTACAACGATATCAAGTTCATTACGCAATAGGTTTTCAGAAAAACCTGTCGTAGCCCTCCGTCATTTCAGATAAGTCCTTTTTAGTATTCGTGCTGCGTTTGTTGACCTTGTCAAGGCGCAGTGTGCGGTAGCTAACCAGTATTTATCTGCTTATGCATATGATGCAGATTGGGTTAGGGTAGTCGTACGGCCTTGTTGACCTTGTCAAGGGTCGTGCGGGTGGGTTTGATTCAATCAAGAAATGACGGGTTGAACTTGACTTGCGGTCTATGGTTTGTTGACCTTGTCAAGGTCATAGATCGTTCGGGGCAAAATATTATCGGGAATTTCAAGTGTTGAAATTTGCAATGAGATTGCATACCTTCTATGAGATAGTTGGATCCCGGTACCCACTGCGAGTAAGAGTTACTCCTGGGAGAGTTTTGCACATTGCAATTAGCCGATCAAGTAGGTGTCTAGAAAGGTGTCAACGAGGTTACGCCTCTGGGAAAATGAGGTTTACATTAATTAGGTTCGTGCGAAAGCACGGGGGACCTCCCTCAAAGTACCGACACTGGCCTGGCTGAAAGATTGGCGAACTTGTAGTGTGTAATTAATCCCGGCTAGTCTTTCCTTTTAGGGTTTGAAGGAAGATTTGATAAAAACCAGTGGGAGCCATCCTGATTAGATAAGATAATAACCAATCTGATCTTGCACGAGCATACGATAAAGTGTTTTCTTCTCTCTCTCTCCAGGTAGAGACCATTTCATGCCCTAATGAAGATAATAATATGGATGTATTGACCGAACACGCATGTTATACTGTGCTGGGGAACGTTGGTTCCGTTCTTTCTTATAAGAGTTATAGGAATGAACAGGATATAGGGGAATACCAGGATTCCCTTGCCACCCGAATGAAGAAAGTACATGTTGATGCATTTTCTTCGGGTGTGTTCGTTACAGAGAACTGTTTCTCCATTTGCTCTACGTCCTGGGTATTAGATACCGGGTCAGGATCGCATATATATAATCAGTTACTGTTGGAGATAGTGCCCTCAGAGTCAATTATTGGATCACAGGCACGTGATTGCAATGATTGAGGGAGGACCTATCCCGGGACGACAATCTTACTCGAGATAATAGTATGCTATCAGGTTTACCTTTATCATCGTGTACTGCTTTAGGTGACCTGACATGTCGCTATTACACGTTGATAGAGCCTCTAGGATTCTTGCTTGACTGCCAGCAGTATGAGGGCGATCATATAAGTGGGAGCTGGTAGTCTATAAGCACATCCTTAAAAGGTCCCTAGTCGTAGGAGTTTCGAGACAGGGCATCGATACTCCATTAGTAGACTAGTGTATACAGTCGAGACCCCGACGAGGGGCGGTGGCCGGTCTCACAAGCCACTGGTGTCAGTTGGTTCACCTAAGATGTATACAGGTGCTCATTGGATTATGAGTACACCGGACAGGACTCGCCGGGAACCTGCTAGTTGGTCTTATACCAGATGTCAGATAGCAGTTCCCAGGTGACATTTGTACAGGTTAGTTCATCGACCTGAGATCGTCATTTGTCTCGTGTGAGTTCCCACTGTGCTTTGATTACTACCCTACCACGGCTCAAAGGAGTCGTGCAAACAGGTTTTAGTTGGGTACAGTCCCGAGCCACATGGAGGCAGTGAGCGGATCTGCAGGGGTTCGTCTCTCCCAGTATTGGGGGTGAGGTCGCGCTGTGTCTAGGAGAGCCATTACACAAAGCCCTCGGTCGAGGCAGGAGATTTACTGGTAGGTATTCCAGTAGTATCTCAGGGTGTTCTGGGCTACGCTCCGACACGACTTGTACCGCTTTTGGGGGTCTGACTTTTACCAACCCCCTAGGCCCGCCATGCGATACTCATAGACGAACGGACCGGACTGTACGGATATTGTCACTGACAGGCTCAGTAGGGTGTCAGGATGAGTTCGCTCATCGACGTCCCTTTTGGTCAATAGCTGGTGGCCCGTCACGTATTGGCTAATACCTCTGACGTGCTAGTGGTTAAATCCACAGCCATAGTATTGACGAGTCTTTAGAGTCCACCACACTTACAGTTACTCAGCTTTCGGGCGAAACGCTGTAGAGGCCGTATGGAGATATGGCAGGGTCCGATCAGATACGTGCGGTATTGCACGGATCAGGATCGGACAGTTTTATACTAGTTTCCGTATAGTTATATGGCAGGGTTCGATCTGATACGTGCGGTATTGCACGGATCAGGATCGGACGGGTATTACTAGCCGGCTTTGGCTTAAGCCGGTCCTAGTTTAGTACAGTGTAGATTTTGTCTCATTGCATTTGTATCCGGACGGAATACAGATGCGGGTGTGTATGCACAGTATCGGGGTTTTCCTGTAATTTATTACGGGACCAGTTTTCTGGAGTTGCCAGTTTGCATTTCGTTCCGGCCGGTTTTCCTTTGTTCTTTCCCGGCCGGACTTTTCCGATGGAGGGGGTTATTTGCAGTTTTGCAAATAACACTTTGTGGAGGATTTTCTTGCAAAAGTATTTATTATGAAAGCATCTTTTATATACCATTCTTATCTTTCATCATCACTGCTTTTTGGTGATTTGAGGTGATTAGAGGTTGATTTGAGTTTGTGATGATGTTGTTTGGTTGTGGTCACCACTTGTGCTCCTACACTCACCTCCCTTCGTGCTTCATATTGATTTCTCCACCATTATTCTTGGAGGAGAAGTTTTTTTCATGGTTGAGAGAAGAAGAAGAGAGAGCTTCATTCTTGAGAGTTTCTTTCTTGATCTCATTTTCATGCTAGAAAAATGCAAGCACCATTTTTCTAATTCTTGTTTCCTCCATCATCCTCAATGGCAACAACATAACCCCAAAGAGACAAGCATCTTCTACACTACATTCTACAGCATATCTTGAGCATGTCGAGTTGCCGGCTTCATGCCCGAGTTGCCTCGGTATTGTAAGTCCATATTGCGACCCCCGGTTCTTACGGGGAGGCGGAAACGGTATAAAAAACGAATTTTTATCGCAAGAGGCAACATGGACTAACTTATGGTCGGGATCGTTACCTAAACTAAAACTAGCAAACTAAGCTAAAGATATTTAGCTACTCGGATGAAGATGGTTATACCTAAACTTGAACTCCTTCTCTTCAAGCTCCGGTGGTGGTCCGATGGCTCCTTCTCGTCGTCTCCGTACGCCGAAGATAGATCCACTTGAAAGCTCCAACCTTTAGCTCCTTCTTCGGTCTTTGAAGAAACTAGTTCACTTGGTTTGCTAAACCTAGTGAACTAGAATGAGTAGAGAGGAAAATAGAATGGGATTTTATCTATGGTTCTTGATTCTCAACTCATGAGACAAGAGAACCATAGATCAAGAGAGGGAGCAAGAGGTTGAGGGTGAGAGCAAGGGGAGAGCTCAAGAACAAGAGAGAGAATGAGCAAGAAAGAATGAGGCTCTCTTTTTTCTCTCACCCTCTCATAATCCAAAGTGATCATAACTCATCATATCAAAAAAGTCTTTTGGTGATGGTTAGAAGCAACCATAAGGTTATCATATCATGCACTCATTTTACTCAAAAAAGCAAGCAAGAAAAAAGTCTTTGGCATGAAATGATAACCATGGTCATCATGATGGTCAACTAGTCAAGCCTAGTCAACCGGTCAACAAGTCAACAAAAGTCAACAAGTCACCAAAATCAACAAGTCAACAAAAGTCAACAAGTCAACAACCATATCACCATAATACTTAATTAATATAATAGTTAATCACAAATCATATTCTCATTAGGGTTGAGCAAAAAGTCAAAAGTCAACGGTCAACTGCCAACAACCCTAATGAGAATCCACTGCCTCTGCCTCCCTGTCAACTGTGCATACACACCCGCATCCGCGTTCCGAGGAACACGAATGCAAACTGGATAAATCCAATCCCATAAGGTACACTAGGATCTGGCTTAAACCAAAGCCCGCTAGTGTAAACTGTCCGGACACTGTGCGTGCACAAGTGCACGGATGTGACCGAACCCTGTCGCAAAACCATGCGACCTGTCGCAATACCATGCGACCTCTACTCTTTTGCCTAAAGGCGAAAAGCTTTCTGTGTGGGACTCTAAAGACTCAACACTACGCTGGCAGTGGGTTTAACCACAGACCGCAAGCGGCACTAGCTGTGCGTAACGGTCCCCAGGTAATGCCGACAAGAAGACTGACGAGGCGAAACCCATCTGAACTCCTACTGAGCCTGAGCGTGACATTCTCCGTACAGTCCGGTCTGTTCGTCTGATACATCGCATGGCGGGCCTAGGGGGCGGTAAACGTCAGTCCCCCAATAGCGGTACAAGTCGTGCCGGAGTGAAGCCCAATACACCCTGAGATAACACTGGAAACCTACCAGTATATCTCGTTTGCCCTGGCCAGAGACTACTCGTGTAATGGCTCTCCTAGACACAGCGCGATGTCAACCCCCAATACCGGGAGAGACGAATCCTGTCTAACCGTCACTGCCTCCAAGTGCTTCGGGACTGCACCCAACCACCACCTGTTTGCACGACTCCTTTGAGCCGTGGTAGGGTAGTAATCAAAGTACAGTGGGAACACACCCGAGGCGAAGTGACAGTGTCAAGTCAGCGGACTAAGCTGTACTCATGTCACCTGGGAACTGATAACTGACGATAGGTATAATACCAACTAGTCAGTTCCCGACGAGTCCTGTCCAGTGTACCCGTAACCTAACGAGCACCCGCATACTATCTCAAGTACGACGTACTGACGGCTGTGGGACAGACCGTCTCCCACACTGGGATGAGAAGCGCATGCGCTGGTCTACTCCGGAGTATCGATGCCCTGTCTCGATAGTCCTGCGACCAGGGACCTGAATAAGGATGTGCTTATAGATTACCCAGCCCCCACTAGTGTGACTGCCATCACAACGCTGGTAATCAAGCAAAGATCCTAAGGGCTCCACTAATGCGTATAAGTGATATACTGAAATAAACACAAGTACACATTGAAGTAGAAACAAACCAAGTAGCATACTACTATTTTGAGCAAGATTGTATATACAAGGTGAATATCCCAAGCATCCATTAAGTAATATACAAACTAGTATGATACAGTAATGGCCTCTAGGGCATATACACTAACAATCTCCCACTTGCACTAAGGCCATGTACTGGCGTATCGAAGACCTATCATCTCGATCAGCCGCTCGAACTGAGTCTGGGGCAAGGCCTTGGTGAATGGATCTGCAGTGTTATCTTCTGAAGCGACTCTCCGAACCTCGATCTCCTTGCGATCCACGATCTCCCTGATCAGGTGATACCGCCTCAAGATGTGCCTGGATCTCTGATGGGACCTGGGTTCCTTCGCTAATGCTATAGCCCCGTTGTTGTCGCAATACAGAGGTATTGGATCAACAATGGACGGAACCACCTGAAGTTCTTTCAAGAACTTCCTCATCCAGACAGCTTCTTTTGCGGCATCAGATGCAGCGATGTATTCCGCTTCCATCGTCGAGTCTGCAACGGTTTCTTGTTTGGAACTCTTCCAACACACCGCCCCTCCATTGAGGGTAAAGACAAAACCCGACATGGACTTGGAATCATCCTTGTCACTCTGGAAGCTGGAGTCAGCAAAGGCCTCGATCTGGAGGTCTTTTCCGCCATACACCAAGAACATCTCCTTAGTCCTTCTCAGGTACTTGAGAATGTTCTTTACCGCTATCCAGTGTTTCTCCCCAGGGTTTGACTGATACCGGCTTACCACACTCAGTGCATAAGCTACATCCGGTCTGGTACACAACATCGCATACATTATAGAGCCTACCGCAGAAGCGTAGGGTATAATAGACATGCGATCCCTCTCCAAATCAGTCTTGGGAGACATCTCTTTAGAGAGGGTGATCCCGTGACAAGCTGGTAGGTTACCACGCTTGGAATCTTCCATACTGAATCTTTTCAGTACGGTGTCGATGTACCTGGACTGAGAAAGTCCCAATATCCTCTTGGATCTATCACGATGGATCCGGATCCCCAGGATGTATGAGGCATCACCCAGGTCTTTCATGGAGAACCTTTGTGACAAGAACCCCTTGACAGATTGTAGCATAGGAATATCATTTCCTATTAAGAGAATGTCATCCACGTATAAAACGAGGAATACTACAGTTCTCGCTACAAATCTACTATAGATGCATGGTTCATCTGGATTTTTGATAAAGCCAAATTCTTTGACCGTCTCATCAAAGCAGATGTTCCAACTCCGCGATGCCTGCTTTAGTCCATAGATGGACTTAAGCAACTTGCACACCTTTCCGCTGCTCCCACTCTGAATGAAACCCTCTGGCTGGTCCATATAGACACACTCCTCTAAATTTCCAGTTAGAAAAGCTGTCTTTACGTCCATTTGCCAGATCTCATAATCGTGGAAGGCAGCAATGGCAAGAAGGATCCGAATGGATTTCAGCATGGCTACTGGAGAAAAGGTTTCGTCGTAGTCCAAGCCAGGTCTTTGACGAAAACCCTTTGCTACCAGCCTAGCTTTATAGGTCTCAACCTGTCCATCTACACCAATCTTCCTTTTGAAGATCCACTTGCATCCTACGGGTTTTACCCCGTCTGGAGCAATGTCCAACGTCCATACCTTGTTGGTGTACATGGACTCCATTTCGGTCCGCATTGCATCCAGCCATTTCACTGAGTCAACGCTCTGAACGGCCTGCTGGAAGCTAGTAGGCTCATCATAATCTATGATGCAATCCTCTCTATCCCCGTCTATGAGAAAACCGCAGTATCTCTCGGGCGGATGAGACTGCCTACTACTCCTGCGGAGCGGCGTAGGAATGTCCTGTTCTGTTGAACCCTCTGGTTCCACTAACCTTTCAGTAATAGTCTGTGGTTCTGGAATTTCTTCTAGTTCTACTGCGCTCCCACTAATTTCCTTTTCCAAGAACTGGTGTTCTAGAAAGTGGGCATTACGAGAAACAAGGACTTTTTGTTCCTCTGCGTAGTAGAAAAGATACCCCCTGGTGTTCTTTGGGTATCCCACAAACTTGCACAGTACTGAGCGTGCCTCGAGTTTGTCCGCATGCTGCTTTTTGACAAAAGCTGGACATCCCCAGATCTTCAGATATTGAAGATAGGGTTTCTTCCCACTCCACATTTCATATGGGGTGGTAGGCACAGTCTTAGTTGGAACTCGGTTCAAAAGGTATGCTGCTGATTCTAGCGCATATCCCCAGAATGATCGCGGCAACTCAGCGTTACTCATCATGGACCGCACCATATCCAATAGGGTGCGGTTCCGTCTCTCCGATACACCGTTATGTTGCGGGGTGTATGGAGGAGTAAGCTGAGAGAGAATTCCGTTCTCTTTTAAATAGTCCAGGAATTCGGCACTTAAGTATTCTCCACCTCGATCCGATCTTAGAATCTTAATACTTTTGCCGGTCTGTTTCTCTACTTCATTCTTATACTCCTGGAATTTTCCAAAGGCCTCGGACTTATGTTTCATTAAGAAGACATAACCGTACCTTGAGAAGTCATCCGTAAAAGTAATGAAGTAAGAATGTCCGCTTCGGGCATGTGTAGACATTGGACCGCACACGTCACTATGTACGAGTCCCAAGAGCTCGCTCGCTCTTACTCCTTGTCCAGTAAATGGAGTCTTTGTCATCTTTCCTTTGAGACAAGATTGACAAGTGGCATACGATTGATATTTGAACGCATTCAAATATCCTTCTGTATGTAACTTAGTCAACCTTCTCTCATTGATGTGACCCAATCTACAATGCCATAAGAAAGTCTGATTTATTTCTGGAGACTTTCTTTTGTGTGTATTCTGGACATAAAAAATCTGTGGTTGGTTTAACACGTATATACCATTACTCAGAGTACCTGACCCAATCAATACTTGATTAAGGTGAATGTTTACAACATTACTTACAAACGCAAATTCATAACCTTCTTTAGAAACTAAAGATACAGAAATGATATTACAAGTTGCGTTGGGTACAAAAAAGCAATTACGCAAAACCAAAACATGTCCATCTGACATTCCCAGGTGATAGTCCCCCACGGCTTTAGCATCCATGCTAGCTCCGTTCGCAACTTTGAGGGTCATGTCACCTGCCTTCAAAACCCTACGGTTTCTCAACGCCTGCAAAGAATTACAGATATGAGATCCTGATCCGGTATCCAATACCCAGGAAGTAGAGTTTATTGAAAGACAGTTTTCAATAACATACACACCTGAAGCTGAAGCTGCAACCTGCTTCAATTCCTGTGTTCTGGCCTTCCAGGCCCTGCAATCATTCTTCCAGTGTCCTTTCTTATGACAATAGAAGCATTCTTCCTTATCCACAAGCTTCCCCGCTATCTTTGTTGCTTTGCCTTTTCCCTTCGTATCCACTTTACCAACACCGCCCTTGGTTTGGCGGGGGCCTTCTTCTTCTTTCCCTTGGCTTTCGCCTTGGACCTAGAAGAAGATGATCCTCCTACAAACAAAGTGGATGTTTCCCTACCTTTCTGTAGGGTGCCCTCTGCGCTCCTCAGCATGTTGAGGAGCTCTGATAGTTCAACCTCTTTTTCTTGTAGGTTGAAGTTCAGTATAAACTGGGCGTAAGTGGAAGGAAGGGACTGGAGAACTATATCCGTATATAGCTCACTCTCCAATGTGATCCCTAGGTCAGCGAGCTCCTCAATGAAGCCGATCATCTTTAGCACATGCTCGGCTACTGATGATCCGACGGCCATTTTTGTCGAAAATAACTTTTTCGACGCTTCGTATCTTGCGATACGTGATTGCTCTCCATACAGTTCTTTTGTATGGAGCAATATGGACTCCATGTCCATATTCTCATGCCTCCTCTGATGTTCGTTGTCCATCGAGGCAAGCAGGAGGCACTTGGCCTTCGCGCTATCAATCTCCCAAGTCTTGCGGATTTCCTTATCCGCGACACTGGAAGTTGGACTAGGGACAGGGGGAGCTTTGGTGGTAAGAAGATACCCCAGCTTGTCATAAGTGATTGCTATCGTGACATTCCTGAGCCAATCTTTGTAGTTTGGCCCTGTCAGTTTGTTTTTATCTAGGAGTAACTTAAGTCCAGTCATGTTGATTGGTCGCTGCAATTAGGAGAGAGAAGAAGAAACACTCAGCATGATGCTCTTGCAAGTTTAGAGTGGTTTTTAGTTTGTCTAAACAGGATGGCTCCCACTGTTTCTCGAATCCCTCCTCAAACCATAAAGGAAGAATTAGTCAGGATCAATCCCACCGTACAATACTTGCTTAACCGTTCAGCCAGGCCGGTGTCGGTACTTCGAGGGAGGTTTTCCAACGCTTTCGCGAAGTTCCTTAATTAGAGAACCTCTTTTCCCTGGGGGCGTAGCCCCGCTAACACCTTTCTAGGCACCTACTAGGTTTATAGCATTGATCGTTAAGTGAGAAATTTCCCGAGGAGTAGCATATACTCACAGTAGGATCGGGATCCAAATATCATCGCGTGACGAAACTGAAGGAATCCTACCAGAATCATCACACTCCAAATGGTATGCAAATCTAGCAAGTTTCAGTACTTATGAAACTCCCGATGTGGATTTTTGCCCCATGCTCTTATGACCTTGGCGTGAGGTCAAAATGTCATAAGTCACATGTCAAGTTCGTCCCATCATTATCCAGGTTAATTTGAATCCACCCGTACATACCCTTGACGTAGGCCAAAATGGCAGTACGACTGTCTCAAACCAACGCATTCTATCTATGCAACAGATAAATATCCGGCAGCTACCAATCACTATGCCTTGGCGTGAGGTCAAAATACATAGCTTGAATACTACCGAATATTTAACTGAAATGATGGAGGGCTACGGATGGTTTTGGCAAAACCGTGAACGTAGTGAACTTGATTTGGTCGATGGAACGAGATAGCTTTAAAATGGAGTGGCTCAAACTCCGTATTTTAAAAGTTTGTTTTGAAAAGAACCGAGTGGTTTTTCGAAAGTGTTCCAACGACTTTAACTTGGTTTATTATCTTGCATTAGTTCTTTTAATGCGTGATATTCTTGCATTAGTTCTTTTAATGCGTCCCATCATTTAACCCTACCATTGCAGAAAACAACCAAAATATGACGTACGCTTATGCCATTCGCATTCGCCACTGGGCCCCGTCATTACCCGTTAGGTTACTTAACTAACGACAGAGCGGGGGCTGGGCTAGCGCGTCTGTAAAACATAAGCAACGCCTAAATAGTAAGCAATGATAGACATTACAGATCACAGATGAATGCATTGGATATACTAGCAATCCGCAATCCTTTCGAGCCTGAAACGAAAAGCGGATAACACGGTCGCGGTGAATAGCCAAATACCCCACCCAAGACCCCTACGGGTGCGGCAAACTACCCGCCAAGTACTCGGCAGTTTGCGCACCCCTCCATGGGTCTATCCTAGGAGCAAAAACAGTAAAAAGAATTATACAATGACGGCTACAACCCCGACCCGGTTGTGCGGCCAAACAAATAATATTATTACATCAATTTACATTTACAATGAATGAAAGAAAAACAAAAGCTCATCTCACATCCACCCCGGCTATTCACCCGCGACAGTCCAACACATTCATATACACATTCCAGCACATTACAGATCATGTATAACCCCGACTAATCGACTTATAGCGATTAGCCGACGTTCAATACATGCAAGCATCACAGATATAACCATCATAGTCAAAGTGCAGTGAAGTTCGGAAAAAATACGGAATTATAGGACCCCAAAAGGAAATTTCTTTTCTGGAAAATCTGGGCACATATAATATATTTTAAAAATCCCAAAACCAACACACAAACACACTGCACGAAAAACGATGCAGAGAAGAAACCAAGTCGCGGCGGTTCCGCGGCGTCCAAGAAGGATCACGCGGCGGAAGCGCGGCACTTTAGGCGAATCACTGTATCGTTTTTCTTGGGTGTTCACACAAAACCCTGAGCCGAATTTAGGAGTATAAAGTTTTTCATTTTGACCAGGAAAAATTTCAACAGAAACTCAGATTTTGTAAAGTTTGATTTTTGGATTTTTCCGGTTCCGAACTTCGTTACACTTCACTACCAAGCTAGTTTAAGTTTAGTTAGTCTCTGATACCACTGTAAGTCCATATTGCGACCCCCGGTTCTTACGGGGAGGCGGAAACGGTATAAAAAACGAATTTTTATCGCAAGAGGCAACATGGACTAACTTATGGTCGGGATCGTTACCTAAACTAAAACTAGCAAACTAAGCTAAAGATATTTAGCTACTCGGATGAAGATGGTTATACCTAAACTTGAACTCCTTCTCTTCAAGCTCCGGTGGTGGTCCGATGGCTCCTTCTCGTCGTCTCCGTACGCCGAAGATAGATCCACTTGAAAGCTCCAACCTTTAGCTCCTTCTTCGGTCTTTGAAGAAACTAGTTCACTTGGTTTGCTAAACCTAGTGAACTAGAATGAGTAGAGAGGAAAATAGAATGGGATTTTATCTATGGTTCTTGATTCTCAACTCATGAGACAAGAGAACCATAGATCAAGAGAGGGAGCAAGAGGTTGAGGGTGAGAGCAAGGGGAGAGCTCAAGAACAAGAGAGAGAATGAGCAAGAAAGAATGAGGCTCTCTTTTTTCTCTCACCCTCTCATAATCCAAAGTGATCATAACTCATCATATCAAAAAAGTCTTTTGGTGATGGTTAGAAGCAACCATAAGGTTATCATATCATGCACTCATTTTACTCAAAAAAGCAAGCAAGAAAAAAGTCTTTGGCATGAAATGATAACCATGGTCATCATGATGGTCAACTAGTCAAGCCTAGTCAACCGGTCAACAAGTCAACAAAAGTCAACAAGTCACCAAAATCAACAAGTCAACAAAAGTCAACAAGTCAACAACCATATCACCATAATACTTAATTAATATAATAGTTAATCACAAATCATATTCTCATTAGGGTTGAGCAAAAAGTCAAAAGTCAACGGTCAACTGCCAACAACCCTAATGAGAATCCACTGCCTCTGCCTCCCTGTCAACTGTGCATACACACCCGCATCCGCGTTCCGAGGAACACGAATGCAAACTGGATAAATCCAATCCCATAAGGTACACTAGGATCTGGCTTAAACCAAAGCCCGCTAGTGTAAACTGTCCGGACACTGTGCGTGCACAAGTGCACGGATGTGACCGAACCCTGTCGCAAAACCATGCGACCTGTCGCAATACCATGCGACCTCTACTCTTTTGCCTAAAGGCGAAAAGCTTTCTGTGTGGGACTCTAAAGACTCAACACTACGCTGGCAGTGGGTTTAACCACAGACCGCAAGCGGCACTAGCTGTGCGTAACGGTCCCCAGGTAATGCCGACAAGAAGACTGACGAGGCGAAACCCATCTGAACTCCTACTGAGCCTGAGCGTGACATTCTCCGTACAGTCCGGTCTGTTCGTCTGATACATCGCATGGCGGGCCTAGGAGGCGGTAAACGTCAGTCCCCCAATAGCGGTACAAGTCGTGCCGGAGTGAAGCCCAATACACCCTGAGATAACACTGGAAACCTACCAGTATATCTCGTTTGCCCTGGCCAGGGACTACTCGTGTAATGGCTCTCCTAGACACAGCGCGATGTCAACCCCCAATACCGGGAGAGACGAATCCTGTCTAACCGTCACTGCCTCCAAGTGCTTCGGGACTGCACCCAACCACCACCTGTTTGCACGACTCCTTTGAGCCGTGGTAGGGTAGTAATCAAAGTACAGTGGGAACACACCCGAGGCGAAGTGACAGTGTCAAGTCAGCGGACTAAGCTGTACTCATGTCACCTGGGAACTGATAACTGACGATAGGTATAATACCAACTAGTCAGTTCCCGACGAGTCCTGTCCAGTGTACCCATAACCTAACGAGCACCCGCATACTATCTCAAGTACGACGTACTGACGGCTGTGGGACAGACCGTCTCCCACACTGGGATGAGAAGCGCATGCGCTGGTCTACTCCGGAGTATCGATGCCCTGTCTCGATAGTCCTGCGACCAGGGACCTGAATAAGGATGTGCTTATAGATTACCCAGCCCCCACTAGTGTGACTGCCATCACAACGCTGGTAATCAAGCAAAGATCCTAAGGGCTCCACTAATGCGTATAAGTGATATACTGAAATAAACACAAGTACACATTGAAGTAGAAACAAACCAAGTAGCATACTACTATTTTGAGCAAGATTGTATATACAAGGTGAATATCCCAAGCATCCATTAAGTAATATACAAACTAGTATGATACAGTAATGGCCTCTAGGGCATATACACTAACAGGTATTGAGGCGGGAGCCCGTAAAAGACGCAGGCGATGTGGTGCCCTTCCGGCGAGGAGGCGACGATGTGGAGGCAAGACTTTCCGCGGGAGATCGGGACGATGACGAGAAGACCGGAGGACTCGGATCACTCGGTATACTTCTTTTCCCTTCTCTTGATTGCTAGCATTAGGTTAATGGTAAACGATCCGGGTTTTTCTTTGTCCGCGGTAGCGCCGGTTTCCGAGTAAGGAAAATTTTTGATTCCGCATTTTGGCCTCGAGTACGAGGCCGGGGCGCTGCCGTGGCGCAACATGGTATCAGAGCCACGCCATTAACCTTACCTAGCTTGTTCTAATGTGTTTTGCATTTCCGATCGACCAAAATCCCAAAAACCACATTTTCCTTTGCATCAGTTTTCTGTTGGAATTTTTTGGTGTCAGAAAATTTTTCAGGTTGTAGAAAACTGCTGTACAAGACATTCTAAGACATCTGTAAAAATTCGACACACTCAGTCGTTGACTGTAGCGCGGAACCGCGGCCAAATCCCCCCTTGGGCCGCGGTTCCGCCGCACATTGGTCTCTTCAGTGTGTCCAATTTTTACAGTGGTCTTCTGGGATTATTTTGTGGGCTTTGGAATATTAAATTTGGGCCCAGAATTTCTGTGAGTGCTACAGTATTGCTTTGGGGGCCCACTTGTTATTTTTGATCGATCGGATATTTTAAACACATTATTTCATAGTATTTACATTATATCTGCGACCGTGAATGTCACTCGATCGGTAAATCCGGTCTAACTGCTATAGCCCGGTTAGACGGATTTGCGAACGTGACTTTCACGTTGATGTTCTATGTTTATGCTGTGTTGTTGCGGATCGGTCGTGGGGGATAGCCTGGATGCAATGCTAGTACAGTTTTGTTGTATTATGTACATTTGATATTGCGGGGCGAGCGTCCGACATGTGGACTGCCGTCACTGCCTGTTTGTATTATTCTTTTGGGGCACGACCTGGTTGCGGTCGATGTACCCGGTGTATGTATATTTTACTTTCTGTACTAGGGTTACCCCGCGGAGGGGTGCACGGATAGCCGGGTTCTAGAGGGCAACGGGCCCGCATCTCAGGGCATTGAGACGGAGGGGGCTTCAGTCTGGAATTAGCAGGCTATTCGCCGCACTCGTAGGGGGTACAAGTTGACCCAGGAGGGGTGCCCAAGTTACCGGATTCCGTGAAGTGCTGGGTGGTCCATTCACGGTGTTGAAGGGGGCTGCCTCGCTTCAGGTTTTGGCGGGTAACTTGCCGCGCCCGTGGGGGTCTAGGATTTCATTGCACAGGCTATCCACACGACCAGGGGAACGTCGGGTTTCAGCAGCGGCTCTGTGAAACCCGGGGCTTCCAGATATCTGTATTGTTCTGTGATGCTGTATATTTCTGTGATGTTGCATTTTATCACGCCTTGAGCGAATATAATATATTGGTATATATATTAGTAGATGTTGTATATGTTTTACATCCGCGCTAGTCCAGTCCCCGCTCTGCCGTTAGTTAGCTAACCTAACGGGTGATGACGGGACCCAGTGGCGAATGCAGATGGCATATACGTACGTCAGTATATTTTCGTTCTTTGTGGTGTGATCAATTGATGGGACTGCGTTGATTCGGATCAATGCAAGATAAACAAACCTATTCTGATGTTGTTGGAACACTTTTTCAAAAAGCTGTTATTGCAAGGACGTTCACTTTTGTTTTGCATCGTGGTATTCATTTGGAATATCCTGCTCCTCAGTCGACGAGGCAAGGGCCGAGATCCCTTCACCGGGAGTGACCCCTTGGACAGAAGTTTGCGTCAGGGCATTAACTTCACTATAGCCGATTACTTTTGCTTTGCATCGTGGTATTCAGTTGGAATATCCTGCACCTCATTCTAAGGGGAAAGAGCCGAGATCCCTTCACCGGGAGTGACCTCTTTAGCGATGGTTTTCGTCACTATATTTTTATAAAAGGCTATGCAGTTCCTTCAACGATATCAAGTTCATTACGTTAAAGGTTTTTCGCCAAAAACCATTCGTAGCCCTCCGTCATTTCTTATGGGTATTATTTAGTATTCGTGCTGCGTTTGTTGACTCTGTCAAGGCGTAGTGTACGGTAGCTAAGTGGTGCTTGTTTGTTGCATAAATGGGATTGATTAGGACAGTCGTGCGGCCTTGTTGACTCCGTCAAGGGCACGTACGGGTGGGTTTAATGCAATCCAGATAATGACGGGTTGAACTTGACTAGGACTCTTTGATTTGTTGACTCCGTCAAGGTCACTTGAGTCCTAGGGGTAAAAACATCACATCGGGAGTTTCAAAAGAACTGAAACTTGCCAGACATGCGCATACCTTCTGGAGTGTGGTGACGTGAGTGGATTCCGTCATGTTATCATGCGATGATAGTTGGATCCTGATTCCCACTGATGAGTTGGTCTACTCCTCGGGTGATCCCGACTAATTCTTCTTTCAGGTTTGGAGGAGAATTTGAGGTACAGTGGGAGGTTTCCAGATTAGATAAAGTGATGACCATTCTGATCTAGGTTAGAGTGCACGCTGAGTGTTTCTTTTCTCTCTCTCTGGCAGCGACCATTGACCCGACCCTAAGACTATGACTCAGTGACCAAGTTGACCGAACCTTCTTAACACAGACTTTTGGATTGTCAGAGTTGCAAACCTCATTGCCACTCCTACTTTTACCCTTTTCTCCAGGACACCCCGTATTACTACGAACGTCCACTTCCATTGGAAAAAACCATCGTATGGTTATATACGAACTCGAAGGACTTCGAGGATGGTTTCTGGTTCTGGAGAAAACGAATAGGATTATTCAGTTGTCTTTTCTTTTCACCTTCTCTCATTGCGAGTACTCCTTGGTTTAAGAGATAGCACACCTATTACGCAAATTGGATAGTCTTCTTCCAAACCTTAGGCTGGTGCCGACTGGTAGGGAATGAAGAAAACCAATTAGCCTAAACGGTGTGCAGAAGGTATTAAGATTAAGACAAAGCAAGGGATTAGTAAGAGGGCAAAGTAAATTGCGACTGTTATTCACGACCGAACCAAGTATTTCTTCGCCAATCCTAAATCACCTTTGTATATCTCCAGGACACTCCGTATCACTACGAAGATCCCAAGTTTGTTGGATAATCCATCGTATGGTTATATACGAACTCGAAAGGAACTTGTTCCAGTTCGGGGATGGATCCTAGTTCAGGAGAAATAAGAATAAAGTACATTCAGGTGTCTTTTATCTTCACCTTCTCTCGCGTTGCGAGTGCTCCTAGGATTAGGACAGTACACCCTTTACGCTTTTTGGATAGTCTTCTTCCAAACCATAGGCTGGTGCCGAACGGTAGGGAAAGAAGAAAACCATTTGGCCTAAAGGGGTGTACAGAAGGTAATGACTAAAGACATATAAAGGGATTTGGAGAGATGGCAAAGAGATATACGGTTACAGTTGTGAATCTGGATAATGGAAGAGGCATTACTAAGAATACCGGAATACCCCACCGAAACATTTCAATGTTTCAGTTCAACTGTGTACTGTTAAAAGAAAACTGATTTCCCGATTAGACACTTGCTCCAGGGTATGTATTTACCAGGTTTGATTCTCACATCTGTATGGTTTTACAGATGATGAGTGGAAGTAAGTTATTGGGAATTGGGTAATCATCCTCATTATATCGGGATTCGTTGTAATCGGTGATATTTGAGGAGATCACCTGGGCTGTTTGCCGGTCGGCAAATATTTAGTTTTGAATATCCGCTGTTGTGCACCAATTTCAAATTGATATATCTGTACGTCTATTTTCATAGAGTGAGATATACCTTTTGATATTATGTCGATGACATTTACCTATATCAGTGGATGGTTAGGTAAGGAGCATTAAACAGCGGTGTAATTTTTTAACCATAAGTACAGTTTTCAACCTACGACGCACAGTGAAAGAGTTGTTAGACTCAGCGGACTTATACAGAGTATTGTATGTTGTCCAGTGTCCATTGGGACAGAGGGGTTGGTCCTCATACTATATTCTGTTTACTTTTAACTTCTCTAGTTCTTAGACATATGTTTCGTAGAAACACAGGGTCTAAGTTTTGAGGAGTTATAGGTATTTGAATAGAGTAGAGAACCAGGTGTAGCAAGTATCGGGATTCTTCAAGGTGATCGAAGATGTAGATACTTGTGTATGGTGTTCAGTTGATAGTAATGATAAAGAGAAATTGCTTCTCTTTTCAGGTTACTCATAATTGGAAGCATTCCTAAGTTGAGTAACGCTGATCGGCCTCCTTCCATTTAGTTGACATGCACTGGAGGAAGCTGCATGATTTGAATCTGGTTCATTTAAATCAGTGCCTCTGGTTCTATATTGGATATAGAACAGTTCATATCTTAACGATGTTAAGGTACGGGGAGTTGTCCGGCTTATGATTAAAACCAGACACTGGACAACTCAAGGCACGTTTCTGTGATGGCTGTTTGTAGGTTGACCCAGGCTATGACGAGGGTTGACTTTCTACCATCTGGAAGATCAATAGTGATATTGTTCTTAACTCGCCACATTTTAAAAGGAAATGGTTATTTTTTCAGAAAAACAGAAGTGGGAGTATGGTAGAACTGGAAGCGATTCCAGAACCGCAAACGATTACTGAAGATTTGATAAGGAACCTAAAGATTCAATCTGGCTTGACATTCCATTGGCCACTCCGCAGATAAGGTGGGCAACTTCAGGCACCCGAGAGGTACTCCGGTAGCCTCAAGGACGGTGACAGGGAAGTTCTTGTTTACCCACACTTGCCATTGTTGTTGTTCCAGGCTGCGAGACCCGGCAGGAGGATGAGTATAGCGTCGTTCTAAACTAGCTTTAGAAATGCACGTCTATATGACTCTGCCAGAGGGTTGTCGTAGTCAGTGGGAGCAGCGGAAGCATTGGTGGACATCAGGCTTATGTCTATAGACTAAAGCAGATATAGCGGAGATAGATCATCTATTTCTGATGTGACAGTCATGGGTTTGACGTCATCAGAATAGGGGATGGATCTGTTAAGAAGGTAGTAGGGTGTGATGTCCTGGTTTTGTATGACATACACAGAGTAGGAAGTGACATTCCTATACTACGATCGGTTATACTTTGGTCGTCACACAGTGGTTTCTCCACATGGGACTTGGATATTATATCTGACATACTGGTTACTAGATCTATGGTTTTAGATCTAGATTTGGGTGGTTTCCCAATCTGGGTACCTTGACAGCATTCTATGAGTATTTAGAATGGTCGACTCCTGGCATGGTAGTGTACCTGCAGGTAATGGAGTCACCCTCTCTAAAGGTGTCTTACAGACTAAAGGGGAGAGGGATACGCATGATTGACAGATCACTTGCTTATGCAATTGAGTCAATCATGAGATGTCAAGTACCACACCAGATGTTGTTCTTGCAGTAGGTGCAATAAGTTGATATTAATCCAATCCTGGAGAAACAGTCGGAAGCAGTTTTAGAACATAAGTTGATGTTCTAGGGATGTGATAACGACAGCCTCTTTTAGGAGACGGTTGTCACTCCAGGCTTCCAAGGTGACATGGATGGCAGAGTGGCTGTTAGAGTTATAGTTTTTCCTTCTGACGAGGGGCAGTATTTTGGACAGGTGGTCCAAGGCAATACTGAGGGAGGCATGGCGCTGGGTACTGATTAAGTTCAGTTATCGATACAGTCTAAGAAGTTTGGATTTGGAGTTCATTTATGAGCTAGGTCCCATCAAATATCCAGACATATTCTAAGACAGGTATTGCTCATTTCGGGAGATGGCTTTCTCTGTGAACTTGAGATATAGAGAGACATAGAAAGAAACATCACAGCGGATCCACTCACTGAGGCTGTTCCTCGAACGCAATAGTTTCGCAAACGAGTTTTGTGAGACTGACTAGTAGAGGAGTTGGGTGTTCGGTATCACACGGGCTGTGAGTATGCGACATCGCAATAATTAGCCTTGAGTGCAAGTGGGAGATTGTTGGAGATAGTGCCCTCAGAGTCAATTATTGGATCACAGGCACGTGATTGCAATGATTGAGGGAGGACCTATCCCGGGACGACAATCTTACTCGAGATGATAGTATGCTATCAGGTTTACCTTTATCATCGTGTACTGCTTTAGGTGACCTGACATGTCGCTATTACACGTTGATAGAGCCCCTAGGATTCTTGCTTGACTGCCAGCAGTATGAGGGCGATCATATAAGTGGGAGCTGGTAGTCTATAAGCACATCCTTAAAAGGTCCCTAGTCGTAGGAGTTTCGAGACAGGGCATCGATACTCCATTAGTAGACTAGTGTATACAGTCGAGACCCCGACGAGGGGCGGTGGCCGGTCTCACAAGCCACTGGTGTCAGTTGGTTCACCTAAGATGTATACAGGTGCTCATTGGGTTATGAGTACACCGGACAGGACTCGCCGGGAACCTGCTAGTTGGTCTTATACCAGATGTCAGATAGCAGTTCCCAGGTGACATGTGTACAGGTTAGTTCATCGACCTGAGATCGTCATTTGTCTCGTGTGAGTTCCCACTGTGCTTTGATTACTACCCTACCACGGCTCAAAGGAGTCGTGCAAACAGGTTTTAGTTGGGTACAGTCCCGAGCCACATGGAGGCAGTGAGCGGATCTGCAGGGGTTCGTCTCTCCCGGTATTGGGGGTTAGGTCGCGCTGTGTCTAGGAGAGCCATTACACAAAGCCCTCGGCCGAGGCAGGAGATTTACTGGTAGGTATTCCAGTAGTATCTCAGGGTGTTCTGGGCTACGCTCCGACACGACTTGTACCGCTTTTGGGGGTCTGACTTTTACCAACCCCCTAGGCCCGCCATGCGATACTCATAGACGAACGGACCGGACTGTACGGATATTGTCACTGACAGGCTCAGTAGGGTGTCAGGATGAGTTCGCTCATCGACGTCCCTTTTGGTCAATAGCTGGTGGCCCGTCACGTATTGGCTAATACCTCTGACGTGCTAGTGGTTAAATCCACAGCCATAGTATTGACGAGTCTTTAGAGTCCACCACACTTACAGTTACTCAGCTTTCGGGCGAAACGCTGTAGAGGCCGTATGGAGATATGGCAGGGTCCGATCAGATACGTGCGGTATTGCACGGATCAGGATCGGACAGTTTTGTACTAGTTGCCGTATAGTTATATGGCAGGGTTCGATCTGATACGTGCGGTATTGCACGGATCAGGATCGGACGGGTATTACTAGCCGGCTTTGGCTTAAGCCGGTCCTAGTTTAGTACAGTGTAGATTTTGTCTCATTGCATTTGTATCCGGACAGAATACAGATGCGGGTGTGTATGCACAGTATCGGGGTTTTCCTGTAATTTATTACGGGACCAGTTTTCTGGAGTTGCCAGTTTGCATTTCGTTCCGGCCGGTTTTCCTTTGTTCTTTCCCGGCCGGACTTTTCCGATGGAGGGGGTTATTTGCAGTTTTGCAAATAACACTTTGTGGAGGATTTTCTTGCAAAAGTATTTTTTATGAAAGCATCTTTTATATACCATTCTTATCTTTCATCATCACTTGCTTTTTGGTGATTTGAGGTGATTAGAGGTTGATTTGAGTTTGTGATGATGTTGTTTGGTTGTGGTCACCACTTGTGCTCCTACTCTCACCTCCCTTCATGCTTCATATTGATTCCTCCACCATTATTCTTGGAGGAGAAGTTTTTTTCATGGTTGAGAGAAGAAGAAGAGAGAGCTTCATTCTTGAGAGTTTCTTTCTTGATCTCATTTTCATGCTAGAAAAATGCAAGCACCATTTTTCTAATTCTTGTTTCCTCCATCATCCTCAATGGCAACAACATAACCCCAAAGAGACAAGCATCTTCTACACTACATTCTACAGCATATCTTGAGCATGTCGAGTTGCCGGCTTCATGCCCGAGTTGCCTCGGTATTGAGGCGGGAGCCCGAAAAAGACGCAGGCGATGTGGTGCCCTTCCGGCGAGGAGGCGACGATGTGGAGGCAAGACTTTCCGCGGGAGATCGGGACGATGACGAGAAGACCGGAGGACTCGGATCACTCGGTATACTTCTCTTCCCTTCTCTTGATTGCTAGCATTAGGTTAATGGTAAACGATCCGGGTTTTTCTTTGTCCGCGGTAGCGCCGGTTTCCGAGTAAGGAAAATTTTTGATTCCGCATTTTGGCCTCGAGTACGAGGCCGGGGCGCTGCCGTGGCGCAACAGTTACATGGGCTAAAGAAAGGTAAAGAACTTGGAGAAGGTGATAAAGACATTAGAGTTGGAAATGGTGCAATTGTTGCAGCTAAGACTGTCGGGGAATATCACCTTGTATTACCGACTGGCATTACATTGGTTCTGAACGAATGCTATTACATGCCGAACCTGATATGCAACATTATATCGGTTTCTTTATTGAGTAAAGAGGGATATAATTTTGTATTACAGGATAATGTTATGAACATTTTCCATAACCAAAAGTTGGTTGGATCAGGCACGTTGTGCAATGGCATTTATGTTCTAAATCAATCAACAGTTCTGAACATAACAAACACACACAAGAGGAAGAGTTCAGAACTGAACGAATCCTTCTTGTGGCATTGTAGACTGGGTCACATCAATGCGACACGACTAGCTAAGTTACATAAAGATGGATATTTAAATCCATTTGAATTTTCATCTTATGACACTTGCCAGTCATGTCTCAAAGGCATGATGACCAAAACTCCGTTTACGGGACACGGAGAAAGAGTTACCGAACTCTTGGGGCTGATACATAGTGATGTATGCGGTCCCATGTCTACATATGCCAGGGATGGTTCTTCATACTTCATTACATTCACTGACGATCTCTCTAGGTTCGGGTATGTGTTCCTGATGAAACACAAATCAGAAGCTTTTGAGAAATTTAGGGAATATAAACAAGAAGTTGAGAACCAAACCGGAAAAAGTATTAAAATCCTACGATCTGATCGAGGAGGTGAATACTTGAGCAATGAATTCCTGAACTTCCTAAAAGAGAATGGGATTCTCTCTCAGCTGACTCCTCCATATACACCACAGCACAACGGTGTATCAGAACGGAGGAACCGCACCCTATTAGATATGGTGCGCTCTATGATGAGCACAGCTGAGTTACCTATTTCCTTCTGGGGTTATGCGCTGGAAACAGCAACATACCTATTGAATCAAGTTCCATCTAAATCTGTACCTACCACACCATATGAGATATGGAGTGGGAAGAGACCATATTTTAAACGAGTTAAGATATGGGGATGTCCGGCCTATGTCAAAAGGCAAAATCTGGACAAGCTCGAGGCACGGTCAGTTCTCTGCAAGTTTGTGGGATATCCAAAGAATTCATATGGGTATTTTTTCTACCACAGTGAGGAACAAAAAGTGTTTGTTGCTCAACACGCCACCTTTTTAGAAAAGGAATTCCTTGAAAAAGAAATTAGTGGTAGAGCTGGAAGAGGTTCCAGATACACAAACCGTAACTGAAGATTTAGTGGAACCAGAAGATTCAGTAGCTCCTAATGAACCTCAGCCTCTCCGCCGATCTAGTAGGGTTCCTCGCCAACCTGAGAGATACTACGGTTTTCTCATGGATGGTGGGAGCGAGGATTGCATCATGGAGGATGATGACCCAACTAGCTTCGAGCAGGCCATCACGAGTGGGGACTCAGTGAAATGGCTGGATGCTATGCGGTCCGAGATGGAATCCATGTACACCAACAAAGTATGGACTTTGGACGTTGCTCCTGAAGGGGTAAAACCCATTGGGAGCAAGTGGATCTTCAAAAAGAAACTTGGTGTAGATGGGAAAGTGGAGACTTTCAAAGCTAGACTTGTTGCAAAAGGTTTTCGTCAAAGACCAGGTGTGGACTATGACGAAACCTTTTCTCAGTAGCTATGCTTAAATCCATCCGGATCATGCTTGCCATCGCTGCATATCATGATTACGAAATCTGGCAAATGGATGTTAAGACCGTCTTTCTAAATGGTGATTTAGAAGAGTGCGTGTACATGACTCAGCCAGAGGGCTTCGTAGACAGTGGGAGCAGCGGGAAGGTGTGCAAGCTGCTTAAATCCATTTATGGATTAAAGCAAGCATCGCGGAGTTGGAACATCTGCTTTGACGTCGTTATCAAAGAGTTTGATTTCGTCAAAAATCCAGATGAACCTTGTATCTACAAGAAGGTGGCAGAGAGTAAGGTTGTCTTCCTCGTATTGTACGTGGACGACATACTCTTGATAGGAAATGATATTCCTATGCTGCAATCGGTCAAGCTCTTCTTATCACAAAGATTCTCAATGAAAGATCTTGGTGATGCCTCCTGCATATTGGGGATCAGGATCTATAGAGATAGATCCAAACGGATATTGGGATTGTCCCAATCCAGGTACATTGACACAGTACTAAAGAGGTTTAGTATGGAAGAATCCAAGCGTGGGAACTTGCCCACGATCTCTGGAGTCACTCTCTCCAAAGAGATGTCTCCCAAGACTGATTTGGAGAGAGCTCGCATGCAAGGGATACCCTATGCTTCGGCTGTAGGCTCTATCATGTATGCGATGCTATGTACCAGACCCGATGTTGCATACTCACTAAGTATAGTGAGCAGGTATCGCTGATCCTGGAGAGAATCACTGGACAGCTGTGAAGAGCATTCTCAAGTACTTGCGAAGGACTAAAGAGATGCTCTTGGTGTATGGTAACGGAGAACTCCAAGTGGAGTCCTTTACCGATTCGAGCTTCCAGAGTGATAAGGACGACTCTAAGTCGCAGTCGGGCTTTGTCTTTACCCTTTACGGAGGGGCGGTTAGCTGGAACAGTTCCAAGCAGGAAACCGTGGCAGACTCGACGATGGAGGCTGAATACATCGCTGCCAACGATGCTGCCAAAGAGGCTGTCTGGATCAAGAAGTTCATTACTGAACTTGGAGTGGTTCCATCCATTGAGCATCCAATACCTTTGTATTGCGATAACAATAGAGCGGTGGCTTTGGCAAGGAACCCAGGTCCCATCAGCGATCCAGGCATATTCTGAGGCGGTATCACCTGATCCGGGAGATAGTTGATCGCCGGGAGATCGAGGTCAGGAGGGTTGACACGAAGAACAACACAACGGATCCACTCACGAAGGCCATTCCCCAGATACAGTTTGAGAGACTCTTCGGGATGCTCGGTATGCGATACTACAGCAGCTGGCCCTAGTGCAAGTAGGAGATTGTTAGTTGTATGTATGCCCTAGAGGCCAGTATTGTACAGATGATGTATATTATATTGGATGCCTGGACATATATAGAGATGACTTTCTTGCTCGATATGATAGTATGCTATCTGGTTACTCTTTATCTTAACATGTATACTGGTCTCTTTAAACTGTCTTATGGTTACATGTTGGTAAAGCCCTTAGGATGTGTACTTGACTACCTGGACTATGATTCAGATCATATTAGTGGGGACATGGTAGTCCATAAGTACATCCTTCAAGGTCCCTTGTCGTGGGTGTATCGAGACGGGGCATCGATATACCAGAGTAGACTAGCGTATACGCTTCTCGACCCATGAGATGGGTGATGGATGATCCCATATCCATTGGTGTTTGACATCAGAGATGGTATACGGGTGCTCAGTGGAGACTGGGTACACTGGACGGACTCGCCGAGAACTCCCAGATGGTATTATACCTCACGTCAGATGGCAGTTCTCAGGTGACACTTGTGCAGGTTAGTCTGTAGACCCGAGATCGTCATAGAGTCTTGTGTGATTCCCACTGTGCTTTGATCTCCACCTTACCACGTCCATGAGGGCGTGCAAAACGGTGGTCTTTGGGTACAGTCCCGAGTCACATGGAGGCAATGAGCGATAGGAGGGGGTTTCGTCTCTCCGGTATTGGGGGTTGATGTTGCACTGTGCTCGATTGGCCGTAACAGGGAAGTCCCTGGCCAGGGCTGATCAGAGATTTGCTGGTAAGTGTTACCAGTAGTTTCTCGACCCGTTATGTGCCTCACATCGGCACGACTTATCGGTTATTGGGGTCTGACGTTTACCACCCCTAGACTTGATATGCGACATATCAGACGAACAGACGGACTGTACGGTAAGTGTTACTGGTTGGATTCACAGGAGTGTGAGCGGGCTAGCTCGTCGATCTTCTGATCGCTCAATACCCGGGTGGCCGTTACGTTTAGCAGACCGCTTGCGGCTTGTGGGTGCTTGATATGATCATCATCTGCTGCCGGCGTATTGACGAGTCTTGAGAGTCCTACACAGAGGTTTTTGGCTCAAGCGAAACGAAATAGGAGCGCATATGAGATATGTGCAGGACCGAGAATAATGCGTGTATGTGATACCGTATTCAATTCTCGCGATGAATGTATCGACTGGTTATATTCGATATAACCTAGTTATTGAATCAAGGATTGATTTGATAAGCCGATACATAGGATACTAGTCGCTTATATGCGATATGACCGGATCGTTAAATCAAGTGTTGATTTAATGATTTAATGTATAATTATATATTTGATATATTACTTTGCATTAGCTAGTATTGGTTCACTTTATATAGATTTTCTCACTTGATGTGCTAGAAGTATATGTGATATACTTTTGTGCACATTTTTGTATCATGTTTGATGATACTTGATCATGTGGTTAAGTGTAAAGGATTAAACCATGGTTAAGAGATGATTAGGGTTTTGCTTTTTCATTTATTTATTTGTTTATTTATTTGGAAATGATTTAGATAAGAATGGTGGCTTCTTTTGTTTTTAGTTGAAGCTTCATGAAGCTTTGACTTCTTAACCATTCTTGTCTTCATGCTTAACCCTAACCCATCCAAGTAACCATGGTCTATTCTCTACACTCTACCCTAGTTAGTATATGATAAGTATTCATTTACTTTTCATTTTAAAAAATAATACTCATCATATTCTAGCTTCATCTTCTTCTTCATCTTCAAAAGAAAAAGCTTGATGCCATCAATGGCAACTTGAGTTCTAAAGTGAGAAATCAAATTCTAAAGTGAACCCACCTCCTATTTCTTCACCCTCTACCTCTTGCCAAGTTGTTTTGGGTGTTTTCTTCACAAGTTTCACAAATTTGTGAAGTCGGAGCTTGAACTTGTGATGCCTCGACGTAGATCATCTTCGCCACGAAGCCGACGACCTAGTCCGCCCATTTTCCCGATGAAGCCGACGATTGAGTTCGGGATTCAAGATGGACAGCGAGAGGACGCCTACGTGGAGCTAAGGAAGTGGATATACGGATCTACAAAGGTTGTAGCTTCTGATCTTTAGTTAAATTGTTAACTAGATTCGTATTTCGTCTAGAATTCTAGCCGACGATCCGTATTAGGGTTTCTCGGCACCCATAAAATTTTATATTGGCATGGTTGATGCCTTGTGAGACCTCTATAGTATGCCTAGGAACCTTTTAGAAAGAACCAAAGGATTCAATAGTTACCAACGAACCTCAGCCTCTCCGCCGATCTACTAGGGTTCCTCACCCACCTGAGAGTTACTTCGGTTTCTCTATGACAGTGGGAGCGAGGATTGCATCATGAGATGATGACCCAACTAGTTTCGAGCAGGCCATCAGGAGTGGGACTCTGTAAGCATGGCTAGATGCTTAGCGATCTGAGATGGAATCCTTATACACCAATAAAGTATGGACTTTGGTTGCTATATCTGAAGGGTTAAATCCCCATCAGGAGCAAGTATATCTTGAGAAGATTACTTGGTATAGATGGAAAAGTTCAGACTTTCAAAGCTAGACTTGTTAAAGGTTTTCGTCATTGACCAGGCATGGATAATGATGAAACTTTTTCCAGTGCCTATGCTTAAGTCCATCTGGATCCTACTTGCCACGGCTACATACCATGACTACGATATCTGGCGGTTGGGTGTCATGACTGCTTTTTTAAAATGATGTTTTAGAAGAGAGTGTCTGTAAGTACACAGCCAGAGGGCTTCATAGACAGTGGGAGCAGCGGAAACGTGTACAAGATGCTTTATAGGATAAAGCAGGTATCGCGGAGTTGGACCGTCTGTTTTGATGAAGTACTCAAAGAGTTTGACATCATCAAAATAGTAGATGAACCTTGTATAAACAAAAAGGTAGTGGGGAGTATGGTGACGATCCTCGTAAAGTACGTGGATGACATACTCTTGATAGGGAAGAAGTTTCCTATGCTACGCTCGGTCAATTTCCGCTTATCACAACGATTCTCCATTTAGGATCAAAACGATACCTACTAAATCCTGGATTTTGGATCTATGAGATAGATCTAATTGGATATTAGGACACTCACTAGTTGTAGTGAGATGGTATCAATCGATCCTGGGGAGAATCACTGGAAAGGTTCCAGTGTTATAAGGACGACTGAATGTCAGTCACAGGCATTGTCTTTACCCTCAGTAAAGGGACGGTATGTTGGAAGAGTTCCAAGCTAGATACCGTCGCATACTAGACGATAAAGGCTGGATACATCGCTACTTAAGATGCTACCAAAGAGGCAATCTGGATATATATTGGTTCATAAGATGAACTTAGTTCCTCCCATTGTGTGACAATGGAGTTGTGGCTTATGCCAAGGAACGTTCGTCCCATCAGTGATCCAGACATATTCTAAGGCAGTATCACCTGATCATGGAGATGGTTGATCTCCAGGGTGATCGAGGTTAGGAGAGTAGACTCAGAGGACAACACGGCGGATCCACTCACAAAGGCCTTTTCCCAGAGAGAGACTTTTATGGGATGGTTGAGTATGAGATACTACAACCACTGCTATCAGATGGCCCTAGTGCAAGTGGGAGATTGTTAGTTATATGTATGCCCTAGAGGCCATTACTATACATAGGATGTATATTGTAGTGGATGCTTGGACATATATAGGGAGGACTTTTTTGCTCGACATGATAGTATGCTATCTGGTTGATCTTTACCTTAACGTGTATACTGATTGTCTTTCTGTTACATGTTGGTAAAGCCCTTAGGATGTGTACTTGACTACCTGGACTATGATGCGGATTATACTAGTGGGGACATGGTAGTCCATAAGTACATCCTTCAAGGTCCCTAGTCGTGGGTGTATCGAGACAGGGCATCGATATACCAGAGTAGACTAGCGTATACCTTCTTGACCCATACAGATGGACGATGGATGATCCCATATCCATTGGTGTTTGACATCGGAGATGATATACGGGTGCTCAGTGGAGACTGGGTACACTGGACGGACTCGCCGAGAACTCCCAGATGGTATTATACCTTACGTCAGATGGCAGTTCTCAGGTGACACTGGTACAGAGTAGTCTGTTGACCCGAGATCGTCATAGAGTCTTGTGTGATTCCCACTGTGCTTTGATTTCCACCTTACCACGTCCAAGAGGGCGTGCAAAACGGTGGTTTTTGGGTACAGTCCCGAATCACAAGGAGGCAATGAGCGATAGGAGGGGATTCGTCTCTCCCGGTATAGGGAGTTGATGTTGCGCTGTGTTCGATTGGCTATAACCAGAAATCCCTGGCCAGGGTTGCTGAGATTTACTGGTAAGTGTTACTAGTAGTTTCTCGAACTGTTATAGACCTCATATCGACACGACTTATCGAGCTATTGGGATCTGACGTTTACCACCCCTAGGCGAGATATGCGACATATCAGACGACGAGACCGGACTGTACGGTAAGTGTTACTGGTTGGATTCACAGGAGTGTGAGCGGGCTTGCTCGTCGATCTTCTGATCGCTCAATACCCGGGTGGCCGTTACGTTTAGCAGACCGCTTGCGGCTGGTGGGTGTTTGATATGATCATCATCTGCTGCCGACGTATTGACGAGTCTTTAGAGTCCTACACAGTGGTTTCCTGGCTCAAGCGAAACGAAATAGGAGCGCATATGAGATATGTGCGGGACCGAGAATAATGCGTGTATGTGATACCGTATTCCAATTCTCGCGATGAATGTATCGATTGGTTGTATGCGATATAACCTAGTTATCGAATCAAAGATTGATTCGATAAGCCGATACATTAGATACTAGTCGGTTATATGCGACATGACCGGATCATTGAATCAAGTGTTGATTTAATAATTTAATGTATAATTATATATTTGATATATTACTTTGCATTAACTAGTATTGGTTCACTTTAAATGGATGTTCTCACTTGAAATGCACATTGTATATGTGATATAATTTTGTGCTTTTGTTTGTATCATGTTTGATGATACATGCTCACTTGAGTTTGTGTAAAGATTAAATCGTGGTTAAGTTAATGATTAGGGTTTTGTTTATTTGCTTATTTATTTATTTATTTATTTTTTCATTTTGGAAAAGATAAATAAATGAATGGTGGCTTTCTTTGTTTGTTAGTTGAAGTTTCATGAAGCTTTGACTAAGTGACCACTTTTGTACTCATGCTTAACCCTAACCATTCAAACTAACCCTAATTCATTCTCTACACTTAACCAAGGTTAGGATATGATAAGTATTCTTTTTTATTATTCTTTTTGGATAATACTTATGATATTCTTTCTTCTTCTTCTTCATCTTCAACATGAAGAAAGCTTGCCTCCATCAATGGCAACTAGTGAAAAAGAGTGAGAAATCCAATTCTAAAGTGAACCCACTTCCTATTTATTCATCCTCTACCACTTGCCATGTAGTATAGGGTGTATTCTTCACAAGTTTCATGACTTGGTGAAGTGGGAGCTTGATCTTGTGTTGCCTCGACGTAGATCATCTTCGGCATCGAAGTCGACGACCTAGCCCGATCATTCTTTCGATGAAACCACCGCGAGAGTCCGGGGTCCGATGATCATAGCAAGGGGACTTCATCACGGAGCTATGGAGGTGGAGGACCGGATCTACAAAGGTTGTAGTCTCTTTCACTTAGTTAAGTTGTTAACTAGTTGCATGTTTCGCCTAATCTCTAGTCAACGATCCGTATTAGGGTTTCTCGGCACTTATAAAACTTGAAATTGGCATGGTTGATGCCATGTGAGACCTCATTTGTGTGCCTAGGAACCCTACAATTGGTGTAGCTGTGTGACTCTTATGACTTTAGATGCAGTCTAGCTACCATTGTGTTAGTATTCAGCTCCTGCATATTATTATTGTTGCTCTGCATCGCATACTGTTGTGATTCATATTCCATTATTGATATCATGCTGTTAGAACACCAGCACCATTACCGATGATGCGTATGTACCACGTACACTTATTTGCCGGCTCACACACATCTTCATCGGTAATTGCCATGTCACGTACACTTAGAGAATATTATTGCTTGATTTAGCTTTTTTTGCTAGTAGTGACATGATATTAGTGTACTTGCCATATATGCCAGCTTGACGTTGTAGTTATTACTTGTCACTTCATGCACACTGTTATTCATTATATGCTGCATTCATGGATTCTCATGCCTGCATTCATGATTTTACATGCTATTGATGATTCGGATCTCCATGATATTTTCTGGATTTGGGGGGAAAACCGCAAAACTTATATAAACTGCTTTCTCTCTTTTAAAATAAAAAAATACGGTTTTCCCATGATGTATGAGTCGTCCACCATGAGTTTGCTGATGGATTTCGAGACCCGATTCGAGGAGGCGGATGAACCGTTTCGGGTACATGGTGGGCCCGGTGCGGTATCCCGGGGCAAGAAGATCGCAGGAGATGGCGTTGAGCCTGGCAGGGGAGCACGACCGACCGGTGATATTATCCGACGCGTCGGATATCCGGAGGATACCGTCGTGGTCAAGATATGGATGGTAAGGGCCGGTCTGGACTGACGGCGCCCTGGATATTGTGATTGAGACATTAAGATTCTGAGATATTGAGGTACAGAGATTTTGATACAGAGATATCGAGATATTGGGATTTATGTTTTGTGCCGATGCTAGGCACTGTTTTATGCTGATTTCATTATGATACCTCATTTTAAAAATACAGAAATCTCACTAACTTATGGAAGAAGTTTTCTTCAGTACATGTATTCTGTTTCATGCATTCATACATCATCCATATGATATATTGCTACTTGAGGCACTGACACGGGCATATAGGATTTACACTTGGGTTAGATATTTACCCTAGTCATTGTTATAGACTGCTGGTTATATATTTGAGGATTATATATTATGATTGTATGACTTAGGATTGCATCATACATGCGATTTTCTATTCGTAGATGTTTTTCTACTCACGAGTTGGAAACTCACCCCCGTTGTGCCCCAGTTTCTTGCAGGTGTTGCCGTACAGGTTTCATTACGGCTTTGCGGGCACTACTTCTTTCGGGTGACTTGCTAGTAGGTGGGTTATTTGTATCATACCCATCATCATACATTGTATATTATATTTCAGTTGTATCTAGAAGTTCCATCAACCAAACATGTATTTATTTGAGATAGAGACCAGTGATGTTTATTCTTTCTACCTTAGAGTCGCGCGTTATATTTCTGTGGATTTCGTGCTGTTTGAGTTTCCTTCTCTGTTGTGATCCTCGCCTTTAGGCGTTGTATATTATATTACTTGCTGGTTGACTTATAGTGGTTTTCCTACACTCTACTACTTTTCTTGGTTTGGATTTCTGGGCTCGGTTTACTTAGAGCACGTACGCCTTGAGACATTCGTAGCCTAAGTGCCAGTCATGTTCCGTACTTTTGGGTCGTGACAAAGTTGGTATCAGAGCGTTAGGTTTTACCTTCGGAGCATAGGATGACCCTTGGTTGATGGAATAGGTGACTAATGTAGAGTGACGTACCGTGGGTATGTTCCGCGGCATATTTACGACACGCCACTCTACTTAAGAAGCCTTAGGATGTACATTTCTTTGCTCAGTATTATATTCATTCCTGATCTAGCCTCATCGGTACCAGTTATGGTTTTGCTGCCACGATTACGGGCAAGGAGAGCTACGGCTAGAGTTGCGGTCAGCATGAGCTCGTTACGAACGAGGACTGACCGGGGCGTAATTCTGGCGACACACGATTGTAGAGATGTGCCTTTTGATTGTGTTTGCGCCACGAGCGTTGGATGGATCGCTGTATGAGATTGCTCGAACGTGTCGATCAGCACCAGAGGATTGAGCCACTGACAGAGGCCAGCTAGACTTTGATGACCATTGAAGTATGGCTTATTCGTGATGATCGAGGCACTGTTCAGCGTGCATGCGAGTGAGCCAGTATTACCGTGAACGACAAGATATCGCCCCAGATGTTGGAGCTATTGCAGTACGAGTTGTACTAAGAGATGATAGAAGGCCGCTAGTCACCAAGGATGAATGACCAGGACATGTGGATCGTTCGCTACCCCGATGCGAGGTCATCAGATAGATTGATTCCAGCTGAGACGACTTCACGCGGAGACGTTGAGAGTCGACAGAGACGATCGAATGTCAGAAACCTATTATTCCAGGTTTAAAGTATTCGGGAAGACATGCAGGCAATTCTATGGTCCCTCTAGAAGAATGAAACCCTAACTCGACTTAATGACCGTGTGAAAGCCTTTGAACCTTAAGGTTTGCGGCAGTTCTGCGGCGCCATTAGTGAGGCTTGGGTTTGCCCTTCTACGGCTAGACCACCGATGCTGCGGTATGTACCCAATACTATTATACTGTACCCAAGATGTTGAGCTCTTGGGGGATTATGAGGTCTTGACAAATCGATCGGATGGCTCGACTTAATTCAGATGCTAGACGGTGAGATGCACTTCTTGGGAGACTCCAGATACGAGGATAGCCATTGGAGCTAAGTCCATGCAGCCATGACGAGACGAGTCCGAAGCAGTCGACATTAGAGAAAAGTGGAGCAAGAGGTTTGTACAAGATCTGGATATGATGACGTTCCACTCCGCCGACATCAGAGATGCGATGCGCATGCCGAGGCATTGTGCTTGGATATACCTTCCAGAAGCAGTCGTGATGAGTATGCAGCCGTTCCGGAGCAAGAAACAGATATAGTAAAGGATGATGATTTCCGGACAGTTCGGCAGAAATGAGACTTGGAAGAGACCTTGAGCAGGGTTCATTCCAGGACACTGCTGCAAGGATATTTGCACCCAGGATCAGTTGTGTCACGTGCATTCAGAGAGCTAGAGGCCGACGCCAGTGACATGCTTCTTTACGAGTGGTCGCGATGATTGACCGAGAGGTGACCAGAGAAGTGCCAAAACGGAATCGTCCCCATTAGCACGTCTGACAGGGCCGATGAGCCGATGGATCATGAGATTGGTAATCCACAGAGAAGACTTGGACCTAGGAGTGGTCAGGTTATGCACACCAGCAGGCCAGAGTTCAGAATCGTCGACGAGATATGCTATGAGTAACCACGACAGTTGCCATAGATTCTTGGAGGATGTGCTTGAGCGGACTATTCCGCCATACTTGATTTCGATGTTTTGGGCGATCTATTCGCATGACTGATTTTGATGATTGGGTTTCATGACGTTTGTTTTCATGCACTATGGTTGCACTTACTGAGTATTTACGATTTTCTCCCAGTTGTTGCACTTGACATTGTTTTCGTGCCTTGGTTTCTCATGACTATGATTTTATGGGTCTCATACAGTTGAGTTGATTTTGTGCATATATACGCACACGATTTGGTTTTTGGCACTCGGTATAGTCCATATATGCTTGCAGTGCAGTGATTCGCTTTTGTGCACTCAGATGCACTGGACTTCGATTTCGATGGTGATGCTCGATATTTATTTTGTGCACTTTATGCACCTGATTGGGTTTGCGCGTGTTCGGCGCTTGATATTGGATTTCATGATTTCGTGCATGATGGATGCACCGGATTTGGATTTTTAGCGCATGTTGGGCGCCTGCTATGAGATGCGGTTTGGTGCACACCAGATTCACTAATTCGAGATTTTTCGTGCATGTCAGATGCACCTGATTTTGCTGTCAGGCACACACGTTGCCTATGATCGATGTTGTGTGCAAACCCGTTGCACCTTGATGTCGTTTTTGCGCACCTGCTTGGCACGTGTATGGATTGGATTTCCGTGCGCACCGGACGCACAGGGTTTTCATATGCATTCTATGGAGCAGTACGTTTTATGATATTTGCTATGTGGTTTCGTACTGAGCAGGACTAGTCAGAGGATAGTGCCTGGATATATTTTGCATGCACTGATAGATTTCAAAGGGATTTCCAAAAGCGAGCTATAGTCTCATTATTTACATACGTGTCCGATATAACACGAAACGTTTAAAATAGGGAACCCTTCTAAATTGTTTTCAAAACGGCGGATCGTGCATACTAAACAAAAAAATACATACGTATATGGCTATTTTCTTATAGAGACATCCGCCACTGTGCAGTGTTATGCGCATTGCACATCGACTTAAAGGATTTGGCATGCATGTCCTTCAGATATTTACATGTATAGTTCCGATTTATAGCACATCGGTTTTGCTTTGGATTTGGCCTTCGTGTTTTCACCTTGACTCCGATGATTGCAGGATGCTTGACGGAGTTTTGATTTCGAGTTATCTGCTCGTTACGCATGCGCATGTATTGCGCTACGATGCGTTTTATGTATTGATGATTTCGGTGCCCCGTTGACTTGGACATTTTATGGAAATGTTTTAGAATTTGGGGGTTTAAATTTAAATTCGGGGACCGAATTTCTTTAAGGGGGGAAGACTGTAACATTTCAAAAAAATAAAATATTATTTTTTGGAAAATTCTGGACAAAAAATTATGGAAATTCTAAAATATGTTATTTAGTGGTAATTGTGTTTAATGTAGGGTTTTTGGTAAAAAGGTTTACTAAAATCGGTTTCTGATGATTTATCTGGTTTTATGAATATTTTATCGGAATTCTATCTCGACTGCACACACATGTGCATGTTAGCTAGGGTTAAGCCTAGGGTTGGACCATGTTAGTTGACCATGGTGGGTTAAACCATTGGGGTTAATTAAGGGTGTTTAGCTTTGTTAAGGGTGTTTAGGATGGGGGTTGACTTGTGTAGGGAGAGAGAAAGAGCCATGATGGCTTGAGCAAGCAACATTAAATGAGAGAGAGAGAGAGGAGGCTATGAGGTTATGTCACACCATTTCACTTCAAGAATTCTCACCTCAACACTTTTTCTTGTCTTTCACACATCCTTCAACTCTCTCTCACACTCACATCTCTCACTCTCACACTCCACCATCAAATACACAACACTTCACCCTACATCAGCCACAAAACAACCACAACAACAACTACTACAGCAGCTGAAAACAGCAACTGCATCAGCAGTGAAGAAAACATCAGCAGCCACACCAGCCCCAAACCCCATTCAAAACCACACCACACCCTCATCATACCACAACTTCAGCCCAACACAACACCCCAACAAATACAATAGCTTCCTTCATCAGCTGCTGCTGCAACAACAACTCAAACAAAGAAATAAAACAACAGCTCACAGCAGCAGCAGCAGCCTGAACAACATCAGCAGCAACACCAAGAGCACAGCAGCAGCAACTCACTCCTCTTCACCTCCTCATTCCTTTCTCCTTCATCCTAGGACCCTTTGAGGTATAATTGCGCAACCTAACTCCTATCCTGCCAAGTTCTGGTTATACAACTGAAATTTAGTGTTTGCTAAGTGGTTTAGTGCTAGTTTTAGTGATTTTGAGTGAGATTTGACCAAAGGATGGTTTTGAATGTTAGTATAGCTTGACTTGGTGCTGTTAACACCAGTTAACCCCAGGATACCCAAGATTTCCAGCTAGTTACCTGAAAGTTTCGACTTGGCGTATTTTAGCAATTTTGTCGACCTTTTGACCTTTCTGAGATCTGCTATCACCCCGGGACCCCTAAAATAATTTTGGCTTGGCAGTGAGATATGCAGGCAGATAGAAACCAACAACCAAAACCCTAGCCCCAGCCACCTTCTTTTGGCCGCAGATATATTCCCCCTGGCCGCAATTTGCGGCCAGAGCAAGGGGAAACCCCCTCGTTTTTGGTGCACGACTCTTTTACCTGTAAACTTGACCCTGGCTATGTCTAGTTTTGTCTAGTTCCAACCATAGTAGAATCTGAGTTGATTTTCTTCAGTTTGGGCATGATTTACAACTTTTTTTCATATGGATTTTGGTATTCGATGATTCGTTTCTGTCGGGTGGCGTTTGAACGCCAACGGCAGAGGGTTATTGGCTGTGTTTACACGCGAGGCCACAGGTTTTTACCTATCGGCGTAGCATGTACCATTTTGGTTTCTGACATGGTTTTCATGTGTTTTAGCGTGTGATAACCTTGTAGGTACCCCACATGGCGTCGAGGTGTTGGAGTTGCAAATGGCGACATCGGAACCGGCACGCATAAAGCTAGGTAAGTAGATTTATATCTAAGGGGAGAAGTCGGGTGGATGGCGTATAGCACCCCCGCAGTTCGTGGTGATGTATACGGATGCGTATACACACCAACAATTATTATATGTTATTTGGGATTAATGATAATGTTAAGATGGATATTGGTGTGTTGGATTGGTGAAAGGTTACGAAACCCTAGGGTAGTGGGTGCACTACACATACATATACACACATACATCCTTATTTCATTTGTGGTTATGGGATTCTATATAGATATGTGTTCACGTGGGTATGGGACTATGTGTTCACATACGGATTTGAGGATGATACTTGGGTTTGATATGAGTCGATGATATTTGATCCGAGATTATGATATCGGTGATATGGTAAAATTCATATTTGAGATACGTCTTGATGCTTTAGCGGATTTTGGGATGATGATGCCATAGGAATAGTGATATATATATAAAATGGACGACATGTGATTACGTTACGAGATTGACATGATATGATATGACAAGATTAGTATGATAGGCCGCCTTGGGCGAGGTATACTCCTTGAGATGATATGTGCTGATGATATCGATTCATACGAGACTGTTGATCAGTAGCCAGATCATGATGATAGTGATGATGTTAGCTTTGTACTAGACGTAGGTCAGTACCCAGATTATGATATTTGATATAGAGAATACCAGATGAATGATATGACGAATGTGATATTGACCCATACCCAGATTTGGGATGTTGTACGACGGATTTACGTACGAGCTATATTTCGATGTTTGATCCGCACTCTTGACTTGGGAATAACCGATTATAGGGATATGGTATCGGATGTGATATTATCGAGGCGGGATCACCGAGTGTATATATATATATATATATATATATATATATATATATATATATATATATATATATATATCGACTCAGAGGTTAGGCGGTTTCCCTTACCTTCAGTTAGCCTATTAGCTCAGCCCTATAGTTGGTGTAGCTGTGTGACTCTTATGACTTTAGATGCAGTCTAGCTACCATTGTGTTAGTATTCAGCTCCCGCATATTATTATTGTTGCTCTGCATCGCATACTGTTGTGATTCATATTCCATTATTGATATCATGTTGTTAGAACACCAGCACCATTACCGATGATGCGTATGTACCACGTACACTTATTTGCCGGCTCACACACATCTTCATCGGTAATTGCCATGTCACGTACACTTAGAGAATATTATTGCTTGATTTAGCTTTTTTTGCTAGTAGTGACATGATATTAGTGTACTTGCCATATATGCCAGCTTGACATTGTAGTTATTACTTGTCACTTCATGCACGCTGTTATTCATTATATGCTGCATTCATGGATTCTCATGCTTGCATTCATGATTTTACATGCTATTGATGATTCGGATCTCCATGATATTTTCTGGATTTGGGGGAAAACCGCAAAACTTATATAAACTGCTTTCTCTCTTTTTAAATAAAAAAATGCGGTTTTCCCATGATGTATGAGTCGTCCACCATGAGTTTGCTGATGGATTTCGAGACCCGATTCGAGGAGGCGGATGAACCGTTTCGGGTACATGGTGGGCCCGGTGCGGTACCCCGGGGCAAGAAGATTGCTGGAGATGGCGTTAAGCCTGGCAGGGGAGCACGGCCGACCGGTGATATTACCCGACGCGTCGGATATCCGGAGGATACCATCGTGGTCATGAGATGGATGGTAGGGGCCGGTCTGGACTGACGGCGCCCTGGATATTGTGATTGAGACATTATGATTCTGAGATATTGAGGTACAGAGATTTTGATACAGAGATATCGAGATATTGGGATTTATGTTTTGTGCCGATGCTAGGCACTGTTTTATGCTGATTTCATTATGATACCTCAATTTAAAAATACAGAAATCTCACTAACTTATGGAAGCAGTTTTCTTCAGTACATGTATTCTCTTTCATGCATTCATACATCATCCATATGATATATTGCTACTTGAGGTACCGACACGGGCATATGGGATTTGCACTTGGGTTAGATATTTACCCTAGTCATTGTTATAGACTGCTGGTTATATATTTGAGGATTATATATTATGATCGTATGACCTAGGATTGCGTCATACATGCAATTTTCTGTTCGTGGATATTTTTCTATTCACGAGTTGTCAACTCACCCCCGTTGTGCCCCAGTTTCTTGCAGGTGTTGCCGTACAGGTTTCATTACGGCTTTGCGGGCACTACTTCTTTCGGGTGACTTGTTAGTAGGTGGGTTCTTTGTATCATACCCATCATTATATATTGTATTTTATATTTCGGTTGTATCTAGAAGTTCCATTAACCAAACATGTATTTATTTGAGATAGAGACCGGTGATGTTTATTCTTTCGACCTTAGAGTCGCGCGTTATATTTCTGTGGATTTCATGTTGTTTGAGCTACCTTCTCTGTTGTGATCCTCGGCTTTAGGCGTTGTATATTATATTGCTAGCTGGTTGACTTATAGTGGTTTTCCTACACTCTACTACTTTTCTTTGTTTGGATTTCTGGGCTCGGCTTACTTAGAGCACGTAGGCCTTGAGACATTCGTAGCCTAAGTGCCGGTCATGTTCCGTACTTTCGGGTCGTGACACAAATGAATTCCAAATCCAGCAAACTTCTTAGACTGTATTGCCCACTAAATTTAATCAGTATCCTGCACCATGCCTTCTTCATTATCCGCTTGGACCACCTGTCCAAACTACTTCCCCTTAAAAGAGGGAAAACTAAAACTCTGACAGTCGCTCTGTCATCTAGGTCACCTTGGAAGCATGGAATTATAGCCGTATCCCAAAGGAGGTTGCTGTTACCATATCCCATGAACATCCACTTATGTTCATAAACTGCGTCCCAACGTTTCTCCAGGATTGGATCAATACAAACTTATTGCAGCTAGTGCAAAAACAACATCTGGTGTGGTACTTGACATCTCATGATCGACTCAATTGGCTAAGTAAGTGATATGCCAATCATGCACATCCCTCTCCCCTTTAGTCTGTAAGACACTTTTAGAGAGGGTGACTCCATCACCTGCAGGTACACCACCATGCCAGGAGTCGTCCATTCTAAATCACCTTTAGAATAGTGTCAAAGTACCCAGATTGGGAAACTACCCAAATCTAGATCTAAAACCATAGATCTAGTTACCAGAATGCCTGATTTATTATCCATATCCAATATGGAGAAACCACTGTGTGACAACCACAGTATAACCGATCGTAGTATAGGAATTTCACTTCGTATAAAGTGCATGTCATCCAAATACCAGGACATCACATCCTACTACCTTCTCAACAGATCCATCTTCTATTCTAATGAAGTCAAAGCCTATGACTGTCACATCAAAAATAGATGATCTATCTTCGCTATACCTGCTTTAGTCTATAAATAGACACAAGCTACTTGTCCACTATGCTTCCGGTGCTCCCACTGACTACAACAACCCTCTGGCATAGTCATATACACGTGCACTTCTAAAGCTAGTTTAGAACGACGCTATACTCATCCTCTTGCCTGGTCTCATAGTCTAGAACAGTAGTAATGGCAAGTCCGGGTAAACAAGAACCTCCCTGTCACCATCTTTGGGGATATCGAAGTACCTCTCGGGCACCTGAGATTACCCACCATATTTGCGGAGTGGCTAATGGAATGTCAAACCCGATTGAATCTTTAGGTTCTATTAAATTTTCAGTAATCGTTTGTGGTTCTGGAATCTCTTCCAGTTCTACCATACTCCCACTACTGTTTTCTGAAAAAGTCCATTTTACTAAAACTGTGGCAAGTCAAGAACAGTATCACTATTGATCTTCCAGATGGTAGAAAGTTAACCCTCGTCATAGCCCGGGATAACCCACAAACTGCCATTACAGAAACGTGCCTTGAGTTATCCAGAGTCTGATTTTAAGCATAAGCCGGACAACTCCATATACCTTAACATCATTAAGAAATGAACCATTCTATATACAATATAGAAATAAAGACACTAATTTAATTGGAACCAGATTCAAATCATGCAGCAGTCTCCAGTGCATGCCACTAAATGGAAAGAGGCAAATCAGCATTACTCAACTTAGGAGTGCATCCAGATATGAGTAACCTGAAAGAGAAGCTAGTTCTCAAAACCATTACTATCAACTGAATACCAAACACAAGTATCTACATCCTCGATCACCTTGAAGAATTCCGATACTTGCAACACATGGTTCTCTACTTTATTCTTGTACCTATAACTTCTCAAAACTTGGACCTTGTATTTCTACGAAATACTTTTTTAAAACTGGAGAAGTCATAAGTAAACAGAATATAGTACGAGTACCAACCCCTCTGTCTAAATGGACACTGGACAACATACAATACTTTGTATAAGTCCCCTGAGTTTAATAACTCAAATCCTGTGAATCGTAGGTTGAAAACTGTACTATGGTTAAGAAGAATTACACCGCTGTTAAATGCTCCTTACCCAATCATCAACTGATATAGGTAAATGTCATGGACATAATTTCAAAAAGTTAGATCTCACTTTATAAAATAAATGTACAGATATATTAGTTTGAAATTGGTGCATAACAACGAATATTCAAAACCAAATATATCAAACTGATATATCTGTACGTTTATATTATAAAGTGAGATATAACCTTTTGAAATTATGTCCATGGCATTTACCTATATCAGTTGATGATTGGGTAAGGAGCATTAAACAGCGGTGTAATTCTTCTTAACCATAGTACAGTCTTCAACCTACGACGCATAGGATTTGAGTTATTCAACTTAGGGGACTTATACAAAGTATTGTATATTGTCCATTGTCCATTAGGACAAAGGGGTTGGTGCTCGTACTATATTCTATTTACTTGTGACTTCTCCAGTTTTAGACAAGTATTTCGTAGGAATACAAGGTCCAAGTTTTTAGAAGTTATAGGTACAGGAATAAAGTAGAGAACCATGTGTTGCAAGTATCAGGATTCTTCAAGGTGATCGAAGATTTAGATACTTGTGTTTGGTATTCAGTTGATAGTAATAGTTCTGAGAACTTGCTTCTCTTTTAGGTTACTCATATCTGGATGCACTCCTATTTGAGTAATGCTGATCGGCCTCCTTCCATTTAGTTGACATGCACTGGAGACAGCTGCATGATTTGAATCTGGTTCCAATTAAATCTGTGCCTCTGTTTCTATATTCTATATAGAATGGTTCATATCTTAACGATGTTAAGGTATATGGAGTTGTCCGGCTTTTGCTTAAAACCAGACTCTAGAAAAATCAATGCACATTTCTATAATGGCAGTTTGTGTGTTATCCCGGGCTATGATGAGGTTTAACTTTCTACCATCTGGAAGATCAATAGTGATATTGTTCTTCACTCTCCACAGTTTTAGTAAAATGGACTTTTCCAGAAAACAGTAGTGGGAGTATGGTAGAACTGGAAGTGATTCCAGAACTACAAACAATTACTGAAAATTTAATAGAACCTAATGATTCAATCGTTTTTGACATTTCATTTGCCACTCCCCAGATATGTTGGGTAAACTCAGGCACCCGAGAGGTACTTCGGTATCCTCAAAGAAAATGACGGGGAGGTTCTTGTTTACCCAAACTTGCCATTACTGATATTCTAGACTATAAGACCCGGCAGGAGGATGAGTATAGCGTCGTTCTGAACTAGCTTTAGAAGTGCACGTGTATATGACTCTGCCAGAGGGTTGTTGTAGTTAGTGGGAGCAGCGGAAGCATAGTGGACGAGTAGCTTGTGTCTATTTATAGACTAAAGCAGGTATAGCAGAGATAGATCATCTATTTTTGATGTAACAGTCATAGGCTTTGACTTCATCAGAATAGGAGATGGATCTGTTAAGAAGGTAGTAGGGTGTGATGTCCTGTTATTTGGATGACATGCACATTATAGCAAGTGAAATTCATATACTACGATCGGTTATACTGTGGTTGTCAAACAGTGGTTTCTCTACATTGGATATGGATATTATATCAGGCATTATGGTAACTACATCTATGATTTTAGATCTAGATTTCGGTAGTTTCCCAATCTGGGTACTTAGAGAGTATTCTAAAGTTGATTTAGAATGGACGACTCCTGGCATGGTGATGTACCAGCAGGTGATGTAGTCACCCTCTCTATAGGTGTCTTACAAACTAAAGGGGAGAGGGATGTGCTTGATTGACATATCACTTGCTTAGGCAATTGGGTCAATCATGAGATGTCAAGTACCACACCAGGTATTGTTTTTGCACTAGCTGCAATAAGTTTATATTAATCCAATCCGGAAGAAACGTTCGGAAGCAGTTTATGAACATAAGTGGGTGTTCTAGGGATTTGATAACGACAGCCTCCTTCGGGAGACGGTTATCATTCCAGGCTTCCAAGGTGACCTAGATGACAGAATGACTGTCAGAGTTATAGTTTTCCCTCTTTTGAGGGGTAGTGGTTTGGACAGTTGATCCAAGCGGATACTGAGGGAAGCATGGCGCAGGATACTGATTAAATTCAGTTGACGATACAATCTAAGAAGTTTGCTGGATTTGGAGTTCATTTGTGAACTGGGTCCCATCAGATATCCAGACATATTCTAAGACAGGTATTGCTCATTTCGGGAGTTGGCTTTCTCCACGAACTTGAGATAAAGAGAGACATAGAAAGAAACATTGGAGCGGATCCACCCACTGAGGCTATTTCTCGAACGCAATAGTTTTACAAACGAGCTTTGTGAAACTGATTAGTAGAGAAGTTGTGTGTTCGGTATCACACAGGCTGTGAGTATGCGACACCGCAATAATTAACCTTAAGTGCAAGTGGAAGATTGTTGACTATAATGCCCTCAAGTCAATTATTGGATCGCAGGCACGTGATTGCAATGATTGAGGGGACCTATACCGGTAGAACAGTCTTACTCGAGATGATAGAATGCTATCTGGTTTATCTTTATTATCGTGTACATGTTTTAGGTGACATTACAGATCACTATTACATATTGATAGAGCCCATAGGATTCTTGCTTGAGTACCAGCGGTATAATGGCGATCATATACGTGAGAGTTGGGTGGTCTATAAGCACATCCTTAAAGTATCCCTAGTCGTGGGAGTTTCGAGACTGGGCATCGATACTTCAAGAGTAGACTAGTGTATACGGATCGAGACCCCGACAAGGGGCGGTGGCCGGTCTCACAAGCTATTGGTGTCAGTTGGTTCACCTAAGATGTATACAGGTGCTCATTGGGTTATGAGTACACCGGACAGACGTGCCGGGAACATGCTAGTTGGTATTATACCTATTGTCAGATAGCAGTTTCCTGGTGGCATGTGTACAGGTTAGTCTATCGACCTGAGATCGTCATTTATCTCGTGTGAGTTCCTACCGTGCTTTGATTACTACCCTACCACGGCTCAAAAGAGTCGTGCAAATAGGTTTTATTTGGGTACAGTCCCGAGCCACATGGAGGCAGTGAGCGGATCGTTAGGGGATTCGTCTCTCCCGGTATTGGGGGTTGATGTCGCGGTGTGCACAGATGGCCATCACCAGAAATCCTTGGCCAAAGTAGTCGAGAATTACCGATCTAGGATCGGTAGTTTCTCAGGTGGTAATAGGTTTCATACCAACACTAAATGTCGCGTTATTAGGGGTCTGACTTTATCCACCCTCTAGACTCGATATCCGATACTCATAGACGAACAGACTGGACTGTACGGATATTGTCACTGTCAGGATCAGCAGGGTTTCAGGATGAGTGTGCTCGTCGGCCTCCATTTCGCTCAATACCTGGGCAGCCGTTACGTACAGCTTATGCCACTGACGTGCTTGTGGTTAAACCCACTACCAGTGTATTGATGAGTATTTAGAGTCCCACACAGAAGGTTTAACTGCTTCGGGCGAAACGTTGTAGAGGTCGTATGGTTTTATAGACGGGTTCGATCATATTCGTGCACTTGTGCACGGATCATGATCGGACGGATAGTACTAGTAGGCTTTAGTTTAAGCCGGATCCTAGTATTATATTGTTGGATTATTTTCGTCTCGTAGTATTCGTATTCAGTCGGAATACGGATGCGGGTATGTATATACGGATGATGGGTATTCTTGTAATTCGTTACAAGATTTCTTTAGTTGATGCCATTCTTTTTTGGGATTAAACATTTTTGTTTAAATTTTTGATTGGTGGAAAATGTGAGTGCAAGTCTTGGCATCGGGCATTGATTCATGATGCATGCATTTGGTGACTCATGGTATTGGGTCATGTGTTGATTTATTTTGGCTAAGATATTTGTTGTGGGAAATTTGTGAGATGGCAGATCTTTTTCTTGCCATGGTTTTTCTTTAAGTGCTAACAACAAATATCTCACATGACTTGAAAATTTTCTTCACTTGCTTTTTCTTGAGCTCACACTCTTCACCCATCGCATCTTCTTCAACCTCCACCCATACCCTCTCATGAGTTGATAATCCTTAGGTGTATTGAGACAAAGTGATCACACACACTCTCTACTTCATCTTGGCTATCTAGGCTAGCAAACTAGATACCTGAGTTGCTTCAGTTTTGAGGCGGGAGCCCGTATTACTAACCCTCGACATGGATCTTCTTCGATGTGGGGAGATCGGAGAACAAACTTGATTGAGGAAGCCGCATGGAGCTTAGGAAAGAGGTTGAAGACCGAAGGACACGGATCGATCGGTATAACCTCTCTAAACACCTTTTATAGAACTAGTATAGGGTTAAATGTACGATCCGTAGATTAGGGTTCCGTTAGTGCCGGGTTTTAAAAGTTTTTGTTCCGCATTTGGCCGCGGATTGATGGCCGAGGCGCTACCGTAACCCAACAGACTATACGTATCCGAGTCGATATATCCAGTAGTCGGCGATCCAGCCTCATATCATCACGTACGGTAATATATATCGTACGGCATACTCGAGTCAAGAGTGCGGATCAATTATAATATATACCTCGTACGGTAATATCCATCGTATGACATCCTCAAAATCGAGGGTATGGGTCAAATATAATATATATATCATCATCTATACGGTATCATCATCGTACATTCTAATATATCATCGAATCACATGTATGAATACATATCGCCCAACGATCCAGCATAACATCATATCATATACAATATCACGACTCAATCACATATCGAAATCCCACGGCATCATGCTCGGTCATATCGACTCATCTCCAAATATCAAATACTATCCTCATCACATGTGTGTATGTGTAAACATACACACACACACACACAAAATAAAGTTTGTGTGTGCGCGCGCGCGCGTATGACTACAAATATCCTAAAGTTCAAGACTAAGGTAAAATACTTCTACAAACACGCTTATTCAAATCCTATGGTTTCCTAAAACCCTATTTGCTATGTATCCAAATCTTGTACCAATAGATATATGAATAATATATAACCTATCCTACATTTGCGGGGGTATTATACGCCATCCACCCGACATTCCCCGTAGATATACATCTACTCATCTTCGATCCTCGCTTGCTGAAGTCGATGAAGCCATGCTCTCCTTTGTCGTCCTGAAGTCCACGTGAAGGTACCAAGCGTTCTCTCTCAGATGGTTTTGCAGTGAAGCAGCTAGCTTTAATTCTTTTTATCACAACATCACAGCCTTTCCATTTTCTATGGTAAACAGATCCATATGTACCCGAACCCAGCTCTCTTATTTCTTCCAGGTCATCATACTTATTGTCTGCAATCCTTGATCAAAAGCTTCAACTTCAGCCGTCGTAGAATCAATTTTAGAAATCTCATTTTACTCACCATCTCCATCCACTTCATTCTCTAAATCAGTGCGGCCCTTTCCAGTTTCCCATACCATTTGAGTGCTCAGGATTCATTTCAGCCATGGCTTTGACCTCCTAGGCATTTTCCAATGCTGCCTTCTTGACAGAAGCAATCAGCTCAGATAAATAAGTCAAACCTTTTGGTGACGAACCACAGCCTTTATCGCCAATATTAGCATTAGAGTTACCAATGTTAGCTTCTTCTGTTGACTTCAACCCTTTCATGCCTTAGTTCTCTTCTTCGGCCGCCTCCATTTCAACTCCATGGTTTGTACCAGGGGCAACAATGAGCTGTTCACCCTGATTGGCAAAATTTGGATTTAATCTAGCACTATGGTCATCAGCCCAATAGAATTTCTAGGACAAAACACCATTTAGATCATCGTTCACATATGCTACCACTTCAATCAAACACATTGTGTGCATGGACAAGATTGGCAGGAAACCCGGCCTTTTCTTGAACCATTCCCCCCAGGAGGAATCCACATCATGTTATCAGCCACAACAGGAGATTGATGATCAAACTGTGCCACCGACGGTGAATTGTGCGAATAATAAGCAGGGCTCCACGGACTCTCTTCGCCGACCCAAATGAGAAATATTTGGCTGGAGAGCAACATATTCCACTTGTTGATGAAGACCCAAATTTCAAAAGATGGATGTGAATTGATTCGACACTAAGAAGGGAGGCTTAATTTTATTTTGGAGAGAGAGATAATGAGGATATGAAGGAAGAAGAGAGGAGGAAATTTATAGCTGCATGTAGGAGTTGTTTTTGATAAGTTAAATGGAAGGATAAAAAAGCATATAATTGGGACAAAAAGGGACTGGGGTAATTCGGAAAACTGGGAATAGAAGATGAGAATGTTGAGGTGATGGGGCCGGCCTATGCTGCTGGGAAAGTGATGGGCAACTAGGGGAATGGTGATTGGCTTGACATTGTTGACTTGAGAAGGGAATGAGAAAGAGTTTGTCACGACCCGTAATTTAGCACGTGACCGGCACTTAAATTACGCAACGTCTAAAGGCGTGACGTAAATCAAGTAAGCCGAAGCCCAGAAAATCTAAACCTTTTTTGCGGAAAATAGTGGGGGAGCAGTTTTGAAATAAAGGTATAATGAATCATGTTTTGTCTTTTGAAATTTCGGGCAGCACCTCCCTTGTATATTTTGATCCAAAAACATATACACAATAATATATAGGCATCCCCAAGCGGGAGCTAGCTCTTCGCCAACTGGCGGAATCACAACCATGCAATAACATATATACGACGCCCAACGGTGAAGAATCAACCCAGAAAGAACAAATATAGAAGCAAGACATAAAAACTCAAGAATAGCGATCATAACCCATCGCTCTAAGTCTCGCCCAATACCCAAGTCTGACTAGGTCTACCAATATACCATTCTAGTCTCTGATTTGATAGATCTGATGTGATGGAGTTTATCTAGATACAATAGAATATAACAGTACGAGAGTGGGCACGATCCAACATGTGTCCCACCTACCAAAGCAAAGCACCCAGAAAGAAGTTGTGTGCCAACAATACCGCAATTGATCCCAAGCGGTCAAACCTGCAAGAACTGTGGCACAACAGGGGTGAGTTGCCAACTCGTGAGTAGAAAACATCAACAAGTAGAAGTCGAATAAAACAACGATTTCCTAGGTCACTATATCCTGAAGGTAATACTATGATATCTAGGGTGACCAAGTACGCATATATATCAACAATCGAGTCAATACAATGACATATATAAATAAACATCCGACATCATATGCCTGTATGCATGTGGATATCATCAACGTGTCCATCAACGACACAAAACATAAGCATATATATATATATATATATATATGAGGATATGAACCACGTGTGTCCATCAATGTGTAACATTTCAGAAAAATAAAATATTATTTTTGGGAATTTTATAATTAAATAATAAATATTATGAATATTTTAATATTGCGGTATAATTAATGACCGATAAATTGGGAAATAATTGGAAAATTATTGAAATTACAAAAATGAGGGTGTTTTATATGAGTTAAGCAAATTATGAAATTTTTTTAATTAATTATATCCCTTTTGATGCTAATCACGATTAAATATCTCTAATCGTGCATTAAGCTAGTTTTGTGCACATGACATACACCATGTCAAATTACACTTTGTTACATTTTCCTACCATGATTCTTTTGTGTATGGTTTATTTGTTTTGGGGTTTTTAAAAGAGAACAAATGAAAAGAAAAGAAAAAGAAAATGATAAAGAAATGGGTATGGGCATGAGAGAGAGAGAGAGGTGAGGGGGTCAACCTTGGACCATGGCTTTTGTCCCCTCATTGTTTTCCTTCATCATTCTCTCCCCTCTTCTCACCATGGCAGCACACTCCCTCCTGCATCCTCTACCTCCACTCTACAACACAAAGAACTCATCAAAAGTCCATTCCCGCTTCATTAAAAACATGTAAAAGCTCAATAGATGCACTTTGGACCAAGAAAAATTGGATTTTGAAGACTTGGGGAACTCAAGAATTTTCTTGAGTTGCCAAATGAGGTAATTTCATCACCATTAGTGTAGTAATCCATTCTCATTAGTGTCCATGCTTGATTAGAAGTGTTTAGTGATGTTTAGTGAGGATAGAAATTCCAAGTTAAGTTTTTAAGGAAAACTTGAATTGAGATGGTGTAATTGAGGCTTGGAGAGGCCATATAACCCCTCTAGTGTAAGTGTCATGGAATGAAAACATAGACTTAAACCCAAAACCCTAACTTAGAAACCCCGATTTCAGGAATATATGGAAATTTAAGGAGTTATTAAAGATCTGCTAACACCCGGGTGACCTGAAATTTTTTTAGCAAACACCGAGTGATGTGCGGGCAACCTGGAGTGTACCCTGAAGACCCGAGACACTACCCACTTTAGTAGGCCGTAATTTTAATGTTCCTAGCCTTAATTTGCGGCCAGGGTGGGGTAAAATGTGTCCATTTTTGGTTTAGGGCTCCTTTGTCTGTAAAATAGACCCTTTACATATGCAAAATTGGCTAATTACACCTAGGGTAAAATCTGGAAGTGTTTTACGAAGTTTCTGAATTCGTTTTGCGGCTTTTAATGAATTGGAATTTGGTATTTGTGTTTTATCTCGGTCGATTCACGTTTATACGTCAATCGTCGAGAGTTGTTGGTTATTCGTGCATGCTTAGACCATAGGTTTTAACCTATGTACGTTTCGTGTATCGTTTTGGTTTTTGTTCGCGATATCAGTTTACGATACTATGTGTTATATGTAGGTACCCCCACATGGATTTCGAGACGACGAGGAGAGCGTAGCATCATCGACTTCAACAAGCGAGGATCAAGATGAGTAGATATATATCTACGGGGGATGTCGGGTGGATGGCATATAGCACCCCCGCAGTTCGTAGTGTAGTATACGATATATATATTATATATGAATTTGTGTTATGTAAAACTAAATGATTATTAAGATTGATCTTAGAAGATCATAAGTTTAATTTTAGTAATTGGTTGATAGTGTCGTAGTTACTTTCTTAGTTGCGAACCCTAGAATAAGATTATACCCACACGTGCACACACTCACGCATACATTTTATATTATTTGTGCGTATAAACGATATGTATATATATATATATATACGCATAGGTATGGGACTATGTATATATATATATATATATATATATATACGTATACATATACATGGATGATGATGATAGTATATGGTACTTGGAGATGAGTCGATGAGATTAGGCTTGATGCCACGAGATCGGTGATGTGATATGGTTTGGATTATGAGATACGACATAATGTTATAGCGGGTCCTTAGGCTATGTGTTTTCATACACACGCATATATATATGTAGATGGTATCAGAATATACTAGACTTAGATCAGTACCCCTAATAAAGAATATGATGATAAGGATATCCGTTGAATAATGAGATAAATGTGATATTTGACCCGTACCCAGATTTGGGATGCCGTATGACGGATTTACCGTACGAGCTATATATTGATGATAGATCTGCACTCTTGACTCGAGAATATCATATTATATATATTGTATCGTATGTGATACTATTGAGGCGGGATCACCGACTGTTATATACATATATATCGACTCAAACTTAGGTGGAGTTCCTTACCTCTTTTCGGTTAGTCTGTTAGTTTAGTCCAGTAGTTTACTTGTAGATGTTATACTAGACTCGGGTCATACCTATTTCAAAACTAACGAATCATGAGTATTTTAAAGACAGGCCAAGGGACTCACGGATATTTCAAAGGACGTATCTTTTCTTAAAAACACCGTAGCCCTATTTTCTAAACACCACGATTCGTGTTATTTCAAACGGCCAAACTGTATGACCCATATGCATTAATGTAGATTCCTTATTGTTGCATTTTCTATTCATTTCTGTATATTCGTACATGTTGCGTTGTTATTCATGTTCTGCATATTCTTATTGTTCGCATCGCATTGCATGCTTATATTGTGTTTTCATCAGTTATTATTAAAATCATCTGTTAGGACACCAACACCATTACCGATGATGTGTATGCTCCACGTACACCTGCTTGCAGGCTCACACATATCATCATCGGTAATTGCCATATCACGTACACTTTAGAGAATATTGCTCTATTGATATCGTTTGCTAGCTGATAGTTCCAATATGTTATTATTTTCATATGCTAGTTTAATTATTGCATTTATTTACAATGTTATCTCATGCATGTATATTCATATATTTATTTTCCATGCGATAGTTTGGGCCAGTCCGGATTACCGGAGCCCGGTAATCATTATTTATCTACATCGTGATTCATGATTTTGGATTTCCATGAGATTTATGGATTTAGAGAGACCGCAAAGATTTATAAACTGATTATCATTTTAAAATGAAAGTTGTGGTTTTCTCATGATATGATTTGAGATATGTCCACCATGAGTTTTCTCGGCTCTTGAGCGATGTCATACACCCGATTCGAGGAGGCGGAGGAACCGTCTGTGGGTGCATGGTGGACCCGGGGCGGTACCCCGTGGCGAGAAGGTCGCAGATGATGGCATTGAGCCTGAGACAGGGGAGCACTACTGACCGGCGATTGTATTGTGACTCGACGGATATCCGGAGGATACCGATTGGAGTACAGGCCAGTCCGGATAGCCGGAGCCTGAGGTTTTGAGATTTGATGATATGGGCCAGTCCGGATAGCCGGAGCCCTAGATATTGAGATTCGAGGTTGCAGGCCAGTCCGGATTGCCGGAGCCTGAGATATTGAGATATTGAGATATTGGGATTTATGTTTTGTGTCGATGCTTGACACTGATTTGATGTTGATTTCATTAATGATACCTCGATTTATAAATATACAGAAATCTCACTAAATAAAGAAAATAGTTGTCACATTCATGATGCATTCTGTTTTCATTATATTGCATTCATACCTCATATTTATGATACATTGCAACCCGATGCACTGACACGAGCACTTGGTATTACATTTATGTATAGATGTTTACCCTTGCCATCTTATCATGCTTTAGGCTTTATCATATTGAGGATATATATTATTGATCGTATTGACCTAGGATTGAGTCATACATACGATTTCTGCTCGGTGATGTTTTCTACTCACGAGTTGGCAACTCACCCCCGTTGTGCCACAGTTTCTTGCAGGTTTTGCCATACAGGTTTCGTTGCGGCTTTGCTGGCACACTGCTCTTTTTCGCGTGATTGCTTTGGTAGGTAGGTTCACTCGCATCGTGACCACCATTGTACTTTATTTATTTCAGTTGTATCTAGGAACTCCATCAACCAGACTTGTTTATTATTTCAGACTTAGAAAACCAGTTGTTATTCTTTCAACCTTAGAGCCGCGCGTTGTATTATTATGGTTTTCTTGATGATTTTGAGTTTTCTTTTTGAATTTTGATCTTCGCCCTTCGGCGCTGTGTATTATATTGCTTGCGTGGTTGTGACCGTCAATTGACGAAGAGCTAGCTCCCGCTTGGGGATGCCTTTATTCATATTATTCATGTTGTACCCCGTTTGGGGCCTGTATTTATAAAGGAAACTCTGCTGAAATTTTCAGAAAAAACTTGAGATTTAAAAATGCATACTTCGGCTTGTGTTATTAAAACTACTTGCTTTAAAATAAGTTTTCTTCACTTCTTCTTTAAAATGGTTTAGATTTCTGGGATTTTTTGGCTTACTTGAATTAGATGGGGTCCTATAGACTTCATATGATTCAAGTGCCGTCACGTGCCATTTCGGGTCGTGACAAAGTTGGTATCAGAGAGCTAGGTTAACCTTGGTTCGAGTCTATGTTTGAGTATGCGGAGCCTAGGGCGTTTTTATATATACGGAATCTAGACTTGACCTTACGGAACTTAGACTTAGTCGAGGGGGTATTAGACCCGAACTTTCGTCGTGTAGGTTAACCTTGGTTGATGGAGAAGGTGACTTAAGGAGAGTGACGTACCGTGTGTATGTTCCGCGGCATACTTACGATACGCTACTCCGCTTAAGAAGCCTTAGGATGTACATTTCCTTGCACAGTATTATATTAATTCATGCTCTATCCTCATCGTTATCGGTTTATTGTTTTGCTGCCACGATTACACGGGCAGAGAGAGCTGCGGCTATAGTTGCGTCAGCACGAGCTCATCACGGACGAGGACAGACCAGGGCGTGATTCCAGGGACACATGATTGTATAGATGTGTCGTGTTATCGTGTTTTCACGCCATGAGCGTTTGATGGATCGCTTATATGAGATTTCTCGGACATGCAGATCAGCACCAGAGGATTGGGCCACTGTTAGAGGCCAGCCAGAATGTGATGACCGTCAATGCACCGATTAATTGATGTTTGAGGCACTGTTCAGCGTGCGGAAAAATGAGCCAGTTGTTGCTGCGAATAACAAGATGTCGCCCCAGATGTTTGAAGCTAATGCCGCACGAGTATACTTAGAGATATGATAGAAGATCGCTAGTCACCCAAGGATGAATGACTAGGACATGTGATTCATTGCCTACCACGATGCGAGGTCATCAGATTGATTGATTCCAGTTTGAGACGACTTCACACAGGTATGTTGAAAGTCGATAGAAGACGATCGAATGTCAGAAACCCATTTTTCCAAGTTTAAAGTATTCGGAGAAACATGCAAGTAATTCCGTGGACCCTCTAGAAGAATGAAACCCTAACTCGATATAATGACCATGAGAACGCTCTGAAATCTTAGGGTTTGCAGCAGTTCAGCGGTGCCATTAATGAGGCTTGGGTTTGCCCTTCTACGGCTGGTCCACAGGTACTGTGGCATGTACAAGAATACTTTTAAACTGTACTCAAGATGTTGAGCGCTTGGGGGATTATGGAACTTTGATGAATCGATCGAAGGGTTCGATGTCATTTGGATATCATGTGATGTGATACATTACTTGGGAGGCTCCAGATATGAGTATAGCCGTTGGAGCGCAGTCCATGCAGCCACGAGGAGACGAGTGCAAATCAGTTGACATTAAAGAGAAGTGGTGTAAAAGGTTCGTATGAGATCTTGACGAGATGACGTTCCACTCCGCTGACATCAGAGATGTGATACGCATGCAGAGGCGTTGTATATGGATATATCTTCCAGAAGGAGTCGCGATGAGTATGCAGCCGTTCCGGAACAAGAAATAGATTAGTAAAAGAAGATAACTTGCGGGCAGTTCGGCAGAAATGAAATTTGGGTGAGACTTTGACAGAACTTTTCTGGAATACTATACGAGGAGACTTGGACTCAGGATCGGTCATATTGCGCACACCCAGTAGGCCAAATTTCGGCATCGTCGACGAGACATGTTTTGAGTGATCATGACAGTTGGCCAGAGATCTTTAGAGGATGTTCTAGAGCGGGACCGTTTCCGCCATTTTTTATTTCTGTATTTTGGGTGATTATTTGCATGATTGAGATTTTGCGCAACACAGTTGCACTTGACTTCGATTTAATGTCATTCGAGATGTTGATTTTGATTTCATGCCTACGGTATGCATGTGATTTGACTTATGCTTTCGGCATAGTCTTCATGCATTTTTAGAAATTTGATTCGATTTTGTGCACGCTACATGGTTGTGAGATTATATACCACGGTATACCTGATTTGGATTTAGATTGAAATGTGTTGTATACCGTCTATTTCGATTGTGATATTTGATATTTGTTTTCGTGCACCTTGCGCACTTGACTTGGATTCTTGCGCTTACATGGGCACTTGATGCGATTTTGGTGCACGCCAGATGCACTAAATCGAGATTCTTCGTGAATATCAGATGCACCTGATATTGCTGTTAGGCACACCCGTTGCCTTTGACAGGTGTTTCGTGCACACCCGTTGCACTTAGATTTTGTTTCTGTGCATATGTTTGGCGCATTCATGGATTTTGATTTCCGTGCGCACCAGACGCATGTGGCATTCATATACACATTTTCGGGATTGATTTCTTTTGGAGCAGTATGTTTAATGATATATACTATTTGGTATAGTAGCTGAGCAGGACTAGTCCGAGGACAGTACCTGAACATATTTTTACATGCATTGATAGTTATAGAAGGGATTTCCAAAGAAAGAGCTATTGTCTCAGTATTTACCTACGTGTCCGAGATGACATGAAACATTTTATAAAGGAAACCCTTCTAAAATTGTTTTCAAAACGGCGGGGTGTGTATATAAAACAAAAGGTATATATATAGTTATTTTCTTACAAGAGACGTCCGCCAATGTGCCGTGATACGCGCATTGCATAGAGACTTAAAAAGGTTTATCATGCATTTCTTTCAGATGTTTTAATGAATTTACAACGATATGTACATGCATAATTTTGATGTATATCATGTTGGTTTTCATATTGGATTTTGATATTGGTGTCTTCATCATAACTCCGATGATTGCGTGATACTTGACGGAGTTTTGATTTTGGTATATGATCAGTCAAAAATACTGCATTTTAACACAACAATTCCCCTATCATTTGCACTCATCTAGAGCTGTTCGGCATTCATATTGCACATATTAGCAAAACAGTCGTAAAATAACAGATTGCATGTGTTATATTCTAAAACCGGTATTTTTAGGGAAATTGACTGTTTATCATGACATCGCATCGTTCTTGTGTAGCGCAACATTTGTTTCGAAGTCTGTGCAGGAAATTCCAGAAGAATGGTCAAATTTATATAACAGTGCTGTTAAAGAATACGCCAACTCAAGGATTTGAAATCTGGAAATGATCTAGAAGGAATTCAGGGAATCAATATATCAGAAAAATACCCCAAAGTCAGCCCAAAGCACCAGAAGAAATATTGCACTGTGCCTCCCTCACGTGACCGCGGATCCATGGCATAAGAAGGCACGTGCCGCGGATCCGCGTCCTTATTGCCACGTGATCTGCACTTCTTCAGCTTAGCTCTCTTCTCTCAAGTTCAACAGCTCATTCCAGCCACTGAATTTCCAGAGAACTCCAGAACTTTCTTCCAGATCAGCAAAGGGTTCCTTATACAAGCTAATGATGTCCTAGCTTCCAAAGCAAGCTTCACCCTAACTACCTTAAAGCCTAGAACCTTCTCCCTAACCTCTTAGCTTAAGCTAGAAGCTAAACCCTAACTAACTAGTTCTAGAGGCTTCTACCTAACTAACTAGCTTACAAGGGAAGCTAACCTAATCCAAGCTTCTTAAGATAGATAATCATTCCTCAACCTATAAAAAGGACCCCAGGCCTCACTTGAAAAGTTGTTGATTGTTGTTGAAATTCTATCATCTCTTCAACCCCAACACTAGCCACCTCCAAACCCTAACCCTAATCCAATCAAGAAACCAAAGTCAAGATTCTTTGAGTTCAAGCAAAGCAAGCCTTCAACCATCCTTTAGAAGCGAAGCCGGACTTCATCGGAGCATGAGATCCAAGCCGATCCGCGACTCATGGAGCCGATGCAACGCTAGATTCGACAATCTTGTTCCTTCTCAAATTCTTGTAGTCTTGAGCAATGTGTAACAAATTTTTGAATAAATAAAGGTGACGATTCTTTTAACTTGCTTATCTTTCAATTCAACCATTATGATTCAACTTCGATTCTTGAATGTATTCTTTGTGATGATGCTTGAGTAAAACTCCGCTCGTGGAGGAGTTGAGACGATCGGTAGAATGATGATGTTGACGAATCTTTAAACATTTTCTTAAATCCTATAATGATTGTAAATTCTTGAAAATTGAATGATCGATGATCTAGTTTCAGTGTGAAATGCTTTCTTGATTATTTTCGCACGGAACTAGAGATCAACGATCTATTATTCGATTTCCTAGAAGCTATCTTGTGAATGTGATTCATCGAAAAGACAAAGGATAAGATGAGGAAACCCTAATTCTTCGCAAGATCCTTAATCCTCGATAAATCGACATCGATTTAGCATCAATTCGTTAATCGATAAGAAAGGGTAATTGCTAGTCTTCTTCACATCTATGATCTAATCGACTCCTACGAGCTACATTTCAATTCTTGAAACTTAAATCGATTGGAATTATATCAATTCTTGATTCTTGATTTTTAACGCTTTCTTGATTCTTGATTAGATCTAGTTGATTCTTGAAATTCATTGATATAAATCTTCATTCGTTTTCTTTTCTTTTCTATTAAATTTTCAATTCAAACAAAACAAATACGAACGAATCGCATAATCCCTGTGGACGATCCGCACTTACTAACGCGCTACAAACTGACACCGTTATTGATTGCGGTCAAATAATTCTTTGATTGTGATTTCTATTCATTTTCTAAACCGACACACAAAGAAAAGATCAACCAAATGGCGCCGTTGCCGGGGATCGTGCGCTAATTCGTTCTTTATTGAAATTTGAATTGAAAAATTTATTCCATTACAATTTTGAGATCAAAATTCATGCAAAATCTAAACGTGTTGTTGTGATTTGATTACGAGGAAATCTGGAAGCTGTGGAGCAAGTGAATTTTTTTTTCAGAATATTGCAGAGGACTCAGGGGCTGAACAGATGCTCTCTGGAAAAATTTCATACAGTGAACATTACCTACGGCCGTGCATCCGCAGTGTAAGCCATCAATTGCGGCGGTTCCGCGCCTTGGTGGGAGCCTCTCTGTGCAATTTTCTCTAAGGTCCTCTAAAACTTTCTTATCTCCTCCTCTGTCTGCTCCAATTAACAATTTTCTGCAGGTTTCTTTGCAAAAATCGCAGCGCCGCAAAAAGCAAAATAAATTGTGCGTGTTTTTGGTTTTGTAGTTGTTTGCATATTAATACGGACATTAAGGGGAATGGCCAAATCCAGATTAGGTGGGGAGCTCATTACCCTTCCTAAGCCCCAAAAATCACAAACTTGCATCCGCATTTACCCTCATTAACTAAAAAATATCTAGAGATGACTCTAAGGACCGTCGCGCTCACTTAGGACAGAAGAAGGCCGTGGGTAATTCATTACTTATCCGTGTTTCTTTTTTGGTGTCTAAGGCAAGTGTGTCGAAGGCTAGTGGTTACTTAATTCGGCCCACTACTTACGTAGTGGAGAACCTCCCACTTACCTGGCACTTACCTGGCCACAGGAGAGACAAAGAGGCAGTGGAGGATTTATCCTATGACTTGTCTTTTGGCAGTTAGGAGCGGTCTAGAGCTTTGACCTAGGTGACCCCTAGAATTAGGGTTTTGCTTGTTGCATTTGTTGGGATCGCATCATTTTTTCAAAAATCCGTATCATTTTTTCAAAACAAACACCGCATTCATTCATTTCCCCTAATTATAAGTCACGCTGCCACTTGTACTAACCCTTTTTAGTGCAAGATAGGCTGGACACGGGATTCTAGTGCCCGTTTAGTCCGCGTTCCCTCAATCGACTCCGAAGTCGGTATTTCTCCATTTACTTCTTCTTTGCCCACTACCACACCCACATCAATGGATCCGTCTCCATCGAATTTCTTTACCACTAATCTGCCGCCGTCCGTTGGTGCGCAGAATCCATCCCGCATCTCTCTCCAAAAGAGGTGCTATCCTTTGCGAGGTCCTCTTTCAACCTGCTTATCCATTCCACCAGCCAACGGGGATAATTTTGAGATTAAACCCCAATACATCAACCTTCTACCCAAATTCCACGGTCTCGAGACTGAAGATGCATACGTATTTATTACCAAATTTGAAAACGTATGCGCAATGATGGGTACGTCACAACTTTCAGTGGATGCTATGCGTCTACGACTTCTTCCATTTACCTTGTGCGATATAGCCGAGAAGTGGCTATATAACACTACCGCACATTCCATTACGAATTGGGAAGAATTCGTTGCGGCATTCCTTAAGAAATTCTACCCTATGCAAAAGACAGCTCGAATCCGTAGCGAACTAAATCAATTCACCCAGCTTCCGACTGAACCATTCTCGAAGTGCTTTGAACGTTTCAAGGATCATTTGGTTCAATGTCCTTATCACGGCATCCCGAGATGGGATTTTTGCCGAATCACTTATGAGGGCATTAACCCAAACACTAAACAGAACCTTGAAAACATGTGTCAAGGCACCTTTATGACCAAGGATGATGGGGAAGCTTTGAAATTTTTAGAAGAGTTCGCTGAAAAATCCTTACAGTGGGAGAGTGGAACCCAGTCATCGTCTAGGGGTGGTGTGCACCAAATTGATGTGTCCATAGGTGTTCGAGCTGAGATGGAAGCAATGCAAAAGAAGCTCGAAGCCATGGAACATAAATTTTCAGCAGCCTCCCTAAACCCGATATCGCTCCCCAAAACTGTATGTGGGTGCTGTTCTGATCCTTCTCACTTAACGGAAGAATGTCCATTAAACTCTCCGTTTCAAGGTCACGAGCATACCAATGCCGCATTTTAAAGACCTAGAAACAATCCATATTCTTCCACGTACAATCAGGGTTGGAGGAATCACCCGAATTTTGCTTGGAACCAACAACAACAATCTCAAAACACGGTTCCAAGACAAAATAATTTCCAAAGGGCTCTTCCACCACAACAACAACCACTTCAACTCACTCAGCACCCCTACCAGTCACAAAATTTTCAAAACCAAGTCAACACACCTGCACCGTCTAATCCTATGCAGATGACCTGTTCAGACGAATTCACTCAAACCATGAAATCACTCTTGTCAAATTTCATAGAGGTGTCGGCTGGCGTTAGGTCTTCCGTCAGCGAGATAAAGAAAAACTCAGCGTCCCAAGCTGAGAGTATCAGATCAATGGAAGCTGAAATTGCATGACTTAAAGCCGAAATGAGTGCGAGAGAAAAAGGGAAACTTCCGCCTCAACCCCTACCGAATCCTGGGCATTACAATGTAAATGCTATCACAACGTTGAGATCAGGAAGAGTGCTTGACAATCACGTTGGGGAAGAAATTGATGATATTGAAAATCCTATCAATAACACCCCGGCTGAGACCTTTCCTCACACACGCACTTCTACGTCTGATCCTTGTTCTTCTACCCCACCGCCTTCTCACGAGCCTATTCTCCATTTCCCACTAGGCTTGACACCTCAGCACAGATCTTCTAGTTCTCCACAGACGATCCCCACTCCTCTTTTGGGATCACGTCTACCTCCACTTCCTTCTCCTACGATGGACCCATCGCTTATTGCTAATGCTCCTTATCCGAATCGGTTAAGGGGTAACAAATCGAGTCCACATATGGAGAAAATTATGGAAATGTTCAAACAGGTTAACATCAACATCCCTCTCCTAGATGCTATTCAACAAATCCCCGCTTATGCGAAAATTCTTAAGGACTTGTGCACTAGGAAGAGGAAGATTCAAGTGCCGAAGAAGGTCTTCATGTCTAATAACATTAGCACTGCATTTATCCCACAGCTACCAAAGAAACGTAAGGACCCAGGATGTCCTACGATATCGATTTCTATTGGGGGTGAAAACATCAACCGTGCTCTTTTAGACCTTGGCGCAAGTGTTAACCTACTTCCATATTCTGTCTATGAGCAGCTAGGGATTGGAGAGTTGAAACCAGCTCACTTCACTCTCCAAATGGCAGACCGTTCGATCACCAAACCTAGAGGTGAACTAGAGGATGTGTTGATATAGGTCGGGGAATTTGTATTCCCCGTGGACTTCATTGTTCTCGATACACAACCTGTACCGAACCTCCGGAGCCAAATTCCGGTGATTTTGGGTCGACCTTTCCTTGCCACTTCCAATGCTATTATTAACTGTAGAAACGGTTCAATGAACTTATCATTTGGAAATATGACCATTGAACTAAACATCTACAAAGTTGGAAGTCAGCCATCAGAACCCTCTGCTCATATTCTTGATGTGTGCTTTGTCCATGAGATTGCTCCCGAAAGTTGCGGAGTTGAGGAACTTTTCTTTACAGATCTCGACGACACTACCACATCACTGTTTGATCTTACACATGATATTACTGAGTACACCTATTCCACGCTTGAGTCCGACACTCCTGACTTATCACCACCCGAGTCTGTATCTTTCACAGGCTATGAGCTTCTTCGTGACTCCGAAAATCACTCGATGATCCCACCTTCTATTATTTCTCCGCCAGCATTAGATCTCAAAATTTTACCTTCTCATCTTAAATATGCTTATTTAGGAGAGAATGAGTCTTTACCGGTTATCATATCCGCTTCTCTAGTATCAGAGTAAGAGAATACACTTTTATCGGTATTGAGATCTAATAGGGAGGCGTTTGGTTGGACCATGGCGGACATCAAAGGGATTAGTCCCTTGATAGTAGAACATCATATACATGTGATGGATGATGCCAGACCAACCCGAGAACCACAGAGACGGTTAAATCCTGTCATGATGGAAGCGGTGATGAAAGAGATCGTCAAATGTCTTGATAATGGTATTATATACCCAATCTCCGATAGCCAATGGGTGAGTCCAATACATGTCGTCCCTAAGAAATCTGGCATCACTGTTATTACCAATGAGGCAAATGAGTTGATTCAGACACGCGCCCAAACTGGGTGGCGTGTATGTATTGATTACAGAAAACTCAATGCCGCTACGAGGAAAGACCACTTTCCTCTACCTTTCATTGATCAGATGCTAGAACACTTAGCTGGACGTGAGTATTATTGCTTTATGGACGGATACTCTGGCTATAATCAAGTCCCCATAGCCAAAAAGGATCAAGATAAAACCACTTTTACTTGTCCTTTTAGTATCTTTGCTTATAGATGTAGGGTTCCTAGGCACTCTAATGAGGTCTCACAAGGCATCAACCATGCCAATTTCAAATTTTAACGGTGCCGAGAAACCCTAACAAGATCGTTGGCTAGATTTTTAGGCGACAAAGCAAACTAGTTAACACTTAACTACAAGAATACGGAAATACAACCTTTGTAGATCCGGTCCTCCACCTTCATGGCTCCATGATGAAGTCCTCTCCGCTGTCCTCATGCAATCCCGGGCTCTAGCATCGGCTTCATCGGAGAAGAAGCGGGCTAGGTCATCGACGACGATGCCGAAGATGATCTACGTCGAGGCATCGCTAGATCAAGCTCCAACTTCACCAAGTCAAGAAAACTTGTGAAGGAAACACACTCTACTACTTGGCAAGAGGTAGAGGATGAAGAAATAGGAAGTGGGTAGACTTTAGAATTGGATTTCTCACTCATTTTCATCAATCACCATTGATGAAGAAAGGTTTTCTTCAAGTGAAGAAGATGAAGAAGATGAAGATAATATATTATGATAAGTTAGCCAGGGATTTCCTGTTATAGCCAATCGGACACAGCGCAACATCAACCCCCTATACCGGGAGAGACGAATCCCCTCCTATCGCTCATTGCCTCCATGTGACTCGGGACTGTACCCAAAAACCACCGTTTTGCACGCCCTCTTGGACGTGGTAAGATGGAAATCAAAGTACAGTGGGAACCACACAAGACTCTATGACGATCTCGGGTCAACAGACTACTCTGTACCAGTGTCACCTGAGAACTGCCATCTGACGTTAGGTATAATACCATCTGGGAGTTCTCGGCGAGTCCGTCCAGTGTACCCAGTCTCCACTGAGCACCCATATATCATCTCTGATGTCAAACACCAATGGATATAGGATCATCCATCGCCCATCTGTATGGGTCGAGAAGGTATACGCTAGTCTACTCTGGTATATCGATGCCCCGTCTCGATATACCCTCGACTAGGGACCTTGAAGGATGTACTTATGGACTACCATGTCCCCACTAGTATGATCCGCATCATAGTTCAGGTAGTCAAGTACACATCCTAAGGGCTTTACCAACATGTAACAGAGAGACAATCAGTGCACACGTTAAGGTAAAGAGCAACCAGATAGCATACTATCATGTCGAGCAAGAAAGTCCTCCCTATATATGTCCCAGCATCCACTACAATATACATCCAATGTACAGTAATGGCCTCTAGGGCATACATATAACTAACAATAGACGCATGCCCTTTGGGTTATGCAATGCTCCCTCTACCTTTCAGCGGTGTATGATGGGGATATTATCTGACATGGTCGAGATTTTTTTGGAGATTTTTTGGTCGATTTCTCGATTTTTGGAGACACTTTTTCTGATTGCCTATCGAATCTTGACGCGGTTCTTACTCGTTGCAAAGAGAAGAACTTAACCTTGAATTGGGAAAAATGACATTTCATGGTCCAATAGGGAATTGTGCTTGGACATGTTATTTCATGGAAAGGCATTGAGGTTGACAGAGCTAAGATAGATGTCATTCAAAACCTTCCTCATCCCAAAAGCGGCAAGGATATCCGATCATTTCTTGGCCATGCTGGCTTTTATAGGAGATTCATTAAGGATTTTAGCAAAATTGCTAGACCCTTATCTCTTCTCTTGGCCAAGGATACGACCTTCCACTTTGACTCGGATTGTGAGGCAGCTTTCGACTCACTCAAACACTCCATCACTATAGCCCCCGTTCTATCGTCTCCAAATTGGGACTACCCCTTTGAGCTTATGTGTGATGCATCAGATTTTGCAGTAGGTGCAGTCTTAGGACATCACATTGAAAAGATGCCACACGTGATCTATTACGCAAGTAAGACCCTGAATGATGCTCAAACTAACTATACAACTACCGAAAAAGAACTTTTGGCAGTTGTATTTGCATTAAAAAAATTCAGGCCTTACTTGATTGGCTCACCTATAGTTGTGTACACTGACCACTCTGCCTTGAAACATCTTCTGGCGAAGAAAGATGCAAAAGGTAGGCTAATACGTTGGATCCTTCTATTACAAGAATTTGATCTTGTTATTAAAGATAAGAAAGGATGTGAAAACGTTGTAGCCGACCATCTTTCACGCATCTCTTCTTCACCCGTGACCCTGCCGATCAATGACTCATTTCCAGACGAACAACTCTTGAGCGTATCCAATGAACCTTGGTTCAGGGATATTGTGAACTATCTTGTCACGGGACTTATACCCAGCGATTGGTCAAAACAGGACAAATACTGTTTTCTATCCCAAGTAAAACACTTTTACTGGGACGATCCATATCTGTTTAAGTATTGTCCTGATCAGATTATTCGCCGGTGTGTCCCGAATGAGGAGTTCAAGAGTGTTCTTTCTTTTAGTCATGATCAGGCCTGTGGGGGTCACTTCGGTCCTAAAAAGACGGCGGAGAAGGTTTTGCAATGTGGATTTTATTGGCCGACCTTGTTCAAGGACGCATTTGATTATTGCAAAACCTGTACACGGTGTCAGTACACGGGTAGAATTTCCCGGAGAAATGAAATGCCTCAGCAACCCATTTTAGTGGTTGAAATTTTCGATGTTTGGGTCATTGACTTTATGGGTCCCTTTCCCAACTCTTTTGGGAATTTGTACATACTGCTTGCGGTTGATTACGTCTCAAAGTGGGTTGAAGCCATTCCATGTCGCACTAATGACAAGAAGGTTGTCATTAAGTTCTTAAAAGAAAATATCTTTTCGCGATTTGGACACCCACGCGCTCTCATTAGCGATAACGGGACACATTTCTGCAACAGGTCTTTCGAGACTCTGATGCGGAAATACGCAATCAACCACAGACTTTCTATACCCTATCAACCCCAAACGAGCGGGAAGGCTGAGATTTCGAATAGACAGATCAAACAAATCTTAGAGAAGACTGTTGCTAAGAATAGAAAAGATTGGTCGACCAACCTGACGGATGCTCTTTAGGCATTCCGAACTGCATTTAAAACCGACCTAAGGATGTCTCCATATAGGTTAGTGTTTGGGAAGGCATGTCACTTGCCAGTCGAGATTGAGCATAAAGCATTGTGGGCTATTAAGGAATCAACTTTGACTTAAACCAAGCCTGCAACTTTCGGAAGCTGCAAATAAATGAGCTAAGAGAACTCCGCGATGAAGCTTATGATAACGCTGTAATCGTAAAGAATAGGACTAAGGTTTTTCACGATAAAAACATTTTGAGGAAAACATTTATACCAGGTCAGCATTTCCTTCTTTATGATTCACGACTACACCTTCACGCGGGTAAGCTTCGATCTCGGTGGAAGGGACCTTTTGTTGTGCGGTCTGTATACCCGCACGGGGCAGTAGAGGTAGAAAATGTTAAAAACGGCACATTGTTCAAAGTGAATGGACATAGACTAAAGCCGTATTTTTCCACTGACCCCACAGAGGAGATCATGTTCTTACAGGAGCTATTTTATTTGGATTAAAATTCCTCCATCTCACTTCCATGTCCTGTATATCATTGCATCATCTTTTGAATGGAGGTGAGAGAAAAGAATAAGTTTGGGGGAGGATCTTCACTTATATATTTTGCCCCCACTAATAAATTCCTCCCAGGCTTACAGGTTTTGTAGATATAGCGGTTGGCAACAGTGAGGACACTGTTGAAAACAAGTTTAGGGGAGGTTTGTGCTTATTTTTGCATCATTTACATATCATTTGCATAAGCACAAAACATTTCTTTAAAAACCTATAAAAATTTAAAATTTTCAAAATATAAAAATATTTAATATTTAACATTTTTGTACATAAATAAGATAATAAAAGATTAGATACTGAAAAATTACATCCATGAGATTATAAAAATTTAAGAAAACCAAGAAAATTAGAATTTTTCTTATATGAACTAGTAATAAGTGGTTATGAGCCGTTGTCCCAAGGGTTAGTAAGATGAAAGAAGTCACTAATCTGAGGATAAAAATAAGTCTGAAAAATAGTTCCTATTCTGAAAGCCAAACATTTTGAACATTGATACCCTGCTATTCGCACTTACACACGTTTTGAAGCCAGGGATAGTAGAGGATACCTTGAAATGCTTTTGTCTGAAAGCCGATGTATGAAGGAAATTAAAAAAATGAAGAAAATATAAAATGGTGAGAAAAATGGACACTGGTTTTGTTATCGCCAAGACAGCAATAAAAAAAATATAGCGAGGGTGCCTCTTCACCTAGTGCCCTAAGGCCAACTGGTCTGGGAGTCACTGCTAAGCCTTAGGTGGTGCAAGATGAGGAAAAAACACCAAATAAGCAAGCACATAAGTAATCGGTCGGTTAGTACCTCAAGAATTATTAACGGTCGCATGAAAGTGTGTGAGCAACTTCATCTAAATATTCATTAATTAAAAAGTACTGAGGCTGATGGGCAAGAGTATGATAGCTTGAATTGAATTCTCCGGGTGTAGGGATGTCTTTACACACACGCAGGGTTATATGATTGATGTTTGGAAGAAAGATAGGAATGAAGAATAAGACAATGTTTTATTGAGGGAGGACGTGATTTCTAACATCTTTTCATGACTATTAAGATAGGGCTCATGACAGCCGAAAAGCTAGCTTAGTTGGAAACCCTAATTTTCAAGGCTTTTCTTTTAAAATTCTTATCTTTAAATGTAAATTTCATGATCTTCCTTTTATTATTGGATTTTGTGGGTGCAATCCGCTGAAAACCCTCAGGAGACAACACTCCTCCTACTAGGGACACCTAGAGGTTTAAAGGCTTGTTGCACGTGCTCAGTGCAATCGTGTTGCCTACGAAAGTGTGCTAGTTAGTTTTTCTTTTTCTTTATTTTCTCATTCTCTTTTTAATAAAAATAGTTCGATCGAGACGATCGAAAATAAGTTTGGGGGAATTTGATCAGTCAAAAATACTGCATTTTTAACACGACAATTTCCCTATCATTTGCACTCATCTAGAGCTGTTCGGCATTCATATTGCACATATTAGCAAAACAATCATAAAATAACAGATTGCATGTGTTATATTCTAAAACCGGCATTTTTAGGGAAATTGACTGTTTATCATGACATCGCATCGTTCTTGTGTAGCGCAACATTTGTTTCGAAGTCTGTGCAGGAAATTCCAGAAGAATGGTCAAATTTATATAACAGTGCTGTTAAAGAATACGCCAACTCAAGGATTTGAAATCTGGAAATGATCTAGAAGGAATTCAGGGAATCAATATATCAGAAAAATATCCCAAAGTCAGCCCAAAGCACCAGAAGAAATATTTCACTGTGCCTCCCTCACGTGACCGCGGATCCGCGGCATAAGCAGGCACGTGCCGCGGATCCGCGGCCTTATTGCCACGTCATCGACACTTCTTCAGCTTAGCTCTCTTCTCTCAAGTTCTACAGCTCATTCCAGCCACTGAATTTCCAGAGAACTCCAGAACTTTCTGCCAGATCAGCAAAGGGTTCCTTATACAAGCTAATGATGTCCTAGCTTCCAAAGCAAGCTTCACCCTAACTACCTTAAAGCCTAGAACCTTCGCCGTAACCTCTTAGCTTAAGCTAGATGCTAAACCCTAACTAACTAGTTCTAGAGGCTTCTACCTAACTAACTAGCTTACAAGGGAAGCTAACCTAATCCAAGCTTCTTAAGATAGCTAATCATTCCTCAACCTATAAAAAGGACCCCAGGCCTCACTTGAAAAGTTGTTGATTGTTGTTGAAATTCTATCATCTCTTCAACCCCAATACTAGCCACCTCCAAACCCTAACCCTAATCCAATCAAGAAACCAAAGTCAAGATTCTTTGAGTTCAAGCAAAGCAAGCCTTCAACCATCATTTTGAAGTGAAGACGGATTTCATCGGAGCATGAGATCCAAGCCGATCCGCGACTCAAGGAGCCGATGCAACGCTAGATTCGACAATCTTGTTCCTTCTCAAATTCTTTTAGTCTTGAGCAATGTGTAACAAATTGTTGAATAAATAAAGGTGACGATTCTTTTAACTTGCTTATATTTCAATTCAAGCATTATGATTCAACTTCGATTCTTAAATGTATTCTTTGTGATGATGCTTGAGTAAAACTCCGCTCGTGGAGGAGTCGAGACGATCGGTAGAATGATGATGTTGACGAATCTTTAAACATTTTCTTAAATCCTATAATAATTGTAAATTCTTGAAAATTGAATGATCGATGATCTAGTTTCGGTGTGAAATGCTTTCTTGATTATTTTCGCACGGAACTAGAGATCAACGATCTATCATTCGATTTCCTAGAAGCTATCTTGTAAATGTGATTCGTCGAAAGGACAAAGGATAAGTTCATCGAAAGGACAAAGGATAAGATGAGGAAACCCTAATTCTTCGCAAGATCCTTAATCCTCGATAAATCGATATCGATTTAGCATCAATTCGTTAATGGATAAGAAAAGGTAATTGCTAGTCTTCTTCACATCTATGATCTAATCGACTCCTACGAGCTACATTTCAATTCTTGAAACTTAAATCGATTGGAATTATATCAATTCTTGATTCTTGATTTTTAACGCTTTCTTGATTCTTGATTAGATCTAGTTGATTCTTGAAATTCATTGATATAAATCTTGAATCGTTTTCTTTTCTATTAAATTTTCAATTCAAACAAAACAAATACGAACGAATCGCACAATCCCTGTGGACGATCCGCACTTACTAACGCGCTACAAACTGACACCGTTATTGATTGCGGTCAAATAATTCTTTGATTGTGATTTCTATTCATTTTCTAAACCGAAACACAAAGAAAAGATCAATCAGTATATATACTTGTTTTTCAAGCGCATGCATTGCTCTACAATGTGTTTTATGTATTTATGATTTCGGAACCCCGACGACTTGGTCTTTTTACTGAAATGTTTTAGAAATTGGGGGGGTTTAAATTTAAATCCGGACACCAAATTTCTTTAAGGGGGGAAGACTGTAATATTTCAAAAAAATAAAATATTATTTTTGGGAATTTTTATAATTAAATAATAAATATTATGAATATTTTAAGATTGCGGTATAATTAAATACTGATAAATTAGGAAATAATTGGAAAATTATAGAAATTAATAAAATGAAGGTGTTTTATATGATTTAAGCAAATTATGAAATTTTATAATTAATTATATCCTATTTTGATGCTAATCGCGATTAAATATCGTTAATCACGCATTAAGCTAGTTTTGTGCACATGACATGCACCATGTCAAATTACACTTTGTTACATTTCCTACCATGATTCTTTTGTGTATGGTTTATTTGGTTTGGGGTTTTTAAAAGAGAACAAAAGAAAAGAAAAGAAAAAGAAAATGATAACGAAATGAGTATGGGCATGAGAGAGAGAGAGGTGAGGGAGTCAACCTTGAACAATGGTTTTTGTTCCCTCATTGTTTTCCTTCATCATTCTCTCCCCTCTTCTCACCATGGCAGCACACTCCCTCCTCCCTCCTATACCTCCACTCTACAACACTAAAAACTCATCAAAAGTCCATCCCCACTTCATTAAAAACATGCACAAGCTCACTAGATGCACTTTTGACCAAGAAAATTTGGATTTTGAAGATTTGGGGCAACTCAAGAATTTTCTTGAGTTTCCAAATGAGGTAATTTCATCACCATTAGTGTAGTAATCCATTCTCATTAGTGTCCATGCTTGATTAGAAGTTTTTAGTGAGGATAGAATTTCCAAGTTAGGGTTTTAAGGAAAACTTGAATTGAAATAATGTAATTGAGGCTTGTAGAGGCCATATAACCCCTCTAGTGTAAGTGTTATGGACTGAAAAAAAAGACTTAAACCCAAAACCCCAACTTAGAAACCCCGATATCGGGAATTTGTGGAAATTTAAGGAGTTATTGAAGATCTGCTATCACCCGGGTGACCTGAAATTTTTTTTAGCAAACACAGGGTGATGTGCAGACAACCTGGAGTGTACCCTGAAGACCCGAGACCCTACCTCGAATACTAGGACACAATTTTAATGTTCCTGGCCGTAGTTTGCGGCCAGGGTGGGGTAAAATGTGTCCATTTTTGGTTTAGGGCTCCTTTGTCTGTAAAATAGACTCTTTACATATACAAAATTGGCTAATTTCCTCTAGGGTAAAATCTGGAAATGTTTTACGAAGTTTCTGAATTCGTTTTGCGGCTTTTAATGAATTGGAATTTGGTATTTGTGTTTTATCTCGGTCAATTCACATTCATACGTCAATCGTCGAGAGTTGTTGGTTATTCGTGCATGCTTAGACCATAGGTTTTAACCTATGTACGTTTTGTGCATCGTTTTGGTTTTCGTTCGCGATTTCAGTTTATGATACTATGTGTGATATGTAGGAACCCCCACGTGGATTTCGATACGACGAGGAGAGCGTAGCGTCATCGACTCCAGCAAGTGAGGATCAAGGTGAGTAGATATATATCTACGGGGGAAGTCGGATGGATGGTGTATAACACCCCCGCAGTTCATAGTATAGTATACGATATATATATTATATATGAATTTGTGTTATGTGAGACGAAATGTTTATCGACATAGATCTTAGAAGATCATAAGTTTAATTTTAGTAATTGGTTGATAGTGTCATAGTTAATTTCTTAGTTGCGAACCCTAGAATAAGATTACACCCACATGCACACACACTCACGCATGCATTTTATATTATTTCTGCGTATATGGGGATATGTATATATATATATATACGTATAGGTATGGGACTATGTATATATATACGTATACATATACATGGATGATGAGGATAGTATATGATACTTGAAGATGAGTCGATGAGATTAGGAATGATGCCACGAGATCGATGATGTGATATGGTTCGTATTGTGAGATACGACATGATGATATAGCTGTTCCTTAGGCGATGTGTTTTCATATACACGCATATATATATATATATATATATATATATATATATATGGTATCAGTATGTACTAGACTTAGATCAGTACCTCTAATATAGGTTATGATGATAAGGATACCAGATGAATAATGAGATAAATATGATATTTGATCCGTACCCAGATTTGGGATGCCGTACGACGGATTTACCGTACGAGCTATATATTGATGATAGATCCGCACTCTTGACTCGAGGATGTCATATTATATATATTGTATCGTATGTGATACTATTGAGGCGGGATCACCGACTATTATATACATATATATCGACTCAGACTTAGGTGGAGTTCTTTACCTTTTTCGGTTAGTCTGTTAGTTTAGTCTAGTAGTTTACTTGTAGATGTTAGACTAGACTCGGGTCATACCTATTTCAAAACTAACGAATCTTGAGTATTTAAAAGACAGGCCAAGGGATTCTACGGATATTTCAAAGGACGTATCTTTTCTTAAAAACACCGTAGCCCTATTTTCTAAACACCACGATTCGTGTTATTTCAAACGGCAAAACTGTATGACCCATATGAATTAATATAGATTCTTTATTGTTGCATTTACTATTCATTTCTGTATATTCGTACGTGTTGCGTTGTTATTCATGTTCTGCATATTCTTATTGTTCGCATCGCATCGCATGCTTAAATTGTGTTTTCATCAGTTATTATTAAAATCATGCTGTTAGGACACCAGCACCATTACCGATGATGTATATGCTCCACGTACAACTGCTTGCCGGCTCACACACACCATCATCAGTAATTGCCATGTCACGTACACTTTAGAGAATATTGCTCTATTGATATCGTTTGCTAGCTGATAGTTCCAATATGTTATTATTTTCATATGCTAGTTTAATTATTTCATTTATTTACTGTGTTATCTCATGCATGTATATTCATATATTTATTTTCCATTCGATAGTTTGGACCAGTCCGGATTACCGGTGCCCAGTAATCATTATTTATTTACATCGTGATTCATGATTTCGGATATCCCTGAGATTTCTTGATTTAGAGAAACCGCAAAGATTTTATAAACTGATTATCATTTTAAAATGAAAGTTGTGGTTTACTCATGATATGATTTGAGATATGTCTACTATGAGTTTTCTCGGCTCTTGAGCGATATCATACACCCAATTCGAGGAGGAGGAAGAACCGTCTATGGTTGCATGGTGGACCCGGTGCGGTACCCCGGGGCGAGAAGGTCGCAGATGATGGCGTTGAGCCTGAGACAGGGGAGCACTACTGACCGGTGATTGTATTGTGACTCGACGGATATCCGGAGGATACCGATCGGAGTACAGGCCAGTCCGGATAGCCGAAGCCTGAGGTTTTGAGATTTGATGATGTGGGCCAGTCCGGATAGCTGGAGCCCTAGATATTAAGATTCTAGGTTGCAGGCCAGTCCGGATTGCCGGTTCCTGAGATATTTAGACATTGAGATATTGGGATTTATGTTTTGTGTCGATACTTGACACTGATTTCATGTTGATTTCATTGATGATACCTCGATTTATAAATATACAGAAATCTCACTAAATAAAGAAAACAGTTGTCACATTTATGATGCATTCTGTTTTCATTATATTGCATTCATACTACATATTTATGATACGTTGCTATCTGAGGCACTGACACGAGCACATGGTATTATACTTATGTATAGATGTTTACCCTTGCTTCTTTATCATTCTTTAGGCTTTATCATATTGAGGATATATATTATTGATCATATTGACCTAGCATTGAGTCATACATACGATTTCTGTTTGGTGATATTTTCTACTCACGTGTTGGCAACTCACCCCCGTTGTGCAACAGTTTCTTGTAGGTTTTGCCGTACAGGTTTCGTTGCGGCTTTGCTGGAACATTGCTCCTTTTCGGGTGATTGCTTTGGTAGGTGGGTTCACTCGCATCGTGACCACCATTGTACTTTATTTATTTCAGTTGTATCTAGGAACTCCATCAACCAGACTTGTATATTATTTCAGACATAGAAAACCAGTTGTTATTCTTTCGACTTTAGAGCCGCGCGTTGTATTATTATGGTTTTCTTGATGATTTTGAGTTTCCTTTTTGAGTTTTGATCCTCGCTCTTCGGCGTTGTATATTATATTGCTTGCGTGGTTGTGACCGTCAGTTGACGAAGAGCTAGCTCCCGCTTGGGGATGCCTTTATTCATATTATTCATGTTGTACCCCGTTTGGAGCCAGTATTTACAATGGAAACTCTGCCGAAATTTTCAGAAAAGACTTGAGATTTAAAAATGCATACTTCGGCTTGTGTTATTAAAACTACTTGATTTAAAATAGTTTTCTTCACTTCTTCTTTAAAATGGTTTAGATTTCTTGGATTTTTTGGCTTACTTGAATTAGATAGGGTCCTATAGGCTTCATATGATTCAAGTGCCAGTCACGTGCCATTTCGGGTTGTGACAAAGTTTCTATCAGAGCGCTAGGTTAACCATGGTTCGAGTCTATGTTTGACTATGCGGAGCCTAGGGCGTTTGTATATATACGGAATCTAGGCTTGACCTTACGAAACTTAGACTTAATCGAGGGGGTATTAGACCCGAACTTTCGTCGCATAGGTCGACCTTGGTTGATGGAGAAGGTGACTTAAGGAGAGTGACGTATCATGTGTATGTTCCGCGGCATACTTACGATACGCTACTCCGCTTAAGAAGCCTTAGGATGTACATTTCCTTGCACAGTATTATATTCATTCATGATCTATCCTCATCGTTATCGGTTTATGGTTTTGCCGCCATGATTACACGGGCAGAGAGAGCTATGGTTAGAGTTGCGTCAGCACGAGCTCGTCACTGACGAGGACTGACCAGGGCATGATTCCAGGGACACACGATTGTATAGATATGTCGTGTTATTGTGTTTTCGCGCCATGAGCATTTGATGGATCGCTTTTACGAGATTTCTCGGACGTGCAGATCAGTACCAGAGGATTGGACCACTGTTAGAGGCCAGCCAGAATGTGATGACCGTCAATGCATCGATTAATTGATGATTGAGGCACTGTTTAGCGTGCGGACAAATGAGCCAGTTGTTAATGCGAATAACAAGATGTCGCCCCAGATGTTTGAAGCTAATGCCGCACGAGTATACTTAGAGATATGATAGAAGATCACTAGTCATCCAAGGAGGAATGACTAAGACATGTGATTCATTACCTACCCCATTGCGAGGTCATCAGATTGATTGATTCCAGTTTGAGAAGACTTCACGCAAGTACGTTGAGAGTCGATAGAAGACGATCAAATGTCAGAAACCCATTTTTCCAAGTTTAAAGTATTCGGAGCAACATACAAGTAATTCCGTGGACCCTCTAGAAGAATGAAACTCTAACTCGATATAATGACCCTGAGAACGCTTTGAAACCTTAGGGTTTGTAGCAGTTCAGCGGTGCTATTAATGAGGCTTAGGTTTGCCCTTCTACCGCTGGTCCACAGGTACTGTGGCATATACTAGAATACTATTTAACTGTACTCAAGATGTTGAGCTGTTGGGGGATTATGGAACTTTGATAAATCGATCGAAGGGTTCGACGTCATTCGGATATCATGTGATGGGATACATTGCTTGGGAGACTCCAGATAGGAGTATAGCCGTTGGAGCGCAGCCCATGCAGCCACGAGGAGACGAGTCCGAATCAATTGACATTAAAGAAAAGTGGAGTAAAAGGTTCGTACGAAATCCTGACGAGATGACGTTCCACTCCGCCGACATCAGAGATGTGATACGCATGGAGAGGCGTTGTATATGGATATATCTTCCAGAAGGAGTCGCGATGAATATGTAGCCGTTTCGGAACAAGAAATAGATTAGTAAAAGAAGATAACTTCTGGGAAGTTCAGCAGCAACGAGATTTGGAAGAGATTTCGAAAGAACCTTTCAAGAATACTATACGAGGAGACTTGGACTCAGGATCAGTCATATTACGCACACCCAGTAGGCCAGAGTTCGGCATCGTCGACGAGACATGTTTTGAGTGATCATGACAGTTGGCCAGAGATCTTTAGAGGATGTGCTAGAGCGGGACTATTTCCGCCATTTTTTATTTCAGGATTTTGGGTGATTATTTGCATGATTGAGATTTTGTGCACTACAGTTGCACTTGACTTCGATTTGATGTCATTCGAGATGTTGATTTTATTTCATGCCTACTGTATGCATGTAATTTGACTTATGCTTTCGGCATAGTTTTCATGCACTTTTAGTAATTTGATTCGATTTTGTGCATGCTGATGCACATGGTTGTGAGATTATATACCACGGTATACCTGATTTGGATTTGGATTGAAATGTGTTGTACACCGTCGATTTCGATTGTGATATTCGATATTTGTTTTCGTGCACCTTGTGCACTTGACTTGGATTCTTACGCATACTTGGGCGCTTGATGCGATTTTGGTGCATGCCAGATGCACTAAATCGAGATTCTTCGTGAATATCAGATGCACCTGATATTGCTGTCAGGCACACCCGTTGCCTTTGACAGGTGTTTCGTGCACACCCGTTGCACTTAGATTTTGTTTCTGTGCACATGTATGGCACATTCATGAATTTCGATTTCCGTGCGCACCAGACGCACGTGGCATTCATATACACATTTTTGGGATTGATTTCTTTTGGAGAAGTATGTTTTATGATATATACTATTTGGTATAGTTGCTGAGCAGGACTAGTCCGAGAACAGCACCTGAACATATTTTTGCATGCATTGATAGTTATAGAAGGGATTTCTAAAGAAAGAACTATAGTCTCAGTATTTACCTACGTGTCTGAGATGACACGAAACATTTTATAAAGGAAACCCTTCTAAAATTGTTTTCAAAATGGCGGGGCGTGTATATCAAACAAAGGGTATATATATAGTTATTTTCTTACAATAGACGTCCGCCACTGTGCCGTGATACGCGCATTGCATAGCGACTTAAAAAGGTTTGGCATGCATTTCTTTCAGATGTTTTAATGAATTTACAACGATGTGTACATGCATAGTTTTGATATATATATCATGTTGGTTTTCATATTGGATTTTGATATTGGTGTCTTCACCATAACTCCGATAATTGCGTGATGCTTGACAGAGTTTTGATTTTTGTATATATACTCGTTTTTCATGCGCATGCATTGCTCTACGATGTGTTTTATGTATTTATGATTTCGGAACCCCGATGACTTGGTCTTTTTACTGAAATGTTTTAGAAATTAGGGGAGTTTAAATTTAAATTCGTCGACCGAATTTCTTTAACGGGGGAAGACTGTAACATTTCAGAAAAATAAAATATTATTTTTTGGAATTTTTATAATTAAATAATAAATATTATGAATATTTTAATATTGCGGTATAATTAAATACCGATAAATTGGGAAATAATTGCAAAATTATAGAAATTACTAAAATGAAGGTGTTTTATATGATTTAAGAAAATTATGAAATTTTATAATTCATTATATCCCATTTTGATGCTAATCGCGATTAAATATCGCTAATCGTGCATTAAGCTAGTTTTGTACACATGACATGCACTATGTCAAATTACACTTTGTTACATTTTCCTACCATTATTGTAACACTTTGGATTTTCGTTTGAATGTCTTTCGTGATAATTAGTGATCGTATGTGTTATTATATATATGTGTTCCTAGGATTATTAGTCATATTTAGTAGTGGTTGCATATTGGGAATTTTCTTGTGCTAGTGCACACTTGCACACTTAGACATTTTTTAGACTTAGGGTTTTGGTAGCATGTTAACCATTTTTCTTATGTTGCATGGTTGTTATTTTCCCCACCATTTTAACCTAAACATTACCCCATTTTATAATTCAAATTCTATTAAACAAATGAGGCATGGGGGGTAGGTAAAAAGCTTGACTTTTGACCCATTTTTTCCCTCTCTTCTCTCTCTCTTTCTCCACTCCAGAATTCTGGAGAATTCCAGCAGCAAACCCTCCCCCTTTCTTCATCTTTTCTTCTCCTCTTCATGTCTCTTTGATCTTTACACAAATCCTACACAAAAACCACACATTTCCTTCACAAAACCTTAGGAAAAGTGAGCTTTTTGAGGTGTTTGAAGCAAATCTGCACACTAGAAGGAGAAGCTGGAACTTTTGGTGTTCTACAAGATTCTTAGATGGTATTAACTCATATTAGCACTCCGTTTCCTTAAACTTGTAGTATTCTTTAGTAAAAATCTCATTTTTGTGCATTTTTGGTGATATTTAAGGATATTTGTGATTCACATGTTAGATTAGGGTTTTGTTAGTTGTGTTAGCTCTATTATGTGTTATTAGAGCTATCTTACGCCATGTTTTGTTTCAGTTTGCACAAAAATACCCTAAAGTTTGATTTTAGTGCAAAAGTGTGGATTTTAGCTAGAAATAAGGCCCTGTAGGATCTGCTGCTACCCGAGACATTTCAGAGTAAAACTAGATGTTACTGTAGCATGTATGGGGGGTATAGAGTGCACACACCAAACCTGGGAGCCCAATTCCCAATTGGGGCCGCCGAAATATTCATTCTGGCTGCAATTTGCGGCCAGATGGGGGTGCTTTGGGTTGGGGTTTGGGGTGTGGGTGTCTGCTGCTATGTGGGTTGTTTTAGTATATATAGTTTTACAATATCTTTCCTGTATCAAAATCTGGAGGTGATTACCTATTTTCCCGTATTTTCAATCTTTCGCGACACGCGTGATACGTGTGTGTGGGTTTGGGGTTTCTGCGTATCGCGACGCGTCGGAGTGGTTTCAGACGCGTAACCACACGTTTTAGCGTATCGCGCACACGCGCGCTTGTTCGCGACACGAGTTACTAGTTCGGCTTTAATGTCGCGTTTGTGTGACTTCATGCTTACGTGTGATATATTGTGTAATTCTAGGTTCGCAGGCGAGTACGGCGGACGCCGCGCAGAAGGGGAAACAAGTTGTTGGCTATACCTAGCGAGAGACTACGGTGAGTAGATTTCACATCTACGGGGATATCGCCCGCATGGCGTTCTACGTCAGGGCTGATAGGACCCTATAGTTTCCTTTGTATACATTGACTATTCATGGCTACTATTTAGTGCATGCTGCATTCCCTGCTAATTGGATATAAACTAGAATTGATAGAACACCGCACCATTACTAACGGTCCATGTTGCACGAGCACTATCCTGCATGTTACACACGTACCGTTAGTAATTGCCATGACACTCACACTGTAGAATTTACATCGGATCATCATATTGTAGCTCATCTATATGTGACTTGACATGCTATTCATACTTGATGCCTATATCACATCGGATCATCATATTGTAGCTCATCTATATGTGACTTGACATGCTATTCATACTTGATGCCTATATCACATCGGATCATCATATTGTAGCTCATCCATATGTGACTTGACATGCTATTCATACTTGATGCCTATATCACATCGGATCATTACATTGTAGCTCATCTATATGTGAGTCGATATGCTATTTATACTTGATGCCTATATCACATCGGATCATCATATTGTAGCTCATCTATATGTGACTTGACATGCTATTCATACTTGATGCCTATATCACATCGGATCATCATATTGTAGCTCATCTATATATGACTTGACATGCTATTTATACTTGATGCCTATATCACATCGGATCATTACATTGTAGCTCATCTATATGTGACTTGACATGCTATTCATACTTGATGCCTATATCACATCGGATCATCATATTGTAGCTTATCTATATGTGACTTGACATGATATTCATATTTGACGCACATATCATATCGGATCATTGACTTGCATTTTGGTTTGGATTACATGTGATTTCTGGATTTGGGAACCGTGGCTATTGCAAATATGTAATCATTTAAAAACCCGGTTCCCTTGATATGATATTTCGGTGCGTCCACCATGTATTTTCTCGGTGCTAGAGTGATATATATGAACCCGAATCGAGGAGCTGGTTGAGGCCGATTACGGGTACATGGTGGACCCGGTATGGTACCCCAGGGCGAGAACGGTTTCGCTGTGCAGTAGACGGTGAGCCTGGCAGAGGGACTACTACCTACCGGTGATTGGTTGGACCTGACAGTTATCCAGAGGGTACTGATCAGAGTCTATAGATGGATGCGGGGTGATCCGTACTGCTGGGGCCGAGGGCCGATACCGCAGACGGAGCCCGTGGGCTGACCTGGACTGACGGGGCCCAATGGATGAGGATTTGCGTGTCGATGCTGGACACGAGTATTTATGATATTTGGGTGCCGATGTTGGGCACTTGGGATTCTCAGAGATGTACAGGATTTGAGGGCCGATGAGAGTGCCGGCGCCTGAGCTATTTGGGGGACCTGGGTGCATTGATGGACACCGATTATATATTCCACGTTGACATTCCGTGTAGATATTATATTGCCCCTGCTCAGCATTTACTATTATACCTCATCCTGTAGTTACATTACCTGATAGAGTACTTGCATGATTATTGCACATACTGCTTATCACATATTGATATCATCTGTTGGCATATGATAGAGTAGCGCAGTACGTGCATGCTCGCGATTACCTTTATATGTTATCTCTATTCACGAGTTGGCAACTCACCCCCGTTGTGCCACAGTGTTTGCAGGTTGCCCTTCGGAGTAGTCGCGGCAGGCTGCGGTTGCATCTTTTGACACAGATACTCCCATAGTTGGTGCACTAGCTCTTTTGCTGATAGGTGGGTTTTGTGCGGTATCTGTTTATCTTTCAGTATGTACATTGTTGTATCTAGTATTCTCCATCTACCATGTATGTATTTGACTTAGAGACAGTGTGAGGACGATGATGTATTATATTTGTATTCTGGTGTCGAGCTCGTTGTGAGCCGACTGTACTTGCAGTTTATCCTTTCTGTGATGTTCCCACTTGTGGATCTTGATCTTCGCTACGGCGTCGTATATTACTATCTTGGTGATTGATTACTTAGATTTCTTATCATGTTAGTAAGTGCTTCCATTTTAAACTTATAACACTCTTTACTTTAACTGGTTTGATTTCTGGGTTTCGGTTCACTTAGTCGCGTTATGCCTGTAGACGTTACGTGGTTAAGTGCCGGTCACGGGCCAAACTTTGGGTCGTGACAATTATTCTTTTGTGTATGGTTTATTTGTTTTGAGGTTTTTAAAATAGAACAAAAGAAAAGAAAATAAAAAGAAAATGATAAAGAAATAGGTATGGGCATGAGAGAGAAAGGTGAGGGGGTCAACCTTGGACCATGGCTTTTGTTCCCTCATTGTTTTCCTTCATCATTCTCTCTCCTCTTCTCACCATGGCAGCACACTCCCTCCTCCCTCCTCTACCACCACTCTACAACACCAAAAACTCATCAAAAGTCCATCCCTACTTCATTAAAAACATGCACAAGCTCACTAGATGCACTTTGGACCAAGAAAATTTGGATTTTGAAGACTTGGGGCAACTCAAGAATTTTCTTGAATTGCCAAATGAGGTAATTTCATCACCATTAGTGCATTAATCCATTCTCATTAGTGTCCATGCTTGATTAGAAGTGTTTAGTGATGTTTAGTGAGGATAGAAATTCCAAGCTAAGGTTTTAAGGAAAACTTGAATTGAGATGATGTAATTGAGGCTTGTAGAGGCCATATAACCCCTCTAGTGTAAGTGTCATGGACTAAAAACATAGACTTAAACCCAAAACCCCAACTTAGAAACCCTGATATCAGGAATTTGTGAAAATTTAAGGAGTTATTGAAGATCTGCTAACACCCGGGTGACCTGAATTTTTTTTAGCAAACACAGAATGACGTGCAAGAAACCTGGAGTGTACCCTGAAGACCCGAGACCCTACCCCCTTTACTAGGCTGCAATTTTAATGTTCCTGGCCGCAATTTGCGGCCAGGGTGCAGTAAAATGTGTCCATTTTTGGTTTAGGGCTCCTTTGTCTGTAAAATAGACCCTTTACATATGCAAAATTGGCTAATTTCACCTAGGGTAAAATCTGGAAGTGTTTTACGAAGTTTTTGAATTCGTTTTGTGGCTTTTAATGAATTGGAATTTGGTATTTGTGTTTATCTTGGTCGATTCACATTTATACGTCAATCGTCGAGAGTTGTTAGTTATTCGTGCATGCTTAGACCATAGGTTTTAACCTCTGTACGTTTCGTGTATCGTTTTGGTTTTCGCTCGCGATTTCAGTTTACGATACTATGTATGATATGTAGGTACCCCCACATAGATTTCGAGACGACGAGGAGAGCGTAGCGTCATCGACTCCAGCAAGCGAGGATTAATGTGAGTAGATATATATCTACGGGGAAAGTCGGGTGGATGGCGTATAGCACCCCCGCAGTTCGTAGTGTAGTATACGATATATGTATTATATATGAATTTGTGTTATGTGAGACTAAATGAATATCGAGATAGATCTTATAAGTTCATAAGTTTAATTTTAGTAATTGGTTGATAGTGTCATAGTTAGTTTCTTAGTTGCGAACCTTAGAATAAGATTACACCCACACGCACACATACTCACGCATACATTTTATATTATTTGTGCGTATATGGGGATATGTGTGTTTGTATATATATATATATATATATATATATATATATACACGCATAGGTATAGGACTATGTATATATATATATATACGTATACATATACATGGATGATGAGGATAGTATATGATACTTGGAGATGAGTCGATGAGATTAGGCATGATGCCACGAGATCGGTGATGTGATATGATTCGTATTATGAGATACGACATGATGTTATAGCGGGTCCTTAGGCGATGTGTTTTCATACACACGCATATATATATGTAGATGGTATCAGTATGTACTAAACTTAGATCAATACCCCTAATATAGGATATGATGATAAGGATACCAGATGAATAATGAGATAAATGTGATATTGGACCCGTACCCAGATTTGAGATGTCGTACGGCGAATTTACCATACGAGCTATATATTGATGATAGATCCGCACTCTTGACTCAAGAATGTCATATTATATATATTGTATCGTATGCGATACTATTGAGGCGGGATCACCGACTATTATATACATATATATCGACTCATACTTAGGTGGAGTTCCTTACCTCTTTTCGGTTAGTCTGTTAGTTTAGTCCAGTAGTTTACTTGTAGATGTTAGACTAGACTCGGGTCATACCTATTTCAAAACTAACGAATCATGAGTATTTTAAAAATAGGCCAAGGGATTCTATGGATATTTCAAAGGACGCATCTTTTCTTAAAAACACCGTAGTCCTATTTTCTAAACACCACGATTCAGGTTATTTCAAACGGCAAAACTGTATGGCCCATATGCATTAATGTATATTCCTTATTGTTGCATTTACTATTCATTTCTGTATATTCGTACATGTTGCGTTGTTATTCATGTTCTGCATATTCTTACTGTTCGCATCGCATCGCATGCTTATATTGTGTTTTTATCAGTTATTATTAAAATCATGATGTTCGGACACCAGCACCATTACCGATGATGTGTATGCTCCACGTATACCTGCTTGCCGACTCACACACATCATCATCGGTAATTGCCATGTCACATACACTTTAGAGAATATTGCTCTATTGATATCGTTTGCTAGCTGATAGTTCCAATATGTTATTGTTTTCATATGCTAGTTTAATTATTGCATTTATTTACTGTGTTATCTCATGCATGTATATTCATATATTTATTTGCCATGCGATAGTTTGGGCCAGTCCGGATTGCCGGAGCCCAGTAATCATTATTTATTTACATCGTGATTCATGATTTCGGATTTCCATGAGATTTAATTTAGGGAAACCGCAAAGATTTTATAAACTGATTATCATTTTAAAATGAAAGTTGCGTTTTCTCATGATGTGATTTGAGATATGTCCACCATGAGTTTTCTCGGCTCTTGAGCGATGTCATACACCTGATTCGAGGAGGAGGAGGAGCCGTCTGTGGGTGCATGGTGGACCCTGTGCGATACCCCGGGGAGAGAAGGTCGCAGATGATGGCGTTGAGCCTGAGACAGGGGAGCACTACTGACCAGTGATTGTATTGTGACTCGACTGATATCCGGAGGATACCGATCGGAGTACAAGCCAATCCGGATAGCCGAAACCTGAGCTTTTGAGATTTGATGATATGGGACAGTTCGGATAGCCGGAGCCCTAGATATTGAGATTCGATGTTGCAACCCAGTCCGGTTTGCCGGAGCCTGAGATATTGAGATATTGAGATCTATGTTTTGTGTCGATTCTTGACACTGATTTCATGTTGATTTCATTGATGATACCTCGATTTATAAATATACAGAAATCTCACTAAATAAAGAAAACAGTTGTCACATTCATGATGCATTCTGTTTTCATTATATTGCATTCATACCTCATATTTATGATACGTTACTACCTGAGGCACTGACACGAGCACTTGGTATTACACTTATGTATAGATGTTTACCCTTGCCACCTTATCATGCTTTAGACTTTATCATATTGAGGATATATATTATTGGTCGAATTGACCTAGGATTGAGTCATACATATGATTTCTGCTCGGTGATGTTTTCTACTCACGAGTTGGCAACTCACCCCCGTTGTGCTACAGTTTCTTATAGGTTTTGCAGTACAGGTTTCATTGCGGCTTTACTGGCAAACTGCTCCTTTTCGGGTGATTGCTTTGGTAGGTGGGTTCACTCGCATCGTGACCACCATTGTACTTTATTTATTTCAGTTGTATCTAGGAACTCCATCAACCAGACTTGTATATTATTTCTGACATAGAAAACCAGTTGTTATTCTTTCGACCTAAGTGTCGCGCGTTGTATTATTATGGTTTTCTTGATGATTTTGAGTTTCCTTTTTGAGTTTTGATTATCGCCCTTCGGCATTGTATATTATATTGCTTGCGTGGTTGTGACCGTCAATTGATGAAGTGCTAGCTCCCGCTTGGGATGCCTTTATTCATATTATTCATGTTGTACCCCGTTTGGGGCCAGTATTTACAAAGGAAACTCTGCCGAAATTTTCAGAAAAGACTTGAGATTTAGAAATGCAATATAATAAACAACATGGCAATCATTAGTATTTGTGCAAGTGTTCTACGGTATAACAACCTATTTACTTTAATACATATATAACAGTACAGTTCTACAGTGACATGGCAGTACCAATAAGGTGTAGTGTAACATATATTCACGTGCTTGTGCAGCATGGTACTCATTGGTATTTGTGCAGTGTGCTATCAGAGTATGCGTAACGCAAAAAACATATAACATAGATAATATAATGCAAATCTGTAAAGTAATCTAAACATACTTATTGTAATTACTTGTTATGAGCTATACCATTATCTTTAGAAATGATTGGAACGTTAAGCTTGAAATAAGGAAGCTGCCCTAGATTTAAAATAGATATCCGTTTTAAAAACTGGCACGCATCCTAGTACTTTTATTTAAAAGACAAACGAATCGTAGTTTTTAAAAGAATATAGCTCACACAAGTATTACATCCTAAAACAGAATATAACCTAACTTTACGAGTCAAAGTATAATTTGGCCGTTATTCGGCATTCAAAGTTCATCATTTCCAACACATATAAATCTTTGTATTATAACTCATCATATCGCTATATCCATATCATCTTAAGTACGGCATGATCCCTCGTACAAACTCATCAAATCGTACCCACATCGTACGGATCCAACATCATATACCTTTCTTACATAAAACTATTTATGAATTATATGCAAATGAAGGACATATAAGATGCGATACTATATCAATATCTTGAATAACTACTATACTAACTAGAATCATAATATTATTTATAAGGTTGCGGGGGTGCTATACGCCATCCACCCGACTTCCCCAGTAGATATAAATCTACTCACCAACTTGAGAACTCGCTGAATCCACGCTGCTACATCACCAACTCCATCTCGAAATCCTCGAATTGTACCTATATTCGTATTTAAATCGCATAAATGTAAATATCATATCAGAAATCAAAACAACAAGTTAAACACCCATAGGTTAGAACCTACAGCATACTTAACTCAAAAGCGACCATATAATTCTGTCGTTAACGTATAGACGTTAACGGTTCAGTTGCAACATCAAAATAAGAAAACTTCGTATCGTAAATATCTGAATTTTGATAAAACCATTTTAAAACATTCCCAGATTTCTCTGTTTGAATAATTAGACAAAACAAACAATACAGAGATTTATAAATTACCAAAACAAAGTTACAGGAGATAAACCAACACCAAACTCTCAAGGGGGGCCGGCATCGCCTGAATTTTTAAGGTGGTCGCCGGATTTTGTGGTGAGTTTGGGGCTCTGGTTTTAAGTGTAATCTTCTAGTTTGCTCATTATACTTTTGATCTTGCTAGTTTTTCTAGTGTTTAGACTTATTAGTTCCAGATTCACTTTTTGTAGTTAAATTATCACAACCACTAAACATGATACGTGTCGTACATATAGTTTCATTTTTAAACTGATATTAGCTCACAGATCTAACCCACTGAAAAACTAACTTGTTTAAATAATACCAAACACATTAATTCATACCCATAGACCTACCATAAAAACCACATAAGCAAATTCTCCAAGAAATCCGGCGAGATCGGATTTTGGGTGTTGGTCGCCGGCCAAAATCTGAGGTCATGGGCTCGTATTCCTATGGTTTATTCTAGGTCTGGTATATAAGATTTTGTAGTTGTTTGATTAGTTTATTTATCAACTAAACTACAGCAGATTCAAACAGAGGCTAATCTTAGCAAAATACGATATCCAATTTCAGACAAAACTGAATTGAACAGAACTGAATAATTTGAAGGAAGAGGAAGATATACCTACAGCAATATCATTGGAAAAACTTCCTCTAAGATGCACAAGCTCAAGGTCCTAGCTAGAGGGTGATGGTGAAGTCTTAGCACTTGCTCTTCTTCTCTTCTCTCTTTTCTTTTTTTTTTGTGTTTTCTTAAGTTTTTCTTTTCCTTTCCTTCTCTTTAAAGTTTCTGATCTTATGAACTGAACAAAGGGGGTGAGGTAAAGAAAAGAGTGAGTGTTTGTTGTAGAGAAAGGAGGAGGTGGCATGGAGGAAGGAGGTTGTGTCACTTGAAGAAGCATGAGTGATTCATGCAAGGATGAGGTGTTGGATTTGAAGAAGGAGGTGTAAAGGTAATGAAGGAGGATGTGTCAACTTATAATTAAGGGTGAAATGAGGTGTTTTGTGTGAGTGTTAACACATAATGATATATGCCATCCATAATAAAATATAACAATAAGTTAAAACCTTCATACCATAATTTAATTTCATATAACATAAAGGATATAAAATGATAAATCTATTACTTAATTATTATTAGCTTAGTGACAAATACCATGTCATGATTAAATAATTAAAATATCACTTTCTTGACATCACCCACTTTATTCATATTTATCAAAATAATTACATTTTTCGGTTATGATTCCGATACTCAATTTCATAAGCGATATCACTTCCGTAAAAATATCAATTTCATTATTTTATAATAAAATTTATAATTAACTTTTCTTAATTTTCCAAAATGTTACAGTCTCTCCCCCTTAAAGAAATTTGGTCCCCGAATTTAAATTAAAGCTCTTTCTTAAAACGTTTTCTCAATCCAATTAACTCATTTCAAAACAAATTCCTGAGTTTCAAATTTTAAAACATAAAATTTGTTCGATATAACAATATTCCAAAGTCCCATATGAGCTAAAAATGTATCGCAACGCAACGGTGTGCGTGAAAACTCAAAAGATAATATTTCATGACTGTAACTCTAGCGGTTGCTATGAGAATTACTCCAGTTATGACAAAAATTGTGCCAAATACGAAAACTGTTGTGTATCCTAGGTACACAAAATCAATGCCATAATCGTAATGCTATATCAGTGCATACGACCAAGCGAAAAATTCCTTTATATAAACCAAATCTATAACATATTCTATCAAGTGCAAGCATGAAAACGAAACCAACCCTAATGGGTTTACAGGTAAGTCTCAACCCACACGTCACGGTGTGCACAAAAATAAACAGCGCTATGTGCAACAGGCGTGCACGAAACGATATCCACTGCATCCACTGTGCATGGAATAAATGTATACAAAATAATACCAAATGCATCGTGGTGCACAAAAATCCAATCCAAGTGCATCAGAGTGCACAATTAAATCTCAAGTGCATCAGAGCGCACAAAACTAAAATCTAGTGCATCAGAGTGAAAAAATCAAAACGGGCAACTAGTGTAAACGAGATCAACCGAGGTATACCTAGAATATATATATAAATTCTTAATCATGTGCATATGATGTGCACGGAAACTCAGTGTAGTGCATCCAGTGTACACAATACTCTAAACGGGTGCAGTCACCTCGCACTAAAATCTCAACAAGTGCACCTGGTATGCACAAAGCATAAGTCAAAGTGAAGTTATTATACATAAAAATCTCATCAAGTGCACCTGATGTGCACAAAACATAAATTGATCCTCAAATCCTTAAAATACATCTATCAAAATCACAGACGTCGAGTTGTCCTTTCTCCAATGTTTGAAAAAGAATATTTTTAGATTATAAAAAAATAAATCGAATTCAAAGGACATCGAAGCATACTCTCTTTAATGTCAAAACGTGTTTATACCACCGGAATTGGCATAGCAAGAATTATTACTTGCCGTCTGCCACGTTCTAACGTTCCCTGTCTCTGAATTCTGGTTCTTCTTGCAGATCTCTAATATCATGGCTTCTTAATGCGATCGTCTGGTGAGGAGCAACGACACCATTCTTCTTATTGCGGATACATCCCTTCACACTTTCTTGACCAGTAGTCCAGTCCTTTGTGACGTAACATATTGATAACGGAGTCTCTGTCCTCGACTTGTGTGCATACAACTAATCCCAGTCCAATCTCATTTATTATAAGTTCCTGGAAAATCAAGTCTTCTACTAAAATCATTTATCCAGCCTGCCGGGAACTAGTACTTATTACTAAATCCACTTTTCCTTTGATAACCACTGTCATTTCTTTTTGATTTCCTCCTGAAAGTGTAGTCATACGCATCATCAAATCTTCAATATCCATTGTATAGAATAACTATCCTCTGAAACTTCGCACCATTCTCCTATCCCATAAATTCCCTATATCAATCACTTAAGGAGCGTATCTGTATCGTCACGCGAATTTGCAAGTCACACTTAAGCATGACCCACTCGGAGCCTTACAAACTCGGAAACCCGAATCCATCATCTATGATACTCTGTAGAAGAATCTAGCTAATCTCACCTTCGGATACTCGTCCCAATTTGTCGGAGGAAAATTTTCTGCATAATCTCTTCCTCAAGCGACTTGCATCTGGTCTGAGCAAGACCCAACATAAGGATCTAACTAACTTCCTCAACTTTACCTCGGAGCGCCACTATGGATTAAAAGTCCTAACCATCTTACATCTAATCGGCTACTACTCCTTCTGATCCATTTACACTTGTAAACATCGTCTACTTTTAACTTCATGCACTTTGGAAGCAACATCTCAAGAATCTCATCTGTGATTGGTACCGCTGTCTGAACAGTACGCGACACCACGATCTTCGAAGAGGAGAAAACATCGTGTCTCAAGTCCGGCCAACCTTCATCAATGATTTTACCATCTGGTGCGGATCCCGAAGAAACTCACTTCAATATTAGAACTCGATTAATATCAATAAACGACGTGTTTCCATATCATCGGAATTTCACCCCGGTCAGTCCTTGTCCCAGACAAGTCTGCTCTGACCGCATCTCTAACTATAGCCCTCTCGGCCCTCATAAACATGGTGATCGAAACAATCAATCATGCTCTGACGAAGATAGATCAACGGAAAGAATAGAAGGAAGATCTCAAGATATAAATCCTAAGGTAACTTAGGTGGAGTATCATATCGTAAATATACCGCGGAACATATGTACGGTACGTCACTCTACTTAGTACCTACTCCATCAACAAAGGTCATCCTATATAACTAAAGTTCGGGTATAAGACCCCCAAAGTCAAGTCTAAGTCCTATAAGGTCAATCCAAGTAATAAAAGTACATGCCTAGACCCCATATAGCCAACCTAGACTCGAAGAAAGGCTAAACCAAACACTCTTTATGTTATTAAAACTACTTGCTTTAAAATAAGTTTTCTTCACTTCTTCTTTAAAATGGTTTAGATTTCTGGGATTTTTTGGCTTACTTGAATTTGATGGGGTCCTATAGACTTCATATGATTCAAGTGCCAGTCACATGCCATTTTGGGTCGTGACACAACGACACATCAAAATCACGGAACCTGAGTGTCCAACACCGACACTCGAAACCTCATGAAACCCGTGTCCAGCATTGACACGTAAATCCTCATATCTCAGGCGCCGCATACTCAGATCAGTCCTCATATCCATCTCATATCATAACTCCAAAACGGTATCCACCGGATATCCGCCGCGCTCTATACAATCACCGGTAGGTAGTGTTCCTACTGCCAGGATCATCGTCTACACCACTAAAATCATTTCTTGCCCCAGGGTACCATACCGGGTCCACCATATACCCGCAAACGACATCTGCCATCTCCTCGAATCGGGTCTCAAAAACAAGCTCAGAACTGAGAAAACTTATGGTGGACATCTCGAAATATCATATCAAGAGAAACCGGGTTTTTAAAACAATACACCATTTCCATTGAAATATACCATGGTTCTCAAATCCAGAGATCTCATAAAAATAGCATCTTAATACATATAACCATAAGTACGATGTATGCAACATAGAGTAGTAATATGAGCATATCGAGTATATCATGCAAGCATGTCAAATGATAATACTAAACAATGAATGTACTTTTACTTTTAAGATTTATCTAATAATATGGCAGTTCTACTGTATGAGCGGCATGGCAATTACCGATGAAGAATGTGTATGAGCCGGCAAATCTGTGTATGTGTAACATGCGCATCAACGGTAATTGTGCGGGTGTACTAGCAATGATATCATATAGCATTAAATACCTACACATGGTATGTACATCACGAGGGGTAATATCCTACACAACATGAACAATGAATGGGTGTATCTATATACACAAAAATCATACGGTCACTTTTAAACATTACATATCGTCGTTTTGAAAATAGGTATGGTTCAGGTGGCAATCTTTATATCGGCGATCCCGCCTCACAACATCCGATATGAAAATAATCATCGATCATCATTCTCAAATCACTAGCGCGGATCAATCATCCGGTACATCTTATCACGTACGGTAATCCATCGTACGGGGTTATCAAACAGAATAGGGAATCTATCGACCTATACAATAATGAGGGTACGGATCTAAAGTCTTGTACGGCATATTACTCATTATACTCATAAATATATATACACATACATCTCAAATCACATTTGTATAAACGTCATATCTTCTTAATTGCACAACACCTCTATCTCAATCTCGTGCCGTGTTTATCGATCTCGATCTCATATCCTATCATTATCAACCCATACTTTTCATCTTTCAATTCATACTTATCATGATTCACTTCTCATTTCATATTCTCATATATCAATCCGAGTCATCAATATCTATCATCTCAATATCTCACATCATTATCTTATATACCTATATCCTATTCTCAAGCTAATATATATTCATTAGTGTCAACTTTATCATATCATCTCTTCACTAAATCTTACTAAATCCTATAATAAGGTTATCCTAAGCTCGTAGTATATCCGATATCAAATATATAATTATAAAACGATCTTCCATATCAATGGTTGCGGGGGTGCTATACGCCATCCACCCGACTTCCCCCGTAGATATAAATCTACTCGCCTTGATCCTTGCTTGCCGAAGTCGATGTTGTCATGCTCTTCCTTGTTATCCGAAGTCCATATGAAGGTGCCTATATATATAAACACACAGTATCGTAAACAGAATCGCGTACGAAAACCAAAACGGCACACGAATTGCATATAGGTTAAAACCTATGGTCTACGCATGCAAGAATAACCAAACAACTCCTGATATCGATATACAAACGTCAAGTGACCGAGACAAAACACAATATCTAAAGTTCAAGTCATTTAAAAGTCACAAATCAAAACAGCAACATAAGAAAAAGGTTCCAGATTTAGTCTCAGGTAAAATTAGGCTAAACAAGCAATACAATGGGGTAATATATGTTCGTTATATATATGCCCTAGAGGTTATTGTTGTACATATGATGTATATTATAGTGGATGCTTGGATATATATAGAGAGGAGTTTCTTGCTCGTCATGATAGTATGCTATTTGGTTTTACTTTGTCTTAACATGTTGACTTGTATTAGTTTACTGTCTTGCTCTCACATGTTGATAAAGCCCTTGGGATATGTACTCGACTACTGGGACTATGATGAGACCATACTAGTGGGGCCACGGTAGTCGACGAGTACATCCTATAACTGTTCCTAGTCGAGGGTGTGTCGAGACAGGGCATCGATACACCAGAGTAGACTAGCGTATACGCATCTTGACCCATATGATGGGCGATGGATGATCCCATATCCATCGGTGTTTGACATCAAAGATGGTGTACGGGTGCTCAGTGGAGACTGGGTACACTGGACGGACTCGCCGAGAACTCCCAGATGGTATTATACCTCACGTCAGATGGCAGTTCTCTGGTGACACTGGTACAGGTTAGTCTGTAGACCTGAGATCGTTATATAGTCTTGTGTGATTCCCACTGTGCTTTGATTTCCATCATACCATATCCAAGAGGGCGTGCAAAATGGTGGCTTTTCGGTACAGCCCCGAATCACATGGAGGCAATGAGCGATAGGAGGGGTTTCGTCTCTCCCGGTATAGGGAGTTGATGTTGTGCTGTGTTCGATTGGCTATAACTGGAAGTCCCTGGCCAGGGCGGATATTGAGTACTACCGGTAAGTGTTAGCAGTAGGTTCTCGACCTGTTATGAGCCTCACATCGACACGACTTATCGGTTACTGGGGTCTGACGTATACCACCCCTAGACTAGATATGCAACATATTAGACGAAGAGACCGGACTGTACGGTAGTGTTACTGATTGGATTTAAAGGAGGATGTACAGGCTTGCTTGTTGATCTTCTGATCGCTGAATACCTGGGTGGCTGTTACGTTTAGCTGACCGCTTGCAGCTTGTTGGTGTTTGATATGATCATCACCTACTGCCGGCGTATTGACGATTCTTTAGAGTCCTACACAGAGGTTTCTTGACTCAGGCAAAATGGAGTAGGAGCACATATGTGATATGTGCGGGACCGAGAATAATGCGATATGAGATACCGTATTTTATTCTCGCGATATTTGATATCATCCGGCTCATCGGATCAAGTGTTGATTCGATGAATCGGTACATGATATATTAGTCGGTTATATGCGATATAGCCGGATTGTCGGATCAAGTGTTGATTCGATAATTTAATGTATAGTTATATATATATGATATATTACATTACATTATCTAATATTGGCTCGCTTCATTATATCATTTTCTCACCGGATAATACATTGATATATGTTAATTGTATTATTTTCTTTTGTTACAAAAATATATTATATATGTTAGGTCCACGTTACCTCTCCCGGTGCTTTCGGGGTTGCGGAAACGGTAAATCAAAATTTTTCTAAACTTTGTAACATGGACCGTAAAAGCCGGATCTTTGCTAAACTAAACTAGCATACTTGCAAAGAAGAGTTAACTACTCGGCAAAGTGGTTATACCTCAACTTGAACTCCTTCACTTCTTGTTGTTGTTCTTCTTTGATGTTCTTCTCTTCTTGTTGTTCTTCTCATTGCTTGCTCAAAGGTTGATCCGGACTTCGGTCACCTCCGCGGCCTCCTTGAGTCGAAGACGATCCACCCGAGAGATGTACACCGAGCTCCACCTCAAGCCGAGGTAACTAGGGCAAGGAGATTGCCAATCTAGAAGCCCTAGGTTGTGTAGAGAAGATGTATGGATGTGTTTGTCAAGTAGAATCCTTTTTCTCTCAACATATGAGATCAAAGGAGAATTCAAGAGGAGGAAGAAGAAGGAGATTTTATAGCAACCATGGAGCTTCTCATTGCAAGAGAGAGTATGAGAATAAGCAAATGAAAAGCTTAACCAAGAGAAAAGCTAACCATGGTTGCAATAATGCACAAACATTATCATTACAAATCCAATCAAGATAAAGGTGATGGCTACAAATGACATGACCATTATCATAACTAAATAAAAAGAAAACCAAAGAATACTTTAGATCTTCTAAGAAGATCCAAGTCAACTTTGGTCAAATGGTCAACAAAGTCAAGATGGTCAAACGGTCAATGTAATTAGCCGTAACAAAATTATCAATGAAAGGATCAGTAAATAATGTCCCCGGCTCATTATGGTTTTGACCAAACGAACTGTCGAAACCCTAATGAGTCCGCCTCAAAATGGTTTTGACCGAATCAACTGTCAAAACCCTAATGAGCCTGCCACATAGTGGTTTTGGCCGAACCAACTGCCAAAACCCTAATGAGGCACCTCCTCCTTCATCGCTCCAGAAAACTGTGCATACACACCTGCATCCGTATTCCGTAGAATGCGGATGCGCAGAAGACAAAACAAATCCATCCGTGCAATACTAGGATCTGGCTTAAACCAAAGCCCACCAGTACTGCCTGCCCGAACATCATACGCACACAAGTGTACGTAAGTGATCGCAGCCCTGCCGTAAAACCATACGGCCTCTACACGTTTCGCTCAGTGCAGGGAAACTCTCTGTGTGGGACTCTAAAGACTCGACACTACGCTGGCAGTGGGTTTAACCACAGACCGCAAGCGGCACTAGCTGTACGTAACGGTCCCCAGGTAGATGTCGATAAGAAGGCCGATGAGGTAAACCCATCCGAACTCTCACTGAGTCTGTATGTGACAATCTCCGTACAGTCCGGTCTGTTCGTCTGATACATCGCATGTCGGGCCTAGGGGGGCGGCAAGCGTCAGACCCCTAATAGCGGTACAAGTCGTGTCGGAGTGAAGCCCAGAACACCCTGAGATAACACTGGAACCTACCAGTATATCTCGCTTGCCCTGGCCAGGGACTACTCGTGTAATGGCTCTCCTAGACACAGCGCGATGTCAACCCCCAATACCGGGAGAGACGAATCCTGTCTAACCGTCACTGCCTCCAAGTGCTTCGGGACTGCTCCCAACTACTACCTGTTTGCACGACTCAGTAGAGCCGTGGTAGGGTAGTAATCAAAGAACAGTGGGAACACACTCGAGGCGAAGTGACAGTGTCAAGTCAGCGGACTAAGCTGTACTCATGTCACCTGGGAACGGATAATTGACGATAGGTATAATACCAACCATCAGTTCCCGACGAGTCCTGTCCAGTGTACTCGTAACCCAACGAGCACCCGCATACTATCTCAAGTACGACGTACCGACGGCTGTGGGACAGACCGTCTCCCGTGCTGGGATGAGAAGCGCATACGCTAGTCTACTCCGGAGTATCGATGCCCTATCTCGGTACTCCCACGACTAGGGACGTGTATAAGGATGTTCTTGTAGATTACCCAGCCCCCACGAGTGTGATCGCCATCACAACGCCAGTAATCAAGCAAAGATCCTAAGGGCTCTACTAATGCGTATAGGTGATATAATAAATAAACACACATGTACACATTAAAGCAGAGGCAAACCAAGTAGCATACTACTATATTGAGCATGGTTGTCTGTACAACTGTGAATATCCCAAGCTTCCATCAAGTAATATACATACTAGTATGATACAGTAATGGCCTCTAGGGCATATACACTAACAATCTCCCACTTGCACTAAGGCCATGTACTGGCGTATCGAAGACCTATCATCTCGATCAGCCGCTCGAACTGAGTCTGGGGTAAAGCCTTCGTGAATGGGTCCGCAGTGTTGTCCTTTGTGTCCACTCTCCACACCTCGATCTCCTGTCGATCAATGATCTCCCTGATCAGGTGATACCGCCTTAAGATGTGCCTGGACTTCTGATGGGACCTTGGTTCCTTCGCTAAAGCTATAGCCCCATTGTTATCGCAATACAGAGGTATTGGGTCAACAATGGACGGAACCACCTGAAGTTCACTAATGAACTTCTTTATCCAGACCGCCTCTTTTGCGGCATCGCTTGCAGCAATGTATTCAGCCTCCATTGTCGAGTCTGCGACGGTATCCTGCTTGGAACTCCTCCAACATACCGCCCCTCCGTTGTGGGTAAACACAAAACCCGAGACAGACTTGCTGTCATCTTTGTCACTCTGGAAGCTTGAATCGGTAAAGGACTTGACCCTGAGGTCTCCATTACCGTAAACCAGGAACATCTCCTTAGTCCTTCTTAGGTACTTGAGAATGTTCTTCACTGCTGTCCAGTGGTCCTCCCCTGGGTCTGACTGATACCGGCTTACCGCGCTCAACGCGTAAGCTACATCTGGTCTTGTACATAGCATCGCATACATTATAGATCCTACCGCCGAAGCGTAGGGTATAGTGCTCATGCGAACCCTCTCCTCGTCAGTCTTAGGAGACATCTTCTTGGAGAGGGTAATTCCGTGCAATGCGGGTATGTTACCGCGCTTGGAACCCTCCATACTAAATCTCTTTAGTACGGTCTCTATGTACCTGGACTGTGAAAGTCCCAACAGTTTCTTGGATCTATCTCTATAGATCTTGATCCCCAGAATGTACGAGGCATCACCCAGGTCCTTCATGGAGAACCTTTGTGACAAAAACAGCTTGACCGATTGTAGCATAGGAATATCATTTCCTATCAAAAGAATGTCGTCCACGTACAAGACTAGGAACACGACAGTTCGTCCTACAATCTTCTTATAAACACAGGGTTCATCTTCGTTCTTGATGAAATCAAATTCCTTGATTGCCTCATCAAAATAGATGTTCCAGCTCCGCGATGCCTGCTTTAATCCATAAATGGATTTAAGCAACTTGCACACCTTTCCGCTGCTCCCACTGTCTACGAAACCTTCTGGTTGATCCATATAAACACACTCTTCCAAACAACCGTTTAGGAAAGCCGTCTTCACATCCATCTGCCAGATTTCATAGTCATGGAAGGCAGCAATGGCAAGTAAGATCCGAATGGATTTGAGCATAGCCACCGGAGAAAAAGTCTCGTCATAGTCCAAACCAGGTCTTTGACGAAAACCTTTTGCAACGAGTCTAGCTTTATAGGTTTCCACCTGCCCATCTACACCAAGTTTCCTTTTGTAGATCCATTTGCATCCAACGGGTTTTACCCCAGGTGGAGCAATATCCAAGGTCCACACTTTATTGGCGTACATGGACTCCATTTCGGATTGCATTGCTTCCTGCCACTTATCAGAGTCCCTACTGATAATGGCCTGCCGGAAACTGGTAGGGTCATCTTCTTCCAAGATGCAATCCTCTCGATCCCCGTCAATGAGAAAACCGTAGTATCTCTCGGGCGGATGAGAAATCCTACCAGATCTGCGGAGTGGCTGAGGTTCGTTTGGGGTCACTGAATTTTCTGGTTCTGCTAAATCCTCAGTTTGAGTTTGTGGATCAGATATTTCATCCAGTTCTACCGTGCTCCCACTTATTTCTTTTGCAAGAAATTGCCACTCTAAAAAGGTGGCGCGGCGAGCAACGAACACCTTCTGTTCCTCAGTGTGGTAGAACAGATATCCCAGAGAATTTCTAGGATATCCCACAAACTTACATAAAACTGACCGTGCCTCAAGCTTGTCTGGTTTTTGTACTTTTACATAGGCCGGACAACCCCATATCTTAATTCGTTCTAGATATGGTTTCTTACCACTCCATATTTCATATGGAGTCTTAGGCACGGATTTAGACGGAACCTGATTCAGTAAGTATGCCGCTGTATCTAGCGCAAGTCCCCAGAATGAAAGAGGTAACTCAGCATCACTCATCATGGATCGAACCATATCCAATAGGGTACGATTCCTTCTCTCCGATACACCGTTGTGCTGTGGTGTATAAGGAGGAGTAAGCTGAGAGAGAATACCATTCTCTTTTAAGTAATCTCGGAATTCCGTGCTTAAGTACTCCCCTCCTCTATCAGACCGGAGGATCTTGATACTTTTGCCTGTCTGGTTCTCTACTTCGTTTCTGAATTCCTTGAATTTCTCAAAAGTTTCAGATTTGTGTTTCATCAGATACACATATCTGAACCTAGAGAGATCGTCAGTGAATGTGATGAAGTATGAGAACCCACCCCTTGCAATTATAGACATCGGACCACACACATCACTGTGTATGAGTCCCAAGAGCTCTGTTGCTCTTTCTCCATGTCCGGTGAACGGAGATTTGGTCATCTTTCCTTTGAGACAAGACTGACAAGTTTCGTAAGATGAAAACTTGAACGCATTCAAGAGTCCATCTTTGTGCAACTTACTCAGTCTTTTCTCTCCGATATGACCAAGTCTACAATGCCACAAGTAGGATTCATTCGTATCTGAATTCTTCCTCTTGCGTGTGTTTTGTATATTGAGAACTGTATTCTGATTTAGAACGTAGATACCATTACACAGTGTACCCTCTGCAACCAGTACCTTATCAAGGTAAATGTTCATGATATTCTTTTCAAGAACAAAGTTATATCTATCTTTATCGAGTAAAGAAACTGATATGATGTTGCAAACCATGGAGGGTACATAGTAGCAATCGTTCAAAATCATAGTCTTGCCATTTGGCAATACTAGGTGATATTCACCGACGGCTGCCGCATTAACTTGTGCTCCGTTCGCTACTCTGAGCGACATATCACCTGGTGCAACTTTCCTACTTTTTCTCAGTCCCTGTAATAAATTACAGATATGAGATCCTGATCCGGTATCAAGTACCCAGGAGGTAGGGCTGACCGTAAAACAGTTCTCAATTACAAGAACACCTGAAGTAGATGCAAAACCATGCTTCTTCTTCAACTGGGTATCCTGGAAATCCATACAATCCCCTTTCCCATTCTCATGACTGTTGTCACAAGTTAGAGCTGAACCAACTTTCCCCAGTCCCGAATAAGAATTCGGATTGGTCAAGCGATACATTTTATTATCTTGATTAGGGCGTGAAAAGGTTGCTGCCTGGAGAGAGAGAAAAGAAACACTCAGCGTATGCTCGTGCAAGATTAGATTGGTTTATTAATTTATCTAACCAGGATGTCTCCCACTGTTTCCTCAAATTCCTCTTAAAACCTTTTAAAAGAAGAACTAGCCGGGTTTTTAATTCACGTCACAATACTTGCTTAACCTTTCAGCCAGGCTAGTGTCGGTACTTCGAGGGAGGTTTTCCAACGCTTTCGCGAAGTTCCTTAATTAAAGAACCTCTTTTCCCTGGGGGCGTAACCCCGCTAACACTTTTCTAGACACCTACTAGGTTTATAGCATTGATCGTTAAGTGAAAAATAATCTCCCGAGAGTAAACCAACTCATCAGTGGGATCGGGATCCAACTGTCATTGTGTGATAACCTAGATGGAATCCACTCTAGTCACCACACTCCAGAAGGTATGCTAAATCTGCAAGTTTCAGTTCTTTTGAAACTCGCGATGTGGTTTTTGCCCCTAATGATTCATGACCTTGACAATGCCAACATATCATGAACTGTTAGTCAAGTTCGGCCCGTCATTATCTTGATTAACTTAGACCCACCCGCACAACTCTTGACAATGCCAACATAGCTATGCGACTGTCCTAAATAATCTGAAAAATAAGGTTGCAAACAAGCAATACTTAGCTACCGATCACTACGCCTTGACAATGCCAAAATACGTAGCTCGAATACTGAGTAGTACTTGTAGGAAATGACGGAGGGCTACGGCTGGGTTTTTGGCGAAAAACCCGTTAACGTAATGAACTTGATGTCGTTGAAGGAACCTGATAACCCTTTTTGGAAAAATATAGTGGCGAAATCTTTTTGCTAAAGAGGTCACTCCCTGTGAAGGGATCTCGGCTCTTTCCTCGTCGAATGAGGTGCAGGATATTCCAAATTGAATACCTCGATGCAAAGCAAGAATAATCGACTATTGTGAAGTTATTACCCTGACGCAAACCTTTTGTCCAAGGGGTCACTCCCGATGAAGGGATCTCGGCCCTTGCCTCGTCAATTGAGGTGCTGGGCATTCATAACCGAATACCTCGATGCAAAACAAAAAGATGAACGTCCTTGTAATAACAGCCTTTTGAAAAAACTTGTTCCAACAACGTCTTTTAGGTTTATTTTCTTGCATTAGTTCTTTTAATGCGTCCCATCATTAAATCCTACCATTGCAGAAAACAACCAAAATATGACGTACGCTTATGCCATTCGCATTCGCCACGGGGTCCCGTCATCACCCGTTAGGTTACTTAACTAACGACAGAGCGGGGGCTGGGCTAGCGCGGCTGTAAAACATAAGCAACGCCTAAATAGTAAAGCAATGATAGACATTACAGATCACAGATGAATACATTGGATATACTAGGAATCCGCAATCCGTTCGAGCCTGCAACGAAAAGCGGATTACACGGTCGCGGTGAATAGCCAAAACCCCACCCAAGACCCCTACGGGTGCGGCAAACCACCCGCCAAGTACTCGGTAGTTTGTGCACCCCTCCATGGGTCTATCCTAGGAGCAAAAACAGTAAAAAGAATTATACAATGACGTCTACAACCCCGACCCGGTTGTGCGGCCATACAAATAATATTATTACATCAATTTACATTTACAAATGAATGAAAGAAAAACAAAAGCTCATCTCACATCCACCCCGGCTATTCACCCGCGACAGTCCAACACATTCATATACACATTCCAATATCAAACACAGATCACAGAGATGTATAACCCCGACTAATCGTCTTATAGCGATTAGCCGACGTTCAATACATGCAAACATCACAGATATAACCTTTATAGTCAAAGTATATTGAAGTTCGGAAAAATACGGAATTATAGGCCCCCAAAAACAAATTTCTATTCTGGAAAATCTGGGCACATATAATATATCTGAAAAATCCTAAAACCATGTCAGAAACACACTGCACCAAAATCGATGCAGTAACTCACCAAGTTGGCCGCGGTTCCGCGGCAATAGCAAGCTATTGCCGTGGAAGCGCGGCTCTTTGGTTGAGTCGCTGCCTCGTTTTTGGTGGCTTTCTTCTAAAAACCCTGAGATGATTTTTGGGCTATAACAAATTTTGTTTTGACCAGAAAAATTTTTAACAGAAACTCAGGTTTTTATAACTTGGTTTTTTCGATTTTTCCGTTTCGAACTTCGATACACTTTACTACCAAGCTAGTTTATGTTTAGTTAGGCTCTTATACAACTGTTAGGTCCACGTTACCTCTCCCAGTGCTTTCGGGGTTGCGGAAACGGTAAATCAAATTTTTTCTAAACTTTGTAACATGGACCGTAAAAGCCGGATCTTTGCTAAACTAAACTAGCATACTTGCAAAGAAGAGTTAACTACTCGGCAAAGTGGTTATACCTCAACTTGAACTCCTTCACTTCTTGTTGTTGTTCTTCTTTGATGTTCTTCTCTTCTTGTTGTTCTTCTCATTGCTTGCTCAAAGGTTGATCCGGACTTCGGTCACCTCCGCGGCCTCCTTGAGTCGAAGACGATCCACCCGAGAGATGTACACCGAGCTCCACCTCAAGCCGAGGTAACTAGGGCAAGGAGATTGCCAATCTAGAAGCCCTAGGTTGTGTAGAGAAGATGTATGGATGTGTTTGTCAAGTAGAATCCTTTTTCTCTCAACACATGAGATCAAAGGAGAATTCAAGAGGAGGAAGAAGAAGGAGATTTTATAGCAACCATGGAGCTTCTCATTGCAAGAGAGAGTATGAGAATAAGCAAATGAAAAGCTTAACCAAGAGAAAAGCTAACCATGGTTGCAATAATGCACAAACATTATCATTACAAATCCAATCAAGATAAAGGTGATGGCTACAAATGACATGACCATTATCATAACTAAATAAAAAGAAAACCAAAGAATACTTTAGATCTTCTAAGAAGATCCAAGTCAACTTTGGTCAAATGGTCAACAAAGTCAAGATGGTCAAACGGTCAATGTAATTAGCCATAACAAAATTATCAATGAAAGGATCAGTAAATAATGTCCCCGGCTCATTATGGTTTTGACCAAACGAACTGTCGAAACCCTAATGAGTCCGCCTCAAAATGGTTTTGACCGAATCAACTGTCAAAACCCTAATGAGCCTGCCACATAGTGGTTTTGGCCGAACCAACTGCCAAAACCCTAATGAGGCACCTCCTCCTTCATCGCTCCAGAAAACTGTGCATACACACCTGCATCCGTATTCCGTAGAATGCGGATGCGCAGAAGACAAAACAAATCCATCCGTGCAATACTAGGATCTGGCTTAAACCAAAGCCCACCAGTACTGCCTGCCCGAACATCATACGCACACAAGTGTACGTAAGTGATCGCAGCCCTGCCGTAAAACCATACGGCCTCTACACGTTTCGCTCAGTGCAGGGAAACTCTCTGTGTGGGACTCTAAAGACTCGACACTACGCTGGCAGTGGGTTTAACCACAGACCGCAAGCGGCACTAGCTGTACGTAACGGTCCCCAGGTAGATGTCGATAAGAAGGCCGATGAGGTAAACCCATCCGAACTCTCACTGAGTCTGTATGTGACAATCTCCGTACAGTCCGGTCTGTTCGTCTGATACATCGCATGTCGGGCCTAGGGGGCGGCAAGCGTCAGACCCCTAATAGCGGTACAAGTCGTGTCGGAGTGAAGCCCAGAACACCCTGAGATAACACTGGAACCTACCAGTATATCTCGCTTGCCCTGGCCAGGGACTACTCGTGTAATGGCTCTCCTAGACACAGCGCGATGTCAACCCCCAATACCGGGAGAGACGAATCCTGTCTAACCGTCACTACCTCCAAGTGCTTCGGGACTGCTCCCAACTACTACCTGTTTGCACGACTCAGTAGAGCCGTGGTAGGGTAGTAATCAAAGAACAGTGGGAACACACTCGAGGCGAAGTGACAGTGTCAAGTCAGCGGACTAAGCCGTACTCATGTCACCTGGGAACTGATAACTGACGATAGGTATAATACCAACCATCAGTTCCCGACGAGTCCTGTCCAGTGTACTCGTAACCCAACGAGCACCCGCATACTATCTCAAGTACGACGTACCGACGGCTGTGGGACAGACCGTCTCCCGTGCTGGGATGAGAAGCGCTTACCCTAGTCTACTCCGGAGTATCGATGCCCTATCTCGGTACTCCCACGACTAGGGACGTGTATAAGGATGTGCTTGTAGATTACCCAGCCCCCACGAGTGTGATCGCCATCACAACGCCGGTAATCAAGCAAAGATCCTAAGGGCTCTACTAATGCGTATAGGTGATATAATAAATAAACACACATGTACACATTAAAGCAGAGGCAAACCAAGTAGCATACTACTATATTGAGCAAGGTTGTCTGTACAACTGTGAATATCCCAAGCTTCCATCAAGTAATATACATACTAGTATGATACAGTAATGGCCTCTAGGGCATATACACTAACAATATATGTGATATATAATATTGTAACAAGTTATGATTACAAATACAACATGATTAGTATAGATTAAATATGGTTAGGGTTTGATTTGGGTTAATCTTTTCTAGATGCTTCTAGAAGCTTTTCTTTTGTTTTGAGCAAAGATATTATGTGTTGATATTTTGGAGATATTTTCCTAACCCAACCCACACCCTTTAACCCTAGTTAAATCTCTACAATGGTTAAGTCTTTCTTGACTTAACCATGGTTGCAATTATAATTATAATAACAATTCATTATTCATCACAAAAGATATTCATTCTTCTTCTTCTTCCTTGAGCTCTTGAAAAGCTTTCTAGGTTTTTCTTTTGTGATGTGTTAGTGTGAGAAATTGATAATAAAAGAGAGCATAAATCCTACTTCATCATCCTCATCTAATCTAGCCAATTAGATTAGGGTTTTCACTTCATTAATACTTGATTAGTGAGTGAGAGCTTGAGTTAAAGAAATTTCAAGGTAGATCATCTTAGAAAAGGAAGACTTCAAGCAAGCATGGATCATTCGGGTTGTGGAGCTTCTCTTTAGTCCGGGAGATCATGGATCGCGGCGAAGGGACTACTACTCGGAGCATATGAAGCGAAGGAGCGGACTACAAAGGTTGTAATCCCTCTCTCTTAGTTGTAAAGATGTTTACTTGCATGTTTAACCCTAATTATCTAGCAAAGATCCTCGCTTTAGGTTTTTCGGCATGTCTAAATTTTAAATCGGGCATGGTTGATGCCTTATAGACCCTTGTGACTGTGCCTAGTAACCCTACAGTGGTATCAGAGCCTAGCTAGAGCATTAGGCGACGTGTATACGAAGTTAAAAGACCGATCGAACCCCATAACGTCAAAAATGACCCCCTATCTGAAAATTTATTAAAAAAGTTGTTTTTTCAACATTAAAAATACTCAGAAAATTCAGCAGGTGATTTTAAGGATTACTGTGAAAAACGACATTTTAATTCTCTCAAAGCACCGCGGAACCGCGGCAATACCCTGCCTTGAGTGGCGGTTCCGAGGCCGTTCAGGGGAATTAGGGTTAGTTTTTCCTACAGTAACATCCGTAGGTATTTATGCCTGCTTCTGAGAATTTTTAATTCTACTCAAGTGTTGAGTGTTCTGGAGATCCTTTGTATTCGTTGATTCGATCGGAAAGTTTAATTTCGTTTAGTTTTCCGGATAATTTAGAACGTGTTAAAATGTTCGAACGGATATCAATAACTCGCTTTTTCCAGACACGATTTTTTTTTCAAGTGTTGAATATTTCTTGAGTTTAAAACTTTCGGAAAAACATGCAAGTATATCTGTGGACTCTCTAGAAGAACGTAACCTTAACTCGATTATGTGACCGTCAAAACTTCCACTGAACCCTTGGGTTTGTGGTAGTTTAGCGTTGCCACATGTGAGGCGTTGGTTTGACCCTTCTACGGCTGGTTCATTGGGGGCGGTGGCATGTTCTAGGATTTTTGAACTCCGCTCAAGTGTTGAACTATTTGGGAATTCTTGGGTGTTTGGTTATTTGATCGGAAATTTTAATATTGTCTATTTATCTGGAATGTGATATAATATGTGGAATTCATATAGTTAGGCATGAAATGCGAAGTATGTGATATTTCGGATTTATGATGTCTAAAGTGATTGTGGATTCCAAATGTTGTAGTTTTACACTTTCTTTTCTGTGACCGTAAGCGTAGTATGTGGTGTATCGCCAGCTTCGTTGCTATACATCAACGACAGTCGGGATACGCATACTTGCTTACGTTGATGATATGAGATATTATGTGTTGCTGTGATATGTTATATTGCATCGTCGTGTTCTGAATAGCCGGGGGTTTTATGTGAGATGAGGGTTTTTATTTTCATTCATGTAAATTTCATTTGTATGTAATATTCTTTTATTGGGGTACTTCCGGGATGAGGATGATGTCACCATTGTATATTATTTACTTTTCCACATTAGGTAGACCGAGGGAGGGGAGCACAAGTAACCGGGTTCTAGGGTATAGTGGGAGGCCATCTCGAGGAGTCGAGACCGGGTCTCCTAGCCGTAGAATTGGCAGTGTTGCTTGCCGCTCTCGTAGGTGTCTAGGGATGTGGGTTTGTCAATTCATCGCGACCATGGAATCCGTGTATTATACAGGCTCGATGTAAAACACGGACGTCCTAGTATATCCAATATTTCATATGTTATCTTCTGCTGCAATGTTCTGTGATGAGATCATATTACTGCCTGAGACGAATGCTTATACTATATATATGATATATAAATATTACAGCTTTCGTTTCTTCTGTGATGCTTAGGAAGCATAATTGATGGGATTTATTACTGAGATTAATAAAAGAAAAGAAACCTAAAAGATGTTGTAGAATCAAAACTTTATAAAAAGGGTAGCTACAGTTTTGCTTTGCACAGCGGTATATATGATATACCCTGCACCTTATTCGATGAGGAAAGAGCTGAGATCCCTTCACCGGGAGTGACCTCTTTAGCAAAACTGGAAGATGCTACAAACTCACGGTTTAGTTTTTGACAGCTTAAATAGTTCTTGCTTTGCACCGCGGTATATATGATATACCCTGCACCTTATTCGATGGGGAAAGAGCCGAGATCCCTTCACCGGGAGTGACCTCTTTAGTGAAACTGGAAAAGCCTCAAAAACACTCATTTTCAAAATCACTTGTTTCTACAACGATATCAAGTTTATTACGCTCATGGTTTTTCAGAAAAATCTGCGTAGCCCTCCGACATTTCAGATAGGTAATGTAAGTCGATATACAACACCCTACGACTTGCGGGGAGGCGGAATAATGAAAAACGATCTTGTTTTAGGTGTAGACATCGACTAACCGAGAATCTTTGCATAAACAATAACTAACAAGAAACCATAGAAGAGTTAACTACTATGATAAGTGATTATACCTAAAGAACCGAGTCCTTCGTCTTGTCGTTCTCCACGTCCTCTACGGCCTTCTCTATGTAGTAGAAGATCCACCCGAGAGCTTTACTACAAGCTTCACCTCTAACTTGAGGTAACTAGGTTTCTTAAATCGCTAATCTAAGTAACCTAGGTGATATAGAGAATGGTTAAGGATTAAGTAGTCTACTCTAATCCTTGGTCTCAACACATGAGAGGGGAGGATTAGGGTTTGAAGAGGGAGAGCTTGAGGAGAGAGAAAGTGTGCAAGAGAATGAGATGAGATAATAAGCTATTATAATATATATCAAGCATTATGATTTATCCAACAAAAGAAAATGAAGGATTAATCATCATGCTTAATAAATATAAGAAGGTGATTCATCTCCATGAGTCATTAAGCATTTATGATGCATTAATGACATGGATGAATCACTCAAATGACTCACTAATGTCATTTAATGCATATGCCACCTTAACCCCCAAGTCACCATCTTCTAGAAGCTTCTCGCGCAATTACGAGAACGTCCCTCCTATCCGTGAAAATACGGAAAAACTTTAGACTGTATAAATACAATAACCGGATACTAGAAATTGGCTTAAACCAAAACCGACTAGTAAAAACTGTCCGGATGTCGTACGTGCGTAAACACACGTATGCGTCCGAACCCTTGTCGTAAAACCATACGACCTCTATATCGTTTCGCCTGGAGTAGGGAAACTCTCTGTGTGGGACTCTAGAGACTCGACTACTACGCTGGCAGTGGGTTTAACCACAGACCGTAAGTGGCACTAGCTGTACGTAACGGTCCCCAGGTAGATGTCGATAAGAAGGCCGATGAGGAAACCCATCCGAACTCCTACTGAGTCTGATGTGACAATCTCCGTACAGTCCGGTTTGTTTGTCTAATACTATCGCATATCGGGCCTAGGGGGGCGGCAAGCGTCAGTCCCCTAATAGCGGTATAAGTCGTGTCGGAGTGAAGCCCATTACACCCTGAGAAACTACTGGAACCTACCAGCAAATCTCGCTTGCCCTGGCCAGGGACTTTGCGTAACGGCTCTCTGACACAGCGCGATATCAACCCCCAATACCGGGAGAGATGAATCCTGTCTAACCTCCACTGCCTCCAAGTGCTCGGGACTGCACCTAACTGCTACCTGTTTGCACGACTCCTTTGAGCCGTGGTAGGGTAGCAATCTAAGAACAGTGGGACACACTCGAGGCGAAGTAGCAGTGTCAAGTCTGCGGATTATGCTGTACTCATGTCACCTGGGAACTGTTCACTGACGACTGGTATAAAACCAACCAACAGTTCCTTGTGAGTCCTTTCTGGTGTACCCGTAACCCAACGAGCACCTGCATACTATCTCCAGTAAGACGTACTGACGGCTGTGGGACAGACCATCTCCCCAACTGGGATGAGAAGCGTACACACTAGTCTACTCCGAAGTATCGATGCCCTGTCTCGATAATCCTACGACTAGGGACCTGAATAAGGATGTGCTTGTAGACTACCCAGTCCCCACTAGTGTGACTGCCATCACAACGCTGGTAGTCAAGCAAGATCCTAAGAGTTCTATCAATACGTATACTCACATATTAAGATAGAAAAACCAAGTACCATACTGCCATGTTTAGCAAGACTGTTATATACATGTGAATATCCCAAGCTTCCATTAAGTAATATACAAACTAGTATGATAAAATAATGGCCCCTAGGGCATATACACTAACAATCTCCCACTTGCACCAGGGCCATGTACTGGTATATCGAAGACCGATGATCTCGGGTAGCCTCTCGAACTGAATCTGAGGTAGGCCCTTTGTAAATGGATCAGCAATGTTCTCTTCAGTAGCAACTTTCCGAACCTCGATCTCCCGACGATCAATGATCTCCTTGATCAGGTGATACCGCCTTAAGATGTGTCTGGACTTCTGATGGGACCTTGGTTCCTTCGCTAAAGCTATAGCTCCGTTGTTGTCGCAATACAGAGGTATTGGATCAACAATGGTAGGGACCACCTGAAGTTCTGTTAGGAACTTCTTCATCCAGACTGCTTCTATTGCGGCATCGCAAGCAGCTATATACTCCGCTTCCATCGTCGAGTCAGCAACGGTGTCCTGCTTGGAGCTCTTTCAGCACACCGCCCCTCCATTGAGGGTAAAGACATAACCTGACATGGACTTGGAATCGTCCTTATCACTCTGGAAGCCGGAATCAGCATAGGCCTCCATCCTGAGGTCTTTTCCGCCGTAAACCAAGAACATCTCCTTAGTCCTCCTCAGGTACTTGAGAATGTTCTTTACTGCTATCCAGTGCTTCTCCCCTGGGTCTGACTGATACCAGCTTACTACGCTCAGTGCGTAAGCTACATCTGGTCTGGTGCATAACATCGCATACATTATAGAGCCTACCGCAGAAGCGTAGGGTATAATAGACATGCCTTCCCTTTCCAAATCAGTCTTGGGAGACATCTCTTTAGATAGGGTGATTTCGTGACAAGCCGGTAGATTACCGTGCTTAGAATCTTCCATACTGAATCTTTTCAGTACAGTGTCGATATACCTGGACTGCGAAAGTCCCAACTTCCTCTTGGATCTATCACGATAGATCCGGATCCCCAGAATGTAAGAGGCATCACCAAGGTCTTTCATGGAGAACCTGTGTGACAAGAATCCTTTGACAGATTGTAGCATAGGAATGTCATTTCCTATCAATAGAATGTCATCCACGTACAAGACGAGGAATACGACAGTTCGTGCTACAACTTTACTATATATGCACGGTTCATCTGGATTTTTGATAAAGTCATATTCTTTGACTGTTTCATCAAAACAGATGTTCCAACTCCGCGATGCCTGCTTCAGTCCATAAATGGACTTAAGCAACTTGCATACTTTCCCGCTGCTCCCACTCTGATTGAAACCCTCTGGCTGATCCATATAGACGCACTCTTCTAAATTACCATTCAGAAAAGCCGTCTTTAGGTCCATCTGCCAGATTTCATAATCATGGAAGGCAGCAATAGCAAGAAGGACCCGAATGGATTTGAGCATAGCCACTGGAGAAAAAGTTCCGTCATAGTCCAAACCAGGTCTTTGACGAAAACCCTTTGCAACAAGTCTAGCCTTATAGGTTTCCACCTGTCCATCTACACCAATCTTTTTCTTGAAGATCCATTTGCATCCTATGGGTTTTACCCCATCTGGAGCAAAGTCCAAAGTCCATACTTTTTTGGTGTACATGGACTCCATTTCGGTCCGCATTGCATCTAGCCATCGTACCGAGTCGCCGCTCTGGATGGCCTGCTGGAAGCCAGTAGGTTCATCATCATCTATGATGCAATCCTCTCTATCCCCATCTATGAGAAAACCGTAGTATCTCTCAGGCGGATGAGATGGCCAACTACTCCTGCGGAGGGGTGCGGGAATGTCCTGTTCTTCTTGAACTACTTGTTCTACCAAACTTTCAGTATTAGTTTGTGGTTCTGGAATTTCTTCCAGTTCTATTTCGCTCCCACTTATTTCCTTTTCTAAAAACTGCTGTTCCAGAAAATGGGCATTACGAGAAACAAAAACCTTTTGTTCCTCTGCGTAATAGAAATAATATCCTTTAGACTTCTTTGGATATCCCACAAACTTACATTTTACTGATCGTGCCTCGTGCTTGTCCACATGCTGCTTTTTAACAAAAGCTGGACATCCCCAAATCTTCATATGCTGAAGATGGGGTTTCTTCCCACTCCACATCTGATATGGGGTGGTAGGCACAGTCTTGGTAGGAGCACTGTTCAGAAGATATGCCACTGAATCTAGCGCATAACCCCAAAAAGATCGCGGTAACTCAGCATTACTCATCATGGAACGTACCATATCCAATAGGGTTCGATTCCGTCTCTCCGATACACCGTTATGCTGTGGAGTGTATGGAGGAGTAAGCTGAGAGAGAATTCCTTTCTCTTTTAGGTAACCTAGGAACTCGGCACTCAAGTATTCACCACCTCGATCAGATCTTAGTGTCTTGATACTTTTTCCAGTTTGGTTTTCTACTTCATTCTTAAACTCTTGGAATTTCTCAAAAGCCTCGGATTTATGTTTCTCAAAAGTAATGAAATAGGAAAAACCACCTCTTGCATGTGTAGACATTGGACCACATACATCGCTGTGTATGAGTCCTAAAAGCTCGCTCGCTCTTACTCCATGTCCAGTAAATGGAGTCTTTGTCATCTTTCCTTTGAGACAAGATTGACAAGTGGCATAAGTTTGATATTCGAACGTGTCCAAATATCCTTCTCTATGTAACTTAGTCAACCTTCTCTCATTGATGTGACCCAGTCTACAATGCCATAAGAAAGCTTTATTTAAATCTGGAGACTTTCTTTTTAGTGTGTTCTGGACATTGAAAATTTGGAGTTGGTTTAACACATATATACCGTTTTCCAGTGTACCGGACCCAATCAAACTATGATTAAGGTGGATGTAAACAACAGCACTTCCAAACGTGATATCATAACCTTTATTTGATAACAAGGAAACAGATATGACATTACACGTTAAGCTGGGTACACAAAAACTGTTATGTAAAACCAAAATGTGTCCACTCGTCAATCCCAGGTGATAATCCCCTACGGACACAGCTCCCACGCTAGCTCCGTTAGCAACCATCAGGGTCATATCACCTTCTTCAGCACTCTACGGTTTCTCAGTGCCTGCAATGAATTGCAAATATGAGATCCTGATCCGGTATCCAATACCCAGGAAGTAGAGTTGATTGACAGACAATTCTTAATTACAAACACACCTGAAGTCGAAGCCACAGCTTGCTTCGGTTCCTGGTTCTTGGCGTTCCACGCCTTGCAATCCTTTTTCTAGTGCCCTTTCCTGTGACAATGGAAGCACTCATCCTGGCCCACTACCGGTACTGCAAACTTTTTCTTTCCCTTCCTGTAAGTCCACGTTACCTCTCCCAGTTCTTTCGGGCTTGCGGAAATGGTGAAAAACGATTTTTAGGGTTTAGGTAACATAGACTACGAAAACGGATCTTGGCTAAACTACACACTAGCAACAACAAGAGAGTTATCTACTCGGTTAGGGGTTATACCTAAACTTGAACTCCTTCTCTTTGACTCTTGATGGTGGTCGGATGATGCTTTCCTCGTCTCCTTCTTTTGTCGAAGATGGATCCACCTGAGGGTTTCTTCCTTGAGCTGCTTTCTCGAACTTTGAGAAAACTAAATTCTCCGGCTTGCTAGACCTTCAACCTTAGGAAGAGTAGAGAGTGGCTTAGGGTGTTTTATCTACCAGGAGAGGTTTCTCAACTCATAAGAATGATTCTCCTTGAACTAGAGGAGGAAGAAGATGAAGAGAGGAGAGAGAATGGTTATGATAGAAAGAGAATAGTTTTACAACCATAACAATATATGTGAATTATCAAATTAATAATATTAATCAAAAATGAAAAAGGTGATGGTTGGTTTGATAAGACCATTATCATTTCACATTAAATGATTTTGCAAAGATCAAAGAGCAGCTAGAAAAGAAATGATGATGGTCAAAGTTTCAACCATGGTCAACTAGTCAATCTTGGTCAACAAGTCAACAAACCCAACCATGACACAATTTCATTTAAATAACATTATTAATTGATATATCACAAATTCATTAGGGTTTGGAAAAAGACGACTGTCAACCGTGCATACGCACCCGTTCCAAAACCCTAATGAAAAACTTCTTCCTCCGCCTCAATCAACTGTGCATGCACACCCGCATTCGTGTTCCTAGGAACATGAATACAATGAGATAAAACTAACCCCAAAGCATATACTAGGATCTGGCTCAAACCAGAGCCCGCTAGTAATGTCTGTCCGGACGCCAAACGTGCACAAGTGCACGGATGTGAACGAACCCTGTCGCAAAACCATGCGACCTCTACTCTGTTTTGCCGAAAGGTGAATAACCCTTTGTGTGGGACTCTAAAGACTCGACACTACGCTGGCAGTGGGTTTAATCACAGACCGCAAGCGGCACTAGCTGTACGTAACGGTCCCCAGGTAGATGCCGATAAGAAGACGGACGAGGTGAAAACCATCTGAACTCCTACTGAGCCTGAATGTGAAAATCTCCGTACAGTCCGGTCTGTTCGTCTGAGAACATCGCATGGCGGGCCTAGGGGGGCGGTAAACGTCAGTCCCCTACTAGCGGTACAAGTCGTGTCGGTGTGTAGCCCAGAACACCTGAGATAACACTGGAAACCTACCAGTCTATCTCGCTTGCCCTGGCCAGGGACTTTGTGTAATGGCTCTCCTAGACACAGCGCGATATCAACCCCCAATACCAGGAGAGACGAATCCTGTCTAACCGTCACTGCCTCTAAGTGCTTCGGGACTGCACCCAAAAACTACCTGTTTGCACGACTCCTTTGAGCCGTGGTAGGGTAGTAATCAAAGTGCAGTGGGAACACACTCGAGGCGAAGTGACAGTGTCAAGTCAACGGACTAAGCTGTACTCATGTCACCTGGGAACTGATAACTGACGATAGGTATAGTACCAACCAACAGTTCCCGACGAGTCCTGTCCAGTATACTCATAACCTAACGAGCACCCGCATACAATCACAAGTACGACGTACTAACGGCTGTGGGACAGACCGTCTCCTAAGCTGGGATGAGAAGCGTATACGCTAGTCTACTCCGGAGTATCGATGCCCTGTCTCGATAGTCCTACGACTAGGGACCTGCATAAGGATGTGCTTGTGGATTACCCAGCCCCTACGAGTGTGACTGCCATCACAACGCTGGTAATTAAGCAAAGATCCTAAGGGCTCCACTGATGTGTAAAGGCGATATGCTAAAAGAAACACATGCACACATTAAAGCAGAAACAAACCAAGTAGCATACTATTATATTGAGCAAGATTCTCTATACAAGGTGAATATCCCAAGCTTCCATCAAGTAATATACAAACTAGTATGATACAGTAATGGCCTCTAGGGCATATACACTAACAATCTCCCACTTGCAATAAGGCCATGTAATGGCATATCGAAGACCTATCATCTCGATCAGCCGCTCGAACTGAGTCTGGGGTAAGGCCTTTGTGAATGTACCAGCAGTGTTATCTTCCGTAGCAACTCTCCGAACCTCGATCTCCTGGCGACCCACGATCTCCCTGATCAGGTGATACCGCCTCAAGATGTGCCTGGACTTCTGATGGGACCTGGGTTCCTTTGCTAAAGCTATAGCCCCGTTGTTGTCGCAATACAGAGGTATTGGATCAACAATGGACGGAACCACCTGAAGTTCTATCAAGAACTTCCTCATCCAGACGGCTTCTTTTGCGGCATCAGATGCAGCGATATATTCCGCTTCCATCATCGAGACAGCAACGGTTTCCTGTTTGGAACTTTTCCAACACACCGCCCCTCCATTGAGGGTAAAGACATAACCCGACATGGACTTGAAATCATCCTTGTCACTCTGGAAGCTGGAGTCAGCAAAGGCCTCGATCTGGAGGTCTTTTCTGCCATACACCAAGAACATCTCCTTAGTCCTTCTCAGGTAATTGAGAATGTTCTTTACCGCTATCCAGTGTTTCTCCCCAGGGTTTGACTGATACCTGCTTACCACACTCAGTGCATAAGCTACATCTGGTCTGGTACACAACATCGCATATATTATAGAGCCTACCGCAGAAGCGTAGGGTATAATAGACATGCGATCCCTTTCCAAATCAGTCTTGGGAGACATCTCTTTGGAGAGGGTGATCCCGTGACAAGCCGGCAGATTACCGCGCTTGGAATCTTCCATACTGAATCTTTTCAGTATGGTGTCGATGTACCTGGACTGTGAAAGTCCTAATATCCTCTTGGATCTGTCACGATAGATCCAGATCCCCAGAATGTAAGAGGCATCACCCAGGTCTTTCATGGAGAACCTGTGTCACAAGAACCCTTTGACAGATTGTAGCATAGGAATGTCATTTCCTATCAAGAGAATGCCATCCATGTATAAAACGAGGAATACGACAGTTCGTGCTACAAATCTACTATAGATGCATAGTTCATATGGATTTTTGATAAAGCCAAAATCTTTGACCGTCTCATCAAAACAGATGTTCCAACTCCGCGATGCCTGCTTCAGTCCATAAATGGACTTAAGCAACTTGCACACCTTCCCGCTGCTCCCACTCTGAATGAAACCCTCTGGCTGGTCCATATAGACACACTCCTCTAAATTTCCATTCAGAAAAGCGGTCTTTACGTCCATCTGCCAAATCTCATAATCGTGGAAGGCAGCAATGGCAAGAAGGATCCGAATGGATTTCAGCATAGCCACTGGAGAAAAGGTTTCGTCATAGTCCAAGCCAGGTCTTTGACGGAAACACTTTGCAACAAGTCTAGCTTTATAGGTCTCAACCTGACATCTACACCAATCTTCCTTTTGAAGATCCACTTGCAACCTACGGGTTTTACCCCATCTGGAGCAATGTCCAACGTCCATACTTTGTTGGTGTACATGGACTCCATTTCGGTCCGTGTTGCATCCAGCCATTTTACCGAGTCAACGCTCTGAATGGCCTGCTGGAAGCTAGTCGGCTCATCACTATCAATGATGCAATCCTCTCTATCCCCGTCTATGAGAAAACCATATCTCTCGGGCGGATGAGACTGCCTACTACTCCTGCGGAGCGGCGTAGGAATGTCCTGATCGTTCGAACCCTCTGGTTCTACTAAGCTTTCAGTAATAGCTCGTGGTTCTGGAATTTCTTCGAGTTCTATTGCGCTCCCACTTATCTGATTTTCCAAAAACTCAGTTTCCAAGAAGTGGGCATGACGAGAAACAAAAACCTTTTGTTCCTCTTCGCAATAGAAGGAATATCCCTTGGAGTTCTTTGGATATCCCACAAACTTGCACTGTACTGAGCGTGCCTCGAGTTTGTCCGCATGCTGCTTTTTGACAAAAGCTGGACATCCCCATGTCTTAATGTGTTTAAGATAGGGTTTCTTCCCACACCACATCTGATATGGTGTAGTAGGCACAGTCTTAGTTGGAACTCGGTTCAAAAGGTATGCAGCTGATTCTAGTGCATATCCCCAGAATGATCGCGGTAACTCCCAGAATGATCGCGGTAACTCAGCGTTACTCATCATGGAACGTACCATATCCAATAGGGTCCGGTTCCGTCTCTCCGATACACCGTTATGTTGCGGAGTGTATGGAGGAGTAAGCTGTGAGAGAATTCCATTCTCTTTTAAGTAATCTAGGAACTCGGCACTTAAATATTCACCACCTCGATCAGATCATAGTGTCTTGATACTTTTGCTTGTTTGTTTTTCCACTTCATTCTTATATTCCTGGAATTTTCCAAAGGCTTCGGATTTATGTTTCATTAAGAAGACATAACCGTACCTTGAAAAGTCAGCCGTAAAAGTAATGAAGTAAGAATAACCGCTTCGTACATGTGTAGACATTGGACCGCACACGTCGCTGTGTACGAGTCCCAAGAGCTCGCTCGCTCTTACTCCGTGTCCAGTGAACGGAGTCTTTGTCATCTTTCCTTTGAGACAGGATTGACAAGATGCATATGATTGATATTCGAACGGATCCAAATATCCTTCTGTATGTAACTTCGTCAACCTTCTCTCATTGATGTGACCCAGTCTACAATGCCATAAGAAAGCCTGATTTGATTCCGGAGAATTTCTTTTGTGTGTATTCTGGACATTGAAAATCTGTGGTTGGTTTAATACGTATGATACATTGTTTAATGTACCTGACCCAATCAGAACTTGATTAAGGCGAATGTTTACAACATTACTTACAAACGCAAATTCATAACCTTCTTTAGAAACTAAAGATACAGAAATGATATTACAAGTTGCATTGGGTACAAAATAACAATTACGCAAAACCAAAACGTGTCCATCTGACAACCCCAGGTGATATTCCCCCACGGACTCAGTATCCATGCCAGCTCCGTTTGCAACTCGGAGGGTCATATCACCTGCTTTCAAAACCCTACGGTTTCTCAACGCTTGCAAAGAATTACAGATATGAGATCCTGATCCGGTATCCAATACCAAGGAAGTAGAGTTTATTGATAGACAGTTTTCAATAACATACACACTTGAAGCTGAAGCCGCAACACGCTTCAGATCCTGTATTCTGGCCTTCCAAGCCCTGCAATCTTTCTTCCAGTGTCCACTCTTGTGACAGTAAATGCATTCTTCCTTTCCCACAAGTTTTCCCGCTTCCTTTCTTGCTTTTGCCTTTCCCTTCGTATCCACCTTACTAACACCGCCCCTTGGTTTGGCGGGGGTTTTCTTCTTCTTTCCCTTGGCTTTCGCCTTGGACCATGAAGATGAAGACCCTCCTACAAACAAAGTGGATGTCAACCTACCTTTCTGTAGGGTGCCTTCTGCACTCCTCAACATCTTGAGGAGTTCTAAAAGTTCAACTTCCTTTTCCTGTAAGTTGAAGTTCAGGATGAACTGGGCGTAAGTGGAAGGAAGGGACTGGAGAATCAAGTCCGTATAGAGCTCATTCTCTAACGTGGTCCCAAGGTCCGCGAGCTCCTCAATGAAGCTAATCATCTTAAGCACGTGTTCCGCTACCGGTGATCCGATGGCCAATCTGTAGGGTTCCTAGGCACTCTAATGAAGTCTCATAAGGCATCGAACATGCCAATTTAAAATTTTATGGGTGCCGAGAAACCCTAACACGGATCGTCGGCTAGATTTCTAGGCGAAACTATAAACTAGTTAACACTTTAACTAAAAGTTAGATGCTACAACCTTTGTAGATCCGGTTCCCTACTTCCTTAGCTCCACGTGGGTGTGCTCTCGCTGTCCATCACGAATCCTAGACTCATTCGTCGGCTTCATCGGAAAAACGGGCGAGCAAGGTCGTCGGCTTCATATCAAAGACGATCTACGTCGAGGTTGCACAAGTTCAAGCTCCGACTTCACCAAGTTGTGAAACTTGTGAAGAAAACACCCAAAACCACTTGGCAAGAGGTAGAGGATGAAGAAATAGGAGGTGGGTTCACTTTAGATATGGATTTCTCTCACTAAAACTCAAGTTGCCATTGATGGCATCAAGGTTTCTATCTTGAAGAAGAAGGAAGAAGATGAAGCTAGTTTATGATAAGTTATTTAAAATGAAAAGAAAAATTCATACTTATCATAATCTAACTTGGGTTAAGTGTAGAGAATAAACCATGGTAAGTGGATGGGTTAGGGTTAAGCATGAAGACAAAATGGTCTCCTTGGTCAAAGCTTCATGAAGCTTCAACAAGCTTCATGACAAAAACAAACCATTATCTCTTCATTTATCCAATAAAATAAATAAAGAAATGAATAAATAAATGATAAGGCAAAACCCTAATTATCATTTAACCATGGTTTAATTCTTCACACTTAACCAAATGATCAAGTATCATCAAACATGATACATATATGTGCACAAAAGTATATCACATATACAACTTGCACATCAAGTGAGAAAATCCGTATAAAGTGAACCAATACTAGTTAATGCAAAGTAATATATCAAATATATAATTATACATTAAATCATTAAATCAACATTTGATTCAATGATCCGGTCATGTCGCACATAACCGACTAATATTCAATGTATCGATTTATCGAATCAATGATTCGATAACTAGGTCATATCGAATATAACCAATCGAAACATTTATCGCGAGAATGAAATACGGTATCACATACACGCATTATTCTCGCTCCCGCACATATCTCATATGCGCTCCTATTTCGTTTCGCTTGAGCCAGGAAACCTCTGTGTAGGACTCTAAAGACTCGTCAATACGCCGGTAGCAGATGATGATCATATCAAGCACCCACAAGCCGCAAGCGGTCTGCTAAACGTAACGGCCATCCGGGTATTGAGCGATCAGAAGATCGATGAGCTAGCCCGCTCACACTCCTGTGAATCCAACCAGTAACACTTACCGTACAGTCCGGTCTGTTCGTCTGATATGTCGCATACACGTCTAGGGGTGGTATACGTCAGACCCCAATAACCGTTAAGTCGTGCCGATGTGAGGCTCATAACGGGTCGAGAAACTACTGGTAACACTTACCAGCAAATCTCTGATCAGCCCTGGCCAGGGACTTCCCTGTTACGGCCAATCGAGCACAGTGCAACATCAACCCCCAATACCGGGAGAGACGAAACCCCTCCTATCGCTCATTGCCTCCATGTGACTCGGGACTGTACCTAAAGACCACCGTTTTACACGCCCTCATGGACGTGGTTAGGTGGAGATCAAAGCACAGTGGGAATCACACAAGACTCTATGACGATCTCGGGTCTACAGACTAACCTGTACAAGTGTCACCTGAGAACTGCCATCTGACGTGAGGTATAATACCATCTGGGAGTTCTCGGCGAGTCCGTCCAGTGTACCCAGTCTCCACTGAGCACCCGTACACCATCTCTGATGTCAAACACCAATGGATATGGGATCATCCATCGCCCATCTCATGGGTCGAGAAGCGTATACGCTAGTCTACTCTGGTATATCGATGCCCTGTCTCGATACACCCACGACTAGGGACCTTGAAGGATGTACTTATGGACTACCATATCCCCACTAGTATGATCTGCATCATAGTCCAGGTAGTCAAGTACACATCCTAAGGGCTTTACCAACATGTAACTATAAGACAGTATAAAGAGACTAGTGTATATATTAAGATAAAGAGCAACCAGATAGCATACTATCATGTCGAGCAAGAAAGTCATCTCTATATATGTCCAAGCATCCAATATAATATACATCATCTGTACAATACTGGCCTCTAGGGCATACATACAACTAACAATCTCCCACTTGTACTAGGGCCAGCTGCTGTAGTATCGCATACCGAGCATCCCGAAGAGTCTCTCAAACTGTATCTGGGGAATGGCCTTCGTGAGTGGATCCGCCGTGTTGTTCTTCGTGTCAACTCTCCTGACCTCGATCTCCCGGCTATCAACTATCTCCCGGATCAGGTGATACCGCCTCAGAATATGCCTGGATCGCTGATGGGACCTGGGTTCCTTGGCCAAAGCCACCGCTCCATTGTTATCGCAATACAAAGGTATTGGATGCTCAATGGATGGAACCACTCCAAGTTCAGTAATGAACTTCTTGACCCAGACAGCCTCTTTGGCAGCATCGTTGGCAGCGATGTATTCAGCCTCCATCGTCGAGTCTGCCACGGTTTCCTGCTTGGAACTCTTCCAGCTAACCGCCCCTCCGTAAAGGGTAAAGACAAAACCCGACTGCGACTTAGAGTCGTCCTTATCACTCTGGAAGCTGGAATCGGTAAAGGACACTACTTGGAGTTCTCCGTTACCATACACCAAGAACATATCTCTAGTCCTTCGCAAGTACTTGAGAATGTTCTTCACAGCTGTCCAGTGACTCTATCCAGGATCTGCTTGATACCGACTCACTACACTTAGTGAGTATGCAACATCGGTTCTGGTACATAGCATCGCATACATGATAGAGCCTACTGCCGAAGCATAGGGTATCACTTGCATGCAAGCTCTCTCCAAATCAGTCTTGGGAGACATCTCTTTGGAGAGAGTGAGTCCAGAGACCGTGGGCAAGTTCCCACGCTTGGATTCTTCCATACTAAACCTCTTTAGTATGGTGTCAATGTACCTGGATTGGGACAATCCCAATATCCGTTTGGATCTATCTCTATAGATCCTGATCCCCAATATGCAGGAGGCATCACCAAGATCTTTCATTGAGAATCTTTGTGATAAGAAGAGCTTGACCGATTGCAGCATAGGAATATCATTTCCTATCAAGAGTATGTCGTCCACGTACAATACGAGGAAGACAACCTTTCTCTCTGCCACCTTCTTGTAAATACAAGGTTCATCTGGGTTTTTGACGAAATCAAACTCTTTAATAACGACATCAAAGCAGATGTTCCAACTCCGCGATGCTTGCTTTAATCCATAAATTGATTTAAGCAGCTTGCACACCTTGCCGCTGCTCCCACTGTCTACAAAGCCCTCTGGCTGAGTCATGTACACGCACTCTTCTAAATCACCATTTAGAAAGACGGTCTTAACATCCATTTGCCAGATTTCGTAGTCGTGATATGCAGCGATGGCAAGCATGATCCGGATGGATTTAAGTATAGCCACTGGAGAAAAGGTTTCGTCGTAGTCCACACCTGGTCTTTGACGAAAACCCTTTGCTACAAGTCTAGCTTTGAAAGTCTCCACTTTCCCATCTACACCAAGTTTCTTCTTGAAGATCCACTTGCTCCCAATGGGTTTTACCCCTTCAGGAGCAACTTCCAAAGTCCATACTTTGTTGGTGTACATGGATTCCATCTCGGACCGCATAGCATCCAGCCATTTCACTGAGTCCCCACTCGTGATGGCCTGCTCGAAGCTAGTTGGGTCATCATCCTCCATGATGCAATCCTCGCTTCCACCATCAATGAGAAAACCGTAGTATCTCTCAGGTGGACGAGAAACCCTACCAGATCGGCGGAGAGGCTGAGGTTCGTCGGGTACTACCGAATCTTCTGGTTCCACTAAATCTTCAGTTACTGTTCGTGTATCTGGAACCTCTTCCAGCTCTACCATTTTGCTACTAATTTCTTTTTCAAGAAATTCCTTTTCTAAAAAGGTGGCATATTGAGAAACAAACACTTTTTGTTCTTCAGCATGGTAGAAAAAATATCCTTGGGAATTCTTAGGATATCCCACAAACTTGCAAAGAACTGACCGTGCCTCGAGTTTGTCTGGATTTTGCCTTTTGACATAGGCCGGACAACCCCATATTTTAACTCGTTTAAAATATTGTCTCTTCCCACTCCATATCTCATATGGTGTGGTAGGTACAGATTTAGATGGAACTTGATTCAATAAGTATGCAGCCGTCTCCAGTGCATATCCTCAGAAGGAAATAGGTAACTCAGCCGTGCTCATCATAGAGCGCACCATATCTAATAGGGTGTGGTTCCTCCGTTCTGATACACCGTTGTGCTGTGGTGTATATGGAGGAGTCGGCTGAGAGAGAATCCCATTCTCTTTTAGGAAGTCCAGGAATTCATTGCTCAAGTATTCACCTCCTCGATCAGATCGAAGGATTTTAATACTTTTTCCGGTTTGGTTCTCAACTTCTTGTTTATATTCCCTAAATTTCTCAAAAGCTTCTGATTTGTGTTTCATCAGGAACACATACCCGAACCTAGAGAGATCGTCAGTGAATGTAATGAAGTATGAAGAACCATCCCTGGCATTTGTAGACATGGGACCGCATACATCACTATGTATCAGTCCCAAGAGTTCGGTAACTCTCTCTCCGTGTCCCGTAAACGGAGTTTTGGTCATCTTGCCTTTGAGACATGACTAGCAAGTGTCATAAGATGAAAATTCGAAAGGTTTCAAATATCCATCCTTATGCAACTTAGCTAGTCGTGTCGCATTGATGTGACCCAGTCTACAATGCCACAAGAAGGAATCGTTCAGTTCTGAACTCTTCCTCTTGTGTGTGTTTGTTATTCTCAGAACTGTTGATTGGTTTAGAACATAAATGCCATTGCACAACGTGCCTGATCCAACCAACTTTTGGTTACGGAAAATGTTCATAACATTGTCCTGTAATACAAAATTATATCCCTCTTTACTCAGCAAAGAAACCGATATAATGTTGCATATCAGGTTCGGCATGTAATAGCATTCGTTCAGATCCAATGTATTTCCAGTTGGTAATACAAGGTGATATTCTCCGACAGTCTTAGCTGCAACAATTGCACCATTTCCAACTCTAATGTCTTTATCACCTTCTCCAAGTTCTCTACCTTTCCTAAGCCCATGTAACTGATTACATATATGGGATCCTGACCCGGTATCCAATACCCAGGACGTAGAGCAAATGGAGAAACAGTTCTCTGTAACGAACACACCCGAAGAAAATGCATCAACATGTACTTTCTTCAATCGGGTGGCATGGGAATCCTGGTATTCCCCTATTTCCTGTTCATTCCTATAACTCTTATAAGAAAGAAAGGAACCAACGTTCCCCAGCACAGTATAACATGCGGGTTCGGTCAATACATCCATATTATTATCTTTATTAGGGCATGAAATGGTCGCTACCTGGAGAGAGAGAGAAGAAAACACTTTAGCGTATGCTCGTGCAAGATCAGATTGGTTATTATCTTATCTAATCAGGATGGCTCCCACTGTTTTTATCAAATCTTCCTTCAAACCCTAAAAGGAAAGACTAGCCGGGATTAATTACACACTACAAGTTCGCCAATCTTTCAGCCAGGCCAGTGTCGGTACTTTGAGGGAGGTCCCCCGTGCTTTCGCACGAACCTAATTACTGTAAACCTCGTTTTCCCAGAGGCGTAACCCCGTTGACACCTTTCTAGACACCTACTTGATCGGCTAATTGCAATGTGTAAAACTCTCCCAGGAGTAACTCTTACTCGCAGTGGGTATCGGGATCCAACTATCTCATAGAAGGTATGCAATCTCATTGCAAATTTCAACACTTGAAATTCCCGATAATCTTTTGCCCCTAGCAGCTATATGACCTTAACATAGTCAACAAATCATAAGTGCTAGTCAAGTTCAACCCGTCATTTCCCGATTGAATTAAACCCACCCGTACGACCCTTAACATAGTCAACAAAGTCGCACGACTACCCTAATCCAGTCGCATCATATGCTTATACAGATAGGCACTAATTAGCTACCGCACACTACGCCTTAACATAGTCAACAAACGTAGCACGAATACTAACTAGTACTTATCTGAAATGACGGAGGGCTACGACAGGTTTTTCTGAAAACCTATTGCGTAATGAACTTGATATCATTGTAGAATCAAATGAAGTTTTGAAATGGAGTGATTTTGAGGCTTTTCTAGTTTTGCTAAAGGGGTCACTCCCGGTGAAGGGATCGTCGGCCCTTTCCTCGTCGAATGAGGTGCGGGATATATCATATATATCACTGTGCAAAGCAAAAACTCTTAAAAGCAATCAAAACCAAACCGAGTGTGTAGCATCTGCCAGTTATTGCTAAAGGAGTCACTCCCGGTGAAGGGATCTCGGTCCTTTCCTCATCGAATAAGGTGCAGGGTATATCATATATACCGCTGTGCAAAGCAAGAACTGTAGCTACCTGTTTTGTTTAAAATCTGATTCTACAACATCTTAGGTTTCTTTTCTTTCATTAATCACATTAATGAAGTCCCATCATTTAAATACCTAAACATCACAGATAGATATGACGTACACTTATGCCATCCGCATTCGCCTCGATGTCCCCTCGTGCACCGTTAGGTTAGGTAACTAACGACAGAGCAGGGTAGGGCTAGCGCGGGTGTAAAACATAAGTAACGTCTATATAATATATCATATATACTATATACTATATCCATCACAGAACATCACATGATCACATCACAGATATCGCAGCAGAAGAAACATATGAAACATTGGATATACTAGGACGTCCGTGTTTTCAATACGAGCCAGTATAAAACACGGATTCCACGGTCGTGATGAATAGCCAATCCCACACCCCTAGACCCCTACGAGAGCGGCAAGCAACCCTGCCAATTCTAGGGTTAGGAGACCCGGACTCGACTCCTCGAGTTGGTCTCCCACTGGACCCCAGAACCCGGTTACTTATGCTCCCCTCCTTGGGTCTATCCTAATGCGGAAAAGTAAATAATATACAAAAGGTGACAACTTCCGCTACCTGGAAGTGCCCCAAATAAAAGAATATTACATACAAGTTTTTACATGAATGAAAATGGAAAACACTCATCTCACATAAAAACCCCCGGCTATTCGAACACGACGATCCAATATAACATATCCAGCAACACATAACATCACATGTCATCAACGTAAGTAAGTATGCATACCCCAATTGTCGTTGACGTATAGCAACGAAACTGGCGATATGAACATACTACACTTACGGTCACAGAAAAGAAAGTGTAAAACTACAACAGTTGGAATCCGCAACCTCTTTAGACATCACATGCCTAACAGTTACAAACCCCGCATTTTAGTCTCATTATCGAAAACTCTTTTCAATATCATATGGGACTAAACTGCTAGATTTATAACATTCATCCAGTTATCTCATAACTGTTTGTGAATTCCAATTATTGTATCACATTCCAGATAAACAGAAAATGTTAAACTTTCCGATCGAACAGTCGAATACCCAAGTTTTCCCGATACAGCTCAACACATGAAATAAGTCTAACAACATTCAGTTCGTGCCTCAGTACCAACGGTCCAGCCGTAGAAGGGTCAAGCCAACGCCTCACATGTGGCATGCCATACTGCCCCAAACCCGAAGGTTCAAAGGGCAGTTCAAGACGGTCACATAATCGAGTTAAGTTTGTTGTCTTCTAGAGGGTCCATCGCGTTACTTGCACTACTTAGAACGTCGTTAAACTACGGAAAAATCCAACACTTCGAAATTTCCCGACAGGGGAAAAATTGGGTATTTATATCCGGTCGAACTTTTTAACATATTCTAAAAATTATACGGAAATACACAAAGACGAAATTTGATACCCCGATCGAAACACCGAATCCCCAAAGCAACCCCAGAAAATTCAACTCTTGAATAAATTTTAAAAATTCCCAGAAAATCCAACACCAGATGATATCAGTTACTGTGCAGAAATTATATAATAATTTAATAAAGCTGTCGCGGATCCGCCGCCTAAGGAGGCTTAGGCCGCGGATCCGCCGCGACTTAGACTGTTCATGAAGAAATTTTTGCACCGTAATTCATATATTTCCCTGCTGAATTTTTTAGCAATTTTTAATCTGGAAAAATCCCAGAATTTAGAAAAAGTCCAGAGAGCATCTTAAAGTTAGGTTTTCGGGTTCGATCGGGTTTCAAACATCGTCTAGACTTCGCCTAAGGCTGTAGCTAGGCTCTGATACCACTGTAGGGTTCCTAGGCACTCTAATGAAGTCCCACAAGGCATCGAACATGCCAATTTAAAATTTTATGGGTGCCGAGAAACCCTAACACGGATCGTCGGCTAGATTTCTAGGCGAAACTATAAACTAGTTAACAATTTAACTAAAAGTTAGATGCTACAACCTTTGTAGATCCGGTTCCCCACTTCCTTAGCTCCACGTGGGTGTGCTCTCGCTGTCCATCACGAATCCTAGACTCATTCGTTGGCTTCATCGGAAAAACGGGCGATCAAGGTCGTCGGCTTCGTGTCAAAGACGATCTACGTCGAGGTTGCACAAGTTCAAGCTCCGACTTCACCAAGTTGTGAAACTTGTGAAGAAAACACCCAAAACCACTTGGCAAGAGGTAGAGGATGAAGAAATAGGAGGTGGGTTCACTTTAGATTTGGATTTCTCTCACTAAAACTCAAGTTGCCATTGATGGCATCAAGGTTTCTATCTTGAAGAAGAAGGAAGAAGATGAAGCTAGTTTATGATAAGTTATTTAAAATGAAAAGAAAAATTCATACTTATCATAATCTAACTTGGGTTAAGTGTAGAGAATAAACCATGGTAAGTGGATGGGTTAGGGTTAAGCGTGAAGACAAAATGGTCTCCTTGGTCAAAGCTTCATGAAGCTTCAACAAGCTTCATGACAAAAACAAACCATTATCTCTTCATTTATCCAATAAAATAAATAAAGAAATGAATAAATAAATGATAAGGCAAAACCCTAATTATCATTTAACCATGGTTTAATTCTTCACACTTAACCAAATGATCAAGTATCATCAAACATGATACATATATGTGCACAAAAGTATATCACATATACAACTTGCACATCAAGTGAGAAAATCCATATAAAGTGAACCAATACTAGTTAATGAAAAGTAATATATCAAATATATAATTATACATTAAATCATTAAATCAACATTTGATTCAATGATCCGGTCATGTCGCACATAACCGACTAGTATTCAATGTATCGATTTATCGAATCAATGATTCGATAACTAGGTCATATCGAATATAACCAATCGAAACATTTATCGCGAGAATGAAATACGGTATCACATACACGCATTATTCTCGCTCCCGCACATATCTCATATGCGCTCCTATTTCGTTTCGCTTGAGCCAGGAAACCTCTGTGTAGGACTCTAAAGACTCGTCAATACGCCGGTAGCAGATGATGATCATATCAAGCACCCACAAGCCGCAAGCGGTCTGCTAAACGTAACGGCCATCCGGGTATTGAGCGATCAGAAGATCGACGAGCTAGCCCGCTCACACTCCTGTGAATCCAACCAGTAACACTTACCGTACAGTCCGGTCTGTTCGTCTGATATGTCGCATATCAAGTCTAGGGGTGGTATACGTCAGACCCCAATAACCGATAAGTCGTGCCGATGTGAGGCTCATAACGGGTCGAGAAACTACTGGTAACACTTACCAGCAAATCTCTGATCAGCCCTGGCCAAGGACTTCCCTGTTACGGCCAATCGAGCACAGCGCAACATCAACCCCCAATACCGGGAGAGACGAAACCCCTCCTATCGCTCATTGCCTCCATGTGACTCGGGACTGTACCCAAAAAGCACCGTTTTACACGCCCTCATGGACGTGGTAAGGTGGAGATCAAAGCACAGTGGGAATCACACAAGACTCTATGACGATCTCGGGTCTACAGACTAACCTGTACAAGTGTCACCTGAGAACTGCCATCTGACGTGAGGTATAATACCATCTGGGAGTTCTCGGCGAGTCCGTCCTGTGTACCCAGTCTCCACTGAGCACCCGTACACCAACTCTGATGTCAAACACCAATGGATATGGGATCATCCATCGCCCATCTCATGGGTCGAGAAGCGTATACGCTAGTCTACTCTGGTATATCGATGCCCTGTCTCGATACACCCACGACTAGGGACCTTGAAAGATGTACTTATGGACTACCATGTCCCCACTAGTATGATCTGCATCATAGTCCAGGTAGTCAAGTACACATCCTAAGGGCTTTACCAACATGTAACTATAAGACGGTATAAAGAGACTAGTGTACATGTTAAGATAAAGAGCAACCAGATAGCATACTATCATGTCGAGCAAGAAAGTCATCTCTATATATGTCCAAGCATCCAATATAATATACATCATCTGTACAATACTGGCCTCTAGGGCATACATACAACTAACACAATCTCGCCGAAAACAGCTTTTTCGAGACTTCGTATTTGGAGATACGGGATTGCTCCCCATACAGTTCTTTTGTATGAAGAAATATGGATTCAAGGTCCATATTCTCGTGCCTCCTCTGGTGTTCATTGTCCATAGAGGCAAGCACGAGGCACTTGTCCTTCGCGCAATCAATCTCCTAAGTCTTACAGATTTCCTTATCCGCGACGCTGGAGGTGGGACCTGGGGCAGGGGGAGCTTTGGTGGTAAGGAGATACCCCAACTTGTCGTAAGTGATTGCCATTTTGACATTCCTGAGCCAATCTTTGTAGTTTGGCTCTGTCAGTATGTTTTTATCTAGTAGTAACTTAAGTCCAGTCATGTTGTTTGGTTGCTGCAATTAGGAGAGAGAGAAGAAACACTTTAGCATGATGCTCTTGCAAGTTTAGAGTGGTTTTTAATTTGTCTAAACAGGATGACTCCCACTGTCTCTCGAATCCCTCCTCAAACCAAAAAGGAAGAATTAGTCAGGATCAATCTCACCGTACAATACCTTCTTAACCGTTCAGCCAGGCTAGTGTCGGTACTTCGAGGGAGGTTTTCCAACGCTTTCGCGAAGTTCCTTAATTAAATAACCTCTTTTCCCTTGGGGCGCAGCCCAGCTAACACTTTTCTAGACACCTACTAGGTTTATAGCATTGATCGTTAAGCGAGAATTTTCCCGAGGAGTAGCATATACTCACAGTAGGATCGGGATCCAAATATTATTGCGTGACAAAACTGAAGGAATCCTACCAGAATCATCACACTCCAAATGGTCTGCAGCGCTAGCAAGTTTCAGTTCTTTTGAAACTCCCGATGTGGATTTTTGCCCCATGCTCTTATGACCTTGACTTTGGCCAACAAATCATAAGTCACATGTCAAGTTCTACCCGTCATTCTCCAGGTTAATTTGAACCATCCCGCACCTACCCTTGACTTTAGCCAACAAGGCAGTACGACTATCCCAAACCAACACATCTATCTATGCTGCACATGAATACCCAATAGCTACCAATCACTATGCCTTGACTTTGGCCAACAAACATAGCTTGAATACTATTGACCATCCATGTGAAACGATGGAGGGCTACGAATGGTTTTGGCGAAACCATGAACGTAGTGAACTTGATATAATCGATGGAACGAGATAGCTTTTAAAAGGAGTGGTTTAAGCTCCGCGTTTAAAAGTTATTTTGAAAAGAAACCGAGTGGTTTTTGAAAGTGTTCCAACGACTTTTACTTTGGTTTATTTTTCTTGCATTAATTTTAATGCGTCCCATCAATTAATCCTACCATTGCAGAAAACAACGAAAATATGACGTACGCTTATGCCATCCGCATTCGCCACGTGGTCCCGTCATCACCCATTAGGTTACTTAACTAACGACAGAGCGGGGGCTGGACTAGCGCGGATGCAAAACATAAGCAACGCCTAAATAGATATCATATAGATATATATAAACATTCGTCACACGCAATGATAGCCATTCCAGATCACAGATTAATACATTGGATATACTAGGAATCTGCAATTCGTACGAGCCTGTAACGAAGAGTAGATTACACGGTCGCGATGAATAGTCAAACCCCACCCTAGACCCCTACGGGTGCGGCAAACCACCCGCCAAGTATCCGAAGTGAAGCAACCTCCCTCAATGACGTGAGTAGACCACTCGGCACTTCGAGGTACCCGGTAGTTTGTGCACCCCACCTTGGGTCTATCTTAAGAGCAAAAACAGTAAAAGAAATTATACAATGACGGCTACAACCCCGACCTGGTTGTGCGGACATACAAATAATATTACATCAATTTACATATTACAAGAATTGAAAGATAAACAAAACTCTCATCTCACAATTCCCCCGGCTATTCATCGGCGACAATCCAATGAATTCATATATACAATCCATCAACATTACAGATCATAGATATGTATAACCCCCACTAATCGACGTATAGCGATTAGCAGACGTTCAATACATATATAACATTACAGATATAACCCATTAGCCAAAGTCTACAGAAAATCGACCAAAATACGGATTTGTAACCACCCCAAAAACAAATTTATTCTCTGGAAATTCTGGGCAGAAACAAACCATCTCAAAAATCACAAAATACCCCCAGAAACAAACTGCAGGAGAAACGATCCACGGCTGAGTCAACTCGGCCGCGGATCCACGGCAGAAGCAAGCTTCTGCCCCGGAACCGCGGTGAGTTGGTCGTTTCGCTGGATCATTTTTCTTGCCTGTTCATTAAAAAGCCTGAGCCTATTTTTATGACATGATTTATTATTTTTGGAGCAGAAAGAAAAATCGGCAGAAACTAGGATTTTGCGGGGTGTTTCGCGGTTTTTTGTCCAGTCGAAATTCTAGATACTTTGCTAACATGCTACGGTGTGTTTAGTTAGGCTCTGATACCACTGTAAGTCCACGTTACCTCTTCCGGTTCTTTCAGGCTTGCGGAAATGGTGAAAAACGATTTTTAGGGTTTAGGTAACATGGACTACGAAAACGGATCTTGGCTAAACTACACACTAGCAACAACAAGAGAGTTATCTACTCGGTTAGGGGTTATACCTAAACTTGAACTCCTTCTCTTTGACTCTTGATGGTGGTCGGATGATGCTTTACTCGTCGCCTTCTCTTGTCAAAGATGGATCCACCTGAGGGTTTCTTCCTTGAGCTCCTTTCTCGAACTTTGAGAAAACTAAAGTCTCCGGCTTGCTAGACCTTCAACCTTAGGAAGAGTAGAGAGTGGCTTAGGGTGTTTTATCTCCAAGGAGAGGTTTCTCAACTCATGAGAATGATTCTCCTTGAACTAAAGGAGGAGGAAGATGAAGAGAGGAGAGAGAATGGTTATGATAGAAAGAGAATAGTTTTACAACCATAACAATATATGTGAATTATCAAATTAATAATATTAATCCAAAATGAAAAAGGTGATGGTTGGTTTGATAAGACCATTTGTAGGGTTCCTAGGCACTCTCAAGAGGTCTCACAAGGCATCAACCATGCCAATTTCAAAAATTACGGGTGCCGAGAAACCCTAATACGGATCGTTAACTAGAAATTTAGGCGAAACAACGAGCTAGTTAACAACTTAACTAAAGTGTAACGGAAATACAACCTTTGTAGATCCGGTGCTCCACCTCCATAGCTCCGTGATGATGTCTCCTCGCTGCGATCATCGGATCCCGGGCTCTAGTGTCGGCTTCATCGGAGAATGGACGGGCTAGGTCATCGACTACGATGCCGAAGATGATCTACGTCGAGGCATCACAAGATCAAGCTCCCACTTCACCAAGTCATGAAACTTGTGAAGAAAACACCCTATACTACTTGGCAATAGGTAGAGGATGAAGAAATAGGAAGTGGGTTCACTTTAGAATTGGATTTCTCACTTGATTTCTTCACTTGCCATTCATGAGGCAAGCTTTCTTCATGTGAAGAAGAAGAAGAAGATAGAAAAATTATGATAAGTTAATTGAATAGAAAAGAATAATAAATCTTATCATAATATAACCATGGTCAAGTGTAGAGAATGAATCATGGTTGAGTGGAATGGTTAGGGTTAAGCATGAGACAAAATGGTCACTTGGTCAAAGCTTCATGAAGTTTCAACAAGCTTCATGAAAGAAAGAAAGAAAGAAACCATTTTGTTCCTCTTTTATCTATTTCTCAAAAATCAATAGATAAAACAATAAGTGAATAAAACAAAACCCTAACCATTATCATGTAACCATGGTTTGATCTTTACACAAATCCAAGTTAGCATGCATCATCAAACATGATACAAACTTGTGCACAATCAAGTGAGAAAAACCATTTAAAGTGAACCAATACTAGTTAATGCAAAGTAATATATCAAATATATAATTATACATTAAATCATTAAATCAACACTTGTTTTAACGATCCGGTCATATCGCATACAACCGACTAATATCCAATGTATCGGCTTATCGAATCAACCCTTGATTCGATAACTAGGTTATATCGCATAGAACCAATCGATACATTCATCGCGAGAATAGAATACAGTATCACATACACGCATTATTCTCGGTCCCGCACATATCTCATATGCGCTCCTATTTCGTTTCGCTTGAGCCAGGAAACCTCTGTGTAGGACTCTAAAGACTCGTCAATACGCCGGCAGCAGGTGATGATCATATCAAACACCCACAAGCCGCAAGCGGTCTGCTAAACGTAACGGCCACCCAGGTATTGAACGATCAGAAGATCGACGAGCAAGCCCGCTCATACTCCTGTGAATCCAACCAGTAACACTTACCGTACAGTCCGGTCTGATCGTCTGATATGTCGCATATCTTGCCTAGGGGTAGTAAACGTCAGACCCCAATAGCTCGATAAGTCGTGTCGATATGAGGACTATAACAGTTCGAGAAACCACTGGTAACACTTACCAGTAAATCTCAGCAACCCTGGCTAGGGATTTCCTGTTATAGCCAATCGAACACAGCGCAACATCAACCCCCTATACCGGGAGAGACGAATCCCCTCCTATCGCTCATTTCCTCCATGTGATTCGGGACTGTACCCAAAAACCACCGTTTTGCACGCCCTCTTGGACGTGGTAAGGTGGAAATCAAAGCACAGTGGGAACCACACAAGACTCTATGACGATCTCGGGTCAACAGACTACTCTGTACCAGTGTCACCAGAGAACAGCCATCTGACGTAAGGTATAATACCATCTGGGAGTTCTCGGCGAGTCCGTCCAGTGTACCCAGTCTCCACTGAGCACCCGTATATCATCTCTGATGTCAAACAACAATGGATATGGGATCATCCATCGCCCATCTGTATGGGTCGAGAAGGTATACACTAGTCTACTCTGGTATATCGATGCCCCGTCTCGATATACCCACGACTAGGGACCTTGAAGGATGTACTTATGGACTACCTTGTCCCCACTAGTATGATCCACATCATAGTCCAGGTAGTCAAGTACACATCCTAAGGGCTTTACCAACATGTAACAGAGAGACAATCAGGATACACGTTAAGGTAAAGAGCAACCAGATAGCATACTATCATGTCGAGCAAGAAAGTCCTCCCTATATATGTCCAAGCATCCACTACAATATACATCCTATATACAGTAATGGCCTCTAGGGCATACGTATAACTAACAATCTCCCACTTGCACTAGGGCCATCTGATAGCAGTGGTTGTAGTATCTCATACTCAACCATCCCATAAAAATCTCTCTCTGGGAACAGGCCTTTGTGAGTGGATCGCTGTGTTTTCCTCTGAGTCTACTCTCCTAACCTCGATCCCCTGGAGATCAACCATCTCCATGATCAGGTGATACTGCCTTAGAATATGTCTGGATCATTGATTGGACCTGCGTTCCTTGGCATAAGCCACAACTCCATTGTCTCACAATGGTGGGAACGTAGTTCATCTCATGAACCAATATACACCGAAACAGCCTCTTCGGTAGCATCTTAAGCAACGATGTATCCTGCCTTTATCGTCTAGTATGTCACGGTATCTAGCTGGGAACTTTTCCAACATATCGTCCCTCCACTGAGGGTAAAGACAATGCCTGTGACTGACATTCAGTCGTCTTTATCACCCTGGAACCATTCCAGTGATTTTCCCTAGGGTCGATTGATATCGTCTTACTACAACTAGTGAGAATCCTAACATCCAATTAGATCTATCTCATAGATCCAAAACCCAGGATTTAGGAGGTATCACTTTGATCCTATATGGAGAATCCTTGTGATAAACGGAGATTGACCGAGCGTAGCATAGGAAACTCCTTCCCTATCAAGAGCATGTCATCCACGTACTCTACGAGGATCGTCACTATACTCCCTACTACCTTTTTGTATATACAAGGTTCATCTACCATTTTGATGAAGTCAAACTCTTTGACTACCACATCAAAACAGATGTTCCAACCCCGCGATGCCTGCTTTATCTTATAAAGCATCTTGTACACGTTTCCGCTGCTCCCACTGTCTACGAAGCCCTCTGGCTGTGTACTTACAGACGTTCTCTTCTAAAACATCATTTAGAAAAGCTGTCATGGCACCCAACCACCAGATATCGTAGTCATGGTATGTAGCCGTGGCAAGTAGGATCTGGATGGACTTAAGCATAGCCACTGGAAAAGGTTTCATCATTATCCACGCCTGGTCGATGACGAAACCCTTTAACAAGTCTAGCTTTGAAAGTCACAACTTTTCCATCTGCACCAAGTAATCTTCTCAAGATATACTTGCTCCTGATGGGGATTTAACCCTTCAGATATAGCAACCAAAGTCCATACTCTGTTGGTGTATAAGGATTCCATCTCAGATCACTAAGCATCCAGCCATTCTTACAGAGTCTTACTCCTGATGGCCAGCTCGAAGCTAGTTGGGTCATCCTCTCATGATGCAATCCTCGCTCCCTCTGACATAGAGAAACCGAAGCTTCTCTCAGGTGGGTGAGGAACCCTACTAGATCGACGGAGAGGCTGAGGTTCGTTGGAATCTACTGAATCCTTTGGTTCTTTCAAATCATCAGGTGCAGTTTGTATAGCTGGAACATTTCCAGTTCTATATAACTGACCTTGCCTCGAGTTTGTCCGGATTTTGCTTTTAGACATAGGCCAGAAAATCCCAAATCTTAACCAACTTAAGATATGGGCTCTTCCTTTTTCATATCAAATATGAAGTGGTAGGCAACTGATTTGATTCGAACCCTTTTCAATAGGTATGCAGCTTCTCAAGTGCATAACTCCTAAAAAGGAAATGGGTAACTCAGTAGTGTTGGAGATAGTGCCCTCATAGTCAATTATTGGATCGCAGGTACGTGATTGCAATGATTGCGGAGGACCTATACCGGTAGGACAGTCTTACTCGAGATGCTAGTATGCTATCTGGTTTGCCTTTATCAGTCGTGTACATGTTCAGGTGACTGATTACATGTTACACTTTGATAAAGCCCTTAGGATCTTGCTTTACTACCAACAGTATGATGGCGATCATATACGTGAGAGTTGGGTAGTTTATACGCATATCCTTAATTGTGGTCCCTAGTCGTGGGAGTTTCGAGACAGGGCATCGATACTCCGGAGTAGACTAGTGTATACAGTCGAGACCCCGACGAGGGGCGGTGGCCGGTCTCATAAGCCACTGGCGTCAGTTGGATCACCTAAGATGTATACAGGTGCTCATTGGGTTATGAGTACACCGGACAGGACTCGCCGGGAATTTGCTAGTTAGTACTATACCTATCGTCAGATAGCAGTTCCCTGGTGACATGTGTACAGGTTAGTTCATCGACCTGAGGTCGTCATTTGTCTCGTGTGAGTTCCCACTGTGCTTTGATTTCTACCCTACCACGGCTCAAAGGAGTTGTGCAAACAGGTAGCTTTTGGGTACAGTCCCGAGCCATATGGAGGCACGTGAGCGGATCGGCAGGGGATTCGTCTCTCCCGGTATTGGGGGCGAGGTCGTGCTGTGTCTAGGAGAGCCATTACACAAAGTCCATGGCCATGGCAGGAGATTTACTGGTAGGTACTCCAGTAGTATCTCAGGGTGTTATTGGGCTATACTCCGACACGACTTATACTGCTTCTGGGGGTCTGACGTTACTAGCCCCCTAGGCGAATATGCGATACTCATTGACGAACGGACCGGACTTTATATACATTGTCACTGTTAGGCTCAGTAGGGTTTCTGGATGAGTTCGCTCATCGGCCTCCCTTGAGTTCGCTCATCGGCCTCCCGTGAGGTCAGTCCATGAGCAGCCGTTACGCATAGCTAGTGCCGCTGACGGTTTGTGGTTAAACCCACTGCCAGGGTACTGACGAGTCATTAGAGTCCCCCACAGATAGTTTCCCAAGTTCGGGCGAAACGTTGTAGAGGCCGTATGGTTTTATGGCAGGGTTCGGAAAAAGCACGTGCGTTTACGCACGTGTTATTTTTCGGGCAGATGATACTGGTCGGCTTTGGTTTAAGCCGGATATGAGTATTATATTGAGTAGATATAATATCTTTGTCTCAGTTGCATTTGTATTCGGTCGTAATACAAATGCGGGTATATTTATACAGTTACGGGGTTATCCTGAAAGTCGTTTCAGGATCACTTTTGGAAGTTGCCAGTTTCCAGTTTTCTATCAGCCGTCTTTTAACATTCGGTTAAAGACGGATTTATCTTTTCTTGGATGAGGGTGAGTCATGCTTCTAGAAGGTTCTAGAAGGTTCTAGATATGGTGAGGTGCCTTGTGACTCATGCTTTGATTTCTAAACATTCTTGTTTTCCTTAAGATATTTATTTTCATGTGTTCACACATGATATTTTCCTTGTGGTCACCCTCTTTACTCCTACGATCACCTCCTCCTCCATATAAGAGGCCGGCCCCCTCTCTCTCCTCATACACTCTCTCACTTGAGTTTTCACTTGAAAAGATTATGATAGATTTTGGGGTGTATGGAATTCACAGCTCATTTCATTCCATCACCCGATTCCCTCGGCAACTTCATTAACCGATCGTCCACGGACTTGGACGAAGTGAGACAAAGTCATATACTCATTCTCTACATCATTCTTGGTCGTCTCTTCTAGCAAACTTGACGACCGAGTTGCCTCAAGTCAGAGGCGGGAGCCCGTTTAAAGAATCGGTGATGTGGTGCCACCTGGACGAGCAGATCGGAGATCGACGAGATCGGAGCAGCCGCAACGGAGCGTGGGATGATGGTTAAAGAACGAAGGACTCGGATCATTCGGTATAACCTTTCTACACTCTTTACAGTTTGTTAGTTTAGCAATAATGGAAGATCCGGGTTAAAGTATACGATAGCGCCAGTTAAAAAGTTTTTGTTCCGCATTTGGCGTCTGTAGACGGCCGGGGCGCTAGCGTAGACTTACATTGGTATCAGAGCCTCACCATTTTGCTATACTAACTTGTGCTAACGCGTTTAAAAGATCGATCGAACGGATTTTTCGAAAATCGCAATTTCTAGTATTAAAGTTTCTGTTAATTTTCAAACTGGTCCAAATGTCATTTTGACCATACCAGAAAATCAAGCAGGGTTTTTGAGGAATACTGTAGAAATTCGAGGAAGTGATTCCACTGTTTCGCCGCGGATCCGCGGCGCCAGCTAGGGTTTTGCCGCGGATCCGCCGCAGGAAAGTGGGATCACTCACTCAATTTTCTACAGTGGATTCTATGTTGGAAATTGGGGTTTTTGGTATATATTTTTTGGGCCCAGATTTTGTTACTGTGCAGCAGATTTGCGTGGGGCCCACTTCGGGAAATTTAGTCGATCGAAATTTAAACATGTTAGTTTACAGTGCTTACATTATATCTCCGACCGGGAATATCATTTGATCGGTAAACCGCGTCCGATTGCTATAGTTCTTTTAGACGGGTTTGCGAACGTGACATTCGCGTTGATGTTCTGTGTTGTGCTGTGATGTTGCGGATTTGTCGTGGTGGATAGCAGTGTGCAATGGTAGTACAGTTTGAGTTTATTTGTACATTTGATATTGCAGGGCGAGCGTCCAACTTGTGGACTGCCGTCACTGCCTGTTGTATAATATTCTTTTGGGGCACGACCAGGTTGCGGTCGATGTACCTGTTGTACTATTTTTGATTACTGTACTAGGTTTTACCCCGCGACGGAGTGCACGGATAGCCGGGTTCTGGGGGGCAACGGGTCCGCATCTCATGGCTTTGAGAGGCAGAGGGGCCTCACTCTAGAATTGGCAGACTATTCGCCGCACTCGTAGGGGGTACAGGTTGACCCAAGGAGGGGTGCTCAATTTACCGGATTCCGTGAAGTGTCGGGTGTTCCATTCACTATGCTGTGGGGACTACCTCGCTTCAGGTTTTGGCGGGTAACTTGCCGCACCTGTAGGGGTCTAGGTTTTATTGCACAGGCTATCCACACGACAGGGGAACGTCGGGTTTCAGCAGCGGCTCTGTGAAACTCGGGGATCCCAGATTATCTGTATTGTTCTGTGATGCTTATTACTTTTCTGTAATGTTGCATATTATCACGCCTGGAGCGATTATGTATATTGGTTTATATACTATTAGATGTTGTATATGTTTTACACCCGCGCTAGTCCAGTCCCCGCTCTGTCGTTAGTTAAGTAACCTAACGGGTGATGACGGGACCCAGTGACGAATGCGGATGGCATATACGTACATTATATGTTCGTTCTTTTCTGGTGTGATTGATTGATGGGACTGCGTTGATTCTGATCAATGCAAAAAGTAAAACAAACCTGTTTGATGTTGTTGGAACAATTTAAAAAGTGTTATTGCAAAGACGTTTCCTTTTGTTTTGCATAGCGGTATTCAGTGGAATATCCTGCACCTCATTCGACGGGGCAAGGGCCGATATCCCTTCACCGGGACTGACCCCTTGGGCAGAAGTTTGCGTCAGGGTAATAACTTCACTATAGTCGATTACAAGTTGCTTTGCATCGCGGTATTCAGTGGAATATCCTGCACCTCATTCCACAAGGAAAGAGCCGAGATCCCTTCACCGGGAATGACCTCTTTAGCAAAAGGTTTTCGCCACTATATTTTAAAAAGCTATCAGGTTCCTTCAGCGATATCAAGTTCGTTACGTTAAAGGTTTTTTGCCAAAAACCATCCGTAGCCCTCCGTCACTTCTTTTGGGTATTCAGTAGTATTCAAGCTATGCATTTTAGCCAAAGTTAAGGCATAGTGTTTGGTAGCTGCTGGGTATTCAATTGTTGCATAGATAGATGAGTTAGTTTGGGACAGTCGTTCTGCCGATTGGCCAAAGTCAGGGGCATGTGCGGGTGGGTTCAAATTGACAAGATAGTGACGGGTAGAACTTGGCATGTGACTTATGACATTTTCACCAAAGCCAAGGTTATAAGAGCATGGGGCAAAAATCAGATCGGGGGTTTCTAAAGAAACTGAAACTTGCCAAGTATGAGAATACCTTCTGGAGTATGAGTAACGTGGATGCATTCCATCACGTTATCATGCGATGAGAGTTGGATCCCGATTCCCACTGATGAGTTGGTTTACTCTTCGGGTGATCCCGATTGATTCTTCTTTTAGGTTTGGAGGAGAATTTGACAGGACAGTGGGAGGTTTCCGGATTAGATAAAGTGATAACCATTCTGATCTAGGTTAGAGTGCACGCAGAGTGTTTCTTTTCTCTCTCTCTTTGGCAGCGACCTTTGACCGACCCTAGACTATGACTCAGTGACCAAGTTGACCGAACCTTCTTAAAATACTGGCTTTTGGATTGTCTATGTTGCATAAGTCATTGCCACTCCTTCTTCTACCCTTTGAATTTCTCAGAACACCCGTATTACTACGGACATCCACTTCCATTGGATAGATCCATCGTATGGTTATATACGAACTCGAAGGGACTTCTTCGAGGATGGATCCAGGTTCAGGAGAAATAGAATTGGTTTATTCAGTTGTCTTTTATTATCACCTTCTCTCAGGTTGCGAGGGCTCCTTGGTTTAGGAGAGTACACCTATTACGCATATTGGATAGTCTTCTTCCAAACCATAGGCGGGTGCCGAAAGGTAGGGAATGAAGAAAACCAATTAGCCTAAGTAGGGTGTGCAGAAGGTAATATGTAAAGACAAAATAAAGGGATTAGAAAGAGGGCAAAGTAAATTGCGACTGATATCATTCACGACCAAAACCGCGTACTTCATCGCCACTCCTATTTCACCTTTAAAGGAATAAGGTATTATTCAGTTGTCTTTTATCATCACCTTCTCTCGAGATGCGAGTACTCCTTGGTTTAGGAGGGTACACCTATTATGCTTACTGGATAGTCTTCTTCCAAACCATAGGCTGGTGCCGAACGGTAAGGAAGGAAGAAAACCATTTAGCCTAACGATGGTGTACAGAAGGTAACGACTAAAGACAAATAAAGGGATTTGGAGAGATGGCAATAAAATATACGGTTGAAGTCATGAATTGGATAATGGAAGAGGCATTGCTATGAATACCAAGATACCCCTACGAAACATTTTCATGTTTCAGTGCATTGTTAAAGAAAAACTGTTTTCCCGATTAGACACTTACTCCAAGGGTATGTATTTACCAGGTTTCATTCTCATATCTGTATGGTTTTTGTCACGACCCGAAAGAGCACGTGACTGGCCCTTGAATCCTATGAAGTCTACAGGACTCCATCTGATCCAAGTAAGCCAAAAGCCCAGAAATCTAAAACCATTTTTAAGAATAAGTAAAGAAACTAGTTTTAAGAGGTAAAGAAAACAAGTTTGAAAATCGAGTTTTTAAATAACTAAGCCGGAATTGAATTTTAAAAATGTGTAATTTTTCCTAAAAATTTCGGCAGAGTTTCTTTTGTAAAAACTGGCCCCGAACGGGGTACAACAAGAACAATATATATATCATGATAAAAGGCATCCCCAAGCGGGAGCTAGCTCTTCGTCAAACGACGGTCACAACCACACAAACAATAATAATATACAACGCCATAGGGCGAGGATCTAAACTGAAAAGAAACTCAAAAACAGCCAGAAAACCGCAATACTACTAGCGCGACTCTAAGGTCGAAATAATACAGCACTGAAGTCTAAGTCTGAAAGAATATACAAGTTTTGGTTGATGGACAATTCTAGATACAAAAAATAATACATGAACAATGGCGGTTCTGATACAAAGAACCCACCTATCCAAGCAAGTCACCCATAAGGAAACAGTGTGCCAGAAATGCCGCTATGGAAGCTGTACGGCAAAAACCTGCAAGAACTGGGGCACAACGGGGGTGAGTTGCCAACTCATGAATAGAAAATATCTACAAGCAGAGATCGAATGCATGACCATCCTAGGTCAATACGATCAGATATAAATAAACCTCAATATGAATAAAGCTGAAACATGCTAAACTGGCAATGTAATCTCTATACATGAGTGTAGTGCCAAGTGCTCGTGCTAGTGCCTCAGGTAATAGCATGTCATGAATATGAGGTATGATCAATGTAATCAAATCTGCACACACGTGGATCCCGTCCACTCGTCACCCAATGACAATAACCATCATGCAAGTAAATATCATAAAACCTGTGCATGGAAATATGATGATATAATCCACCCGTGTCCCTCGCGACACATCAATATCATGGAACCGGAGTGCCCAGTATCGGCACTCGAAAACATCATGAAAACTGTGCCGAGCATCGGCACAAAACATAAGTCTCAGTATCTCGATACCTCTGTATCTCGAAATCTCAATATCTCAATCACAAAATCTAGGGCGCCGTCAGTCCAGATCGGCCCCTACCATCCATCTCATGACTACGACGGTATCCTCCGGATATCCGACGCGTCGGGTAATATCACCGGTAGGTAGTCTCCCCCTGCCAGGCTCATCGTCATCACCACGAGCTTCTTGCCCCGGGGTACCTTACCGGGTCCACCATGTACCCGCAATCGGTCTCATCCGCCTCCTCGATTCGGGTTTCACATGTCGCTCTCAGCACCAAGAAAACATATGGTGGACGCACTGAAATATCATATCAAGGGTAACCGGGTTTTTTAAAGAAATGACATATCCTCTTTTGAAACACCCTCGGTTCCCAAATCCAGAAATATCATAGAAACAACATATCTCAATGCGTATAATCAAAAGCATGAAGTATGCGACATGTAAAGGAAGGTATGCACATCATCATGTCATGCAAGGATCATATACTGAATGTAATAGTACTACAGTGTAGTGGCATGGCAATTATCGATGATGAGTGTGTGAGCCGACATCAAGTGTACGTGGAACATATACATCATCGATAATGGTGCTGGTGTCCTAGCAGCATGACTGAAATATAACCACAGTACAAGAGATGCAATGCAGATAGCATGAATATGCGGAATCGAATAATCAACGCAAAAGTACAGAATCTACACCAATATGTACATGTCATGCAGTGGTGCCATTTGAAATAAGACGAATCGGGTTTTTAGTAAAACAAGGGCTACGGTGTTTTAGGAAAAGATGCATCATTTGGAAATATCCGTATAACCCTTCTGCCTATCTTAAAAATATCCCCGATTCGTTAGTTTTGAAATAGGTATATCTCGGCTCAGTCTAAGGTCTACTAAGTAATCTAGACAGGAGGGATATGAAACCACCTACATCTGAGTCCATATATATAGATATAATAGTCGGTGATCCCGCCTCAATAACATATCGTAAGATATTCTCGAGTCATGAGTGCGGATCTATCATCAATATCGGCTCGTACGGTAAATCGTCGTACGGCATCCCAATAGCTGGGTAGGGGTCAATATCACACTATCTCATCCCATATCAGGTATCACTATCATCAGATCGCATAATCTGGGGTACTACTCCAAGTCTAGTACAAAACGATACCATCTATAAGAATATGAATGCGGGTAAAGCACATGTCCAAAGGCCCGCTAAAACTATCATATCGCACCTCAAAGACAAGCTATGTCACATCGCCGATCTCACGGCCTCACATCAAGTATCATCTCAAATCCACGTATCATTCTCAAAATCCCGTATATGAACACATAGTCCCATACCCATGTGTAGATATACTCACCATCATATGCGCACAAATAAATGAAAGAATGTATGCAAGTATGTGTGTAAGTGTATGTGTGAGTGCAACCACTACTCTAGGGTTCGCACTATACTAAACCAATATATTCTTATCATCAATAATACCATTATTACCATCACTAATCTAAACCACACATAATAAATATACGTGTGTATACGTATTCGTATACAACACCACGGACTGCGGGGGTGCTATACGCCATCCACCCGACTTCTCCCCGTAGATATAAATCTACTCACCTGAATCCTGCGTGTCGGTGTCGATATCACCGTCATCTTCTGCATCGCCTCGGATCGTCGTGGGGTACCTACACATATCACACGTATCCCATCGCATCAAAATCAAATCAAAACTTAAAACGGCACATTAAAACCAATACGATACGCTAAAAGGCTTATAGGTTAGAACCTACGGTTAGCCTTCGCAAAACAACCCGAAATCACTCGATGCAGTCGTACAAACGTCACACGATCGAGATAACGTACAAACACCAAAATATGGAAATCAAAATACGTAAAACCAAATACTGAAAGTAAGGCAGCAACCCAAGAAAACGATCCCAGATTTCACCTCGGGTCAAATTTAGCCAATTAAACAAGTCCAGGGTGATGTATATGATATATTTGAGCTACTGGACCAACCCCGAAGCATTCCATCACTACTTGGCCGGCCACAACCTTCCGAAAACCGGCCTGGCCGGCCCCCCTATGCCCAATGGGGTCCGTCTGGTCAGGGTGGCCTCTTATGGTCTCAATTGCGTCCCTGGTGTTGTTTAATTTTCCTGAAAAAGTCCCAGTACATTCCAGATTTCCCTGCACACTCTAAACACTCACAAACCGACATGAAAGTCCCGTAATTCCGTATTTTTGGGTTTCAGATTGTTCTAGGTCAGGGTCTTGGTCAAAATAGGGTCTAAGGTCACCATTAGAGTCCAATTGCATAGCCATAACTCAAGTTTACCCTAACCCTCTCTAGTTTGGTCCAAAGTGCACAAAATCACACGATATCGATATGAAACTTGAATTAAAGCCTAAGCACAAGAATTAACACTCTAATTGTGAAGAAATTACCTCACAAGACCCTCATGAATCCTCAACAGCACCAAAACGCCATCTTTCTTGGTCCATAGCATAGATCTTGGGCTTGTGTGCATGTTTTGTGAAATGGAGGTAGGGTTTTGAGATAGTTTTTGAGATGAAGTGAAAGGATTTTGTGGAGGGGAGAATGGGCAGCAGCAGCAGCAGCAGCAGCTCAAGGAAGAGGGAGGGAAGATGAGGGAAATGGCTAAGGTGCTAGTCAAGGTGAACCCCATACCTCTCTCTACCAACCCCATTCTTTATTCTTTTCTCTTTTTCTTTTCTTTTCCTTTTCTTTTAAATCCCCTCTCACTCAAATAGAGATCCCAAAAATAAAATCATGGCAGTGAAAATGTAACACAACTCCAAAAATGATACGTGCACAATTTTGCACAAAAAGAAAAAAAATCCGATTAGCGATTTTTAATCGCGATTAGCGCTAAATTAGCATATAAATGATCACAAACACTTAAAAATGGCACAATTCCAATAAATAACCCATTTTAGAATTTTCCATAATTTTCCATAATTTTTCTCCATTTATTTACATTTAATTATTAATTTAATATTAAAATAATCAATAAAATAATATTAAATTATAAAAATTCCTTAAAATAATATTTTATTATTTTGGAAATGTTACAGTTTTACAGATGATGAGTGGGAGTAAGTTATTGGGAATTAGGTGATTATCCTCATTATATCAGAATTCGTTGTAATTGGTGATATTTGAGGAAATCGCCAGGGTACAGTTTTCAACCTACGACGCACAGGTTATGAGTTGTTCAACTCAGCAGACTTATACAGAGTATTGTATGTTGTCCAGTGTCCATCAGGACAAAGGGGTAGGTCCTCGTACTGTGTTCTGTTTACTTATAACTTCTCTAGTATTTAGACAAGTGTTTCGTAGAAATACAAGGTCTAAGTTTTGAGAAGTTGTGGGTATAAGAATAAAGTAGAGAACCAGGTATCACAAGTATCGGGATTCTTCAAAGAGATCGAAGATGTAGATTCTTGTGAATGGTATTCAGATGATAGTAATGGTTTTGAGAAACTTGTTTCTCTTTCAGGTTACTCATAATTGGATGGATTCCTAAGTTGAGTAATGCTGATTAGCCTCTCTCCATTAAGTTGATATGCACTGGAGACAGCTACATGATTTGAATATGGTTCCAATTAAATAAGTGCCAAAGTTTCTATATTGGATATAGAATGGATCGTGCCTTAAAAGATATTAAGGTATGGGGAGTTGTCCAGCTTATGCTTAAAACCAGACACTGGATAACTCAGGGGACGTTTCTGTAATGGCTGTTTGTGGGTTGACCCTGGCTATGTCGAGGGTTGATATTCTACCATTTGGAAGATCAATAGTGACATTGTTCTTGACTCGCCACAGTTTTAAGTAAAATGGATTTTTTCAGAAAACAGTAGTGGGAGTATGGTAGAACTGGAAGTGATTCCAGAACCGCGAACGATTACGGAAAATTTAATAGGACCTATATATTCAATCAGGTTTGACATTCCATTAGCCACTCCGCAGATATGGTGGGTAATCTCAGACACCCGAGAGGTACTCTAGACAGGAGGGATATGAAACCACCTACATCTGAGTCCATATATATAGATATAATAGTCGGTGATCCCGCCTCAATAACATATCATAAGATATTCTCGAGTCATGAGTGCGGATCTATCATCAATATCGGCTCGTACGGTAAATCGTCGTACGGCATCCCAATAGCTGGGTAGGGGTCAATATCACACTATCTCATCCCATATCAGGTATCACTATCATCAGATCGCATAATCTGGGGTACTACTCCAAGTCTAGTACAAAACGATACCATCTATAAGAATATGAATGCGGGTAAAGCACATGTCCAAAGGCCCGCTAAAACTATCATATCGCATCTCAAAGACAAGCTATGTCACATCGCCGATCTTACGACCTCACATCAAGTATCATCTCAAATCCACGTATCATTCTCAAAATCCCGTATATGAACACATAGTCCCGTACCCATGTGTAGATATACTCACCATCATATGCGCACAAATAAATGAAAGAATGTATGCAAGTATGTGTGTAAGTGTATGTGTGAGTGCAACCACTACTCTAGGGTTCGCACTATACTAAACCAATATATTCTTATCATCAATAATACCATTATTACCATCACTAATCTAAACCACACATAATAAATATACGTGTGTATACGTATTCGTATACAACACCACGGACTGCGGGGGTGCTATACGCCATCCACCCGACTTCTCCCCGTAGATATAAATCTACTCACCTGAATCCTGCGTGTCGGTGTCGATATCACCGTCATCTTCTGCATCGCCTCAGATCGTCGCGGGGTACCTACACATATCACACGTATCGCATCGCATCAAAATCAAATCAAAACTTAAAACGGCACGTTAAAACCAATACGATACGCTAAAAGGCTTATAGGTTAGAACCTACGGTTAGCCTTCGCAAAACAACCCGAAATCACTCGATGCAGTCGTACAAACGTCACACGATCGAGATAACGTACAAACACCAAAATACGTAAAACCAAATACTGAAAGTAAGGCAGCAACCCAAGAAAACGATCCCAGATTTCACCTCGGGTCAAATTTAGCCAATTAAACAAGTCCAGGGTGATGTATATGATATATTTGAGCTACTGGACCAACCCCGAAGCATTCCATCACTACTTGGCCGGCCACAACCTTTCGAAAACCGTCCTGGCCGGCCCCTCTATGCCCAATGGGGTCCGTCTGGTCAGGGTGGCCTCCTATGGTCTCAATTGGGTCCCTGGTGTTGTTTAATTTTCCTGAAAAAGTCCCAGTACATTCCAGATTTCCCTGCACACTCTAAACACTCACAAACCGACATGAAAGTCCCGTAATTCCGTATTTTTGGGTTTCAGGTTGTTCTAGGTCAGGGTCTTGGTCAAAATAGGGTCTAAGGTCACCATTAGAGTCCAATTGCATAGCCATAACTCAAGTTTACCCTAACCCTCTCTAGTTTGGCCCAAAGTGCACAAAATCACACGATATCGATATGAAACTTGAATTAAAGCCTAAGCACAAGAATTAACACTCTAATTGTGAAGAAATTACCTCACAACACCCTCATGAATCCTCAACAGCACCAAAACGCCATCTTTCTTGGTCCATAGCATAGATCTTGGGCTTGTGTGCATGTTTTGTGAAATGGAGGTAGGGTTTTGAGATAGTTTTTGAGATGAAGTGAAAGGATTTTGTGGAGGGGAGAATGGGCAGCAGCAGCAGCAGCAGCAGCTCAAGGAAGAGGGAGGGAAGATGAGGGAAATGGCTAAGGTGCTAGTCAAGGTGAACCCCATACCTCTCTCTACCAACCCCATTCTTTATTCTTTTCTCTTTTTCTTTTCTTTTCCTTTTCTTTTAAATCCCCTCTCACTCAAATAGAGATCCCAAAAATAAAATCATGGCAGTGAAAATGTAACACAACTCCAAAAATGATACGTGCACAATTTTGCACAAAAAGAAAAAAAATCCGATTAGCGATTTTTAATCGCGATTAGCGCTAAATTAGCATATAAATGATCACAAACACTTAAAAATGGCACAATTCCAATAAATAACCCATTTTAGAATTTTCCATAATTTTCCATAATTTTTCTCCATTTATTTACATTTAATTATTAATTTAATATTAAAATAATCAATAAAATAATATTAAATTATAAAAATTCCTTAAAATAATATTTTATTATTTTGGAAATGTTACAATCTACCCCCCTTAAAGAAATTCGGTCCCCGAATTTAAATTTAAAACCCCCAAGTACTAAAACATTTCAATACAATTTCCAAGTCGTCGGGGTTCCGAAATCATCAATACATAAAACGTCACAGCGCAATGCATGTGCATGGGTACTGTAACTCAAAAACAACGCTCCATCAAGCATCCCGCAATCATCGGAGTCAAGGTAAAAACACAATGTCAAATCCAATACAAAACCGATATGATATGGATCAGAACTACACATGTAGACATCCAATCTATACATGCGAATAGCTGATGTAAAAGCATGCGAAATCTTTAAAAATCGCTGCGTGATGCACATAACACTGCACAGTGGCGGACGTTTTTCATAAGAAAAACTATATATGTATATATATCCTTCGTTTACCAAACACGTTCCGCCGTTTTAAAAGCAATTTAGAAGGGTTTCTTTGTTTTAAAACATTTCGTGTCATATCGGACACGTAAGTATATATATATCGAGACTATAGCTCGCTCCTTGGAAATCCCTTCAAACTATCAATGCATGAAAAATATATCCAGGTACTGTCTACTGACTAGTCCTGCTCAGTATGAAAGCAAAATCCAACATCATAAAAAGTACTGCTCCAAAGAGAATAAATCTCAAAAATATACATAACACCACCCTGTGCGTCTGGTGCGCACGAAAATCAAAATCCATGTATGTGCCAAACAGGTGCACAAAACAACATCTAGGTGCAACGGGTGTGCACGAAGCATCTGTCATAGGCAACGTATGTGCCTGACAGCCAAAAATCCGGTGCATCTGACCTGCACGAAGAAATCTCGATTTAGTGCATCGGGTGTGCACCAAAGTCGTATCTAAAAACATGCGCACAACATGCGCGAAAATCCAAATCGGTGCACCCATCGTGCACGAATGAAAATCCAAACCCTGCGCACTCAACATGTACGAAATCACAAAATCCAATAGCAAACGCCGAACATGCGTAAGTCAAACCCAAAAGCACGGAGTGCACGAATCAACCATCACTATCAGGGTCAAAATCAACGATATAATGCGGCTCAAACCAAAAATAAAGTGTACCGCAAAGGAAAATCTCACAACCGTGTGCATCAGCGTGCACAAATCAAATCAAAACACTAAAATGCATGAAAACTATGCTGGAAGCATAAATCAAATCACCGGCATGTAATAGGCATGAAATCATAATCAATACCTCAAGAATAATAATGATGCGCCAGGTATAAATGCCCAATAAGTGCAATCATGGTGCACGAAAACAGAAATCATAGAACTCAGTCATCGAAACCAAATCATGAAAACGGATCGCCAAAATACCGAAATCCCAAACTGACAGATACGTGATAGTCGAATCACAAAATCACAAATCATAAATACTGTCGTCGGTATATCCTCCCTCGATGTCGAGAAGGTGCCGGTACATCAAACTCTAGCGGCGCAAGATCTCCACTTGACTCTTGCTCGCGGCTGGCGTCCTCTGCCTCTGGTTCCTGATCTTTCCTGTAGATTACCAATCTCACAATCCATCGGCTCCCCGGCCCGGTCAGGAGTGCTGACAGGAACGATTCCGTTCTGGCACTTCTTTGTCACCTCTCGGTCAATCCTCACGACCGCTCGTAAAGCCATATGTCACTGGCATCGGCCTTCGGCTCTCTGAATGCACATCACATATCTGATCCTGGGTGCAAACATCATTGTAGCGGTGTCCTGGAAGGAATCCTGCTCAAAGTCTCTGCCGATCTTGCCTATGCTGATCTGTACGGGGGCTGGTACTCTTGCATAGTCTCTTCTCGTCCAATGGACATCTGTGTCCTCAGCACAGCATTTCCTCGGGAATTAGTCGCTTCCCTACGCTTCTGTAAGCATATCAGGCCTCTGGTCTCGACGGAAAATAATGACAGCTCATCAGTGTCTCACACGAACCTCTGGTTCCGCTTGTCTGTATCATCGTCCATTTCAACATCGCGTGTCTATCTGCGCACTGCAATGCCTTCGGCTACGGTCCATCCGAAGTCCCTCACGCGGACTCGAAATCACGAACTCGGTATCTTCCTGACTCAGTAGGAGATATCTAGCCGACCACATCCTCAGCGTGCACGTCACATCTCTGATGTCAGCGAAGTGGAACGTCATCTCGTGCGAACTCTTTACTCCACCTTGCTCAAATATCGACTGATTCGGACTCAACTCATCGTGGCTACACGAACTGCGCTCCGACGGCTACGCTCGCATCTGGAGTCTCCCAAGCAGTGTCCCATCACAATATCCGAAAGATGTCGAACCATCCGATCGACTCGTCAGAACCTCATAATCCCCCAAGAGCTCACATCTCGGGTACAGTTTAATAGTATCGAGTACATGCCACAGCGTCGGTGGTCCAGCCGTAGAAGGGCAAACCCAAGCCTCACTAATGGCGCCGAGGAACTGCCGCAAACCCGAAGGTTCAAAGGCTTTCACACGGTCATTAAGTCGAGTTAGGGTTTCATTCTTCTAGAGGGTCCATAGAATCACCTGCATGTCTTTCCGTATACTTTAAACTTGGAAAATAGGTTCCTGACATTCGATCGTCTCAATCGACTCTCAACGAATCTGTGTGAAGTCGCCTCTAGCTGGAATCAATCTACCTGATGACCTCGCATCGGGGTAAGCGAACGAACCACATGTCCTAGTCATTCCTCCTCGGTGACTATCGACTCACCATCATATCTCAAGAATATGCTCATGCTGCAGTAGCTCCAATCATATGGGCGATATCTCATCATTCGCAGCAACAACTAGCTCATTCGTCCGTACGCTGAACAGCGTCTCAATCATCCTGAATAAACGATATCTCAACAGTCATCACATCCTGGCTGGCCTCTATCAGTGGCTCAATCCTCTGGTGCCTATCAGCACAACCGGAAAATCTCGCAACAGCGATCTGTCAAACGCTCATAGCGCGGAAACACAAATTACGAAACCTCAATGCAACCGTAAGTCTCGGGAATCACCCCCCGGTCAGCCCTCGTCCCCGACGAGCTCATGCTGACACAACTCGAGCCGTAGCTCACTCTGCCCGTGCAATCGCGGCAGCAAAACCATAACCAGTATCGATGAAGATAGATCATAGGAAGGAATATAATACAGTGCAAGGAAATGTACAACCTAAGGTTTCTTAAGCGGAGTGGCGTGTCGTAAGTATGCCGCGGAACATACCAACGGTACGTCACTCTACTTTAGTCACCTATTCCATCAACCAAGGGTCATCCTACGCGCAGAAAGTTCGGGTCTAATACCCCCCCAACCAAGTCTAAGTTCCGTAAGGTCAAGCCTAAGTTCCGCATATAAATAACCCCCTAGGCTCCACATAGTCAAACTCAGACTCGAACCAAGGTCAACCTAGCGCTCTGATACCAACTTTGTCACGACCCAAAAGAGCACGTGACTGGCCCTTGAATCCTATGAAGTCTACAGGACTCCATCTGATCCAAGTAAGCCAAAAGCCCAGAAATCTAAAACCTTTTTTAAGAATAAGTAAAGAAACTAGTTTTAAGAGGTAAAGAAAACATGTTTGAAAATCGAGTTTTTAAATAACTAAGCCGAATATGAATTTTAAAAATGTGTAATTTTTCCTAAAAATTTCGGCAGAGTTTCTTTTGTAAAAACTGGCCCCGAACGGGGTACAACAAGAACAATATATATATCATGATAAAAGGCATCCCCAAGCGGGAGCTAGCTCTTCGTCAAACGACGGTCACAACCACACAAACAATAATAATATACAACGCCATAGGGCGAGGATCTAAATTGAAAAGAAACTCAAAAACAGCCAGAAAACCGCAATACTACTAGCGCGACTCTAAGGTCGAAATAATACAGCACTGAAGTCTAAGCCTGAAAGAATATACAAGTTTTGGTTGATGGACAATTCTAGATACAAAAAATAATACATGAACAATGGCGGTTCTGATACAAAGAACCCACCTATCCAAGCAAGTCACCCATAAGGAAACAGTGTGCCAGAAATGCCGCTATGGAAGCTGTACGGCAAAAACCTGCAAGAACTGGGGCACAACGGGGGTGAGTTGCCAACTCGTGAATAGAAAATATCTACAAGCAGAGATCGAATGCATGACCATCCTAGGTCAATACGATCAGATATAAATAAACCTCAATATGAATAAAGCTCAAACATGCTAAACTGGCAATGTAATCTCTATACATGAGTGTAGTGCCAAGTGCTCGTGCTAGTGCCTCAGGTAATAGCATGTCATGAATATGAGGTATGATCAATGTAATCAAATCTGCACACACGTGGATCCCGTCCACTCGTCACCCAATGACAATAACCATCATGCAAGTAAATATCATAAAACCTGTGCATGGAAATATGATGATATAATCCACCCGTGTCCCTCGCGACACATCAATATCATGGAACCGGAGTGCCCAGCATCGGCACTCGAAAACATCATGAAAACTGTGCCGAGCATCGGCACAAAACATAAGTCTCAGTATCTCGATACCTCTGTATCTCGAAATCTCAATGTCTCAATCACAAAATCTAGGTCGCCGTCAGTCCAGATCGGCCCCTACCATCCATCTCATGACAACGACGGTATCCTCCGGATATCCGACGCGTCGGGTAATATCACCGGTAGGTAGTCTCCCCCTGCCAGGCTCATCGTCATCACCACGAGCTTCTTGCCCCGGGGTACCTTACCGGGTCCACCATGTACCCGCAATCGGTCTCATCCGCCTCCTCGATTCGGGTTTCACATGTCGCTCTCAGCACCGAGAAAACACGTGGTGGACGCACTGAAATATCATATCAAGGGTAACCGGGTTTTTTAAAGAAATGACATATCCTCTTTTGAAACACCCTCGGTTCCCAAATCCAGAAATATCATAGAAACAACATATCTCAATGCGTATAATCAAAAGCATGAAGTATGCGACATGTAAAGGAAGGTATGCACATCATCATGTCATGCAAGGATTATATACTGAATGTAATAGTACTACAGTGTAGTGGCATGGCAATTATCGATGATGAGTGTGTGAGCCGGCAACAAGTGTACGTGGAACATATACATCATCGATAATGGTGCTGGTGTCCTAGCAGCATGACTGAAATATAACCACAGTACAAGCGATGCAATGCAGATAGCATGAATATGCGGAATCGAATAATCAACGCAAAAGTACAGAATCTACACCAATATGTACATGTCATGCAGTGGTGCCATTTGAAATAAGACGAATCGGGTTTTTAGTAAAACAAGGGCTACGGTGTTTTAGGAAAAGATGCATCATTTGGAAATATCCGTATAACCCTTCTGCCTATCTTAAAAATATCCCCGATTCGTTAGTTTTGAAATAGGTATATCTCGGCTCAGTCTAAGGTCTACTAAGTAATCTAGACAGGAGGGATATGAAACCACCTACATCTGAGTCCATATATATAGATATAATAGTCGGTGATCCCGCCTCAATAACATATCATAAGATATTCTCGAGTCATGAGTGCGGATCTATCATCAATATCGGCTCGTACGGTAAATCGTCGTACGGCATCCCAATAGCTGGGTAGGGGTCAATATCACACTATCTCATCCCATATCAGGTATCACTATCATCAGATCGCATAATCTGGGGTACTACTCCAAGTCTAGTACAAAACGATACCATCTATAAGAATATGAATGCGGGTAAAGCACATGTCCAAAGGCCCGCTAAAACTATCATATCGCATCTCAAAGACAAGCTATGTCACATCGCCGATCTCACGACCTCACATCAAGTATCATCTCAAATCCACGTATCATTCTCAAAATCCCGTATATGAACACATAGTCCCGTACCCATGTGTAGATATACTCACCATCATATGCGCACAAATAAATGAAAGAATGTATGCAAGTATGTGTGTAAGTGTATGTGTGAGTGCAACCACTACTCTAGGGTTCGCACTATACTAAACCAATATATTCTTATCATCAATAATACCATTATTACCATCACTAATCTAAACCACACATAATAAATATACGTGTGTATACGTATTCGTATACAACACCACGGACTGCGGGGGTGCTATACGCCATCCACCCGACTTCTCCCCGTAGATATAAATCTACTCACCTGAATCCTGCGTGTCGGTGTCGATATCACCGTCATCTTCTGCATCGCCTCGGATCGTCGCGGGGTACCTACACATATCACACGTATCGCATCGCATCAAAATCAAATCAAAACTTAAAACGGCACGTTAAAACCAATACGATACGCTAAAAGGCTTATAGGTTAGAACCTACGGTTAGCCTTCGCAAAACAACCCGAAATCACTCGATGCAGTCGTACAAACGTCACACGATCGAGATAACGTACAAACACCAAAATACGTAAAACCAAATACTGAAAGTAAGGCAGCAACCCAAGAAAACGATCCCAGATTTCACCTCGGGTCAAATTTAGCCAATTAAACAAGTCCAGGGTGATGTATATGATATATTTGAGCTACTGGACCAACCCCGAAGCATTCCATCACTACTTGGCCGGCCACAACCTTTCGAAAACCGTCCTGGCCGGCCCCTCTATGCCCAATGGGGTCCGTCTGGTCAGGGTGGCCTCCTATGGTCTCAATTGGGTCCCTGGTGTTGTTTAATTTTCCTGAAAAAGTCCCAGTACATTCCAGATTTCCCTGCACACTCTAAACACTCACAAACCGACATGAAAGTCCCGTAATTCCGTATTTTTGGGTTTCAGGTTGTTCTAGGTCAGGGTCTTGGTCAAAATAGGGTCTAAGGTCACCATTAGAGTCCAATTGCATAGCCATAACTCAAGTTTACCCTAACCCTCTCTAGTTTGGCCCAAAGTGCACAAAATCACACGATATCGATATGAAACTTGAATTAAAGCCTAAGCACAAGAATTAACACTCTAATTGTGAAGAAATTACCTCACAACACCCTCATGAATCCTCAACAGCACCAAAACGCCATCTTTCTTGGTCCATAGCATAGATCTTGGGCTTGTGTGCATGTTTTGTGAAATGGAGGTAGGGTTTTGAGATAGTTTTTGAGATGAAGTGAAAGGATTTTGTGGAGGGGAGAATGGGCAGCAGCAGCAGCAGCAGCAGCTCAAGGAAGAGGGAGGGAAGATGAGGGAAATGGCTAAGGTGCTAGTCAAGGTGAACCCCATACCTCTCTCTACCAACCCCATTCTTTATTCTTTTCTCTTTTTCTTTTCTTTTCCTTTTCTTTTAAATCCCCTCTCACTCAAATAGAGATCCCAAAAATAAAATCATGGCAGTGAAAATGTAACACAACTCCAAAAATGATACGTGCACAATTTTGCACAAAAAGAAAAAAAATCCGATTAGCGATTTTTAATCGCGATTAGCGCTAAATTAGCATATAAATGATCACAAACACTTAAAAATGGCACAATTCCAATAAATAACCCATTTTAGAATTTTCCATAATTTTCCATAATTTTTCTCCATTTATTTACATTTAATTATTAATTTAATATTAAAATAATCAATAAAATAATATTAAATTATAAAAATTCCTTAAAATAATATTTTATTATTTTGGAAATGTTACAGTTTTACAGATGATGAGTGGGAGTAAGTTATTGGGAATTAGGTGATTATCCTCATTATATCAGAATTCGTTGTAATTGGTGATATTTGAGGAAATCGCCAGGGTACAGTTTTCAACCTACGACGCACAGGTTATGAGTTGTTCAACTCAGCAGACTTATACAGAGTATTGTATGTTGTCCAGTGTCCATCAGGACAAAGGGGTAGGTCCTCGTACTGTGTTCTGTTTACTTATAACTTCTCTAGTATTTAGACAAGTGTTTCGTAGAAATACAAGGTCTAAGTTTTGAGAAGTTGTGGGTATAAGAATAAAGTAGAGAACCAGGTATCACAAGTATCGGGATTCTTCAAAAAGATCGAAGATGTAGATTCTTGTGAATGGTATTCAGATGATAGTAATGGTTTTGAGAAACTTGTTTCTCTTTCAGGTTACTCATAATTGGATGGATTCCTAAGTTGAGTAATGCTGATTAGCCTCTCTCCATTAAGTTGATATGCACTGGAGACAGCTACATGATTTGAATATGGTTCCAATTAAATAAGTGCCAAAGTTTCTATATTGGATATAGAATGGATCGTGCCTTAAAAGATATTAAGGTATGGGGAGTTGTCCAGCTTATGCTTAAAACCAGACACTGGATAACTCAGGGGACGTTTCTGTAATGGCTGTTTGTGGGTTGACCCTGGCTATGTCGAGGGTTGATATTCTACCATTTGGAAGATCAATAGTGACATTGTTCTTGACTCGCCACAGTTTTAAGTAAAATGGATTTTTTCAGAAAACAGTAGTGGGAGTATGGTAGAACTGGAAGTGATTCCAGAACCGCGAACGATTACGGAAAATTTAATAGGACCTATATATTCAATCAGGTTTGACATTCCATTAGCCACTCCGCAGATATGGTGGGTAATCTCAGACACCCGAGAGGTACTCTAGTAGCCTCAAGGACGATGACAGGGAGGTTCTTATCTACCCAGACTTGACACTACTGCTGTTCCAGGCTATGAGACCCGGTAGGAGGGTTGTCGTAGTCAGCGGGAGCAGCGGAAGCATCGTGGGCAAGTAGCTTATGTCTATTTATGGACTAGAGCAGTTATAGCGAAGATAGATCATCTAATTTTGATGTGACAGTCATAGGTTTGACTTCATCAGAATAAGGGATGGATCTGTTAAGAAGGTAGTAGGGTGTGATGTCATGGTATTTGGATGACATACACAGAGTAGGAAGTAAAATTCCTATACTACGATCGGTTGTACTGTGGTCGTCACACAGTTGTTTCTCCAGACAGGATATGGATATAATATCAGACATTTTGGTTTCTAGATCTATGGTTTTAGATCTGGATTTGGGTAGTTTCCCAATGTGGGTACTTTGAAAGATATTCTAATGGTTTTTAGAATAGTTGACTCCTAGCATGGTGGTGTACCTGCAGGTGATGGAGTCACCCTCTCTAAAGGTGTCGTATGGACTAAAGGGGAGAGGGAAGTGCATGATTGGTAGATCACTTGCTTAGGAAATTGAGTCAATCATGAGATGTCAAGTACCACATCAGATGTTGTTTTTGCACTAGATGCAATGAGTTTGTATTAATCTAATCCTGGAGAAACATAAGGAAGCAGTTTTAGAACATAAGTGGATGTTCTAAAGATTTGATGACGGCAGCCTCCTTCGGGAGACGGTTATCATTCCAGGCTTCAAAGGTGACATGGATGACAGAGTGATTGTCAGAGTTATAGTTTTCCCTCTGACGAAGAGGGACAGTATTATGGACAGGTGGTTCAAGAGGATACTGTGGGTGGCATGGTGCCAGATACTGATTAGGTTCAGTGATCGATACAGTCTAAGAAGTTTGGATTTGGAGTTCATTTATGAACTAGGTCCCATCAGAAATCCAGACATATTCTAAGACAGGTATTACTCAATTCGGGAGATGGCTTTCTCTGCGAACTTGAGATTAAGAGAGATATTGAAAGAAACATCTAGGCGGATCCACTCACTGAGGCTATTTCTCGAACACAATAGTTTTACAAACGGGCTTTGTGAACTGATTAGTAGAGGAGTTGGATGTTCGGTTTCACACGGGCTGTGAGTAGTCGACATCGCAATATTAGCCTTGAGTGCAAGTGGGAGATTGTTGGAGATAGTGCCCTCATAGTCAATTATTGGATCGCAGGTACGTGATTGCAATGATTGCGGAGGACCTATACCGGTAGGACAGTCTTACTCGAGATGATAGTATGCTATCTGGTTTGCCTTTATCAGTCGTGTACATGTTCAGGTGACTGATTACATGTTACACTTTGATAGAGCCCTTAGGATCTTGCTTTACTACCAACAGTATGATGGCGATCATATACGTGAGAGTTGGGTAGTTTATACGCATATCCTTAATTGTGGTCCTTAGTCGTAGGAGTTTCGAGACAGGGCATCGATACTCCGGAGTAGACTAGTGTATACAGTCGAGACCCCGACGAGGGGCGGTGGCCGGTCTCACAAGCCACTGGTGTCAGTTGGATCACCTAAGATGTATACAGGTGCTCATTGGGTTATGAGTACACCGGACAGGACTCGCCGGGAATCTGCTAGTTAGTACTATACCTATCGTCAGATAGCAGTTCCCTGGTGACATGTGTACAGGTTAGTTCATCGACCTGAGGTCGTCATTTGTCTCGTGTGAGTTCCCACTGTGCTTTGATTTCTACCCTACCACGGCTCAAAGGAGTCGTGCAAACAGGTAGCTTTTGGGTACAGTCCCGAGCCATATGGAGGCACGTGAGCGGATTGGCAGGGGATTCGTCTCTCCCGGTATTGGGGGCGAGGTCGTGCTGTGTCTAGGAGAGCCATTACACAAAGTCCATGGCCATGGCAGGAGATTTACTGGTAGGTACTCCAGTAGTATCTCAGGGTGTTATTGGGCTATACTCCGACATGACTTATACTGCTTCTGGGAGTCTGACGTTACTAGCCCCCTAGGCGGATATGCGATACTCATTGACGAACGAACCGGACTGTATATACATTGTCACTGTTAGGCTCAGTAGGGTTTCTGGATGAGTTCGCTCATCGGCCTCCCTTGAGTTCGCTCATCGGCCTCCCTTGAGGTCAGTCCATGGGCAGCCGTTACGCATAGCTAGTGCCGCTGACGGTTTGTGGTTAAACCCACTGCCAGGGTACTGACGAGTCATTAGAGTCCCCCACAGACAGTTTCCCAAGTTCGGGTGAAATGTTGTAGAGGCCGTATGGTTTTATGGCAGGGTTCGGAAAAAGCACGTGCGTTTACGCAAGTGTTATTTTTCGGGCAGATGATACTGGTCGGCTTTGGTTTAAGCCGGATCCGAGTATTATATTGAGTAGATATAATATCTTTGTCTCAGTTGCATTTTTATTCGGTCGTAATACAAATGCGGGTATATTTATACAGTTACGGGGTTATCCTGAAAGTCGTTTCAGGATCACTTTTGGAAGTTGCCAGTTTCCAGTTTTCTATCAGCCGTCTTTTATCATTCGGTTAAAGACGGATTTATCTTTTCTTGGATGAGGGTGAGTCATGCTTCTAGAAGGTTCTAGAAGGTTCTTGATATGGTGAGGTGTCTTGTGACTCATGCTTTGATTTCTAAACATTCTTGTTTTCCTTAAGATATTTATTTTCATGTGTTCACACATGATATTTTCCTTGTGGTCACCCTCTTTACTCCTACGATCACCTCCTCCTCCATATAAGAGGCCGGCCCCCTCTCTCTCCTCATACACTCTCTCACTTGAGTTTTCACTTGAAAAGATTATGATAGATTTTGGGGTGTATGGAATTCACAGCTCATTTCATTCCATCACCCGATTCCCTCGGCAACTTCATTAACCGATCGTCCATGGACTTGGACGAAGTAAGACAAAGTCATCTACTCATTCTCTACATCATTCTTGGTCATCTCTTCTAGCAAACTTGACGACCGAGTTGCCTCAAGTCAGAGGCGGGAGCCCGTTTAAAGAATCGGTGATGTGGTGCCACCTGGACGAGCAGATCGGAGATCGACGAGATCGGAGCAGCCGCAACGGAGCGTGGGATGATGGTTAAAGAATGAAGGACTCGGATCGTTCGGTATAACCTTTCTACACTCTTTACAGTTTGTTAGTTTAGCAATAATGGAAGATCCGGGTTAAAGTATACGATAGCGCCAGTTAAAAAGTTTTTGTTCCGCATTTGGCGTCTGTAGACGGCCGGGGCGCTAGCGTAGACTTACAAGTAGTACTCATCATAGAGCACACCTTATCACATAGGGTGTTATTGCTCCGCCCCGATATACCATCGTGCTATGGTGTATACGGAGGAGTAATGCTGAGAGAAAATCTCATTCTCCTTTAGAATAATCCAGGATTTTCGTGCTCAAGTATTCTCCTCCTCGATCACATCAAAGGACATAATACTTATATCCGTATTTTGGTTCTCTACTTCTAACTTATATTCTGTGAATATCTCAAAAGGTTCGGACTTGTGTTTCAACAGGAACATATGTCTGAATCTTGAGAGATTATCAGAGAATGTAACGATGTACAAAGAACCAGTCCTGGTATATGTAGACAGGGGACCTTACATACATCAACATGTATCATCCCAAGAGTTTACTAACTCTTTCTCTGTTTCCATTAAACAGAGCTATGGTCATCGTATCTTTGTGACATGACTGGCAAGTTTCATAAGATGTAAATTCAAACAGATTTAAATATGCATCTAAATGTAACTTCAGCTAGTCAGGTCGCATTGATATGACCTAGTCTACATTGCCTCAAGAAGGATCCGTTCATTTCTGAACTCTTCCTCTTTTGTCTGTTCAGTATACTAAAGAACTGTAGTTTGATTTAGAACATCAATGCTTTTAGATAACGTGCTTGAACCGATCAACTTTTGATATAGGAAATGTTCAAAACATTATCCAATAATACAAAATTTTATCATTTCTTTACTGATAAAGAGACTGATATGATTTTGTATATCAGGTTCGGTATCTAATAACATTCGTTCAGAATCAATGTATTGGTAATACAGGGTGACGGTGACCAACAGACTTGGCTGCAACACTTGCCCCATTTTCTGCCTCATGAAACTTATCACCCGTTCTCAGTTCTCTACCTTTCTGTAGCCCTATGTAACTTATTACATATCTGGAATCCTGATCCGGTATCAAATAATCAGGACGTAGAGAATAGAGAAACAGTTCTGTATAAATAACACACCCGAAGATGATGCATCAGCATGCACTCTTTTCGTTTGGGCGACACGGGAAATCTGGTATTCCCCAATTTCCTGCTCTATCTTATAACTATTATAAGTTGGAGCGGGACCAACGTTCCCCAGCTCAGTATAACAAGCGGGTTCGGTCAATAATCCGTATTATTATCTTGATTAAGGCGTGATATGGTCGCTACCTGGAGAGAGAGAGAAGAAAACACTCAGCGTGCGCTCTTGCAAGAATAGATTGGTTATTATTTTATCTAATCAGGATGGCTCCCACTGCTTTTATCAAATCTTCCTTCAAACCCTAAAAGAAAAGACTAGCCGGGATTAATTACACACTACAAGTTCGCCAATCTTTCAGCCAGGCCAGTGTCGGTACTTTGAGGGAGGTCCCCCGTGCTTTCGCACGAACCTAATTAATGTAAACCTCGTTTTCCCAGAGGCGTAACCCCGTTGACACCTTTCTAGACACCTACTTGATCGGCTAATTGCAATGTGTAAAACTCTCCCAGGAGTAACTCTTACTCGCAGTGGGTATCGGGATCCAACTATCTCATAGAAGGTATGCAATCTCATTGCAAATTTCAACACTTGAAATTCCCGATAATATTTTGCCCCTAGCGTCCTATGACCTTGACGTAGGTCAACAAACCATAGGCTACTAGTCAAGTTCAACCCGTCATTTCTTGATTGAATCAAACCCACTCGCACGACCCTTGACGGAGGTCAACAAGGTCGCACGACTACCCTAATCCAATCTGCATCATATGCATAAGCAGATAAATACTAGTTAGCTACCGCACACTACGCCTTGACGGAGGTCAACAAACGTAGCACGAATACTAAGTAGGACTTATCTGAAATGACGGAGGGCTACGACAGGTTTTTCTGAAAACCTATTGCGTAATGAACTTGATATCGTTGTATAATCAAATGATTTTAAAATGGAGTGTTTTTTAGGCTTTTCTAGTTTTGCTAAAGGAGTCACTCCCGGTGAAGGGATCGTCGGTCCTATCCTCGTCGAATGAGGTGCGGGATATATCATATATATCACTGTGCAAAGCAAAAACTCTTAAAAGCAATCAAAAGACAAACCGAGTGTGTAGCATCTGCCAGTTATTGCTAAAGGAGTCACTCCCGGTGAAGGGATCTCGGTCCTTTCCTTATCGAATAAGGTGCAGGATATATCATATATACCGCTGTGCAAAGCAAGAACTGTAGCTACCTGTTTTATTTTGAAATTCGATTCTACAACATCTTTAGGTTTCTTTTATTTCATTAATCACATTAATGAAGTCCCATCATTTAAATACCTAAACATCACAGATAAATACGACGTACAATTATGCCATCCGCATTCGCCTCGATGTCCCCTCGTGCACCGTTAGGTTAGGTAACTAACGGCAGAGCGGGGTAGGGCTAGCGCGGGTGTAAAACATAAGTAACGCCTATATAATATATCATATATACTATATAAAGTATCCATCACAGAACATATCACATGATCACATCACAGATATCGCAGCAGAAGAATCATATGAAATATTGGATATACTAGGACGTCCGTGTTTTCAATACGAGCCAGTATAAAACACGGATTCCACGGTCGTGATGAATAGCCAAACCCACACCCCTAGACCCCTACGAGAGCGGCAAACAACCCTACCAATCCTAGGGTTAGGAGACCCGGACTCGACTCCTCGAGTTGGTCTCCCACTGGACTCTAGAACCCGGTTACTTGTGCTCCCCTCCTTAGGTCTATCCTCGTGCGGAAAAGTAAATAATATACAAAAGGTGACAACATCCGCAACCTGGAAGTGCCCCAAATAAAAGAATATTACATACAAGTTTTTACATGAATGAAAAAGAAAAACACTCATCTCACATAAAAACCCCCGGCTATTCAAACACGACGATCCAATATAACATATCCAGCAACACATAACATCACATGTCATCAACGTAAGTAAATATGTCCATCCCAATTGTCGTTGACATATAGCAACGAAACCGGCGATATCACATATTACATTTACGGTCACAGAAAAGAAAGTGTAAAACTACAACAGTTGGAATCCGCAACCTGCATAGACATCGCATGCCTAATCAAATGAATTCCTTAGACATCGCATGCCTAACAATTATAAACTCCGTATTTTAGTCTCAAAATCGAAAACTCTTTTCAATATCAAGTCGGGCAATTCAACAAGATTCCCGACATCCTGATCGAATGCTCGTCGCAAACTTCAGTAGACGGCCGCACCCCCGATACCGTCGACGATGTGCACCAAGGCGGAACACCGCTACCGCGAACACCCGGACGGATGCTTTCGGCGACGGGGTTCTCCTACAGTCACTTGGTCGGGGCTATGGGGTGTAGCTGTCTATTAAGTTTACCCGGCGAGTATCCGCGTACGCTACGTGATTGCGATGGACTTTTGATCACATCAAAATTCCGTGGCAACCGATCAAGTGAGACTAAACTGCTATGTTTATAACATTCATTCAGTTATCTCATAACTTATTGTGAATTCCAATTATTGTATCCCATTCCAGATAATTAGAAAATGTTAAACTTTCCGATCGAACATTCGAACACCCAAGTTTTCCCGATACAGCTCAACACATGAAACAAGTCTAAAAACATTCAGTTCGTGCCTCAGTATCAACGGTCCAGCCATAGAAGGGTCAAGCCAACGCCTCACATGTGGCACGCCATACTGCCCCAAACCCGAAGGTTCAAAGGGCGTCGTTCAAGACGGTCACATAATCGAGTTAAGGTTTGTTGTCTTCTAGAGGGTCCATCGCGTTACTTGCACTACTTAGAACGTCGTTAAACCACGGAAAAATCCAACACTTGGAAATTTCCCGACAGGGGAAAAATTGGGTATTTATATCCGGTCGGACTTTTTAACATATTCAAAAATTATCCGGAATCCACATAGACAAAATCTGATAATCCGATCGAATAATCGAATCCCCAAAACAACCCCAGAATACTCAACTCTTGAGTCAAATTAAAAATTCCCAGAAAACTCAGCATAATAAAATAAGAGTTACTGTGCAAACAGGGAAGGATGACGTCATCATACGGCCGCGGAACCGCCGCAGAAGCCAGGCTTCTGCCGCGGTTCCGCCGCACTTTGGTGGATTCATGGGTACGGGCTTCACAGTAATTCTTACAATTCCCTGCTGATTTTTCTGCATATTTTTAATATCGAAAAATCCCCGAAATTGAAAAATGTACAGAGAGCATTATTTGGGTTAGGGTTTCGGTTCGTTCGGATTTCAAACGTCGTCTAGACATCGCCTAAGGCTCTAGCTAGGCTCTGATACCACTGTAGGGTTCCTAGGCACTCTCAAGAGGTCTCACAAGGCATCAACCATGCCAATTTCAAAAATTACGGGTGCCGAGAAACCCAAATACGGATCGTTAACTAGAAATTTAGGCGAAACAACGAGCTAGTTAACAACTTAACTAAAATGTAACGGAAATACAACCTTTGTAGATCCGGTGCTCCACCTCCATAGCTCCGTGATGATGTCTCCTCGCTGCGATCATCGGATCCCGGGCTCTAGTGTCGGCTTCATCGGAGAATGGACGGGCTAGGTCATCGACTACGATGCCGAAGATGATCTACGTCGAGGCATCACAAGATCAAGCTCCCACTTCACCAAGTCATGAAACTTGTGAAGAAAACACCCTATACTACTTGGCAATAGGTAGAGGATGAAGAAATAAGAAGTGGGTTCACTTTAGAATTGGATTTCTCACTTGATTTCTTCACTTTCCATTCATGAGGCAAGCTTTCTTCATGTGAAGAAGAAGAAGAAGAAGATAGAAAAATTATGATAAGTTAATTGAATAGAAAAGAATAATAAATCTTATCATAATATAACCATGGTCAAGTGTAGAGAATGAATCATGGTTGAGTGGAATAGTTAGGGTTAAGCATGAGACAAAATGGTCACTTGGTCAAAGCTTCATGAAGCTTCAACAAGCTTCATGAAAGAAAGAAAGAAAGAAACCATTTTTTTCCTCTTTTATCTATTTCTCAAAAATCAATAGATAAAACAATAAGTGAATAAAACAAAACCCTAACCATTATCATGTAACCATGGTTTGATCTTTACACAAATCCAAGTTAGCATGCATCATCAAACATGATACAAACTTGTGCACAATCAAGTGAGAAAAACCATTTAAAGTGAACCAATACTAGTTAATGCAAACTAATATATCAAATATATAATTATACATTAAATCATTAAATAAACACTTGATTTAACGATCCGGTCATATCGCATACAACCGACTAATATCCAATGTATCGGCTTATCGAATCAACCCTTGATTCGATAACTAGGTTATATCGCATACAACCAATCGATACATTCATCGCGAGAATAGAATACGGTATCACATACACGCATTACTCTCGGTCCTGCACATATCTCATATGCGCTCCTATTTCGTTTCGCTTGAGCCAGGAAACCTCTGTGTAGGACTCTAAAGACTCGTCAATACGCCGGCAGCAGGTGATGATCATATCAAACACCCACAAGCCGCAAGCGGTCTGCTAAACGTAACGGCCACCCGGGTATTGAGCGATCAGAAGATCGACGAGCAAGCCCGCTCATACTCCTGTGAATCCAACCAGTAACACTTACCGTACAGTCCGGTCTGATCGTCTGATATGTCGCATATCTTGACCAGGGGTGGTAAACGTCAGACCCCAATAGCTCGATAAGTCGTGTCGATATGAGGACTATAACAGTTCGAGAAACCACTGGTAACACTTACCAGTAAATCTCAGCAACCCTGGCCAGGGATTTCCTGTTATAGCCAATCGAACACAGCGCAACATCAACCCCCTATACCGGGAGAGACGAATCCCCTCTTATCGCTCACTGCCTCCATGTAATTCGGGACTGTACCCAAAAACCACCGTTTTGCATGCCCTTTTGGACGTGGTAAGGTGGAAATCAAAGCACAGTGGGAACCACACAAGACTCTATGACGATCTCGGGTCAACAGACTACTCTGTACCAGTGTCACCAGAGAACTGCCATCTGACGTAAGGTATAATACCATCTGGGAGTTCTCGGCGAGTCCGTCCAGTATACCCAGTCTCCACTGAGCACCCGTATATCATCTCTGATGTCAAACACCAATGGATATGGGATCATCCATCGCCCATCTGTATGGGTCGAGAAGGTATACACTAGTCTACTCTGGTATATCGTTGCCCCGTCTCGATATACCCACGACTAGAGACCTTGAAGGATGTACTTATGGACTACCTTGTCCCCACTAGTATGATCCGCATCATAGTCCAGGTAGTCAAGTACACATCCTAAGGGCTTTACCAACATGTAACAGAGAGACAATCAGGATACACGTTAAGGTAAAGAGCAACCAGATAGCATACTATCATGTCGAGCAAGAAAGTCCTCCCTATATATATCCAAGCATCCACTACAATATACATCCTATGTACAGAAATAGCCTCTAGGGCATACATATAACTAACACCATTATCATTTCACAATAAATGATTTTGCAAAGATCAAAGAGCATCTAGAAAAGAAATGATGATGGTCAAAGTTTCAACCATGGTCAACTAGTCAACCTTGGTCAACAAGTCAACAAACCCAACCATGACACAATTTCATTTAAATAACATTATTAATTGATATATCACAAATTCATTAGGGTTTGGAAAAAGACGACTGTCAACTGTGCATACGCACCCGTTCCAAAACCTTAATGAAAAACCTCTTCCTCCGCCTCAATCAACTGTGCATACACACCCGCATTCGTGTTCCGATGAACATGAATACAATGAGATAAAACTAACCCCAAAGCATATACTAGGATCTGGCTCAAACCAGAGCCCGCTAGTAATGTCTGTCCGGACGCCAAACGTGCACAAGTGCGCGGATGTGAACGAACCCTGTCGCAAAACCATGCGACCTCTACTCTAATTTACCCAAAGGCGAATAACCCTCTGTGTGGGACTCTAAAGACTCGACACTACGCTGGCAGTGGGTTTAACCACAGACCGCAAGCGGCACTAGCTGTACGTAACGGTCCCCAGGTAGTTGCCGATAAGAAGACGGACGAGGTGAAACCCATCTGAACTCCTACTGAGCCTGAATGTGAAAATCTCCGTACAGTCCGGTCTGTTCGTCTGAGAACATCACATGGCGGGCCTAGGGGGCGGTAAACGTCAGTCCCCTACTAGCGGTACAAGTCGTGTTGGAGTGTAGCCCAGAACACCTGAGATAACACTGGAAACCTACCAGTCTACCTCGCTTGCCCTGGCCAAGGACTTTGTGTAATGGCTCTCCTAGACACAGCGCGATATCAACCCCCAATACCGGGAGAGACGAATCCTGTTTAACCGTCACTGCCTCCAAGTGCTTCGGGACTGCACCCAAAAACTACCTGTTTGCACGACTCCTTTGAGCCGTGGTATGGTAGTAATCAAAGTGCAGTGGGAACACACTCGAGGCGAAGTGACAGTGTCAAGTCAACGGACTAAGCTGTACTCATGTCACCTGGGAACTGATAACTGACGATAGGTATAGTACCAACCAACAGTTCCCGATGAGTCCTGTCCAGTGTACTCGTAACCTAACGAGCACCCGCATACTATCTCAAGTACGGCGTATTGACGGCTGTGGGACAGACCGTCTCCCAAGCTGGGATGAGAAGCGTATATGCTAGTCTACTCCGGAGTATCGATGCCCTGTCTCGATAGTCCTACGACTAGGGACCTGCATAAGGATGTGCTTGTGGATTACCCAGCCCCCATAAGTGTGACTGCCATCACAACGCTGGTAATCAAGCAAAGATCCTAAGGGCTCCACTAATGTGTAAAGGCAATATGCTAAAAGAAACACATGCACACATTAAAGCAGAAACAAACCAAGTAGCATACTAATATATTGAGCAAGATTGTCTATACAAGGTGAATATGCCAAGCTTCCATCAAGTAATATACAAACTAGTATGATACAGTAATGGCCTCTAGGGCATATACACTAACACTTCCCTCCCACCTTACTCACACCTCCTCTAGGTCTGGGGGCGGCCTTCTTTTTCCTTCCTTTGGCCCTAGCCTTGGACCCGGAAGAAGTTGCACCGCTAACAAACATAGAGGGTGTTTCCCTTGCCTTCTGCAAGGTGCCCTCTGCACTCCTTAACATGTTCAGGAGTTCCGGAAGTTCAACTTCTTTTCTTTGAATGTTGAAGTTCAGAATAAACTGGGCGTAGGTGGAAGGAAGGGACTGGAGAATAAGGTCTGTATAGAGCTCATTATCCAAAGTCGTCCTAAGGTCCGCGAGCTCTTCTATATGGCCGATCATCTTTAGGACATGTTCTCCTACCGATGACCCGACAGCCAACCTCGCTCGAAACAAGTTCTTAGAGGTCTCGTATCTTGCTATACGAGATTGCTCTCCATAAAGTTCCTTTGTATGGAGAAATATGGCATCTAGTTCTATATCCTCATGCCTCCTCTGATGTTCATTGTTCATCGAGGCAAGCACGATGCACTTGGCTTTCGCGCAATCGAAATCCCAGGTTTTGCGGATTTCCTTATCCGCATTACTGGATTTGGGACCAGGGACAGCAGGTGCCGTAGCAGTGAGGACGTACCCCAATTTGTCATAGGTCAAAGCCATTTTGACATTCCGCAGCCAATCTTTATAGTTTGGCCCTGTCAGTGTATTTTTCTCTAAAAGAAACTTAAGTCCAGTCATTTTCAGGGTAGCTGCAATTAGGAGAGAGAGAAGAAAACTCTTTAGCATGATGCTCTTGCATGATTAGAATGGTTTTTAATTTATCTAAACTGGATGGCTCCCACTGTTTCTCGAATCCTTCCTCAAACCATAAAAGAAGAATTAGCCAGGACTATTCTCACTGTACAATACTTGCTGAACCGTTCAGCCAGGCTGGTGTCGGTACTTCGAGGGAGGTTTTCCAACGCTTTCACAAAGTTCCTTAATTAAATAACCTCTTTTCTCTGGGGGCGTAACCCCGCTGACACCTACTTGGTTTATAGCATTGATCGTTAAGTGACGAATATCCTGATGAGTAGCATATACTCACAGTAGGATCGGGATCCAAATATCATCGTATGATAATGTTGAAGGAATGCTACCAATATTCATCAAACTCCAAATGGTATGCATCTCTTTGCAAATTTCAGTTTCTTTAGAAATTCCCGATATAAGTTTTTGCCCCATGCTCTTATGACCTTGGCTTTGGTCAAAATGTCATAAGTCACATGTCAAGTTTTACCCGTCATTATCTTGTCAATTTGAACCCATCCGTACATACCCCTGACTTTGGTCAAATGATAATACGACTGTCCCAAACTAACTCATCTATCTATGCAACAAATGAATACCCAGCAGCTACCAAACACTATGCCTTGACTTTGGCCAAAATGTATAGCTTGAATACTACTGAATACCCAAATGAAATGACGGAGGGCTATGAATGGTTTTGGCGAAACCGTGAACGTAGTGAACTTGATATGACCGAAGGAACCTGATATCTTTTAAAAGGAGTGGTTAAAGCTTCGCAATTAAAAAATATCATCTGTTTTAAAATAACCGAGTGGTTTCTTTTAAATTGTCCCAACGATTCATCTTTTGGTTTATTTTCTTTGCATTATAAATAATGTAAGTCCACGTTGCGACCCCCGGTTCTTACGGGGAGGCGGAAACGGTATAAAAATCAAATTTTTAGCGCAAGGGGCAACATGGACTAAGCAAAGTCGGGATCTTTAACTAAACTAAAACTAGCAAACTTTGCTAAAGAGAGTTAGCTACTCGGATGGAGATGGTTATACCTAAACTTGTCTTGAACTCCTTCTCTTCAAGCTCCGATGGTGGTCCGATGGCTCCTTCTCGTCGTCTCCGTACGCCGAAGATAGATCCACTTGAAAGCTCCAACCTTTAGCTCCTTCTTCGTTCTTTGAAGAAACTAGTTCACTTGGTTTGCTAAACCTAGTGAACTAGAATGAGTAGAGAGGAAATAGAATGGGATTTTATCTATGGTTCTTGATTCTCAACTCATGAGACAAGAGAACCATAGATCAAGAGAGGGAGCAAGAGGTTGAGGGTGAGAGCAAGAGGAGAGCTCAAGAACAAGAGAGAGAATGAGCAAGAAAGAATGAGGCTCTCTTTTGTCTCTCACCCTCTCATAATCCAATGTAATCATAACTCATCATATCAATAAAAGTCTTATGTGATGGTTGAAGCAACCATAACCTTATCATGTCATGCACTCATTTTACTCAAATGAACAAGCAAGTGAAAGTCTTTGGCATGAAATGATAACCATGGTTATCATGATGGTCAACTAGTCAAGCCTAGTCAACCGGTCAACAAAGTCAACAAGTCAACAAAAGTCAACAAGTCAACAAAGTCAACAAAAGTCAACAACCAAGTCACCATAATACTTAATTAATATAATAGTTAATCGCATATCATATTCTCATTAGGGTTGAGCAAAAAGTCAAAAAGTCAACGGTCAACTGTCAACAACCCTAATGAGAATCCGCTGTCTGTGCCTCCCTGTCAACTGTGCATACACACCCGCATCCGCGTTCCGAGGAACACGAATGCAAACGGGATAAATCCAATCCCATAAGATACACTAGGATCTGGCTTAAACCAAAGCCCGCTAGTGTAAACTGTCCGGACACTGTACGTGCACAAGTGCACGGATGTGACCGAACCCTGTCGAAAAACCATGCGACCTGTCGCAATACCATGCGACCTCTACTCTTTTGCCTAAAGGCGAAAAGCTTTCTGTGTGGGACTCTAAAGACTCGACACTACGCTGGCAGTGGGTTTAACCACAGACCGCAAGCGGCACTAGCTGTGCGTAACGGTCCCCAGGTAATGCCGACAAGAAGACCGACGAGGCGAAACCCATCTGAACTCCTACTGAGCCTGAGTGTGACATTCTCCGTACAGTCCGGTCTGTTCGTCTGATACATCGCATGGCGGGCCTAGGGTGCGGTAAACGTCAGTCCCCCAATAGCGGTACAAGTCGTGCCGGAGCGAAGCCCAAAACACCCTGAGATAACACTGGAAACCTACCAGTATATCTCGTTTGCCCTGGCCAGGGACTACTCGTGTAATGGCTCTCCTAGACACAGCGCGATGTCAACCCCAATACCGGGAGAGACGAATCCTGTCTAACCGTCACTGCCTCCAAGTGCTTCGGGACTGCACCCAACCACTACCTGTTTGCACGACTCCTTTGAGCCGTGGTAGGGTAGTGGTCAAAGTACAGTGGGAACACACTCGAGGCGGAGTGACAGTGTCAAGTCAGCAGACTAAGCTGTACTCATGTCACCTGGGAACTGATAACTGACGATAGGTATAATACCAACTAGTCAGTTCCCGACGAGTCCTGTCCAGTGTACCCGTAACCTAACGAGCACCCGCATACTATCTCAAGTACGACGTACTGACGGCTGTGGGACAGACCGTCTCCCACACTGGGATGAGAAGCGCATGCGCTGGTCTACTCCGGAGTATCGATGCCCTGTCTCGATAGTCCTGCGACCAGGGACCTGCATAAGGATGTGCTTATAGATTACCCAGCCCCACTAGTGTGACGGCCATCACATCGCTGGTAATCAAGCAAAGATCCTAAGGGCTCCACTAATGTGTATAGGCGATATACAAAATATAAACACATGTACACATTGAAGTAGAAACAAACCAAGTAGCATACTACTATTTTGAGCAAGATTGTATATACAAGGTGAATATCCCAAGCATCCATTAAGTAATATACAAACCAGTATGATACAGTAATGGCCTCTAGGGCATATACACTAACAATCTCCCACTTGCACTAAGGCCATGTACTGGCGTATCGAAGACCTATCATCTCGATCAGCCGCTCGAACTGAGTCTGGGGCAGGGCCTTGGTGAATGGATCTGCAGTGTTATCTTCTGAAGCGACTCTCCGAACCTCGATCTCCTGGCGATCTACGATCTCCCTGATCAGGTGATACCGCCTCAAGATGTGCCTGGATTTCTGATGGGACCTTGGTTCCTTCGCTAAAGCTAAAGCCCCGTTGTTGTCACAATACAGAGGTATTGGATCAACAATGGACGGAACCACCTGAAGTTCTTTCAAGAACTTCCTCATCCAGACAGCTTCTTTTGCGGCATCAGATGCAGCGATGTATTCCGCTTCCATCGTCGAGTCTGCAACGGTTTCTTGTTTGGAACTCTTCCAACACACCGCCCCTCCATTGAGGGTAAAGACAAAACCCGACATGGACTTAGAATCATCCTTGTCACTCTGGAAGCTGGAGTCAGCAAAGGCCTCGATCTGGAGGTCTTTTCCGCCATACACCAAGAACATCTCCTTAGTCCTTCTCAGGTACTTGAGAATGTTCTTTACCGCTATCCAGTGTTTCTCCCCAGGGTTTGACTGATACCGGCTTACCACACTCAGTGCATAAGCTACATCCGGTCTGGTACACAACATCGCATACATTATAGAGCCTACCGCAGAAGCGTTGGGTATAATAGACATGCGATCCCTCTCCAAATCAGTCTTGGGAGACATCTCTTTAGAGAGGGTGATCCCGTGACAAGCCGGTAGGTTACCGCGCTTGGAATCTTCCATACTGAATCTCTTCAGTATGGTGTCGATGTACCTGGACTGTGATAGTCCTAATATCCTCTTGGATCTGTCACGGTAGATCCGGATACCCAGAATGTACGAGGCATCACCCAGGTCTTTCATGGAGAACCTGTGTGACAAGAACCCCTTGACAGATTGTAGCATAGGAATGTCATTTCCTATTAAGAGAATGTCATCCACGTATAAAACGAGGAATACTACAGTTCTCGCTACAAATCTACTATAGATGCATGGTTCATCTGGATTTTTGATAAAGCCAAATTCTTTGACCGTCTCATCAAAGCAGATGTTCCAACTCCGCGATGCCTGCTTTAGTCCATAGATGGACTTAAGCAACTTGCACACCTTTCCGCTGCTCCCACTCTGAATGAAACCCTCTGGCTGGTCCATATAGACACACTCCTCTAAATTTCCATTTAGAAAAGCTGTCTTCACGTCCATTTGCCAGATCTCATAATCGTGGAAGGCAGCAACGGCAAGAAGGATCCGAATGGATTTCAGCATGGCTACTGGAGAAAAGGTTTCGTCATAGTCCAAGCCAGGTCTTTGACGGAAACCTTTTGCTACCAGCCTAGCTTTATAGGTCTCAACCTGTCCATCTACACCAATCTTCCTTTTGAAGATCCACTTGCATCCTACGGGTTTTACCCCGTCTGGAGCAATGTCCAATGTCCATACCTTGTTGGTGTACATGGACTCCATTTCGGTCCGCATTGCATCCAGCCATTTCACTGAGTCAACGCTCTGAACGGCCTGCTGGAAGCTAGTAGGCTCATCATAATCTATGATGCAATCCTCTCTATCCCCGTCTATGAGAAAACCGTAGTATCTCTCGGGCGGATGAGACTGCCTACTACTCCTGCGGAGCGGCGTAGGAATTTCCTGTTCTGTTGAACCCTCTGGTTCCACTAAACTTTCAGTAATAGTCCGTGGTTCTGGAATTTCTTCCAGTTCTACTGTGCTCCCACTTATCTGGGTTCCCAAAAACTCAGTTTCCAAGAAGTAGGCATGACGAGAAACAAGGACTTTTTGTTCCTCTTCACAGTAGAAGAAATATCCCTTGGAGTTCTTTGGATATCCCACAAACTTGCACTGTACTGAGCGTGCCTCGAGCTTGTCCGCATGCTTCTTTTTGACAAAAGCTGGACATCCCCATGTCTTAATATGCTTAAGATAGGGTCTCTTCCCACACCACATCTCATATGGTGTAGTAGGCACGGTCTTAGTAGGAACTCGGTTCAAAAGGTATGCGGCTGATTCTAGCGCATATCCCCAGAATGATCGCGGTAACTCAGCGTTACTCATCATGGACCGCACCATATCCAATAGGGTGCGGTTCCGTCTCTCCGATACACCGTTATGTTGCGGGGTGTATGGAGGAGTAAGCTGAGAGAGAATTCCGTTCTCTTTTAAATAGTCCAGGAACTCGGCACTTAAGTATTCTCCACCTCCATCCGATCTTAGAATCTTAATACTTTTGCCGGTCTGTTTCTCTACTTCATTCTTATACTCCTAGAATTTTCCAAATGTCTCGGACTTATGTTTCATCAAGAAGACATAACCGTACCTTGAGAAGTCATCCGTAAAAGTAATGAAGTAAGAATGTCCGCTTCGGGCATGTGTAGACATTGGACCGCACACGTCACTGTGTACGAGTCCTAAGAGCTCGCTCGCTCTTACTCCTTGTCCAGTAAACGGAGTCTTTGTCATCTTTCCTTTGAGACAAGATTGACAAGTGGCATACGATTGATATTCGAACGCATTCAAATATCCTTCTGTATGTAACTTAGTCAACCTTCTCTCATTGATGTGACCCAATCTACAATGCCATAAGAAAGTCTGATTCATTTCCGGAGACTTTCTTTTGTGTGTATTCTGGACGTTGAAAATCTGTGGTTAGTTTAACACGTATATACCATTACTCAATGTACCTGACCCAATCAAAACTTGATTAAGGTGAATGTTTACAACATTACTTACAAACGCAAATTCATAACCTTCTTTAGAAACTAAAGATACAGAAATGATATTACAAGTTGCGTTGGGTACAAAAAAGCAATTACGCAAAACCAAAACATGTCCATCTGACATTCTCAGGTGATAGTCCCCCACGGCTTTAGCATCCATGCTAGCTCCGTTCGCAACTCTGAGGGTCATGTCACCTGCCTTCAAAACCCTACGGTTTCTCAACGCCTGCAAAGAATTACAGATATAAGATCCTGATCCGGTATCCAATACCCAGGAAGTAGAGTTTATTGAAAGACAGTTTTCAATAACATGCACACCTGAAGCTGAAGCTGCAACCTGCTTCAATTCCTGTGTTCTGGCCTTCCAGGCCCTGCAATCATTCTTCCAGTGTCCTTTCTTATGACAATAGAAGCATTCTTCCTTATCCACAAGCTTCCCCGCTACCTTTGTTGCTTTACCTTTTCCCTTCGTATCCACTTTACTAACACCGCCCCTTGGTTTGGCGGGGGCCTTCTTCTTCTTTCCCTTGGCTTTCGCCTTGGACCTAGAAGAAGATGATCCTCCTACAAACAAAGTGGATGTATCCCTACCTTTCTGTAGGGTGCCCTCTGCGCTCCTCAGCATGTTGAGGAGCTCTGAAAGTTCAACCTCTTTTTCTTGTAAGTTGAAGTTCAGTATAAACCGGGCGTAAGTGGAAGGAAGGGACTGGAGAACTATATCCGTATATAGCTCACTCTCCAATGTGATCCCTAGGTCAGCGAGCTCCTCAATGAAGCCGATCATTTTTAGCACGTGCTCGGCTACTGATGATCCGACGGCCATTCTTGTCGAAAATAACTTTTTCGACGCTTCGTATCTTGCGATACGAGATTGCTCTCCATACAGTTCTTTTGTATGAAGCAATATGGATTCCATGTCCATATTCTCATGCCTCCTCTGATGTTCGTTGTCCATCGAGGCAAGCAGGAGGCACTTGGCCTTCACGCTATCAATCTCCCAAGTCTTGCGGATTTCCTTATCCGCGACGCTGGAAGTTGGACCAGGGACAGGGGGAGCTTTGGTGGTAAGAAGATACCCCAGCTTGTCATAAGTGATTGCTATCTTGACATTCCTGAGCCAATCTTTGTAGTTTGGCCCTGTCAGTTTGTTTTTATCTAGGAGTAACTTAAGTCCAGTCATGTTGATTGGTCGCTGCAATTAGGAGAGAGAAGAAGAAACACTCAGCATGATGCTCTTGCAAGTTTAGAGTGGTTTTTAGTTTGTCTAAACAGGATGGCTCCCACTGTTTCTCGAATCCCTCCTCAAACCATAAAGGAAGAATTAGCCGGGATCAATCCCACCACACAATACTTGCTTAACCGTTCAGCCAGGCCGGTGTCGGTACTTCGAGGGAGGTTTTCTAACGCTTTCGCGAAGTTCCTTAATTAGAGAACCTCTTTTCCCTGGGGACGTAGCCCCGCTAACACCTTTCTAGGCACCTACTAGGTTTATAGCATTGATCGATTAGTGAGAAATTTCCCGAGGAGTAGCATATACTCACAGTAGGATCGGGATCCAAATATCATTGCGTGACGAAACTGAAGGAATCCTACCAGAATCATCACACTCCAAATGGTATGCAAATCTAGCAAGTTTCAGTACTTATGAAACTCCCGATGTGGATTTTTGCCCCATGCTCTTATGACCTTGACTTTGGCTAAAATATCATAAGTCACATGTCAAGTTCTACCCGTCATTATCCAGGTTAATTTGGATCCATCCGTACCTACCCTTGACTTTGGCCAAAATGGCAGTACGACTGTCCCAAACCAACACATCTATCTATGCTACACATGAACACCCAATAGCTACCAATCACTGTGCCTTGACTTTGGCCAACATACACAGCTTGAATACTATTGACTATTCATGTGAAACGACGGAGGGCTACGGATGGTCTTGGCAAAACCGTGAACGTAGTGAACTTGATATGGTCGATGGAACGAGATAGCTTTTAAATGGAGTGGCTCAAACTCCGTATTTTAAAAGTTTGTTTTGAAAAGAACCGAGTGGTTTTTCGAAAGTGTTCCAACGACTTTAACTTGGTTTATTATCTTGCATTAGTTCTTTTAATGCGTGATATTCTTGCATTAGTTCTTTTAATGCGTCCCATCATTTAATCCTACCATTGCAGAAAACAACCAAAATATGACGTACGCTTATGCCATTCGCATTCGCCACGGGGCCCCGTTATTACCCGTTAGGTTACTTAACTAACGACAGAGCGGGGGCTGGGCTAGCGCGTCTGTAAAACATAAGCAACGCCTAAATAATATCATATATAGATATACTGCAATGATAAACATTTCAGATCTCAGATAAATACATTGGATATACTAGCAATCTGTAATTTGTACGAGCCTGTAACAAAAACAGATAACACGGTCGCGGTGAATAGCCAATACCCCACCCAAGACCCCTACGGGTGCGGCAAACTACCCGCCAAGTACCCGAAGCGTAGTAACCTCCCTCATCTCCATGAGTAGGCCACTCGACACTTCGGCATACCCGGTAGTTTGTGCACCCCCTCCATGGGTCTATCCTAGGAGCAAAAACAGTAAAAAGAAATTATACAATGACGGCTACAACCCCGACCCGGTTGTGCGGCCATACAAATAATTATTACATCAATTTACAAATTTACAAGAATTGCAAGAAAAGAAAACTCTCGTCTCACAACCCCCGGCTATTCACCCGTGACAATCCAACATATTTATATACACATTCCAGCATCAAACACAGATCATGTATAACCCCGACCAATCGACTTATAGCGATTAGCCGACGTTCAATACATGCAAACATCACAGATATAACCATCATAGTCAATGTGCAGTGAAGTTCGGAAAAAAAAAATACGGAATTATAGGACCCCAAAAGGAAATTTCTTTTCTGGAAAATCTGGGCACATATAATATATTTCAAAAATCCCAAAACCAACACAGACACACACTGCACGAAAAACGATGCAGAGAAGACGACAAACCGCGGCGCTTCCGCGGCACATGCCTACCTCGTGCGGCGGAAGCGCGGCGGTTTGAACGAAACAGTGGACCGTTTTTCATGGGTGTTCACACAAAACCCTGAGCCGAATTTAGGAGTATAAAGTTTTTCATTTTGACCAGAAAAAATTTCAACAGAAACTCAGGTTTTGTAAAAGTTTGGTTTTTTTTGATTTTTCCGGTTCCGAACTTCGTTACACTTCACTACCAAGCTAGTTTAAGTTTAGTTAGTCTCTGATACCACTGTAAGTCCACGTTGCGACCCCCGGTTCTTACGGGGAGGCGGAAACGGTATAAAAATCAAATTTTTAGCACAAGGGGCAACATGGACTAAGCAAAGTCGGGATCTTTAACTAAACTAAAACTAGCAAACTTTGCTAAAGAGAGTTAGCTACTCGGATGGAGATGGTTATACCTAAACTTGTCTTGAACTCCTTCTCTTCAAGCTCCGATGGTGGTCCGATGGCTCCTTCTCGTCGTCTCCGTACGCCGAAGATAGATCCACTTGAAAGCTCCAACCTTTAGCTCCTTCTTCGTTCTTTGAAGAAACTAGTTCACTTGGTTTGCTAAACCTAGTGAACTAGAATGAGTAGAGAGGAAATAGAATGGGATTTTATCTATGGTTCTTGATTCTCAACTCATGAGACAAGAGAACCATAGATCAAGAGAGGGAGCAAGAGGTTGAGGGTGAGAGCAAGAGGAGAGCTCAAGAACAAGAGAGAGAATGAGCATGAAAGAATGAGGCTCTCTTTTGTCTCTCACCCTCTCATAATCCAATGTAATCATAACTCATCATATCAATAAAAGTCTTATGTGATGGTTGAAGCAACCATAACCTTATCATGTCATGCACTCATTTTACTCAAATGAACAAGCAAATGAAAGTCTTTGGCATGAAATGATAACCATGGTTATCATGATGGTCAACTAGTCAAGCCTAGTCAACCGGTCAACAAAGTCAACAAGTCAACAAAAGTCAACAAGTCAACAAAGTCAACAAAAGTCAACAACCAAGTCACCATAATACTTAATTAATATAATAGTTAATCGCATATCATATTCTCATTAGGGCTGAGCAAAAAGTCAAAAAGTCAACGGTCAACTGTCAACAACCCTAATGAGAATCCGCTGTCTGTGCCTCCCTGTCAACTGTACATACACACCCGCATCCGCGTTCCGAGGAACACGAATGCAAACTGGATAAATCCAATCCCATAAGATACACTAGGATCTGGTTTAAACCAAAGCCCGCTAGTGTAAACTGTCCGGACACTGTACGTGCACAAGTGCACGGATGTGACCGAACCCTGTCGCAAAACCATGCGACCTGTCGCAATACCATGCGACCTCTACTCTTTTGCCTAAAGGCGAAAAGCTTTCTGTGTGGGACTCTAAAGACTCGACACTACGCTGGCAGTGGGTTTAACCACAGACCGCAAGCGGCACTAGCTGTGCGTAACGGTCCCCAGGTAATGCCGACAAGAAGACCGACGAGGCGAAACCCATCTAAACTCCTACTGAGCCTGAGTGTGACATTCTCCGTACAGTCCGGTCTGTTCGTCTGATACATCGCATGGCGGGCCTAGGGGGCGGTAAACGTCAGTCCCCCAATAGCGGTACAAGTCGTGCCGGAGCGAAGCCCAAAACACCCTGAGATAACACTGGAAACCTACCAGTATATCTCGTTTGCCCTGGCCAGGGAGTACTCGTGTAATGGCTCTCCTAGACACAGCGCGATGTCAACCCCAATACCGGGAGAGACGAATCCTGTCTAACCGTCACTGCCTCCAAGTGCTTCGGGACTGCACCCAACCACTACCTGTTTGCACGACTCCTTTGAGCCGTGGTAGGGTAGTGGTCAAAGTACAGTGGGAACACACTCGAGGCGGAGTGACAGTGTCAAGTCAGCAGACTAAGCTGTACTCATGTCACCTGGGAACTGATAACTGACGATAGGTATAATACCAACTAGTCAGTTCCCGACGAGTCCTGTCCAGTGTACCCGTAACCTAACGAGCACCCGCATACTATCTCAAGTACGACGTACTGACGGCTGTAGGACAGACCGTCTCCCACACTGGGATGAGAAGCGCATGCGCTGGTCTACTCCGGAGTATCGATGCCCTGTCTCGATAGTCCTGCGACCAGGGACCTGCATAAGGATGTGCTTATAGATTACCCAGCCCCACTAGTGTGACGGCCATCACATCGCTGGTAATCAAGCAAAGATCCTAAGGGCTCCACTAATGTGTATAGGCGATATACAAAATATAAACACATGTACACATTGAAGTAGAAACAAACCAAGTAGCATACTACTATTTTGAGCAAGATTGTATATACACGGTGAATATCCCAAGCATCCATTAAGTAATACACGAACCAGTATGATACAGTAATGGCCTCTAGGGCATATACACTAACAAATAATGCATCCCATCATTAACCTATCATTGCAGAAAACAACGAAAATACAACGTCCTCTTATGCCATCCGTATTCGCCACGGGGTCCCGTCATCACCCGTTAGGTTACTTAACTAACGGCAGAGCGGGGGCTGGGCTAGCGGGGGTGTAAAACATAAGTGACGTCTAAATAGCCATCATATATAGATATTGTACATTCGTCAGACGCAATAATAGGCATTCCAGATCTCATATGAACTTTATTGGATTTGCAAGTAATCCGTGTTTGTTTAGAGCCTGCAACAAAAGACGGATTACACAGTTGTGATGAATAGCCATTACCCCACCCTAGACCCCTACGGGTACGGCAAACTACCCGTCAAATACCCGAAGTGAAGCGGTCTCCCTCAACAAAGTGAGTAGGCCACTAAACAATTCAAAGTACCCGGTAGTTTGTGCACCCCATCTTGGGTCTATCCTAGGAGCAAAAACAGTAAAATGAAATAATACAACGGTGGCTACAACCGCAACCTGGATGCGCCCAGCAAAATAATATTACAACATATTACAATTACATTGAATGAATGAATATAACAACCCATCTCAAACCCCGGCTAATCATCACAACAGTCCAATACAGTTCACAACCACAAACAGTAAAAACCATTACAGAAATGTGCAACCCCCTGCCAACCGACATACTAGCAGTTCGGGGAGGTTTATGAAAAAATTATACATACACAGATATAATCATATTAGCAAACATCGTAAAATTTCGATCGAGCAAACACTTTAGATTCTACTCCCAAAACTTCTCTGTGCACCTGAGACTTGAGCAGAAAATAAAATATCCCAGAAACATCACTATTAACACAGGAGAGTTACCGAAGGAATTTGGGCTGACTTGGCCCCAACTCGGCCGTGGATCCGCGGTTGATCGCATGGATCCGCCGCGGTTCCGCGGTGAGTTGGCTAAGTCAGGAGTCCAAATTTCTTCAGTAGCCCTATTATTCTATGCATGTTAATCTGAAGGTCCCTGAAAAAATTTTAGGGCCTGTTTTAAATTCGACAGAAACTGTGTTAACACGATGATCTTTCCGGTTCTTTTTGTGTTCGAAATACTTACGACTTTGCTAATGAGTTAATTATTGTTTACCGAGGCTCTGATACCACTGTAAGTCGATGTACAACACCCCACGACTTGCGGGGAGGCGGAATAATGAAAAACGATCTTGTTTTAGGCATAAACATCGACTAACCGAGAATCTTTGCATAAACAATAACTAACAAGAAACCATAGAAGAGTTAACTACTATGATAAGTGATTATACCTAAAGAAACCGAGTCCTTCATCTTGTCGTTCTCCACGTCCTCTACGGACTTCTCTATGTAGTAGAAGATCCACCCGAGAGCTTTACTACAAGCTTCACCTCTAACTTGAGGTAACTAGGTTTCTTAAATCGCTAATCTAAGTAACCTAGGTGATATAGAGAATGGTTAAGGATTAAGTAGTCTACTCTAATCCTTGGTCTCAACACATGAGAGGGGAGGATTAGGGTTTGAAGAGGGAGAGCTTGAGGAGAGAGAAAGTGAGCAAGAGAATGAGATGAGATAATAAGTGTAAGTCCATGCTACCTCTCCCGGTACATTCGGGCATGCGGAATTTGATAAAAAACGATTTTTACAGAGGTGGTACCATGGACTTAAAACCCGGATCTTTGTTAAACTACTAACTAACAACCTAACAAGAGTTTACCTACTCGGTTAGGGGGTTATACCTTGCTTGTCTTGAACTCCTTCGTCTTCAAACTCCAATGGAGGTCCGGATCGGCTTCTTCCCGTCGTCTCCTTACGCCGAAGATAGATCCACCTGAAAGCTCCAACCTTTGGCTCCTTCTTCGAACTTTGAAGAAACTAGTTCACTCGGTTTGCTAAACCTTGTGAACTAGGATGAGTAGAGAAGAGTTTGTGTGGGATTTTATCTATGGTTCTTGATTCTCAACTCATGAGATATGTGAACCATAGAGTCAAGAGAGGGAGCAAGAGGAAGAGGGTGAAAGCAAGAGCAAGAGAGCTCAAGAACAAGAGAGAGAATGAGCAAGAAAGAATGAGCAAGTCTTTTGTCTTTCACCCTCTCATAATCCAAAGTCATCATAACTCATTATACCAAATCAAGTGTTATGTGATGGTTGAAGCAACCATAACCATATCATTTCATGCACTCGTTTTGCACAAATGAGCAAGCAAGCAAAAGTCTTTGCCATGAAATGATGGCTATGGTTATCATGATGGCTATGGTTATCATGATGGTCAACTAGTCAAGCCTAGACGGGAGAATGTCCTGTTCTGTTGAACCTTCTGGTTCCACTAAGCTTTCAGTAATAGTCCGTGGTTCTGGAATTTCTTCCAGTTCTACTGTGCTCCCACTTATCTGGGTTTCCAAAAACCCAGTTTCCAAGAAGTAGGCATGACGAGAAACAAGAACTTTTTGTTCCTCTTCACAGTAGAAGAAATATCCCTTGGAGTTCTTTGGATATCCCACAAACTTGCACTGTACTGAGCGTGCCTCGAGCTTGTCCGCATGCTGCTTTTTGACAAAAGCTGGACATCCCCATGTCTTAATGTGCTTAAGATAGGGTCTCTTCCCACACCACATCTCATATGGTGTATTAGGCACAGTCTTAGTAGGAACTCGGTTCAAAAGGTATGCGGCTGATTCTAGCGCATATCCCCAGAATGATCGCGGTAACTCAGCGTTACCTATCATGGACCGCACCATATCCAATAGGGTGCGGTTCCGTCTCTCCGATACACCGTTATGTTGCGGAGTGTATGGAGGAGTAAGCTGAGAGAGAATTCCATTCTCTTTTAAATAGTCCAGGAACTCGGCACTTAAGTATTCTCCACCTCGATCCGATCTTAGAATCTTGATACTTTTGCCGGTCTGTTTTTCTACTTCATTCTTATACTCCTGGAATTTTCTAAAGGCTTCGGACTTATGTTTCATTAAGAAGACATAACCGTACCTTAAGAAGTCATCCGTAAAAGTAATGAAGTAAGAATAACCGCTTCGCGCATGTGTAGACATTGGACCGCACACGTCGCTGTGTATGAGTCCCAAGAGCTCGCTCGCTCTTACTCCGTGTCCAGTAAACGGAGTCTTTGTCATCTTTCCTTTGAGACAGGATTGACAAGTGGCATACGATTGATATTCGAACGAATCCAAATATCCTTCAGTATGTAACTTAGTCAACCTTCTCTCATTGATGTGACCCAGTCTACAATGCCATAAGAAAGTCTGATTTATTTCCGGAGACTTTCTTTTGTGTGTATTCTGGACGTTGAAAATCTGTGGTTGGTTTAATACGTATATACCATTACTCAATGTACCTGACCCAATCAAAACTTGATTAAGGTGAATGTTTACAACATTACTTACAAACGCAAATTCATAACCTTCTTTAGAAACTAAAGATACAGAAATGATATTACAAGTTGCGTTGGGTACAAAAAAGCAATTACGCAAAACCAAAACATCTCCATCTGACATTCCCAGGTGATAGTCCCCCACGGCTTTAGCATCCATGCTAGCTCCGTTCGCAACTCTGAGGGTCATGTCACCTGCCTTCAAAACCCTACGGTTTCTCAACGCCTGCAAAGAATTACAGATATGAGATCCTGATCCGGTATCCAATACCCAGGAAGTAGAGTTTATTGAAAGACAGTTTTCAATAACATACACACCTGAAGCTGAAGCTGCAACCTGCTTCAATTCCTGTGTCCTGGCTTTCCAAGCCCTGCAATCATTCTTCCAGTGTCCTTTCTTATGACAATAGAAGCATTCTTCCTTATCCACAAGCTTCCCCGCTTTCTTTGTTGCTTTTGCTTTTCCCTTCCTATCCACTTTACTAACACCGCCCCTTGGTTTGGCGGGGGCTTTCTTCTTCTTTCCCTTGGCTTTCGCCTTGGACCTAGAAGAAGATGATCCTCCTACAAACAAAGTGGATGTTTCCCTACCTTTCTGTAGGGTGCCCTCTGCGCTACTCAGCATGTTGAGGAGCTCTGAAAGTTCAACTTCCTTTTCTTGCAAGTTGAAGTTCAGTATAAACTGGGCATAAGTGGAAGGAAGGGACTGGAGAACTATGTCCGTATAGAGTTCACTCTCCAATGTGGTCCCTAGGTCCGCGAGCTCCTCAATGTAGCCGATCATCTTTAGCACGTGCTCGGCTACTGATGATCCGACGGCCATCTTTGCCGAAAATAACTTTTTCGACGCTTCGTATCTTGCGATACGAGATTGCTCTCCATACAGTTCTTTTGTATGGAGAAATATGGATCCAAGGTCCATATTCTCGTGCCTCCTCTGATGTTCGTTGTCCATCGAGGCAAGTACGAGGCACTTGGCCTTCGCGCTATCAATCTCCCAAGTCTTGCGGATTTCCTTATCCGCGACGCTGGAAGTGGGACCAGGGACAGGGGGAGCTTTGGTGGTAAGAAGATACCCCAGCTTGTCGTAAGTGATTGCCATTTTGACATTCCTGAGCCAATCTTTGTAGTTTGGCCCTATCAGTATATTTTTATCCAGAAGTAACTTAAGTCCAGTCATGTCGATTGGTCGCTGCAAGTAGGAGAGAGAAGAAGAAACACTCAGCATGATGCTCTTGCAAGTTTAGAGTGGTTTTTAGTTTGTCTAAACAGGATGGCTCCCACTGTTTCTCGAATCCCTCCTCAAACCATAAAGGAAGAATTAGTCGGGATCAATCCCACCGCACAATACTTGCTTAACCGTTCAGCCAGGCCGGTGTCGGTACTTCGAGGGAGGTTTTCCAACGCTTTCGCGAAGTTCCTTAATTAAAGAACCTCTTTTCCCTAGGGGCGTAGCCCCGCTAACACCTTTCTAGGCACCTACTAGGTTTATAGCATTGATCGTTTAGTGAGAAATTTCCCGAGGAGTAGCATATACTCACAGTAGGATCGGGATCCAAATATCATCGCGTGACGAAACTGAAGGAATCCTACCAGAATCACCACACTCCAAATGGTATGCAACGCTAGCAAGTTTCAATACTTATGAAACTCCCGATGTGGATTTTTTTTGCCCCATGCTCTTATGACCTTGACTTTGGCCAACAAATCATAAGTCACATGTCAAGTTCTACCCGTCGTTCTCCAGGTTAATTTGAATCCACCCGCACCTACCCTTGACTTTGGCCAACAAGGCAGTGCGACTGTTCCAAACCACGTATCTATTTATGCTGCACATGAATACCCAACAACTACCAATCACTATGCCTTGACTTTGGCCAACAAACACAGCTTGAATACTATTTGACTATTCATGTGAAACGACGGAGGGCTACGAATGGTTTTGGCAAAACCGTGAACGTAGTGAACTTGATTTGGTCGATGGAACGAGATAGCTTTTAAAAGGAGTGGCTCAAGCTCCGCATTTAAAAGATGGTTTTGAAAAGAACCGAGTGGTTTTTCGAAAGTGTTCCAACGACTTTAACTTGGTTTATTATCTTGCATTAGTTCTTTTAATGCGTGATATTCTTGCATTAGTTCTTTTAATGCGTCCCATCATTTAATCCTACCATTACAGAAAACAACCAAAATATGACGTACGCTTATGCCATTCGCATTCGCCACCGGGCCCCGTCATTACCCGTTAGGTTACTTAACTAACGACAGAGCGGGGGCTGGGCTAGCGCGTCTGTAAAACATAAGCAACGCCTAAATAATATCATATATAGATATACTGCAATGATAAACATTTCAGATCACAGATGAATACATTGGATATACTAGGAATCTGTAATTCGCACGAGCCTGGAACGAAAAACAGATTACACGGTCGCGGTGAATAGCCAATACCCCACCCAAGACCCCTACGGGTGCGGCAAACTACCCGCCAAGTACCCGAAGCGTAGCAACCTCCCTCATCTCCATGAGTAGGCCACTCGACACTTCGGCATACCCGGTAGTTTGTGCACCCCCTCCATGGGTCTATCCTAGGAGCAAAAACAGTAAAAAGAAATTATACAATGACGGCTACAACCCCGACCCGGTTGTGCGGCCATACAAATAATTATTACATCAATTTACAAATTTACATGAATTGAAAGAAAAGAAAACTCTCGTCTCACAACCCCCGGCTATTCACCCGCGACAATCCAACACATTCATATACACATTCCAGCAACATTACAGATCACAGATTTGTATAACCCCCACTAATCGACATATAGCGATTAGTAGACGTTCAATACAAATATCACATTACAGAAAAACCCGTTAGCTTAAGTCTTTTAGAAGTTCGATCAAAAATACGGATTTTCGGGACCCCAAAAATAAAATTTTCGTTCTGGAAAATCTGGGCAGAAAACACATATATCAAAAATCCCAAAATACCCCCAGAATAATACTGCACCAAAGATGGACCTCGGCCGAGTCAACTCGGCCGCGGATCCGCGGCGGGAGCGTGCTCCCGCCGCGTTTCCGCGGCGCTTTGACTCGATCGTTGGACCATCTTTGGTGGTTATTCACAGAAAAGCCTGAGCCGATTTTAGGTGTGAAAATAATCAACTTTTGAACAGTATAAAAATCGACAGAAACTTCGAATTTTGGGGTTCGTTTTCGGGACTTTTTCTTTGATCGATCTTCTAGTTACTTGCTAACATGTTAGATAGAGTTTAACTAGGCTCTGATACCACTGTAAGTCCATGCTACCTCTCCCGGTTCTTTCGGGCATGCGGAATTTGATAAAAAACGATTTTTACAGATGTGGTACCATGGACTTAAAACCCGAATCATTGTTAAACTACTAACTGACAACCTAACAAGAGTTTACCTACTCGGTTAGGGGGTTATACCTTGCTTTTCTTGAACTCCTTCGTCTTCAAACTCCAATGGAGGTCCGGATCGGCTTCTTCCCGTCGTCTCCTTACGCCGAAGATAGATCCACCTGAAAGCTCCAACCTTTGGCTCCTTCTTCGAACTTTGAAGAAACTAGTTCACTCGGTTTACTAAACCTTGTAAACTAGGATGAGTAGAGAAGAGTTTGTGTGGGATTTTATCTATGGTTCTTGATTCTCAACTCATGAGATATGTGAACTATAGAGTCAAGAGAGGGAGCAAGAGGAAGAGGGTGAAAGCAAGAGCAAGAGAGCTCAAGAACAAGAGAGAGAATGAGCAAGAAAGAATGAGCAAGTCTTTTGTCTTTCACCCTCTCATAATCCAAAGTCATCATAACTCATTATACCAAATCAAGTGTTATGTGATGGTTGAAGCAACCATAACCATATCATTTCATGCACTCATTTTGCACAAATGAGCAAGCAAGCAAAAGTCTTTGCCATGAAATGATGGCTATGGTTATCATGATGGTCAACTAGTCAAGCCTAGTCAACCGGTCAACAAAGTCAACAAGTCAACAAAAGTCAACAAGTCAACAAAAGTCAACAACCATGTCACCATAATACTTAATTAATATAATAGTTAATCACATATCATATTCTCATTAGGGTTGAGCAAAAAGTCAAATAGTCAACGGTCAACTGTCAACAACCCTAATGAGAATCCGCTGCCTCTGTCCCCCCGTCATCTGTGCATACACACCCGCATTCGCATTCCGAGGAACACGAATGCATACTGGATAAATCCAATCCCAAAAGGTACACTAGGATCTGTCTTAAGCCAAGCCCGCTAGTGTAAACTGTCCGGACACTGTACGTGCACAAGTGCACGGATGTGACCGAACTCTGTCGCAAAACCATGCGACCTGTCGCAATACCATGCGACCTCTACTCTTTTGCCTAAAGGCGAAAAGCTTTCTGTGTAAGACTCTAAAGACTCGACACTACGCTGGCAGTGGGTTTAACCACAGACCGCAAGCGGCACTGGCTGTGCGTAACGGTCCCCAGGTAATGCCGACAAGAAGACCGACGAGGCGAAACCCATCTGAAATCCTACTGAGCCTGAATGTGACATTCTCCGTACAGTCCGGTCTATTCGTCTGATACATCGCATGGCGGGCCAAGGGGGCGGTAAACGTCAGTCCCCCAATAGCGGTACGAGTCGTGCCGGAGCGAAGCCCAAAACACCCTGAGATAACACTGGAAGCCTACCAGTATATCTCGTTTGCCCTGTCCAGGGACTACTCGTGTAATGGCTCTCCTAGACACAGCGCGATGTCAACCCCCAATACCGGGAGAGACGAATCATGTCTAACCGTCACTGCCTCCAAGTGCTTCGGGACTGCACCCAACTACTACCTGTTTGCACGACTGCTTTGAGCCGTGGTAGGGTAGTAATCAAAGTGCAGTGGGAACACACTCGAGGCGAAGCGACAGTGTCAAGTCAGCGGACTAAGCTGTACTCATGTCACCTGGGAACTGATAACTGACGATAGGCATAATACCAACTAGTCAGTTCCCGACGAGTCCTGTCCAGTGTACCCGTAACCTAACGAGCACCCGCATACTATCTCAAGTACAACGTACTGACGGCTGTGGGACAGACCGTCTCCCACACTGGGATGAGAAGCGCATGCGCTGGTCTACTCCGGAGTATCGATGCCCTGTTTCGATAGTCCTGTGACCAGGGACCTGCATAAGGATGTGCTTATAGATTACCCAGCCCCACTAGTGTGACGGCCATCACATCGCTGGTAATCAAGCAAAGATCCTAAGGGCTCCACTAATGTGTATAGGCGATATACAAAAATAAACACATGTACACATTGAAGTAGAAACAAACCAAGTAGCATACCACTATTTTGAGCAACATTGTATATACAAGGTGAATATCCCAAGCTTCCATTAAATAATATACAAACTAGTATGATACAGTAATGGCCTCTAGGGCATATACACTAACAATAAGCTATTATAATATATATCAAACATTATGATTTATCCAACAAAAGAAAATGAAGGATTAATCATCATGCTTAATAAATATAAGAAGTTGATTCATCTCCATGAGTCATAAGCATTTATGATGCATTAATGACATGGATGAATCACTCAAATGACTCACTAATCTTATTTAATGCATATGCTACCTTAACCCCCAAGTCACCATCTTCTAGAAGCTTCTCGCGCAATTACGAGAACGCCCTTCCTATCCGTGAAAACACGGAAAAACTTTAGACTGTATAAATACAATAACCGGATACTAGAAATTGGCTTAAACCAAAGCCGACTAGTAAAAACTGTCCGGATGTCGTACGTGCGTAAACACACGTATGCGTCCGAACCCTTGTCGTAAAACCATACGACCTCTATATCGTTGCGCTTGGAGTAGGGAAACTCTCTGTGTGGGACTCTAGAGACTTGACTACTACGCTGGCAGTGGGCTTAACCACAGACCGTAAGCGGCACTAGCTGTACGTAACGGTCCCCAGGTAGATGTCGATAAGAAGCCCGATGAGGAAACCCATCCGAACTCCTACTGAGTCTGATGTGACAATCTCCGTACAGTCCGGTCTGTTTGTCTAAGACTATCGCATATCCGGCCTAGGGGGGCGGCAAGCGTTAGTCCCCTAATAGCAGTATAAGTCGTGTCGGAGTGAAGCCCATTACACCCTGAGAAACTACTGGAACCTACCAGCAAATCTCGCTTGCCCTGGCCAGGGACTTTGCGTAACGGCTCTCTGACACAGCGCGATATCAACCCCCAATACCGGGAGAGACGAATCCTGTCTAACCGCCACTGCCTCCAAGTGCTCGGGACTGCACCCAACTGCTACCTGTTTGCACGACTCCTTTGAGCCGTGGTAGGGTAGCAATCTAAGAACAGTGGGACACACTCGAGGAGAAGTAGCAGTGTCAAGTCTGCGGATTATGCTGTACTCATATCACCTGGGAACTGTTCACTGACGACTGGTATAAAACCAACCAACAGTTCCCTATGAGTCCTTTCCGGTGTACCCGTAACCTAACGAGCACCTGCATGCTATCTCCAGTACGACGTACTGACGACTGTGGGACAAACCATCTCCCCAACTGGGATGAGAAGCGTACACACTAGTCTACTCCGGAGTATCGATGCCCTATCTCGATAATCCTACGATTAGGGACCTGAATAAGGATGTGCTTGTTGACTACCCAGTGTTAGTTATATGTATGCCCTAGAGGCTATTACTGTACCTTGGATGTATATTGTAGTGGATGCTGGGACATATATAGATAGGACTTTCTTGCTCGACATGATAGTACGCTATCTGGTTGCTCTTTATCCTAACATGTATACTTTCTGTCTCTCTGTTACATGTTGATAAAGCCCTTAGGATGTGTACTTGACTACCTGGACTATGATGCGGATCATACTAGTGGGGACATGGTAGTCCATAAGTACATCCTTCAAGGTCCCTAGTCATGGGTGTATCGATACGGGGCATCGATATACCAGAGTAGACTAGCGTATACCTTCTCGACCCATACAGATGGGCGATGGATGATCCCATATCCATTGGTGTTTGACATCAGAGATGGTATGCGGGTGCTCAGTGGAGACTGGGTACACTGAACGGACTCGCCGAGAACTCCCAGATGGTATTATACCTTACGTCAGATGGCAGTTCTCTGGTGACACTGGTACAGAGTAGTCTGTTGACCCGAGATCGTCATAGAGTCTTGTGTGGTTCCCACTGTGCTTTCTCGGCGAGTCCGTTCAGAGTACCCAGTCTCCACTGAGCACCCGCATACCATCTCTGATGTCAAACACCAATGGATATGGGATCATCCATCGCCCATCTATATGGGTCGAGAAGGTATACGCTAGTCTACTCTGGTATATCGATAACCCGTCTCGATACACCCACGACTAGGGACCTTGAAGGATGTACTTATGGACTACCATGTCCCCATTAGTATGATCCGCATCATAGTCCAGGTAGTCAAGTACACATCCTAAGGGCTTTATCAACATGTAACAGAGAGACAGAAAGTATACATGTTAGGATAAAGAGCAACCAGATAGCGTACTATCATGTCGAGCAAGAAAGTCCTACCTATATATGTCCCAGCATCCACTACAATATACATCCAAGGTACAGTAATGGCCTCTAGGGCATACATATAACTAACAATCTCCCACTTGCACTAGGGCCATCTGTAGCAGTGGTTGCAGTATCACATACTCAACCATCCCATATAAGTCTCTCTCGGGAAAAGGCCTTCGTGAGTGGATCCGCCGTGTTGTCCTCTGAGTCTGTTCTTCTAACCTCGATCACACTGGAGATCAACTATCTCCATGATCAGGTGATACTGCCTTAGAATATGTCTGGATCACTGATGGGATGGGTGTTCCTTGGCATAAGCCACAACTCCATTGTCTCACAATGGTAGGAACGTAGTTCATCTCATGAACCAATATACACCCAAACAGCCTCTTTGGTAGCATCTTAAGTAGCGATGTATCCTGCCTTTATCGTCTAGTTAGCCACGGTATCTAGCTTGGAACCTTTCCAACATACCGTCCCTTTACTAAGGGTAAAGACAATGCCTGTGACTGACTTTCAGTCGTCCTTATCACTCTGGAACTTTTCCATTGATTCTCCCCTGGATCAATTGATACCATCTCACTTCAACTAGTGAGAATCCTAACATCCATTTAGATCTATCTCATAGATCCAAAATCCAGGATTTAGGAGGTATCATTTTGATCCTATATGGAGAATCATTATGATAAGCGGAGATTGATCGAGCGTAGCATAGGAAACTCCTTCCCTATCAAGAGTATGTTATCCACGTACTCTACGAGGATCGTCACCATACTCCCTACTACCTTTTTGTTTATACAAGGTTCATCTACCATTTTGATGACGTCAAACTCTTTGACTACTTCATCAAAACAGACGTTCCAACTCCGCGATGCCTGCTTTATCCTATAAAGCAACTTTTACACGTTTCCGCTGCTCCCAGTGCCTACAAAGCCCTCTGGCTGTGTACTTATAGACGCCCTTTTCTAAAACATCATTTAGAAAAGCAGTCATGACACCCAACCGCCAGATATCGTAGTCATGGTATGTAGCCATGGCAAGTAGGATCTGGATGGACTTAATCATAGCCACTGAAAAAGGATTCATCATTATCCATGCCTGGTCGATGATGAAAACCTTTAACATGTCTAGCTTTGAAAGTCTCAACTTTTCTAAGTACACAAAGTAATCTTCTCAAGATATACTTGCTCCTGATGGGGATTTAACCCTTCAGATATAGCAACTAAAGGCCATACTTTGTTGGTGTACATGGATTCCATCTCAGATCGCTAAGCATCCAGCCATTCTTATAGAGTCCTACTCCCGATGGCCAGCTCGAAACTAGTTGGGTCATCATCTCATGATGCCATCCTCGCTCCCACTGTCATAGAGAAACCGAAGTATCTCTCAGGTGGGTGAGGAACCCTACTAGATCGGCGGAGAGGCTGAGGTTCGTTGGTTTCTACTGAATCCTTTGGTTGTACCAAATCATCTGCTGTAGTTTGCATAGCTGGAACCTTTCCAGTTCTACATAACTGACCTTGCCTCGAGCTTGTCCGGATTTTGCTTTTAGACATAGGCCGGACAACCCTAAATCTTAACTAACTTAAGATATGGGCTCTTCCCGTTCCATATCACATATGAAGTGGTAGGCAACTGATTTGATCGGAACCCCTATTCAATAGGTATGCAACTTCTCAAGTGCATAACACCAAATAAGAAAAAGGTAACTCAGTAGTACTCATCATAGAGCACACCATATCACATAGGGTGTGATTGCTCTGCCCCGATATACCATCGTGCTATGGTGTATTCGGAGGAGTAATGCCGAGAGAGAATCTCATTCTCCTTTAGAATAGTCCAGTATTTCCGTGCTCAAGTATTCTCCTCCCTGATCACATCAAAGGACATAATACTTATACCCGTATTTTGGTTCTCTACTTCTAACTTATATTCTGTGAATACCTCAAAAGGTTTTGACTTGTGTTTCAACAGGAACATATGTCTGAATCTTGAGAGATCATCAGAGAATGTAATGAAGTACAAAGAACTGGTCTTGGCATGTGTAGACAGGGGACCTTTATACATCAACATGTATCATCCCAAGAGTTCACTAACTCTTTCTCTGTTTCTAGTAAACAGAGCTATGGTCATCTTATATCTGTGACATGACTGGCAAGTTTCACAAGATGTAAATTCAAACAGATTTAAATATGCATCTATGTGCAACTTAGCTAGCCGGGTCGCATTGATATGACCTAGTCTACAATACCTCAAGAAGGATCCGTTCATTTCTGAACTCTTCCTCTTGTGTGTGTTCCGTATACTAAAGAACTGTAGTTTGATTTAGAACATCAATGCTTTTAGATAACGTGCCTGAACCTATCAACTTTTGATATAGGAAATGTTCAAAACATTATCCAATAATACAAAATTTTATCAAATCTTCCTTCGAACCCTAAAAGGAAAGACTAGCCGGGATTAATTACATACTACAAGTTCACCAATCTTTCAGCCAGGCCAGTGTCGGTACTTTAAGGGAGGTCCCCCGTGCTTTCGCACGAACCTAATTACAGTAAACCTCGTTTTCCCAGAGGCGTAACCTCGTTAACACCTTTCTAGACACCTACTTGATCGGCTAATTATAATGTGTAAAACTCTCCCAGTAGTAACTCTTACTCCCAGCGAGTATCGGGATCCAACTATCTCATAGAAGGTATGCAATCTCATTGCAAATTTCAACACTTGAAATTCCCGATAATATTTTTCTCCTAGCATCCTATGACCTTGACGAAAGCCAACAAACCATAGGCTACTAGTCAAGTCCAACCCGTCATTTCTTGATTGAATTAAACCCACCCGCACGACCCTTGACGAAAGCCAACAAAGCCGCACGACTACCCTAATCCAATCGCATCATATGCAGCAGATAAGCAGCAGATAGCTACCGCACACTACACCTTGACGAAAGCCAACAAATGTGGCACGAATACTATATACAACTTATCTGAAATGACGGAGGGCTATGACAGGTTTTTTCTGAAAACCTAATGAACTTGATATCGTTGTAGAATCAAATGATTTTAAAATGGAGTGCTTTTGATAGCTTCTATAGTTTCTGCTTTGCACAGCGGTGGTTTTTGGGTACAGTCCCGAGTCACATGGAGGCAATGAGCGATAGGAGGGGATTCGTCTCTCCCGGTATAGGGAGTTGATGTTGCGCTGTGTTCGATTGGCTATAACCGGAAATCCCTGGCCAGGGTTGCTGAGATTTACTGGTAAGTGTTACCGGTAGTTTCTCGAACTGTTATAGACCTCACGTCGGCATGACTTATCGAGCTACTGGGGTCTGACGTTTATCACCCTTAGGCGAGATATGCGACATATCATACGACGAGACCGGACTGTACGGTAAATGTTACTGGTTGGATTCACAGGAGTGTGAGCGGGCTTGTTCGTCGATCTTCTGATCGCTCAATACCCGGGTGACCGTTACGTTTAGCAGACCGCTTGCGGCTTGTGGGTGCTTGATATGATCATCATCTGCTGCCGGCGTATTGACGAGTCTTTAGAGTTCTACACAGAGGTTTCCTGGCTCAAGCGAAACGAAATAGGAGCGCATATGAGATATGTGCGTGACCGAGAATAATGCGTGTATGTGATACCGTATTCTATTCTCGCGATGAATGTGTCGAATGGTTGTATGTGATATAACCTAGTTATCGAATCAAGGATTGATTCGATAAGTCGATACATTGGATACTAGTCGGTTATATGCGATATGACCGGATCATTGAATCAAGTGTTGATTTAATGATTTCATATATAATTATATATTTGATATATTACTTTGCATTAACTAGTATTGGTTCACTTTAAATGGATTTTCTCACTTGTTGTTCACAAGTTGTATATGTGATATACTTTTGTGCACTTGAATGTATCATGTTAGATGATACATGTTTACTTGGGTTTGTGTAAAGTTTAAACCATGGTTATGTAATGGTTAGGGTTTTTCTTTTTCTTACTTATTTATTTATTTATTTATTTTGGAAAAGGTAAAGAGAAAATGGTGGCTTTCTTTGTTTGTTGTTGAAGCTTCAAGAAGCTTTGACTAAGTGACCATTTTGTCTTCATGCTTAACCCTAACCATTCTAATTAACCCTAGTTCATTCTCTACACTTGACCATGGTTGCTATATGATAAGTATTCCTTTTATTTTCTTTTTTGAGATATACTTATCATAATTATCTTCTTCTTCTTCTTCTTCAAAGAAGAAAACCTTGCTTCCATCAATGGTGATTTGATGAAACGAGTGAGAAATCCAATTCTAAAGTGAACCCACTTCCTATTTCATCATCCTCTGCCTCTTGCCAAGTAGTATAGGGTGTTTTCTTCACAAGTTTCATGACTTGGTGAAGTTGGAGCTTGATCTTGTGTTGCCTCGACGTAGATCATCTTCGGCATCGAAGTCGACGACCTAGCCCGCCCATTTCTCCGATGAAGCCGACGCTAGAGCCCGAGATCCGATGATCGCAGTGAGGGGACTTCCTCACGGAGCTATGGAGGTGGAGGACCGGATCTACAAAGGTTGTATTTTCCGTTTACTCTTAGTTAAGTTGTTAACTTGTTATCGTTTTCGCCTAAAATCTAGTTAACGATCCGTATTAGGGTTTCTCGGCACTTGTAAAAATTGAAATTGGCATGGTTGATGCCTTGTGAGACCTCATTAGTGTGCCTAGGAACCCTACACCCAGCCCCCACTAGTGTGACTGCCATCACAACGCTGGTAGTTAAGCAAGATCCTAAGAGCTCTATCAATACATATACTCACATATTAAGATAGAAAAACCAAGTAGCATACAACCATATTTAGCAAGACTGTTATATACATATGAATATCCCAAGCTTCCATTAAGTAATATACAAACTAGTATGATACAATAATGGCCCCTAGGGCATATACACTAACAGGTAATACTTAATATTCGTGCTGTGTTTGTTAGCTTTCGTCAAGGCGTAGTGTGCGGTAGCTAACTATTGCTTATCTATAGCATATGATGTGATTGGGTTAGGGTAGTCGTATGGCTTTGTTGGCTTTCGTCAAGGGACGTATGGCTGGGTTTAATTCAATCAAGAAATGTACGCGTTGAACTTGACTAGCGGACTATGGTTTGTTGGCATTCGTCAACGTCATAGCACGTTAGGGGTAAAAGTATTATCGGGAATTTCAAGTGTTGAAATTTGCAATGAGATTGCATACCTTCTATGAGATAGATGGATCCTGATACCCACTGCGAGTAAGGAGAATTTTACACAGGACAATTAGCCGATCAAGTAGGTGTCTAGAAACGTGTTAACGGGGTTAAGCCTCTGGGAAAATGAGGTTTATTTTAATTAGGTCCGTGCGAAAGCACGGGGAACCTCCCTAAAAGTACCAACACTGATCTGGCTGAAAGATTGACGAAATTGTAGGGTGTAATTAATCCCGGCTAATCTTACCTTTTAGGGTTTGATGGAAGATTTGATAAAAGCAGTGGGAGACATCCTAATTAGATAAGATAATAACCAATCTAATCTTGCAAGAGCATACGCTAAAGTGTTTCCTTCTCTCTCTCTCCAGGTAGCGACCATGTCAGGACTTAATCAAGATAATAATATGGATGTATTGACTGAACCTCCTTATTATACTGAGCAGGGGAACATTGGTCCCGTTCTTTCTTATAAGTTTTGTAAGACTGAACAGGAATTAAGAGAATATCTTGATTCTCACGCCGACCAAACGAAGAACAAGCATGTTGATGCATCTTCTTCGGGTGTGTTAGTTATTGAGAACTGTTTCTCAGTTCACCCTACGTCCTGGGTATTAGATACCGGATCGGGATTGTCACGACCCAAAGTTCAGCCCGTGACCGGCACTTAACCACGTAACGTCTACAGGCGTAACGCGACTAAGTAAGCCGAAACCCAGAAAACAAAAACCATTTAAAGTATTGAGTGTTAAAACATTTAATAGAAACATTTTTTAAAACGTTTAGAAAACCTTAAGTTGTTTAGTAAAATCCTTTAAAGTTCGAGTTATTATCTTAAAAATTTTGGCAGCATTTCCTTTGTAAAAACTAGCCCCGAAATCGGGTACAAGGCAATACATGAGTAAAATGATATACAATAAGAATAAAGCATCCCAAACGGGAGCAATCACGTCCAACGGCGGAAACAATCACCACAAAGATAATATACGACGCCATAGCGAAGAATGAGCAGTATAAGTGAAAACAAATATCATGAAAGATAAAGCTGTATAAATAAAGTCGGCTCACAACGAGCTCGACACCAGAGTGCAAAATAATATACATCATCTTCACAACTGGTCTCTAAGTAATACTTGAAAGTAGATGGAGAGTACTAGATACAACAGTGTATACAACTAGAAAATAAACAGATACCGCACAAAAACCCACTTATCAGCAAAGGGCTCGCACGCCAACTGCAATGGTATCTGTATCAAAAGATGTAAGAAAAAAGCCTGCCGTGACTACTCCGAGGGGCAACCTGCAAACACTGTGGCACAACGGGGGTGAGTTGCCAACTCGTGAATAGTAGATAACATATAAAGGTAATCGCGAGTATGCACGTGCTGCGATACTCTAACCTATGCCAACAAATAACATCTATACGATGAACTGGATGCTCCAAATCATGCAACAAGTGCGATCTAATAACATCTCTATGTGATGAGCAAGGTATGCGATAATCATGCATAGCAAATGCAATCTAACAAAATCTATATAGGATGAGCAGGGTATGCAATAATCGTGCATAGCAACTGCAATCTAATGACATCTATATAGGATGAGCAGGGTATGCAATAATCGTGCATAGCATGTGTACTCTATCAGGTATACAGATACAGGATGAGATGTAAAATACTGAATGTTGAGCATGGGAATAAATAAAATCTACACGAAATGTCAACGTGGAAAATAACCGGTGTCCAACAGCACATCCAAATCCCAGTAAAACTCAGGCGCCATCATCCTCATCGGCCCTCAAATCCTGTAAATCTCATAGAATCGTGAGTGCCCAACATCGGCACTTGAAATATCATAAAATAATCTTGTCCAGCATCGACACGCAAATCCTCAAGTATCGAGCTCCGTCCGTCCGGGTCGGCCCACGGCCCCGGCAGTACGCGTCGTCCCGTATCCAACTATCGACTCTGGTCGGTATCCTCCGGATAACCGCCAGGTCCCACCAATCACCGGTAGGTAGTAGTCCCTCTACCGGGCTCACCGTCTAACAATACGAGTCTTCTTGCCCCGGGGTACCATACCGGGTCCACCATGTACCCGCAATCGGTGCCTACCACTCCTCGAATCGGTTATACTCACACGAGCTCTCTGGAATCGAGAAAACTCATGGTGGACGCACTGAAATATTATATCAAGAGGAACCAGGTTTTTAAAACAGTGTGTATTTTCTTAAAATAATAGCTTGGTTCTCAAATCCATAAATCATATGAATCCAAAACTCAATGTGTAAATCCATGCAATGTGTCGTATGACACTAAGAGTAAAAAGGGAAACCGCTCTTTTGAAAAGGATCCAGTTTTGAAAATATCTCAAGCGGTCCCTATTCTCATGAAATCAAATCAATATCATCCATGTATGTAACATATGTATGTATGTAGGTATGGATGTGCAAATGTATATATACGCGAATATGAGTGTAGCACTACTATGAATATACAGTGTGCATGTGCGCAAACATGAAAATATCAATATATGTGTGCACTGTTATGAATATACAGTATGCATGTGCGTAGGTATGAAGATATCAATATATGTGTGCACCGGTATGAATATACTGTGTGCATGTGCGCAGTTATGAAGATATCAATATATGGGTGCACTGGTATGAATATACTGTATGCATGTGCGCAGGTATGAAGATATCAATATATGTGTGCACTGGTATGAATATACTGTGTGCTTGTGCGCAGGTATGAAGATATCAATATATGTATGCACTGCTATGAATATACAGTGTGCATGTGCGCAGGTTTGAAGATATCAATATATGTGTGCACTGGTATGAATATACTGTGTGCATGTGCGCAAGTATGAAGATATCAATATATGGGTGCACTGGTCTGAATATACCGTGTGCATGTGCGCAGGTATGAAGATGTCAATATATGTGTGCACTGGTATGAATATACTGTGTGCATGTGCGCAGGTATGAATATATCAATATATGTGTGCGGTGGTATGAATATATTGTGTGCATGTGCGCAGGTATGAAGATATCAATATATGTGTGCACTGGTATGAATATACTGTGTGCATGTGCGCAGGTATGAAGATATCAATATATGTGTCAATATGCGACAAGTCATGACAATCATCAGTGATGCGGCAATCAAAACGATATGTATAATGCGTAGCAATCGTATAGTGCGAGTGTCATGGCAATCACTAACGGTGTGAGTGTAACATACAAATAGTGCTCGTGCAGCTTGAACCGTTAGTGACAGTGCAGTGTTCTATACTACCATTTCTATATGCAACAAGAAGGTATGCTATTATAGTCCAAATGAACATCTACGACTAAAATCCTATCACGCCCTGACGTTTAACGTCATATGGGCGATTTCCCCGTAGATTTTAAATCTACTCACCTGGTCGCGTGCTACACGTAGCCGACCACCTGCTTTCCCTTCTTTGCGGCGTCTGACGTACCCTACTGCGAACCTAGAATTCACACATAGAATCCATATATAAGCAAATATCTCGCAAAATCGCGATATCGAAATCAAACGATAAACTCGCGTCGTGAACTAAACGCGCGTGTGTACGATACGCTGAAACGTGTGTATACTCGTCTAAAACTTTCCCGACATATCGCGATACGCTAGAACATAGAACCCACTCATGTATCAATGTGTCGCGCAAACAAAACGTATTAGAAAAACGATATATCGTCTCAGAATTTGACACAGGTGAAAACTTACAAAATTGCACATGTCAAAACACTGGAATATGCAGCAGACTCCTACCCACTCAACCCTAACACCTAACTCCTTCATCTGGCCGCAATTTGCATCCAGAAAGAATAAATCGGCGGTCTGGGTGTGGGGTTAGGGGTTCGTGCTTGGTGTGTGTGGTCTAGACCTAGTATACATGCTCCGGTTTGCTCAGATTTTCTCTGAAGGAGCGGGTCACAATCAGATCACAGAAAGCTAAAGATTCACCTTAAAACGTTATATTTTGCACAAAATGGAAACCTAGGGTATTTTGGTGAAATCTGGGGTTTAACTAGGTTTAGGTGGCCCTAATAACACTTAACTAAGTTAGTCTAACCACCACTAACATTACTTAACCAAAAGTCCACAATAATCACTATATTAAGCACAAAACTCACTTTTATCACTAACCGATGCTAATTATACACATAACTTTAGCAAAAAGGAAATGAGTTCAGAGATAATACCCCCTAGGGATCCTAAGAAGCAGGAGAAGGAGTAGAAGAAGAAGATTTGGTGCTGTTGTTGCTGCTGGAGCTGTTGCTGCTGGAGCTGCTACTGCTTCTGTTGTTGCTGCTGCTTCAGGCTGTTGCTGGAGCTGCTGCTGATGCTGGAGCTGCTGCTGGTGTTGTGTTGTGTGTGTGTGTGAGAGAGTGAGAGAGATGTGAGAAGAAATGAGTGTACTAACAAAAGAAATGGGAGTTAAGCTAGTCAACCCCCCTCTCTTTCTTCATTTAATGCAAGCATGGCACTTGCCATGATGCCCACTCTCTCTCTCTCTCTCACTCCCCAAGTCAACTAAAATTCAAATGGTTTTTCCATTAAAAAAAACCCTTAATTAAAACCAAATAAACTTAACAAGGAAGGGTTAATCTACCATGGTTGCTAAACATGGTTTAACCCTAATTTAACCATAATTTACATGCACAAGTGTGTGCAAGCCTAAGAAAATTCTAATAAAATATTCATTAAATTTGGTAAAATATTTAAAAATCGTTTTGGTAAAATTTTTATTAAAAACCATATATTAAAATATAATTATCCATTAATCATATTCTAAGGTGTTACAATCTTCTCCCCTTAAAGAAATTCGTCCCCGAATTTAAAATATAAAGCTACGCATATCTTCAAAGAGATGAGGGAAATTCTTCCGCATCTCGCCCTCGGCCTCCCAAGTGATCTCTTCACCATTCAGGCTGCGCCAAAGCACCTTCACTGATGGCAAGACCTTCGATCTAAGTTTCTTCACCTGCCGGTCCAATATCACGACGGGCTGCTCAGTGAACGAAAGATCGCGCTCGAGCTGAACGGTCTGATGCTGAATCATGTGCGAAGGGTCATGTAGGTATCTGCGAAGCATCGACACGTGAAATACGGGGTGAACATCTGGGAAGTCGGGTGGAAGAGCCAAACGATATGCTATTGCGCCCACACGCTCGAGAATCTCGAAGGGACCTATGAATCTGGGGGTAAGCTTCCCCTTCCGTCCAAACCTCATCACTCCCTTCAGCGGAGAGACCCTCAGAAAAACGTGATCGCCAACTGCGAACTCTAATCTGCGGCGGCGTCTGTCAGCATACGATTTCTGCCTGCTCTGAGCCGTCCTCTTCCTATCTCGAATCAGCTGTATCTTCTCGGTCATCTCATGTACGATCTGTGGCCCCAAAATACTGCTATCGCTGAGCTCTGTCCAAAAGACGGGCGATCTACATCTCCTCCCATACAAGGCCTCGAGAAGTGCCATCTGAATAGTATCCTGGAAGCTATTGTTGTAGGAGAACTCCACCAAGGGTAAATGATGATCCCAACTACCTCCAAAGTCTAAAACGCACGCTCGGAGCATGTCCTCGAGTGTCTGAATAGTCCGCTCTGACTGGCCGTCGGTCTGCAGATGAAATGTTGTGCTGAAACTCAAGCGGGTGCCCAAGGCCTCCTGAAGCCTCTGCCATAGTCGGCTGGTAAATTGGGTGCCTCGGTCGGACACGATACACGTCGGGACTCCATGCAGTCGTACAATCTCGTCGATATATAACTGGGCGTACTGAGCAAATCCGAAAGTCGTCTTCACCGGCAGGAAGTGAGCCGCTTTCGTCAAACGATCCACGATCACCCAAATGGAGTCATATCCTTGCCTAGTCCTGGGTAGCCCCACAATGAAGTCCATAGAAATCTGCTCCTATTTCCACTCCGGAATGGGCAACGGCTGTAGCTCTCTCGCTGGCCTCTGGGGCTCGGCCTTGACTTGCTGACAAGTCAGGCATCTCGACACGAAGTCTGCGATGTCCCTCTTCATTCCGTCCCACCAGTAAACATCTCTCATATCATGGTACATCTTGGTGGAACCCGGATGAACAATATACACAGATCGATGTGCCTCCTCAAGAATCTCACGCCGCAGTCCCTCCGCTTCTGGTACGCAGAGTCTAGTCCCAAATCGCAGTATCCCCTTATAATCGATCACGAACTCGGAAAATCTAACCTGTCCAATCTGTGCCATGATCTCTGAACAACGGTCATCACTGTGCTTTGCCTCATGTATACGGTCAAGCAACTGTGGGCATGCACGAACATGCGCAAACTATCCCCCGATCGGCGTGAACTCGAACTGCACTCGGCTGTCGCATAAAATCTGCCAATCTGCCGACGACTGCCTCTGCACTGCGCTCAAACAAGATAGACTACCCCCGGGCCTCCTGCTCAAAGCATCCGCCACTACATTCGCCTTGCCCGGGTGATACAAGATCTCGCAATTGTAGTCCTTTACTAGCTCCATCTAACGGCGCTGTCTGAGATTCAGGTCTCGCTGCTGAAATATATACTTTAAACTCTTGTGGTCAGTGAATATCTGGCACGACTCGCCGTATAGGTAATGTCGCTAGATCTTGAGTGCAAAGACCACTGCAGCCATCTCCAAATCGTGCATGGGGTAGTTCTGTTCATGTCTCTTCAACTGCCGTGAAGCATACGCGATCACCCTGTCATGCTGCATCAATATGCACCCTAGCCCCACTCGTGAAGCATCACAATAGACCACAAATCCTCCTGATCCTGAAGGCAATGATAACTCCGGCGCTGTAGTCAATCGAGTCCGTAGCTGCTGAAAACTGTGCTTGCACTCCTCCGTCCAATCGAAAGGAACTCCTTTCCGGGTCAACCCGGTCAAAGGTGCAGCAATACGGGAGAAGTCCTGTACAAATCGCCTGTAGTAACCGGCCAATCCTAGAAAGCAGCGGATCTCCGTAACTGATGCGGGTCTGGGCCAACTCTGAACGGCCTCGATCTTCCTCGGGTCCATACATATACCATCTCATGTAATCACGTGACCCAAGAAGTCTACGCTGTCTAGCCAGAATGCACACTTGGAGAATTTTGCGAAAAGCTGGTGCTCCCTCAAAGTCTGCAGCGTGATCCGCAGGTGCTGCTCGTGCTCCTCTCGGCTCCGGGAATACACCAAGATATCGTCAATGAATACGATGATGAACAAATCAAGATACGGCCGGAAAATACGGCTCATCAAGTCCATGAATGCTGCTGGTGTTCGTTATATGTATGCCCTAGAGGCCATTACTGTACATATGATGTATATTGTAATGGATGCTTGGACATATATAGGGAGGACTTTCTTGCTCGACATGATAGTATGCTATCTGGTTGTACTTTATCTTAACATGTACTCTGATTGTCTCTATGTTACATGTTGATAAAGCCCTTAGGATATGTACTAGACTACTGGGACTATGATGAGATCATACTAGTGAGGCCACGGTAGTCGATGAGTACATCCTATAACTGATCCTAGTCGAGGGTGTATCGAGACAGGGCATCGATACACCAGAGTAGACTAGTGTATACGCATCTTGACCCATATGATGGGCGATGGATGGTGTACGGGTGCTCAGTAGAGACTGGGTACACTGGACGAACTCGCCGAGAACTCCCAGATGGTATTATACCTCACGTCAGATGGCAGTTCTCTGGTGACACTGGTACAGAGTAGTCTGTTGACCCGAGATCGTCATAGAGTCTTGTGTGATTCCCACTGTGCCTTGATTTCCATCATACCACGTCCAAGAGGGCGTGCAAAAAGGTGGTTTTTGGGTACAGTCCCGAATCACATGGAGGCAATGAGCGATAGGAGGGGATTCGTCTCTCCCGGTATAGGGAGTTGATGTTGTTCTTGTTGGAGATAGTGCCCTCAGAGTCAATTATTGGATCACAGGCACGTGATTGCAATGATTGAGGGAGGACCTATCCCGGTAGGACAGTCTTACTCAAGATGATAGTATGCTATCTGGTATATCTTTATCATCGTGTACTGCTTTAGGTGACCTGACAGGTCGCTATTACACGTTGATAGAGCCCCTAGGATTCTTGCTTGACTGCCAGCAATCTGAGGGCGATCATATAAGTGAGAGCTGGAGTCTATAAGCACATCCTTAAAAGGTCCCTAGTCGTGGGAGTTTCGAGACAGGGCATCGATTCTCCAGAGTAGACTAGTGTATACAGTCGAGACCCCGATGAGGGGCGGTGGCCGGTCTCACAAGCCACTGGTGTCAGTTGGTTCACCTAAGATGTATACAGGTGCTCATTAGGTTATGAGTACACCGGACAGGACTCGCCGGGAACATGCTAGTTGGTCTTATACCTTACGTCAGATAGCAGTTCCCAGGTGACATGTGTACAGGTTAGTTCATCGACCTGGGGATCGTCATTTGTCTCGTGTGAGTTCCCAATGTACTTTGATTACTACCCTACCACGGCTCAAAGGAGTCGTGCAAACAGGTTTTAGTTGGGTACAGTCCCGAGCCACATGGAGGCAGTGAGCGGATCTTCGGAGGTTCGTCTCTCCCGGTATTGGGGGTGAGGTCGCGCTGTGTCTAGGAGAGCCATTACACGAAGTCCTTGGCCAAGGCAGGAGATTTACTGGTAGGTATTCCAGTAGTATCTCAGGGTGTTCTGGGCTACACTCCGACATGACTTGTACCGCTTTTGAGGGTCTAACTTTTACCCACCCCCTAGGCCCGACATGCGATGCTCATAGACGAACGGACCGGACTGTACGGATATTGTCACTGACAGGCTCAGTAGGGTGTCAGGATGAGTTCGCTCATCGACGTCCCTTTTGGTCAATAGCTGGTGGCCCGTTACGTATTGGCTTATACCTCTGACGTGCTAGTGGTTAAATCCACAGCCATAGTATTGACGAGTCTTTAGAGTCCACCACACTTTCAGTTACTCAGCTTTCGGCCGAAACGCTGTAGAGGCCGTATGGAGATATGGCAGGGTCCGATCAGATACGTGCGGTATTGCACGGATCAGGATCGGACAGTTTGTACTAGAGGCCGTATAGATATATGGCAGGGTTCGATCAGATACGTGCGGTTTTGCACGGATCAGGATTGGACGGATATTACTAGCCGGCTTTGGTTTAAGCCGGATCCTAGTATAGTACAGTGTAGATTTTGTCTCTTTGCATTTGTATCCGGACGGAATACAGATGCGGGTGTGTATGCACAGTATCGGGGTTTTCCTGTAATTTATTACGGGACCAGTTTTCTGGAGTTGCCAGTTTGCATTCCGTTCCGGCCGGTTTTCCTTTGTTCTTTCCCGGCCGGACTTTTCCGATGGAGGGGGTTATTTGCAATTGTGCAAATAACATTTGTGGAGGGGGTTTCTTGCAAATGTTTTCATTATGATATGTTTAGCATCTTTCATCCATGATGGTGCATTAAATGAGATTAGAAAGGATATGGGTTTGATGTAAGTTTGTAATGATAATTTTTGGTTGTGGTCACCCCTTCACCTTTTACTACCATCACCTCCCTCTTGTATTTGTTTTGCCCTCCACCATTTTCCACCATATAAAAAAAGGCCGGCCACAATTTTAAGGAGAGAAAAAAAATGAGAGAGGTTCATTTTCATTTGGTGTGGGAAATTAATCATCCATCTCATTTTTCATTGCTACCAAAAATCCCCAAGTTCATATCTTGTTGATTCCTCCATCAAGGCAACTACAAACCCCAAATGAGACTAGCATGATCTACAGCAAACCTTGGGCACGTCGACTTGCCAGCTTCGTGCCCGAGTTGCCTCGGTATTGAGGTGGGAGCCCGTAAAAGACGCAGGCGATGTGGTGCCCTTCCGGCAAGGTGGCGACAACCGGAGTTTCCGCAGGAGATCGGGACGATGACGAGAAGACCGGAGGACTCGGATCACTCGGTATATCTCTTCCCATCTTGTAGTTAGCTAGAACTAGTTTAATGGACCGATCCGGGGTTTAGTACGCGATGGTGCCGGTTTGCTAAGTTCGCAAAATTAAAGTTTATCACCGCTTCCGCATTTGGCCGTCGGTTTAACGGCCGGGGCGCCGCCGTGCACTTACAGTGGTATCAGAGCCAGGCCATTAATTTCGTCTAGCTTTGTTTGATGTGTTTGTATTTCCGATCGACCAAAATTCCAAAAACCCGCGTTTTTCTTTATATCAGTTTTCTGTCGAAATTTTTTGAAGTCCAAAAATTTTTCAGGTTGTCTCAGAATGATGTGCAGGGAGTTCTAAGAACACTGGAAAAATTCGACAACACGATCCCTCCGTACGACCGCGGAAACGCGGCCATAACCACTCTGGAGGCCGCGGATCCGCCGCAGGAATGAGGGATCATGTCATCGTTTTTTTGCAGTGGGCTTGTGGGCTAAAAATAGGGGTTTTGGAATATTAAAATTGGGCCCAGAATTTCTGTGAGTGCTACAGTATTGCTTGGGGGCCCACTTGTTAATTTTTTGATCGATCGGATATTTTAAACACATTATTTCACAGTATTTACATTATATCTGCGACCGTGAATGTCACTCGATCGGTAAATCCGGTCTAACTGCTATAGCCCGGTTAGACGGATTTGCGAACGTGACTTTCACGTTGATGTTCTGTGTTTTGCTGTGATGTTGCGGATCGGTCGTGGGGATAGCCTGGATGCAATGCTAGTACAGTTGTGGTTGTATTATGTACATTTGATATTGCGGGGCGAGCGTCCGACATGCGGACTGCCGTCACTGCCTGTTTGTATTATTATTTTGGGGCACGACCTGGTTGCGGTCGATGTACCCGTTGTATGTATATTTTACTTTCTGTACTAGGATTACCCCGCGGAGGGGTGCACGGATAGTCGGGTTCAAGAGGGCAACAAGCCCGCATCTCATGGCATTGAGATGGAGGGGGCTTTACTCTAGGATTGGCGGGCTATTCGCCGCACTCGTAGGGGGTACAGGTTGACCCAGGAGGGGTGCCCAAGTTACCGGATTCCGTGAAGTGCTGGGTAGTCCATTCACGGTGCTGAAGGGGGCTGCCTCGCTTCAGGTTTTGGCGGGTGACTTGCCGCGCCCGTAGGGGTCTAGGATTTCATTGCACAGGCTATCCACACGACCAGGGGAACGTCGGGTTTCAGTAGTGGCTCTGTGAAACCCGGGGATCCCAGATATCTGTATTGTTCTGTGATGCTGTACATTTCTGTGATGCTGCATTTTATTCACGCCTTGAGCGAAATACTATATATATTGGTATATATATTAGTAGATGTTGTATATGTTTTTCATCCGCACTAGTCCAGTCCCCGCTCTGCCGTTAGTTAGCTAACCTAACGGGTGATGACGGGACCCAGTGGCGAATGCAGATGGCTTATACGTACGTCAGTATATTTTCGTTCTTTGTGGTGTGATCAATTGATGGGACTGCATTGATTCGGATCAATGCAAGTTAAAACAAACCTATTCTGATGTTGTTGGAACACTTTTCAAAAAGCTGTTATTGCAAGGACGTTCACCTTTGTTTTGCATCGTGGTATTCATTTGGAATATCCTGCTCCTCAGTCGACGAGGCAAGGGCCGAGATCCCTTCACCGGGAGTGACCCCTTGGACAGAAGTTTGCGTCAGGGCACTAACTTTACTATAGCCGATTACTTTTGCTTTGCATCGCGGTATTCATTTGGAATATCCTGCACCCCATTCTACGGGGAAAGAGCCGAGATCCCTTCACCGGGAGTGACCTCTTTAGTAAAGGTTTTCGTCACTATATTTTCTAAAAAAGCTATCCGTTCCTTCAACGATATCAAGTTCATTACGTTAAAGGTTTTCGCCAGAAACCATTCGTAGCCCTCCATCATTTCAGTTAAATATTCGGTAGTATTCAAGCTATGTATTTTGACCTCACGCCAAGGCATAGTGTTTGGTAGTTGCCGGGTATTTATCTGTTGCATAGATAGATGCGTTGGTTTGGGACAGTCGTACTACTATTTTGGCCTACGTCAAGGGTATGTACGGGTGGGTTCAAATAACCTGGACAATGATGGGTAGAACTTGACATGTGACTTATGATATTTTGACCTCACGCCAAGGTCATAAGAGCATGGGGTAGAAATCACATCGGGAGTTTCAAAAGAACTAAAACTTGCCAGATATGCGCATACCTTCTGGAGTGTGATACCGTGAGCGGATTCCGTCACGTTATCATGCGATGATAGTTGGATCCCGATTCCCACTGATGAGATGGTTTACTCCTCGGGTGACCCCGACTAATTCTTCTTTCAGGTTTGGAGGAGAATTTAAGGTACAGTGGGAGGTTTCCTGATTAGATAAATTGGTGACCATTCTGATCTAGGTTAGAGTGCACGCTGAGTGTTTCTTTTCTCTCTCTCTCTCTGGCAGCGACCATTGACCCGACCCTAAGACTATGACTCAGTGACCAAGTTGACCGAACCTTCTTAACACTGGCTTTTGGATTGTCAGAGTTGCAGACCTCATTGCCACTCCTACTTTTACCCCTTTCTCCAGGACACCCCGTATTACTGCGAACGTCCACTTCCATTGGACAAAGCCATCGTATGGTTAGATACGAACTCGAAGGAATTCGAGGATGGTTTCCGGTTCTGGAGAAAACGGATAGGATTATTCAGTTGTCTTTTCCTTTTTGCCTCCTCTCAAGTTACGAGTACTCCTTAGTTTAGGAGATAGTACACCTATTACGCAAATTGGATAGTCTTCTTCCAAACTTTAGGCTGGTGCCGACCGGTAGGGAATGAAGAAAACCAATTAGCCTAAACGGTGTGCAGAAGGTATTAAGATTAAAACAAAGCAAGGGATTAGTAAGAGGGCAAAGTAAATTGCGACTGATATTCACGACCAAACCAAGTATTTCTTTGCCAATCCTAAATCACCTTTGAATTTCTCCAGGAAACTCCGTATCACTACGAAGATCCACAGTTTATTGGATACTCCATCGTATGGTTATATACGAACTCGAAAGGAACTTGTTCCAGTTCGGGGATGGATTCTGGTCCAGGAGAAATAGGAATAAGGTTTATTCGGTTGTCCTTTATCTTCACCTTCTCTCGCATTGCGAGTGCTCCTAGGATTAGGACAGTACACCCATTATGCTTACTGGATAGTCTTCTTCCAAACCATAGGCTGGTGCCGAACGGTAGGGAAGGAAGAAAACCATTTGGCCTAAGGGGTGTGCAGAAGGTAACGACTAAAGACATATAAAGGGATTTGGAGAGGTGGCAAAGAATTATACGGTTATAGTTGTGAATCTGGATAATGGTAGAGGCATTACTAGGAATACCAGGATACCCCATCGAAACATTTCAATGTTTCAGTTCAGCTGTGTACTGTTAAAAGAAAACTGATTTCCCGATTGGACACTTGCTCCAGGGTATGTATTTACCAGGTTTGATTCTCACATCTGTATGGTTTTACAGATGATGTGTGGGAGTAAGTTATTGGGAATAGGGTAATCATCCTCATTATATCGGGATTCGTTGTAATCGGTGATATTTGACGAGATCATCTGGGCCGTTTGCTGGTCGGCAAATATTTGGTTTTGAATATCCGCTGTTGTGCACCAATTTCAAATTGATATATCTGTACGTCTATTTTCATAGAGTGAGATATACCTTTTGATATTATGTCGATGACATTTACCTATATCAGTGGATGGTTAGGTAAGGAGCATTAAACAACGGTGTAATTCTTCTTAACCATAAGTACAGTTTTCAACCTACGACATACAGTGAAAGAGTTGTTAGACTCAGCGGACTTATACAGAGTATTGTATGTTGTCCAGTGTCCATTAGGACAGAGGGGTTGGTCCTCATACTATATTCTGTTTACTTTTAACTTCTCTAGTTCTTAGACATGTGTTTCGTAGAAACACAGCGTCTAAGTTTTGAGGAGTTATTGGTATTTGAATAGAGTAGAGAACCAGGTGTAGCAAGTATCGGGATTCTTCAAAGTGATCGAAGATGTAGATACTTGTGTATGGTATTCAGTTGATAATAATGATAAAGAGAAATTGCTTCTCTTTCAGGTTACTCATAATTGGAAGCATTCCTAAGTTGAGTAACGCTGATCGGCCTCTCTCCATTTAGTTGACATGCACTGGAGATAGCTGCATGATTTGAATCCGGTTCAATTAAATCAGTGCCTCTGGTTCTATATTGGATATAGTACAGTTCATATCTTAACATTGTTAAGGTACGGGGAGTTGTCCGGCTTATGATTAAAACCAGACTCTGGATAACTCAAGGCACGTTTCTGTAATGGCTGTTTGTGGGTTGACCCAGGCTATGACGAGGGTTGACTTTCTACCATCTGGGAGATCAATAGTAATATTGTTCTGGACTCGCCACAGTTTTAATAAAAATGGATTTTTTCAAAAGCAGTAGTGGGAGTATGGTAGAACTGGAAGTGATTCCAGAACCGCAAACGATTACTGAAGATTTGATAAGTAACCTAAAGATTCAATCTGATTTGACATTCCATTGGCCACTCCGCAGATACGGTGGGTAACTTCAGGCACCTGAGAGGTACTCCGGTAGCCTCAAGGACCGTGACAGGGAAGTTCTTGTTTACCCACACTTGCCATTGCTGTTGTTCCAGGCTGCGTGGCCCGGTGGGAGGATGAGTATAGCGTCGTTCTAAACTAGCTTTAGAAGTGCACGTCTATATGACTCTGCCAGAGGGTTGTCGTAGTCAGTGGGAGCAGCGGAAGCATTGGTGGACATCTGGCTTATGTCTATTTATAGACTAAAGCAGATATAGAGGAGATAGATCATCTATTTCTAATATGACAGTCATGGGTTTGACGTCATCAGAATAGGGGATGGATCTGTTGAGAAGGTAGTAGGGTGTGATATCCGGGTTTTGGATGACATACACAAAGTAGGAAGTGACATTCTTATACTACGATCGGTTATACTTTGGTCGTCACACAGTGGTTTCTCCACAAAGGACTTGGTCATTATATCAGACATACTGGTTACTAGATCTATGGTATTAGATCTAGATTTGGGTGGTTTCCCAATCAGGGTACTTTGACAGCATTCTAAGAGTATTTAGAATGGGCGACTCCTGGCACGGTAGTGTACCTACAGGTGATGGAGTCACCCTCTCTAAAGGTGTCTTATAGACTAAAGTAGAGAGGGATGTGCACGATTGGCAGATCACTTGTTTAGGCAATTGAGTCAATCATGAGATGTCAAGTACCACACCAGATGTTGTTCTTGCACTAGATGCAATAAGTTGATATTGATCCAATCCTGGAGGAACAGTAGGAAGCAGTTATAGAACATAAGTGAATGTTCTAGGGATATGATAACGACAGCCTCATTTGGGAGACAATTATCATTCCAGGCTTCCAAGGTGACATGGACGACAAGGAGGTTGTCAGAGTTATAGTTTTCCTTCTGACGAGGGGCAGTATTTTGGACAGGTGGTCTAAGGCAATACTGAGGGTGCATGGCGCAGGATACTGATTAAGTTCAGTTGACGATACAGTCTAAGAAGTTTGGATTTGGAGTTCATTTATGAGCTAGGTCCCATCAGACATCCAGACATTCTAAGACAGGTATTGCTCATTTCGGGAGATGGCTTTCTCCGCGAACTTGAGATAGAGAGAGACATAGAAAGAAACATTAAGGCGGATCCACTCACTGAGGCTATTCCTCGACCGCAATAGTTTCACAAACGGGATTTGTGAGACTGACTATTAGAGGAGTTGGGTGTTTGGTATCACACGGGCGGTGAGTATGCGACATCGCAATAATTAGCCTTGAGTGCAAGTGGGAGATTGTTGGAGATAGTGCCCTCAGAGTCAATTATTGGATCACAGGCACGTGATTGCAATGATTGAGGGAGGACCTATCCCGGTAGGACAGTCTTACTCAAGATGATAGTATGCTATCTGGTTTACCTTTATCATCGTGTACTGCTTTAGGTGACCTGACAGGTCGCTATTACACGTTGATAGAGCCCCTAGGATTCTTGCTTGACTGCCAGCAGTATGAGGGCGATCATATAAGTGAGAGCTGGAGTCTATAAGCACATCCTTAAAAGGTCCCTAGTCGTGGGAGTTTCGAGACAGGGCATCGATTCTCCAGAGTAGACTAGTGTATACAGTCGAGACCCCGACGAGGGGCGGTGGCCGGTCTCACAAGCCACTGGTGTCAGTTGGTTCACCTAAGATGTATACAGGTGCTCATTAGGTTATGAGTACACCGGACAGGACTCGCCGGGAACATGCTAGTTGGTCTTATACCTTACGTCAGATAGCAGTTCCCAGGTGACATGTGTACAGGTTAGTTCATCGACCTGGGGATCGTCATTTGTCTCGTGTGAGTTCCCACTGTACTTTGATTACTACCCTACCACGGCTCAAAGGAGTCGTGCAAACAGGTTTTAGTTGGGTACAGTCCCGAGCCACATGGAGGCAGTGAGCGGATCTTTGGGGGTTCGTCTCTCCCGGTATTGGGGGTGAGGTCGCGCTGTGTCTAGGAGAGCCATTACACGAAGTCCTTGGCCAAGGCAGGAGATTTACTGGTAGGTATTCCAGTAGTATCTCAGGGTGTTCTGGGCTACACTCCGACACGACTTGTACCGCTTTTGGGGGTCTGACTTTTACCCACCCCTAGGCCCGACATGCGATGCTCATAGACGAACGGACCGGACTGTACGGATATTGTCACTGACAGGCTCAGTAGGGTGTCAGGATGAGTTCGCTCATCGACGTCCCTTTTGGTCAATAGCTGGTGGCCCGTTACGTATTGGCTTATACCTCTGACGTGCTAGTGGTTAAATCCACATCCATAGTATTGACGAGTCTTTAGAGTCCACCACACTTTCAGTTACTCAGCTTTCGGGCGAAACGCTGTAGAGGCCGTATGGAGATATAGCAGGATCCGATCAGATACGTGCGGTATTGCACGGATCAGGATCGGACGGTTTGTACTAGAGGCCGTATAGATATATGGCAGGGTTCGATCAGATACGTGCGGTATTGCACGGATCAGGATCGGACGGATATTACTAGCCGGCTTTGGTTTAAGCCGGATTCTAGTATAGTACAGTGTAGATTTTGTCTCTTTGCATTTGTATCCGGACGGAATACAGATGCGGGTGTGTATGCACAGTATCGGGGTTTTCCTGTAATTTATTACGGGACCAGTTTTCTAGAGTTGCCAGTTTGCATTCCGTTCCTGCCGGTTTTCCTTTGTTCTTTCCCGGCCGGACTTTTCCGATGGAGAGGGTTATTTGCAATTGTGCAAATAACATTTGTGGAGGGGGTTTCTTCCAAATGTTTTCATTATGATATGTTTAGCATCTTTCATCCATGATGGTGCATTAAATGAGATTAGAAAGGATATGGGTTTGATGTAAGTTTGTAATGATAATGTTTTGGTTGTGGTCACCCCTTCACCTTTTACTACCATCACCTCCCTCTTGTATTTGTTTTGCCCTCCACCATTTTCCACCATATAAAAAAAGGCCGGCCACAATTTTGAGGAGAGAAAAAAAATGAGAGAGGTTCATTTTCATTTGGTGTGGGAAATTAATCATCCATCTCATTTTTCATTGCTACCAAAAATCCCCAAGTTCATATCTTGTTGATTCCTCCATCAAGGCAACTACAAACCCCAAATGAGACTAGCATGATCTACACCACATTCTACAGCAAACCTTGGGCATGTCGACTTGCCAGCTTCGTGCCCGAGTTGCCTCGGTATTGAGGTGGGAGCCCGTAAAAGACGCAGGCGATGTGGTGCCCTTCCGGCAAGGTGGCGACAACCGGAGTTTCCGTAGGAGATCGGGACGATGACGAGAAGACCGGAGGACTCGGATCACTCGGTATATCTCTTCCCATCTTGTAGTTAGCTAGAACTAGTTTAATAGCCCGATCCGGGGTTTAGTGCGCGGTGGTGCCGGTTTGCTAAGTTCGCAAAATTAAAGTTTATCACCGCTTCTGCATTTGGCCGTTGGTTTGACGGCCGGGGCGCCGCCGTGCACTTACAGTTCTGTGTCCGATTGGCTATAACTGGAAATCCCTGGCTAGGGTTGCTGAGATTTACTGGTAAGTGTTATCAGTAGTTTCTCGAACTGTTATAGACCTTATATCGACACGACTTATCAAGCTACTTGGGTCTGACGTTTACCACCCCTAGGCGAGATATGCGACATATCAGACGACGAGACCGGATTGTACGGGAGTGTTACTGATTGGATTCACAGTAGAATATACAGGCTTGCTTGTTGATCTTGTGATCGCTCAATACCTGGGTGACCGTTACGTTTAGCAGACCGCTTGCGGCTTGTGGGTGTTTGATATGATCATCACCTACTGCCGGCGTATTGACGAGTTTTTAGAGTCCTACACAGGGGTTTCCTGGCTCAAGCAAAACGGAGTAGGAGCACATATGTGATATGTGCGGGACCAAGATTGATACAATATGAGATACCGTATTCTATTCTCGCGATTTGTAACATATATCGGTTGTATGCGATATAACCGGGTTATCGGATCAAGTGTTGATTCGATAAGTTGTTACACAAAATATTAGTCGGTTATAGCCGGGTTATTAAATCAAAAGTTGATTTAATAATTTAATGTATAAGTATATATTTGATATATTACATTACATTAACTAGTATTAGCTCACTTATGATTTATTTTCTCACTAGATTGTGCACATTATTTATATGTGATATATGCAAGTGTACATGTTTGTATCATGCTTGATGATACATACAAGTTGGGTGTATAAGACTTAGACCAAATCAAGGTTAAATTAGGGTTTACTTATTTCCTAACAAATAACAAAAGAGATGAGACTTTGTTCAAAGTTATCAAGCTTCATGAAGCTTGAAGAAACATTGACAAAGTCAACTCTTTTGTCATTCCTTTGGATATTAGTTAACCCAACCCTTAACCTCATACCTTGGTTAATTATCTACATGAGTTAAGCATGATAGCTTAACTCACCCATGGTTACATTATTGAGGTGGATATAATTCATATGATGATATTATTCCTTCTTCTTCTTCTTCATCAAGCTCATTGAAAAAGATTTCAAGCTCTAATGGTGTTATGAGGAAAAATGTGAGAAAATCAATTCTAAAGTGAGCCCACCTCCTACTTCTTCATCCTCTACCACTTGATATGTAGTAGAGTGTGTTCTCTTCACAAAGTTCATGACCTAGTGAAGGAATAGCTTGAGTTAGTGTCTCCCCGACGTAGATCATCTTCGGCCTCGAAGTCATCGAAGCAAGCACGTTCGTTCTTCTTGTGGAGCTTCTCTAGAGTCCGGAGTACATGATCGCAGTGAAGGGGACATCTACACGGAGCTATTGAAGTGAAGGACCGGATCTACAAAGGTTGTAATCCCTCTCACTTAATGTTAAAGTGTTTAACATGCTTGTTTTCGCCTAAACTCTTGTTTAAAGATCCGGCTTTGGGTTGTTCGGCACGGCTAAATTTTTAATCGAGCATGGTTGATAACCTTGTGAGCGTGCCTAGCATCCCTACATTGGTATCAGAGCCAAGCTAGAGCTTTAGGCGAAGTCTGAGGGAAGTTTAAAGTCCGATCGAACCCGGATACCCCGATACGAACCCTTCTTTGGACAATTTTCAAAAATGTGATTTTTTATGAATTAAAAATGCTCAGAAAAACAAGCAGGAAAAACTAAGAATTATTGTGAAGTACAGCCTACTAATTCGCTCATATGACCGCGGAACCGTGGCCAAACCAAGGGTTTGGCAGTGGTTCCGCGGCCAAAATTGTGAATTAGTCCCTGGAACTTCATATATTTATTCTTAGGTCCTTTCTTGTCATTTTTTTCTGGGAATTTTTTAATTCCACTCAAGTGTTGAGTTTTCTAGGGTTGTATTGGGGACTCATTGATTCGATCGGATAATTTAACTTTTTTTAGTTTTTTCCGGATAATTTTAGAAGCTGTTAAAAAGTTCGAACGGATATCAATAACTCGCTTTTTCCTCTGTCGGAAATTTTTTCAAAAGTTGGATTTTTCCGTAGTTTAAGAACGTTCTAAGTCGTGCAAGTAACGCGGTGGACCCTCTAGAAGACAACAAACCTTAACTCGATTATGTGACCGTCTTGAACTGCCTTTTGAACCTTAGAGTTTGGGGCAGTACGGCGTGCCACATGTGAGGCGTTGGCTTGTCCCTTCTACGGATGGACCATTGGTACTGTGGCATGTGATGGATGTTTTTAAACTAATTTCAAGTGTTGAGAACTATTTGGGAAAACTTAGATGTTTGATTATTCGATCAGAAAGTTTAACATTGTCTATTTATCTGAAATGTGATACAATATTTGGAATCCACAAATAGTTATGAGATAACTGATTTGAATGTTATAAATCTAGCAGTTTAGTCTCAAATGATCGGTTGCCATGGAATTTTGATGTGATCAAAAGTCCGTCGCAATCACGTAGCGTACGCGGATACTCGCCGGGTAAACTTAACAGACAACCATGCCCCATAGCCCCGACCAAGTGACTGTAGGAGAACCCCGTCGCCAAAAGCATTCGTTCGGGTGCTCGCGGCAGCGGTGTTCCGCCTTAGTGCACTTCGTCGACGGCATCCGGGGGTGCGGCCATCTACTAAAGTTTGCGACGAGCATTCGATCAGGATGTCGGGAATCTTGTTGACTTGCCCGACTTGATATTGAAAAGAGTTTTCGTTAATGAGACTAAAATGCGGGGTTTATAATTGTTAGGCATGCGATGTCTAAGGAATTCATTTGGTTAGGCATATGATGTCTAAGGAGGTTGCGGATTCCAACTGTTGTAGTTTTACACTTTCTTTTCTGTGACCGTAAGTGTAGTATGTGGTGTATCGCCGGCTTCGTTGCTATACATCAACGACAATCGGGATACGCATACTTGTTTACGTTGATGATATTGTAAGTGCACGGCGGCGCCCCGGCCGTCAATCCGACGGCCAAATGCGGAAGCGGTGATAAACTTTAATTTTTCTTGAACTGGCAAACCGCCGCGCACTAATACCCGGATCGAACCATTAATTAGTCCTAGCTAACTACAAGATGGGGAAGAGAGATATACCGACTGATCCATGTCCTCCGGTCTTCTCGTTGTCGTCCCGATCTACTGCGGAAGCTCCGGTCTCCACCTCGTCGCCGGAAGTGCACCACATCGCCTACTTCTTTTACGGGCTCCCACCTCAATGCCGAGGCAACTGGGGCACGAAGCTGGCTAGTCGACGTGCCCAAGATTTGCTGTAGAATATCTAGAGAAGAAGTCTCATTTGGGGTTGTAGGAATTGCATTTTGGTGGAGGGATTGAACTTGGAGCTTTTTGGATTGATCTTGTGGGATTTTTGCAACATGAAATGAAGCAAAATCCCACACCAAAAATTTGGGACAGCCCCCCTCTCAAAAGAATGGCCGGCCAAGCTTGGAAAAAAAGGAGAGAGTGAGAGAGTCATCCAATTATCAAAAAAATTGGAGAGAGAGAGAAAGCTATCATGCAAAAGCAATCATCACCAAATCAAAACCCACACTCAACCACCTACCACCAACCTCATCATCAACAACCATGATGAGCCAAAAGTCAAGTCATGATGGAAAAGAAAGAGTCAAATGGTCAAGGGATGGTGCAACCATCATGACACAAGAATATGCAAAGAACCCCTCCTCAAATACTTATTTGCAACAATGCAAATAAGCCCTCCTCCACCAATCTTCGGCCAATGAACGATACAAAGGAAATCGGCCGAAACGAAAAGCAAACTGGCAACTCCAGAAAACTGGTCCCGTAATAAATTACAGGAAAACCCCGATACTGTGCATACACACCCGCATTTGTATTCCGACCGAAATACAAATGCAATGAGACAAAGTCTATACTGTACTATACTAGGATCCGGCTTATACCAAAACCGGCTAGTAATATCCGTTCGATCCTGATCCGTGCAATACCGCACGTATCTGATCGAACCCTGCCATATATCCATACGGCCTATAGTACAAACTGTCCGATCCTGATCCGTGCAATACCGCACGTATCTGATCGGACCTTGCCATATCTCCATACGGCCTCTACAACCTTTCGCCCGAAAGCTGAGTAACAGAATGTGGGGGACTCTAAAGACTCGTCAACACCTTGGTTGTGGATTTAACCACTAGCACGTCAGAGGTATAAGCCAATACGTAACGGGCTACCAGGTATTGACTAAAAGGGACTTCTGTGAGCGAACTCAGCCTGACAACCCTACAGAGCCTGTCAGTGACAATATCCGTACAGTCCGGTCCGTTCGTCTATGAGCATCGCATGGCGGGCCTAGGGGGTTGGTAAAAGTCAGACCCCCAAAAGCGGTACAAGTCGTGTCGGAGTGTAGCCCAGAACACCCTGAGATACTACTGGAATACCTACCAGTAAATCTCCTGCCTTGGCCAAGGACTTCGTGTAATGGCTCTCCTAGACACAGCGCGACCTCACCCAAATGGTAGAAAGTCAACCCTCGTCATAGCCTGGGTCAACCCACAAACAGCCACTACAGAAACGTGCCTTGAGTTATCCAGAGTCTGGTTTTAATCATAAGCCGGATAACTCCCCGTACCTTAACATCGTTAAGATATGAACTGTTCTATATCCAATATAGGAACATAGGAACTGAGTTAATTGAACCAGATTCAAATCATGCAACTGTCTCCAGTGCATGTCAACTAAATGGAAGAAGGCCTATCAGCGTTACTCAACTTAGGAATACTTCCAATTATGAGTAACCTGAAAGAGAAGCAAGTTCTCTTAATCATTACTATCAACTGAATACCATGCACAAGTGTCTACATCTTCGATTGCTTTGAAGAATCCCGATACTTGCTACACCTGGTTCTCTACTCTATTCAAATACTTATAACTTCTCAAAATTCAGACCCTGTGTTTCCGCGAAACACCTGTCTAAAAACTAGAGAAGTCATAAGTAAACCGAATATAGTACGAGGACCAACCCCTCTGTCCTGATGGACCCTGGAAAACATACAATACTCTGTATAAGTCCCTTGAGTCTGATAACTCATCCACTGTGTGTCGTAGGTTGAAAACTGTACTTATGGTTAAGAAGAATTACACCGCTGTTTAATACTCCTTACCTAACCATCCACTGATATAGGTAAATGTCGTAAACATAATTTCATAAAGGTATATCTCACTCTATGAAAATAGACGTACAGATATATCAATTTGAAATTGGTGCATAACAGCGGATATTCAAAACCAAATATTTGCCGACCGGCAAACTACCCAGGTGACTTCTTCAAATATCACCGATTACAACGAATCCCGATATAATGAGGATGATCACCCAATTCCCAATAACTTACTCCCACTCATCATCTGTAGAACCATACAGATGTGAGAATCATACCTGGTAGATACATACCCTGGAGCAAGTGTCTAATCGGGAAATCAGTTTTCCTTTAACAGTACACAGTGAGACTGAAACGTCGAAATGTTTCGATGGGGTATCCTGGTATTCCTAGTAATGCCTCTTCCAGATTCACGACTGTAACCGTATAGTTCTTTGCCACCTCTCCAAATCCCTTCATATGTCTTTAGTCATTACCTTCTGCACACCCCTTTAGGCCAAATGGTTTTCTTCCTTCCCTACCGTTCGGCACCAGCCTATGGTTTGGAAGAAGACTATCCAATAAGCATAATGGGTGTACTGTCCCAATCCTAGGAACACTCGCAACGCGAGAGGAGGTGAGGATAAAAGACAACTGAATAAACCTTATTCCTATTTCTCCTGAACCAGAATCCATCTCCGAATTGGAACAAGTTCCTTTCGAGTTCGTATATAACCATACGATGGAGTATCCAATAAACTGTGGATCTTCGTAGTGATACGGAGTGTCCTGGAGAAATACAAAGGTGATTTAGGATTGGCGAAGGAATACTTGGTTTGGTCGTGAATATCTGTTGCAATTTACTTTGCCCTCTTACTAATCCCTTGCTTTGTCTTAACTTAATACCTTCTGCACACCATCGTTATGCTAATTGGTTTTCTTCATTCCCTACCGTTCGGCACCTGCCTATGGTTTGGAAGAAGACTATCCAATTTGCGTAATAGGTGTACTATCTCCTAAACCAAGGAGTACTCGCAACCTGAGAGAAGGTAAAAAGGAAAAGACAACTGAATAGTCCTATCCGTTTCCTCCAGAACCAGAAACCATCCTCGAATAAATTCCTTCGAGTTCGTATCTAACCATACGATGGTTTTGTCCAATGGAAGTGGACGTTCGTAGTAATACGGGGTGTCCTGGAGAAAAGGGTAAAAGTAGGAGTGGCAATGAGGTTTGCAACTCTGACAATCCAAAAGCCAGTGTTAAAGAAGGTTCGGTCAACTTGGTCACTGAGTCATAGTCTTAGGGTCGGGTCAATGGTCGCTGCCAAAGAGAGAGAGAAAAGAAACACTCAGCGTGCCACTCTAACCTAGATCAGAATGGTTACCAATTTATCTAATCTGGAAACCTCCCACTGTACCTCAAATTCTCCTCCAAACCTGAAAGAAGAATTAGTCAGGATCACCCGAGGAGTAAACTAACTCATCAGTGGGAATCGGGATCCAACTCTCATCGCATGATAACGTGACGGAATCCGCTCACAGGTATCACACTCCAGAAGGTATGCGCATATCTGGCAAGTCAGTTCTTTTGAAACTCCCGATGAGATTTCTGCCCCATGCTCTTATGACCTTGGCGTGAGGTCAAAATATCATAAGTCACATGTCAAGTTCTGCCCGTCATTATCCAGGTTAATCTGAACCCACCCGTACATACCCTTGACGTAGGCCAAATAGTAGTACGACTGTCCCAAACCAACGTATTTATCTATGCAACAGATAAATACCCGGCATCTACCAATCACTATGCCTTGGCGTGAGGTCAAAATACATAGCTTGAATACTACCGAATATTTAACTGAAATGACGGAGGGCTACGAATGGTTTCTGGCGAAAACCTTTAACGTAAAGAACTTGATATCGTTGAAGGAACTGACAGCTTTTAAAAATATAGTGACGAAAACCTTCGCTAAAGAGGTCACTCCCGGTGAAGGGATCTCGGCTCTTTCCCCGTAGAATGAGGTGCAGGATATTCCAACTGAATACCACGGTGCAAAGCAAAAGTAATCGGCTATAGTGAAGTTAATGCCCTGACGCAAACTTTTTGTCCAAGGGGTCACTCCCGGTGAAGGGATCTCGGCCCTTGCCTCGTCGACTGAGGAGCAGGATATTCCAACTGAATACCACGATGCAAAACAAAAGTAAACGTCCTTGCAATAACAGCTTTTTGAAAAGTGTTCCAACAACATCAGATTAGGTTTGTTTTTAACTTGCATTGATCCGAATCAATGCAGTCCTATCAATTGATCACACCAAAAAGAACGAAAATATACTGATGTACGTATATGCCATCCGCATTCGCCACTGGGTCCCGTCATTACCCGTTAGGTTAGCTAACTAACGACAGAGCGGGGACTGGACTAGCGCGGATGTAAATCATATACAACATCTACTAATATATATACCAATATATTATATTCGCTCAAGGCGTGATAAAAAATGCAACATCACAGAAAATGAACAGCATCACAGAAACAATACAGATATCTGGGATCCCCGGGTTTCATAGAGCCACTACTGAAACCCGACGTTCCCCTGGTCGTGTGGATAGCCTGCGCAATGAAATCCTAGACCACTACGGGCGCGGCAAGTTACCCGCCAAAACCTGAAGCGAGGCAGCCCCCTTCAGCAACGTGAATGGTCCACCCAGCACTTCACGGAATCCGGTAACTTGGGCACCCCTCCTGGGTCAACCTGTACCCCCTACGAGTGCGGCGAATAGCCCGCCAATCCTAGAGTGAAGCCCCCCTCCGTCTCAATACCATGAGATGCGGGCTTGTTGCCCTCTAGAACCCGGCTATCCGTGCACCCCTCCGCGGGGTAATCCTAGTACAGAAAGTAAAATATACATACAACGGGTACATCGACCGCAACCAGGTCGTGCCCCAAAATAATAATAATACAATCAGGCAGTGACGGCAGTCCACATGTCGGACGCTTGCCCCGCAATATCAAATGTACATAATACAACCACAACTGTACTAGCATTGCGACCAGGCTATCCCCCACGACCGATCCGCAACATCACAGCAAAAACAGAACATCAACGTGAAAGTCACGTTCGCAAATCCGTCTAACCGGGCTATAGCAGCTAGACAGGATTTACCGATCGAGTGACATTCACGGTCGCAGATATAATGTAAATACTGTGAAATAATGTGTTTAAAATATCCGATCAATCAAATTTTAACATGTGGGCCCCCAAGCATTACTGTTGCAGATCAAGAAATTCTGGACCCAATATTAATATTCCAAAACCCCAATTTTAACCCCAGAAAGGAACTGTAAAAATTGGATACATTGATCACTCCATTGTGCGGCGGAACCGCGGCCCAAAGAGGGGTTTGGCCGTGGTTCCGCGCTCCCATTGGTGAATCACAGTGTCGAATTTCTACAGTATCCTTATAATTTCCAGTACATCACTATTTTACAACCTGAAAAAATTTTCGAGACCAAAAAATTTCAACAGAAAACTGTCGTGAAGGAAATACGGGTTTTGGAACATTTGATCGATCGGAATTGTAAAACACATTAAACCAAGCTAGACTAAGTTAATGGCGAGGCTCTGATACCACTGTAAGTGCACGGCGGCGCCCCGGCCGTCAATCCGACGGCCAAATGCGGAAGCGGTGATAAACTTTAATTTTTCTTGAACTGGCAAACCGCCGCGCACTAATACCCGGATCGAACCATTAATTAGTCCTAGCTAACTACAAGATGGGGAAGAGAGATATACCGATTCATCCATGTCCTCCGGTCTTCTCGTCGTCGTCCCGATCTACTGCGGAAGCTCCGGTCTCCACCTCGTCGCCGGAAGTACACCACATCGCCTACTTCTTTTACGGGCTTCCACCTCAATGCCGAGGCAACTGGGGCACGAAGCTGGCTAGTCGACGTGCCCAAGATTTGCTGTAGAATATCTAGAGAAGAAGTCTCATTTGGGGTTGTAGGAATTGCCTTTTGGTGGAGGGATTGAACTTGGAGCTTTTTGGATTGATCTTGTGGGATTTTTGCAACATGAAATGAAGCAAAATCCCACACCAAAAATTTGGGACAGCCCCCTCTCAAAAGAATGGCCGGCCAAGCTTGGAAAAAAAGGAGAGAGTGAGAGAGTCGTCCAATTATCAAAAAAATTGGAGAGAGAGAGAAAGCTATCATGCAAAAGCAATCATCACCAAATCAAAACCCACACTCAACCACCTACCACCAACCTCATCATCAACAACCATGATGAGCCAAAAGTCAAGTCATGATGGAAAAGAAAGAGTCAAATGGTCAAGGGATGGTGCAACCATCATGACACAAGAATATGCAAAGAACCCCTCCTCAAATACTTATTTGCAACAATGCAAATAAGCCCTCCTCCACCAATCTTCGGCCAATGAACGATACAAAGGAAATCGGCCGAAACGAAAAGCAAACTGGCAACTCCAGAAAACTGGTCCCGTAATAAATTACAGTAAAACCCCGATACTGTGCATACACACCCGCATTTGTATTCCGACCGAAATACAAATGCAATGAGACAAAGTCTATACTGTACTATACTAGGATCCGGCTTATACCAAAACCGGCTAGAAATATCCGTTCGATCCTGATCCGTGCAATACCGTACGTATCTGATCGAACCCTGCCATATATCCATACGGCCTATAGTACAAACTGTCCGATCCTGATCCGTGCAATACCGCACGTATCTGATCGGACCTTGCCATATCTCCATACGGCCTCTACAACCTTTCGCCCGAAAGCTGAGTAACAGAATGTGGGGGACTCTAAAGACTCGTCAACACCTTGGTTGTGGATTTAACCACTAGCACGTCAGAGGTATAAGCCAATACGTAACGGGCTACCAGGTATTGACTAAAAGGGACGTCTGTGAGCGAACTCAGCCTGACAACCCTACAGAGCCTGTCAGTGACAATATCCGTACAGTCCGGTCCGTTCGTCTATGAGTATCGCATGGCGGGCCTAGGGGGTTGGTAAAAGTCAGACCCCCAAAAGCGGTACAAGTCGTGTCGGAGTGTAGCCCAGAACACCCTGAGATACTACTGGAATACCTACCAGTAAATCTCCTGCCTTGGCCAAGGACTTCGTGTAATGGCTCTCCTAGACACAGCGCGACCTCACCCCCAATACCGGGAGAGACGAACCCCTGAAGATACGCTCACTGCCTCCATGTGGCTCGGGACTGTACCCAACTAAAACCTGTTTGCACGACTCCTTTGAGCCATGGTAGGGTAGTAATCAAAGTACAGTGGGAACTCACACGAGACAAATGACGATCCCCAGGTCGATGAACTAACCTGCACACATGTCACCACGGAACAGCCATATGACGTCTGGTATATGACCAACTAGCATGTTCCCGGCGAGTCCTGTCCGGTGTACTCATAACCCAATGAGCACCTGTATACATCTTAGGTGATCCAACTGACACCAGTGGCTTGTGAGACCGGCCACCGCCCCTCGTCGGGGTCTCGACTGTATACACTAGTCTACTCTGGAGTATCGATGCCCTGTCTCGAAACTCACACGACTAGGGACTATTTAAGGATATGCTTATAGACCCCAGCTCCCACTTATATGATCGCCCTCATACTGCTGGTGGTCAAGCAAGAATCCTAGGGGCTCTATCAACATGTAATAGCAACTTGTCAGGTCACCTAAAACAGTACACGATGATAAAGGTAAACCATATAGCATACTATCATCTCGAGTAAGACTGTCCTACCGGGATGGGTCCTCCATCAATCATTGCAATCACGTACCTGTGACCTAATAATTGACTCTGAGGGCACTATCTCCAACAGATATGAGATATTATGTGTTGCTGTGATATGTTATATTGGATCGTCGCGTTTGAATAGCCGGGGTTTTTATGTGAGATGAAAGTTTTTTTCTTTTTCTTTCATGTAAAATTCATATGTATGTAATATTCTTTTATTGGTGCGCTTACGGGCTGAGGATGATGTCACCATTGTATATTATTTACTTTTCCGCATTAGGTAGACCCAAGGCGGGGAGCACAAGTAACCGGGTTCTGGGGTCCAGTGGGAGACCATCTCGGGGAGTCGAGACCGGGTCTCCTAACCCTATAATTGGCAGTGTTGCTTGCCGCTCTCTTAGGGGTCTAGGGATGTGGGTTTGGCTATTCATCGCGACCGTGGAATCCGTGTTTTATACTGGCTCGTATTGAAAACGCGGACATCCTAGTATATCCAATATTTCATATATGTTCTTCTGCTGCAATGTTCTGTGATGAGATCATATTACTGCCTGAGACGGATGTTTATATTATATATATGAGATATATATTATATATTGTCGATTTCGTTTTATATCTGATGCTTGTGAAGCATATTAAAATGGGACTTCATTAATGAGATTAATGAAATAAAAGAAACCCAAAGATGTTGTAGAAACTTGTTTAAAAACTGGTAGCTCTAGTTCTTACTTTGCATAGCGGTGTTCCTTGTAGAACATCCAGCACCTTATTCGATAAGGAAAGAGCCAAGATCCCTTCACCGGGAGTGACCTCTTTAGTGAAACTAGCAGATGCTACAAACTCGGTTTGTCTTTTGATTGCTTCTATAGTTCTTGCTTTGCACAGCGGTATATATGATATACCCTGCACCTTATTCGATGAGGAAAGGGCCGACGACCCCTTCACCGGGAGTGACCCCTTTAGCAAAACTAGAAAAGCCTAAAAAACACTCCATTTAAAATCACTCGATTCTACAACGATATCAAGTTCATTACGCAAAGGGTTTTCTTAAAAACCTGTCGTAGCCCTCCGTCATTTCAGATAAGGACTGTTTAGTATTCGTGCTGCGTTTGTTGGCCTTTGTCAAGGCGTAGTGTGCGGTAGCTGAATAGTACTTATCTGCTTATGCATATGATGAAGATTGGATTAGGGTAGTCGTGCGACCTTGTTGGCCTTTGTCAAGGGCCGTGCGGGTGGGTTTACTTCAATCAAGAAATGACGGGTTGAACTTGACTAGCAGCCTATGGTTTGTTGGCCTTTGTCAAGGTCATAGGAGGCTTGGGGCAAAATATTATTGGGAATTTCAAGTGTTGAAATTTGAAATGAGATTGCATACCTTCTATGAGATAGTTGGATCCCGATACCCGCTGCGAGTAAGAGTTACTCCTGGGAGAGTTTTACACATTACAATTAGCCGATCAAGTAGGTGTCTAGAAAGGTGTTAACGGGGTTACACCCCTGGGAAAATGAGGTTTACTTTAATTAGGTTCGTGCGAAAGCACGGGGGACCTCCCTCAAAGTACCGACACTGTCCTGGCTGAAAGATTAGCGAACTTGTAGCGTGTAATTAATCCCGGCTAGTCTTTCCTTTTAGGGTTTGAAGGAAGATTTGACTAAAACAGTGGAAGACATCCTGATTAGATATATTAGATAACCAATCTAATCTTGCAAGAGCATACGCTGAGTGTTTTCTTCTCTCTCTCTCCAGGTAGCGACCATATCACGCCTTAATCAAGATAATAATACAGATGTATTGACCGAACCCGCTCCAACTTATAATTGTTATAAGACACAGCAGGAAATTGGGGAATACCAGATTTCCCGTGCCACCCAAATGAAGAAAGTGCATGTTGATGCATTATCTTCGGGTGTGTTCATTACAGAGAACTGTTTCTCAGTATCCTTTACGTCCTGGATATGAGATACCGGATCAGGATCCCGCGTATGTAATCTGTTACAATGGCTACAGATAGGTAGAGAACTGAAAACGGGTGATAAGTTTAATGAGATAGAAACGGTGCAAGTGTTGCAGCCAAGTCTGTTGGTCACTATCACCCTGTATTACCAGAATACATTGATTCTGAACGAATGTTATTAGATACCGAACCTGATATACAACATCATATCAGTCACTTTATTAGTAAAGAAAGGATGTAATTTTGTATTGATGGATAATGTTTTGAACATTTCCTATATCAAGAGTTGATCGGTTCAGGCACGTTATCTAAAAGCATTAACGTTCTAAATCAAACTACAGTTCTTAGTATACAGAATACACAGAAGAGGAAGAGTTCAGAAATGAACGAATCCTTCTTGAGGCATTGTAGACTAGGTCATATCAATGCGAGGTACATTTAGATGCATATTTAAATCTGTTTGAATTTACATCTTGTGAAACTTGCTGGTCATGTCACAAAGATAAGATGACCATAGCTCTGTTTATTGGAAACGGAGAAAGAGTTAGTGAACTCTTGGGATTGATACATGCTGATGTATCAAGGTCCCCTGTCTACACATGCCAAGACCGGTTCTTTGTACTTCATTACATTCTCTGATGATCTCTCAAGATTCAGACATATGTTCCTGTTGAAACACAAGTCTGAACCTTTTGAGATATTCACAGAATGTAAGTTAGAAGTAGAGAACCAAAATACGGGTATAAGTATTATGTCCTTTGATGAGATCAAGGAGGAGAATACTTGAGCACGGAATTCCTGGACTATTCTAAAAGAGAATAAGATTCTCTCTCAGGATTACTCCTCCGAATACACCACAGCACGTCGGTGTATCGGGGTGGAGCAATCACACCATATGAGATATGGTGTGCTCTATGATGAGTACTACGGAGTTGCCTATTTCCTTTTGGAAGTTATGCACTTATAAAGTTGCATACCTATTGAATAGGGTTTCAAATCAAATCAGTTGCCTACCACTTCATATGTGATATGGAATGGGAAGAGCCCATATCTTAAGTTTGTTAAGATTTGGGTTGTCCAGCTTATGTCTAAAAGCATAATCCGGACAAGCTCGAGGCAAAGTCAGATCTATAGAAGTTTGATGGATATCCCAAGCATACGCAAAGGAATATCTTCTACCTAACCGAAGAACAAAAGATGTTTTGTTTCTCAGCATGCCACCTTTATTGTAAGTCCACGTTGCCCACCCCGGTGCTTGCGGGGAGGCGGAAACGGTATAAAAATCAGATTTTTAACACACTAGGCAATATGGACTAGCAAAAGGAGGATCTTTGCTAAACATAAACTAACTACAAAGCTAAAAGGAGTTTAGCTACATGGAAAAGAGGTTATACCTAGGGCTTTAAGTCCTTCTCTCCTTGCTCCTTGGAGTGAAAGAAAGTGATCTCCGTGTCGCCTTCTCTTGTCGAAGAAGGATCCACCCGAGAGCCTCAACCTTTGGCTTCAACTTCAAACTAGAAGTAACTAAGATGCTTGGAGTGCTAATCCTAGAACCTTAGAAAGAGTACAAAGTATCTTAGAAGGATTTATCTCAAGCTCAAGGGATTCTCAACTCATGAGAGGGGAGAGCTAGAGAGAGAGGAAGAGGAGGAGAGAGAAACTAAATCATAGAATGAGAAGAAATGAACCATTCTTCTCACTTATATGTGAATTATGGAAATTAGATAATTAGCTAAGATAATTGTCATGGTTAATCAAGAATTGACCATTATCATTTCACATTAAATGCCTTTTGCAAGGATCAAAGAGCATCTTTCATATGGAATGATGATGGTCAACATGTCAACCTAGGTCAACAAGTCAAGTATAGTCAAATGGTCAACAACCCTAACCATGCACAATTATAATTAACTAATATCAATTAATCATAATTCACACATAAGCATTAGGGTAAAGAAAATGACAATGGTCATCAACCCAAATCTTAGTCCTCTGCCTCTGTCTCAGTCAACTGTGCATACACACCCGTATCCGTGTTCCGAGGAACACGAATACAATGAGATAAAACCAATCCCAAATCATATACTAGGATCCGGCTTAATCCAAAGCCCGCTAGTATAAGCTGTCCGGACAGCAAACGTGCACAAGTGCGCGGATGTGAACGAACCCTGTCGCAAAACCATGCGACCTCTACTCATTTTGCCTAAAGGAGAATAACCTTCTGTGTGGGACTCTAAAGACTCGACACTACGCTGGCAGTGGGTTTAACCACAGACCGCAAGCGGCACTAGCTGTACGTAATGGTCCCCAGGTAGATGCCGATAAGAAGACTGACGAGGTGAACCCATCTGAACTCCTACTGAGCCTGAATGTGACAGTCTCCGTACAGTCCGGTCTGTTCGTCTGATACATCGCATGGCGGGCCTAGGGTGGCGGTAAACGTCGGTCCCCTAATAGCGGTACAAGTCGTGTCGGAGTGTTGCCCAGAACACCCTGAGATAACACTGGAAACCTACCAGTATATCTCGCTTGCCCTGGCCAGGGACTACTTGTGTAATGGCTCTCCTGGACACAGCGCGATGTCAACCCCCAATACCGGGAGAGACGAATCCTGTCTAACCGTCACTTCCTCCAAGTGCTTCGGGACTGCACCCAACTACTACCTGTTTGCACGACTCCTTTGAGCCGTGGTAGGGTAGTAATCAAAGTACAGTAGGAACACACTCGAGGCGAAGTGACAGTGTCAAGTCAGCGGACTAAGCTGTGCTCATGTCACCTGGGAACTGATAACTGACGATAGGTATAATACCAACCAACAGTTCCCGACGAGTCCTGTCCAGTGTACTCGTAACCTAACGAGCACCCGCATACTATCTCAAGTACGACATACTGACGGCTATGGGACAGACCATCTCCCGCGCTGGGATGAGAAGCGCATACGCTAGTCTACTCCGGAGTATCGATGCCTTATCTCGATAATCCCACGACCAAGGACGTGTAAATAAGGATGTGCTTGTAGATTACCCAGCCCCTACGAGTGTGACTGCCATCACAACGCTGGTAATCAAGCAAAGATCCTAAGGGCTCCACTAATGTGTATAGGTGATATAACAACGAAACACATGTACACATTAAAGCAGAGACAAACAAGGTAGCATACTACCATTTCGAGCAAGATTGTCTATACAACTGTGAATATCCCAAGCTTCCATCAAGTAATATACATACTAGTATGCTACAGTAATGGCCTCTAGGGCATATACACTAACAATCTCCCACTTGCACTAAGGCCATGTACTGGCGTATCGAAGACCTATCATCTCGATCAGCCGCTCGTACTTAGTCTGGGGTAAGGCCTTCGTGAATGGATCTGCAGTGTTATCTTCTGAAGCAACCCTCCGAACCTCGATCTCCTGGCGATCCACGATCTCCCTGATCAGGTGATACCGCCTCAAGATGTGTCTGGATTTCTGATGGGACCTGGGTTCCTTCGCTAAAGCTATAGCCCCGTTGTTGTCGCAATACAGAGGTATTGGATCAACAATGGACGGAACCACCTGAAGTTCTTTCAAGAACTTTCTCATCCAGGCGGCTTCTTTTGCGGCATCAGATGCAGCGATATATTCCGCTTCCATAGTCGAGTCAGCAACGGTTTCCTGTTTGGAACTCTTCCAACACACCGCCCCTCCATTGAGGGTAAAGACAAAACCCGACATGGACTTGGAATCATCCTTTTCACTCTGGAAGCTGGAGTCAGCAAAGGCCTCGATCTGGAGGTCTTTTCTGCCATACACCAAGAACATCTTCTTAGTCCTTCCCAGGTACTTGAGAATGTTCTTTATCGCTATCCAGTGTTTCTCCCCAGGGTTTGACTGATACCGGCTTACCTCACTCAGTGCATAAGCAACATCTGGTCGGGTACACAATATCGCATACATTATAGAGCCTACCGCAGAAGCGTAGGGTTTAATAGACATGCGATCCCTTTCCAAATCAGTCTTGGGAGACATCTCTTTGGAGAGGGTGATCCCGTGACAAGCCGGTAGATTACCGCGCTTGGAATCTTCCATACTAAATCTTATCAGTATGGTGTCGATGTACCTGGACTGCGAAAGTCCTAATATCCTCTTGGATCTATCACGATGGATCCGGATCTCCAGAATGTAGGAGGCATCACCCAGGTCTTTCATGGAGAACCTGTGTGACAAGAACCCTTTGACAGATTGTAGCATAGGAATGTCATTTCCTATTAAGAGAATGTCATCCACGTATAAAACGAGGAATACGACAGCTCTTGCTACAAATCTACTTTAGATGCATGGTTCATCTGGATTTTTGATAAAGCCAAATTCTTTGACCGTCTCATCAAAACAGATGTTCCAACTCCGCGATGCCTGCTTTAGTCCATAAATGGACTTAAGCAACTTGCACACCTTTCCGCTGCTCCCACTCTGAATGAAACCTTCTGGCTGGTCCATATAGACACACTCCTCTAAATTTACATTTAGAAAAGCGGTCTTTATGTCCATCTGCCAAATCTCATAATCGTGGAAGGCAGCAATGGCAAGAAGGATCCGAATGGATTTCAGCATAGCCACTGGAGAAAAGGTTTCTTCATAGTCCAAACCAGTTCTTTGACGAAAACCCTTTGCAACAAGTCTAGCTTTATAGGTCTCGACCTGTCCATCTACACCAATCTTCCTTTTGAAGATCCACTTGCATCCTACGGGTTTTACCCCATCTGGAGCAATGTCCAACGTCCATACTTTGTTGGTGTACAAGGACTCCATTTCGGTCTGCATTGCATCCAGCCATTTTACAGAGTCAATACTCTGAATGGCTTGCTGGAAGCTAGTCGGCTCATCACAATCAATGATGCAATCTTCTCTATCCCTGTCTATGAGAAAACCGTAGTATCTCTCGGGCAGATGAGACTGCCTACTACTCCTGCGGAGCGGCGTAGGAATGTCCTGATCTTTCGAACCCTCTGGTTCTACTAAGCTTTCAATAATAACTTGTGGTTCTGGAATTTCTTCCAGTTCTATTGCGCTCCCACATATTTCCTTTTCTAAGAATTGGTGTTCAAGAAAGTGGGCATTACGAGAAACAAGGACCTTTTGTTCCTATGCGTAATAGAAAAGATACCCCCTGGAGTTCTTTAGGTATCCCACAAACTTGCACAGTACTGAGCGTGTCTCGAGTTTGTCCGCATGCTGCTTTTTGACAAAAGCTGGACATCCCCAAATCTTCAGGTATTGAAGATAGGGTTTCTTCCCACTCCATAACTCATATGGTGTGGTAGGCACAGTCTTAGTGGGAACTCGGTTCAAAAGGTATGCGGCTGATTCTAGCATATATCCCCAGAATGATCGCGGTAACTCAGCGTTACTCATCATGGACCGTACCATATCCAATAAGGTTCGGTTCCATCTCTCCGATACACCGTTATGTTGCGGAGTGTATGGAGGAGTAAGCTGAGAGAGAATTCCATTCTCTTTTAGGTAATCCAGGAACTCGGCACTCAAGTATTCACCACCTCGATCAGATCATAGTGTCTTGATATTTTTTCCTGTTTGTTTTTCTACTTCATTCTTGTATTCCTGGAACTTTTCAAAGGCTTCAGATTTATGCTTCATTAAGAAGACATGTCCGAACCTTGAAAAATCATCCGTAAAAGTAATGCAGTAAGAATAACCGCTTCGCGCATATATAGACATTGGACTGCACACGTCGCTATGTATGAGCCCCAAGAGCCCGCTCTCTCTTACTCCGTATCCAGTGAACGGAGTTTTTGTCATCTTCCCTTTGAGACAGGATTGACAAGTTGCATACGATTGATATTCGAACGGATCTAAATATCCTTCTGTATGTAACTTTGTCAACCTTCTCTCATTGATGTGACCGAGTCTACAATGCCATTAGAAAGCCTGATTGATTTCTGGAGACTTTCTTTTGTGTTTATTCTGGACATTGAAAATCTGTGGTTGGCTTAATACGTATATACCATTGTTTAATGTACCTGACCCAATCAAAACATGATTAAGGTGAATGTTCACAACATTACTTACAAATGTAAATTCATAACCTTCTTTAGATAATAAAGATACAGAAATGATATTACAAGTTGCATTTGGTACAAAATAACAACTACGCAAAACCAAAAAGTGTCCATCTGACAATCCCAGGTGATAGTCCCCCACGGCCTCAGCATCAATGCTAGCTCCGTTTGCAACTCTGAGGGTCATATCACCTGCCTTCAAAACTCTACGCCTTCTCAATGCCTGCAAAGAATTACAGATATGAGATCCTGATCCGGTATCCAATACCCAGGAAGTAGAGTTTATTGATAGACAGTTTTCAATAACATACACACCTAAAGCTGAAGCTGCAACTCGCTTCAGATCCTGGGTTCTGGCCTTCCAAGCCTTGCAATCCTGTTTCCAGTGTCCACACTTGTGACAGTAAAAGCATTCTTCCTTTCCCACAAGCTTTCTCGCTAGCTTTGTTGCCTTTCCTTTTCCCTTCGTATCCACTTTACTAACATCGCCCCTTGGTTTGGCGGGGGCTTTCTTCTTCTTTCCTTTGGCTTTCGCCCTGGACCTAGAAGAGGAAGATCCTCCTACAAACAAAGTGGATGTCTCCCTACCTTTATGAAGGGTGCCCTCAGCACTCCTCAACATGTTCAGAAGTTCGGAAAGTTCAACCTCCTTTCCTTGCATGTTGAAGTTTAGAACAAACTGGGCGTAAGTGGAAGGAAGGGACTGGAGAATCAAGTCAGTGTAGAGTTCATTCTCCAACGTGGTCCTAAGGTCCGCGAGCTCCTCTATGTAGGCAATCATCTTAAGCACGTGTTCCGCTACCGATGATCCGACGGCCAATCTTGCCGAAAACAGCTTCTTCGACACTTCGTATCTGGCGATACGAGACTGCTCTCCATACAGTTCTTTTGTATGAAGAAATATGGATTCTAGGTCCATATTCTCGTGCCTCCTTTGATGTTCATTGTCCATAGAGGCAAGCACGAGGAACTTGGCCTTCGCACAATCGATCTCCCATTTCTTACGGATTTCTATATCCGCGACGCTGGAGGTGGGACCTGGGACAGGGGGAGCTTTGGTGGTAAGGATATACCCTAACTTGTCGTAAGTGATTGCCATTTTGACATTCCTGAGCCAATCTTTGTAGTTTGGCCCTGTCAGTATATTTTTATCTAGTAATAACTTAAGTCCGGTCATCTTGATTGGTCGCTGCAATTAGGAGAGAGAAAAGAAACACTTTAGCATGATGCTCTTGCAAGTTTAGAGTGGTTTTTAGTTTGTCTAAACAGGATGGCTCCCACTGTCTCTCGAATCCCTCCTCAAACCATAAAGGAAGAATTAGTTGGGATTAATCTCATCGTACAATACTTGCTTAACCGTTCAGCCAGGTCAGTGTCGGTACTTCGAGGGAGGTTTTCCAATGCTTTCGCGAAGTTCCTTAATTAAGTAACCTCTTTTCCCTATAGGCGTAGCCCGCTAACACCTTTCTAGACACCTACTAGGTTTATAGCATTGATCGTTAAGTGAGAAATTTCCCGAGGAGTAGCATATACTCACAGTAGGATCGGGATCCAAATATCATCGCGTGATGAAACTGAAGGAATCCTACCAGAATCATCACACTCCAAATGGTCTGCAACGCTAGCAAGTTTCAGTTCTTTTGAAACTCCCGATATGGATTTTTGCCCCATGCTCTTATGACCTTGGCGTGAGATCAAAATGTTATAAGTCACATGTCAAGTTCTTCCCATCATTATCCAGGTTAATTTGAACCCACCCGTACCTACCCTTGACGTAGGCCAAAATGGCAGTACGACTGTCTCATACCAACGCATTCTATCTATGCAACAGATAAATATCCGGTAGCTACCAATCACTATGCCTTGGCGTGAGGTCCAAATACATAGCTTGAATACTACCGAATATTTAACTGAAATGATGGAGGGCTACGAATTGTTTTGGCGAAACCGTGAACGTAGTGAACTTGATATAATCGATGGAATGAGATAGCTTTTAAAAGGAGTGGTTCAAGCTCCGCATTTTAAAAATTTAGTTTTGAAAAGAACCGAGTGGTTTTCAAAGTGTTCCAACGACTTTTACTTGGTTTATTTTCTTGCATTAATTCCAATTCGTCCCATCATTTAAACCTACCATTGCTGAAAACAACCAAAATATGGTGTACGCTTATGCCATCCGCATTCGCCACGGGGCCCCATCATCACCCGTTAGGTTACTTAACTAACGACAGAGCGGGGGCTGGACTAGCGCGGATGCAAAACATAAGCAACACCTAAATAGATATCATTTATAGATATATAGCAATGATAGTCAATCCAGATCACAGATGAACACTTTGGATATACTAGGAATCCGCGATTCGTTCGAGCCTGCAACGAAAAGCGGATTACACGGTCGCGATGAATAGCCAATACCCCACCCAAGACCCCTACGGGTGCGGCAAACTACCCGCCAAGTACCCGAAGCGAAGCAACCTCCCTCAACGACGTGAGTAGGCCACTCGGCACTTCGAGATACCCGGTAGTTTGTGCACCCCACCATGGGTCTATCCTAGGAGCAAAAACAGCAAAAAGAAATTATAAAATGGCGGCTACAACCTCAACCCGGATGTGCGGCCAAACAAATAATATTACATCAATTTACATATTACATGAATGAAAGAAAAAGAAACTCTCATCTCACATCCACCCCGGCTATTCATTCGCGAAAATCCACTGAATTCATATACACAAACCAACAAGCATTACAGATCACAGATATGTATAACCCCTACTAATCGACGTATAGCGATTAACAGACGTTCAATACATATTATACATCACAGATATAACCCATTAGTCAAAGTATAGGGATGTTCGATCAAAAATACGGATTTATAACCACCCCAAATACAAATTTCTTTTCTGGAAAATCTGGGCATAAATAAAATATTTTAAAAATCCCAAAACCTTAACAGAAGAACACTGCACCAAACTCGGTCCACGACCGAGTCAACTCGGCCGCGGATCCGCAGCAAGAAGCATGTTCTTGTCGCGGAACCGCGGCGCTTTGAACGGTTCACTGGATCATTTTTGGTGTGTTTCTTAACAAAACCCTGAGCCGATTTTTGAAGTATGATTTATTATTTTTAGAGCAGAAAAAAAAATCAATAGAAACTTAGGGTTTTGAAAACTAGTTTTGCGATTTTTACTGATCGAACTTCTATACACTTTACTAACTAGCTAGTTTATATTTAGTTAGGCTCTGATACCACTGTAAGTCCACGTTGCCCACACCGGTGCTTGCGGGGAGGCGGAAACGGTATAAAATTCGGATTTTTAACACACTAGGCAACATGGACTAGCAAAAGGAGGATCTTTGCTAGACATAAACTAACTACAAAGCTAAAAGGAGTTTAGCTACATGGAAAAAAGGTTATACCTAGGGCTTTAAGTCCTTCTCTCCTGGCTCCTTGGAGTGAAAGAAAGTGATCTCCTTGTCGCCTTCTCTTATCGAAGAAGGATCCACCCGAGAGCCTCAACCTTTGGCTTCAACTTCAAACTAGAAGTAACTAAGATGCTTGGAGTGCTAATCCTAGAACCTTAGAAAGAGTAGAAAGAATCTTAGAAGGATTTATCTCAAGCTCAAGGGATTCTCAACTCATGAGAGGGGAGAACTAGAGAGAGAGGAAGAGGAGGAGAGAGAAACTAAATCATAGAATGAGAATAAATGAACCATTCTTCTCACTTATATGTGAATTATGGAAATTAGATAATTAGCTAAGATAATTGTCATGGTTAATCAAGAATTGACCATTATCATTTCACATTAAATGCCTTTTGCAAGGATCAAAGAGCATATTTCATATGAAATGATGATGGTCAACATGTCAACCTAGGTCAACAAGTCAAGTATAGTCAAATGGTCAACAACCCTAACCATTCACAATTATAATTAACTAATATCAATTAATCATAATTCACACATAAGCATTAGGGTTAAGAAAATGACAATGGTCATCAACCCTAATCATAGTCCTCTGCCTCTGTCTCATTCAACTGTGCATACACACCCGTATCCGTGTTCCGAGGAACACGAATACAATGAGATAAAACCAGTCCCAAATCATATACTAGGATCTGGCTTAAACCAAAGCCCGCTAGTATAAGCTGTTCGGACAGCAAACGTGCACAAGTGCGCGGATGTGAACGAACCCTGTCGCAAAACCATGCGACCTCTACTCATTTTGCCTGAAGGAGAATAACCCTCTGTGTGGGACTCTAAAGACTCGACACTACGTTGGCAGTGGGTTTTGTAAGTCCATATTGCGACCCCCGGTGCTTACGGGGAGGCGGACACGGTATAAAAAACAAATTTTTATCGCAAGAGGCAACATGGACTAAACAAGGTCGGGATCGTTGTCTAAACTAAACTAGCAAATACGCTAAAGAGAGTTAGCTACTCGGATGAAGGTTATACCTAAACTTGAACTCCTTCTTCTTGAAATCTTGTAGGGGTTGATGGTTCTCTTTTCGTCGCCTTCTTCCGTCGAAGATGGATCCACCTCGAAGGTTCGACCTTTGGGCTCTTCCTCGATCTTTGAGTGAACTAGGGTTTCCGGCTTGCTAAACCTTCAACCTAGAATGAGTAGAGAGTGACTAGGGTTTGCTTTTCCTTTTAAAGAGAAGGATTCTCAACACATGAGAAGGTTTCTCTTTGCTAGAGGAAGAAGAAGATGAAATGAGGAGAGAGAGAGGTTATGATAGAATGAGCTATTCTTTTTCTTTCTTGCAACCATAATGCAAAAGAAAAAGAATTATCAATAATAATAATAATGAAAATGAAAAGGTTGATGGAAAGTTTTAGAATGACCATTATCATTACAAACATTAAATGAATTTGCTAGAATCAAAGAGCATCTTTCTTTTGTGATGATGATGGTCAAAAGTTCAACCATGGTCAACAAGTCAACCATGGTCAACAAGTCAACAAAAACTAACCATGACACAATTTCTTTTTATTATATATTATTAATTGATATAATACAAATCCATTAGGGTTTGGAAAAAGACGACTGTCAACTGTGCATACGCACCCGTTCCGAAACCCTAATGAAAGTCACTTCCTCTTCCTCAAATAACCGTGCATACACACCTGCATCCTTATTCCGAGGAACATGAATACGGAGATAAAAGCAACCCCAAAAACATATACCAGTATCTGACTCAAACCAGAGCCAGCCAGTAATATCCGTCCGGACTCTAAACGTGCACAAGTGCGCGGATGAGAACGAACCCTGTCGCAAAACCATGCGACCTCTACTCTGTTTTGCCCAGAGGCGAATACCCTCTGTGTGGGACTCTAAAGACTCGACACTACGCTGGCAGTGGGTTTAACCACAGACCGCAAGCGGCACTAGCTGTGCGTAACGGTCCCCAGGTAGATGTCGACAAGAAGGCTGACGAGGTGAAACCCCATCTGAACTCCTACTGAGTCTGAATGTGACATTCTCCGTACAGTCCGGTCTGTTCGTCTGATACATCGCATGGCGGGCCTAGGGGGCGGTAAACGTCAGTCCCTTAATAGCGGTACAAGTCGTGTCGGAGTGAAGCCCAAAACACCCTGAGATAACACTGGAAGCCTACCAGTATATCTCGCTTGCCCTGGCCAGGGACTACTCGTGTAATGGCTCTCCTAGACACAGCGCGATGTCAACCCCCAATACCGGGAGAGACGAATCCTGTCTAACCGTCACTGCCTCCAAGTGCTTCGGGACTGCACCCAATCACCACCTGTTTGCACGACTCCTTTGAGCCGTGGTAGGGTAGTGATCAAAGTGCAGTGGGAATACACTCGAGGCGAAGTGCCAGTGTCAAGTCAGCGGACTAAGCTGTACTCATGTCACCTGGGAACTGATAACTGACGATAGGTATAATACCAACCTGTCAGTTCCCGACGAGTCCTGTCCAGTGTACTCGTAACCCAACGAGCACCCGTATACTATCTCCAGTACGACGTACTGATGGCTGTGGGACAGACCATCTCCCACACTGGGATGAGAAGCGCATACGCTAGTCTACTCCGGAGTATCGATGCCCTGTCTCGATAGTCCTGCGACTAGGGACCTGTATAAGGATGTGCTTATAGATTACCCTGCCCCCACTAGTGTGACTGCCATCACAACGCTGGTAATCAAGCAAAGTTCCTAAGGGCTCCACTAATGCGTATAAGTGATATACTGAATAAACACAAGTACACATTGAAGTAGAAACAAACCAAGTAGCATACTACTATATTGAGCAAGATTGTTTATACAAGGTGAATATCCCAAGCTTCCATCAAGTAATATACAAACTAGTATGATACAGTAATGGCCTCTAGGGCATATACACTAACAATCTCCCACTTGCACTAAGGCCATGAACTGGCGTACCGAAGACCTATCATCTCGATCAGCCGCTCGAACTGAGTCTGGGGTAAGGCCTTGGTGAATGGATCTGCAGTGTTTTCTTCTGAAGCAACCCTCGGAACCTCGATCTCCTTGCGATCCACGATCTCCCTGATCAGGTGATACCGCCTCAAGATGTGTCTGGATCTCTGATGGGACCTGGGTTCCTTTGCTAAAGCTATAGCCCCGTTGTTGTCGCAATACAGAGGTACTGGGTCAACAATGGACGGAACCACCTGAAGTTCTTTTAAGAACTTCCTTATCCAGACAGCTTCTTTTGCGGCATCAGATGCAGCGATGTATTCCGCTTCCATAGTCGAGTCTGCAACGGTTTCCTGTTTGGAACTCTTCCAACACACCGCCCCTCCATTGAGGGTAAAGACAAAACCCGACATGGACTTGGAATCATCCTTGTCACTCTGGAAGCTGGAGTCAGCAAAGGCCTCAATCTGGAGGTCTTTTCCGCCATACACCAAGAACATCTCCTTAGTCCTTCTCAGGTACTTGAGAATGTTCTTTACTGCTATCCAATATTTCTCCCCAGGGTTTGACTGATACCGGCTTACTACACTCAGTGCATAAGCTACATCCGGTCTGGTACACAACATCGCATACATTATAGAGCCTACCGCAGAAGCGTAGGGTATAATAGACATGCGATCCCTCTCCAAATCAGTCTTGGGAGACATCTCTTTAGAGAGGGTGATCCCGTGACAAGCCGGTAGGTTACCGCGCTTGGAATCTTCCATACTGAATCTTTTCAGTACGGTGTCGATGTACCTGGACTGTGAAAGTCCTAATATCCTCTTGGATCTATCACGATGGATCCGGATCCCCAGGATGTAAGAGGCATCACCCAGGTCTTTCATGGAGAACCTGTGTGACAAGAAACCCTTGACAGATTGTAGCATAGGAATGTCATTTCCTATTAAGAGAATGTCATCCACGTATAAAACAAGGAATACTACAGTTCTCGCTACAAATCTACTATAGATGCATGGTTCATCTGGATTTTTGATAAAGTCAAATTCCTTGACCGTCTCATCAAAACAGATGTTCCAACTCCGCGATGCCTGCTTTAGTCCATAGATGGACTTAAGCAACTTGCACACCTTTCCGCTGCTCCCACTCTGAATGAAACCCTCTGGCTGATCCATATAGACACACTCCTCTAAATTTCCATTTAGAAAAGCGGTTTTTACGTCCATCTGCCAAATCTCATAATCGTGGAAGGCAGCAATGGCAAGAAGGATCCGAATGGATTTCAGCATAGCCACTGGAGAAAAGGTTTCGTCATAGTCCAAGCCAGGTCTTTGACGGAAACCCTTTGCTACAGGTCTAGCTTTATAGGTTTCAACCTGTCCATCTACACCAATCTTCCTTTTGAAGATCCACTTGCATCCTACGGGTTTTACCCCGTCTGGAGCAATGTCCAATGTCCATACTTTGTTGGTGTACATGGACTCCATTTCGGTCCGCATTGCATCCATCCATTTTACCGAGTCAACGCTCTGAACGGCCTGCTGGAAGCTAGTAGGCTCATCATAGTCTATGATGCAATCCTCTCTATCCCCGTCTATGAGAAAACCGAAGTATCTCTCGGGCGGATGAGACTGCCTACTACTTCTGCGGAGCGGCATAGGAATGTCCTGTTCTTTTGAACCTACTGGCTCTTCCAAGTTTTCAGTAATAGCTTGTGGTTCTGGAATCTCTTCCAGTTCTATTGCGTCCCCACTTATCTGGGTTTCCAAAAACTCAGTTTCCAAGAAGCGGGCATGTTGAGAAACAAAAACCTTTTGTTCCTCAGCGGAATAGAACAGATATCCCCTGGAGTTCTTTGGGTATCCCACAAACTTACACTGTACTGAACGTGCCTCGAGCTTGTCCGCATGCTGCTTTTTTACAAAAGCTGGACATCCCCATATCTTAAGGTACTTAAGAGAGGGTTTCTTCCCACTCCACATCTGATATGGAGTGGTAGGCACAGTCTTGGTAGGAGCCTTGTTCAAGAGGTATGCAGCTGCTTCTAGTGCATAGCCCCAGAAAGATCGCGGTAACTCAGCCTTACTCATCATGGAACGAACCATATCCAATAGGGTTCGATTCCTTCTTTCCGATACACCGTTATGTTGCGGAGTTTATGGAGGAGTACGCTGAGAGAGAATTCCATTCTCTTTTAAATAGTCCAGGAACTCGGCACTCAAGTATTCACCACCTCGATCCGATCTTAGAATCTTGATACTTTTGCCGGTTTGTTTTTCAACTTCATTCTTGTAATCCCGAAATTTCTCAAAGGCCTCGGATTTATGCTTCATTAAGAAGACATGTCCATACCTAGAGAAATCGTCTGTGAAAGTAATGAAGTATGAATAACCGCTTCGCGCATGTGTAGACATTGGACCACACACGTCACTGTGTATGAGTCCCAAGAGCTCGCTCGCTCTTTCTCCGTGTCCAGTGAACGGAGTCTTTGTCATCTTTCCCATGAGACAAGATTCACAAGTGGCATAAGACTGATACTCGAACGGATCCAAGTATCCTTCTTTATGTAACTTAGTCAACCGTGTCTCATTGATGTGACCCAGTCTACAATGCCATAAGAAAGCCTGATTGATATCTGGAGACTTTCTTTTGTGTGTATTCTGGACATTGAAAATCTGTGGTTGGTTTAATACGTATATACCATTGCTCAGTGTACCTGACCCAATCAGAACTTGATTAAGGTGAATGTTTACAACATTACTTACAAACGCAAATTCATAACCTTCTTTAGAAACCAAAGATACAGAAATGATATTACAAGTTGCGTTGGGTACAAAAAAGCAATTACGCAAAACCAAAACATGCCCATCTGTCATTCCCAGGTGATAGTCCCCCACGGCTTTAGCATCCATGCTAGCTCCGTTCGCAACTCTGAGGGTCATGTCACCTGCCTTCAAAAACCTACGGTTTCTCAACGCCTGCAAAGAATTACAGATATGAGATCCTGATCCGGTATCCAATACCCAGGAAGTAGAGTTTATAGAAAGACAGTTTTCAATAACATACACACCTGAAGCTGAAGCCGCAACCTGCTTCAGTTCCTGTGTCCTGGCTTTCCAAGCCCTGCAATCTTTCTTCCAGTGTCCACTCTTGTGACAATAGAAGCATTCCTCTTTACCAACAAGCTTCCCCGCAATCATTGTTGCCTTTTCTTTTTCTTTCGTACCCACTTTACTAACACCGCCTCTTGGTTTGGCGGGGGCTTTCTTCCTCTTTCCCTTGGCTTTCGCCTTGGACCTAGAGGAAGAAGATCCTCCTACAAACAAAGCGGGTGTATCCCTACCTTTCTGTAGGGTGCCCTCTGCGCTCCTCAGCAGGTTGAGGAGTTCTGAAAGTTCAACTTCCTTTTCTTGCAAGTTGAAATTCAGTATGAACTGGGCGTAAGTGGATGGAAGGGACTGGAGAATTATATCCGTATAGAGTTCACTATCCAACGTGGTCCCAAGTTCCGCGAGCTCCTCAGTGTAGCCAATCATCTTAAGCACGTGGTCCGCTACCGATGATCCGACGGCCAACTTTGTCGAAAATAACTTCTTCGACACTTCGTATCTTGCGATACGAGACTGCTCTCCATACAGTTCTTTTGTATGAAGAAATATGGATTCCAAATCCATATTCTCGTGCCTCCTCTGATGTTTGTTGTCCATCGAGGCAAGTACGAGGCATCTGGCCTTCGCGCTGTCAATCTCCCAAGTCTTACGGATTTCCTTATCCGCGACGCTGGAGGTGGGACCTGGGATGGGGGGAGCTTTGGTGGTAAGAAGATACCCCAGCTTGTCGTAAGAGATTGCCAATTTGACATTCCTGAGCCAATCTTTGTAGTTTGGCCCTGTCAGTATGTTTTTATCTAGAAGTAACTTAAGTCCAGTCATTTCGATTTGGTCGCTGCAGGGGGAGAGAAGAAACACTTAGCACGATGCTCTTGCAAGTTTAGAATGGTTTTTAATTTGTCTAAACAGGATGGCTCCCACTGTCTCTCGAATCCCTCCTCAAACCACAAAGGAAGAATTAGCCGGGATCAATCCCACCGTACAATACTTGCTTAACCGTTCAGCCAGGCCAGTGTCGGTACTTCGAGGGAGGTTTTCCAACGCTTTCGCGAAGTTCCTTAATTTAAGAACCTCTTTTCCCTGGGGGCGTAGCCCCGCTAACACCTTTCTGGGCACCTACTAGGTTTATAGCATTGATTGTTTAGTGAGAAATTTCCCGAGGAGTAGCATATACTCACAGTAGGATCGGGATCCAAATATCATCGCGTGACGAAAATGAAGGAATCCTACCATAATCATCACACTCCAAATGGTATGCAAATCTAGCAAGTTTCAGTACTTATGAAACTCCCGATGTGGATTTTTGCCCCATGCTCTTATGACCTTGACGAAGGTCAACAAATCATAAGTCACATGTCAAGTTCTTCCCGTCATTATCCAGGTTAATTTGAACCCACCCGTATATACCCTTGACGAAGGTCAACAAGGCAATACGACTGTCCCAAACCAACGCATCTATCTATGCTACATATGAACACCCAATAGCTACCAATCTCTATGTCTTGACGAAGGTCAACAAACATAGCTTGAATACTATTGAATTTTCATACGAAACGACGGAGGGCTACGAATGGTTTTGGCGAAACCGTGAACGTAGTGAACTTGATATAATCGATTGGAACGAGATAGCTTTTAGAAGGAGTGGCTCAAGCTCCGCATTTAAAAGTTAGTTTTGAAAAGAACCGAGTGGTTTTTCGAAAGTGTTCCATCGACTTAAACTTGGCTTATTATCTTGCATTAGTTCTTTTAATGCGTGATATTCTTGCATTAGTTCTTTTAATGCGTCCCATCATTTAATCCTACCATTGCAGAAAACAACCAAAATATGACGTACGCTTATGCCATTCGCATTCGCCACGGGGTCCCGTCATCACTCGTTAGGTTACTTAACTAACGACAGAGCGGGGGCTGGGCTAGCGCGGCTGTAAAACATAAGCAACGCCTAAATAGAAAGCAATGATAGACATTACAGATCACAGATGAATACATTGGATATATTAGCAATCCGCAATCCTTTCGAGCCTGCAACGAAAAGCGGATTACACGGTCGCGGTGAATAGCCAAATACCCCTCCCAAGACCCCTACGGGTACGGCAAACTACCCGCCAAGTTCCCGGTAGTTTGTGCACCCCTCCATGGGTCTATCCTAGGAGCAAAAACAGTAAAAAGAATTATACAATGACGGCTACAACCCCGACCCGGTTGTGCGGCCAAACAAATAATAATTATTACATCAATTTACATTTACAATGAATGAAAGAAAAAACAAAAGCTCATCTCACATCCACCCCGGCTATTCACCCGCGACAGTCCAACACATTCATATACACATTCCAGCACATTACAGATCATGTATAACCCCGACTAATCGACTTATAGCGATTAGCCGACGTTCAATACATGCAAACATCACAGATATAACCAACATAGCCAAAGTGCAGTGAAGTTCGGAAAAAAATACGGAATTATAGGACCCCAAAAGTGAATTTCTGTTCTGGAAAATCTGGGCACATATAATATATTTTAAAAATCCCAAAACCAACACACAAACACTCTGCACGAAAATCGATGGACAGAAGAAGACAAACCGCGGCGCTTCCGCCGCACATGCCTACCTCATGCGGCGGAAGGGCGGCGGTTTGAGGGAATTAGGTCATCGTTTTTCATGGGTGCACTTACAAAACCCTGAGATGATTTTACAAGTATAAAGTTTTTCATTTTGAGCCAAAAAAATTTCAACAGAAACTCAGGTTTTGTAATATTTCCGGTTTTGTGATTTTTCGTTTCCGAACTTCGTTACACTTCACTACCAAGCTAGTTTAAGTTTAGTTAGGCTCTGATACCACTGTAAGTCCATATTGCGACCCCCGGTGCTTACGGGGAGGCGGAAACGGTATAAAAAACAAATTTTTATCGCAAGAGGCAACATGGACTAAACAAGGTCGGGATCGTTGTCTAAACTAAACTAGCAAATACGCTAAAGAGAGTTAGCTACTCGGATGAAGGTTATACCTAAACTTGAACTCCTTCTTCTTGAAATCTTGTAGGGGTTGATGGTTCTCTTTTCGTCGCCTTCTTCCGTCGAAGATGGATCCACCTCGAAGGTTCGACCTTTGGGCTCTTCCTCGATCTTTGAGTGAACTAGGGTTTCCGGCTTGCTAAACCTTCAACCTAGAATGAGTAGAGAGTGACTAGGGTTTGCTTTTCCTTTTAAAGAGAAGGATTCTCAACACATGAGAAAGTTTCTCTTTGCTAGAGGAAGAAGAAGATGAAATGAGGAGAGAGAGAGGTTATGATAGAATGAGCTATTCTTTTTCTTTCTTGCAACCATAATGCAAAAGAAAAAGAATTATCAATAATAATAATAATGAAAATGAAAAGGTTGATGGAAAGTTTTAGAATGACCATTATCATTACAAACATTAAATGAATTTGCTAGAATCAAAGAGCATCTTTCTTTTGTGATGATGATGGTCAAAAGTTCAACCATGGTCAACAAGTCAACCATGGTCAACAAGTCAACAAAAACTAACCATGACACAATTTCATTTTATTATATATTATTAATTGATATAATACAAATCCATTAGGGTTTGGAAAAAGACGACTGTCAACTGTGCATACGCACCCGTTCCGAAACCCTAATGAAAGTCACTTCCTCTTCCTCAAATAACCGTGCATACACACCTGCATCCTTATTCCGAGGAACATGAATACGGAGATAAAAGCAACCCCAAAAACATATACCAGTATCTGACTCAAACCAGAGCCAGCCAGTAATATCCGTCCGGACTCTAAACGTGCACAAGTGCGCGGATGAGAACGAACCCTGTCGCAAAACCATGCGACCTCTACTCTGTTTTGCCCAGAGGCGAATACCCTCTGTGTGGGACTCTAAAGACTCGACACTACGCTGGCAGTGGGTTTAACCACAGACCGCAAGCGGCACTAGCTGTGCGTAACGGTCCCCAGGTAGATGTCGACAAGAAGGCTGACGAGTTGAAACCCCATCTGAACTCCTACTGAGTCTGAATGTGACATTCTCCGTACAGTCCGGTCTGTTCGTCTGATACATCGCATGGCGGGCCTAGGGGGCGGTAAACGTCAGTCCCCTAATAGCGGTACAAGTCGTGTCGGAGTGAAGCCCAAAACACCCTGAGATAACACTGGAAGCCTACCAGTATATCTCGCTTGCCCTGGCCAGGGACTACTCGTGTAATGGCTCTCCTAGACACAGCGCGATGTCAACCCCCAATACCGGGAGAGACGAATCCTGTCTAACCGTCACTGCCTCCAAGTGCTTCGGGACTGCACCCAATCACCACCTGTTTGCACGACTCCTTTGAGCCGTGGTAGGGTAGTGATCAAAGTGCAGTGGGAATACACTCGAGGCGAAGTGCCAGTGTCAAGTCAGCGGACTAAGCTGTACTCATGTCACCTGGGAACTGATAACTGACGATAGGTATAATACCAACTTGTCAGTTCCCGACGAGTCCTGTCCAGTGTACTCGTAACCCAACGAGCACCCGTATACTATCTCCAGTACGACGTACTGATGGCTGTGGGACAGACCATCTCCCACACTGGGATGAGAAGCGCATACGCTAGTCTACTCCGGAGTATCGATGCCCTGTCTCGATAGTCCTGCGACTAGGGACCTGTATAAGGATGTGCTTATAGATTACCCTGCCCCCACTAGTGTGACTGCCATCACAACGCTGGTAATCAAGCAAAGATCCTAAGGGCTCCACTAATGCGTATAAGTGATATACTGAATAAACACAAGTACACATTGAAGTAGAAACAAACCAAGTAGCATACTACTATATTGAGCAAGATTGTTTATACAAGGTGAATATCCCAAGCTTCCATCAAGTAATATACAAACTAGTATGATACAGTAATGGCCTCTAGGGCATATACACTAACAGGTTTAACCACAGACCACAAGCGGCACTAGCTGCACGTAACGGTCCCCAGGTAGATGCCGATAAGAAGACTGACGAGGTGAACCCATCTGAACTCCTACTGAGCCTGAATGTGACAGTCTCCGTACAGTCCGGTCTGTTCGTCTGATACATCGCATGGCGGGCCTAGGGGGCGGTAAACGTCAGTCCCCTAATAGCGATACAAGTCATGTCGGAGTGTAGCCCAGAACACCCTGAGATAACACTGGAAACCTACCAGTATATCTCGCTTGCCCTGGCCAGGGACTACTTGTGTAATGGCTCTCTTGGACACAGCGCGATGTCAACCCCCAATACTGGGAGAGACGAATCCTGTCTAACCATCACTGCCTCCAAGTGCTTCGGGACTGCACCCAACTACTACCTATTTGCACGACTCCTTTGAGCCGTGGTAGGGTAGTAATCAAAGTACAGTGGGAACACACTCGAGGCGAAGTGACAGTGTCAAGTCAGCAGACTAAGCTGTACTCATGTCACCTGGGAACTGATAACCGACGATAGGTATAATACCAACCAACAGTTCCCGACGAGTCCTGTCCAGTGTACTCGTAACCTAACGAGCACCCGCATACTATCTCAAGTACGACGTACTGACGGCTGTGGGACAGACCGTCTCCCGCGCTGGGATGAGAAGCGCATACGCTAGTCTACTCCGGAGTATCGATGCCCTGTCTCGATAATCCCACAACCAGGGACGTGTAAATAAGGATGTGCTTGTAGATTACTCAGCCCCCACGAGTTTGACTGCCATCACAACGCTGGTAATCAAGCAAAGATCCTAAGGGCTCCACTAATGCGTATAGGTGATATAACAAAGAAACACATGTACACATTAAAGCAGAGACAAACCAAGTAGCATACTACCATTTCGAGCAAGATTGTCTATACAACTGTGAATATCCCAAGCTTCCATTAAGTAATATACATACTAGTATGATACAGTAATGGCCTCTAGGGCATATACACTAACATTTATGAAACGGAATTTCTTGTGAAGAAATTAGTGGTCATGGGGTAGAACTGGAAGGAGTTCCAGCTATACAAACTACAGCAGATGATTTGGTAGAACCAAAGGATTCAATAGTAACAAACGAACCTCAGCCTCTCCGCCGATCTAGTAGGGTTTCTCACCCGCCTGAGAGATGCTTCGGTTTATCTATGACAGTGGGAGCGAGGATTGTATCATGAGATGATGACCCAACTAGTTTCGAGCTAGCCATCAGGAGTGGGACTCTGTAAGAATGGCTGGATGCTTATCGATCTGAGATGGAATCCTTATACACCAACAAAGTATGGACTTTGGTTGCTTTATCTGAAGGGTTAAATCCCCATCAGGAGCAAGTATATCTTGAGAAGATTACTCGGTATACATGGAAAAGTTGAGACTTTCAAAGCTATGCTTAAGTCCATCCAGATCCTACTTGCCATGGCTGCATTCCATGACTACGATATCTGGTGGTTGGGTGTCATGACTGCTTTTCTAAATGATGTTTTAGAAAAGAGCGTCTATAAGTACACATCCAGAGGGCTTCGTAGACAGTGGGAGCAGCGGAAACGTGTGCAAGATGTTTTATATGATAAAGCAGGCATCGCGGAGTTGGAACGTCTGTTTTGATGTGGTAGTCAAAGAGTTTGACTTCATCAAAATGGTAGATGAACCTTGTATATACAAAAAGGTAGTAGGGAGTATGGTGATGATCCTCGTAGAGTACGTGGATGACATACTCTTGATAGGGAAGGAGTTTCCTATGCTACGCTCGATCAATCTCCGCTTATCACAAGGATTCTCCATATAGGATCAAAACGATACCTCCTAAATCCTGGGTTTTGGATCTATGAGATAGATCTAATTGGATGTTAGGATTCTCATTAGTTGTAGTGAGATGGTATCAATCGATCCTGAGGAGAATAACTGGAAAGGTTTTAGGGTGATAAGGACGACTGAATGTCAGTCGCAGGCATTGTCTTTACCCTCAGTGGAGGGACGGTATGTTGGAAGAGTTCCAAGCTAGATACCGCGACTTACTAGACGATTAAAGGCAAGATACATCGTTACCAAGGATGCTACCAAAGAGGCAGTCTGGATATATATAAGTTCATGAGATGAACTTCGTTCCTACCATTGTGTGACAATGGAGTTGTGGCTTTTTCCAAGGAACTACCGTCCCATCAGAAATCCAGATATAATTCTTAGGCAGTATCACCTGATCATGGAGATGGTTGATCTCTAGGGAGATCGAGGTTAAGGAGAGTAGACACAGAGGACGACAACACGGATCCACTCACAAAGGCCTTTTTTCCCAGTAGAGACTTTTATGGGATGGTTGAGTATGAGATACTTCAACCACAGCTAATTGTTGGGTATGTGATACCACAACAGATGGCCCGAGTGCAAGTGGGAGATTGTTAGTTATATGTATGCCCTAGAGGCCATTACTGTACATACGATGTATATTGTAATGGATGCTTGGACATATATAGGGAGGACTTTCTTGCTCGACATGATAGTATGTTATCTGGTTGTACATTATCTTAATATGTACTCTGATTGTCTCTATGTTACATGTTGATAAAGCCCTTAGGATATGTACTCGACTACTGGGACTATGATGAGATCATACTAGTGGGGCCACGGTAGTCGACGAGTATATCCTATAACTGTTCCTAGTCGAGGGTGTATCGAGACAGGGCATCGATACACCAGAGTAGACTAGCGTATACGCATCTTGACCTATATGATGGGCGATGGATGATCCCATATCCATCGGTGTTTGACATCAAGGATGGTGTACGGGTGCTCAGTAGAGACTGAGTACACTGGACGGACTCGCCGAGAACTCCCAGATGGTATTATACCTCACGTCAGATGGTAGTTCTCCGGCGACACTGGTACAGAGTAGTCTGTTGACCCGAGATCATCATAGAGTCTTGTGTGATTCCCACTGTGCTTTGATTTCCATCATACCACGTCCAAGAGGGCGTGCAAAAAGGTGGTTTTTGGCACATGGAGGCAATGAGCGATAGGAGGGGATTCGTCTCTCCCGTTATAGGGAGTTGATGTTGTGCTGTGTCCGATTGGCTATAACTGGAAATACCGGACCAGGGTTGCTGAGATTTACTGGTAAGTGTTATCAGTAGTTTCTCGAACTGTTATAGACCTCATATCGACACGACTTATCAAGCTACTGGGGTCTGACGTTTACCACCCCTAGGTGAGATATGCGACATATCAGACGACGAAACCGGATTGTACGGGAGTGTTACAGATTGGATTCACAGGAGAATGTACAGGCTTGCTTGTTGATCTTGTGATCGCTCAATACCAGGGTGGCCGTTACGTTTAGCAGACCGCTTGCGGCTTGTGGGTGTTTGATATGATCATCACCTACTGCCAGCGTATTGACGAGTCTTTAGAGTCCTACACAGGGGTTTCCTGGCTCAAGCGAAACGGAGTAGGAGCACATATGTGATATGTGCGGGACCGAGATTGATACGATATGAGATACCGTATTCTATTCTCGCGATTTGTAACATTGTTCGGTTGTATGCGATATAACCGGGTTATCGGATCAAGTGTTGATTCGATAAGTGGTTACACAAAATATTAGTCGGTTATAGCCGGGTTATTAAATCAAGAGTTGATTTAATAATTTAATGTATAATTATATATTTGATATATTACATTACATTAACTAGTATTAGCTCACTTATGATTTATTTTCTCACTAGATTGTGCACATTCTTTATATGTGATATATGCAAGTGTACATGTTTGTATCATGCTAGATGATACATACAACTTGGGTGTATAAGACTTAGACCAAATCAAGGTTAAATTAGGGTTTACTTATTTCCTAACAAATAACAAAAGAGATGAGACTTTGTTCAAAGTTATCAAGCTTCATGAAGCTTGAAGAAACATTGACAAAGTCAACTCTTTTGTCATTCCTTAGGATATTAGTTAACCCAACCCTTAACCTCATACCTTGGTTAATTCTTTACATGAGTTAAGCATGATAGCTTAACTCACCCATGGTTACATTATTGAGGTGGATATAATTCATATGATGATATTATTCCTTTTCTTCTTCGTCATCAAGCTCCTTGAAAAACTTTCAAGCTCTAATGGTGTTATGACGAAAAATGTGAGAAAATCAATTCTAAAGTGAGCCCACCTCCTACTTCTTCATCCTCTACCACTTTCCATGTAGTAGAGTGTGTTCTCTTCACAAAGTTCATGACCTAGTGAAGGAATAGCTTGAGTTAGTGTCTCCCCGACGTAGATCATCTTCGGCCTCGAAGTCATCGAAGCAAGCACGTTCGTTCTTCTTGTGGAGCTTCTCTAGAGTCCGGAGTTCACGATCGCAGCGAAGGGGACATCTACACGGAGCTATTGAAGTGAAGGACCAGATCTACAAAGGTTGTAATCTCTCTCACTTAGTGTTAAAGTGTTTAACATGCTTGTTTTCGCATAAACTGTAGTTTAAAGATCCGGCTTTGGGTTGTTCGGCACGGCTAAAATTTTAATCGGGCATGGTTGATTCCTCATAGACCTTTGTGGCAGTGCCTAGTAACCCTACAGCTGGGGCATTGGTGAGTCCGAACGACATCACCAAAAACACATAATGGCCGCAGCGCGTGCGGAAAGCTATCCTCAGTATATCCTCCTGTCGAACCCGCAGTTGATGGTAACCTGATTGCAAGTCGATCCTCGAAAAATATCCTGCCCCCTGAAGCTGGTCGAACAAGTCGTCGATGCGTGGCAAAGGATATATGTTCCACACGGTAACCCTGTTCAGCTGGCGGTAGTCGATACACAAATGCAAACTGTCGTCTTTCTTCTTAACAAACAGGACCGGAGCACCCCAAGGAGAAACACTGGATCGAATAAGTCCCTTATCCAGCAAATCTTGCAGCTGACCCTTCAACTCACTAAGCTCCATCGGGGCCATCCGATATGGAGGTATAGAAATATGCCCCATGCCGGGAATCAAATCAATACAGAAAACAATATCGCGCTCAGGCGGTAGCCCAGGAAGCTCGTCAGGGAAAACATCAGGGAACTCACGAACAGTCGGAACCTGGTCCAACGGAACATCTGTAGCTCTAGTATCGAAAACATAGTCTAGAAATCCCTGACATCCCTTCCTTAACAGCTGTCCAGTGCGAAGAGAAGAAATAAAACGGTGAGGGGAGGCACAACAGTCCCCTTGCACAACAAAAGCCGACTCGCCGAGAAAACAAAATCTAACTGTCTTCTCGCGGCATTTCACAGACGCATAGCACGTGGCTAACCAATCCATGCCCAAAAGAACGTCGAAGTCCAACATCTCAAGAAGGATCAAGTCGACAGGCAACTCTCTCTCGCCAATATGGACAACACAGGATCGGAACACATGCCTAGCAACAAACGACTCTCCCACAGGAGTGGTCACAACAAGCGGCTGATCAAGCAAACCGGACTCTCTACACAAACTCGACATGAAGTGTGTGGAAACGTATGAGTGCATGGATTCGGGATCAAACAACACGTGTGCGTCAACAGAACATACTGATAGGGTACCTGAGACCACCGCATCCTGATGCGTCAATGCGAAAACCCGTGCCTCTCCTCTGCCTGCAACTGGCGGTCCCCTACTAGCAACTGGCTGTACTCTGCCGGCAGCTGGCTGTCCTCTGCCTCGGCCACCTCGTCCTCTATGAGTAAACCCTCCGTGACCACGGCCTCTCTGTGCATGAGTCTGGCACGGAGCAACAATAGGTACAATAGGCAACGCCCTCTGGGGTGGAGAAGGTGGAAGTGTGACATGCGGTACTGCTGCCTCCCTACGGCGTATCTCGGTACAATCTCTGATGCGGTGATGGGGACTACCACATCCAAAGCATCCATGAGATGACTGCTGACCCTCCTGGGGATAAGTGCTAAACATCTGACCTCGTCCCGAGTCTCTGCCACCTGTACGACGTCTATCACGGCGTCTGAATGGAAGTCCCTGTGCTGCTGTATCAGTACGAACCCTCTTCGGCCCTGGAACTACCGAAGTCTCTGCAAGGCGCTCCTCAATTAATAGGGCTGCGTCTACAGCTGCTGCATATGTCTCGCAATGCGGTGCGCTGATCTCAAGGAACAGGGGTATAAGCAAGCCTCGAACAAATCACTTGACTCGCATCTCCTTAGTAGCCACCAGATATAGAGCATAAATAGATAGCTCGGTGAATAGTACATCGTACTCTGCCACTGTCATCTCTGGCGTCTGGCGTAAGGACTCGAATCTGCGCGCTCGGGCATCCCTGACATCCTGGGGAAGGAAACGGGCTAGAAATACCGTCACAAACTGGGTCCAGGTCATAGGAGGAAGACCTGCTGCTCTGCCCTTCTTGACCGATTCACACCATTTCTGCGCAAGACCTTCCAGGAGAAAGCTCGCGAACACTACCCATCACGCATCTGAGCATCTGAGTGAACGACATATCCGGGCCATCTTATCAATGAAAGACTGTGGGTCCTCGGCTGCATCAGTGCCTGTGAAGACCGGAAGCTTCAGCCTCATGAACTCTGATAGCAATACTGTAATCACCTCCGTGGCTGCAGGGGCAACTGCCTGTACTGTAAGTACCATCGTGGTCCCCGTGACGGGTGGAGCTACCTTTGGTCACTGCGCTCGAAGTGTCTCGACTAGCGGCCCTATCATCTGGCGCATCTCCTGCATACCGGATCCCATCATCTGGCGCATCTCCTGCATACCGGATCCCATCATCTGGTCTGTCGAAGGAGGAACAGTCTGCTCTGGTGCAACGGGTGTACTGCCCGGGTCTATCCTCGTCTCAGACAAATAAACTCTAATCTCGGCTCTCGCGGCCACTCTCTGCGCCCTCGTAGTCTTTGGCGGCATAATGGCTGAAAAGAAAGTAGGATTCGATGAGAATACGAAAATCGAATCACAAGAATGTAAAAAATCATGAAGGAATTTCAATCAATAAGTCCTAAGGTCACTTAGGCGGAGTACCGTGTCGTGAGTATGCCGCGGAACATACACACGCTACGCCACTCTGCTTCAGCTACCTACTCCATCATACCAGGGTCATCCTACACTCTGAAAGGTAAAACCTACGCTCTGATACCAACTTTGTCACGACCCAAAGTTCAGCCCATGACCGGCACTTAACCACATAACGTCTACAGCCGTAACGCGACTAAGTAAGCCGAAACCCAGAAATCAAAAACCATTTAAAGTATTGAGTGTTAAAACATTTAATAGAAACATTTGTTAAAACGTTTAGAAAACCTTAAGTTGTTTAGTAAAATCCTTTAAAGTTCGAGTTATTATCTTAAAAATTTGGGCAGCATTTCCTTTGTGAAAACTAGCCCCGAAATCGGGTATAAGGCAATACATGAGTAAAATGATATACAATAAGAATAAAGCATCCCAAACGGGAGCAATCACGCCCAACGGCGGAAACAATCACCAAAAAGATAATATACGACGCCGTAGCGAAGAATGAGCAGTATAAGTGAAAACAAATATCATGAAAGATAATGCTGTATAAATAAAGTCGGCTCACAACGAGCTCGACACCAGAGTGCAAAATAATATACATCGTCCTCACAACTGGTCTCTAAGTCAATACATGAAAGTAGATGGAGAGTACTAGATACAACAGTGTATACAACTGGAAAATAAACAGATACCGCACAAAAACCCACCTATCAGCAAAGGGCTCGCACGCCAACTGCAATGGTATCTGTATCAAAAGATGCAAGAAAACAGCCTGTCGCGACTACTTCGAGGGGCAGCCTGCAAACACTGTGGCACAACGCGGATGAGTTGCCAACTCGTGAATAGTAGATAACATATAAAGGTAATCGCGAGTATGCACGTGCTGCGATACTCTAACCTATGCCAAAAGATAACATCTATACGATGAACTGGATGCTCCAAATCATGCAACAAGTGCGATATAATAACTGTTAGTGTATATGCCCTAGAGGCCATTACTGTATCATACTAGTTTGTATATTACTTAATGGAAGCCTGGGATATTCACCTTGTATAGACAATCTTGCTCAATATAGTAGTATGCTACTTGGTTTGTTTCTACTTCAATGTGTACATGTGTTTATTTTAGTATATCAACTATACACATTAGTGGAGCCCTTAGGATCTTTGCTTGATTACCAGCATTGTGATGGCAGTCACACTAGTGGGGGCTGGGTAATCTATAAGCACATCCTTATGCAGGTCCCTAGTCGCAGGACTATCGAGACAGGGCATCGATACTCCGGAGTAGACTGGCGTATGCGCTTCTCATCCCAGTGTGGGAGACGGTCTGTCCCACAGCCGTCAGTACGTCGTACTTGAGATAGTATGCTGGTGCTCGTTAGGTTATGAGTACACTGGACAGGACTCGTCGGGAACTGTTGGTTGGTACTATACCTATCGTCAGTTATCAGTTCCCAGGTGACATGAGTACAGCTTAGTCCGCTGACTTGACACTGTCACTTCGCCTCGAGTATGTTCCCACTGTAGTTAGATTACTACCATACCACAGCTCAAAGGAGTCGTGCAAACAGGTAGTAGTTGGGTGCAGTCCCGAAGCACTTGGAGGCAGTGACGGTTAGACAGGATTCGTCTCTCCCGGTATTGGGGGTTGACATCGCGCTGTGTCTTGGAGAGCCATTACACGAGTAGTCCCTGGCCAGGGCAAGCGAGATATACTGGTAGGTTTCCAGTGTTATCTCAGGGTGTTCTGGGCTTCACTCCGACACAACTTGTACCGCTATTAGGGGACTGACGTTTACCGCCCCTAGGCCCGCCATGCGATGTATCAGACGAACAGACCGGACTGTATAGAGATTGTCACATTCAGGCTCAGTAGGAGTTCAGATGGGTTTCACCTTGTCAGTCTTCTTGTCGGCATCTACCTAGGGACCGTTACGCACAGCTAGTGCCGCTTGCGGTCTGTGGTTAAACCCACTGCCAGCGTAGTGTCGAGTCTTTAGAGTCCCACACAAAATGCTATTCTCCTTTAGGCAAAAGAGTAGAGGTCGCATGGTTTTGCGACAGGTCGCATGGTTTTGCGACAGGGTTCGGTCACATCCGTGCACTTGTGCACGTACAGTGTCCGGACAGTTAACACTAGCGGGCTTTGGTTTAAGCCGGATCCTAGTGTACGTTTTGGGATTAGTCTTATCTCGTTTGTATTCGTGTTCCTCAGAACGCGGATGCGGGTGTGTATGCACAGTTGACAGAGAGACAGAGGCAGAGGATTCTCATTGGGGTTGTTGACTGTTGACTGTTGACTTTTGGCTAAACCCTAATGAGAATAAGAAATATGATTAATGATAATATTAATTAAGTATTATTGTGTCATGGTTGAGATGAGGGGTTGACTTTGTTGACTTGTTGACTTTGTTGACCGGTTGACTAGGTTGGACTAGTTGACCATCATCATTGCAATGGCTATCATTTCATGGCAAAGACTTTTGCTTGCTTGTTTTGCTTTGCAATATGAGTGCATGAAATGATAATGCCACTTGATATGATATGAACCATCACATAATACTCAATTATTATTATTATTATTATTCTTTTTTTATTATGGGAGAGAGGTTGGCAAAAGACTTTCTCATTCTCTCATTTCATTTCTCTCTCTTGCCATCACTTGCTCAAACTCTCCCTCTTGCTCTTGCTCTCTCTAGCTCAAGGCAAACCATTCTCATGTGCTGAGACTCATTGCCTTAGAGATAAAAAGACACCAAAACAATCCTCTACTCATTCTGGTTCACAAAGCCTAGCAAGCCAAGTGTTCTAGTTTCTTCAAAGATCGAAGAAGAAACCAAAGGTAGAAGCTTTCGGGTGGATCCATCTTCGGCGCAAGGAGACGACGAGGTGAGGCCGATCCGTACACCGGGAGGAGTTGAAGACGAAGGAGTTCAAGAAAGGTATAACCCCCTAACCGAGTAGGTAAACTCAAGTTAGGTTGTTAGTTGGTTATTTAACAAAGATCCGTATTTGTAGTCCATGTTACCACCCTCTTGAAAATCGTTTTTCACCACTTCCGCAACCCCGTAAGTACCGGGGAAGGGTAGCATGAACTTACAGTGGTATCAGAGCCAGGTTAAACACTATCTAACATGTTAGCAAAGTAAGTAGAAGTTCGATCGAAGAAAAAGTCGCGAAACGAACCCGTAAAATCAAGTTTCTGCCGAATTTTTTTTCTGTCCAAAAAATGATAAATCTTATCTTAAAAATCGGCTCAGGCTTTTGTTTAAACACCCAGCAAAATTGGTCCATCGAACCGGTCATGGCGCCGCGGAAATGCGGCGGGAGCATGCTCCCGACGCGGTTCCGCGGCCGAGTTGACTCGGCCGTGGCACAATTTTGTTGCAGTGTATTTCTGGGGTTGTTTTGGGATTTTTACAATATGTCTTTTCAGCCCAGATTTTCCAGAAAGAAAAATTAGTTTTTGGGGCTTGAAAATCCGTATTATGATCGAACTTCTAAAGACTTAAGCTGACGGGTATATATCTGTGATGTGTTATATGTATTGAACGTCCGCTAATCGCTATACGTCGATTAGTGGGGGTTATACATATCTGTGATCTGTAATGTTGATGGTGTTAGTGTATATGCCCTAGAGGCCATTACTGTATCATACTAGTTTGTATATTACTTAATGGATGCTTGGGATATTCACCTTGTATATACAATCTTGCTCAAAATAGTAGTATGCTACTTGGTTTGTTTCTACTTCAATGTGTACTTGTGTTTATTTCAGTATATCACTTATACGCATTAGTGGAGCCCTTAGGATCTTTACTTGATTACCAGCGTTGTGATGGCAGTCACACTAGTGGGGGCTAGGTAATCTATAAGCACATCCTTATTCAGGTCCCTGGTCGCAGGACTATCGAGACAGGGCATCGATACTCCGGAGTAGACCAGCGCATGCGCTTCTCATCCCAGTGTGGGAGACGGTCTGTCCCACAGCCGTCAGTACGTCGTACTTGAGATAGTATGCGGGTGCTCGTTAGGTTACGGGTACACTGGACAGGACTCGTCAGGAACTGACTAGTTGGTATTATACCTATCGTCAGTTATCAGTTCCCAGGTGACATGAGTACAGCTTAGTCCGCTGACTTGACACTGTCACTTCGCCTCGGGTGTGTTCCCACTGTACTTTGATCACTACCCTACCACGGCTCAAAGGAGTCGTGCAAACAGGTGGTGGTTGGGTGCAGTCCCGAAGCACTTGGAGGCAGTGACGGTTAGACAGGATTCGTCTCTCCCGGTATTGGGGGTTGACATCGCGCTGTGTCTAGGAGAGCCATTACACGAGTAGTCCCTGGCCAGGGCAAACGAGATATACTGGTAGGTTTCCAGTGTTATCTCAGGGTGTATTGGGCTTCACTCCGGCACGACTTGTACCGCTATTGGGGGACTGACGTTTACCGCCCCCTAGGCCCGCCATGCGATGTATCAGACGAACAGACCGGACTGTATGGAGAATGTCACACTCAGGCTCAGTAGGAGTTCAGATGGGTTTCGCCTCGTCGGTCTTCTTGTCGGCATTACCTGGGGACCGTTACGCACAGCTAGTGCCGCTTGCGGTCTGTGGTTAAACCCACTGCCAGCGTAGTGTCGAGTCTTTAGAGTCCCACACAGAAAGCTTTTCGCCTTTAGGCAAAAGAGTAGAGGTCGCATGGTATTGCGACAGGTCGCATGGTTTTGCGACAGGGTTCGGTCACATCCGTGCACTTGTGCACGTACAGTGTCCAGACAGTTTACACTAGCGGGCTTTGGTTTAAGCCAGATCCTAGTGTACCTTATGGGATTGGATTTATCCAGTTTGCATTCGTGTTCCTCGGAACGCGGATGCGGGTGTGTATGCACAGTTGACAGGGAGGCACAGACAGCGGATTCTCATTAGGGTTGTTGACAGTTGACCGTTGACTTTTTGACTTTTTGCTCAAACCCTAATGAGAATGTGATATGTGATTAACTATTATATTAATTAAGTATTATGGTGATATGGTTGTTGACTTGTTGACTTTTGTTGACTTGTTGACTTTGTTGACTTGTTGACTTTTGTTGACTTGTTGACCGGTTGACTAGGCTTGACTAGTTGACCATCATGATAACCATGGTTATCATTTCATGCCAAAGACTTTTTCTTGCTTGCTCATTTGAGTAAAATGAGTGCATGACATGATAAGGTTATGGTTGCTTCTAACCATCACATAAGACTTTTTTGATATGATGAGTTATGATCACTTTGGATTATGAGAGGGTGAAAGACAAAAGAGTTGCTCATTCTTTCTTGCTCATTCTCTCTCTTGTTCTTGAGCTCTCCTCTTGCTCTCACCCTCAACCTCTTGCTCCCTCTCTTGATCTATGGTTCTCTTGTCTCATGAGTTGAGAATCAAGAACCATAGATAAAATCCCATTCTAAATCTTCTCTACTCATTCTAGTTCACTAGGTTTAGCAAACCAAGTGAACTAGTTTCTTCAAAGAACGAAGAAGGAGCTAAAGGTTGGAGCTTTCAAGTGGATCTATCTTCGGCGTACGGAGACAACGAGAAGGAGCCATCGAACCACCATCGGAGCTTGAAGAGAAGGAGTTCAAGTTTAGGTATAACCATCTTCATCCGAGTAGCTAAATATCTTTAGCTCAGTATGCTAGTTTTAGTTTAGGTAAAGATCCCGACCTAGCTTAGTCCATGTTGCCTCTTGCGTTAAAATTTTGATTTTATACCGTTTCCGCCTCCCCGTAAGAACCGGGGGTCGCAACGTGGACTTACAGTGGTATCAGAGCCTAACTAAACTTAAACTAGCTTGGTAGTGAAGTGTAACGAAGTTCGGAACCGGAAAAATCCAAAAACCAAACTTTTACAAAAAACTGAGTTTCTGTTGAAATTTTTTTGGCTCAAAATGAAAAACTTTACACTTGTAAATTCGGCTCAGGGTTTTGTGTGAACACCCAAGAAAAACGATACAGTAATTCGTCCAAACCGCCGCCCTTCCGCCGCGCGAGCTAGGCATCCGCCGCGGAAGCTCCGCGCTTTGTCGTCTTCTGTGCATCGTTTTTCGTGCAGTGTGTGTCTGTGTTGGTTTTGGGATTTTTGAAATATATTATATGTGCCCAGATTTTCCAGAAAAGAAATTTCCTTTTGGGGTCCTATAATTCCGTATTTTTTCCGAACTTCACTGCACTTTGACTATGATGGTTATATCTGTGATGTTTGCATGTATTGAACGTCGGCTAATCGCTATAAGTCGATTAGTCAGGGTTATACATGATCTGTAATGTGCTGGAATGTGTATATAAATAAGTTGGATTGTCGCGGGTGAATAGCCGGGGGTTGTGAGACGAGAGTTTTCTATTCTTGCAATTCATGTAAATTTGTAAATTGATGTAATAATTATTTGTATGGCCGCACAACCGGGTCGGGGTTGTAGCCGTCATTGTATAATTTCTTTTTACTGTTTTTGCTCCTAGGATAGACCCATGGAGGGGTGCACAAACTACCGGGTATGCCGAAGTGTCGAGTGGCCTACTCATGGAGATGAGGGAGGTTGCTACGCTTCGGGTACTTGGCGGGTAGTTTGCCGCACCCGTAGGGGTCTTAGGTGGGGTTTTGGCTATTCACCGCGACCGTGTAATCTGTTTTTGTTACAGGCTCGTACAAATTACAGATTCCTAGTATATCCAATGTATTTATCTGTGATCTGAAATGTTTATCATTGCAGTATATCTATATATGATATTATTTAGGCGTTGCTTATGTTTTACAGACGCGCTAGCCCAGCCCCCGCTCTGTCGTTAGTTAAGTAACCTAACGGGTAATGACGGGGCCCCGTGGCGAATGCGAATGGCATAAGCGTACGTCATATTTTGGTTGTTTTCTGCAATGGTAGGATTAAATGATGGGACGCATTAAAAGAACTAATGCAAGAATATTACGCATTAAAAGAACTAATGCAAGATAATAAACCAAGTTAAAGTCGTTGGAACACTTTCGAAAAACCACTCGGTTCTTTTCAAAACAACTTTTAAATACGGAGCTTGAGCCACTCCTTTTAAAAGCTATCTCGTTCCATCGACCAAATCAAGTTCACTACGTTCACGGTTTTGCCAAAACCATCCGTAGCCCTCCGTCGTTTCACATGAATAGTCAATAGTATTCAAGCTGTGTTTGTTGGCCAAAGTCAAGGCACAGTGATTGGTAGCTATTGGGTATTCATGTGCAGCATAGATAGATGCGTTGGTTTGGAACAGTCGTACTGCCTTGTTGGCCAAAGTCAAGGGTAAGTGCGGGTGGATTCAAATTAACCTGGAGAACGACGGGTAGAACTTGACATGTGACTTATGATTTGTTGGCCAAAGTCAAGGTCATAAGAGCATGGGGCAAAAATCCACATCGGGAGTTTCATAAGCACTGAAACTTGCTAGATTTGCATACCATTTGGAGTGTGATGATTCTGGTAGGATTCCTTCAGTTTCGTCACGCGATGATATTTGGATCCCGATCCTACTGTGAGTATATGCTACTCCTCGGGAAATTTCTCACTAATCGATCAATGCTATAAACCTAGTAGGTGCCTAGAAAGGTGTTAGCGGGGCTACGCCCCCAGGGAAAAGAGGTTCTCTAATTAAGGAACTTCGCGAAAGCGTTGGAAAACCTCCCTCGAAGTACCGACACCGGCCTGGCTGAACGGTTAAGTAAGTATTGTACGGTGGGATTGATCCTGACTAATTCTTCCTTTATGGTTTGAGGAGGGATTCGAGAAACAGTGGGAGCCATCCTGTTTAGACAAACTAAAAACCACTCTAAACTTGCAAGAGCATCATGCTGAGTGTTTCTTCTTCTCTCTCCTAATTGCAGCGACCAATCAACATGACTGGACTTAAGTTACTCCTAGATAAAAACAAACTGACAGGGCCAAACTACAAAGATTGGCTCAGGAATGTCAAGATAGCAATCACTTATGACAAGCTGGGGTATCTTCTTACCACCAAAGCTCCCCCTGTCCCTGGTCCAACTTCCAGTGTCGCGGATAAGGAAATCCGCAAGACTTGGGAGATTGATAGCGCGAAGGCCAAGTGCCTCCTGCTTGCCTCGATGGACAACGAACATCAGAGGAGGCATGAGAATATGGACATGGAGTCCATATTGCTCCATACAAAAGAACTGTATGGAGAGCAATCACGTATCGCAAGATACGAAGCGTCGAAAAAGTTATTTTCGACAAGAATGGCCGTCGGATCATCAGTAGCCGAGCACGTGCTAAAGATGATCGGCTTCATTGAGGAGCTCGCTGACCTAGGGATCACATTGGAGAGTGAGCTATATACGGATATAGTTCTCCAGTCCCTTCCTTCCACTTACGCCCAGTTCATACTGAACTTCAACCTACAAGAAAAGGAGGTTGAACTTTCAGAGCTCCTCAACATGCTGAGGAGCGCAGAGGGCACCCTACAGAAAGGTAGGGATACATCCACTTTGTTTGTAGGAGGATCATCTTCTTCTAGGTCCAAGGCGAAAGCCAAGGGAAAGAAGAAGAAAGCCCCCGCCAAACCAAGGGGCGGTGTTAGTAAAGTGGATACGAAGGGAAAAGCAAAAGCAACAAAGATAGCGGGGAAGCTTGTGGATAAGGAAGAATGCTTCTATTGTCATAAGAAAGGACACTGGAAGAATGATTGCAGGGCCTGGAAGGCCAGAACACAGGAATTGAAGCAGGTTGCAGCTTCAGCTTCAGGTGTGTATGTTATTGAAAATTGTCTTTCAATAAACTCTACTTCCTGGGTATTGGATACCGGATCAGGATCTCATATCTGTAATTCTTTGCAGGCGTTGAGAAACCGTAGGGTTTTGAAGGCAGGTGACATGACCCTCAAAGTTGCGAACGGAGCTAGCATGGATGCTAAAGCCGTGGGGGACTATCACCTGGGAATGTCAGATGGACATGTTTTGGTTTTGCGTAATTGCTTTTTTGTACCCAACGCAACTTGTAATATCATTTCTGTATCTTTAGTTTCTAAAGAAGGTTATGAATTTGCGTTTGTAAGTAATGTTGTAAACATTCACCTTAATCAAGTTTTGATTGGGTCAGGTACATTGAGTAATGGTATATACGTGTTAAACCAACCACAAATTTTCAACGTCCAGAATACACACAAAAGAAAGTCTCCAGAAATAAATCAGACTTTCTTATGGCATTGTAGATTGGGTCACATCAATGAGAGAAGGTTGACTAAGTTACATACAGAAGGATATTTGAATGCGTTCAAATATCAATCGTATGCCACTTGTCAATCTTGTCTCAAAGGAAAGATGACAAAGACTCCGTTTACTGGACATGGAGTAAGAGCGAGCGAGCTCTTGGGACTCGTACACAGTGACGTGTGCGGTCCAATGTCTACACATGCCCGAAGCGGACATTCTTACTTCATTACTTTTACGGATGACTTCTCAAGGTACGGTTATGTCTTCTTGATGAAACATAAGTCCGAGGCCTTTGGAAAATTCCAGGAGTATAAGAATGAAGTAGAGAAACAGACCGGCAAAAGTATTAAGATTCTAAGATCGGATCGAGGTGGAGAATACTTAAGTGCCGAGTTCCTGGACTATTTAAAAGAGAACGGAATTCTCTCTCAGCTTACTCCTCCATACACCCCGCAACATAACGGTGTATCGGAGAGACGGAACCGCACCCTATTGGATATGGTGCGGTCCATGATGGGTAATGCTGAGTTACCGCGATCATTCTGGGGGTATGCGCTAGAATCAGCAGCGTACCTTTTGAACCGAGTTCCGACTAAGACTGTGCCTTCCACACCATATGAAATGTGGTGTGGGAAGAGACCCTATCTTAAGCACATTAAGACATGGGGATGTCCGGCTTTTGTCAAAAAGCAGCATGCGGACAAGCTCGAGGCACGCTCAGTACAGTGCAAGTTTGTGGGGTATCCAAAGAACTCAAAAGGATATTTCTTCTACTGTGAAGAGGAACAAAAAGTTCTTGTTTCTCGTCATGCCTACTTCTTGGAAACTGAGTTTTTGGAAAACCAGATAAGTGGGAGCACAGTAGAACTGGAAGAAATTCCAGAACCACGGACTGTTACTGAAAGTTTAGTGGAACCAGAAGGTTCGGTAGAACAGGACATTCCTACGCCGCTCCGCAGAAGTAGTAGGCAGTCTCATCCGCCCGAGAGATACTATGGTTTTCTCATAGACGGGGATAGAGAGGATTGCATCATAGATTATGATGAGCCTACTAGCTTCCAGCAGGCCGTTCAGAGCGTTGACTCAGTGAAATGGCTGGATGCAATGCGGACCGAAATGGAGTCCATGTACACCAACAAGGTATGGACGTTGGACATTGCTCCAGACGGGGTAAAACCCGTAGGATGCAAGTGGATCTTCAAAAGGAAGATTGGTGTAGATGGACAGGTTGAGACCTATAAAGCTAGGCTGGTAGCAAAGGGTTTTCGTCAAAGACCTGGCTTGGACTACGACGAAACCTTTTCTCCAGTAGCCATGCTGAAATCCATTCGGATCCTTCTTGCCATTGCTGCCTTCCACGATTATGAGATCTGGCAAATGGACGTAAAGACAGCTTTTCTAAATGGAAATTTAGAGGAGTGTGTCTATATGGACCAGCCAGAGGGTTTCATTCAGAGTGGGAGCAGCGGAAAGGTGTGCAAGTTGCTTAAGTCCATCTATGGACTAAAGCAGGCATCGCGGAGTTGGAACATCTGCTTTGATGAGACGGTCAAAGAATTTGGCTTTATCAAAAATCCAGATGAACCATGCATCTATAGTAGATTTGTAGCGAGAACTGTAGTATTCCTCGTTTTATACGTGGATGACATTCTCTTAATAGGAAATGACATTCCTATGCTACAATCTGTCAAGGGGTTCTTGTCACACAGGTTCTCCATGAAAGACCTGGGTGATGCCTCATACATTCTGGGTATCCGGATCTACCGTGACAGATCCAAGAGGATATTAGGACTTTCGCAGTCCAGGTACATCGACACCATACTGAAGAGGTTCAGTATGGAAGATTCCAAGCGCGGTAACCTACCGGCTTGTCACGGGATCACCCTCTCTAAAGAGATGTCTCCCAAGACAGATTTAGAGAGGGATCGCATGTCTATTATACCCTACGCTTCTGCGGTAGGCTCTATAATGTATGCGATGTTGTGTACCAGACCGGATGTAGCTTATGCACTGAGTGTGGTAAGCTGGTATCAGTCTAACCCTGGGGAGAAACACTGGATAGCGGTAAAGAACATTCTCAAGTACCTGAGAAGGACTAAGGAGATGTTCTTGGTGTATGGCGGAAAAGACCTCCAGATCGAGGCCTTTGCTGACTCCAGCTTCCAGAGTGACAAGGATGATTCCAAGTCCATGTCGGGTTTTGTCTTTACCCTCAATGGAGGGGCGGTGTGTTGGAAGAGTTCCAAACAGGAAACCGTTGCAGACTCGACGATGGAAGCGGAATACATCGCTGCATCTGATGCCGCAAAAGAAGTTGTCTGGATGAGGAAGTTCTTGAAAGAACTTCAGGTGGTTCCGTCCATTGTTGATCCAATACCTCTGTATTGCGACAACAACGGGGCTATAGCTTTAGCAAAGGAACCCAGGTCCCATCAGAGATCCAGGCACATCTTGAGGCGGTATCACCTGATCAGGGAGATCGTGGATCGCCTGGAGATCGAGGTTCGGAGAGTCGCTTCAGAAGAAAACACTGCAGATCCATTCACCAAGGCCTTGCCCCAGACTCAGTTCGAGCGGCTGATTGAGATGATAGGTCTTCGATACGCCAGTACATGGCCTTAGTGCAAGTGGGAGATTGTTAGTGTATATGCCCTAGAGGCCATTACTGTATCATACTAGTTTGTATATTACTTAATGGATGCTTGGGATATTCACCTTGTATATACAATCTTGCTCAAAATAGTAGTATGCTACTTGGTTTGTTTCTACTTCAATGTGTACTTGTGTTTATTTCAGTATATCACTTATACGCATTAGTGGAGCCCTTAGGATCTTTGCTTGATTACCAGCGTTGTGATGGCAGTCACACTAGTGGGGGCTGGGTAATCTATAAGCACATCCTTATTCAGGTCCCTGGTCGCAGGACTATCGAGACAGGGCATCGATACTCCGGAGTAGACCAGCGCATGCGCTTCTCATCCCAGTGTGGGAGACGGTCTGTCCCACAGCCGTCAGTACGTCGTACTTGAGACAGTATGCAGGTGCTCGTTAGGTTACGGGTACACTGGACAGGACTCGTCGGGAACTGACTAGTTGGTATTATACCTATCGTCAGTTATCAGTTCCCAGGTGACATGAGTACAGCTTAGTCCGCTGACTTGACACTGTCACTTCGCCTCGGGTGTGTTCCCACTGTACTTTGATCACTACCCTACCACGGCTCAAAGGAGTCGTGCAAACAGGTGGTGGTTGGGTGCAGTCCCGAAGCACTTGGAGGCAGTGACGGTTAGACAGGATTCGTCTCTCCCGGTATTGGGGGTTGACATCGCGCTGTGTCTAGGAGAGCCATTACACGAGTAGTCCCTGGCCAGGGCAAACGAGATATACTGGTAGGTTTCCAGTGTTATCTCAGGGTGTATTGGGCTTCACTCCGGCACGACTTGTACCGCTATTGGGGGACTGACGTTTACCGCCCCCTAGGCCCGCCATGCGATGTATCAGACGAACAGACCGGACTGTATGGAGAATGTCACACTCAGGCTCAGTAGGAGTTCAGATGGGTTTCGCCTCGTCGGTCTTCTTGTCGGCATTACCTGGGGACCGTTACGCACAGCTAGTGCCGCTTGCGGTCTGTGGTTAAACCCACTGCCAGCGTAGTGTCGAGTCTTTAGAGTCCCACACAGAAAGCTTTTCGCCTTTAGGCAAAAGAGTAGAGGTCGCATGGTATTGCGACAGGTCGCATGGTTTTGCGACAGGGTTCGGTCACATCCGTGCACTTGTGCACGTACAGTGTCCAGACAGTTTACACTAGCGGGCTTTGGTTTAAGCCAGATCCTAGTGTACCTTATGGGATTGGATTTATCCAGTTTGCATTCGTGTTCCTCGGAACGCGGATGCGGGTGTGTATGCACAGTTGACAGGGAGGCACAGACAGCGGATTCTCATTAGGGTTGTTGACAGTTGACCGTTGACTTTTTGACTTTTTGCTCAACCCTAATGAGAATATGATATGTGATTAACTATTATATTAATTAAGTATTATGGTGATATGGTTGTTGACTTGTTGACTTTTGTTGACTTGTTGACTTTGTTGACTTGTTGACTTTTGTTGACTTGTTGACCGGTTGACTAGGCTTGACTAGTTGACCATCATGATAACCATGGTTATCATTTCATGCCAAAGACTTTTTCTTGCTTGCTCATTTGAGTAAAATGAGTGCATGACATGATAAGGTTATGGTTGCTTCTAACCATCACATAAGACTTTTTTGATATGATGAGTTATGATCACTTTGGATTATGACAGGGTGAAAGACAAAAGAGTTGCACATTCTTTCTTGCTCATTCTCTCTCTTGTTCTTGAGCTCTCCTCTTGCTCTCACCCTCAACCTCTTGCTCCCTCTCTTGATCTATGGTTCTCTTGTCTCATGAGTTGAGAATCAAGAACCATAGATAAATGTAAGTCCATATTGCGACCCCCGGTGCTTACGGGGAGGCGGAAACGGTATAAAAAAAAATGAATTTTTATCGCAAGAGGCAACATGGACTAAACTTGGTCGGGATCGTTGTCTAAACTAAAACTAGCAATCTAGCTAAAGAGAGTTAGCTACTATGGAAGATGGTTATACCTAAACTTGAACTCCTTCTTCTTCAAACCTTGTAGAGGTTGATGGTTCTCTTTACGTCGCCTTCTCCCATCGAAGATGGATCCACCTCGAAGGTTCGACTTTGGGCTCTTCCTCGATCTTTGAGTGAACTAGGGTTTCCGGCTTGCTAAACCTTCATCCTAGAATGAGTAGAGAGAGATTAGGGTTTGCTTTTCTTTCTAAAGAGAATGAATCTCAACACATGAGAAGGTTTCTCTTTTCAAGAGGAAGAAGAAGAGGAAATGAGGAGAGAGAGAGAGGTTATGATAGAATGAGCTCAATTATTTCTTTCTTGCAACCATATTGCAAAAGAAATGAATTATCTAAATGATAATAATGGAAATAAGAATAGTTGATGGTGAATATGGAATGACCACTATCATACCTCTTTTAATGAAGTGTAAGCATGAATCAAGGAAGACTTTCAAGGCATGAAAGTGGTCAATGGTCAACAAGTCAACCAAGGTCAACAAGTCAACAAAAAAACAACCATAACATAATTCTTATTTAATTACTATTATTAATAGATAATATACAAATCCATTAGGGTTTGGAAAATGATAACTGTCAACTGTGCATACGCACCCGATCCGAAACCCTAATGAAAAACCTCATTCTCCGCCTCAAGCAACTGTGCATACACACCTGCATTCTCGTTCCGAGGAACAAGAATACCAAGATATAAAAGCAACCCCAAAACATATACCAGTATTTGGCTCAAACCAGAGCCTGCCAGTATAATCCGTCCGGACTCCAAACGTGCACAAGTGCGCGGATGAGAACGAATCCTGTCGCAAAACCATGCGACCTCTACTCTGTTTTGCCCAGAGGCGAATACCCTCTGTGTGGGACTCTAAAGACTCGACACTACGCTGGCAGTGGGTTTAACCACAGACCGCAAGCGGCACTAGCTGTGCGTAACGGTCCCCAGGTAGATGCCGACAAGAAGGCTGACGAGGTGAAACCCCATCTGAACTCCTACTGAGTCTGAATATGACATTCTCCGTACAGTCCGGTCTGTTCGTCTGATACATCGCATGGCGGGCCTAGGGGGCGGTAAAACGTCAGTCCCCCAATAGCGGTACAAGTCGTGTCGGAGTGAAGCCCAAAACACCCTGAGATAACACTGGAAACCTACCAGTATATCTCGCTTGCCCTGGCCAGGGACTACTCGTGTAATGGCTCTCCTAGACACAGCGCGATGTCAACCCCCAATACCGGGAGAGACGAATCCTGTCTAACCGTCACTGCCTCCAAGTGCTTCGGGACTGCACCCAACCACCACCTGTTTGCACGACTCCTTTGAGCCGTGGTAGGGTAGTGATCAAAGTGCAGTGGGAACACACTCGAGGCGAAGTGTCAGTGTCAAGTCAGCGGACTAAGCTGTACTCATGTCACCTGGGAACTGATAACTGACGATAGGTATAATACCAACCTGTCAGTTCCCGACGAGTCCTGTCCAGTGTACTCGTAACCCAACGAGCACCCGTATACTATCTCCAGTACGACGTACTGATGGCTGTGGGACAGACCATCTCCCACACTGGGATGAGAAGCGCATACGCTAGTCTACTCCGGAGTATCGATGCCCTGTCTCGATAGTCCTACGACTAGGGACCTGTATAAGGATGTGCCTATAGATTACCCAGCCCCCACTAGTGTGACTGCCATCACAACGCTGGTAATCAAGCAAAGATCCTAAGGGCTCCACTAATGCGTATAAGTGATATACTGAAATAAACACAAGTACACATTGAAGTAGAAACAAACCAAGTAGCATACTACTATGTTGAGCAAGATTGTTTATACAAGGTGAATATCCCAAGCTTCCATCAAGTAATATACAAACTAGTATGATACAGTAATGGCCTCTAGGGCATATACACTAACAATCTCCCACTTGCACTAAGGCCATGTACTGGCGTATCGAAGACCTATCATCTCGATCAGCCGCTCGAACTGAGTCTGGGGTAGGGCCTTGGTGAATGGATCTGCAGTGTTCTCTTCTGAAGCAACCCTCCGAACCTCGATCTCCTTGCGATCCACGATCTCCCTGATCAGGTGATACCGCCTCAAGATGTGCCTGGATCTCTGATGGGACCTGGGTTCCTTTGCTAAAGCTATAGCCCCGTTGTTGTCGCAATACAGAGGTACTGGGTCAACAATGGACGGAACCACCTGAAGTTCTTTTAAGAACTTCCTTATCCAGACAGCTTCTTTTGCGGCATCAGATGCAGCGATGTATTCCGCTTCCATAGTCGAGTCTGCAACGGTTTCCTGTTTGGAACTCTTCCAACACACCGCCCCTCCATTGAGGGTAAAGACAAAACCCGACATGGACTTGGAATCATCCTTGTCACTCTGGAAGCTGGAGTCAGCAAAGGCCTCAATCTGGAGGTCTTTTCCGCCATACACCAAGAACATCTCCTTAGTCCTCCTCAGGTATTTGAGAATGTTCTTTACCGCTATCCAATGTTTCTCCCCAGGGTTTGACTGATACCGGCTTACTACACTCAGTGCATAAGCTACATCCGGTCTGGTACACAACATCGCATACATTATAGAGCCTACCGCAGAAGCGTAGGGTATAATAGACATGCGATCCCTCTCCAAATCAGTCTTGGGAGACATCTCTTTAGAGAGGGTGATCCCGTGACAAGCCGGTAAGTTACTGCGCTTGGAATCTTCCATACTGAATCTTTTCAGTACGGTGTCGATGTACCTGGACTGTGAAAGTCCTAATATCCTCTTGGATCTATCACGATGGATCCGGATCCCCAGGATGTAAGAGGCATCACCCAGGTCTTTCATGGAGAACCTGTGTGACAAGAAACCCTTGACAGATTGTAGCATAGGAATGTCATTTCCTATTAAGAGAATGTCATCCACGTATAAAACAAGGAATACTACAGTTCTCGCTACAAATCTACTATAGATGCGTGGTTCATCTGGATTTTTGATAAAGTCAAATTCCTTGACCGTCTCATCAAAACAGATGTTCCAACTCCGCGATGCCTGCTTTAGTCCATAGATGGACTTAAGCAACTTGCACACCTTTCCGCTGCTCCCACTCTGAATGAAACCCTCTGGCTGATCCATATAGACACACTCCTCTAAATTTCCATTTAGAAAAGCGGTTTTTACGTCCATCTGCCAAATCTCATAATCGTGGAAGGCAGCAATGGCAAGAAGGATCCGAATGGATTTCAGCATAGCCACTGGAGAAAAGGTTTCGTCGTAGTCCAAGCCAGGTCTTTGACGGAAACCCTTTGCTACAAGTCTAGCTTTATAGGTCTCAACCTGTCCATCTACACCAATCTTCCTTTTGAAGATCCACTTGCATCCTACGGGTTTTACCCCGTCTGGAGCAATGTCCAACGTCCATACTTTGTTGGTGTACATGGACTCCATTTCGGTCCGCATTGCATCCAGCCATTTTACCGAGTCAATGCTCTGAACGGCCTGCTGGAAGCTAGTAGGCTCATCATAGTCTATGATGCAATCCTCTCTATCCCCGTCTATGAGAAAACCGTAGTATCTCTCGGGCGGATGAGACTGCCTACTACTTCTACGGAGCGGCATAGGAATGTCCTGTTCTTTTGAACCCTCTGGTTCCACTAAGCTTTCAGTAATAGTCTGAGGTTCTGGAATTTCATCCAGTTCTACTGCGCTCCCACTTATCTGATTTTCCAAAAACTCAGTTTCCAAGAAGTGGGCATGACGAGAAACAAGGACTTTTTGCTCCTCTGCGTAATAGAATAGATACCCCTTGGAGTTCTTTGGGTATCCCACAAACTTGCACTGTACTGAGCGTGCCTCGAGCTTGTCCGCATGCTGCCTTTTTACAAAAGCCGGACATCCCCATGTCTTAAAGGCTTTAAGACAGGGTTTCTTCCCACTCCACATCTGATATGGTGTGGTAGGCACAGTCTTAGTAGGAACTTGGTTCAAGAGATGTGCAGCTGTTTCTAGTGCATATCCCCAGAAAGATCGCGGTAATTCAGCCTTACTCATCATGGAACGAACCATATCCAATAGGGTTCGATTCCTCCTTTCTGATACACCGTTATGTTGTGGAGTGTATGGAGGAGTACGCTGAGAGAGAATACCATTCTCTTTTAAATAGTCCAGGAACTCGGCACTCAAGTATTCACCACCTCGATCCGATCTTAGGATCTTGATACTTTTGCCTGTTTGTTTTTCAACTTCATTCTTGTAATCCCGAAATTTCTCAAAGGCCTCGGATTTGTGCTTCATTAAGAAGACATGTCCATACCTAGAGAAATCGTCTGTGAAAGTAATGAAGTATGAATAACCGCTTCGGGCATGTGTAGACATTGGACCACACACGTCACTGTGTATGAGTCCCAAGAGCTCGCTCGCTCTTTCTCCGTGTCCAGTGAACGGAGTCTTTGTCATCTTTCCCATAAGACAAGATTCACAAGTGGCATAAGACTGATACTCGAACAGATCCAAGTATCCTTCTTTATGTAACTTAGTCAACCGTGTCTCATTGATGTGACCCAGTCTACAATGCCATAAGAAAGCCTGATTGATATCTGGAGACTTTCTTTTGTGTGTATTCTGGACATTGAAAATCTGTGGTTGGTTTAATACGTATATACCATTGCTCAGTGTACCTGACCCAATCAGAACTTGATTAAGGTGAATGTTTACAACATTACTTACAAACGCAAATTCATAACCTTCTTTAGAAACCAAAGATACAGAAATGATATTACAAGTTGCGTTGGGTACAAAAAAGCAATTACGCAAAACCAAAACATGCCCATCTGTCATTCCCAGGTGATAGTCCCCCACGGCTTTAGCATCCATGCTAGCTCCGTTCGCAACTCTGAGGGTCATGTCACCTGCCTTCAAAAACCTACGGTTTCTCAACGGCTGCAAAGAATTACAGATATGAGATCCTGATCCGGTATCCAATACCCAGGAAGTAGAGTTTATAGAAAGACAGTTTTCAATAACATACACACCTGAAGCTGAAGCCGCAACCTGCTTCAGTTCCTGTGTCCTGGCTTTCCAAGCCCTGCAATCTTTCTTCCAGTGTCCACTCTTGTGACAATAGAAGCATTCCTCTTTACCAACAAGCTTCCCCGCTATCTTTGTTGCCTTTTCCTTTCCCTTCGCACCCACTTTACTAACACCGCCCCTTGGTTTGGCGGGGGCTTTCCTCTTCTTTCCCTTGGCTTTCGCCTTGGACCTAGAAGAAGAAGATCCTCCTACAAACAAAGTGGATGTATCCCTACCCTTCTGTAGGGTGCCCTCTGCGCTCCTCAGCAGGTTGAGGAGTTCTGAAAGTTCAACTTCCTTTTCTTGCAAGTTGAAATTCAGTATGAACTGGGCGTAAGTGGATGGAAGGGACTGGAGAATTATATCTGTATAAAGTTCACTGTCCAACGTGGTCCCAAGTTCCGCGAGCTCCTCAGTGTAGCCAATCATCTTAAGCACGTGGTCCGCTACCGATGATCCGACGGCCAACTTAGTCGAAAATAACTTCTTCGACACTTCGTATCTTGCGATACGAGACTGCTCTCCATACAGTTCTTTTGTATGAAGAAATATGGATTCCAAATCCATATTCTCGTGCCTCCTCTGATGGTCATTGTCCATCGAGGCAAGTACGAGGCATCTGGCCTTCGCGCTGTCAATCTCCCAAGTCTTACGGATTTCCTTATCCGCGACGCTGGAGGTGGGACCTGGGACGGGGGGAGCTTTGGTGGTAAGAAGATACCCCAGCTTGTCGTAAGAGATTGCCAATTTGATATTCCTGAGCCAATCTTTGTAGTTTGGCCCTGTCAATATGTTTTTATCTAGAAGTAACTTAAGTCCAGTCATTTCGATTTGGTCGCTGCAGGGGGAGAGAAGAAACACTTAGCACGATGCTCTTGCAAGTTTAGAATGGTTTTTAATTTGTCTAAACAGGATGGCTCCCACTGTCTCTCGAATCCCTCCTCAAACCACAAAGGAAGAATTAGCCGGGATCAATCCCACCGTACAATACTTGCTTAACCGTTCAGCCAGGCCAGTGTCGGTACTTCGAGGGAGGTTTTCCAACGCTTTCGCGAAGTTCCTTAATTTAAGAACCTCTTTTCCCTGGGGGCGTAGCCCCGCTAACACCTTTCTAGGCACCTACTAGGTTTATAGCATTGATCGTTTAGTGAGAAATTTCCCGAGGAGTAGCATATACTCACAGTAGGATCGGGATCCAAATATCATCGCGTGACGAAAATGAAGGAATCCTACCATAATCATCACACTCCAAATGGTATGCAAATCTAGCAAGTTTCAGTACTTATGAAACTCCCGATGTGGATTTTTGCCCCATGCTCTTATGACCTTGACTAAGGCCAACAAATCATAAGTCACATGTCAAGTTCTTCCCGTCGTTATCCAGGTTAATTTGAACCCACCCGTATATACCCTTGACTATGGCCAACAAGGCAATACGACTGTTCCAAACCAACGCATTCTATCTATGCAACATATGAATACCCACCAGCTACCAAACACTGTGCCTTGACTAAGGCCAACAAACACAGCTTGAATACTGTTGAATATTCATATGAAACGACGGAGGGCTACGGATGGTTTTGGCGAAACCGTGAACGTAGTGAACTTGATATAATCGATGGAACGAGATAGCTTTTAGAAGGAGTGGCTCAAGCTCCGCATTTAAAAGTTAGTTTTGAAAAGAACCGAGTGGTTTTTCGAAAGTGTTCCATCGACTTAAACTTGGTTTATTATCTTGCATTAGTTCTTTTAATGCGTGATATTCTTGCATTAGTTCTTTTAATGCGTCCCATCATTTAATTCCTACCATTGCAGAAAACAACCAAAATATGACGTACGCTTATGCCATTCGCATTCGCCACGGGGTCCCGTCATCACTCGTTAGGTTACTTAACTAACGACAGAGCGGGGGCTGGGCTAGCGCGGCTGTAAAACATAAGCAACGCCTAAATAGAAAGCAATGATAGACATTACAGATCACAGATGAATACATTGGATATACTAGCAATCCGCATTTCTTTCGAGCCTGAAACGAAAAGCGGATAACACGGTCGCGGTGAATAGCAAATACCCCACCCAAGACCCCTACGGGTGCGGCAAACTACCCGCCAAGTTCCCGGTAGTTTGTGCACCCCACCATGGGTCTATCCTAGGAGCAAAAACAGTAAAAAGAATTATACAATGACGGCAACAACCCCGACCCGGTTGTGCGGCCAAACAAATAATATAATTACATCAATTTACATTTACAAATGAATGAAAGAAAAACAAAAGCTCATCTCACATCCACCCCGGCTATTCACCCGCGACAGTCCAACACATTCATATACACATTCCAGCACATTACAGATCATGTATAACCCGACTAATCGACTTATAGCGATTAGCCGACGTTCAATACATGCAAACATCACAGATATAACCAACATAGCCAAAGTGCAGTGAAGTTCGGAAAAAAATACGGAATTATAGGACCCCAAAAGTGAATTTCAGTTCTGGAAAATCTGGGTACAAATAATATATCTTAAAAATCCCAAAACCAACACAGAAGAACACTGCACGAAAAACGATGCAAAGATGACACCAACTTGCGGCGGTTCCGCGGCCAGATGAGTAGGTGAGGCCGCGGAAGAGCGGCGGTTTGGAGGAAACATGATATCGTTTTTCTTGTGTGTTCTTAGAAAACCCTGAGACGATTTTACAAGTATAAAGTTTTTCATTTTGAGCCAAAAAAAAATCAACAGAAACTCAGGTTTTTAGTTTTCCGGTTTTGCGATTTTTCGGTTCCGAACTTCGTTACACTTCACTACCAAGCTAGTTTAAGTTTAACCTGGCTCTGATACCACTGTAAGTCCATATTGCGACCCCCGGTGCTTACGGGGAGGCGGAAACGGTATAAAAAAACGAATTTTTATCGCAAGAGGCAACATGGACTAAACTTGGTCGGGATCGTTGTCTAAACTAAAACTAGCAATCTAGCTAAAGAGAGTTAGCTACTATGGAAGATGGTTATACCTAAACTTGAACTCCTTCTCCTTCAAACCTTGTAGAGGTTGATGGTTCTCTTTACGTCGCCTTCTCCCGTCGAAGATGGATCCACCTCGAAGGTTCGACTTTGGGCTCTTCCTCGATCTTTGAGTGAACTAGGGTTTCCGGCTTGCTAAACCTTCATCCTAGAATGAGTAGAGAGAGATTAGGGTTTGCTTTTCTTTCTAAAGAGAATGAATCTCAACACATGAGAAGGTTTCTCTTTTCAAGAGGAAGAAGAAGAGGAAATGAGGAGAGAGAGAGGTTATGATAGAATGAGCTCAATTATTTCTTTCTTGCAACCATATTGCAAAAGAAATGAATTATCTAAATGATAATAATGGAAATAAGAATAGTTGATGGTGAATATGGAATGACCACTATCATACCTCTTTTAATGAAGTGTAAGCATGAATCAAGGAAGACTTTCAAGGCATGAAAGTGGTCAATGGTCAACAAGTCAACCAAGGTCAACAAGTCAACAAAAAAACAACCATAACATAATTCTTATTTAATTACTATTATTAATAGATAATATACAAATCCATTAGGGTTTGGAAAATGATAACTGTCAACTGTGCATACGCACCCGATCCGAAACCCTAATGAAAAACCTCATTCTCCGCCTCAAGCAACTGTGCATACACACCTGCATTCTCGTTCCGAGGAACAAGAATACCAAGATATAAAAGCAACCCCAAAACATATACCAGTATTTGGCTCAAACCAGAGCCTGCCAGTATAATCCGTCCGGACTCCAAACGTGCACAAGTGCGCGGATGAGAACGAATCCTGTCGCAAAACCATGCGACCTCTACTCTGTTTTGCCCAGAGGCGAATACCCTCTGTGTGGGACTCTAAAGACTCGACACTACGCTGGCAGTGGGTTTAACCACAGACCGCAAGCGGCACTAGCTGTGCGTAACGGTCCCCAGGTAGATGCCGACAAGAAGGCTGACGAGGTGAAACCCCATCTGAACTCCTACTGAGTCTGAATATGACATTCTCCGTACAGTCCGGTCTGTTCGTCTGATACATCGCATGGCGGGCCTAGGGGGCGGTAAAACGTCAGTCCCCCAATAGCGGTACAAGTCGTGTCGGAGTGAAGCCCAAAACACCCTGAGATAACACTGGAAACCTACCAGTATATCTCGCTTGCCCTGGCCAGGGACTACTCGTGTAATGGCTCTCCTAGACACAGCGCGATGTCAACCCCCAATACCGGGAGAGACGAATCCTGTCTAACCGTCACTGCCTCCAAGTGCTTCGGGACTGCACCCAACCACCACCTGTTTGCACGACTCCTTTGAGCCGTGGTAGGGTAGTGATCAAAGTGCAGTGGGAACACACTCGAGGCGAAGTGTCAGTGTCAAGTCAGCGGACTAAGCTGTACTCATGTCACCTGGGAACTGATAACTGACGATAGGTATAATACCAACCTGTCAGTTCCCGACGAGTCCTGTCCAGTGTACTCGTAACCCAACGAGCACCCGTATACTATCTCCAGTACGACGTACTGATGGCTGTGGGACAGACCATCTCCCACACTGGGATGAGAAGCGCATACGCTAGTCTACTCCGGAGTATCGATGCCCTGTCTCGATAGTCCTACGACTAGGGACCTGTATAAGGATGTGCCTATAGATTACCCAGCCCCCACTAGTGTGACTGCCATCACAACGCTGGTAATCAAGCAAAGATCCTAAGGGCTCCACTAATGCGTATAAGTGATATACTGAAATAAACACAAGTACACATTGAAGTAGAAACAAACCAAGTAGCATACTACTATGTTGAGCAAGATTGTTTATACAAGGTGAATATCCCAAGCTTCCATCAAGTAATATACAAACTAGTATGATACAGTAATGGCCTCTAGGGCATATACACTAACAATAAAATCCCATTCTAAATCTTCTCTACTCATTCTAGTTCACTAGGTTTAGCAAACCAAGTGAACTAGTTTCTTCAAAGAACGAAGAAGGAGCTAAAGGTTGGAGCTTTCAAGTGGATCTATCTTCGGCGTACGGAGACAACGAGAAGGAGCCATCGAACCACCATCGGAGCTTGAAGAGAAGGAGTTCAAGTTTAGGTATAACCATCTTCATCCGAGTAGCTAAATATCTTTAGCTTAGTATGCTAGTTTTAGTTTAGGTAAAGATCCCGACCTAGCTTAGTCCATGTTGCCTCTTGCGTTAAAATTTTGATTTTATACCGTTTCCGCCTCCCCGTAAGAACCGGGGGTCGCAACGTGGACTTACAGATGGTATGTGTATATGAATTCATTGGATTGTCGCGGATGAATAGCCGGGGGGTTGTGAGATGAAAGTTTTCTTTTATCTTTCAATTCATGTAATATTATTTTTGGCCGCACAACCGGGTCGGGGTTGTAGCCGTCATTGTATAATTTCTTTTTACTGTTATTTGCTCCTAGGATAGACCTAAGGTGGGGTGCACAAACTACCGAGTATCTCGAAGTGCCGAGTGTCCTACTCACGTCGTTGAGGGAGGTTGCTCCACTTCGGATATTTGGCGGGTAGTTTGCCGCACCCGTAGGGGTCTAGGGTGGGGTATTGGCTATTCATCGCGACCGTGTAATCCTCTTTTCGTTACAGGCTCATACGAATTGCGGATTCCTAGTATATCCAATGTGTTCATCTGTGATCTGAAATGGCTATCATTGCAATATATCTATATATGATATTATTTAGGCGTTGCTTATGTTTTGAAGCCGCGCTAGCCCATCCCCCGCTCTGTCGTTAGTTAAGTAACCTAACGGGTAATGACGGGGCCCCGTGGCGAATGCGAATGGCATAAGCGTACGTCATATTTTGGTTGTTTTCTGCAATGGTAGGATTAAATGATGGGACGCATTAAAAGAAATAATGCAAGAAAATAAACCAAGTAAAAGTTGTTGGAACACTTTCAAAACCACTCGGTTTCTTTTCAAAATAACTTTTAAACGCGGAGCTTAAGCCACTCCTTTTAAAAGCTATCTCGTTCCTTCGATTATATCAAGTTCACTACATTCACGGTTTCACCAAAACCATTCGTAGCCCTCCGTCGTTTCACATGGATGGTCAATAGTATTCAAGCTATGTTTGTTGGCCAAAGTCAAAGAATAATGATTGGTAGCTATTGGGTATTCATGTGCAGCATAGATAGATGTGTTGGTTTGGGACAGTCGTTCTACCTTGTTGGCCAAAGTCAAGGGTATGTGCGGGTGGGCTCAAAATAACCTAGAGAATGACGGGTAGAACTTGACATGTGACTTATGATTTGTTGGCCAAAGTCAAGGTCATAAGAGCATGGGGCAAAAATCCACATCGGGAGTTTCAAAAGAACTGAAACTTGCTAGCGCTGCATTCCATTTGGAGTGTGATGATTCTGGTAGGATTCCTTCAGATTTGTCACGCAATGATATTTGGATCCCGATCCTACTGTGAGTATATGCTACTCCTCGGGAAATTTCTCACTAAACGATCAATGCTATAAACCTAGTAGGTGTCTAGAAAGGTGTTAGCGGGGCTACGCCCCTAGGGAAAAGAGGTTCTTAAATTAAGGAACTTCACTAAAGCGTTGGAAAACCTCCCTCGAAGTACCGACACCAGCCTGGCCGAACGGTTAAGCAAGTATTGTACGGTGAGATTGATCCTGACTAATTCTTCCTTTTTGGTTTGAGGAGGGATTCGAGAGACAGTGGGAGCCATCTTGTTTAGACAAATTAAAAACCACTCTAAACTTGCAAGAGCATCATGCTAAAGTGTTTCTTCTCTCTCTCCTAATTGCAGCGACCAATCATCATGACCGGACTTAAGTTATTACTAGATAAAAACATACTGACAGGGCCAAACTACAAAGATTGGCTCAGGAATGTCAAAATGGCAATCACTTATGACAAGTTGGGGTATCTCCTTACCACCAAAGCTCCCCCTGTCCCAGGACCCACCTCCAGCGTCGCGGATAAGGAAATCCATAAGACTTGGGAGATCGATAGCGCGAAAGCCAAGTGCCTCGTGCTTGCCTCTATGGACAACGAACATCAGAGGAGGCACGAGAATATGGACCTCGAATCCATATTTCTCCATACAAAAGAACTGTATGGAGAGCAATCTCGTATCGCAAGATACGAAGTGTTGAAGAAGTTATTTTCGGCAAGGTTGGCCATCAGATCATCGGTAGCGGAACACGTGATTAAGATGATTGGCTTCATAGAGGAGCTCGCGGACCTTGGGACCACGTTGGAGAATGAGCTCTATACGGGCTTGATTCTTCAGTCCCTTCCTTCCACTTACGCCCAGTTCATCCTAAATTTCAACTTGCAAGAAAAGGAAGTTGAACTTTCAGAGCTCCTCAACATGCTGAGGAGTGCAGAGGGCACCCTACAGAAAGGTAGGGAAACATCCACTTTGTTTGTAGGAGAATCTTCATCTTCTAGGTCCAAGGCGAAAGCCAAGGGAAAGAAGAAGAAATCCCCCGGCAAACCAAGGGGCGGTGTTAGTAAAGTGGATACGAAGGGAACGACAAAAGCAACAAAGGTAGCGGGAAAGCTTGTGGATAAGGAAGAATGCTTTTACTGTCACAAGAGTGGACACTGGAAGAAAGATTGCAGGGCTTGGAAAGCCAGAACACAAGATCTGAAGCATGTTGCGGCTTCAGCTTCAGGTGTGTATGTTATTGAAAACTGTCTATCAATAAACTCTACTTCCTGGGTATTGGATACCGGATCAGGATCTCATATCTGTAATTCTTTGCAGGCGTTGAGAAACCGTAGGTTTTTGAAGGCAGGTGACATGACCCTCAAAGTTGCAAACGGAGCTAGCATGGATGCTAAGGCCGTGGGGGACTATCACCTGGGAATGTCAGATGGATATGTTTTGGTTTTACGTAATTGCTTTTTTGTACCCAACGCAACTTGTAATATCATTTCTGTATCTTTGATTTCTAAAGAAGGTTATGAATTTGTGTTTGTAAGTAATGTTGTAAACATTCACCTTAATCAAGTTCTGATGGGTCAGGTACATTAAGCAATGGTATATACGTACTAAACCAACCACAGATTTTCAATGTCCAGAATACACACAAAAGAAAGTCTCCGGAAATAAATCAGACTTTCTTATGGCATTGTAGACTGGGTCACATCAATGAGAGAAGGTTGACGAAGTTACATACAGAAGGATATTTGAATCCGTTCGAATATCAATCGTATGCCACTTGTCAATCCTGTCTGAAAGTAAAGATGACAAAGACTCCGTTTACTGGACACGGAGTAAGGGCGAGCGAGCTCTTGGGACTCGTACACAGCGACGTGTGCGGTCCAATGTCTACACATGCGCGAAGTGGTTATTCTTACTTCATTACTTTTACGGATGACTTTTTAAGGTACGGTTATGTCTTCTTAATGAAACATAAATCCGAAGCCTTTGGAAAATTCCAGGAATATAAGAATGAAGTAGAAAAACAAACCGGCAAAAGTATCAAGACACTAAGATCGGATCGAGGTGGTGAATACTTGAGTGCCGAGTTCCTGGACTACTTAAAAGAGAATGGAATTCTCTCTCGGCTTAATCCTCCATACACTCCGCAACATAACGGTGTATCGGAGAGACGGAACCGAACCCTATTGGATATGGTACGGTACATGATGAGTAACGCTGAGTTACCGCGATCATTCTGGGGATATGCACTAGAATCAGCTGCATACCTTTTGAACCGAGTTCCAACTAAGACTGTGCCTACTACACCATATCAGATGTGGTGTGGGAAGAGACCCTATCTTAATCACATTAAGACATGGGGATGTCCAGCTTTTGTCAAAAAGCAGCATGCGGACAAGCTCGAGGCACGCTCAGTATAGTGCAAGTTTGTGGGATATCCAAAGAAGTCCAAGGGATATTTTTTCTATTACGAAGAGGAACAAAAGATTTATGTTTCTCATCATGCCCACTTCTTGGAAACTGAATTTTTGGAAAATCAGATAAGTGGGAGCGCAATAGAACATGAAGAAATTCCAGAACCACGAGCTATTACTGAAAGCTTAGTAGAACCAGAGGGTTCGAAAGATCATGACATTCCTACGCCGCTCCGCAGGAGTAGTAAGCAGTCTCATCCGCTCGAGAGATACTACGGTTTTCTCATAGACGGGGATAGAGAAGATTGCATCATTGATTATGATGAGCCGACTAGCTTCCAGCAGGCCATTCAGAGCATTGACTCGGTAAAATGGCTGGATGCAATGCGGACCGAAATGGAGTCCATGTACACCAACAAAGTATGAACGTTGGATGTTGCTCCAGATGGGGTAAAACCCGTAGGATGCTAGTGGATCTTCAAAAAGAAGATTGGTGTAGATGGACAGGTTGAGACCTATAAAGCTAGACTGGTTGCAAAGGGTTTTCGTCAAAGACCTGGTTTGGACTATGACGAGACCTTTTCACTAGTAGCTATGTTGAAATCCATTCGGATCCTTCTTGCCATTGCTGCCTTCCACGATTATGAGATATGGCAGATGGACGTAAAGACCGCATTTCTAAATGGAATTTAGAGGAGTGTGTCGATATGGACCAGCCAGAGGGTTTCATTCAGAGTGGGAGCAGCGGAAAGGTGTGCAAGTTGCTTAAGTCCATCTACGGACTAAAGCAGGCATCGCGGAGTTGGAACATCTGTTTTGATGAGACGGTCAAAGAATTTGGCTTTCTCAAAAATCCAGATGAACCATCCATCTATAGTAGATTTGTAGCGAGAACTGTAGTATTCCTCGTTTTATACGTGGATGACATTCTCTTAATAGGAAATGACATTCCTATGCTATACTCTGCCAAGGGGTTCTTGTCACACAGGTTCTCCATGAAAGACCTGGGTGATGCCTCATACATTCTAGGGATCCGGATCTATCGTGACAGATCCAAGAGGATACTGGGACTCTCACAGTCCAGGTACATCGACACCATACTGAAAAGATTCAGTATGGAAGATTCCAAGCGCGGTAATCTACCGGCTTGTCACGGGATCACCCTTTCCAAAGAGATGTCTCCCAAGATTGATTTGGAAAGGGATCGCATGTCTATTATACCCTAAGCTTCTGCGGTAGGCTCTATAATGTATGCGATGTTGTGTACCAGAACAGATGTAGCTTATGCACTGAGTGTGGTAAGCCGGTATCAGTCAAACCCTGGGGAGAAACACTGGATAGCAGTAAAGAACATTCTCAAGTATCTGAGAAGGACTAAGGAGATGTTCTTGGTGTATGGCGGAAAAGACCTCCATATCGAGGCCTTTGCTGACTCCAGCTTCCAGAGTGACAAGGCTGATTCCAAGTCCATGTCGGGTTATGTCTTTACCCTCAATGGAGGGGCGGTGTGTTGGAAGAGTTCCAAACAGGAAGCCGTTGCTGACTCGACGATGGAAGCGGAATATATCGCTGCTGCAGATGCCGCAAAAGAAGCTGTCTGGATAAGGAAGTTCTTAACTGAACTTCAGGTGGTTCCTGTTAGTTATATGTGTGCCCTAGAGGCCATTACTGTATATACGATTTATATTGTAGTGGATGCTTGGACATATATAGGGAGGACTTTCTTGCTCGACATGATAGTACGCTATCTAGTTGTACTTTATCTTAACATGTACCCTGATTGTCTCTTTTGTTACATGTTGATAAAGCCCTTAGGATTTGTACTCGACTACTGGGACTATGATGAGATCATACTAGTGGGGCCACGGTAGTCTATGAGTACATCCTATAACTGTTCCTAGTCAAAGGTGTGTCGAGACAGGGCATCGATACACCAGAGTAGACTAGCGTATACGCATCTTGACCCATATGATGGGCGATGGATGATCCCATATCCATCGGTGTTTGACATCAAGGACGATGTACGGGTGCTCAGTGGAGACTGGGTACACTGGACGGACTCGCCGAGAACTCCTAGATGGTATATATACCTATTGTCAAATAGCATTTCTCTGGTGACACTTGTACAGGTTAGTCTGTAGACCCGAGATCGTCATAGAGTCTTGTGTGATTCCCACTGTATTTTGATTTCCTCCCTACCACGGCTCAATTGAGTTGTGCAAACAGGTGGATTTTGGGTACAGTCCCGAATCATATGGAGACAGTGAGCGATAGGAGGGGTTTCGTCTCTCCCGGTATAGGGAGTTGATGTCGCGCTATGTTTGATCGGCTATAACACCTAAATCCCTGGCCAGGGTTCTCGAGGTTTACTGATAAGTGTTATCAGTAGTTCCTCGACCTGTTATGAGCCGTAAATCAACATGACTTATAAAGTTACTGGGGTCTGACATTTACCACCCCTAGACTTCATATGCGACGTATCATACGAAAAGACCGGACTGTACGGTAAGTGTTGCTTACAGGCTCGTAAGGGTTGTGATGAGTTCGCTCGTCGGCCACCTTTTCGTCATGTACCTGGGTAGCCGTTACGCACAGCTAGTGCCACTGACGCGCTTGTGGTTAAACCCATTACCAGCGTACTGACTAGTCTTTAGAGTCCCACACAGAGGGTTCTCTCGTTCAGGCAAAAGATATAGAGACCGTAATTTGTTACGGCAGCCGTAGGGTGTTGCGGCAGGTTTTCGATTATGTTCGTGTAATTGTTACAGGAATAATAATCGGAATAATAATACTGGCCGGATACCGGTATTATATTATTGGATTAACTGTATTTGTATTTTTCGGAATTCGGATGCGTGTATACAGTATACGGTATACGGTATACGGAGGAGGGGTATTTTTGTAATTGTTACAAGAATACCTTCTAGAAGGTGCCACCTCATAATGACATAATTATGACATCATTTATTTTGTGAAAATAAATTAGTGAGGTGTAAATTAAAAGGTATAAGCATGATAATGAGGTTGTTGTAGTGGAGGTACTATTAAAGCATGATACTTCTTTCATAATACATGCTTTAGTTAGTGCTATTTTCTTTTTCATCATGCTTAAACTTTTTAATCATGAAATGCGCTTATTCTCTCCTCCTCCTTCTTCTTATAAATACCTTCACATGAGATGTGAAATTAAGACATTCCAATCCTACACAAAATTATGATAAGTGTATCATAACAAGTGTATAAGAAGAAAGAAAGAAAATGATGGTTATCATTCTTCCTAGCTTAAACCCTCACATGAGATGTGAATCCAAAGCTTAGGATTTCAAGTTAATCCAATACAATTATCTCTATATCATCCTAGTGACCTCTTCTAGCAAATTTGGTCTCTCGGTTAAACTCTTGAGAAGAGTTTCTAGCTTGCACGAAAACTCTCGGGTGGATCATCTAGGTCTTCGGTGGCCGGAGATCGAAAACGTCGGCAACATCTTAACGAGCCAAGGAGTTCACCAAAAGAGGAGAAAGGAGCAAAGGAGTTGCATCCAAGAGAAGACCCGAAGGACCGTATCATCAAGGTATAATCCCTAACATAGTAGATAAGATCTCTAGTTAGGATTTACTAGTTGTGGTTTAGACAAGATTTTTGGTTAAGTGCGTGTTGTATGCAAAGAAAATTTTTGTTCACCGCTTCCGCCGCGCCACAAGAGTTGTGGGAGCATGCAGCACTCACCAACATGGTATCAGAGCCTAACTAAACCACAATTAGATGTTAGCCAAAAGTTAGAAGCTCGATCGACAGTTTTTTCTCCCGAAAACTCGTATTCTGCCCTTGCTGCTGTCAGTTTTTGAAAGTGTTCCAAAATTAATTTGACATGTCTTAAAAATACAAGCAGGGAGTTATAAGATCACTGTAGAAAACCGGAGTCCCAACTCGCCAAGACTGCCGCGGTTCCACGGCCAAACCCTGGGTTTGGCCGCGGATCCGCTGCCGAGTCAACGCGGAGTTGACTCGGTTTGCTACAGTATTCTTATATTTGGTAAATATGGTTTCTGGGATATGTAGATTTTTACAAAGGTGTTTGTACAGGGACATGTCAAGTGTTAGCATGGTTTTAAAAATTATCGATCGAAATTCTAAAGTGCTTGGCTAATCGGGTTTTCATTTTTTTTATATGTGTTTGAAACGTCCGCTAATTGCTATATGACGATTAGTGGGGGTTGCACATTTGGATATCATGAGATGGTATGTGTATATGAATGTGTTGGATCGTTGTGATGAATGGCCGGGGGGTGTGAGAAGAGTGTTTTTCTTTTTCTATCATTCCATGTAATTTGTAAAAAGCAATGTTATATTGTATAATTTCTTTTTACTGTTTTTGCTCCTAGGATAGACCCAAGGTGGGGTGCATAAACTACCGGGTTCTCTAAGTGCCGAGTGGCCTACTCAATTGTTGAGGGAGGTTGCTACACTTCGGAAATTTGGCGGGTAGTTTGCCGCACCCGTAGGGGTCTAAAGGGGGTTTTGGCTATTCATCACGACCGTGGAACCCGTTTTTTCATTAAGGGCTTGAATAAAATACGGAATTCCTAGCGTATCCAATGCATTCATCTGTGATCTGAAATGGTTATATTTATATATGAGATATATATAATAAACGTTGCTTATGTTTTGCACCCGCGCTAGTCCAGCCCCCGCTCTGCCGTTAGTTAAGTAACCTAACGGTGCAAGACGGGGCCCAGTGGCAAATGCGGATGGCATAAGCGTACGTTCTATTTGCGTTTCTTTTCTGTGATGTTTAGGAAACGTAAAAGATGGGACAACATTAATGTGATTAATGTTAAGAGAAAGAAACCTAAAGATGTTGTATAATCAAACTTTTTGAAAAAGGGTAACTCTAGCTTTTGTTTTGCATAGTGGTATTCTTGAATATCCTGCACCTCATTCGATGAGGAAAGGGCCGAGATCCCTTCACCGGGAGTGACCCCTTTAGCGAAACTGGAAAATGTTACAAAGAACTCGATTTAATTTTATAGTTGATCTAACTTTGCTTTGCATCGTGGTATTTATATATCCAGCACCTTATTCGATAAGGAAAGAGCCGGGATCCCTTCACCAGGAGTGACCTCTTTAGTAAAATTAGAAAGATACTACAAAATCATTAGATTTTTAAAACTGGAGCTTAAACCACTCCTTCCCACTCGATTCTACAACGATATCAAGTTCAAAACGTTAAAAGGTTTTCATAAAAACCATCCGTTGCCCTCCGCCATTTTAGGAAGCAGAGTACTTAGTATTCGTACCACGTTTGTTGATCATAGTTAAGGCGTGGTGTACGGTAGCTAGGTGGTGAATTCCTACAAAGCATTTGATGCGATCGATTAGGGCATTCTCATGACTTTGTTGACCATAGTTAAGGGTCATATGGGTGGGCCTAAATCAATCACGAAATGGCGGGTTGAACTTGACTAGTGCTTATGATTTGTTGACCATAGTTAAGGTCATAAGTCACTAGGGGTAAAAATCATATCGGGAATTTCAAGAGTTGAAATTTGCAATGAGATTGCATACCTTCTATATGATAGTTGGATCCCGATCTCGCTGCGAGTAAGAGTTACTCCTGGGAAAGTTTTACACAAGACAATTTGACGAAATTAAAGAGTGTAATTATTCCCGGCTAATCTTACATTTTAGGATTTGAAGGAAGATTTGATAAAAACAGTGAGAGACATCTGGATTAGATAATAACCAATCTAATCTTGCAAGAGTATACGCTAAAGTGTTTTCTTCTCTCTCTCTCTCCAGATAGTGACCATATCACGCCTTAATCAAGATAATAAATACGGATATATTGACTGAACCCGCTTGTTATATTGAGCTGGGGAACGTTGGTCCCGCTCCAACTTATAATTGTTATAAGATAGAGCAGGAAATAGGGAAATACCAGAATTCCTATGCCACCCAAACGAAGAAAGTGCATATGATGCATCTCCTTCGGGTGTGTTCATTACAAAGAATTTTTTCTCAGTATCCTCTGCATCCTGGGTATTTGATACTGGATCGGGATCCCAGATATGTAATCTGTTACATAGGGCTACAAAAATGTAGCGTCTTGAAAAGTCGTTTTGGTGTTTTCCTGAAATTCGGTGAAAATTCGGTATTTTTCCGAAAACCGTCTTTCTTGTTATTTTGCAGTTTAGGTCTAATTATACCTAAAATGGATAGGTAATTGCTTGTTTTTAGTAGCTAATGAGTTAATTATGAAATTCTGGTCGTTTAAAAATTTTCCCTAATTTTTCAATTTTTTTATATTATTTTAAGCCGGTAAGAAAATACATTAAATTAACGATAAATACAAATTTTTCCGGGCTAATTTTAATCTCTAAAATTATGATAATTATAATCTAGTGATAACATAAATTTTTAGCAATTTATTTTGATTTTTACAAAATTTTTATGATTTGAAACGAATTTATTGAATTTTGAGCTAAAACTTGCAATTTTTGAGTTGTAGGGGGCCTTTTTGCATAAAATTTCTTTTGTAAAACCCCTCTCTCTTTTCCCTCAGCCCTAGGACAGCCCAACCCTGACCAAGTCCAGAAATTTCTGGCCTCTTTTCTTTGGTTGCTTTCTTGAGTTGATTTAAGGGTTTTTTTGATTTATTTTAAATATTGTTAATAAGGTATGGTGCATTTGACTTTGGAAACTTGACCCATGACTTTTCCCCACTTGCCCACACCCTCCCCCTCACCTCCTCTGGCCGAAACCTGAAACCTCTCTTCTTCATCTCTTTTCTTTTCATTTTTCTTCAATTTTCTTCAAAAAAACCACATCAAAATCCACACTTTATTCAAAAATCCAAACAAAATCCTTATGCTATCATTTTCCTTAGCCATTCTTGCTTGAATCTTGGTGCTTGAGGCCATCATTTGGAGCAAAATCCATTCTTTCTAGATCTCAAGTGAGGTATAATTCTCATCAAAGTTACTTTCTTTTGTTGCTAAATTCCTTTAAATGCATGGTTTAGTGTTAAAAGTTAAATAATTTCTAATCTAGTTTATAAAGAGTAGTTTGTTTAACTAGGGTTTTGAAGCCATGTTAGTTAATTAGCTTGTCTTTTAGTTAATCTAGTTGTTAATTAACTAATCTATATGATCACCTTGTTTATGTAGTTTTCAATTATGCTAATTTAGTTAAATTTAGAAGTGTGAAATTGTTGTTTTAGGATTTTCAAGAGAAGGTTTATGTATGGAAAATAGTATTTGAAGCTTGATAAATGAGTTGATTAGGGTTTAGAAAACATTATTTAGTTGTTTAGACCTAAATTGTTATCTAGTATTTTGCTAACCTAATCTAAGAAATTAATTTTCTTATGTGGGCTTTTGTTGTGTTAATTTAAGTTTTCACGTGTGGAAATCGATTTGGAATTTGCTAGGTTATAATTCAAGGAATGGTTGTGTATGGAAATTAGGATTGGAATCATTGCTATTGTGTTGTAATTAGTGTTTGTAGATTGCTTGTAGTGTACTTGGGTAATTATGCTATATTGTAGTCGTTTTGTCGCAAATCGGCGATTTTTGCACCGATTTTGGGACGCAAATGCTTACTAGTTTTCTTATAAAGCTATGTGATGAATTATTTTTGATATCTTGATGATTGTAATGGCTTGTCCTACGACTTTTAGGATGCGTGAGTGCGGATTTTTGAGTAGTCGGGTTTTAGTTTTGCCGGGCGACCAAATCGGCGTTTTTTTGGCAGTTTTTGCGATTTTCGCGTGTGTTCCGCACACTTTGTGCACGTTGTACCTAGCTAGCGAACGTTAGTAGTTTCGTTTGGGTTTTGCGTCGTTCTTGATATGTAACCTTATGTTTGGTATTGATGTTAATTCCAGGTTCGGTCGCGGAGACGTCAGACGCGGCGCGAAAGGGGAAAGCGGTGATTGGACACAGCTAGCCAGGGATTCCGGTGAGTAGATGTAATATCTACGGGGGACTATCGTTCGATGGCGCAAGCCGCCCGATAGTTTTAGTGACTTACAAGACCCTAAGTAATGTTAGTAATTAGGGGCGAAATGCTTAATTGACTATTTGCTGCATCCATGCATTATATTGACATACCTATACGAAACCATTTCATAGGACACCTGCACCATTACCAGGGTTTTTATATGCAGCACGAGCACTATTCATGCTTACACACACACCCTGGTAATTGCCATGCCACCACACTAGATAACCTTTAAATTTAAACCTGTTACTATTTGATACTTAAACTTGTGCTATTGCCTTTAATTCCTTAAAAATGAAACCGTAGTATTGCTATTCATGTGCATGTACTTCATCATATTAATTGTTCATGCTTAATACTTTAATCACACATCGCAACTTGATTATTGATACCATATGCATTCATTATCATTGATATATGCACTTATGAGGATTTCTTGAGATTTTATGATATTGCTGGATTTCAAGGGGAAAGCCGCAAAATTTCTAAACTTATTATATTTTTAAAATATGTAAATTGCGGTTTTCTAGTGATGTAAGTGTCGTCCACCATGAGTTTGCTGTGGATTTGGAAATCCGTGTCGAGGAGTGGAGGAACCGGCACGGGTACATGGTGGGCCCGGTAAGGTATCCCGGGGCAAGAGGAATGTGGTGATGACGTTGAGCCTGGCAGGGGACGGATTACCTACCGGTGACTGTTTGGGACGGCGGATATCCAGAGGATACCGACCGTGGCCGCTAGATGATGAGATATTGATATTTGAGATGGGTCAGCCGGACGGCTGAGGCCAGAGATACATTTATGAGATTTGAGACAGCTTTTGGGTGTCGTTGCTGGACACCGGTTCTCGTCGATTCTTTGAGTATTATGCTGGCATTCTGAAAGAGTTTCAAAAACAAAAAGAGATAAAATGTTTCTTATATATACCTATTGAGACCTCAGATTTTCATGTTGCATACATATTAGTACACTGATGTTGTATACACACCTGCTAGTGCATCCCGTCATACCTGTATTTTAGATGCTAGGATGCTTGTGTGCATGCATACGATAGCCTTTGTAGATGTTATTTATTACTCACGAGTTGGCAACTCACCCCCGTTGTGCCACAGTCTTTTGCAGGTCCGCTCCGTCAGTTCAGTAGCGGCGGGCGCACTTGTCCTTTTGCCTCTTTTGCCTGAGCTCGAGATTTGCTCATAGGTGGGTTATGTTATTATTTTGTACCACCTTGTATATTCTTGTATCTAGTGTACTCCATCTACTGTTGCTACCAGATTTATTGTATATTGACCTAGAGATGAGACTGTGAGGTTTGGGGACTTTTATGCTGTATTTTGGGGTCGAGCTCACTTGAGTCGACATGATGTTTTCTTATGCTTTATTATGATTATTATGCTTGCTGTCATTTACATTACGTGGGATTTATGACCGCTTTGTGGCGAAGAGCTAGCTCCCGTTTGGGGATGCCCTATTTTGTTGGATTCATGTATATTTTTGTTGTACCCATTTTGGGGGCCAGTATTTACAAAGGAGACTCTGCCGAAATTTTCGGAAAAATTGGTATTGTTTTTAAAAAGGGTTGTACATGACTTATTTGATAACTCGCTTTCAATTGATTGGGTTTTCTTCACTCTTTTGCTTAATTGGTTTTGTTTTCTGGGCTTTGGCTTACTTGTTTTACGGACGTCTTTAGACGTTTTGTAAACTTAAGTGCCAGTCACGTTCCGTACCCTGCGGGTCGTGACAAAGTTGGTATCAGAGCGATAGGTTTTACCTTTGTGAGTGTAGGATGACCCTTGGTAGATGGAGTAAGTGACTTAAGCAGGGTAACGTAGCGTGCGTATGTCCGCGGTATACTTACGATACGGTACTCCGCCTAAGTGACTTTAGGATATACTTGCTTGAAAAATTCCTTCTTCAATTCCGTGTATCCTATGATCCTATTGCACTGTTCTTACTGTCCTGTTTCCTGTAACAGCCACTATGCCGCCGAAGGCTACGAGGGCACAGAGGGCTGCCGCCAGAGACGAGATTCGAGCTGGCTCGTCCGAGACTAGGACTGAACAGGGTGGTATGCCTACGCCGCAGGGACAGACTGATCCACCTTCTCCAGGCCGTATGGATAGACTCGAGACTGGTATGCAGGAGTTGCGACAGATGATGGGAGGCATGCAGGAGCTACGTCAGATGGTAGGATCCCTAGTTGCAGCCAGTCGTACACCGAGGCCGGATGACGTACCTACTACATCACAGACGACCATGATACCTTCTCCTACTACTACCACCGTGGCCATTCCGGTTTCACTACAGGATTTCATGAGGCTGAGACCTCCAGTATTCACCGGCACCGAGGCAGCGGAGGAACCACAGACGTTCCTTAACAGTTTAGCCAGGATCTGCCGTTCGCTGAGATGTTCGGATGATCGATGGGTAGAGCTTGTGAGTTTCCGACTAGAGGGTCTCGCGCAGACATGGTGGGAGTCAGTCTTGAGAGGTCGAGCTGCAGGTCTACCGCCTATGACTTGGGCCGAGTTTACAGCGGTCTTTCTAGCCCGTTTCCTTCCAGAGAGCGTTCGTGACGCCAGAGCTCGTAGCTTCGAGGCCTTAGTCAAGACACCTGGGATGACGGTGTCTGAGTATGACATCCAGTTTACACAGTTATCCCGATATGTTCAGTATTTGGTGGATACCGAGGAGAAGATGGTGAAGAGGTTCGTACAGGGACTTGATGCCCAGCTATATCTTGCCATTGGCGCCCAGCACTACGACACTTATTCAGCTGCTATGGATACGGCATTGCGGATGGAGGCACGCATATCACAGACTTCGGCCGTTTCTGGGCCGAAGAGGATGCGCACCGATGTACCGTCTCAGAGGCAGCGCGCCAGATTCTTTCCGAGAGATAGGCCTGGCAGAGGATTTGGGCGGGGACAGTTATATGGTTCTTATCCCCAGGGGCAGCAGCCGTCGCCAGGATGTTTTGGGTGCGGGAGTTTACACCATCTTGTCAGAGACTGTCCAGTGAGACGACAGGAAGCAGCGACAGTTCCGCATGTGACCCTACCACCATCACCACCCCCTCCTCAGAGAGCCCTACTTCCTACCCCAGGCGATGCTCCACGCCAGTTAGGTGCACCGAGAGGCCGTGGACGCGGCGGTCCTGTTCAGAGAGGACGAGGAGGCAGAGGCCGAGGTCGAGGTCAGCCCGCTATCGATGGAGGACAGGCCCGAGTGTTTGCTTTGACACCGCAGGATGCGCAGGCATCCAATGCCGTTGTGACAGGTACCTTGCCAGTTTGTTCTTTCGACGCACGGGTATTATTCGACCCAGGTTCCACACATTCGTACGTCTCTACACACTTTGCATCGATGTTGGGCCGTGAGTCGTCGTCGTTAGATCAGCCGCTTGTTGTTAGTACTCCGGTAGGCGAGTCGTTTGTCGCTCGTTTTGTTTTTCGTTTGTGTTCCGTTCGTATCGGGGAGAGGGATTCATCAGTTGATTTGATACTCCTCGATATGTTGGACTTTGATGTGCTTCTGGGCATGGATTGGCTAGCCACTTGTTATGCTTCGGTGGACTGCCGTGAGAAGGCAGTCAGATTTAGCTTTCCGGGAGAGCCAGTCCTTGTTATTCAGGGAGACCGCAGTGTCACCCTTCCCAGCTTAATTTCGTCTCTTCGCGCTGGTCAGCTCTTGCGGAAGGGATGTCAGGGATTCTTAGCGTATATTTGTGATACTCGAGATGCAGAGGTTCCGTTAGACCGGGTCCCGGTAGTTTGTGAGTTCCCTGATGTCTTCCCTGATGAGCTACCTGGGCTACCGCCTGAGCGCGATGTTGAGTTCTGCATTGATTTGATTCCCGGTTCGGGGCCTATTTCTATACCGCCTTATCGGATGGCCCCGGCAGAGCTTCGAGAGCTGAAGGATCAGTTGTAGGATTTGTTAGATAAGGGGCTTATTCGACCTAGTGTTTCTCCGTGGGGTGCTCCGGTCCTGTTTGTCAAGAAGAAGGATGGAAGTTTGCGCTTATATATCGACTACCGCCAGCTGAACAAAGTTACCGTTCGGAACAGATATCCGTTGCCACGCATTGATGATTTGTTCGACCAGCTTCAGGGTGCGGGGTATTTTTCGAGGATCGACTTGCGATCAGGATACCATCAGCTGCGAGTTCGACAGGAGGATATACCGAGGACAGCTTTCCGCACGCGCTACGGCCACTACGAGTTTTTGGTGATTTCGTTCGGACTCACCAACGCCCCAGCAGCATTCATGGATTTGATGAACCGTACATTCAGGCCGTATCTTGACTTGTTCATCATCGTGTTTATCGACGATATCTTGGTGTACTCCCGGAGCAGAGAGAAGCACGAGCAGCACTTGCGGATTACGTTACAGACTCTGAGGGAGCACCAGCTGTTCGCGAAGTTCTCCAAGTGTGCATTCTGGCTGGACAGCGTCGGATTCTTGGGTCACGTGGTTACGAGAGACGGCATTTGTGTGGACCCGAAGAAGATTGAGGCTGTTCAGCAGTGGCCCCGACCTACATCGGTTACTGAGATCCGTAGTTTTCTAGGCTTGGCGGGCTACTACAGGCGTTTTGTTCAGGACTTCTCCCGTATAGCTGCACCGTTGACCGTTTTGACCCGGAAAGGAGTTCCTTTCGTTTGGACAGAGGAGTGCGAGCGCAGTTTTCAGCAGCTACGGACTTGTTTGACTACGACGCCGGTATTATCTTTGCCTTCGGGATCAGGCGGATTTGTTGTCTACTGTGATGCTTCGCGAGTGGGATTAGGATGCGTATTGATGCAGCATGGCCGGGTGATCGCTTACGCTTCTCGGCAGCTGAAGAAGCATGAACAGAACTACCCCACTCATGATTTGGAGATGGCTGCAGTGGTCTTTGCACTGAAGATTTGGCGACATTACCTTTACGGCGAGTCGTGTCAGATTTTCACCGATCACAAGAGCTTAAAGTACATATTTCAGCAGCGAGACCTGAACCTCAGACAGCGTCGTTGGATGGAGTTGGTGAAAGACTACGACTGCGAGATCTTATATCACCCCGGCAAGGCAAATGTGGTGGCAGATGCGTTGAGTAGGAGGCCCGGGGGTAGTCTATCCTTTTTGCGCGCAGTGCAGAGGCAGTCGTCAGCAGATTGGCAGATGTTATGCGACAGCCGAGTTGAGTTCGAGTTCACTCAGACAGGGGGACAGCTCACGCATGTTCGTGCACGCCCACAGTTGCTTGACCGTATATATGAGGCACAGCGCAGTGACGACCGTTGCTCAGAGATCATGGCACAGATGGGACAGGGCAGATTTTCCGAGTTCGTGGTTGACGATCAGGGGATTTTACGATATGGATCTAGACTGTGCGTACCAGATGCTGATGGATTGCGGCGCGACATTCTTGAGGAGGCACACCGATCAGTGTATAGTGTCCACCCCGGTTCCACCAAGATGTACCATGATATGAGAGAGACCTACTGGTGGGACGGGATGAAGAGGGACATTGCGGAGTTCGTTTCGAGATGCCTGACTTGTCAGCAAGTCAAGGCCGAGCACCAGAGGCCCGCAGGAGAGTTACAGCCGTTACCCATTCCAGAGTGGAAATGGGAGCAGATTTCGATGGATTTCGTTGTGGGTCTACCCAGGACCAGTCGAGGGTACGACTCCATCTGGGTGATCGTGGATAGATTGACGAAAGCGGCTCACTTCCTGCCAGTGAAGACGACTTTCAGCTTCGCTCAGTATGCTCAGCTCTATATTGACGAGATCGTGCGACTACATGGCGTACCGACTTGTATCGTGTCAGATCGAGGCACTCAGTTCACCAGCCGACTTTGGCAGAGACTTCAGGAGGCTTTGGGCACTCGTTTGAGCTTCAGCACAGCGTTTCATCCGCAGACAGACGGACAGTCAGAGCGGACCATTCAGACTCTCGAGGACATGCTCAGAGCGTGCGTTTTAGACTTTGATGGTAGCTGGGATCGTCATTTACCTCTAGTGGAGTTCTCCTACAACAACAGCTTCCAGGATACTATTCAGATGGCACCTTTCGAGGCATTGTATGGGAGGAGATGCAGATCGCCCGTGTGTTGGACAGAGCTCAGCGAGAGCAGCATTTTGGGGCCGCAGCTTGTTGAGGAGACGACAGCGAAGATACAGTTGATCCGAGACCGGATGAGAGCAGCTCAGAGCAGACAGAAATCGTATGCAGACAGGCGCCGTCGCAGATTAGAGTTCGCTGTTGGCGACCATGTTTTTCTGAAAGTCTCCCCGATGAAGGGCGTGATGCGTTTTGGGCGAAAGGGGAAGCTTAGCCCTAGATTCGTAGGTCCCTTCGAGATCCTCGAGCGGGTTGGCGCTGTTGCTTATCGTTTGGCTCTTCCACCCAGCTTTTCCGATGTTCACCCCGTTTTTCATGTTTCGATGCTCCGCAAGTACCTTCACGACCCTTCGCATGCGATTCAGCACCCGACAGCCCAGCTAGAGCGCGACCTTTCTTTTGCAGAGCAGCAGGTGGCCATCTTGGATCGGCAGGTGAAGAAGTTGAGGTCGAAGATTATACCAACCGTCAAGGTCCTTTGGCGTAGCCCGAGCAGCGAGGAGGTTACCTGGGAGACCGAGGGCGAGATGAGGAAGAAATACCCCCATCTCTTTGAAGGTACGCGTAGCTATATTTTTTAAATTCGGGGACCGAATTTCTTTAAGGGGGGAAGATTGTAGCGTCTTGAAAAGTCGTTTTCGTGTTTTCCTGAAATTCGGTGAAAATTCGGTATTTTTCCGAAAACCGTCTTTCTTGTTATTTTGCAGTTTAGGGCTAATTATACCTAAAATGGATAGGTAATTGCTTGTTTTTAGTAGCTAATGAGTTAATTATGAAATTCTGGTCGTTTAAAAATTTTCCCTAATTTTTCAATTTTTTTATATTATTTTAAGCCGGTAAGAAAATACATTAAATTAGCGATAAATACAAATTTTTCCGGGCTAATTTTAATCTCTAAAATTATGATAATTATAATCTAGTGATAACATAAATTTTTAGTAATTTATTTTGATTTTTAACAAATTTTTATGATTTGAAACGAATTTATTGAATTTTGAGCTAAAACTTGCAATTTTTGAGTTGTAGGGGGCCTTTTTGCATAAAATTTCTTTTGTAAAACCCCTCTCTCTTTTCCCTCAGCCCTAGGACAGCCCAACCCTGACCAAGTCCAGAAATTTCTGGCCTCTTTTCTTTGGTTGCTTTCTTGAGTTGATTTAAGGGTTTTTTTGATTTATTTTAAATATTGTTAATAAGGTATGGTGCATTTGACTTTGGAAACTTGACCCATGACTTTTCCCCACTTGCCCACACCCTCCCCCTCACCTCCTCTGGCCGAAACCTGAAACCTCTCTTCTTCATCTCTTTTCTTTTCATTTTTCTTCAAAAAAACCACATCAAAATCCACACTTTATTCAAAAATCCAAACAAAATTCTTATGCTATCATTTTCCTTAGCCATTCTTGCTTGAATCTTGGTGCTTGAGGCCATCATTTGGAGCAAAATCCATTCTTTCTAGATCTCAAGTGAGGTATAATTCTCATCAAAGTTACTTTCTTTTGTTGCTAAATTCATTTAAATGCATGGTTTAGTGTTAAAAGTTAAATAATTTCTAATCTAGTTTATAAAGAGTAGTTTGTTTAACTAGGGTTTTGAAGCCATGTTAGTTAATTAGCTTGTCTTTTAGTTAATCTAGTTGTTAATTAACTAATCTATATGATCACCTTGTTTATGTAGTTTTCAATTATGCTAATTTAGTTAAATTTAGAAGTGTGAAATTGTTGTTTTAGGATTTTCAAGAGAAGGTTTATGTATGGAAAATAGTATTTGAAGCTTGATAAATGAGTTGATTAGGGTTTAGAAAACATTATTTAGTTGTTTAGACCTAAATTGTTATCTAGTATTTTGCTAACCTAATCTAAGAAATTAATTTTCTTATGTGGGCTTTTGTTGTGTTAATTTAAGTTTTCAAGTGTGGAAATCGATTTGGAATTTGCTAGGTTATAATTCAAGGAATGGTTGTGTATGGAAATTAGGATTGGAATCATTGCTATTGTGTTGTAATTAGTGTTTGTAGATTGCTTGTAGTGTACTTGCGTAATTATGCTATATTGTAGTCGTTTTGTCGCAAATCGGCGATTTTTGCACCGATTTTGGGACGCAAATGCTTACTAGTTTTCTTATAAAGCTATGTGATGAATTATTTTTGATATCTTGATGATTGTAATGGCTTGTCCTACGACTTTTAGGATGCGTGAGTGCGGATTTTTGAGTAGTCGGGTTTTAGTTTTGCCGGGCGACCAAATCGGCGTTTTTTTGGCAGTTTTTGCGATTTTCGCGTGTGTTCCGCGCACTTTGTGCACGTTGTACCTAGCTAGCGAACGTTAGTAGTTTCGTTTGGGTTTTGCGTCGTTCTTGATATGTAACCTTATGTTTGGTATTGATGTTAATTCCAGGTTCGGTCGCGGAGACGTCAGACGCGGCGCGAAAGGGGAAAGCGGTGATTGGACACAGCTAGCCAGGGATTCCGGTGAGTAGATGTAATATCTACGGGGGACTATCGTTGGATGGCGCAAGCCGCCCGATAGTTTTAGTGACTTACAAGACCCTTAGTAATGTTAGTAATTAGGGGCGAAATGCTTAATTGACTATTTGCTGCATCCATGCATTATATTGACATACCTATACGAAACCATTTCATAGGACACCTGCACCATTACCAGGGTTTTTATATGCAGCACGAGCACTATTCATGCTTACACACACACCCTGGTAATTGCCATGCCACCACACTAGATAACCTTTAAATTTAAACCTGTTACTATTTGATACTTAAACTTGTGCTATTGCCTTTAATTCCTTAAAAATGAAACCGTAGTATTGCTATTCATGTGCATGTACTTCATCATATTAATTGTTCATGCTTAATACTTTAATCACACATCGCAACTTGATTATTGATACCATATGCATTCATTATCATTGATATATGCACTTATGAGGATTTCTTGAGATTTTATGATATTGCTGGATTTCAGGGGGAAAGCCGCAAAATTTCTAAACTTATTATATTTTTAAAATATGTAAATTGCGGCAATCTAGTGATGTAAGTGTCGTCCACCATGAGTTTGCTGTGGATTTGAAAATCCGTGTCGAGGAGTGGAGGAACCGGCACGGGTACATGGTGGGCCCGGTAAGGTACCCCGGGGCAAGAGGAATGTGGTGATGACGTTGAGCCTGGCAGGGGACGGATTACCTACCGGTGACTGTTTGGGACGGCGGATATCCAGAGGATACCGACCGTGGCCGCTAGATGATGAGATATTGATATTTGAGATGGGTCAGCCGGACGGCTGAGGCCAGAGATACATTTATGAGATTTGAGACAGCTTTTGGGTGTCGTTGCTGGACACCGGTTCTCGTCGATTCTTTGAGTATTATGCTGGCATTCTGAAAGAGTTTCAAAAACAAAAAGAGATAAAATGTTTCTTATATATACCTATTGAGACCTCGGATTTTCATGTTGCATACATATTAGTACACTGATGTTGTATACACACCTGCTAGTGCATCCCGTCATACCTGTATTTTAGATGCTAGGATGCTTGTGTGCATGCATACGATAGCCTTTGTAGATGTTATTTATTACTCACGAGTTGGCAACTCAGCCCCGTTGTGCCACAGTCTTTTGCAGGTCCGCTCCGTCAGTTCAGTAGCGGCGGGCGCACTTGTCCTTTTGCCTCTTTTGCCTGAGCTCGAGATTTGCTCATAGGTGGGTTATGTTATTATTTTGTACCACCTTGTATATTCTTGTATCTAGTGTACTCCATCTACTGTTGCTACCAGATTTATTGTATATTGACCTAGAGATGAGACTGTGAGGTTTGGGGACTTTTATGCTGTATTTTGGGGTCGAGCTCACTTGAGTCGACATGATGTTTTCTTATGCTTTATTATGATTATTATGCTTGCTGTCATTTACATTGCGTGGGATTTGTGACCGCCTTGTGGCGAAGAGCTAGCTCCCGCTTGGGGATGCCCTATTTTGTTGGATTCATGTATATTTTTGTTGTACCCATTTTGGGGGCCAGTATTTACAAAGGAGTCTCTGCCGAAATTTTCGGAAAAATTGGTATTGTTTTTAAAAAGGGTTGTACATGACTTATTTGATAACTCGCTTTCAATTGATTGGGTTTTCTTCACTCTTTTGCTTAATTGGTTTTGTTTTCTGGGCTTTGGCTTACTTATTTTACGGACGTCTTTAGACGTTTTGTAAACTTAAGTGCCAGTCACGTTCCGTACCCTGCGGGTCGTGACAAAAAAAGGTAGAAAAACTGAGAACGGGTGATAAGTTTCATGAGACAGAAAACGGGGCAAGTGTTGCAGCCAAGTCTGTTGGTCACTGTCTCCCTGTATTACCAATACATTGATTCTGAACAAATGCTATTAGATACCGAACCTGATATACAAAATCATATCAATCTCTTTATTTGTAAAGAAATGATAAAATTTTGTCTTGATGGATAATGTTTTGAACATTTCCTATATCAAAAGTTGATCGGTTCAGGCGCGTTATCTAAAAGCATTGACGTTCTAAATCAAACTACAGTTCTTAGTATACAGAACACACACAAGAGGAAGAGTTCAGAAATGAACGGATCCTTCTTGAGGCATTGTAGACTAGGTCATATCAATGTAACCCGACTAGCTGAAGTTACATCTAGATGCATATTTAAATTAGTTTAAATTTACATCTTGTGAAACTTGCCGATCATGTCACATAGATAAGATGACCATAGCTCTGTTTATTGGAAACAGAGAAAGAGTTAGTGAACTCTTGGGATTGATACATGATGATGTATGAAAGGTCCCCTGTCTACATATGCCATGACCGGTTCTTTATACTTCATTACTTTCTTTGATGATCTCTCAAGATTCAGACAAATGTTCCTGTTGAAACACAAGTCCGAAGCTTTTGAGATATTCACAGAATATAAGTTAGAAGTAGAGAACCAAAAACGGGTATAAGTATTATGTCCTTTGATGAGATCAAGGAGGAGAATACTTGAGCATGGAAATCCTGGACTATTCTAAAGGAGAATGAGATTCTCTCTCAGCATTACTCCTCCGTATACACCATAGCACGATGGTATATCGGGACGGAGCAATTGCACCTTATGTGATATGGTGTGCTCTATGATGAGTACTACTGAGTTTCCTATTTTCCTTTTGGGAGTTATGCACTTGCGAAGCTGCATACCTATTGAATAGGGTTCCAATCAAATCAGATGCCTGCTACTCCATATGTGATATGGTATGGGAAGAACCCATATCTTAAAGATGTTAAGATTTGGGGTTGTCAGGACTATGTCTAAAAACCAAAATCCGGACAAGCTCGAGGCAAAGTCAAAACTGTGGAAGTTTGTTGGATATCCCAAGCATTAGCAAAGGAATATCTTCTACCTAACCGAGGAACAAAAGTTGTTTTGTTTCTCAGCATGCCACCTTTGTGAAAAGGAATTTCTTGTGAAGAAATTAGTGGTCATAAGGTAGAACTGAAAGGCGTTCCGGCTATACAAACTACAACAGATGACCTAACCGAAGAACAAAAGTTGTTTTGTTTCTCAGCATGCCACCTTTGTGAAAGGGAATTTCTTGTGAAGAAATTAGTGGTCATGAGTTAGAACTGGAAGGAGTTCCAGCTACAGCAGATGATTTGGTAGAACCAAAGGATTCAATAGACTTTAACAAACCTCAGCCTCTCCGTCGATCTAGTAGGGATCTTCACCCACCTAAAAGATACTTCGGTTTCTCTATGACAGTGGGAGCGAGGATTTCATATTACCCCAGCGTGTCCCGAGACCGGAAGGTGTTCCGGCGGGTTGTAGTCCTCGCAAGGGGGCAAGCATAGAAAGTAGCTGCTGAGGGACCTTTTGGTGCCACGGCGACCCTATGGGATGGGGTTGTTGCCTGACCAAAGTGGTATGACTAGTTTCGAGCAGGCCATCAGGAGTGGGACTCTGTGAGAATGGCTGGATGCTTAGCGATCTGAGATGGAATCCTTATACACCAACAAAGTATGGACTTTGGTTGCTTTGTCTGAAGGGTTAAATCCCCAAGAGGAGCAAGTGTATCTTGAGAAGATTACTTGGTGTACATGGAAAAGTTGAGACTTTCAAAGCTATGCTTAAGTCCATCCAGATCCTACTTGCCACTGCTACATACCTTGACTACGATATCTGGTGGTTGGATGTCATGACAGCTTTTCTAAAATGAAGTTTTAGAAGAGAGCGTCTATAAGTACACAGCCAGAGGGCTTCGTAGACAGTGGGAGCAGCGGAAAAGTGTGTAAGATGTTTTATGCGATAAAACAGGCATCGCGGAGTTGGAACATCTGTTTTGATGTGGTAGTCAAAGAGTTTGACTTCATCAAAATAATAGATGAACCTTGTATATACATAAAAGGTGGTAGGGAGTATGGTGGTGATCCTCGTAGAGTACGTGGATGACATACTCTTGATAGGGAAGGAGTTTCCTATGCTACGCTCAGTCAATCTCCTCTTATTATAAAGATTCTCCATACAGGATCAAAGGTGATACCTCCTAAATCCTGGGTTTTGGATCTATGAAATAGATCTAAATGGATATTAGGATACTCACTAGTTATAGTGAGATAGTATTAATCGATCCTGGGGAGAATCACAGCGGAGTTGGAACATTTGTTTTGATGTGGTAGTCAAAGAGTTTGACTTCATCAAAATGGTAGAACCTCGTGGTATGGAGTATGGTGGTGATCCTCGTAGAGTACGTATATGACATTCTCTTGATAGGGAAGAAGTTTCCTATGATACACTCGGTCAATCTCCGCTTATCACATAAGATTCTCCGTATAAGATCAAGGTGATACCGCCTAAATCCTGGGTTTTGGATCTATGAGATAGATCTAATTGGATGTTAGGATTTTCACTAGTTGTAGTGAGATGGTATCAATCGATCCTGGGGAGAATCACTGGAAAGGTTCCAGGGTGATAAAGACGACTGAATGTCAGTCGTAGGCATTGTCTTTATCCTTAGTAGAGGGACGGTGTGTTGGAAGAGTTCCAAGCTAGATACCATGACATACTAGAAAGGCAAGATACGTCATTACTAAGGATGCTACCAAAGATAAAGTCTGGATATATATAAAAGTTCATAAAGATGAACTTCTTTCCTACCATTGTGTGACAATGGGGTTGTGGCTTTAGCCAAGGAACTACCGTCCCATCAGAAATCCAGATATAATTCTTAGGCAGCATCACCTGATCATAGAGACGGTTGATCTCCAGGAAGATCGAGGTTAGGAGAGTAGATACAGAGGACAACAGAGCGGATCCACCCACTAAGGCTTTTTCCCAGTAAAGATTTTTATGGGATGGTTGAGTATGAGATACTTCAACCACAGCTAATTGTTTGGTATGTGATACCACAACAGATGGCCCTAGTGCAAGTGGGAGATTGTTAGTTATATGTGTGCCCTAGAGGCCATTACTGTACATACGATTTATATTGTAGTGGATGCTTGGACATATATAGGGAGGACTTTCTTGCTCGACATGATAGTATGCTATCTAGTTGTACTTTATCTTAACATGTACCCTGATTGTCTCTTTTGTTACATGTTGATAAAGCCCTTAGGATTTGTACTCGACTACTGGGACTATGATGAGATCATACTAGTGGGGCCACGGTAGTCTATGAGTACATCCTATAACTGTTCCTAGTCAAAGGTGTGTCGAGACAGGGCATCGATACACCAGAGTAGACTAGCGTATACGCATCTTGACCCATATGATGGGCGATGGATGATCCCATATCCATCGTTGTTTGACATCAAGGACGGTGTACGGGTGCTCAGTGGAGACTGGGTACACTGGACGGACTCGCCGAGAACTCCTAGATGGTATATATACCTATTGTCAGATAGCAGTTCTCTGGTGACACTTGTACAGGTTAGTCTGTAGACCCGAGATCGTCATAGAGTCTTGTGTGATTCCCACTGTATTTTGATTTCCTCCCTACCACGGCTCTATTGAGTTGTGCAAACTGGTGGATTTTGGGTACAGTCCCGAATCATATGGAGACAGTGAGCGATAGGAGGGGTTTCGTCTCTCCCGGTATAGGGAGTTGAGGTCGCGCTATGTTTGATCGGCTATAACACCTAAATCCCTGGCCAGGGTTCTCGAGGTTTACTGATAAATGTTATCAATAGTTCCTCGACCTGTTATGAGCCATAAATCAACATGACTTATAAAGTTACTGGGGTCTGACATTTACCACCCCTAGACTTCATATGCGACATATCATACGAAAAGACCGGACTGTACGGTAAGTGTTGCTTACAGGCTCGTAAGGGTTGTGATGAGTTCGCTCGTCGGCCACCTTTTCGTCATGTACCTGGGTAGCCGTTACGCACAGCTAGTGCCACTGACGCGCTTGTGATTAAACCCATTGCCAGCGTACTGACGAGTCTTTAGAGTCCCACACAGAGGGTTCTCTCGTTCAGGCAAAAGATATAGAGACCGTAAGTTGTTACGGCAGCCGTAGGGTGTTGCGGCAGGTTTTCGATTATGTTCGTGTAATTGTTACAGGAATAATAATCGGAAGAATAATACTGGCCGGATACCGGTATTATATTATTGGATTAATTTTATTTGTATTTTTCGGAATTCGGATGCGTGTATACAGTATACGGTATACGGTATACGGAGGAGGGGTATTTTTGTAATTGTTACAAGAATACCTTCTAGAAGGTGCCACCTCATAATGACATAATTATGACATCATTTATTTTTTGAAAATAAATTAGTGAGGTGTAAATTAAAAGGTATAAGCACGATAATGAGGTTGTTGTAGTGGAGGTACTATTAAAGCATGATACTTCTTTCATAATACATGCTTTAGTTAGCGCTATTTTCTTTTTCATCATGCTTAAACTTTTTAATCATGAAATGCACTTATTCTCTCCTCCTCCTTCTTCTTATAAATACCTTCACATGAGATGTGAAATTAAGACATTCCAATCCTACACAAAATTATGATAAGTGTATCATAACAAGTGTATAAGAAGAAAGAAAGAAATGATGGTTATCATTCTTCCTAGCTTAAACCCTCACATGAGATGTGAATCCAAAGCTTAGGATTTCAAGTTAATCCAATACAATTATCTCTATATCATCCTATTGACCTCTTCTACAAATTTGGTCTCTCGGTTAAACTCTTGAGAAGAGTTTCTAGCTTGCACGAAAACTCTCGGGTGGATCATCTAGGTCTTCGGTGGCCGGAGATCGAAAACGTCGGCAACATCTAAACGAGCCAAGGAGTTCACCAAAAGAGGAGAAAGGAGCAAAGGAGTTGCATCCAAGAGAAGACCCGAAGGACCGTATCATCAAGGTATAATCCCTAACATAGTAGATAAGATCTCTAGTTAGGATTTACTAGTTGTGGTTTAGACAAGATTTTTGGTTAAGTGCGTGTTGTATGCAAAGAAAATTTTTGTTCACCGCTTCCGCCGCGCCACAAGAGTTGTGGGAGCATGCAGCACTCACCAACTGTTCCGTCCATTGTTGATCCAATACCTCTGTATTGCGACAACAACGGGGCTATAGCTTTAACGAAGGAACCAAGGTCCCATCAGAAGTCCAGACACATCTTGGGGCGGTATTACCTGATCAGGGAGATCGTGGGTCGCCAAGAGATCGAGGTTCGGAGAGTTTCTACGGAAGATAACACTGCTGATCCACTCACAAAGGCCTTACCCCAGACTTAGTTCGAGCGGCTGATCGAGATGATAGGTCTTCGATACGCCAGTACATGGCCTTAGTGCAAGTGGGAGATTGTTAGTGAATATGCCCTAGAGGCCATTACTGTATCATTCTAGTTTGTATATTACTTAATGGAAGCTTGGGATATTCACCTTGTATAGACAATCTTGCTCAATATAGTAGTATGCTACTTGGTTTGTTTCTACTTCAATGTGTACATGTGTTTATTTTAGTATATCACCTATACACATTAGTGGAGCCCTTAGGATCTTTGCTTGATTACCAGCGTTGTGATGGCAGTCACACTAGTGGGGGCTGGGTAATCTATAAGCACATCCTTATGCAGGTCCCTAGTCGCAGGACTATCGAGACAGGGCATCGATACTCCGGAGTAGACTAGCGTATGCGCTTCTCATCCCAGTGTGGGAGACGATCTGTCCCACAGCCGTCAGTACGTCGTACTTGAGATAGTATGCGGGTGCTCGTTAGGTTACGAGTACACTGGACAAGACTCATCGGGAACTGTTGGTTGGTACTATACCTATCGTCAGTTATCAGTTCCCAGGTGACATGAGTACAGCTTAGTCCGCTGACTTGACACTGTCACTTCGCCTCGAGTGTGTTCCCACTGTACTTAGATTACTACCCTACCACGGCTCAAAGGAGTCGTGCAAACAGGTAGTAGTTGGGTGCAGTCCCGAAGCACTTGGAGGCAGTGACGGTTAGACATGATTCGTCTCTCCCGGTATTGGGGGTTGACATCGCGCTGTGTCTAGGAGAGCCATTACACGAGTAGTCCCTGGCCAGGGCAAGCGAGATATACTGGTAGGTTTCCAGTGTTATCTCAGGGTGTTCCGGGCTTCACTCCGACACGACTTATACCGCTATTAGGGGACTGACGTTTACCGCCCCCTAGGCCCGCCATGCGATGTATCAGACGAACAGACCGGACTGTATAGAGATTGTCACATTCAGGCTCAGTAGGAGTTCAGATGGGTTTCACCTCGTCAGTCTTCTTGTCGGCATCTACCTGGGGACCGTTACGCACAGCTAGTGCCGCTTGCGGTCTGTGGTTAAACCCACTGCCAGCGTAGTGTCGAGTCTTTAGAGTCCCACACAGAAAGCTATTCGCCTTTAGGCAAAAGAGTAGAGGTCGCATGGTTTTGCGACAGGTCGCATGGTTTTGCGACAGGGTTCGGTCACATCCGTGCACTTGTGCACGTACAGTGTCCGGACAGTTAACACTAGCGGGCTTTGGTTTAAGCCAGATCCTAGTGTACGTTTTGGGATTGGTCTTATCTCATTTGTATTCGTGTTCCGCGGAACGCGGATGCGGGTGTGTATGCACAGTTGACAGAGAGACAGAGGCAGAGAATTCTCATTAGGGTTGTTGACTGTTGACTGTTGACTTTTGGCTAAACCCTAATGAGAATAAGAAATATGATTAATGATAATATTAATTAAGTATTATTGTGTCATGATTGAGATGAGGGGTTGACTTTGTTGACTTGTGGACTTTGTTGACCGGTTGACTAGGTTGGACTAGTTGACCATCATCATTGCAATGGCTATCATTTCATGGCAAAGACTTTTGCTTGCTTGTTTTGCTTTGCAATATGAGTGCATGAAATGATAATGCCACTTGATATGATATGAACCATCACATAATACTCAATTATTATTATTATTATTATTATTATTATTATTCTTTTTGGATTATGGGAGAGAGGTTGGCAAAAGACTTTCTCATTCTCTCATTTCATTTCTCTCTCTTGCCATCACTTGCTCAAGCTCTCCCTCTTCCTCTTGCTCTCTCTAGCTCAAGGAAAACCATTCTCATGTGTTGAGACTCATTGCCTTAGAGATAAAAAGACACCAAAACAATCCTCTACTCATTCTAGTTCACAAGGCCTAGCAAGCCAAGTGTTCTAGTTTTTTCAAAGATCGAAGAAGAAGCCAAAGGTAGAAGCTTTCGGGTGGATCCATCTTCGGCGCAAGGAGACAACGAGGTGAGGCCGATCCGTACACCGGGAGGAGTTGAAGATGAAGGAGTTCATGAAAGGTATAGCCCCTAACCGAGTAGGTAAACTCAAGTTAGGTTGTTAGTTAGTTATTTAACAAAGATCCATATTTGTAGTCCATGTTACCACCCTATTGAAAATCGTTTTTCACCACTTCCGCAACCCCGTAAGTACCGGGGAAGGGTAGCATGGACTTACAATAACATCTCTATGTGATGAGCAAGGTATGCAATAATCATGCATAGCAAATGCAATCTAACAACATCTATATAGGATGAGCAGGGTATGCAATAATCGGGCATAGCAATTGCAATCTAATGACATCTATGTAGGATGAGCAGGATATGCAATAATCGTGCATAGCATGTGTACTCTATCAGGTACTACAGATACAGGATGAGATGTAAAATACAGAATGTTGAGCATGGGAATAAATAACATCTACACGGAATGTCAAGATGGAAAATAACCGGTGTCCAACAACACACCCAAATCCCAGTAAAACTCAGGCGCCGTCATCCTCATCGGCCCTCAAATTCTGTAATCTCATAGAATCGTGAGTGCCCAACATCGGCACTCGAAATATCATAAAATAATCGTGTCCAGCATCGACACGCTAATCCTCAAGTATCGAGCTCCGTCCGGGTAGGCCCACGGCCACGGCAGTACGCATCGTCCCGTATCCATCTATCAACTCTGGTCGGTATCCTACGGATAACCGCCAGGTCCCACCAATCACCGGTAGGTAGTAGTCCCTCCGCCGGGCTCACCGTCTAACAATACGAGTCTTCTTGCCCCGGGGTACCATATCGGGTCCACCATGTACCCGCAATCGGTGCCTACCACTCCTCGAATCGGGTATACTCATACAAGCTCTCTGGAACCGAGAAAACTCATGGTGGACACACTGAAATATCATATCAAGAGGAACCGGGTTTTTAAAACAGTGCGTATTTTTTTAAAATAAAACCTCGGTTCTCAAATCCAGAAATCATATGAATCCAAAACTCAATGCGTAAATCCATGCAATGTGTCGTATGACACTAAGAGTAAAAAGGGAAACCGCTCTTTTGAAAAGGATCCAGTTTTGAAAATATGTCATGCGGTCCCTATTCTCATGAAATCAAATCAATATCATCCATGTATGTAACATATGTATGTATGTAGGTATGGATGTGCAAATGGATATATACGCGAATATGAGTTTAGCACTACTATGAATATACAGTGTGCATGTGCGCAAGTATGAAGATATCAATATATGTGTGCACTGTTATGAATATACAGTATGCATGTGCGTAGGTATGAAGATATCAATATATGTGTGCACCGGTATGAATATACTGTATGCATCTGCGCAGGTATAAAGATATCAATATATGGGTGCGCTGGTATGAATATACTGTGTGCATGTGCGCAGGTATGAAGATATCAATATATGTGTTCACTGGTATGAATATACTGTGTGCATGTGCGCAGGTATGAAGATATCAATATATGTGTGCACTGCTATGAATATACAGTGTGCATGTGCGCAGGTATGAAGATATCAATATATGTGTGCACTGGTATGAATATACTGTGTGCATGTACGCAGGTATGAATATATCAATATATAGGTGCCCTGGTATGAAATACTGTGTGCATGTGCGCAGGTATGAAGATATCAATGTATGTATGCGCTGGTATGAATATACTGTATGCATGTGCGCATGTATGAAGATATCAATATATGTGTGCGCTGGTATGAATATACCGTGTGCATGTGCGCAGGTATGAAGATATCAATATATGTGTGCACTGGTATGAATATAAAGTGTGCATATGCGTAGGTATGAAGATATCAATATATGTGTGCAATGGTATGAATATACTGTGTGCATGTGCGCAGGTATGAAGATATCAATATATGTGTGCACTGGTATGAATATACAGTGTGCTTGTGCGTAGGTATGAAGATATCAATATGTGTCAATATGCGACAAGTCATGACAATCATCAGTGATGTGGCAATCAAAACGATATGTATAATGCGTAGCAATCCTATAGTGCGAGTGTCATGACAATCACTAACGGTGTGAGTGTAACATACAAATAGTGCTCGTGCAGCTTGAACCGTTAGTGACAGTGCAGTGTTCTATACTACCATTTCTATATGCAACAAGAAGGTATGCTACTATAGTCCAAATGAATATCTACGACTAAAATCCTATCACGCCCTGACGCTTAACGCCATACGGGCGATTTCCCCGTAAATGTTAAATCTACTCACCTGGTCGCGTGCTACACATAGCCGACCACCTGCTTTCCCTTCTTTGCGGCGTCTGACGTACCCGCCTGCGAATCTAGAATTCACACACAGAATCCATATATAAGCAAATATATCGCAAAATCGCGATATCGAAATCAAACGAGAAACTCGCGTCGCGAACTAAACGCGTGTGTGTACGATACGCTAAAACGTGTGTATACGTGTCTAAAACTATCCCGACACGTCGTGATACGCTGGAACATAGAACCCACTCACGTATCACACGTGTCGCGCAAACAAAACGTATTATAAAAACGATATATCGTCCCAGAATTTGACACAGGTGAAAACTTACAAAATTACACATGCCAAAACATTGGAATATGCAGCAGACTCCTACCCACCCAACCCTAACACCTAACTCCCTCATCTGGCCGCAATTTGCGGCCAGAAAGAATAAATCGGCGGCCTGGGTGTGAGGTTAGGGGTTCGTGCTCTGTGTGTGTGTTCTAGACCTAGTATACATGCTCCAGTTTGCTCAGATTTTCTCTGAAGGAGCCGGGTCACAAGCAGATCACAGAATGCTAAAGATTCACCTTAAAACGTTATATTTTGTACAAAATGGAAACCTAGGGTATTTTGGTGAAATCTGGGGTTTAAATAGGTTTAGGTGGCCCTAATAACACTTAACTAAGTTAGTCTAACCACCACTAATATTACTTAACCAAAAGTCCACAATAATCACCATATTAAGCACAAAACATACTTTTATCACTAACCGATGCTAATTCTACACATAACTTTAGCAAAAGGGAAATGAGTTCAGAGATTATAGCCCCTAGGGATCCTAAGAAGCAGGAGAAGGAGTAGAAGAAGAAGATTTGTTGCAGCTATAGCTGCTGGAGCTGTTGCTGCTATAGCTGCTACTGCTTCTGTTGCTGCTGCTGCTTCAGGCTGTTGCTGTTGTTGCTGCTTGCTGGAGCTGCTGCTGATGCTGGAGCAGCTGTTGGTGCTGTGTTGTGTGTGTGAGAGAGAGAGTGAGAGAGATGTGAGAAGAAATGAGTGTAGTAACAAAAGAAATGGGAGTTAAGCTAGTCAACCTCCCCCCTCTCTCTTCATTTAATGCAAGCATGGCACTTGCCAGGATGCCCACTCTCTCTCTCTCACTCCCCAAGTCAACTAAAATTCAAATGGTTTTTCCATTAATAAAACAACCCTTAATTAAAACCAAATAAACTTAACAAAGAAGGGTTAGTCTACCATGGTTGCCAAACATGGTTTAACCCTAATTTAACCCTAGTTTACATGCACAAGTGTGTGCAAGCCTAGGAAAATTCTAATAAAATATTCATTAAATTTGGTAAAATATTTAAAAATCGTTTTGGTAGACTTTTTTTTAAATTAAAAACCATATATTATAATATAATTATCCATTAATCATATCCTAAGGTGTTACAGGGATCCCACATATGTAAATTGTTACGTGGGCTACGTAAAGGTAGAGAACTGGGAAAAGGTGATCATTATGTACAAGTAGGGAATGGTACAAATATTGCAGCCAAAGTAGTTGGCGAATATCACCTAGTATTACCAAGTAGTAATACATTGATTCTGAATGAGTGCTATTATATACCGAACATGATGTGCAACATTATATCAGTTTCTTTATTAAGTAAAGAAGGGTATAATTTTGTAATACATGATAATGTTATGAACATCTTCCTAAATCAAAAGTTGATTGGATCAGGCTCGTTACATAATGGCATATTCATTCTCAATCAAAATACAGTCCTTAATATACAAAACACACACAAGAGGAAAAGTTCAGAAATGAACGAATCCTTCTTGTGGCATTGTATACTTGGTCATATCAATGCGACACGGCTAACTAAGTTACATAAGGATGGATATTTGAATCCGTTCGAATTATCATCTTATGATACTTGCCATTCATGTCTCAAAGGTAAAATGACCAAAACTCCGTTTAGTGGACACGGAGAAAGAGTTGAGGAACTCTTAGGGCTGGTACATAGTGATGTATGCGGTCCTATGTCTACACATGCCAGGAACGGTTTTTCCTACTTCATTACATTCACTGACGATCTCTCAAGATACGGACATGTGTTCATGATGAAACATAAGTCGGAAGCTTTTGAGAAATTCAGAGAATATAAGCACGAAGTAGAGAACCAAACGGGCAAAAGTATTAAGATCCTTAGATCTGATCGAGGAGGAGAATACTTGAGCAATGAGTTCCTAGACTATCTAAAAGAGAATGGGATTCTCTCTCAGCTTACTCCTCTTTATACACCACAGCACAACGGTGTATCGAAGCGGAGGAATCACACCCTATTAGATATGGTGCGCTCTATGATGAGCACTACTAAGTTACCTATTTCCTTCTGGGGGTATGTGCTTGAGACAGCCATACACCTATTGAATATGGTTCCTACCAAATCAGTGCCTACCACTCCATATGAGATATGGAAAGGGAAGCGACCATCTCTTAAGTATGTTAAGATATGAGATTGTCCGGCCTATGTCAAAAGGATAAATCCGGACAAACTCGAGGCAAGGTCTGTCCTATGCAAGTTTGTAGGATATCCCAGGAATTCACAAGGGTATATCTTCTACCACACTGAGGAACAAAAGGTGTTTATTTCTCGACATGCCACCTTTTTAGAAAAGGAACTTCTTGCAAAGGAAATTTGTGGCGAGGAGGTAGAACTAGAAGAAGTTCCAGCAACACAAACTACGACAGATGATTTATTGGAACCAGAAGATTCAGTAGCACCTAACGAACCCCAGCCTCTCCGCCGATCTAGTAGGGTTTCTCATCCACCTGGGAGATACTACGGTTTTCTCGTTGATGGTGGGAGCGAGGATTGCATCATGGAAGATGATGACCCGACTAGTTTTGAGCAGGCCATCACAAGTGGTGACTCTGTGAAGTGGCTGGATGCAATGCGATCTGAGATGGAATCCATGTACACCAACAATGTATGGACTTTGGAAGTTGCTCCTGAAGGGGTAAAACCCATTGGGAGCAAATGGATCTTTAAGAAGAAACTTGGTGTAGATGGAAAAGTTGAGACATACAAAGCTAGACTTGTTGCAAAGGGTTTTCGTCAGCGACCAGGCGTGGATTATGACGAAACCTTTTCTCCAGTGGCTATGCTTAAGTCCATCCAGATCCTACTTGCCATTGCTGCATACCATGATTATGAAATCCGGCAAATGGATGTTAAGACTGCTTTTCTAAATGGTGATTTAGAAGAGTGCGTGTACATGACTCAGCCAGATGGCTACGTAGATAGTGGGAGCAGCGGAAATGTGTGCAAGCTGCTTAAATCCATTTATGGGTTAAAACAAGCATCGCGGAGTTGGAACATCTGCTTTGATGTTGTAGTCAAAGAGTTTGACTTCATCAAAAACGTAGATAAACCTTGTATATATAAGAAGGTTGCGGAGAGTAAGGTTGTCTTCCCCGTATTGTACGTCGATAATGTTAGTATATATGCCCTAGATGCCATTACTGTATCATACTAGTTTGTATATTACTTGATGGAAGCTTGGGATATTCACAGTTGTACAGACAATCTTGCTCAAAATGGTAGCATGCTACTTGGTTTGTTTCTACTTCAATATGTGCATGTGTTTCTTTTAGCATATCTCTTATACATATTAGTAAAGCCCTTAGGATCTTTGCTTGATTACCAGCGTTGTGATGGCAGTCACACTCGTGGGGGCTGGGTAATCTATAAGCACATCCTTATACAGGTCCCTAGTCGTATGACTATCGAGATAGGGCATCGATACTCCGGAGTAGACTAGCGTATGCGCTTCTCATCCCAGCAGGGGAGATGGTCTATTCCACAGCCATCAGTACGTCGTACTGGAGATAGTATGTGGGTGCTCGTTAGGTTACGAGTACACGGGACAGGACTCGTCGGGAACTGATGGTTGGTATCATACCTATCGTCGGTTATCAGTTCCCAGGTGACATGAGTACAGCTTAATCCGCTGACTTGACACTGTCACTTCGCCTCGAGTGTGTTCCCACTGTACTTAGATTACTACCCTACCACGGCTCAAAGGAGTCGTGCAAACAGGTAGTAGTTGGGTGCAGTCCCGAAGCACTTGGAGGTAGTGACGGTTAACCAGGATCCGTCTCTCCCGGTATTGGGGGTTGACATCGCGCTGTTTCTAGGAGAGCCATTACACGAGTAGTCTCTGGCCAGGGCAAGCGAGATATACTGGTAGGTTTCCAGTGTTATCTCAGGGTGTTCTGGGCTACACTCCGACACGACTTGTACCGCTATTAGGGGACTGACGTTCACCACCCCCTAGGCCCGCCGTGCGATGGATCGGACGAACAGACCGGACTGTACGGAGTGTAGGGTTCTTAGGCACACCCATGAGGTTCTACAAGTGATCAAACATGGCCAATTAAAATTTTTTCTAAGTGCCGAGAAACCCTAAGAAAGATCGTAACTAGAGGTAAAGCGAAACAAGCAAGTAAACAACTTTAATTGCTAAATGAAAAAGACTACAACCTTTGTAGATCTGGTCCTCCACTTCCTTGGCTCCGTGATGACGTCCCTCCGCTCCAACCATCGGAATCCTATACTCTCGCGGTGGTTTCATCGGAGAAAAGATCGGGCTAGGTCGTCGACTTTGATGCCGAAAATGATCTACGTCGAGGCAACTCAAGATCAAGCTCCAACTTCACCAAGTCATGAAACTTGTGAAGAAAACACCCTATACTACATGGCAAGTGGTAAAGGATGAAGAAATAGGAAGTGGGTTCACTTTGGATTTTAATTTCTCACTTGGAATCATCACTTGACATTTTTGTAGAAAGCGTTTCTTCTCTTCACTTGAAGAAAAAGATGAAGAAGAAGGAAAAAAGAATATGAATTAAAATAAAATCAAGTGATGGTTATCATAATGCAACCATGGTTAAGTGTAGAGAATAAACTAGGGTTAGGTGAATGGTTAGGTTAGGCAAAAGAAACAAAAATGGTTGAACTTTTCAAAGCTTCATGAAGCTTCAAAGTAAATCCAAAAGAAGCAACCATTTCTTTTCTTGCTAAAAGAAAATAAATAAATTAAATAATCAAGAGAAGATAATAAAACCCTAACCATTCACTTAAACATGGTTTAAAGTAAACACAAACCCAAGTTTGCATGTATCATCAAACATGATACAAACAAGTGCACAAAGAAATATATCACATATACAACTTGTGCATTTCAAGTGAGAAAATCAATCTTGAGTGAACCAATACTAGTTAATGCAAAGTAATATATCAAATATATAATTATACATTAAATCATTAAATCAACAATTGATTTAACGACCCGGTCATATCGCATATGACCGACTAATATCCAATGTATCGACTTATCGAATCAATCCTCGATTCGATAACTAGGTTATATCACATATAACCAATCGATACATTCATCGCGAGAATAGAATACGGTATCACATACACGCATTATTCTCGGTCCCGCACATATCTCATATGCGCTCTTATTTCGTTTCGCTTGAGCCAGGAAACCTCTGTGTAGGACTCTAAAGACTCGTCAATACGCCGGCAGCAGATGATGATCATATCAAACACCCACAAGCCGCAAGCGGTCTGCTAAACGTAACGGCCACCCGGGTATTGAGCGATCAGAAGATCGACGAGCAAGCCCGCTCACACTCCTGTGAATCCAACCAGTAACACTTACCGTACAGTCCGGTCTGTTCGTCTGATATGTCGTATATCTCGCCTAGGGGTGGTAAACGTCAGACCCCAATAGCTTGATAAGTCATGCCGATATAAGGTCCATAACAAGTGTGAAACTACTGATAACACTTACCAGTAAGTCACAGCAACCGTGGCCAGGGATTTCCAGTTATGGCCAGTCGAGCATAGCGCAACATCAACCCCCAATACCGGGAGAGACGAATCCCCTCCTATCGCTCATTGCCTCCATGTGAATCGGGACTGTACCCAAAAACCACCTGTTTGCACAACTCAGTAGAGCCGTGGTAGGGTAGAAATCAAAGCACAGTGGGAGACACACAAGACTCTATGACGATCTCGGGTCAACAGACTAAGCTGTACCAGTGTCACCAGAGAACTGCCATCTGACGTGAGGTATAATACCATCTGGGAGTTCTCGGCGAGTCCGTTTAGTGTACCCAGTCTCCACTGAGCACCCGCATACCATCTCTGATGTCAAACACCAATGGATATGGGATCATCCATCGCCCATCACATGGGTCGAGAAGATATACGCTAGTCTACACGGGAATATCGATGCCCCGTCTCGATATTCCTACGACTAGGAACATTGAAGGATGTACTCATGGACTACCCAGGCCCCACTAGTATGATCTGCATCATAGTCCTGGAAGTCGAGTACACATCCTAATGGCTTTATCAACATGTAACAGAGAGACAGAAAGTGTACATGTTAAGATAAAGAGCAACTGGATAGCGTACTATCATGTCGAGCAAGAAAGTCCTACCTATATATGTCCCAGCATCCACTACAATATACATCCAATGTACAGTAATGGCCTCTAGGGCATACATATAACTAACACGGAGATTGTCACATACAGGCTCAGTAGGAGTTCGGATGGGTTTACCTCATCGGCCTTCTTATCGACATCTACCTAGGGACCGTTACGTACAGCTAGTGCCGCTTGCGGTCTATGGTTAAACCCACTGCCAGCGTAGTGTCGAGTCTTTAGAGTCCCACACAGAGAGTTTCCCTGCACTGAGCGAAACGTGTAGAGGCCGTATGGTTTTACGGCAGGGCTGCGATCACTTACGTGCACTTGTGTGCGTATACTGTTCGGGTAGGCAATACTAGTGGGTTTGGTTTAAGCCGGATCCTAGTATTGCACGGATGGATTTGTTTTGTCTTCTGTGCATTCGCATTCTACGGAATGCGGATGCAGGTGTGTATGCACAGTTTTGAGGAGCGATAAAGGAGGAGGTGCCCCATTAGGTTTTGGCACTTGGTTCGGCCAAAACCGTTATGTGGCGGGCTCATTAGGGTTTTGACAATTCGTTCGGTCAAAACCATTATGAGCCGGAGACATAATTTTACTAATCCTTTTGTGATAATTTAGTGATGGCTAATTGCATTGACCATTTGACCACCTTGACCACTCTTGACGTTGTTGACCCGTTGACCGAAGTTGACCGTTGACCTTTATGAGAGGTCTACACTCTTCTTTGGATTTCTTTTTCATTTTGGATTATGAAAATGGTCAATTCAATTAGTAGCCATCAACTTTATCATGAAAGGATTGGTAATGATGATAGTTTTGCATTTTTGCAACCGTGGTTCATTTCTTTAGCTAATAATTCATTTCTTATTCTCTCTCTTGTTCTTGTAAGAAGAAAAGAAAAGCTCTCATGGTTGCTAGCTCCTCCTTCTTCCTCTTCTTGATATCTTCTTTTGATCTCATGTGTTGAGAGAAAAAGATCCCACAAAGACAAACACTTCCATATATCTCTACTACACAACCTAGGGCATCTAGACTAGCGATCTCATTGCCCTAGTTGCCTCGGCTCGAGGTGGAGCTCGGTTTACAACTCTCGGGTGGATTGTCTTCGACTCAAGGAGGCCGCGGAGGTGACCAAGATCCGGATCATTCCTTGGAGCTTGGACGGACGAGCGGGACAGCGGAATGAAGACCCGAAGGACCGGTTTCGTGAGGTATAATTTCTACGGCATAGTAGTTAAAGCCTCTAGCTGTTTGCTAGTTTCTAGTTTAGCAAAGATCCGGCTTTTAGTCCATGTTGCCTTGTGCCAAATAATCGTTTTTCGGCGTTTCCGCCTCCCCATAAGAACCAGGGTGAGCAACGTGGACTTACAGTGGTATCAGAGACTAGCTAAACATAAACTAGCAAGTTAGCAAAGTGTTAAGAATATCGATCGGAAAAAATCACAAAACAAGTCCGGAAAAATTTTCACTTTCTGTCGATTTTTTATACTGCTCAAAAAATTATTTGACATACATGAAAAATCGGCTCAGACTTTTGTTAGAACACCCAGCAAAATTGAGTCGTTGACTCGGCCAACTCACCGCGGAACCGCGGCCAAACCATGTGTTTGGCCGCGGATCCGCGGCCGAGTTGACTCGGCCGCGACTCCGTTTTGCTGCAGTGTTCTTATATGGTTGTTTTGGGATTTTTAATACATGTTGTTTCTACCCAGATTTGCCAGAGAACAAAATGACTTTTGGGGTGGTTACAAATCCGTATTTTGATCGATATTCCGTAGACTTTGGATAATGGATATTATCTGTGATGTGATATATGTATTGAACGTCCGCTAATCGCTATACGTCGATTAGTGAGGGTTATACATATCTGTGATCTGTAATGTTGATGGTTTGTGTATATGAACTCGTTGGATTGTCGCGAATGAATAGCCCGGATGGATGTGAGATGAGAGTTTCTTTTTCTTTCGTTCATGTAAAATTTGTAAATTGATGTAATATTATTTGTTTGGCCGCACATCCGGGATGAGGTTGTAGCAGCCATTGTATAATTTCTTTTTACTGTTTTTGCTCCTAGGATAGATCTAAGGTGGGGTGCACAAACTACCGGGTATCTCGAAGTGCCGAGTGGCCTACTCACGGGTTGAGGGAGGTTGCTTCGCTTCGGGTACTTGGCGGGTAGTTTGCCGCACCCGTAGGGGTCTAGAGTGGGGTTTGGCTATTCATCGCGACCGTGTAATCCGCTTTTTGTTGCAGGCTCGAACGGATCGCGGATTCCTAGTATATCCAAAGTGTTCATCTGTGATCTGGATTGACTATCATTGCTATATATCTATATATGATGTCTATTTAGGTGTTGCTTATGTTTTGCATCCGCGCTAGTCCAGCCCCCGCTCTGTCGTTAGTTAAGTAACCTAACGGGTGATGACGGGGCCCCGTGGCGAATGCGGATGGCATAAGCGTACGCCATATTTTGGTTGTTTTCTGCAATGGTAGGTTTAAATGATGGGACGCATTGGAATTAATGAAAGAAAATAAACCAAGTAAAAGTCATTTGAACACTTTCAAAACCACTCGGTTCTTTTCAAAAACCAGCTTTTCAAACGCGGAGCTCGAACCACTCCTTTTAAAAGCTATCTCGTTCCATCGATTATATCAAGTTCACTACGTTCACGGTTTTGCCAAAACCATTCGTAGCCCTCCGTCATTTCGTATGGATAGTCAATAGTATTCAAGCTGTGTTTGTTGGCCAAAGTCAAGGCACAGTGTTTGGTAGCTACTGGGTATTCATATGTAGCATAGATAGATGCGTTGATTTGGGACAGTCGTACTGCCTTATTAGCCAAAGTCAAGGGTATGTGCGGGTGGGTTCAAATTAACCTGGATAATGACGGGTAGAACTTAACATGTGACTTATGATTTGTTGGTCAAAGTCAAGGTCATAAGAGCATGGGGCAAAAATCCACATCGGGAGTTTCAAAAGAACTGAAACTTGCTAGCGCTGCATACCATTTGGAGTGTGATGATTCTGGTAGGATTCCTTCAGTTTTGTCACGCAATGATATTTGGATCCCGATCCTACTGTGAGTATATGCGACTCCTCGGGAACTTTCTCACTTAACGATCAATGCTATAAACCTAGTAGGTGTCTAGAAAGGTGTTAGCGGGGCTACGCCCACAGGGAAAAGAGGTTACTTAATTAAGGAACTTCGCGAAAGCGTTGGAAAACCTCCCTCGAAGTACCGACACTGGCCTGGCTGAACGGTTAAGCAAGTATTGTACGGTGAGATTGATCCTGACTAATTCTTCCTTTATGGTTTGAGGAGGGATTCGAGAGACAGTGGCAGCCATCCTGTTTAGATAAATTAAAAACCAATCTAAACTTGCAAGAGCATCATGCTAAGTGTTTTCTTCTCTCTCTCTTAATTGCAGCGACCCAGTGACCGCACCTAGGTTACATCTAGATAATAAAATGACTGAATCTGACTGTTATTACTGGCAAAGGTCTTTCCAGATGTCCATTGCCCATGACAAGCTGGGACAACTCTTGACTGATCCAACCCCTGCCGTCTCAGGTCCAGTTTCCCCTGTCACGGATATTGATATCCGTAGGACATCGGAAGAAGACTGTGCGAAAGCCAAGTGCCTCGTGTTAGCCTCAGTTGATGGTACATACCAGAGGCAGCACGAGAAGATGGACTCAGTTTCTATCTTCCTCCATAACAAAGATTTATATGGAGAGCAATCTCGTATCGCAAGATATGAGACCTCGAACGAATTGCTTCCAGCGAGGTTGGCTATCGGGTCATTTATAAGGGGCAACGTCCTTACAGAGACCGGTTCTTTTGAGCTCTCGGACCTGAAGACCACGTTGAAGAACGGGTTAAATGCTGACTTAGTTCAACAGTCTCTACCTACTACCCTGAAGGAAACCAGGGAAGTGGAAAGAAAGGGAAGGGCAGATGTTTCGGGACTGGATGTAGTAAAAGAAGGATGTTCCTATTGTTACAGGAATGAACATTGGAAGAAGGATTGCAGGGCTTGTATAGCCAGTAGCCAGAATTCGAAGCATGTTGTGGCTTCGGCTTCGGGTGTGTTTGTAATAGAGAACTGTATGTCAGTTAACCCTACTTTCTGGGTATTGGATACTGGATCAGGATCTCATATCTGTAATTCATTACAGGCTCTGAGAAACCGTAGGATTATCAAGAAAGGTGATATGACTCTTAGGGTTGCTAACGGAATGAGCATGTATGCTGAATCCGTAGGGGAATATCATCTAGGACTGACAACTGGGCAGACATTGATTCTGCGTGACTGTTTTTATGTACCAGGTGCGACTTGTAATATCATATCTGTATCCTTACTTTCTAAGGAAGGATATGATTTTACTTTTGTAAGCGATGTAGTAAACATCAACCTAAATCAAGTTCTGATTGGGTCAGGTACATTGAAAAACAGTATATATGTTTTGAATCAAGCTCAGGTCTTCAGTGTCCAGAACACACTTAAAAGAAAGTCTCCGGAATTAAATCAGGCTTTCTTATGGCATTGTAGACTGGGTCACATTAATGAGACACGGTTGAAAAAGTTACATAAAGAAGGATACTTGGATCCGTTCGAGTATCAGTCTTATGCCACTTGTGAATCTTGTCTCATGGGAAAGATGACAAAGACTCCGTTCACTGGACACGGAGAAAGAGCAAGTGAGCTCTTGGAACTCATACACAGTGATGTGTGTGGTCCAATGTCTACACATGCGCGAAGTGGTTATTCATACTTCATTACTTTCACAGATGATTTCTCTAGGTATGGGCATGTCTTCTTGATGAAGCACAAATCCGAGGTCTTTGAAAAATTTCAGGAATACAAGAATGAAGTTGAAAAACAAACAGGCAAAAGTATCAAGACACTGAGATCTGATCGAGGTGGTGAATACTTGAGTGCCGAGTTTCTGGGCTACTTAAAAGACAATGGAATTCTCTCTCAGCTTACTCCTCCAAACACACACAACGGTGTATCGGAAAGGCGGAATCGAACCCTATTGGATATGGTTCGTTCCATGATGAGTAAGGCTGAGTTACCGCGATCTTTCTGGGGTTATGCACTAGAAACAGCTGCATATCTTTTGAACCGAGTTCCAACTAAGACTGTGCCTACTACACTATATCAGATGTGGTGTGGGAAGAAACCCTATCTTAATCACATTAAGACATGGGGATGTCCAGCTTTTGTCAAAAAGCAGCATGCGGACAAGCTCGAGGCACGCTCAGTACAGTGTAAGTTTATGGGATACCCAAAGAACTCCAAGGGGTATCTTTTCTATTACGCAGAGGAACAAAAGGTTTTTGTTTCTCGTCATGCCCGCTTCTTGGAAACTGAGTTTTTAGAAAACCAGATAAGTGGGAGCGCAATAGAACTGGAAGAAATTCCAGAACCACGAGCTATTACTGAAAGCTTAGTAGAACCAGAGGGTTCGAAAGAACAGGACATCCCAGCGCCACTCCGCAGGAGTAGTAGGCAGTCTCATCCGCCCGAGAGATACTACGGTTTTCTCATAGACGGGGATAGAGAGGATTGCACCATTGACTATGGTGAGCCTACTAGCTTCCAGCAAGCCATTCAGAGCGGTGACTCGGTAAAATGGCTGGATGCAATGCGGACCGAGATGGAGTCCATGTACACCAACAAAGTTTGGACTTTGGACTTTGCTCCAGAAGGGGTAAAACCCATTGGCTGCAAATGGATCTTCAGAAAGAAGATTGGTGTAGATGGGCAGGTTGAAACCTATAAAGCTAAACTTTTAGCAAAAGGTTTTCGTCAAAGACCTGGTTTGGACTATGACGAGACCTTTTCTCCAGTGGCTATGCTCAAATCCATTCGGATCCTTCTTGCCATTGCTGCCTTCTACGATTATGAGATCTGGCAGATAGACGTAAAGACGGCTTTCCTAAATGGAAATTTAGAAGAGTGCGTCTTTATAGATCAGCCGGAGGGATTCATTCAGAGTGGGAGCAGCGGTAAAGTGTGCAAGTTGCTCAAGTCCATCTATGGACTGAAGCAGGCATCGCGTAGTTGGAACATCTGCTTTGATGATACTATCAAGGAATTCGACTTTATCAAAAACCCATATGAACCATGCATTTACAGTAAGATTGTAGGGAGAACTGTGGTATTCCTCGTCTTGTATGTGGATGACATTCTCCTAATAGGAAATGATATTCCTATGCTACAGTCAGTCAAAGGATTCTTGTCACAGAGGTTCTCCATGAAGGACCTGGGCGATGCCAACTACAATCTAGGGATCCAGATCTATCGTGATAGATCTAAGAGGATGTTGGAACTTTCACAGTCAAGGTACATAGACACCATACTGAAAAGATTCAGTATTGAAGATTCCAAGCGCTGTAATTTACCGGCTTGTCACGGGATCACCCTCTCCAAAGAGATGTCTCCCAAGACTGATTTAGAAAGGGATCGCATGTCTATTATACCCTACGCTTCTGCGGTAGGCTCTATAATGTATGCGATGTTATGTACCAGACCAGATGTAGCATACGCATTGAGCGTTGTAAGCCGGTATCAGTCGGACCCAGGGAAGAAACACTGGATAGCGGTAAAGAACATTCTGAAGTACCTGAGAAGGACTAAGGAGAAGTTCTTGGTGTATGGCGGAAAAGACCTCCAGATCGAGGCCTTTGCTGACTCCAGCTTCCAGAGTGACAATGATGACTCCAAGTCCATGCCGGGTTATGTCTTTACCTTCAATGGAGGGGCAGTTTGCTGGAAGAGTTCCAAGCAGGAGACCGTTGCTGACTCAACTATGGAAGCGGAGTACATAGCTGCTTGCGATGCCGCAAAGGAAGCTGTCTGGATGAAGAATTTCCTCACGGAGCTTCAGGTGGTTCCTACCATTGTTGATCCAATACCGCTGTATTGCGACAACAACGGCGCTATAGCTTTAGCGAAGGAACCCAGGTCCCATCAGAAGTCTAGGCACATTTTGAGGCGGTACCACCTGATCAGGGAGATCGTAGATCGTAGGGAGATCGAGGTGAAGAGGGTAGATTCGTAGAATAACACTGCAGATCCACTCACGAAGGCCCTACCCCAGACTCAGTTCGAGCGGTTGATCGAGATGATAGGTCTTCGATACGCCAGCACATGGCCTTAGTGCAAGTGGGAGATTGTTAGTGTATATGCCCTAGAGGCCATTACTGTATCATACTAGTTTGTATATTACTTGATGGAAGCTTGGGATATTCACAGTTGTACAGACAATCTTGCTCAAAATGGTAGTATGCTACTTGGTTTGTTTCTACTTCAATATGTGCATGTGTTTCTTTTAGCATATCACTTATACATATTAGTAGAGCCCTTAGGATCTTTGCTTGATTACCTACGTTGTGATGGCAGTCACACTCATGGGGGCTGGGTAATCTATAAGCACATCCTTATACTGGTCCCTAGTCGTAGGACTATCGAGACAGGGCATCGATACTCCGGAGTAGACTAGCGTATGCGCTTCTCGTCCTAGCAGGGGAGATGGTCTGTCCCACAGCCATCAGTACGTCATACTGGAGATAGTATGCGGGTGCTTGTTAGGTTACGAGTACACTGGACAGGACTCGTCGGGAACTGATGGTTGGTATTATACCGATCGTCGGTTATCAGTTCCCAGGTGACATGAGTACAGCTTAGTCCGATGACTTGACACTGTCACTTCGTCTCGAGTGTGTTCCCACTGTACTTAGATTACTACCCTACCACGGCTCAAAGGAGTCGTGCAAACAGGTAGTAGTTGGGTGCAGTCCCGAAGCACTTGGAGGCAGTGACGGTTAGACAAGATTCGTCTCTCCCGGTATTGGGGGTTGACATCGCGCTGTGTCTGGGAGAGCCATTACACGAGTAGTCCCTGGCCAGGGCAAGCGAGATATACTGGTAGGTTTCCAGTGTTATCTCAGGGTGTTCTGGGCTACACTCTGACACGACTTGTACCGCTATTAGGGGACTGATGTTCACCCCCCTAGGCCCGCCATGCGATGTATCCGACGAATAGACCGGACTGTACGGAGATTGTCACATACAGGCTCAGTAGGAGTTCGGATGGGTTTACCTCATCGGCCTTCTTATCGACATCTACCTGGGGACCGTTACGTACAGCTAGTGCCGCTTGCGGTCTGTGGTTAAACCCACTGGCAGCGTAGTGTCGAGTCTTTAGAATCCCATACAGAGAGTTTCCCTGCACTGAGCGAAACGTGTAGAGGCCGTATGGTTTTACGGCAGGGCTGCGATCACTTACGTGCACTTGTGTGCGTATGCTGTTCGGGCAGGCAATACTAGTGGGCTTTGGTTTAAGCCGGATCCTAATATTGCACGGATGGATTTGTTTTGTCTTCTGTGCATTCGCATTCTACGGAAAGCAGATGCAGGTGTGTATGCACATTTTTGAGGAGCGATAAAGGAGGAGGTGCCCCATTAGGGTTTTGGCAGTTGGTTCGGCCAAAACCGTTATGTGGCGGGCTCATTAGGGTTTTGACAATTCGTTCGGTCAAAACCATTATGAGCCGGAGACATAATTTTACTAATCCTTTTGTGATAATTTAGTGATGGCTAATTGCATTGACCATTTGACCACCTTGACCACTCTTGATGTTGTTGACCCGTTGACCGAAGTTGGCCGTTGACCTTCATGAGAGGTCAACACTCTTCTTTGGATTTCTTTTTCATTTTGGATTATGAAAATGGTCAATTCAATTAGTAGCCATCAACTTTATCATTAAAGGATTGGTAATGATGATAGTTTTGCATATTGCAACCATGGTTCATTTCTTTAGCTAATAATTCATTTCTCATTCTCTCTCTTGTTCTTATGAGAAGAAAAGAAAAGCTCTCATGGTTGCTAGCTCCTCCTTCTTCCTCTTCTTGACATCTTCTTTTGATCTCATATGTTGAGAGAAAAAGATCCCACAAAGACAAACACTTCCATATATCTCTACTACACAACCTAGGGCATCTAGACTAGCGATATCGTTGCCCTAGTTGCCTCGGCTCGAGGTGGAGCTCGGTATACAACTTTCGGGTGGATCGTCTTCGACTCAAGGAGGCCGCGGAGGTGACCAAGATCCGTATCGTTCCTTGGAGCTTGGACGGACGAGCGGGACAGCGGAATGAAGACCCGAAGGACCGGTTTCATGTGGTATAATTTCTATGGCATAGTAGTTAAAGCCTCTAGTTGTTTGCTAGTTTCTAGTTTAGCAAAGATCCGGCTTTTAGTCCATGTTGCCTTGTGCCAAATAATCATTTTTCTCCGTTTCCGCCTCCCCGTAAGAACCGGGGTGAGCAATGTGGACTTACAGATGACATACTCTTGATAGGAAATGATGTTCCTATGCTGCAATCGGTCAATCTCTTCTTATCACAAAGATTCTCAATGAAAGATCTAGGTGATGCCTCCTGCATACTGGGAATAATGATCTATAGAGATAGATCTAAACGGATACTGGGATTGTCCCAATCCAGGTATATTGACACCATACTTAAAAGGTTTAGTATGGAAGAATCCAAGCGTGGGAACCTACCCACGATCTCTAGACTCACTCTCTCCAAAGAGATGTCTCCCAAGACTGATTTGTAGAGAGCTCGCATGCAATGGATACCCTATACTTCGGCAGTAGGCTCTATCATGTATGCGATTCTATGTACCAGACCCGATGTAGCATACTCACTAAGTGTAGTGAGTAGGTATCAAGCAGATCCTGGAGAGAGTCACTGAATAGCTGTGAAGAACATTCTCAAGTACTTGAGAAGAACTAAAGAGATGTTCTTGGTGTATGGTAACGGAGAACTCCAGGTGGAGTCCTTTACCGATTCGAGCTTCCAAAGTGATAAGGACGACTCTAAGTCGAACTCGGGATTCGTCTTTACCCTCAATGGAGGGGCGGTGTGTTGGAAGAGTTCCAAACAGGATACCGTTGCAGACTCGACGATAGAGGTTGAATACATTGCTGCCAACGATGCTGCAAAAGAGGCTGTCTGGATAAAGAAGTTCACTACTGAACTTGGTGTGGTTTCATACATTGAGCATCCAATACCTTTGTATTGTGATAACAATGGAGCTGTGGCTTTGGCCAGGGAACCCAGGTCCCATCAGAAGTCCAGACATATTCTGAGGCGGTATCACCTGATCAGGGAGATGGTTGATCGCCGGGAGATCGAGGCCAGGAGAGTTGATACGAAAAGACAACACTGTGGATCCACTCACGAAGGCCATTCCCCAGACACAGTTTGAGAGACTCTTCGGGATGCTGGGTATGAGATACTACAACAGCTGGCCTTAGTGCATGTGGGAGATTGTTAGTTATATATATTCCCTAGAGGCCATTGTTGTACATATGATGTATATTATAGTGGATGCTTGGATATATATAGAAAGGACTTTCTTGCTCGTCATGATAGTATGCTATTTGGTTTTACTTTGTCTTAACATGTTGACTTGTATTAGTTTATTGTCTTGCTCTCACATATTGATAAAGCCCTTGGGATATGTATTAGACTACTGGGACTATGATGATATCATACTAGTGGGGCCACGGTAGTCGACGAGTACATCCTATAACTGTTCCTAGTCGAGGGTGGGTCGAGACAGGGCATCGATACACCCAAGTAGACTAGCGTATACGCATCTTGACCCGTATGATGGGCGATGGACGATCCCATATCCATCGGTGTTTGACATCAAAGATGGTGTACGGGTGCTCAGTGGAGACTGGGTACACCGGACGGACTCGCCGAGAACTCCCAGATGGTATTATACCTCAAGTCAGATGGCAGTTCTCTGGTGACACTGGTACAGGTTAGTCTGTAGACCCGAAATCGTCATAGAGTCTTGTGTGATTCCTGTAAGTACACGGCGGCGCCCCGGCCGTCAATCCGACGCCGGAATGCGGAAGCGATGATTTACTTTAACTTTTGATACCGGCACCACCGCGCACTATAAACCCGGATCGTGCCATTAAACTAGTCCTAGCTATCTAGAGAGGGGAAGAGAGATATACCGAGTGATCCGTGTCCTCCGGTCTTCTCGTCGTCTTCCCGATCTCCTGCGGAATCTCCGGTCTCCACCAAGTCGCCGGAAGAGCACCACGTCGCCTGCTTCTTTTACGGGCTCCCACCTCTGGACCGAGGCAACTCGGGCACGAAGTTGGCGAGTCGACATGCCCAAGGTTTGCTATAGAATTGTGTAGTGCTCATTGTGTCTCTAGGGGTTTAGGGAGTTGCCATATAGTGGAGGAAATAAACTATATGGAGATGAATGATTTTGTAGCAAGCAAAAGGAAAAATGCGATGAACATTTTTCCATCACCAAAATGAAGAACCCCCACCCTCACCACAAGAATGTGGCCGGCCTCCCCTAGGAGAATGGAGAGAGAGAGGGAGAGGAAAGGTCAAGGGGTGGGAAAGTATCATGCATGAGAGAGAAAAGAGTGATGATGAGAAAAAGAATCATCACAACAAAAACCTCACTCCAAAATCCAATCATTTCCCATCACCATCAAACAAAGGTCAAAGAATCATGAACCATGGAAGTCAAATGGTGGAGCAACAATCATGACACTACAAAATGCAAAGACAACCCTCCAAAATGCTTATTTGCACAAATGCAAATAAGCCCTCCTCCACCAATCTTCGGCCAATGAAAGATACAAAGAAATATGGCCGAAACGGAAAGCAAACTGGCAACTCCAGAAAACTGGTCCCGTAATAAATTACAGGAAAACCCCGATACTGTGTATACACACCCGCATTTGTATTCCGACCGAATATAAATGCAATGAGACAAAATCTACACTGTACTATACAAGCATCTGGCTTAAACCAAAGCCTGCTAGTATTATCCGTCCGATCCTGATCCGTGCAATACCGTACGTATCTGATCGAACTCTGCCATATATCCATATAGCCTCTAGTACTAACCATCCGATCCTGATCCGTGCAATACCGCACGTTTCTGATCGAACCCTGCCATATCTCCATACGGCCTCTACAGCTTTTCGCCCGAAAACTTGAGTAACTGAATGTGGGGGACTCTAAAGACTCATCAATACTATGGCTGTGGATTTAACCACTAGCACGTCAGAGGTATTAGCCATACGTGACGGGATACCAGCTATTGACCAAAAGGGACGTCGATGAGCGAACTCATCCTGACACCCTACTGAGCCTGTCAGTGACAATATCCGTACAGTCCGGTCCGTTCGTCTATGAGCATCGCATGGCGGGCCCAGGGGGTTGGTAAAAGTCAGACCCCCAAAAGCGGTACAAGTCGTGTCAGAGTGTAGCCCAGAACACCCTGAGATACTATTGGAATACCTACCAGTAAATCTCCTGCCTTGGCCAAGGACTTTGTGTAATGGCTCTCCTAGACACAGTGCGACCTCACCCCCACTACCGGGAGAGACGAACCCCTGAAGATCCGCTCACTGCCTCCATGTGGCTCGGGACTGTACCCAACTAAAACCTGTTTGCACGTCTCCTTTGAGCGTGGTAGGGTAGTAATCAAAGTACAGTGGGAACTCACAAGAGACAAATGACGATCCTCAGGTCGATGAACTAACCTGTACACATGTCACCAGGGAACTGCTATCTGACGTCAGGTATAAGACCAACTAGCATATTCCCGGCGAGTCCTGTCCGGTGTACTCATAACCCAATGAGCACCTATATACATCTTAGGTGAACCAACTGACACCAGTGGCTTGTGAGACCGGCCACCGCCCCTCGTCGGGGTCTCGACTGTATACACTAGTCTACTCTGGAGTATCGATGCCCTGTCTCGAAACTCCCACGACTAGGGACCTTTTAAGGATGTGCTTATAGACTACCAGCTCCCACGTATATGATCGCCCTCATACTGCTGGCAGTCAAGCATGAATCCTAGGGGCTCTATCAACGTTCAATAGTGAGCTGTCAGGTCACCTAAAGCAGTACACGATGACAAAGATGAATCAGATAGCATACTATCATCTTGAGTAAGACTGTCCTACCGGAATAGGTCCTCCCTCAATCATTGCAATCACGTGCCTGTGATCCAATAATTGACTCTGAGGGCACTATCTCCAACAATCTCCCACTTGCACTCAAGGCTAATTATTGCGATGTCGCATACTCACAGCCCGTGTGATACCGAACACCCAACTCCTCTACTAGTCAGTCTCACAAAGCTCGTTTGCGAAACTATTGCGTTCGAGGAATAGCCTCAGTGAGTGGATCTGCCTTGATGTTTCTTTCTATGTCTCTCTATATCTTAAGTTCGCGGAGAAATCCATCTCCCAAAATGAGCAATACCTGTCTTAGAATGTGTCTGGATGTCTGATGGGACCTAGCTCATAAATGAACTCCAAATCCAAACTTCTTAGACTGTATCGTCAACTGAACTTAATCAGTATCCTGCGCCATGCCTCCCTCGGTATTGCCTTGGACCACCTGTCCAAAATACTGCCCCTCGTCAGAAGGAAAAACTATAACTCTGACAACCTCCCTGTCGTCCAGGTCACCTTTGAAGCATGGAATGATAACTGTCTCCCGAATGAGGCTGTCGTTATCATATCCCTAGAACATCCACTTATGTTCTAAAACTGCTTCCGACTGTTTTTCCAGGATTGGATCAATGTCAACTTATTGCATCTACTGCAAAAACAACATTTGGTGTGTTACTTGACATCTCATGATTGACTCAATTACCTGAGCAAGTGATCTGCCAATCATGCACATCCCTCTCCCCTTTAGTCTGTAAGACACCTTTAGAGAGGGTGACTCCATCACCTGCAGGTACACTACCGTGCCAGGAGTCGTCCATTCTAAATACTCTTAGAATGCAGTCTAAGTACCATGGTTAGGAAACCACCCAAATCTAGATCTAAAACCATAGATCTAGTAACCAGTATGTCTGATATAATGTCCAAGTCCCATATGGAGAAACCACTGTGTGACGACCAAAGTATAACCGATCGTAATATAGGAATATCACTTCCTACTCTGTGTATGTCATCCAAATACCATGACATCACACCCTACTACCTTCTCAACAGATCCATCCCCTATTCTGACGAAGTCAAACCTATGACTGTCACGTCAGAAATAGATGATCTTTCTCCGCTACATCTACTTTAGTCTATAAATAGACATAAGCCACCTGTCCACCAATGCTTCCGCTGCTCCCACTGACTATGACAACCCTCTGGCAGAGTTATATAAACGTACACTTCTAAAGCAAGTTTAGAACGACACTATACCCATCCTCCTGCCGGGTCTCACAGTCTGGAACAACAGCAATGGCAAGTGTGGGTAAACAAGAACCTCTCTGTCACCGTCCTTGAGGCTACCGGAGTACCTCTCGGGTGCCTGAGGTTACCCACCTTATCTGCGGAGTGGCCAATGGAATGTCAAGCCAGATTGAATCTTTAGGTTCCTATGAAATCTTCAGTAATCGTTTGTGGTTCTGGAATCACTTCCGGTTCTACCATACTCCCACTATTGATTTTTCTGAAAAAAATCCATTTTTTTAAATAAAACTGTGGCGAATCAAGAACAATATCACTATTGATCTTCTAGATGGTAGAAAGTCAACCCTCGTCATAGCCTGGGTCAACCCACAAACAACCATTACAGAAACGTGCCTTGAGTTATCCAGAGTCTGGTTTTAAGCATAGGCCGGACAACTCCCCGTACCTTAACATCGTTAAGATATGAACTGTTCTATATCCAATATAGAACCAGAGGCACTGATTTAATTGAACCAGATTCAAATCATGCAGCTGTCTCCAGTGCATGTCAACTAAATGGAAAGAGGCCGATCAGCGTTACTCAACTTAGGAATGCTTCCAATTATGAGTAACCTGAAAGAGAAGCAAGTTCTCTTAATCATTACTATCAACTGAATACCATACACAAGTATCTACATCTTTGATCACTTTGAAGAATCCCGATACTTGCAATACCTGGTTCTCTACTTTATTCAAATACCTATAACTTCTCAAAATTTGAACCCTGTGTTTCCACGAAACACCTGTCTAAAAACTAGAGAAGTCATAAGTAAACCGAATATAGTACGAGGACCAACCCCTCTGTCCTGATGGACCCTGGACAACATACAATACTCTGTATAAGTCCCTTGAGTCTGATAACTCATTCACTGTGTGTCGTAGATTGAAAACTGTACTTATGGTTAAGAAGAATTACACCGTTGTTTAATGCTCCTTATCTAACCATCCACTTATATAGGTAAATGTCACAGACATAATTTCAGAAAGATATATCTCACTCTATGAAAATAGACGTACAGATATATCAATTTGAAATTGGTGCATAACAGCAGATATTCAAAACCAAAAATTTGCCGTCCGGCAAACAACCCAGGCGATTTCCTCAAATATCACCGATTACAACGAATCCCGATATAATGAGGATGATCACCCAATTCCCAATAACTTACTCCCACTCATCATCTGTACAACCATACAGATGTGAGAATCATACCTGGTAAATACATACCCTGGAGTAAGTATCTAATCGGGAATCAGTTTTCTTTTAACATTATACAGTGAAACTGAAACATTGAAATGTTTCGATGGGGTATCCTGGTATTCCTAGTAATGCCTCTTCCATAATCCATATTCACAACTGTAACCGTGTAATTCTTTGCCACCTCTCCAAATCCCTTTATATGTCTTTAGTCATTACCTTCTGCACACCCCTTTAGGCCAAATGATTTTCTTCCTTCCCTACCGTTCGGCACCAGCCTATGGTTTGGAAGAAGACTATCCAAGAAGCATAATGGGTGTACTGTCCTGATCCTAGGAGCACTCGCAATGCGAGAGAAGGTGAAGATAAAAGACAACCGAATAAACCTTATTCCTATTTCTCCTGAACCAGAATCCATCCCCGAACTGGAACAAGTTCCTTTCGAGTTCGTATATAACCATACGATGGAATATCCAATAAACTATGGATCCTCGTAGTGATACGGAGTATTCTGGAGAAATACCAAGGTGATTTAGGATTGGCGAATAAATAATTGGTTTGGTCGTGAATAGCAGTCACAGTTTACTTTGCCCTCTTACTAATCTCTTGCTTTGTCTTAACTTAATACCTTCTGCACACCATCGTTATGCTAATTGGTTTTCTTCATTCCCCACCGGTCGGCACCAGCCTAAGGTTTGGAAGAAGACTATCCAATTTGTGTAATAGGTGTACTATCTCCTAAACCAAGGAGTACTCGCAACCTGAGAGAAGGTAAAAGGAAAAGACAACTGAATAGTCATATTTGTTTTCTCTAGAACCGGAAACCATCCTCGAATAAATTCCTTCGAGTTCGTATATAACCATACGATGGTTTTGTCCAATGGAAGTGGACGTTCGTAGTAATACGGGGTGTCCTGGAGAAAAGGGTAAAAGTAGGAGTGGCAATGAGGTTAGCAACTCTGACGATCCAAAAGCCAGTGTTTAAGAAGGTTCGGTCAAATTTGGTCTCTGAGTCATAGTCTAGGGTCGGGTCAATGGTCGCTGCCAAAGAGAGAGAGAAAAGAAACACTCAGCGTGCACTCTAACCTAGATCAGAATGGTTACTAATTTATCTAATCTGACAACTTCCCACTGTAACCTCAAAATCTCCTCTAAACCTGAAAGAAGAATTAGTCGGGGTTACCCGAGGAGTAAACCAACTCATCAGTGGGAATCGGGATCCAACTATCATCGAATGATAATGTGACGGAATCCGCTCACATCATCACATCCGCCAGGTATGCGCATACCTGGCAAGTTTCAGTTTCTTTAGAAACCCCCGATGTGATTTCTGCCCCATGCTCTTATGACCTTGACTTTGGCCAAAAAATCATAAGTCACATGTCAAGTTCTACCCGTCATTCTCCAGGTTAATTTGAGCCCACCCACACAAGCCCTTGACTTTGGCCAATAAGGCTATACGACTGCCCCAAACCAATGCATCTATCTATGCTGCACATGAATACCCAATAGCTACCAATCACTATGCCTTGACTTTGGCCAACAAACATAGCTTGAATACTGATTGACTATCCATGTGAAACGACGGAGGGATACGAATGGTTTCTGGCAAAAACCTTTAACGTAATGAACTTGATATCGTTGAAGGAACTGGATAGCTTTTTTTAAAATATAGTGACGAAAAACCTTTGCTAAAGAGGTCACTCCCGGTGAAGGGATCTCGGCTCTTTCCCCGTAGAATGAGGTGCAGGATATTCCAACTGAATACCACGATGCAAAGCAACAGTAATCGGCTATAGTGAAGGTATTCCCCTGACGCAAACTTCTGTCCAAGGGGTCACTCCCGGTGAAGGGATCTCGGCCCTTGCCTCATCGACTGAGGAGCAGGATATTCCAACTGAATACCACGATGCAAAACAAAAGAGAACGTCCTTGCAATAACAGCTTTTTGAAAAGTGTTCCAACAACATCAGAATAGGTTTGTTTAACTTGCATTGATCCGAATCAACGCAGTCCCATCAATTGATCACACCACAAAGAACGAAAATAATGACGTACGTATATGCCATCCGCATTCACCACTGGGTCCCGTCATTACCCGTTAGGTTAGATAACTAACGACAGAGCGGGGACTGGACTAGCGCGGATGCAAAACATATACAACATCTACTAGTATATATATCAATATATAATATTTCGCTCAAGGCGTGATAAAATGCAACATCACAGAAATGTACAGCATCACAGAACAATACAGATATCTGGGATCCCCGGGTTTCACAGAGCCACTACTGAAACCCGACGTTCCCCTGGTCGTGTGGATAGCCTGTACAATGAAATCCTAGACCCCTACGGGCACGGCAAATTACCCACCAAAACCTGAAGCGAGGCAGCCCCCTTCAGCAACGTGAATGGACCACCCGGCACTTCACGGAATCCGGTAACTTGGGCACCCCTCCTGGGTCAACCTGTACCCCCTACGAGTGCGGCGAATAGCCCGCCAATTCTAGAGTGAAGCCCCCTCCGTCTCAATGCCATGAGATGCGGGCTTGTTGCCCTCTAGAACCTGGCTATCCGTGCACCCCTCCTTGGGGTAATCCTAGTACAGAAAGTAAAATATACATACAACGGGTACATCGACCTCGACCTGGTCGTGCCCCAAAAGAATAATATACAGACAGGCAGTGACGGCAGTCCACATGTCGGACGCTCGCCCCGCAATGTCAAATGTACATAATACAACAAAATCTGTACTAATTGCAACCAGGCTATCCCCACGACCAATCCGCAACATCACAGCATAACACAGAATATCAACGTGAATGTCACGTTCGCAAATCCGTCCAACCGGGCTATAGCAGTTAGACAGGATTTACCGATCAAGTGACATTCACGGTCGCAGATATAATGTAAATACTGTGAACCAATGTATTTAAAATATCCGATCGATCAAATTTACCAAGTAGGCCCCAAAGCACTACTGTAGCACATAAAGAAATCTGGGCCCAAAAATAACATTCCAAAAACCCCATTTTCCACTTAGGAGCTCTCTGTAAAATTTTGGTGCCATGAACAGTCAAAACAGCGGCGGAACCGCGGCCCAAGCATGGGTTTGGCCACGGTTCCGCGGTGGGGTAATGAGATCGTGCGACCAAATTTTTACAGGAAGCTTATAATCCCCTGCACATCATTCTAAAACAACCTGAAAAATTTTTGGACTCCAAAAAATTTCGACAGAAACTGATGCTATGAAAAATACGGGTTTTGGAATTTTGTTCGATCGAAAGAGTAAACACATTAGACCAAGCTAGACTAGGTTAATGGCGAGGCTCTGATACCACTGTAAGTGCACGGCGGCGCCCCGGCCGTCAATCCGACGCCGGAATGCGGAAGAGATGATTTACTTTAACTTTTGATACCGGCACCACCGCGCACTATAAACCCGGATCGTGCCATTAAACTAGTCCTAGCTATCTAGAGAGGGGAAGAGAGATATACCGAGTGATCCGTGTCCTCCGGTCTTCTCTTCGTCGTCCCGATCTCCTGCGGAATCTCCGGTCTCCACCAAGTCGCCGGAAGGGCACCCCGTCGCCTGCTTCTTTTACGGGCTCCCACCTCTGGACCGAGGCAACTCGGGCACGAAGTTGGCGAGTCGACGTGCCCAAGGTTTTCTATAGAATTGTGTAGTGCTCTTTGTGTCTCTAGGGGTTTAGGGAGTTGCCATATGGTGGAGGAAATAAACTATATGGAGATGAATGATTTTGTACCAAGCAAAAGGAAAAATGTGATGAACATTTTTCCATCACCAAAATGAAGAACCCCCACCCTCACCACAAGAATGTGGCCGGCCTCCCCTAGGAGAATGGAGAGAGAGAGGGAAAGGAAAGGTCAAGGGGTGGGAAAGTATCATGCATGAGAGAGAAAAGAGTGATGATGAGAAAAAGAATCATCACAACAAAAACCTCACTCCAAAATCCAATCATTTCCCATCACCATCAAACAAAGGTCAAACAATCATGAACCATGGAAGTCAAATGGTGGAGCAACAATCATGACACTACAAAATGCAAAGACAACCCTCCAAAATGCTTATTTGCACAAATGCAAATAAGCACTCCTCCACCAATCTTCGGCCAATGAAAAATACAAAGAAATATGGCCGAAACGGAAAGCAAACTGGCAACTCCAGAAAACTGGTCCCGTAATAAATTACAGGAAAACCCCGATACTGTGTATACACACCCGCATTTGTATTCCGACCGAATATAAATGCAATGAGAAAAAATCTACACTGTACTATACAAGCATCTGGCTTAAACCAAAGCCTGCTAGTATTATCCGTCCGATCCTGATCCGTGCAATACCGCACGTATCTGATCGAACCCTGCCATATATCCATACGGCCTCTAGTACTAACTGTCCGATCCTGATCCGTGCAATACCGCACGTATCTAATCGAACCCTGCCATATCTCCATACGGCCTCTACAGCCTTTCGCCCGAAAACTTGAGTAACTGAATGTGGGGGACTCTAAAGACTCGTCAATACTATGGCTGTGGATTTAACCACTAGCACGTCAGAGGTATTAGCCATACGTGACGGGCTACCAGCTATTGACCAAAAGGGACGTCGATGAGCGAACTCATCCTGACACCCTACTGAGCCTGTCAGTGACAATATCCGTACAGTCCGGTCCGTTCGTCTATGAGCATCGCATGGCGGGCCTAGGGGGTTGGTAAAAGTCAGACCCCCAAAAGCGGTACAAATCGTGTCGGAGTGTAGCCCAGAACACCCTGAGATACTACTGGAATACCTACCGGTAAATCTCCTGCCTTGGCCAAGGACTTCGTGTAATGGCTCTCCTAGACACAGCGCGACCTCACCCCCAATACCGGGAGAGACGAACCCCTGAAGATCCGCTCACTGCCTCCATGTGGCTCGGGACTATACCCAACTAAAACCTGTTTGCACGTCTCCTTTGAGCGTGGTAGGGTAGTAATCAAAGTACAGTGGGAACTCACACGAGACAAATGACGATCCTCAGGTCGATGAACTAACCTGTACACATGTCACCAGGGAACTGCTATCTGACGTCAGGTATAAGACCAACTAGCATGTTCCCGGCGAGTCATGTCCGGTGTACTCATAACCCAATGAGCACCTGTATACATCTTAGGTGAACCAACTGACACCAGTGGCTTGTGAGACCGGCCACCGCCCCTCGTCGGGGTCTCGACTGTATACACTAGTCTACTCTGGAGTATCGATGCCCTGTCTCGAAACTCCCACGACTAGGGACCTTTTAAGGATGTGCTTATAGACTACCAGCTCCCACGTATATGATCGCCCTCATACTGCTGGCAGTCAAGCATGAATCCTAGGGGCTCTATCAACGTGCAATAGTGACCTGTCAGGTCACCTAAAGCAGTACACGATGATAAAGATGAACCAGATAGCATACTATCATCTTGAGTAAGACTGTCCTACCGGAATAGGTTCTCCCTCAATCATTGCAATCACGTGCCTGTGATCCAATAATTGACTCTGAAGGCACTATCTCTAACAATTCCCACTGTGCTTTGATTTCCATTATACCATGTCTAAGAGGGTGTGCAAAACGGTGGCTTTTGGGTACAGTCCCGAATCACATGGAGGCAATGAGCGATAGGAGGGTTTCGTCTCTCCCGGTATAGGGAGTTGATGTTGTGCTGTGTTCGATTGGCTATAACAGGAAGTCCCTGGCCAGGGCGGATATTGAGTACTACTGGTAAGTGTTATCAGTAGGTTCTCAACCTGTTACGATCCTCACATCGACACGACTTATCGGTTACTGGGGTCTGACGTATACCACCCCTAGACTAGATATGCAACATATCAGACGAAGAGACCGGACTGTACGGTAGTGTTACTTATTGGATTCATAGGAGAATGTGCAGGCTTGCTTGTTGATCTTCTGATCGCTCAATACATGGGTGGCTGTTACGTTTAGCTGACCGCTTGCAGCTTGTGGGTATTTGATATGATCATCACATACTGCCGGCGTATTGACGATTCTTTAGAGTCCTACACAGAGGTTTCTTGACTCAGGAAAAATGGAGTAGGAGCACATATGTGATATGTGCGGGACCGAGAATAATGCGATATGAGATACCGTATTTTATTCTCGCGATATTTGATATCAGCCGGCTCATCGGATCAAGTGTTGATTCGATGAATCGGTACATGATATATTAGTCGGTTATATGCGATATAGCCGGATTGTCGGATCAAGTGTTGATTCGATAATTTAATGTATAATTATATATATATGTGATATATTACATTACATTATCTAATATTGGCTCTCTTCATTATTTCATTTTCTCACCGGATAATACATTGATATATATGCGATATATGTTAATTGTATTATTTTCTTTTGTTACAAAAATATATTATATATGTGATATATAATATTGTAACAAGTTACGATTACATATGCAACTTGATTAGTAGAGATTAAACATGGTTAGGGTTTGATTTGGGTTAATCTTTTCTAGATGCTTCTAGAAGCTTTTCTTTTGTTTTGAGCAAAAATATTATGTGTTGATATTTTGGAGATATTTTCCTAACCCAACCCACACCCTTTAACCCTAGTTAAATCTCTACAATGGTTAAGCCTTTCTTGACTTAACCATGGTTGCAATTGTAATGATAATAACAATTCATTATTCATCACAAAAGATATTCATTCTTCTTCTTCTTCCTTGAGCTCTTGAAAGCTTTCTAGGTTTTTCTTTTGTGATGTATTAGTGTGAGAAATTGATAATAAAAGAGAGCATAAATCCTACTTCATCATCCTCATCTAATCTAGCCAATTAGATTAGGGTGTTCACTTCATTAATACTTGATTAGTGAGTGAGAGTTTGAGTTAAAGAAATTTCAAGGTAGATCATCTTAAAAAAGGAAGACTTCAAGCAAGCATGGATCATTCGGGTTGTGGAGATTCTCTTGAGTCCAGGAGATCATGGATCGCGGTGAAGGGACTACTACTCGGAGCTTATGAAGCGAAGTAGCGGACTGCAAAGGTAGTAATCCCTCTCTCTTAGTTGTAAAGATGTTTACTTGCATGTTTAACCCTAATTATCTAGCAAAGATCCTCGCTGTAGGTTGTTCGGCACGTTTAAATTTTAAATCGGGCATGGTTGATTCCTTTATAGACCCTTGTGACTGTTCCTAGTAACCCTACAGTATATGGGGTATGAGAGCTACAGAACCAATCCTAACACCAATGCCAACAAATGACCCGGCGACACCGCCTGAAATTCCGGCCTGGCCGGCCTGGGATGTTTGGCTTAGGTTCGTATCTTCAGGGTTGTCTTCTAGTGTTATATCTAGGTCAGTAGACTTGCTTGATTTTCTTGGAAATTCCCCAGATAGCTCCAGATACCCTGTAGGCCTTAAGGTTTCACAAAACCGACACGGGAAAATTCTAACTTCGTATTTTGGGTTCTAAACTCAATTCCAGGCCATGAAATCAATCTCTAAGGTCTAGTAAACACTCACCACACCTCAATTAGCTACTTAACACCAAATTATAATTTTCTAAGATCACATATCCTAATTAACTCAAATTCTAAACTAAAATACGATATTTAACACAATTACTAATCTAAAGTGAACAGATATACCTCATTAGCAACTAAGGAAAATTCTTGAGTTGCCTAAAATCTTCAGAATCCAAACTTGAATGGTTCGAAGGGTTTAGAATAGGTTTTTGCATGTTTTATGTGAAGGTTGCATATGGTTTTGGCAAGGAAATGAAGATTATGCATGGAGGTAGTGTGAAGGGAATGAAGTATGAAGCAAATGATGAAGAAAGCAATGGGGAATGAGGAAATTGGCAGCCAAGTCTCTCTCTGTCATGACCCGAAAAGTACAGAACATGACAGGAACCTAAATTACGAAACGTCTCGAGGCTTACGTAATCTAAGTAAGCCATAACCCAGAAATCAAAACCAATGAAGCAGTAGAGTGAAGGGAAAACCAATTTAAAGCAAGTAGTTTAACAACATAAGCCGAACTATTCCATCTTTAAAAAGCTCAAGTCTTTTATAAAAATTTCGGCAGAGTTTCCTTTGTAAATACTGACCCCAAACGGGTACAAAACCTGATAAAGCATATATAATGAATAAGGCATCCCCAAGCGGGAGTTAGCTCTTCGCCAACAGGTGGACACAACCACGCAAGAAATATAGTATCCAACGTCGAAAGGTGATGATCAAAACTCGAAATGAAAACCCATCACCATCAAGAAAACCAGAGGAAAACAATAATAATACTGCACGCGACTTTAAGGTCAAAAGAATATACACTGGTCTTCTATCTCTATCAAATATACAAATCTGGTTGATGGAGTTTACTAGATACAACAGAAATAATAAATGTACAATGGTGGTCACGATGTATGTGAACCCACCTACCAAAACAATCACCCGAAAGCAACTGTGTGCCAACAAAGCCATCAAGAAAGCTGTACGCCAAAACCTGAAAGAAACTGTGGCACAACGGGGGTGAGTTGCAAACTCGTGAGTAGAAAAAATCACAAAGGAAAAATCGAATGTATGACGCTATCCTAGGTCATATCAAGTAATATCCTCAAATAATATCCTGATCCATCTAGATAAAAGTGCAATACCACGTGCTCGTGTCAGTGCTCAGATAGCAACATATCAGATATATGATGTATGAATGCATTGCGAATGAAAACAGAATACATCATAAGTGAGCCAACTTTTTTCTTTATTTAATGAGATTTCTGTATGTATATAAATCGAGTATCATCAATGAAATCAACAGAGAAATCAGTGTCAAGCATCGACACAAAACATAAATCTCAATATCTCAGGCTCCGGCTATCCGGACTGGCCTGTATCATCAAATCTCAATATCTCAATAGCTCAGGCTCCGTCAGTCCGGATCGGCCCATATCATCAATCACACGACCACGAACGGTATCCTCCGGATATCCGCCGCGCCAAACAATCACTGGTAGGCAGTCTGCCCCTGCCGGGCTGATCGTCTACAACTCGATCTTCTTGCCCCGGGTACCATACCGGGTCCACCATGTACCCGCAGACGGTTCATCCGACTCCTCGAATCGGGTCTCGAAAACCATTTCAGAACCGAGAAAACAACATGGTGGACGACTCATACATCACGAGAAAACCGCAACTTGCATTTTAAAAACAGAGAGAGAGAAGTTTATATATATTCTTACGGTTTTCCTCCAAATCCAGAAATCTCATGAAAATCCGAAATCCATGAATCAAGAGTAAGTAAACAGTGAATATCGGCATAAAACCCTAAAATACTGCATGACCAATGAATATATGAATGCCTCTGATATCATGCAATGAGTGCAATAGTTAAACTAGCATATGAAAGTGATAACATATTGCAACTATCAGCTAGCAATCTATGTCGATGAAATAATATTCTCTAATGTGTACGTGACATGGCAATTACCGATGATTATGTGTGTGAGCCGGCAAGCAGGTGTACGTGGAACATACGCATCATCGGTAATGGTGCTGGTGTCCTGACAGCAGGGTTTCATAATAATTATAGATAACATGTGTATAAGCATGCAATGCGATGAAACATCATGAATATACAGAAATTGATATAGTAACAGCAACACTGAAGAATAAACCTACCAATATACGATTCATACAGTTTGATATTTTAAAGTACTCACGATTCACTGCATTTGAAAACAAGTATGACTCGAGCCCAGTCAAAAGGGTAAGGAAATCCACCTAGGTCTGAGTCGACCTATATATATATATATCTAGTAGTCAGTGATCTCGCCTCAATAGTATCACGTATGATATAATATATATATATATGACATTCTCGAGTCAAGAGTGCGGATCTAACATCATAATTATATCTCGTACGATAAATATATCGTACGGCATCCCAAATCTGGGTACGGGTCAAATATCATATTTTCCTCATTACTCATCTGATATCCTTATCATCACATATTGTGAACAGGAGGGTACTGATCTAAGTCTAGTACAATACTAATATCATCAACATATATGTACGCGTGTGTTTAAATACAAATCGCCCATCAATCCGCTAATATCATGTCGTATCTCATAATATCGAACCAAATCACATCGCCGATCTCATGGCACCATGCCTAATCTCATCGACTCATCTCCAAATACCATATAATATCCTCATCATCCATGCATATGAATACGAATATATATGACATCCTCGATACGCACAAGGGAGTAAATGTATGCGATTGTGTATATGTGCATGTATGCCAATCTTTACTCTAGGGTTTTGTGACTATGGAATAAATAAAGTCCTTTCTTCAATTCTCGCTAACACTAAATCCATAATCTCCTATAGCCCTTCATTTGCTAAGGTTCATATCTCACAATAGCGTATAAATGTACATCAATATCACATCACTTCATATTCTTACGAAATTGCGGGGGTGCTATACGCCATCCACCCGACTTCCCCCGTAGATATAAATCTACTCATCTTGATCCTCGCTTGTCGATGCCGATGTCGCCACGCGCTTGCTTGTCGTATCAAAGTCTTCACGAAGGTACCTACAACCAATCCATAATTGCAAATGCGTATTAAAATCAAGTCGGAAAACCAAAACGGCACATGTTTCGCTCATTGGTCAAAACCTATAACCTACGCATGCAAAACCATCAAACCTCCCCCCATCGCTGACGTACAAACATCATACAACGGAACTAAATATCAAATACCAAATCCCAATTTAAAAACGAAGTCGTAAAACAATGCAGCAACTTAAGAAAATGGTCTCATATTTTACCCTATGCCAAATTAGTCAATTTTGCATATAAAGAGAGTCTATTTTACTGAAGATGGAGCTGCAGACGAAGCACGAAGCCCAGACCATCAGACCTGGCCGCAATTTATGGCCAGAAATACTTTATTTGCGGCCAGGGGTTGGAATTGGGGTCCTTGGTATTGGTCATAGGTTCTAGGTTGCCTGCTTGTGTCTCAGTGTTTGCTAAATAATTTTCTAGGTCTCCAGGTGTTGGCAGATATCCAAAAACCATCACAAATCCCACAATTTCCGTATCTGCAGAATTTCAAAGTTTGGATTTGGGGGTGAAGTCTCAGGTTTTAGTCCAATATGTTATCACTAGAGTGGGTTTAAGGTCACCACTAACCTCAATTACACTATCTCAATTTAAAATTCCTTAAACCCTAACTTGGAATTTCCAAAACTCACTAAATATCGCCTAATCACTTCTAGACATGTATGGAAGCTAAGTAAACCAAATACTACACTAATGGTGCAGAAATTACCTCATTTGGCAACTCAAGAATTTTCTTGAGCTGTCCAAAGTGTCCAAAATCCTTGCTTTCTTGGTCCAAAGTGTAGCTAGAGGGTTTGTGCATATTTTTAATGAAGTGGGGATGGAGTTTTTGGGTTTTTTTGATGATGAAGTGAGGGTTTGAAGTGGAGGGGGAAGGGGTTGTTGCCATGGGCTGAAGAGGAAGAAGAAAAAGATGAAGATGGTGAAAAAAAGGGCCATGACCAAAGTTTGACCCCTCACCCTCTCTCTCTCTCTTGCCCATACCATATTGTTTAATGTTTTCCTTTTTCTTTTCTATATTCTTTTCTTTTCATTTAAAAAAAGTCATGCATGATAAAAATAGGGAAAAGCCATGATAGGAAAATGTAACAAGTGTGAAAAAGGACATGTGCATGTCATGTGCACAAAACACGTTTAATGCACGATTAGCGATATTTAATCGCGATTAGCATTAAAATAATGTGTAATAAATCAAAATTAACTTTAAGTTGCTTAATTCATATAAAACACTCTCTTTTCAGTAATTTCTATAATTTTCCATATTTTTCCCAATTTACCGGTATTTAATTATACCGCTTTATTAAAATATTCAATATAATATTATTAAATTATAAAAATCCCCAAAAATAATCTTTTATTTTTGTGAAATGTTACAATCTTCCACTTAAAGAAAATAGGTCCCCGAATTTAAATTTAAACCCCTCAAATACTAAAACATTTCAGTAAAAAGTCCAAGTCGTCAGGGCTCCGAAATCTTAAATACATAAAACACATCGTAGCGCAATGCATGCGCATGAAAAACGAGTATAATAATCCAAAATCAAAACTTCGTCATGCATCCCGCAATCATCGGAGTTATGGTGAAGACACCAATGTCCAAATCCAATACGAAATCCAGCATGATATACATCAAATTATAACACGTACATAGTACGTGTCGGGTAAACTCGTCAAAACATCTGAAGGAAATGCATGCCAAACTCTTTTCAAATCGCTGTGCAATGCGCGTATCACTGCACAGTGATGGACGTCTATAGTAAGAAAATAACTATATATACATATGTCCTTTGTTTAACATACACGTCCCGCCGTTTTGAAAACAATTTTAGAAGGGTTTCCTTTATAAAATGTTTCGTGTCATCTCGGACACGTAGGTAAATACTGAGACTATAGCTCCCTTTCTTTGGAAATCCCTTCGATAACTATCAATGCACGCAAAATATATTCAGGTACTGTCCTCTGACTAGTCTTGCCCAGCTAGTAAACCAAATAGTAAATATCATAAACATCATCTCACAGGGAAATCAAATCCAAAATATGTACATGAATGCTACGTGCGTCTGGTGCGCACGGAAATCGAAATCAATGAATGTGTCATACACGTGCACAGAAGGAAAATCTATGTGTAACGGGTGTGCATGAAACACCTGTCTATGGCAACGGGTGTGCCTGACAGCAGCATCAGGTGCATCTGATATGCACGAAGAATCTAGATTTAGTGCATCTGGTGTGCATCAAAATCGCATCAAGCGCCCAAGCATGCGCAAGAATCCAAATCCAGTGCACAAGGTGCACGAAAACAAATATCGAATATCACAATTCAAATCGACGGTATACAGCACATCTCAATCCAAATCCAAATCGGTATACCGTGGTATATAATCTCACAACCATGTGCACAGCATGCACAAAATCAAATCAAATACTAAAAGTGCATGAAAACTATGCCAAAAGCATAAGTCCAATCACATGCATACCATAGGTATGAAATCAAAATCAGAATATCGAATGACATCAAATCGAAGTCAAATGCAACTGTGGTGCACAAAATCTCAATCATGCAAATAGATCGCTCAAAATACCGAAATCAAAGATGGCGGAAACAGTCCCGCTCAAGCACATCCTCTAAGAATCTCTGACCAACTATCGTGGTCACTCGTAACATGTCTCGTCGACGGTGCCGAACTCTGGCCTGCTGGGTATGTGTAATATGACCGCTCCTGGGTCCAAGTCTTATCGTAAATTATTCCAGAAAGGTCCTGTCGAGGTCTCTCCCAAATCTCACTTCTGCCGAACTTCCCGGAGGTTATCACCCTTTACTATATCAATTTCTGGTTCCGGAACGGCTGCATACTCATCGCGACTCCTTCTGGAAGATAAATCCATAAACAACGCCTCTGCATGCGTACCACATCTCTGATGTCAGCGGAGTGGAACGTCATCTCATCAAGATCTCGTATGAATCTCTTACTCCACTCTTCTCTAATATCGACTGCTTCGGACTTGTCTCTTCGTGGCTGCATGGAATGCGCTCCAACGGCTATACTCGTATCTAGAGTCTCCCAAGCAATGTATCCCATCACATGATATCCGAATGATGTCGAACTTTTCGATCTATTCATCAAGGTTCTATAATCCCCCAAGAGCTCAACATCTTGAGTACAGTTTAGTAGTATCTAATATATGCCACGACACCTATGGACCAACCGTAGAAGGGCAAACCCAAGCCTCACTAATGGTACCGCTGAACTGCTGTAAACCCTAAGGTTTTGAAGCATTCTTATGGTCATTATGTCGAGTTAGGGTTTCATTCTTCTAGAGGGTCCGTAGAATTACTTGCATGTTTCTCCGAATACTTCAAACTTCAAAAATGGGTTCCTGACATTCGATCGTCTCTATCGACTCTCAACGTACCTGCGTGAAGTCGTCTCTAGCTGGAATCAGTCAATCTGATGACCTCACATTGGGGTAGGCAATGAATCACACGTCCTAGTCTTTCATCTTTGGTGACTAGCGATCTTCTGTCATATCCCTAAGTATAACTCGTGCGGCATTAGCTCCAAACATCTGGGGCAAAATCTTGTCATTCACAACAACAACTGGCTCATTTGTCCGCACGCTAAACAGTGCCTCAATCATCAAGAGAATCGGTGCATTGACGATCATCACATCCTGGCTGGCCTCTAGCGGTAGCCCAAATCCTCTGGTGCTGATCTACACGTCCGAGAAATCTCGTAGAAGCGATCCGTCCAACCCTCATGGCGCGAAAACACAACTAAACGACGGATCTATGCAAATCGTACATCCCTGGAATCACGCCCTAGTCAGTCCTCGTCCGTGACGAGATCATGCTGACGCAACTCTAGCCGTAGCACTCTCTGCCCATGTAATCGTGGTAACAAAACCATAACTGGTACCGATAAGGATAGATCATAGGAATGAATATAATGTTGTGCAAGGAAATGTACATCCTAAGCTTCTTAAGCGGAGTATCGTATCGTAAGTATGCCGCGGAACATACACACGGTACGTCACTCTTTTTAAGTCACCTACTCCATCAACCAAAGATCATCCTACACTCAGGAGGTAAAACCTAACGCTCTGATACCAACTTTGTCACGACCCAAAAAGTACGGAACGTGACAGGCACCTAAATTACGAAACGTCTCGAGGCGTACGTAATCTAAGTAAGCCAAAACCCAGAAATCAAAACCAATGAAGCAGTAGAGTGAATGGAAAACCGATTTAAAGCAAGTAGTTTAACAACATAAGCCGAAGTATTGCATATTTAAAAACCTCAAGTCTTTTATAAAAATTCGGCAGAGTTTCCTTTGTAAATACTGACCCCAAATGGGTACAAAACCATATAAAGCATATATAATTAATAAGGCATCCCTAAGCGGGAACTAGCTCTTCGCCAACAAGCGGACACAACCACGCAAGCAATATAGTATACAACGCCAAAAGACGAGGATCAAAACTCGAAATGAAAACCCATCATCATCAAGAAAACCAGAGGAAAACCATAATAATACAGCGCGTGACTTTAAGGTCGAAAGAATATACACTGATCTTCTATCTCTATCAAATTTACAAATCTGGTTGATGGAGTTTACTAGATACAACAAAAATAATAAATGTACAATGGTGGTCACGATGCAAGTGAATCCACCTACCAAAGCAATCACCCGAAAGCAACTGTGTGCCAACAAAGCCGTCAAGAAAGCTATACGGCAAAACCTGTAAGAAACTGTGGCACAACGAGGGTGAGTTGCCATCTCGTGAGTAGAAAATATCACAGAGCAGAAATCAAATGTATGACGCTATCCTACGTCATATCAAGTAATATTCTCAAATAATATCCTGATCCATCTACATAAAAGTGCAATACCACATGCTCGTGTCAGTGCCTTAGATAGCAACATATCAGATATATGATGTATGAATGCATTACGAATGAAAACAGAATACAGCATGAGTGAGACAACTGTTTTCTTTATTTCATGAGATTTCTGTATGTATATAAATCGTGTATCATCAATGAAATCAACAGAGAAATCGGTGTCAAGCATCGACACAAAACATAAATCTCAATGTCTTAATATCTCAGGATCCGGCTATCCGGACTAGCCTGTATCATCAAATCTCAATATCTCAATATCTCAATACATCGGGCTCCGTCAGTCCGGATCGGCCCATATCATCAATCACACGAACATGAACGGTATCCTCCGGATATCCGCTGCGCCATACAATCACCGGTAGGCAGTCTTCCCCTGCCGGGCTCATCGTCAACAACTCGAGCTTCTTACCCCGGGGTACCATACCGGATCCCTCATGTACCCGCAGACGGTTCATCCGACTCCTCGAATCGGGTCTCGAAAACCATCTCAGAACCAAGAAAATATCTTGGTGGACGACTCATACATCATGAGAAAACCGCAACTTGCATTTTAAAAAGAGAGAGAGAGAGAAATTTATATATATTCTTGCGGTTTTCCCCCAAATCCAGAAATCTCTTGAAAATTCAAAATCCATGAATCAAGAGTAAGTAAACAGTGAATATCGGCATAAAACCCTAAAATACTGCATGACCAATGAATATATGAATGCCTCTGATATCATGCAATGAGTGCAATAGTTAAACTAGCATATGAAAGTGATAACATATTGCAACTATCAGCTAGCAATCTATGTCGATGAAATAATATTCTCTAAAGTGTACGTGACATGGCAATTACCGATGATGATATGTGTTAGCCGACAAGCAGGTGTACGTGGAACAAACGCATCATCGGTAATGGTGCTGGTGTCCTGACAGCAGGGTTGCATAATAATTATAGATAACATGTGTATAAGCATGCAATGCAATGAAATATCATGAATATACAGAAAGTGATATAGTAACAGCAACACTGAAGAATAAACCTCCTAATATACGAGTCATACAGTTTGATATTTTAAAGTACTCACGATTCACTGCATTTGAAAACAAGTATGACTCGAGCCCAGTCAAAAGGGTAAGGAAATCCACCTAGGTCTGAGTCGACCTATATATATATATATATATATATATATATATATATATCTAGTAGTCAGTGATCTCGCCTCAATAGTATCACGTACGATACAATATATATATATATATATATATATATGACATTCTCGAGTCAAGAGTGCGGATCTAACATCATAATTATATCTCGTACGGTAAATATATCGTACGGCATCCCAAATCTGGGTACGGGTCAAATATCATATTTACCTCATTACTCATCTGATATCCTTATCATTATATATTGTGAACAGGGGGTACTGATCTATGTCTAGTACAATACTAATATCATCAACATATATGTACGCGTGTGTGTAAATACACATCGCCCATCAATCCGCTAATATCATGTCGTATCTCATAATATCGAACCAAATCACATCGCCGATCTCATGGCACCATGCCTAATCTCATTGACTCATCTCCAAATACCATATAATATCCTCATCATCCATGCATTTGAATACGAATATATATGACATCCTCGATACGCACAAGGGAGTAAATGTATGTGAGTGTGTGTATGTGTGTGTATGCCAATCTTTACTCTAGGGTTTCGTGACTAAGTAATTAACTAAAGTCCTTTCTTCAATTCTCGCTAACACTAAACCCATAATCTCCTATAGCCTTTCATTTGCTAAGGTTCATATATCACAATAGCGTATAAATGTACATCAATATCACATCACATCATATTCTTACGAAATTGCGGGGGTGCTATATGCCATCAACCCGACCTCCCCCATAGATATAAATCTACTCACCTTGATTCTCGCTTGCCGATGCGATGTCGCCATGTGCTTTCTTGTCATCTTGAAGTCTTCATGAGGGTACCTATAACCAATCCACAATCGCAAATGCGTATTAAAATCAAGTCGGAAAACCAAAATGGCACACGTTTCGCTCATAGGTTAAAACATATAGCCTACGCCTAAAAAACCATCAAACCTCCCCCCGTCGCTGACGTACAAACATCATACGACGGAACTATATATCAAATACCAAATCCCAATTTAAAAACGAAGTCGTAAAATAATGCAACAACTTAAGAAAATGGTCCCAGATTTTACCCTAGGCCAAATTAGCCAATTTTGCATATAAGGAGGGTCTATTTTACTGAAGATGGAGCAACAGACGAAGCACGAAGCCCAGACAATCGGACCTGGCCGCAATTTGCGGCCAGAAAGACTTTATTTGCGGCCAGCGGTTGGAATTGGGGTCCTGGGTTTTGATCATAGGTTCTAGGTTTCCTTCTTGTGTCTCAGTGTTTGCTAAATAATTTTCTAGGTCTCCGGGTGTTAGCAGATATCCAAAAACCATCACAAATCCCACAATTTCCGTATCTACAGAATTTCAAAGTTTGGATTTGGGGGTTAAGTCTCAGGTTTTAGTCCAATATGATATCACTAGAGGGGGTTTAAGGTCACTACTAACTTCAATTACACTATCTCAATTTAAAATTTCTCAAACCCTAACTTGGAATTTCCAAACTCACTAAATATCGCCTAATCACTTCTAAACATGCATAGAAGCTAAGTAAACCAAATACTACACTAATGGTGCAGAAATTACCTCATTTGACAACTCAAGAATTTTCTTGAGTTGCCCCAAGTGTCAAAAATCCTGCATTTCTTGGTCCAAAGTGTAGCTAGAGGGCTTCTGCACATTTTTAATGAAGTGGGGATGGAGTTTTGGGGTGTTTTTGATGATGAAGTGAGGGTTTGAAGTGGAGGGGGAAGGGGTTGCTGCCATGGGCTGAAGAGGGAAAAGAAAAAGATGAAGATGGTGAAAGAAACAAAGGGCCATGACCAAGGTTTGACCCCTCACCCTCTCTCTCTCTCCTGCCCATACCATATTGTTTAATGTTTTCCTTTTTCTTTTTCTATTTTCTTTTCTTTTCATTTAAAAGAAGCCATGCATGATAAAAATAAGGAAAAGCCATGATAGGAAAATGTAACAAGTGTGAAAAATGACATGTGCATGTCATGTGCACAAAACACGTTTAATGCACGATTAGCGATATTTACTCGCGATTAGTATTAAAATAGTGTGTAATAAATCACAATTAACTTAAAATTGCTTAATTCATATAAAACACCCTTTTTTCAGTAATTTCTATAATTTTCGAAAATTTTCCCAATTTACCAGTATTAAATTATACCGCCTTATTAAAATATTCAATATAACATTATTAAATTATAAAAATCCCCAAAAATAATATTTTATTTTTCTGAAATGTTACACTCTCTTAGGCTCACTCTCTCTCACAAATATCTCCCCCTACACACTCTCTTACAAATATCTATTTTATTTCTTTCACATGACTTTTGGCATCAATTTTATCCCATTTACACTTAATCTCTTCTCATTTCCTTTTCTTTTCTTTTCTCTTTACTCATTCTCACAACTTCTCTTTGTTCTCATAAGCCGCAAGTCACAAACACAAAAACCAACATGCACATGACATGGTGCACAAGTCACGGAAAAATGAAAAAATACGGATATGGCCAAAAATCCGATAAATATCATTAAAATAAATAAATCATTTTAATCTCCGATTAATTTTCAAATATTGGTATTTGTTTATACCATTTTACGAAAAATCGCTATTCACAAATCGAATAGTTTTCGTGAAATATATTATTTTAATATTAAATTTCCAAAAATAATATTTTATATTTCTGAAATGTTACAGAGTTGTAGATTCAATTTAAAAACAACATATTGGTTTAAACAACACACACACACACACACACACACACACACACACACACACATATACACATATACATAATACAACCATACCATTTTATAACAAACTCCTCATGCACAAATATTTTTAGGCCAATCACTGTAGATATTTTTATTATTTTACACAAACTCATTATTTTATTATTTTAAATTAATAAAATAACATTTGAAAATTCAAAATGTTACAACCCTGTACTCATGTCACCAGAAAACTGCTATCTGGCATTGGTATATTACCAACTAGGAGTTTTGTAACACCTTAAAACGCGATTAGAGTCAATTAAGCGATATAATGTGTTTTTTTTAAAACTTAACTAATAATTATTTTCACATATTTTATTTAATTAATTAATATTTTATTTAATTATTTATGTATTTGTGGTATTTGTGCACACACATGTGCATGCTAATCTATCATTAAGAATATGCTAAACATGTTTTACTAGGCATGGCACATTAACCATATTTTTATGTTCTTATTAATAATTTATGTAATAAAAAGGTTTTTATAGAAAAAGAAAAGAAATGAAGGCATGGGGGAGACAAGAAGGTAAGGGGGCATTTAATAAAGAGAGAGCATGGCTATCAAGAGACATCCCTCTCCCCTCTTCTCTCTCTCAACCCTCAACTCTCTCTCTCTCTCTCATTTCTCCTTTTCTTCTTCTTCTTCCAAAAATTTCCTCCTGCAAATTTTCCCACCTCAACCTTGGGCCTAGATCACCACTAAACCTCACTTAAACCCTCAATTAAGCATGTTTAGCATCTTTTGGAGTCTTGGAGCTTGCATGGCTAGGGTTTCTTCCAAGTTTTGGTGAGGTGATGATCTAAAACTATTAATTAGGCTCTAAAGAAAGTTTTTATGTTAACTAGTTTCACTAAACTACCATAATGTTTTGGGTTTAGTGTTAAATATCGTATTTGTTTAAGGTTAAGGTTTCTGTTTGAATTTGCTATCAACCCTGAGACCTTTTTGAGAAGTTGCCACTACTGAGAGCTAGTCTTAGAGCCAAGAACATAACCCCAAAACTTGAGCCCTCCCCTCTTCTTCTCGGCTGCAGATTTAATCGATCTAGCCGCAATTTGCGTCTGGTCTAGGGACGTTGGGTGTAAGTCTTGGTCGTAGGTTCTCTGGAACTACATGTAGGCTTATGGCATGTGCAACTTTCCTTAATTGCTTGTATAGGAAAATCTGGGACTGTTTTACTATATTTCAAGTGTTTCATTAACGTGCGATACGGATTTATCCGACTCTCATTTAGGGTTTTGTGTGGTTAGCAGCCTTAGGGGTAGTCTTAGATGTTGCTGCACACGTTTAGTACGCTTAGCTCACACATGGTATCTTGTGCGAGTTGGTTCGTTCGTTTTGTGTATGTGTCCGTGTTTTTATCGAAGATTTTATTAGCCTCACGTGTTATGGTTTTGTGCGATGCTTGGATTGTTTACGGGGACTTCGGACACAGATAGGAAGGGAAGGAGGTGGTCAGATTCCTATAGCTCGAGACTGTTCCGGTGAGTAGATTTAACATCTACGGGATAATCGCTTGTATGGCGTTAAGCGCCGATGGCGAGATTATAGTTACAAACTTTATACCGCATGCTTATACATTTGTGGTTGTGCATGAGTATCATAGTGTGTATCCCATTACTTGTTATGCATTGACATATCTTTAGTAGGACAATGCACCATTACCAACGAGTCATGTCGCATGAGCACTGATCCATATACCCATTCACCCCGTTGGTGCCATGATACGTACACCATAGAAATTGCCATGAATAAGTACATTGTATTACATTCTTAATTGGTAGTTATACTCTTGTTATTATACTAGTACACATCATGTCAGCATCATAGATACGTTGCTATTAGTACCAATCATATGATGTTTCATGAGATTTGCAGTTTCCTTGACATGATATTTGTGTAGGGTTCCTAGGCACACCCATGAGGCTCTACAACATATCAAACTTACCAAAATCAAATTTTTTCTATGTGCCAAGTAACCTAAGCAAGATCGTAACTAGAGGATAGGCGAAAACGATATAAGTTAACAACTTAACTAAGAGTGAACGAAAAATACAACCTTTGTAGATCCGGTCCTCCACCTCCATAGCTCCGTGAAGATGTCCCTTCGCTGCGATCATCGGATCCCGGACTCTAGCATTGGTTTCATCGGAGAAATGGTCGGGCTAGGTTGTTGACTTCGATGCCGAAGATGATCTACGTCGAGGCAACTCAAACTTAAGCTCCACCTTCAGTAAGTCATGAAACTTGTGAAGATAACACACTCTACTACATGGCAAGTGGTAGAGGATGAAGAAATAGGAAGTGGGTTGACTTTAGATTTGGATTTCTCACTTTAAATCTCAAGGCACCATTGGAGCTAGAAAGCTTTCATGAAGCTTGATGAAGATGAAGAAAGAATAAAAAGGATTATCTTAAAAAGAAAATCCAAGTCATTCTTATCATAATGCAACCATGGTTAAGTGTAGAGAATAAACTAGGGTTAGGTGAATGGTTAGGTTAAGCAAAAGAAACAAAAATGGCCAAAGCTTCTTGAAACTTCAAGGAAAAAACAAAAGAAGCAACCATTTCTTTTCTTGCTAAAATGAATAAATAAATAAAACAAAGATAACAAAACCCTAACCATTCACTTAAACATGGTTTAAAGTAAACATACACCCAAGTTTGCATGTATCATCAAACATGATACAAACCAGTGCACAAAACTATATCATATATACAAAGTGCACATCAAGTGAGAAAATCCATCTTAAGTTAACCAATACTAGTTAATGCAAAGTAATATATCAAATATATAATTATACATTAAATCATTAAATCAACATTTGATTTAACGATCCGGTCATATCGCATATGACCGACTAATATCCAATGTATCGACTTATCGAATCAATCCTTGATTCGATAACTAGGTTATATCGCATACAACCAATCGATACATTCATCGTGAGAATAGAATACGGTATCACATACACGCTTTATTCTCGGTCCCGCACATATCTCATATGCGCTCCTATTTCGTTTCGCTTGAGCCAGGAAACCTCTGTGTAGGACTCTAAAGACTCTTCAATACGCCGGCAGCAGGTGATGATCATATCAAGCACCCACAAGCCGCAAGCGGTCCGCTAAACGTAAAGGCCACCCGGGTATTGAGCGATCAGAAGATCAACGAGCAAGCCCGCTCACACTCCTGTGAATCCAACCAGTAACACTTACCGTACAGTCCGGTCTGTTCGTCTGATATGTCGCATATCTCGTCTAGGGGTGGTAAACGTCAGACCTCAGTAGCTTGATAAGTCATGCCGACGTAAGGTCCATAACATAGCGTGAAACTACTGATAACACTTACCAGTATATCACAGCAACCCTGTCCAGGGATTTCCAGTTATGGCCAGTCGAGCATAGCACAACATCAACCCCCAATACCGGGAGAGATGAATCCCCTCCTATCGCTCATTGCCTCCATGTGAATCGGGACTGTACCCAAAAACCACCTGTTTGCACAACTCAGTAGAGCCGTGGTAGGGTGGAAATCAAAGCACAGTGGGAGACACACAAGACTCTATGACGATTTCGGGTCAATAGACTAAGCTGTACCAGTGTCACCAGAGAACTACCATCTAACGTGAGGTATAATACCATCTGGAAGTTCTCGGCGAGTCTGTTCAGTGTACTCCGTCACCACTGAGCACCCGCATACCATCTCTGATGTTAAACACCAATGGATATGGGATCATCCATCGCCCATCACATGGGTCGAGAAGATATACGCTAGTCTACTCTGGAATATCGATGCCCCGTCTCGATATTCCCACGACTAGGAACAATGAAGGATGTACTCATTGACTACCCAGGCCCCACTAGTATGATCTACATCATATTCCTGGAAGTCGAGTACACATCCTAAGGGCTTTATCAACATGTAACAGAGAGACAGAAATTATACACGTTAAGATAAAGAGCAACCAGATAGCGTACTATCATGTCGAGCAAGAAAGTCTTACCTATATATGTCCCAGCATCCACTACAATATACATCCTATGTACAGTAATGGCCTCTAGGGCATACATATAACTAACAATCTCCCACTTGCACTAGGGCCATCTGTAGCAGTGGTTGCAGTATCACATACTCAACCATCCCATAAAAGTCTCTCTCTGGGAAAAGGCCTTTGTGAGTGGATCCGCCGTGTTGTCCTCTAAGTCTACTCTCCTTACCTCGATCACCCTGGAGATCAACTATCTCCATGATCAGGTGATGCTGCCTCAGAATATGTCTGGGTCACTGATGGGATCGGGGTTCCTGGGCCAAAGCCACACTTCCATTGTCATACAATGGTAGGAACCTAGTTCATCTTATGAACCAATATACACCCAAACTTGCTCTTTGGTAATATCTTTAATAGCGATGTTACCATCCTTTATCGTCTAGTCTGCCACGGTATCTAGCTTGGAACTCTTCCAACATACCGTCCCTCCACTGAGGGTAAAGACATTTCCTGCGACTAACATTCAGTCATCTCTATCACCCTGGAACCTTTCCAGTGATTCTCCCTAGGATCGATTGATACCATTTAACTACAACTAGTGAGAATCCTAACATCCATTTAGATCTATCTCATAGATCCAAAACCCAGGATTTAGGAGGTATCACTTTGATCCTATTTGGAGAATCCTTGTGATAAGCGGAGATTGACCGAGCGTAGCATAGGAAACTCCTTTCCTATCAAGAGTATGTCATCCACGTACTCTACGAGGATCATCACCATACTCCATACTACCTTTTTGTACATACAAGGTTCATCTACCATTTTGATGAAGTCAAACTCTTTGACTACCACATCAAAACAAATGTTCCAACTCTGCGATGCCTGCTTTATCCTGTAAAGCAACTTGCACATGTTTCCGCTGCTCCCACTGTTTACGAAGCCCTCTGGCTGTGTACTTATAGACGTTCTCTTCTAAATCAGTATTTAGAAAAGCAGTCATGGCACCCAACCACCAGATATCGTAGTCATGGTATGTAGCAATGTTAAGTAGGATCCGGATGGACTTAAGTAAAGCCACTTGGAAAAGGTTTCATCATTATCCACGCCTGGTCAATGACGAAAACCTTCAACAAGTCTAGCTTTGAAAGTCTTAACCTTTCCATCTACACCAAGTAATCTTCTCAAGATATACTTGCTCCTGATGGGGATTTAACCCTTCAGATATAGCATCCAAAGTCCATACTTTGTTGGTGTACATGGATTCCATCTCAGATCGCTAAGCATCCAGCCATTCTTACAGAGTCCCTACTCTCGATGGCCTGCTCAAAACTAATTGGGTCATCATCTCATGATGCAATCCTCGCTCCCACTGTCATCGAGAAACCGAAGTATCTCTCTGGCGGATGAGGAACCCTACAAGATCGGCGGAGAGGCTGAGGTTTGTCGGGGACTATTGAATCCTCTGGTTCTGTCAAATCAGCTGCAGTTTTGTATAGCTGGAACCTTTCCAGTTCTACAGAACTGACCTTGCCTCGATTTTGTCCGGATTTTTCTTTTGACATAGGCCGTACAATCCCAAATCTTAACATACTTAAGAGATAGGTTCTTCCCATACCATATCTTATATGGAGTGGTAGGCACTGATTTGATTCGAACCCAATTCAATAGGTATGCAGCTTTCTCAAGTGCACAACCCCAAAAGGAAATAGGTAACTCAGTAGTACTCATCATAGAGCACACCATATCTAATACGGTGCGATTGCTCCGCCCTGATACACCGTTGTGCTGTGGTGTATTCAGAGGAGTAATACTGAGAGAGAATCTCATTTTCCTTTAGAATAGTCCAAGAATTCCATGCACAAGTATTCTCCTCCCTGATCTTATCATAGGACATAATACTTATATCCGGTTTTTGGTTCTCTACTTCTAACTTATATTCTGTGAATATCTCAAAAACTTCGGACTTATGTTTCAACAGGAACATATGGCTGAATCTTGAGAGATTATCAGAGAATGTAATTAAGTACAAAGAACCAGTCCTGGCATGTGTAGACAGGGGACCTTACATACATTATCATGTATCAGTCCCAAGAGTTTACTAACTCTTTCTCTGTTTCCAATAAACAGAGCTATGGTCATCTAATCTTTGTGACACGACGGGCAAGTTTCACAAGATGTAAATTCAAACTGATTTAAATATGCATCTAAATGTAACTTCAGCCAGTTGGCTCGCATTGATATGACCTAGTCTACAATGCCTCAAGAAGGATTTGTTCATTTCTGAACTCTTCCTCTTGTGTGTATTCTGTATACTAGGAACTGTAGTTTGATTTAGAACGTCAATGCTTTTAGATAACGTGCCTGAACCGATCAACTTTTGAAATAGGAAATGTTCAAAACATTATCCATCAATACAAAATTATATCCTTCTTTACTAATAAAGAGATTGATATGATTTTGTACATCAGGTTCGGTATCTAATAGCATTTGTTCAGAATCAATGTATTGGTAATACAGGGTGACAGTGACCAACAGACTTGGCTGCAACACTTGCCCTGTTTTCTGTCTCATGAAACTTATCACCCGTACTCAGTTCTCTTCCTTTCTGTAGCCCTATGTAAAGGATTACATTTACGGGATCCTGATCCGGTATCTAATACCTAGGATGTACAGGATACTGAGAAACAGTTCTGTGTAACGAACACACACGAAGAAGATGCATCATATGCACTTTCTTTGTTTGGGCGGCATAGGAATTCTGGTATTCCCCTATTTTCTGCTCGGTCTTATAACAATTATAAGTTGGAGCGGGACCAACGTTCCCCAGCTCAGTAAAATAGGCGGGTTCGGTCAATACATCCATATTATTATCTTGATTAAGGCGTGATATGGTTGCTACCTGGAGAGAGAGAAGAAAACACTCTGCGTGCGCTCTTGCAAGATTAGATTGGTTATTTATTTTATCTAATCAGGATGGCTCCCACTGTTTTTATCAAATCTTCCTTCAAACCTTAAAAGGAAAGACTAGCCGGGATTAATTACACTCTACAAGTTCGCCAATCTTTCAGCAAGGCCAGTGTCGGTACTTTGAGGGAGGTTCCCCGTGCTTTTGCACGGACCTAATTAAAGTAAACCTCATTTTCACAGAGGCGTAACCCCGTTGACACCTTTCTAGGCACCTACTTGATCGGCTAATTGCAAAGCGCAAAACTCTCCCAGGAGCAATAATTACTCGCAGTGGGTATTGGGATCCAACTATCATATAGAAGGTATGCAATCTCATTGCAAATTTCAACACTTGAAACTCCCGATAAAGGTTTTTACCCCTAGCACCTAAGACCTTAACTATGGTCAACAAATCTTAAGCACTAGTCAAGTTCTACCCGTCATTTCGTGATTAATTAGACCCACCCACATGACCCTTAACTAAGGTCAACAAAGTCATGCGATTGTCCTAACTAATCGCATCATATGCGGTGTAGGAAGATATCACTTAGCTACCGTACACTGTGCCTTGACTATGGTCAACAAACACAGCACGAATACTAAGTACTCTACTTCCTAAAATGACGGAGGGTTGCGAATGGTTTTGATGAAAACCTTTAACGCTTTGAACTTGATCTCCTTGCGGAATCAAATGGTTTTTAAATGGAGTGTTTTTGAGGCTTTTCTAGTTTTGCTAAAGGGGTCACTCCCGGTGAAGGGATCGTCGACCCTTTCCTCATCGAATAAGGTGCAGGATATATCATATATACCGCTGTGCAAAGCAAAAACTATAGAAGCGATCAAAAGAAAAACCGAGGGTTGTAGCATCTGCCAGTTATTGCTAAAGGAGTCACTCCCGGTGAAGGGATCTCGGTCCTTTCCATATCGAATAAGGTGCAGGATGTTCTCCAAGGAACACCGCGATGCAAAGCAAGAACTGTAGCTACCTGTTTTATTTTGAAATTCGATTCCACAACATCTTTTAGGTTTATTTTCTTTCATTAATCTCATTAATGAATGTCCCATCATTTAAGTCCACCTAAACATCACAGATAAATATAACGTGTGCTTATGTCATCTGCATTCGCCTCGATGTCCCGTCTGCACCGTTAGGTTAGGTAACTGACGGCAGAGTGGGGCAGGGCTAGCGCGGGTGTAAAACATAAGCAACGTCTATATAATATATCATATATTCTATATGCAATATCTATCTGAACAAATCACATGATCACATCACAGATAACGCAGCAGAAAATATCATATGAAATATTGGATATACTAGGACGTCCGTATTTTTAATACGAGCCAGTATAAAACACGGATTCCACGGTCGTGATGAATAGCCAATCCCACACTCCTAGACCCCTACGAGAGCGGCAAGCAACCCTACCAATTCTAGGATTAGGAGACCCGGACTCGACTCCTCAAGATGGTCTCCCACTGGACCCTAGAACCCGGTTACTTGTGCTCCCCTCCTTGGGTCTATCCTAATGCGGAAAAGTAAATAATATACAAATGGTGACATCATCCGCAACCTGGAAGTGCCCCAATAAAAGAATATTACATACAAGTTTTTACATGAATGAAAATGAAAAACACTCATCTCACATAAAAAACCCCCGGCTATTCAAACACGACGATCCAATATAACATATCCAGCAACACATAACATCTCATGTCATCAACATAAGTAAATATGCCCATCCCAATTGTCGTTGACATATAGAAACGAAACCGGCGATATCACATATTACACTTACGGTCACAGAAAAGAATGTGTAAAACTACAACAGTTGGAATCCGCAAACTCTTTAGACATCGCATGCCTAATCAAATGAATCCCTTAGACATCGCATGCCTAACTATTATAAACCCCGTATTTTAGTCTCAATATCGAAAACACTTTTCAATATAAAGTCGAGCAATTCAACAAGATTCCCGGCATCCAGAACGAATGCTCGTCGCAAACTTTAGTGGACGGCCGCACCCCCGATACCGTCGGCGAAGTGCACTAAGGCGGAACACCGCCGCCGCGAGCACCCGAACGGATGCTTTTTGGTGACGGGGTTCTCCTACAGTCACTTGGTCAGGGCTATGGGGTGCAGCTGTCTATTAAGTTTACCGGCGAGTATCTGTGTAACCAACGTGATTGCGACGGACTTTTGATCACATCAAAATCCCGTGGCAACCAATCAAGTGAGGCTAAACTGTTATGTTTATAACATCCAAATCAGTTATCTCATAACTACTTGTGGATTCCAAATATTGTATCACATTCCAGATAAATAGGAAATGTTAAACTTTCCGATCGAACAGTCAAACACCCAAGTTTTCCCGAAACAGCTCAACACATGAAATAGGTTTAAAAAAAGTTCACTTCATGCCTCAGTACCAACGGTCCAGCCGTAGAAGGGTCAAGCCAACGCCTCACATGTGGCACGCCGTACTGCCCCAAATCTTAAGGTTCAAAGGGCAGTTCAAGACGGTCACATAATCGAGTTAAGGTTTGTTGTCTTCTAGAGGGTCCATCGCGTTACTTGCACTACTTACAACGTCTTTAAAGCACGGAAAAATCCAATGCTTGGAAATTTTCCGGCAGGGGAAAAATTGGGTATTTATATCCGGTCGAACTTTTTAACATATTCTAAAATTACCCGGAAAAACACATAGACAAAATTAGATAATCCGATCGAATCTGCAAACTCCCAATACAACCTAGAAAACTCAACTCTTGAGTATAATTTAAAAATTCCCATAAAACTCAGCACTAATAGATAAGAATTACTGTGCAAAGAAAAGGACAAGAAGCTCCTATATGGCCGCGGAACCGCCGCACATGCCATGCTCGTGCCGCGGTTCCGCGTCCACGTGGTCGAGTTACCCTCACGTGCTTCACAGTAATTCATGAAAAAGCCTGCTGAATTTTCTGGATATTTTTAATTCACAAAAATCCCCGATTTAAAAAAATGTACATAGAAGGATTTGGCATTAGGGTTTCGGTTCGATCGGACTTCTAACATTGTCTACACTTCGCCTAAGGCTCTAGCTAGCCTCTGATACAATTGTAGGGTTCCTAGGCACACCCATGATGTTCCACAACAGATCAAACATGCCAAAATCAAATTTTTCATGTACCTAAGAATCCTATGCAATATCGTAACTAGAGGATAGGCGAAAACGATATAAGTTAACAACTTAACTAAGAGTGAACGGAAAATACAACCTTTGTAGATCAGGTCCTCCACCTCCATAGCTCCGCGAAGATGTCCCTTCGCTGCGACCATCGGATCCCGGACTCTAGCGTTGGTTTCATCGGAGAAATGGTCGGGCTAGGTCGTTGACTTCGATGCCGAAGATGATCTACGTCGAGGCAACTCAAACTCAAGCTCCACCTTCACTAAGTCATGAAACTTGTGAAGATAACACACTCTACTACATGCCAAGTGGTAGAGGATGAAGAAATAGGAAGTGGGTTGACTTTAGATTTGGATTTCTCACTTTAAATCTCAAAGCACCATTGGAGCTAGAAAGCTTTCATGAAGCTTGATGAAGATGAAAATGAAGAAAGAATAAAAAGGATTATCTTAAAAAGAAAATCCAAGTCATTCTTATCATAATGCAACCATGGTTAAGTGTAGAGAATAAACTAGGGTTAGGTGAATGGTTAGGTTAAGCAAAAGAAACAAAAATGGTCAAAGCTTCTTGAAACTTCAAGGAAAAAACAAAAGAAGCAACCATTTCTTTTCTTGCTAAAATGAATAAATAAATAAAACAAAGATAACAAAACCCTAACCATTCACTTAAACATGGTTTAAAGTAAACATACACCCAAGTTTGCATGTATCATCAAACATGATACAAACCAGTGCACAAAACTATATCATATATACAATGTGCACATCAAGTGAGAAAATCCATCTTAAGTGAACCAATACTAGTTAATGCAAAGTAATATATCAAATATATAATTATACATTAAATCATTAAATCAACATTTGATTTAACGATCCGGTCATATCGCATATGACCGACTAATATCCAATATATCGACTTATCGAATCAATCCTCGATTCGATAACTAGGTTATATCGCATACAACCAATCGATACATTCATCGCGGGAATAGAATACGGTATCACATACACTCATTATTCTCGGTCCCGCACATATCTCATATCCGCTCCTATTTCGTTTTGCTTGAGCCAGGAAACCTCTGTGTATGACTCTAAAGACTTGTCAATACGTCGGCAGTAGGTGATGATCATATCAAGCACCCACAAGCCGCAAGCGGTCTGCTAAACGTAACGGCCACCCGGGTATTGAGCGATCAGAAGATCAACGAGCAAGCCCGCTCACATTCCTGTGAATCCAACCAGTAACACTTACCGCACAGTCCGGTCTGTTCGTCTGATATGTCGCATACCTCGCCTAGGGGTGGTAAACGTCAGACCCCAGTAGCTTGATAAGTCATGCCGACGTAAGGTCCATAACATAGCGTGAAACTACTGATAACACTTACCAGTATATCACAGCAACCCTTGCCAGGGATTTCCAGTTATGGCCAGTCGAGCATAGCACAACATCAACCCCCAATACCGGGAGAGACGAATCCCCTCCTATCGCTCATTGCCTCCATGTGAATCGGGACTGTACCCAAAAACCACCTGTTTGCACGACTCAGTAGAGCTGTGGTAGGGTGGAAATCAAAGCACAGTGGGAGACACACAAGACTCTATGACGATTTCGGGTCAACAGACTAAGCTGTACCAGTGTCACCAGAGAACTGCCATCTGACGTGTGGTATAATACCATCTGGGAGTTCTCGGCGAGTCCGTTCAGTGTACTCAGTCACCACTGAGCACCCGCATACCATCTCTGATGTCAAACACCAATGGATATGGGATCATCCATCGCCCATCACATGGGTCGAGAAGATATACGCTAGTCTACTCTGGAATATCGATGTCCCGTCTCGATATTTCCACGACTAGGAACAATGAAGGATGTACTCATTGACTACCCAGGCCCCACTCGTATGATCTACATCATATTCCTGGAAGTCGAGTACACATCCTAAGGGCTTTATCAACATGTAACAGAGAGACAGAAAGTATACACGTTAAGATAAAGAGCAACCAGATAGCGTACTATCATGTCGAGCAAGAAAGTCTTACCTATATATGTCCTAGCATCCACTACAATATACATCCTATGTACAGTAATGGCCTCTAGGGCATACATATAACTAACAATTTGATGTCTACTATGGGTTTTCTCAGTTCTGAGTGATGAGTATTCCCGATTCAAGGAGTGGGGAGGAACTTTCTGCGGGTACATGGTGGGCCCGGTATGGTATCCCGGGGCAAGAAGATCGTATAGAAAGGCGTTGAGCCCGGCAGGGGAGCATTACCTACCGGTGATTGTATGGAAACTTAGCGGATATCCGGAGGATACCGATCAAAGTTATACGATGAGATGGATATGAGGGCCGATCAGAGTTACGGCGTCTGAGATATTGGGATTTGAGTGTCATTGATTGACACCAGTTTTTATGATGATATATCGATGATGACTCTGTTTTATCCCACGTTCAAAATTTATTATGACATGCTCTGTTCATATAGTTGTTGCATCCTGATGTTGTACCTTGCTCATGATTATGTTGCATTCACACTGTCATACATATGCCATCATAAACTCATGCTTAGGATTTGTCGCTATTTCGTCCATACTTGTGATTACACGTATGATGTTATTTACTACTCACGAGCTGGAAACTCATCCTCGTTGTGCCACAGCGTCTTGCAGGACTGATCCTCAGTGTAGTCAAGGCGGGGCACTCTACTTCTTCTATTTCTGTAGATACCGTTACTTTTGGGATTGATATATTTTGTAGGTGGGTGGCGAGTATTCATGTGCTTTCTATCTGTACTCTTATCCTTGTATCTAGTATACTCCATCTACCATATGTATGTATTGAATTAGAAACGAGACTGAGAGACTTGATATCTGTATTATATGTGACTTTGAGTGTTGTGCTCATGTGAGCCGACTTTTGTGCTATGTTGCGATATTGTTACATTTCTTATTCGCTTATTTCTTCGCCTTTGGCATCGTATATCTGTTGTGGTTGTGTTCCACCTTTAGGCGTGAGACTTTCTCCCAAATGGGGAAGCTATTTTTATATATCATGTTTTGTATCCGTTTTCGGATCAGTTTTTTCAAAAGAGATGCTGCTGAAATTTTTAGTAACAACTTGAGATTTTATAAAGGTTGATATTCTGAAACAAATGTTTTACCACTCTACTTCATTTCACGGTTTAGTTTCTGGGTTTCAGCTTACTTGAATTACGTTACACCTTTAAACGTTGCATGATTTAAGTGCCGGCCGCGTTGCTGAATTGGGTCATGACAAATTTGATATCAGAGCGTTAGGTTTTACCTTTCGGAGTGTAGGATGACCCTTGGTATGATGGAGTGGGTGACTTAATGTCACGACCCGAAATTGGCACGTGACGGCCCTAATACTACGCAATGCCTAAAGACGTAACGCAGTAAAAGAAAGCCAAAACCAAGAAATCTAAACCATTAAAAAGACAAGAAAAGATAATAGCAGTTTTGAAACATTTGAAATCACAACCCAAATTCTTTAAAAATCCCAACTTTCTTTCTTTAAAATTTTGGCAGCACCTCCTTTGTAAAAACTAACCCCCAAAATGGGTACAACATAAATATAAATGAAGCATCCCCAAACGGGAGCAAATACACGCCCAAAGACGGAAAACAACAACCACAACAAATATACGACGCCGTAGCGAAGAAATAAAAGACGATAGAAAGGAAACTGTATAAAAGACAACAAGTCACAAATAATATACAATATCGTCCTCACCAAGTCTCTAAGTCAAACAAAATAACAGTAGATGGAGAGTACAAGGATACAATGAATATACAATACAAAAATACGGATAACCACAAAACCCACCTAAGCAAAACTGCACACTATGAGCTGAAGTGGTATCCGTACCAAAAGATGATCAGATAGATGAATAGCCAGCCTCGACTACTGTGGGGAAACACCCTGCAAAACAACTGTGGCACAACGGGGGTGAGTTGCCAACTCGTGAATAGTAAATAACATATGCAGGTAATCGCAAGTATGCACGTACAGCGTGAATCTAAGATATGCAATTAACAATGATAACAGGTCATATGAATGCAGTAATAATGAAAAGTACACTAGCAGGTACAACTAATACATGAAGAATAATAATAGGACAATCATTATGCAATAAGCGTGCAATAATGATATGGAAATGTAGATATGCAATAATCATGAAGGGTACATTAACAGGTATTACTAATACATGAAACAGTGCATAAACAATAAATATGAGGTATGGAGAGAAATATGTCGTTTCCACGGAATCCTAACATCGTGGTAGGATCACAATCCATCAAGACAATCAAAATCCCAATTTCTCAAATCAGCCCCCAAATTGGCTCTCATATCATATAAGTCTCACATCTCCTCAATGTACAATATCGAATAAATCTCCTATATCCCGAATGTACAAAATCAAGTGAGTCTCGTATATCCTTTATCAAATCTCAAGTAAATATTATATGTTCTAAATCCAATATCCAGTGAATCTCTTATAACCTAGGTATATCTGTGTGAATAAATATGATAAGGTATATATATTAATGTCAATACCCATATATTAGCGTCCAATTCCACTAATATTGGTGTAAGGGCATATATAACAGCGTCCTAACCCACTGTTATATATACATATGAGTAAAAAGTAATATCATGAAACCAATGTGCCAAGCATCGACACAAAATTACTGATCTATCAGATGCTGTCACCAAGACTGGCATCCTGATAGGTACGTATCATACGCTATACCGAAAGCTCGAGTGCCTAGCTCTGACCCTCGCCTTTCGACGTATCCATACGTGCATGACTCCCGTCGGTATCCCCATGATAACCGCCTAGTCATAGGTAATGTCACCGGAGTGTATGGTTCCGCTGCCGGGCTCATCGGCATGGTGCATCGACATCCCTTTCTTGCCCCGGGGTACCTCCGGGCCCCACCATGTACCCTCATACAGCCTCTATGCCTCCTCATACGGGTATATATATATCAGAACCGATAAAACTCATGGTGGATGCTGAAATATCATATCAAGGAAACCGGGATTTTCAAATAATGCATAATTTCAAGAACTCCCGCGGTTCCCAAATCTAGAGAACATCTTGAAAAATCCAGAACTCAAATGCGAAAATCCATGAATATAATATATGGGACACAACTGAAATGTAAGCATATAAAGGAAAACCGCTAATTAACTGAAATAAGTTAAAATGAAATATCATGCGGTTCCTATTTTATTTAATTCTAAATAACATCAAGTAAAGGTAAATATGTAACTTTAACTGATATATGTGTAACATACAGGTGTAGCAAGGTATAGGTATCTACCTATAGGAAATGATGGAGTATACCCCCCGGGTATAAGTGGAATATGTGAGCAAGGTATACCTGTAGCTATATCGTAAAGTGTGTATGTACCTATCACTAATGGTAAAATACTCTATAGGTATACAGGTATGCTAAATGTCATAAGTGATAAGAAATATGAATCAATGTCACAATGTCCCTAACCAAGCAATATAATATCTATAAGTGGTTTGTGTGTGACATGGCAATTATTGACGGTGTGTGTAGCATACAATCCATGCTCGTGCAACATGAATCGTCAATAATATGTGCAGTGTCCTACGGCTACTAGTCCAAGCACAACAACATCTAAGTAATAGGGTAAATGCCCAAATCTAAATATAACATAGAATATGCGACATGTATTAACATTCCTAGCCCAGACGCATAACGCCATGCGGGCGATTCCCCTGTAGATGTTAAATCTACTCACATGGTCGCGTGCTATACGTAGCCGACCACCTGGTTCCATTTCTTTGCTGCGTCCGACGTACCCGCCTGCGAACCTGGAAATTACACAAGGAATCCATATATAAGCAAATATCTCGCAAAACGCGATATCGAAATCAAACGAGAAACTCGCATCGTGAACTAAACGCGCATGTGCACGATACGCTGAAACGTGTGTATACGCGTGTAAAACTACCCCGACACGCCGCGACACGCTGGATCACAGAACCCACTCACGTGTCGCGCGTATCGTGCAAAACAAACGTACTAGAAAAATGATATATGGTCCCAGATTTTGATACAGGTGAAATCTTACAAAATTGCACATGCCAAAACACTGGAAAACACGGCAGATTACCCTATCCAAAACCCCAACATCCCAGTCCCCTACCTGGCCGCAATTTGCGGCCAGAATGATTAAACCGGCGGCCAAAGTAAGGAGTTAGGGGCTCGTGCTCTGGTAGTGTGGTCTAGACCTAGTAAACATGCTCCAGTTAATTCAATTTTTCCCTGAAGGAGCCGGGTCACAAGCAGATCACAGAAAGCTACAATTTCACTTTAAAACCACAATTTTGCACAAAATGGAAATTCTATGGTATTTTAGTGAAATCTGGGTTGAAGCTAGGTTTACTTAGCCCTAATAACACTTAAATAGGCTAGGTTAACCAATAAAATCATCACTTGGCCACAACCTCACACAAATCACCATAATTAGCAGAAAAACTAACTTTTATCACAAACCGAAGCTAATTCTACACATAATCTTAGCAAGCTAGGAATTGAGTTTAAGAATTATACCCTAATAGACCCTAAGAAGCAGGAGAAGGAGAAGAACTGAGTTACTGCTGCTGCTTGCTACTGCAGGTGCTGCATATTGCTGCTACTGTTGATGCATGAAGCAGAGTTGATGCTGATGCTGCTTGCTGCTGATGGTGCTGCTGTTGGTGCTGCTGCTGAGGCCTCTGCTGCTGCTGCTGGGCTGCTGGTGTGTGTGTGAGTGTGAGAGAATGAGAGAAGTGAGAGTGAGAAGTGAGAGTGAGAACACAAGGCAAAACCCGCTCCCTCTTTCTCTCTCTCTCATCATTTAATGAGGCATGGCTCATTCCATGTAGCCCCATGCTCTTCTCTCTCTCTCTCTTGTCAACAAAAGCAAAGAAACTCATTTTCATTTTAAAAAAACAACCATACAAAATTAAAACCCAAAACACTTAATAAAACTATTAAACTAGATTAAGGCAATTGGGTTAATCCACTATGGTTGCTAATCATGGTTTAACCCCAAATTAAAACCCTAGTTCACATGCAAAAGTGTGTGCAAGCTTAGAAAAATTATAATAAAATATACATTAAATAGGATAAAATATTTGAAAATCAATTTGGTAAACTTTTTATTAAAAACCATGTATTAAAATTTAATTAGCCACTAAACACATCCTAAGGTGTTACAATCTTCCCCCTTAAAGAAATTCGTCCCCGAATTTAAAAATATAATGCTATGCGTACCTTCAAAGAGATGAGGGAACTTCTTCCGCATCTCGCCCTCGGCCTCCCAAGTGATCTCTTCACCATTCGGCTGCGCCAAAGCATCTTCACTGATAGCAAGACCTTCGATCGAAGTTTCTTCACCTGCCGGTCCAATATCACGACTGGCCGCTCGGTGAACGAAAGATCACGCTCGAGTTAAATGTTCTGGTGCTGAATCAAGTGAGAAAGGTCATGAAGGTAATTGCAAAGTATCGACAAAAAAATATGGGATGAATACTCAATAATCAGGGCGAAAGTGCCAAATTAAAGGCAACGAAACTAACTCGCTTATAGGATGTCAAAAGGACCTACAATTTTGGGATAAGCTTCCCAAAACTCAACACGTCATTTATTGGAAAAATCTGTAGGAATACATGACCTGCCACTGCGAACTTAAGTCTACGACCAACACGGTCGGCATAAGACCTCTGTTTGCACTGGGCTACTCTCATCCTGACCTGAATCAACTGGATCATCTCCGGAGTATCTAGACTAGCTGGGGTCCAAAAATCCTACAACTCCGAGTCAGAAAAACAGACTGGTGATCGACATGACCTAACCCCTAAACATAAAGGTTGCCAATTGGAGTGACTCCTGATATCAACTATCGAAGGAGAACCCTAACAATGGCGAGTGACGATCCCCAACTGCCGACAACAATTAATACGTACGCACAAACTTAACAAAGAACAACCGAGCAAACTGAGTATAACCGGACGACAAGCATCCGAATGGAGTCACACCCTGACTAAACCCGGGTAGACACCATAACGAAATTTGTGGAGACCTGCTCCCATTCCTTCTTCGGGACGGTTAAAGTTGCAACTCTCCAGCCGGTCTCAGATGCTCAACCAAAACACACAACAAGATAAACACCTTGAAACGAAACCCGAGACTTATCTTTACATCCCTGCCCACCCGTAACTATCTCACAAGTCACGTTAAATGTTGGTGGAACTTGAATGAGTACAGAGAGTTGACTGATGTGCTTGCTCTAGGATTTCACGTCTCTATCCAATAGTATCAGGTACACAAACAAGTCCCTAAACTTAGCACACTATTGTCACAAATCAAGGACTCCGAATCATTACCCAGCCGAATACGCTCAAGTATCTCTGACGAACGAGTGTCGGCGGGCAGTGTCTCGTGAAAGCGATTAAGGAAAAGTGATCGGGCGTGGACATGCGCAAGCTGTCCCCTCAGTAGAGGCGAACTTAAGCTGTACTCGACGATTGCACAAGAACCGTAAATCTGCAGAAGACTATCTCAACAATAAAAATCCACTGCAGGAAGATGTACATTAAGCTCTGGTGGTCCGTGAAAATCTGATACGACTCTCGAACCAGTAGTGTCTCCAAATATCCAATGCAAAACCACCGCGGCCGTCTCCAGATCATGAGTGGAATATCCTGCTAGCACTTCCTCCAAATGTAGGGAAGCAAAAGTGATAACTCTATAGTGTCACCTCAGTACACAATCGAGCCCCACTCAAGAAACATCACAGTTAACAACAAGGTCGCCCGAACCAGGAAGCAAAGAAAGAACTGATGCAGCTGTTAACCGAATCTTCAACTGCCGAAAACTCCGCACACATGCCTCAGTCCAAAGAAAAGAAACCTCCCTCCCGGTCAATTCAGTCAACGGTGCAGCACTACACTAGCAATCCTGCACGAAACGGCGGTAAAAACCTGCTAAGCCCAAAATCTGCGGACATCCGTCGTGCACACAAATCTGGGCTTAAGCTGTACGGCCACGATCTTCCTTGGAACTATAAAAAATCGTCTCCTGTAACTACAGGACCTAGGAGTCAACACAAACAAGCCTGAAGGAACACTCCGAGAATCTAGTAAACCGCTGGGACTCTCCCAGTATCTGCAAAACAAATCCTCAAGTGCTACTCCTGTCCCTCAAGACACATTAAATAGACCAGAATGATGTAAATAACACAACATAACTGGTCGAGGAACGGCCTGAGAAATCCGGCTCATCACATCTACAAATGCTGCTAGGGCATTGCTGAGTCCAATGACACCACCAAAATACACAAAGCCCATAGCACGCATAAGGCAGACTTCGGAATGCCATCACTCCGAACCCGCAACAATAATGACCTGATCCCGAACAAACTTAGAAAATGTCTCGCACTCTCGAGCTGATCGAAGAAATCGTCAATGCGAGATAAATGATACATATCCGCACCGTAAGCCGGTTCAATTGACGGTCCTTCGATACACAACCTCAAACTGCCGTCTTTCTCCTTGACGAACAGAAATAGGAGCTTCCTAAAGCGAAACACTCAGACGCACAAACCTCCCAACAAAAAACTCTGCAGCTGATCCTTAAGCTACTTAAGCTTCGCCGGCTCATCTGGAACAACGTCGGAAAACTCTCGTATGAAAGGGACCCGGTCCAACAAACCAACTGTGGCTACGGTATCACGAATGATCGCCAAGAATCCACGACATCTCCTCAAAAGCCGACTAGCGAAAAAGGCTGAATTCAAGCTGTGAGAGGCGGCACCACTATCCACCTACACAACAAGAACTGACTCGCCGGGGAAAACAAAACCTGACTGTTTTCTCACGGTAGTCCACAGATGCCTAGCACGTAGCTAACCAGTCCATGCCCAGGAGAACGTCAAATCCAACATCTTTAGAAGGATCAAAATGACGGACGAATCTCTATCTCCTATCTGATTGGCACACGGCTGAAATACGCGTCGCGCAACAAAAGAATCGCTGACAGAAGTTAACACAAACAAACGGCTGATCTACCCAACACGACTCTCGTTCCAACCACGGCAAAAGTGAAAAACAAACAAATACATCAAAAAGAACATATAAATTAAGGATACCTGAAAACTCTGCATTGGACGCCCGCGCGTCCCGATGAATAGAAGCAAACTCTCGTGTCTGCCCCCTACCCGCAACTGGCTGAACTCTTCTGGTAGACTGACCCCTCTGAGCGAACCTTCCACGTCCACGACCTCTCTGAATACGACCCTGACGAGGTGCTAAGGAACAATCCCTGACGAAGTGCTGAAGGCTTCCGCATCGAAAACATCCACGCACTGATTGCTAACCCTCCTGGGGATGAGAGCTGGACGACTGTCCTCGTCCTAAGTCTCTGCTACTCCCGCGACGGTCACGAAATCTGTCTCGACGACTAAGCCTCTTTCTCTGGGCTGGTACACCGGTATGAGTCCTCCACTGTCCTGGAACTCTCAGAGTCTCTGGAATACGTGCCTTGTCAGCTGGAGCTGCATCGACTGGTGCTTTGTAGGTGACGGACTGTTGTATGCTGATCGCAGGAACATCAGAGTAACAGGGGTGACAACCTCCTGTTGCTGTGCTCAAACGGTCTCAAACAATGATCTCAACGTCTGGCGCAAGTCCTGCATCTCTTCTACTAGCCTAGCAAGCTGATCTGTCGAAGGCTGATCCGTCTGCTCCTGTGCAACTAGCATGCCATCCTGGTCAGTTCTCGTCTCACCCGAACCAACTCCAACCTCAGCCCTCGCTGCATCACTCTGAGTCCCCATAGTCATCGGAGGCAAGGCTAAGCATAGAGATAAGATTTGATAAGAACACGGAAATCGAATCACAAGGATATGAATCATCAAAGAAGGAATTTCAAGCAATGTACTTAGGTCACTTTTACGCGAAGTACCGCATCGTGAGCATGCTGCAGACATACATACACTACGTTACTCTGCTTAAGCAACCTACTCCATCATACCAAGGTCATCCTACACTCCGAAAGGTAAAACCTAGCGCTCTGATACCAACTTTGTCACGACCCGAAATTAGCACGTGACGGCCCTAATACTACGCAACGCCTAAAGACGTAACGCAGTAAAAGAAAGCCAAAACCCAGAAATCTAAACCATTAAAAAGACAAGAAAAGATAATTGCAGTTTTGAAACATTTGAAATCACAACCCAAATTCTTTAAAAATCCCAACTTTCTTTCTTTAAAATTTTGGCAGCACCTCCTTTGTAAAAACTAACCCCAAAAATGGGTACAACATAAATATAAATGAAGCATCCACAAACGGGAGCAAATACACTCCCAAAGGCGGAAAACAACCACCACAACAAATATACGACGCCGTAGCGAAGAAATAAAAGACGATAGAAAGGAAACTGTATAAAAGACAACAAGTCACAAATAATATACAATATCGTCCTCACCAAGTCTCTAAGTCAAACAAAATAACAGTAGATGGAGAGTACAAGGATACAACGAATATACAATACAAAAATACGGATAACCACAAAACCCACCTAAGCAAAACTGCACACTATGAGCTGAAGCGGTATCCGTACCAAAATATGATCAGATAGATGAATAGCCAGCCTCGACTACTCTGGGAAAACACCCTGCAAAACAACTGTGGCACAACGGGGGTGAGTTGCCAACTCGTGAATAGTAAATAACATATGCAGGTAATCACAAGTATGCACGTACAGCGTGAATCTAAGATATGCAATTAACAACGATAACAGGTCATATGAATGCAGTAATAATGAAAAGTACACTAGCAGGTACAACTAATACATGAAGAATAATAATAGGAAAATCAGTATGCAATAAGCGTGCAATAATGATATGGAAATGTAGATATGCAACAATCATGAAGGGTACATTAATAGGTACTACCAATACATGAAACAGTGCATAAACAATAAATATGAGCTATGGAGAGAAATATGTCGTTTCCACGGAATCCTGACATCGTGGTAGGATCACAATCCATCAAGACAATCAAAATCCCAATTCCTCAAATCAGCCCCCAAATTGGCTCTCATATTATATAAGTCTCACTTCTCCTCAATGTACAAATCGAATAAATCTCCTATATCCCGAATGTACAAAATCAAGTGAGTCTCGTATATCCTTTATCAAATCTCATGTAAATATTATATGTCCTAAATCCAATATCCAGTGAATCTCTTATAACCTAGGTATATCTGTGTGAATAAATATGATAAGGTATAAATATTAATGTCAATACACATATATTAGCGTCCCATTTCACTAATATTGGTGTAAGGGTATATATAACAGCGTCCTAACCCACTATTATATATACATATGAGTAAAAAGAAATATCATGAAACCAATGTGCCAAGCATCGATACAGAAATACCGATCTATCAGATGCTGTCACCAAGACTGGCATCCTGATAGGTACGTATCATACGCTATACCAAAAGCTCGAGTGCCTAGCTCTGACCCTTGCCTTTGGACGTATCCATACGTGTATGACTCCCGTCGGTATCCCCATGATAACCGCCGAGTCATAAGTAATGTCACCGGAGTGTATAGTTCCTCTGCCGGGCTCATCGGCATGGTGCATCGACATCCCTTTCTTGCCCCATGGTACCTCCGGGCCCCACCATGTACCCTCATACGGCCTCTACGCCTTCTCGTAGGGGTGTATATATATTAGAACCGATAAAACTCATGGTGGATGCTGAAATATCATATCAAGGAAACCGGGTTTTTCAAATAATGCATAATTTCATGAACTCCCGTGGTTCCCAAATCCAGAGAACATCATGAAAAATCCATAACTCAAATGCGAAAATCCATGAATATAATATATGTGACACAACTGAAATGTAAGCATATAAAGGAAAACCGCTAATTAACTGCAATAAGTTAAAATGAAATATCATGCGGTTCCTATTTTATCTAATTCTAAATAACATCAAGTAAAGGTAAATATGTAGTTGTAACTGATATATGTGTAACATACAGGTGTAGCAAGGTATAGGTATCTACCTATAGGAAATGATGAAGTATAACCCCCGGGTATAAGTGGAATTTGTGAGCAAGGTATACCTGTAGCTATATCGTAAAGTGTGTATGTACCTATTACTAATGGTACAATACTCTATAGGTATACAGGTATGCTAAATGTCATAAGTGATAAGAAATATGAATCAATGTCATAATGTCCCTAACCAAGCAATATAATATCTATAAGCGGTTTGTGTGTGACATGGCAATTATTGACGGTGTGTGTAGCATACAATCCGTGCTCGTGCAACATGAATCGTCAATAATATGTGCAGTGTCCTACGGCTACTAGTCCAAGCACAACAACATCTAAGTAATAGGGTAAATGTACGGGTATATGTGTGTGTGTGTGTATTAACACATCCACACACACACATAATCATATACACCAAAGACATAACACGTGTGTGCATGTGTGTGTGTGTGTAAATCTTTACTTTGGGGTTTCGCAACTAAGAAACTAAACTGAAAGTACTTTCTTCCAATTACACTAAATCCAACCTATGGTCTCCTAAAGCTTTTCTTGCTAAGTATTCATATCTCGCGATAACACATATGTGTGTGTGTGTGTGTGTGTGTGTGTGTGTATATATATATATCATAACACATCATATCCTACGAAATTACGGGGGTGCTATACGCCATCCACCCGACTTCCCCCGTAGATATACATCTACTCACCTGGATGCCTCGGCTAATCTGATCCGATTCCAGCTCTGCCATTTCCACGCCACATCCGACGCCTCTGCACCCGATCCTAGAATCGCACACAAGGAATTAAAAGGATAAATAAATGATAGTCGTGGAAACAAACGATACAAGATAACCACGTGCACTAACTAAACGCGCACACACTTGGTGCACGAAACGCGCCGCGACAACGCCACAAATCACCACTAGGGTCGCAATACGTGAAAAACACTAATCCTATTACCCACTCGTACCAATTGCACATTCACAATACATTAAAAATCTTAGTGAATAGGTTAGAAATCAACAAAACCGCAACTTAATTAAAATCGATTTAATTCTGAAAACCTAGTAAGCGACAATTACCCGTTTTACTTCAAAACTTGATGTTATAACAAAACTAGTGACCACAATATTCACTAAGTATCTTAACTAAGTCACACAAACCATTAATATAATTTTATCACACCAATTTTTATTAATCCGCAAAAATAAGTTTGCAAAATTATCCAATTTTAGAGTAACAATGTACAAATCAACAACTAGACTAGATTTTGCATGACTTAAGGTGTTAAACTACAAATTATAATCTTAATGATGTGATGAAAACCCTAACTCTAAATCCAAACCCTTCTCTTGAATTCACAAACTAGCAATTAAAGCCAAATTATCACTTGAATAGTTTAGATTAGAATAGTTAAACAACAAATTAGCCATTAGGCTAAGATTTATACCTCATAAATAAGGGATCTAGCTTGCAACTTAGCCTCCCAAACTTGCTTCCATGCTCCAAGATCCATGCTTGAATGGCCAAGGAATAATGGGTAAGGAATGGATTTGGAGTTTGTGGGATTTTGCTTGGATTTTTGAGTGAAATTTGAAGAATTTTTGAGGAGAAATTGAGGTGAAGAAATGGAGGAGGCTGCCATAGGGGGGCTTGGCCTTGAGGGAATGAGAGGGAGAGAGAAAAAGTGAGGTGGTGAATGAATGATAATTTCCCAAGTCAACAAAGCACATGCATCTTTATTTTTTGTTTTCTTTTATTAAATTCATTTCAATTTAGAATTTGAAGTGTGAGGTGTGGGTGTGTAGGCAGCCAAGGCTTGGCCAGCAGGGATGGTGGGTTTGTGTGGGTGTGTGTGAAAGTTTCCAAGTCAAGAAAAATCTCTCCAGCTCATTAATGAAACATGCAACATAATTCTATTTTTATTTTATTTTATTTCTAACTCCCTTTTTAACCTTGAATTGACGAGAACTTTGCAAACAAAAAGAGAAAAAGAAAACATGTTACAAACTTTGTTCTAAGTTGTCATGGTTCACAGAATTTGTATTACCCCATTCCAATTTGTAATTATCACTAATTAAATGTATTAGTGAAAGCTTAAAATAATATTTAAAATAATTAATTACGGAAAATATTTTAGTAAACTAGAAATTTTATAAGTGACTAAATAACTACCAATACATATCTAGAATAGGCATATTTAAGTCTATGTTGAAAAATAATTATATCTTGATTTTTACGGAAAACACCAGTTATTTTACCGATTATCGGAAATTTCACCTAAACAATTTTCAAAACGTTATAGCGGTGGCCGGTCTCACAATCCATTGGTGTTAGTTGGTTCACCTAAGATGTATACAGATGTTCATTGGGTTATGAGTACACCAGACAAACTCGCCGGGAACATGCTAGTTGGTATTATACCTATTATCAAATAGCAGTCCCAGGTGACATATGTACAGGTTAGTCTATCAACCTGAGATCGTCATTTGTCTCGTGTGAGTTCCCATTGTGCTTTGATTACTACCCTACCATGTCTCAAAGGAGTCGTGTAAACAGGTTTTAGTTGGGTACAGTCCCGAGCCACATGGAAGCAATGAGCGATCGTCAGAGGATTCATCTCTCCTGGTATTGGGGGTTGATGTCGCGGAGTGCACGGGTGGCCATCACCAGAAATCTTTGGCCAAGGTAGTCGGGAATTACTAATCTAGGATCAGTAGTTTCTCAGGTGGTGATAGGCTTCATACCGACACTAAATGTCGTGCTATTAGGGGTCTGACTTTATCCATGCCCTAGACTCGATATGCGATACTCATAGACGAACAGACCAGATTGTACGGATATTGTCACTGCCAGGCAGAGTAGGGGTTTCAGGATGAGTTTGCTCCTCGGCCTCCCTTTCCGTCAATACCTGGGTAGCCGTTACGTACAGCTAGTGCCGCTGACATGATTGTGGTTGAACCCACTGCTAGCGTATTGATGAGTCTTTAGAGTCCCACACAGAGGGTTTCCCTGCTTCGGGCATAACGTTGTAGAGGCCGTATGGTTTTATGGCAGGGTTCGATCACATACGTGTACTTGTGCATGGATGATGTTCGGACGGATAATAGTAGCGGGCTTTGGTTACAAGATTACTTTAGATAATGCCATTTCTTTTCTATTAAACATTTTGGTTTAAATGTTTATTGTGTGAAAAGTGTGACTCATTGTTTTGGCATGGTTCATGCATGCACTTGGTGACTCATGGTGGTGGGTCATGGAGGCATGATGAATTCTTTGTTTGTATTGTAAGATATTTTTAGTAAGCATGTTAGATATTTTTCTTGAGTTGATTTTCTTTATTAGCTCACACAACCAATATCTCACAACACTCACAACTTGGAAAAAAGGCAGCCACTTGTTCACTTGCCTTTTTCTTTTGCCATTTCTTGAGCTCACACTTCTTCTCCCATGGCATCTTCTTTAACCTCCTGTAGGATTGCTCGGCACGACAGCAAGATTTCGGGAGGTATCGTCCATACCATTTTCAAGAATTTTCCGTGCAAAACAATCCTAACCCTAGAATCTTAACTAATGATTTAAACAATACAATGTGTAAACTACTTTACATCTAAGTGAGTAGGGATTACAACCTTTGTAGTCCGGTACTTCATTTCTATAGCTCTTTGTAGTGGTCCCTTCGCTGCAATCAATGAACTTCCGGACTCTTGAGAGGCTCCACAAGATGAATGGTACATTCTTGCTTGAAGTCTTCAATGTCGAAGATGATCTACGTCGAGGAGACACTAGCCCAAGCTATCTCTTCACTAATGTAGGATTAGTGAAGCTAACACCCTATACTAAAGTGCTAATCTAGTAGAGGATGATGAAGTAGCATTTTTGCTCACTTTAGAATTAATTTTCTCACTAATTTTAAGCTCCTCTCAAAAACCTAGAGAGCTCTCTCTTGAGCTTGAGGAAGAAGAAGAAAATAATGGATGAGAGAGTGAATTGCAACCATGGGTGAGAAAATATCTAATATATCCCATGTAGAGACTTAACCATGAGTTTAGATAATGGTTGGGTTAACAAATATCTAGTATAAGACAAAACTAGTGGACTAGTCAATGGATCTCCAAGCTTCTACAAGCTTAATGCCATATGACCATTATCCAACCAATAATTGATTTACACTAAATAAATAAACCCTTCATTATCATTATCATGATGTAAGTCTCATACACCCATGTTGCATGTATCATCAACCATGACACATAAATAAAGCACAATTAATATATATCACATATATATTAAGTGTGCATATGTGAGAAAAATAAATTCTTGAGTGAGCTAATATTAGTTAATATAAATTAATATATCAAATATATAATTATACATTAAATCATTAAATCAACTCTTGATTTAATAATCCGGCTATATATAATTTGACCGACTAGTATTATTTGTATCAACTTACCGGATCAGCACTTGATTCGATAACCCGGTTATATGTGTCTCATAAAACCGACTGATACAGTATCGACTTATCGAATCAACACTTGATTCGATAACCCGGCTATATCTCATATAACCAATCGATACCTAATATGGCAAGAATAGAATACGGTATCACATACTCATATTAATCTCGGTCCGGCACATATCACATTTGTAACATTTCCAAATAATAAAATATTATTTTTGGGAATTTTTATAATTTAATATTATTTTATTGAATATTTTAATATTTCGGTATTATTAAATACAAATAAATGGGAAAAATTTTGGAAAAATTTTGGAAAATTATAAAATAGGGTATTTTATAGAATTATGCCATTTTTAAGTTCTTATGATTAGTTATATGCTAATTTAGTGTTAATCGCGATTAAAAATCGCTAATCGGTTTTTTTGTATTTTTGTGCAAAACATGCACATATCATTTTTATCACACTTGTGTATTTTTCTTGCCATGGTTCGCTTTGGGTTTACTATTCTTTGGAGAAGGATTTTGAGAGAATAAGAAAAGAAAAAGAAAATGGAAAAGGGGAATATTATATGAGGTTTGGTGAGAGAGAGAGGTATGGGCTTCTTTGACCAAGACTTAGCCATTCCTCCATTGTCTTCACCATTTCTCTCTCCTTCTTCTTTGCTTGCTGCTGCTGCTCCTTCACCTCATTCTCCCTCCCCTCTTCAACTCCTCAAATCACCATGAAAACAAATTCAAAACCTCACTCTCGTTTCATTAAATATGTGCACAAGCTCAAGATCTACACATTGAACTAAAGAAGCAAGGATTTTGGCCACTAGGGGCAACTCAAGAAAATTCTTGAGTTGCCAAATGAGGTATTTGCTGAACCATTTGCTTAGTTTTAGCGTTACTTATGCCCCCATTTTTAGATTGAACCGATATTGGTTGTTATTGTGGAGTTAAGGAAAACCTAGTTAGGGTTTAAGGAAATTTAGTGTTGTAATATAAAATTGAGCTCAGTAGAGGCTATACCAACACCCTAGTGCATGAATGGAGAACCAAAACCTGAGAGTTGAAACCCGGAATACAGATTTAGAAACCGATATCGAAGAAATCATGAAATCTGTGATGGTTTTATTGAATCTGTTTTCACCCGAGACATCCTAAAATAAAATTGATTGGACAGTGAGATGTGCAGGCACCCTAGAACCACCACACAAGACCCCAACCCCAAACTCATTGACCCGGCCGCAGATTTATTCTGTTTGGCCGCAATTTGCGGCCTGGACCCCACCAAACTTGCTCGTTTTGGTTTTGGTGTTCCCTTATTTGTAGATTAGGCCCTTGGTATGTATAGATTTGTCTAGTTTGACCTAGGATGAAATCTGGAGCCTATTTCCTAAGTTGCTGTTTTGGATTCGTGTTTCCGTATTCCGTATTTTTAATTCTTCAATTATGTATTGTGTTTTACCTCGACTATTGGGCGTTTATATGATGATATCGAGGATTGATTGATGGTTTTGAAGGCGTGCCCATAGGTTCTAACCTATAGGCCCCTTATCGTATCGTTTTGGGTTTCGTATGCCGTTTTAGCTTTGATTTGGTTTTAATGCGCATATACGATATTTTGATATGTAGGTACCCATAAAGACTTCGGGACGACAAGGAAGCGCGTGGCGACGTCCACAAATGAAGACGCAAGGTGAGTAGATTATATCTATAGGGGGAAGTCGGGTGGATGGCGTATAGCACCCCCGCAGTCCATAGTTGTTATATTATATATATGATAGTTAGGTGTATTATGGATAGTGTAGGGTTAGAAGTGACTAGTGTAGTTCATAGTTGCGAACCCTAGAATAGATTTACACCTACACGCGCACCCTTGCATATTCATTATACTTGCACTGTGTTTGATGATATTGGATGACATTGGAGATGAGTCGATGATGTTGGGCATTGTGCCGCGAGATCGGTGATTTGATGTGATTCGTATTTGGGATACGATACATGATCTCTAGCGGGCCTTGGGACGTGTGCTTGTACACGCAGTATATAAATGGTATCGATTTGTACTAGACTTAGATCAGTACCCCAGATTATGTGTTATGATGATAATGATACCTGATATCTGATGAGAGAAATGTGATATTGACCCGTACCCAGCTATTGGGATGCCGTACGACGATTTACCGTATGAGCCTATATTGATGATAGATCCACACTCATGACTCGAGGATGTCTTACGATATACTGTATCGTACGCGATATTATTGAGGCGGGATCACCGACTATTATATCTATATCTATATCTATATATATATATATATATATATATATATATATATATATATATATATATCGACTCAGATTTGGGTGGTTTCCATACCTCTCCCGATTGACTTGATACTTAGATCTGTAGTTTGCATAGTAGATTCTTCACTGTGGTGTTGATTATTTGATTTCCGCATATTCATGCTATTCACGTTGCTTTGCATATGTTTATTGCTATATTATTATCATGCTGTTAGGACACCAGCACCATTATCGATGATGCGTATGTTCCGCGTACACTATTTGCCGGCCCACACACTTCATCATCGATAATTGCCATGCCACTACACTGTAGTACTGTTGCATTCATGATATGATTCTTGCATGGCATATTGTACACTTATACCTGTACACAAACATAGATGATTCTGACTTGATTAGAGATTTGGGAACCGCAAGATATTCTTCAAACTGATTCGTTTTAAAAGAGCGGTTTCCATCGACATGTGCACATTACTATTCCATGTTGCATGACTTCTGATATGCTTACCTTTCTTTACATGTCGTATACATCATGTTTTGATTATACGCATTGAGATATGTTATTTCCATGATATTTCTGGATTTGGGAACCGTGGGTATTTCAAAAGAGAATATATAATTGTTTTAAAAACCCAGTTACCCTTGATATGATATTTCAGTGCGTCCACCATGTGTTTTCTCGGTGCTGAGAGCGACATGTGAAACCCGATTCGAGGAGGCGGATGAGGCCGATTGCGGGTACATGGTGGACCCGGTATGGTACCCCGGGGTGAGAACGGTTTCGCTGTGTAGTAGACGGTGAGCCTGGCAGAGGGACCACTACCTACCGGTGATTGTATTTGAACTCGGCGGATATCTGGAGGATACCGACCGGAGTTGATAGATGGACATGGGCTGACCCGTACTGCCGGGGCCGAGGGCCGATACCGCAGACGGAGCCCCATATAGATGAGGATTTACGTGCCGATGCTAGGCACGGGTTTCATGATGATTTCCATGATTTTGATTATATCCTCATATTTGCATGCATGATGCTTATTGTCATTGGATGACAGGTGGACAGGATCCACATATATACAGACATTTATTACATACAGACTTTGACTACATTGATCATACTTCATTTGTATATATAATACGGTATGAGGGCGCTGTTATATATATCCTTACACCAATATTAGTGGAATGGGACGCTAATATATGTGTATTGATATCCTTTTGATACTTCATGCAGACATACCTTATATTTATGACATGTTATTACCTGAGGCACTGGCACGAGTATTTGGCACTGCCTACATGTTTAGATGTTACATTGCCACCTTATCATGCTTCAGACTTGCTCTTGAGGTTTATATCATATACTGATCATATTGACTTAGGATTATGTCTTGCATTCGGTTTCTGCTTGTAGATATTTTCTATTCACGAGTTGGCAACTCACCCCCGTTGTGCCACAGTTCTTGCAGGTTTTGCCGTGCAGGTTCCACAGCGGCATTTCCGGCACACTGCTTCCTTGCAGGTGAATTGCTTTTGGTAGGTGGGTTCTTTTGTATCAAGAACCACCATTGTACTTGTATTATTCATTGTATCTAGAAATTCCATCAACCAAAACTTATATATTGTTTCAGACTTAGACATTAGTGATATATTATTCGACCTTAGAGTCGCGCTTAGTAGTATTGCGGTTTTCATGCTTATTGAGTTTCTTTTGGATTTGACCCTCGCCTTTCGGCGTTGTATATTATCGTTTGCGTGGTTGTGACCGTCGATAGACGAAGAGCTAGCTCCCACTTGGGGATGCCTTTTATTCATTGCATATATACATTGTTCTTGTTGTACCCCGTTCGGGGCCAGTATTTACAAAAGGAACTCTGCCGAAATTTTTAGAAAAGACTTTACATCTTTTAAAATGCATATTCGGCTTAGTTATTTAAAAACCTTGACTTCAAAACATGTTTTCTTTACCTATTAAAAACAAGTTTTCTTTATTTATCCTTAAAATGGTTTTAGATTTCTAGGCTTTTGGCTTACTTGGATCAGATGGAGTCCTATATACATCATATTGTTCAAGGGCCAGTCACGTGCTCTTTCGGGTCGTGACAAAGTTGGTATCAGAGCGCTAGGTTGACCTTGGTTTGAGTCTAAGTTTGACTATATGGAGCCTAGGGCGTTTATATATATACGGAACTTAGGCTTGACCTTACGGAACTTAGACTTAGTCGAGGGGGTATTAGACCCGAACTTTCGTCGCGTAGGATGACCCTTGGTTGATGGAATATGTGACTAAAGTAGAGTGACGTACCGTGGGTATGTTCCGCGGCATACTTACGACACGCCACTCCACTTAAGGAACCTTAGGATGTATATATTTTCGAGATCAGTGATTCTCTTCATATCCATGATTATACATCCATTTGAGATCCCCGATTCTATTAGTTTCATAATCATACCTTCATTGATGCTGTTCCTTCTTATGATCATGTATCCACTCTGGATCTGTTGTTTCCTTTCTTTCCATTGGTATACTCTCTTCGATACTCGATTGAGGTCCCTGTCGCCATGTTTGAGCGCAGTTTGGGCTGCTGCTAGGGTTACGGTCAGGGCGAGCTCATCTGGTACGAGGGCCGACCAATGCGTTTTTTGGTGACATGGGAACGTCTCGAGTTAGTATTGATGATTGTGACCTCTAGTGGAGGCCAGTGCTTGGTTTTGCGCCGGATGATCGGGCCATTGTTAGAGCTGCCAGTTGAGAGAGGACTATTGATGTACAGCATACCTCAGAGATTATGATGTCGCCTACCGTGCAGACAGATGGACCAGTTGTTGCTGAGATTGACAGGATGTCTCTTCCGGAGCTTACGAGCAGAGATTGCCGGAGCTTCCAGGCGGATATGAGACAGATGATAGCTAGTCTACCCGATTTGAGAGACGAAGGTGATTCGTTCGATTTATGCGCCGGAGCAGGCCCAGTTGAGTTGAAGATTTCTAGTGCGGAGAGTCTTACTCAGATCTAGAGCAGACCGATTTAGAGATGACCGCTAATGTATTGCCTTTCCTGGAGGATTGAGGCGTTGTTCGGCGTACAGACGAATGATCCAGTTGTTGATGCAAATAACGAGATATCGCCCAGATGATAGGAGCTACTGCAGCATGAGTTTATACTTAGAGATATGATGGACGGTCGCTGGTCACCCGAGGATGAATGACTAGGACATATGGTTCGTTCGCTTACCGATGCGAGGTCATTAGATAGATTTTTTCCAGCTAGAGACGACTTCACGCAGGTTTGTTGAGAGTCGATAGAGACGATCGAATGTCAGGAGCCCATTTTTCAAGTTTAAAGTATACGGAAAGACATGCAGGTGATTCTATGGACCCTCTAGAAGAATGAAACCCTAACTCAACTTAATGACCGTGTGAAAGCCTTTGAACCTTAGGGTTTGCGGCAGTTCCGCGGCGCCATTAGTGAGGCTTGGGTTTGCCCTTCTACGGCTGGACCACCGACGCTGTGGCATGTACTCGATACTATTAAACTGTACTCAAGATGTTGATCTCTTGGGGGATTATATGGTTCTGACGAGTCGATCGAATGATTCGACATCATTCGGATATCATGTGATGTGATGCATTGCTTAGGAGACTCCAGATACGAGTATAGCTGTTGGAGCACGGTCCATGCAGCCACGATGAGACGAGTTCGAATCAGTCGACATTGAAGCAGAGTGAAGTAAAGAGTTCGCTAGAGATTTCGACGAGATGACGTTCCCCTCCGCTGACATCAGAGATGCGATACGCACGCGGAGGCATTGTATATGAATATACCTTCCAGAAAGAGGCGCGATGAGTATGCAGCCATTCTGGAACAAGAATTAACTTCAGCATAGGACGATGACTTCCGGGCAATTCGGCAGAAAAGAGATATGCGAGAGACTTCGGATCGACCGTAGCCGAGAGCATTGCAGTGCGCAGATTGAGATGTGACGTCGAAGTGGACGTAAATATAGACAAGCGGACAAGAGGTTCGTGCGAGACGCTGACGAGCTGTCATTACTTCCCGTCGAGGCTAGAGACCTGCTATGCTTACAGAGGCGTTGGAATGCGACCAGATTCCGAGAAATATGGTGCTAAGGACACAGATGTCCATTGAGTGAGAAAAGATTATGCAAGAGTACCAGCCTCCGTACAGTTCAGCATAGGCAAGATCGGAAGAGATCTTGAGCAGGATTCCTTCCAGGACACTGCTGCAATGATATTTGCACCCAGGATCAGATGTGTGACGTGCATTCAGAGAGCCAGAGGCTGACACCAGTAATATGCAGCTTTATGAGTGGTCGTGAGGATAGACCGAGAGGTGACCAGAGAAGTGCCAGAACGGAATCGTCCCCGTTAGCACACCTGACAGGGCCGATGAGCCGATTGACTGCGAGATAGGTACTCCGCAGAGAAGATAAGGACCTAGAGTCAGAGGATGCCAGACCATGAGCAAGAGGCAAGTAGATATCTTGCGCTGCTAGCATTGGATGCACCGACTCCTTCTCGACCTTGAAGGAGGAACTACCGACAACGGTATTTATGATTTGTGATTTTGTGATTCGATTATCATGTATCCGTCATCTTGGATTTCGGTATTTTGGACGTTCTGTTTGCATGATTTAGTTTTGATGACTGAGTTTCATGATATTTGTTTCATGCACCCACTGGGTATTTATATTTTGCGCATAGTTATTACATTTGAGCTATTGATTATGATTTCACGCCTATCTTATGCAGTGATTTGATTTACACTTCCAACATAGTTTTCATGCACCATTAGTATTTTGATATACGATTTTGGTGCACGCCAAATGCACTAAATCGGGATTCTTCGTGCATGTCATATGCACCTGATTTTGCTGTCAGGCATACGCGTTGCCTATGACAGATGTTGCGTGCACACCCGTTGCACCTGGATGTTGTTTTGTGCCCATGTATGGCACATGTTAGTGTATATGCCCTAGAGGCCATTACTGTATCATACTAGTTTGTATATTACTTGATGGAAGCTTGGGATATTCACCTTGTATAAACAATCTTGCTCAATATAGTAGTATGCTACTTGGTTTGTTTCTACTTCAATGTGTACTTGTGTTTATTTCACTATATCACTTATACGCATTAGTGGAGCCCTTAGGATCTTTGCTTGATTACCAGCGTTGTGATGGCAGTCACACTAGTGGGGGCTGGGTAATCTATAAGCACATCCTTATACAGGTCCCTAGTCGCAGGACTATCGAGACAGGGCATCGATACTCCGGAGTAGACTAGCGTATGCGCTTCTCATCCCAGTGTGGGAGATGGTCTGTCCCACAGCCATCAGTACGTCGTACTGGAGATAGTATACGGGTGCTCGTTGGGTTACGAGTACACTGGACAGGACTCGTCGGGAACTGACAGGTTGGTATTATACCTATCGTCAGTTATCAGTTCCCAGGTGACATGAGTACAGCTTAGTCCGCTGACTTGACACTGGCACTTCGCCTCGAGTGTATTCCCACTGCACTTTGATCACTACCCTACCACGGCTCAAAGGAGTCGTGCAAACAGGTGGTGATTGGGTGCAGTCCCGAAGCACTTGGAGGCAGTGACGGTTAGACAGGATTCGTCTCTCCCGGTATTGGGGGTTGACATCGCGCTGTGTCTAGGAGAGCCATTACACGAGTAGTCCCTGGCCAGGGCAAGCGAGATATACTGGTAGGTTTCCAGTGTTATCTCAGGGTGTTTTGGGCTTCACTCCGACACGACTTGTACCGCTATTGGGGGACTGACGTTTTACCGCCCCCTAGGCCCGACATGCGATGTATCAGACGAACAGACCGGACTGTACGGAGAATGTCACATTCAGACTCAGTAGGAGTTCAGATGGGGTTTCACCTCGTCAGCCTTCTTGTCGACATCTACCTGGGGACCGTTACGCACAGCTAGTGCCGCTTGCGGTCTGTGGTTAAACCCACTGCCAGCGTAGTGTCGAGTCTTTAGAGTCCCACACAGAGGGTATTCGCCTCTGGGCAAAACAGAGTAGAGGTCGCATGGTTTTGCGACAGGGTTCGTTCTCATCCGCGCACTTGTGCACGTTTAGAGTCCGGACGGATATTACTGGCTGGCTCTGGTTTGAGTCAGATACTGGTATATGTTTTTGGGGTTGCTTTTATCTCCGTATTCATGTTCCTCGGAATAAGGATGCAGGTGTGTATGCACGGTTATTTGAGGAAGAGGAAGATGACTTTCATTAGGGTTTCGGAACGGGTGCGTATGCACAGTTGACAGTCGTCTTTTTCCAAACCCTAATGGATTTGTATTATATCAATTAATAATATATAATAAAATGAAATTGTGTCATGGTTAGTTTTTGTTGACTTGTTGACCATGGTTGACTTGTTGACCATAGTTGAACTTTTGACCATCATCATCACAAAAGAAAGATGCTCTTTGATTCTAGCAAATTCATTTAATGTTTGTAATGATAATGGTCATTCTAAAACTTTCCATCAACCTTTTCATTTTCATTATTATTATTATTGATAATTCTTTTTCTTTTGCATTATGGTTGCAAGAAAGAAAAAGAATAGCTCATTCTATCATAACCTCTCTCTCTCCTCATTTTCTTCTTCTTCTTCCTCTAGCAAAGAGAAACCTTCTCATGTGTTGAGAATCCTTCTCTTTAAAAAGAAAAGCAAACCCTAGTTACTCTCTACTCATTCTAGGTTCAAGGTTTAGCAAGCCGGAAACCCTAGTTCACTCAAAGATCGAGGAAGAGCCCAAAGGTCGAACCTTCGAGGTGGATCCATCTTCGACGGAAGAAGGCGACGAAAAGAGAACCATCAACCCCTACAAGATTTCAAGAAGAAGGAGTTCAAGTTTAGGTATAACCTTCATCCGAGTAGCTAACTCTCTTTAGCGTATTTGCTAGTTTAGTTTAGACACGATCCCGACCTTGTTTAGTCCATGTTGCCTCTTGCGATAAAAATTTGTTTTTTTATACCGTTTCCGCCTCCCCGTAAGAACCGGGGGTCGCAATATGGACTTACAGTGGTATCAGAGCCTAACTAAACTTAAACTAGCTTGGTAGTGAAGTGTAACGAAGTTCGGAAACGAAAAATCACAAAACCGGAAATATTACAAAACCTGAGTTTCTGTTGAAATTTTTTTGGCTCAAAATGAAAAACTTTATACTTGTAAAATCGTCTCAGGGTTTTGTAAGTGCACCCATGAAAAACGATGACCTAATTCCCTCAAACCGCCGCCCTTCCGCCGCACGAGGTAGGCATGTGCGGCGGAAGCGCCGCGGTTTGTCTTCTTCTGTCCATCGATTTTCGTGCAGAGTGTTTGTGTGTTGGTTTTGGGATTTTTAAAATATATTATATGTGCCCAGATTTTCCAGAACAGAAATTCACTTTTGGGGTCCTATAATTCCGTATTTTTTTCCGAACTTCACTGCACTTTGGCTATGTTGGTTATATCTGTGATGTTTGCATGTATTGAACGTCGGCTAATCGCTATAAGTCGATTAGTCGGGGTTATACATGATCTGTAATGTGCTGGAATGTGTATATGAATGTGTTGGACTGTCGCGGGTGAATAGCCGGGGTGGATGTGAGATGAGCTTTTGTTTTTTCTTTCATTCATTGTAAATGTAAATTGATGTAATAATTATTATTTGTTTGGCCGCACAACCGGGTCGGGGTTGTAGCCGTCATTGTATAATTCTTTTTACTGTTTTTGCTCCTAGGATAGACCCATGGAGGGGTGCACAAACTACCGGGAACTTGGCGGGTAGTTTGCCGCACCCGTAGGGGTCTTGGGTGGGGTATTTGGCTATTCACCGCGACCGTGTAATCCGCTTTTCGTTGCAGGCTCGAAAGGATTGCGGATTGCTAATATATCCAATGTATTCATCTGTGATCTGTAATGTCTATCATTGCTTTCTATTTAGGCGTTGCTTATGTTTTACAGCCGCGCTAGCCCAGCCCCCGCTCTGTCGTTAGTTAAGTAACCTAACGAGTGATGACGGGACCCCGTGGCGAATGCGAATGGCATAAGCGTACGTCATATTTTGGTTGTTTTCTGCAATGGTAGGATTAAATGATGGGACGCATTAAAAGAACTAATGCAAGAATATCACGCATTAAAAGAACTAATGCAAGATAATAAACCAAGTTAAAGTCGTTGGAACACTTTCGAAAAACCACTCGGTTCTTTTCAAAACTAACTTTTAAATGCGGAGCTTGAGCCACTCCTTCTAAAAGCTATCTCGTTCCAATCGATTATATCAAGTTCACTACGTTCACGGTTTCGCCAAAACCATTCGTAGCCCTCCGTCGTTTCGTATGAAAATTCAATAGTATTCAAGCTATGTTTGTTGACCTTCGTCAAGACATAGAGATTGGTAGCTATTGGGTGTTCATATGTAGCATAGATAGATGCGTTGGTTTGGGACAGTCGTATTGCCTTGTTGACCTTCGTCAAGGGTATATACGGGTGGGTTCAAATTAACCTGGATAATGACGGGAAGAACTTGACATGTGACTTATGATTTGTTGACCTTCGTCAAGGTCATAAGAGCATGGGGCAAAAATCCACATCGGGAGTTTCATAAGTACTGAAACTTGCTAGATTTGCATACCATTTGGAGTGTGATGATTATGGTAGGATTCCTTCATTTTCGTCACGCGATGATATTTGGATCCCGATCCTACTGTGAGTATATGCTACTCCTCGGGAAATTTCTCACTAAACGATCAATGCTATAAACCTAGTAGGTGCCCAGAAAGGTGTTAGCGGGGCTACGCCCCCAGGGAAAAGAGGTTCTTAAATTAAGGAACTTCGCGAAAGCGTTGGAAAACCTCCCTCGAAGTACCGACACTGGCCTGGCTGAACGGTTAAGCAAGTATTGTACGGTGGGATTGATCCCGGCTAATTCTTCCTTTGTGGTTTGAGGAGGGATTCGAGAGACAGTGGGAGCCATCCTGTTTAGACAAATTAAAAACCATTCTAAACTTGCAAGAGCATCGTGCTAAGTGTTTCTTCTCTCCCCCTGCAGCGACCAAATCGAAATGACTGGACTTAAGTTACTTCTAGATAAAAACATACTGACAGGGCCAAACTACAAAGATTGGCTCAGGAATGTCAAATTGGCAATCTCTTACGACAAGCTGGGGTATCTTCTTACCACCAAAGCTCCCCCCGTCCCAGGTCCCACCTCCAGCGTCGCGGATAAGGAAATCCGTAAGACTTGGGAGATTGACAGCGCGAAGGCCAGATGCCTCGTACTTGCCTCGATGGACAACGAACATCAGAGGAGGCACGAGAATATGGATTTGGAATCCATATTTCTTCATACAAAAGAACTGTATGGAGAGCAGTCTCGTATCGCAAGATACGAAGTGTCGAAGAAGTTATTTTCGACAAAGTTGGCCGTCGGATCATCGGTAGCGGACCACGTGCTTAAGATGATTGGCTACACTGAGGAGCTCGCTGAACTTGGGACCACGTTGGATAGTGAACTCTATACGGATATAATTCTCCAGTCCCTTCCATCCACTTACGCCCAGTTCATACTGAATTTCAACTTGCAAGAAAAGGAAGTTGAACTTTCAGAACTCCTCAACCTGCTGAGGAGCACAGAGGGCACCCTACAGAAAGGTAGGGATACACCCGCTTTGTTTGTAGGAGGATCTTCTTCCTCTAGGTCCAAGGCGAAAGCCAAGGGAAAGAGGAAGAAAGCCCCCGCCAAACCAAGAGGCGGTGTTAGTAAAGTGGGTACGAAGGGAAAGGAAAAGGCAACAAAGATTGCGGGGAAGCTTGTTGGTAAAGAGGAATGCTTCTATTGTCACAAGAGTGGACACTGGAAGAAAGATTGCAGGGCTTGGAAAGCCAGGACACAGGAACTGAAGCAGGTTGCGGCTTCAGCTTCAGGTGTGTATGTTATTGAAAACTGTCTTTCTATAAACTCTACTTCCTGGGTATTGGATACCGGATCAGGATCTCATATCTGTAATTCTTTGCAGGCGTTGAGAAACCGTAGGTTTTTGAAGGCAGGTGACATGACCCTCAGAGTTGCGAACGGAGCTAGCATGGATGCTAAAGCCGTGGGGGACTATCACCTGGGAATGTCAGATGGACATGTTTTGGTTTTGCGTAATTGCTTTTTTGTACCCAACGCAACTTGTAATATCATTTCTGTATCTTTGGTTTCTAAAGAAGGTTATGAATTTGCGTTTGTAAGTAATGTTGTAAACATTCACCTTAATCAAGTTCTGATTGGGTCAGGTACACTGAGCAATGGTATATACGTATTAAACCAACCACAGATTTTTAATGTCCAGAATACACACAAAAGAAAGTCTCCAGATATCAATCAGGCTTTCTTATGGCATTGTAAACTGGGTCACATCAATGAGACACGGTTGACTAAGTTACATAAAGAAGGATACTTGGATCCGTTCGAGTATCAGTCTTATGCCACTTGTGAATCTTGTCTCATGGGAAAGATGACAAAGACTCCGTTCACTGGACACGGAGAAAGAGCGAGCGAGCTCTTGGGACTCATACACAGTGACGTGTGTGGTCCAATGTCTACACATGCGCGAAGCGGTTATTCATACTTCATTACTTTCACAGATGATTTCTCTAGGTATGGACATGTCTTAATAATGAAGCACAAATCCGAGGCCTTTGAGAAATTTCGGGATTATAAGAATGAAGTTGAAAAACAAACAGGCAAAAGTATTAAAATCCTAAGATCGGATCGAGGTGGTGAATACTTGAGTGCCGAGTTCCTGGACTACTTAAAAGAGAATGGAATTCTCTCTCAGCGTACTCCTCCATACACTCCGCAACATAACGGTGTATCGGAAAGAAGGAATCGAACCCTATTGGATATGGTTCGTTCCATGATGAGTAAGGCTGAGTTACCGCGATCTTTCTGGGGCTATGCACTAGAAGCAGCTGCATACCTCTTGAACAAGGCTGCTACCAAGACTGTGCCTACCACTCCATATCAGATGTGGAGTGGGAAGAAACCCTGTCTTAAGTACCTTAAGATATGGGGATGTCCAGCTTTTGTAAAAAAGCAGCATGCGGACAAGCTCGAGGCACGTTCAGTACAGTGTAAGTTTGTGGGATACCCAAAAAACTCCAGGGGGTATCTGTTCTATTCCGCTGAGGAACAAAAGGTTTTTGTTTCTCAACATGCCCGCTTCTTGGAAACTGAGTTTTTGGAAACCCAGATAAGTGGAGACGCAATAGAACTGGAAGAGATTCCAGAACCACAAGCTATTACTGAAAACTTGGAAGAGCCAGTAGGTTCAAAAGAACAGGACATTCCTATGCCGCTCCGCAGAAGTAGTAGGCAGTCTCATCCGCCCGAGAGATACTTCGGTTTTCTCATAGACGGGGATAGAGAGGATTGCATCATAGACTATGATGAGCCTACTAGCTTCCAGCAGGCCGTTCAGAGCGTTGACTCAGTAAAATGGCTGGATGCAATGCGGACCGAAATGGAGTCCATGTACACCAACAAAGTATGGACGTTGGACATTGCTCCAGACGGGGTAAAACCCGTAGGATGCAAGTGGATCTTCAAAAGGAAGATTGGTGTAGATGGACAGGTTGAGACCTATAAAGCTAGACTTGTAGCAAAGGGTTTCCGTCAAAGACCTGGCTTGGACTATGACGAAACCTTTTCTCCAGTGGCTATGCTGAAATCCATTCGGATCCTTCTTGCCATTGCTGCCTTCCACGATTATGAGATTTGGCAGATGGACGTAAAAACCGCTTTTCTAAATGGAAATTTAGAGGAGTGTGTCTATATGGATCAGCCAGAGGGTTTCATTCAGAGTGGGAGCAGCGGAAAGGTGTGCAAGTTGCTTAAGTCCATCTATGGACTAAAGCAGGCATCGCGGAGTTGGAACATCTGTTTTGATGAGACGGTCAAGGAATTTGACTTTATCAAAAATCCAGATGAACCATGCATCTATAGTAGATTTGTAGCGAGAACTGTAGTATTCCTTGTTTTATACGTGGATGACATTCTCTTAATAGAAAATGACATTCCTATGCTACAATCTGTCAAGGGTTTCTTGTCACACAGGTTCTCCATGAAAGACCTGGGTGATGCCTCTTACATCCTGGGGATCCGGATCCATCGTGATAGATCCAAGAGGATATTAGGACTTTCACAGTCCAGGTACATCGACACCGTACTGAAAAGATTCAGTATGGAAGATTCCAAGCGCGGTAACCTACCGGCTTGTCACGGGATCACCCTCTCTAAAGAGATGTCTCCCAAGACTGATTTGGAGAGGGATCGCATGTCTATTATACCCTACGCTTCTGCGGTAGGCTCTATAATGTATGCGATGTTGTGTACCAGACCGGATGTAGCTTATGCACTGAGTGTAGTAAGCCGGTATCAGTCAAACCCTGGGGAGAAACATTGGATAGCAGTAAAGAACATTCTCAAGTACCTGAGAAGGACTAAGGAGATGTTCTTGGTGTATGGCGGAAAAGACCTCCAGATTGAGGCCTTTGCTGACTCCAGCTTCCAGAGTGACAAGGATGATTCCAAGTCCATGTCGGGTTTTGTCTTTACCCTCAATGGAGGGGCGGTGTGTTGGAAGAGTTCCAAACAGGAAACCGTTGCAGACTCGACTATGGAAGCGGAATACATCGCTGCATCTGATGCCGCAAAAGAAGCTGTCTGGATAAGGAAGTTCTTAAAGGAACTTCAGGTGGTTCCGTCCATTGTTGACCCAGTACCTCTGTATTGCGACAACAACGGGGCTATAGCTTTAGCAAAGGAACCCAGGTCCCATCAGAGATCCAGGCACATCTTGAGGCGGTATCACCTGATCAGGGAGATCGTGGATCGCAAGGAGATCGAGGTTCGGAGGGTTGCTTCAGAAGAAAACACTGCAGATCCATTCACCAAGGCCTTACCCCAGACTCAGTTCGAGCGGCTGATCGAGATGATAGGTCTTCGGTACGCCAGTTCATGGCCTTAGTGCAAGTGGGAGATTGTTAGTGTATATGCCCTAGAGGCCATTACTGTATCATACTAGTTTGTATATTACTTGATGGAAGCTTGGGATATTCACCTTGTATAAACAATCTTGCTCAATATAGTAGTATGCTACTTGGTTTGTTTCTACTTCAATGTGTACTTGTGTTTATTTCACTATATCACTTATACGCATTAGTGGAGCCCTTAGGATCTTTGCTTGATTACCAGCGTTGTGATGGCAGTCACACTAGTGGGGGCTGGGTAATCTATAAGCACATCCTTATACAGGTCCCTAGTCGCAGGACTATCGAGACAGGGCATCGATACTCCGGAGTAGACTAGCGTATGCGCTTCTCATCCCAGTGTAGGAGATGGTCTGTCCCACAGCCATCAGTACGTCGTACTGGAGATAGTATACGGGTGCTCGTTGGGTTACGAGTACACTGGACAGGACTCGTCGGGAACTGACAGGTTGGTATTATACCTATCGTCAGTTATCAGTTCCCAGGTGACATGAGTACAGCTTAGTCCGCTGACTTGACACTGGCACTTCGCCTCGAGTGTATTCCCACTGCACTTTGATCACTACCCTACCACGGCTCAAAGGAGTCGTGCAAACAGGTGGTGATTGGGTGCAGTCCCGAAGCACTTGGAGGCAGTGACGGTTAGACAGGATTCGTCTCTCCCGGTATTGGGGGTTGACATCGCGCTGTGTCTAGGAGAGCCATTACACGAGTAGTCCCTGGCCAGGGCAAGCGAGATATACTGGTAGGTTTCCAGTGTTATCTCAGGGTGTTTTGGGCTTCACTCCGACACGACTTGTACCGCTATTGGGGGACTGACGTTTTACCGCCCCCTAGGCCCGACATGCGATGTATCAGACGAACAGACCGGACTGTACGGAGAATGTCACATTCAGACTCAGTAGGAGTTCAGATGGGGTTTCACCTCGTCAGCCTTCTTGTCGACATCTACCTGGGGACCGTTACGCACAGCTAGTGCCGCTTGCGGTCTGTGGTTAAACCCACTGCCAGCGTAGTGTCGAGTCTTTAGAGTCCCACACAGAGGGTATTCGCCTCTGGGCAAACAGAGTAGAGGTCGCATGGTTTTGCGACAGGGTTCGTTCTCATCCTCGCACTTGTGCACGTTTAGAGTCCGGACGGATATTACTGGCTGGCTCTGGTTTGAGTCAGATACTGGTATATGTTTTTGGGGTTGCTTTTATCTCCGTATTCATGTTCCTCGGAATAAGGATGCAGGTGTGTATGCACGGTTATTTGAGGAAGAGGAAGATGACTTTCATTAGGGTTTCGGAACGGGTGCGTATGCACAGTTGACAGTCGTCTTTTTCCAAACCCTAATGGATTTGTATTATATCAATTAATAATATATAATAAAATGAAATTGTGTCATGGTTAGTTTTTGTTGACTTGTTGACCATGGTTGACTTGTTGACCATGGTTGACTTGTTGACCATGGTTGAACTTTTGACCATCATCATCACAAAAGAAAGATGCTCTTTGATTCTAGCAAATTCATTTAATGTTTGTAATGATAATGGTCATTCTAAAACTTTCCATCAACCTTTTCATTTTCATTATTATTATTATTGATAATTCTTTTTCTTTTGCATTATGGTTGCAAGAAAGAAAAAGAATAGCTCATTCTATCATAACCTCTCTCTCTCCTCATTTTCATCTTCTTCTTCCTCTAGCAAAGAGAAACCTTCTCATGTGTTGAGAATCCTTCTCTTTAAAAAGAAAAGCAAACCCTAGTTACTCTCTACTCATTCTAGGTTCAAGGTTTAGCAAGCCGGAAACCCTAGTTCACTCAAAGATCGAGGAAGAGCCCAAAGGTCGAACCTTCGAGGTGGATCCATCTTCGACGGAAGAAGGCGACGAAAAGAGAACCATCAACCCCTACAAGATTTCAAGAAGAAGGAGTTCAAGTTTAGGTATAACCTTCATCCGAGTAGCTAACTCTCTTTAGCGTATTTGCTAGTTTAGTTTAGACACGATCCCGACCTTGTTTAGTCCATGTTGCCTCTTGCGATAAAAATTTGTTTTTTTATACCGTTTCCGCCTCCCCGTAAGAACCGGGGGTCGCAATATGGACTTACAGCACATACATGGATTTTGATTCCTTATGCACTAGACGCACAGGATATTCTTATATATACATTTTGGGGATTGATTTCTAGTAGAGCAGTACATTTTTATGATATTCGCTGTGTATTGATGTTTTCGGAGCCCCGACAATTTGGTTTTTTTTTAACTGAAATGTTTTAGTATTGGGGGTTTAAATTTAAATTCGGAGACCGAATTTCTTTAAGGGGGGTAGATTGTAACATTTCCAAATAATAAAATATTATTTTTGGGAATTTTTATAATTTAATATTATTTTATTGAATATTTTAATATTTCGGTATTATTAAATACAAATAAATGGGAAAAATTTTGGAAAATTATAAAATAGGGTATTTTATAGAAGTATGCCATTTTTAAGTTTTTATGATTAGTTATATGCTAATTTAGTGTTAATCGCGATTAAAAATCGCTAATCGGTTTTTTGCATTTTTGTGCAAAACATGCACATATCATTTTTATCACACTTGTGCATTTTTCTTGCCATGGTTCACTTTGGGTTTACTATTCTTCGGAGAAGGATTTTGAGAGAATAAGCAAAGAAAAATAAAATGGAAAAGGGGAATATTATATGAGGTTTGGTGAGAGAGAGAGGTATGGGCGTCTTTGACCAAGACTTAGCCATTCCTCCATTGTCATCACCATTTCTCTCTCCCTCTTCTTTGCTTGCTGCTGCTGCTCCTGCACCTCATTCTCCATCCCCTCTTCAACTCCTCAAATCACCATGAAAACAACTTCAAAACCCCACTCCCATTTCATTAAATATGTGCACAAGCTCAAGATCTACACATTGAACTAAAGAAGCAAGGATTTTGGCCACTAGGGGCAACTCAAGATAATTCTTGAGTTGCCAAATGAGGTATTTGCTGAACCATTTGCTTAGTTTTAGCGTTACTTATACCCCCATGTTTAGATTGAACCGATATTGTTTGTTATTGTGGTGTTAAGGATAACCTATTTAGGGTTTAAGGAAATTTAGTGTTGTAATATGAAATTGAGCTCAGTAGAGGCTACACCAACACCCTAGTGCATGAATGGAGACCCAAAACCTGAGAGTTGAAACCCGGAATACGGATTTAGAAACCGATATCGGAGAAATTGTGAAATCTGTGAAGGTTTTATTGAATCTGCTTTCACCCGAGACATCCTAAAATAAAATTGATTGGAAAGTGAGATGTGCGGGCACCCTAGAACCACCACACAAGACCCCAACCCCTAACTCATTGACCCGACCGCAGATTTATTCTGTTTGGCTGCAATTTGCGGCCTGGACCCCACCAAACTTGCTCGTTTTGGTTTTGGTGTTCCCTTATTTGTAGATTAGGCCCTTGGTACGTATAGATTTGTCTAGTTTGACCTAGGATGAAATCTGGAGCCTATTTCCTAAGTTGCTGTTTTGGATTCATGTTTCCGTATTCCGTATTTTTAATTCTGCAATTGTGTTTTGTGTTTTACCTCGACTATTGGGCGTTTATACGACGATATCGAGGATTGATTGATGGTTTTGAAGGCGTGCCCATAGGTTCTAACCTATAGGCCCCTTATCGTATCGTTTTGGGTTTCGTATGCCGTTTTAGCTTTGATTTGGTTTTAATGCGCATATACGATATTTTGATATGTAGGTACCCATGAAGACTTCGGGACGACTAGGAAGCGCGTGGCGACGTCCATAAATGAAGACGCAAGGTGAGTTGATTATATCTACAGGGGGAAGTCGGGTGGATGGCGTATAGCACCCCCGCAGTCAGTAGTTGTTATATTATATATATGATAGTTAGGTGTATTATGGATAGTGTAGGGTTAGAAGTGACTAGTGTAGTTCATAGTTGCGAACCCTAGAATAGATTCACACCTACACGCACACCCTTGCATATTCATTATACTTGCACTGTGTTTGATGATATTGGATGACATTGGAGATGAGTCGATGATGTTGGGCATTGTGCCGCGAGATCGGTGATTTGATGTGATTCATATTTGGGATACGATACATGATCTCTAGCGGGCCTTGGGACCTGTGCTTGCACACGCAGTATATAAATGGTATCGATTTGTACTAGACTTAGATCAGTACCCCAGATTATGTGTTATGATGATAATGATACCTGATATCTGATGAGAGAAATGTGATATTGACCCGTACCCAGCTATTGGGATGCCGTACGACGATTTACCGTACGAGCCTATATTGATGATAGATCCGCACTCATGACTCGAGGATGTCTTACGATATACTGTATCATACGCGATATTATTGAGGCGAGATCACCGACTATTATATCTATATATATATATATATATATATATCGACACAAATTTAGGTGGTTTCTATACCTCTCCCGATTGACTTGATACTTAGATCTGTAGTTTGCATAGTAGATTCTTAACTGTGGTCTTGATTATTTGATTTCCGCATATTCATGCTATTCACGTTGCTTTGCATATGTTTATTGCGATATTATTATCATGCTGTTAGGACACCAGCACCATTATCGATAATGCGTATGTTCCACGTACACTATTTGCCGGCCCACACACTTCATCATCGATAATTGCCATGCCACTACACTGTAGTACTGTTGCATTCATGATATGATTCTTGCATGGCATATTATACACTTGTACCTTTACACAAACATAGATGATTCTGACTTGATTAGAGATTTGGGAACCGCAAGATATTCTTCAAACTGATTCGTTTTAAAAGAGCGGTTTCTCTCGACATGTGTGTAGGGTTCCTAGGCACACTTGTGAAGGTTCATAAAGCATCAAACATGCACGAATAAAATTTTACATGTGCCGAACAACCCAAAGACGGGATCTTTGCTAGATTATTAGGGTTTAGCATGCAAGATAACATCTTTAAAGCTAAGTGTGAGGGATTACAACCTTTGTAGTCCGCTCCTTCGCTTCACAAGCTCCGAGTAGAAGTCCCTTTGCCGCGATCCACGATCTCCCGGACTCAAGAGAGGTTCCACGACTCGAACGATCCATGCTAGCTTGAAGTGTTCCGATTCTCCGATGATCTACGTCGAAGTTGCTATAACCCAAGCTTTCTCACTCTAAAGAGATGAACACCCTAATCTAATGGGCTAGATTAGATGAGGATGATGGAATAGTATTTATGATATCTTTTTATTTCACTTTCTCACAATAAATCATCATAAAAGGATTAACTAGTAAGCTTTTTCTCTCTCAAGAGAGAAGAAGATGAAGAATATCAAGAGAATAATCCTTTTGTGATGAATAGTAGTCAAGAGTATATGATTGATTATTGAACCATGGTTAAGGATGAGAGGATAAAACTTGTAGAGAATAAACTAGAGTTAGGGTTTGGTTAGGTTAAGGATAAGTATCAACCATAATATCTTAACCAAGACAAAATAGAATCCTTCTAGAATGAACTTGAAAGAGCTAACCCTAATCAAACCCTAATCCCTTTTTATCATCCCTAATCATGTTTCATAATAAATCATATCATGTCACAATAATATATATCACTTATATATTACATATTTGCAACAAAAGAAAATAATACAATTAACATATATCGCATATATATCAATGTATTAATCCGGTGAGAAAATGAAATAATAAAGCGAGCCAATATTAGATAATGTAATACAATATATCATATATATCATTATACATTAAATCATCGAATCAACACTTGATCCGACGATCCGGCTATATCGAATATAACCGACTAATATATCATGTACCGATTCATCGAATCAACACTTGATCCGATGTCCCGATTCAAATCTAAATATCGCGAGAATATAATACGGTATCTCATATCGCATTATCCTTGGTCCTGCACATATCACATATGCACCTCTACTCCATTTTGCCTGAGCCAAGAAACCTCTGTGTAGGACTCTAAAGAATCGTCAATACGCCGGTAGCAGGTGATGATCATATCAAACACCCACAAGCTGCAAGCGGTCAGCTAAACGTAACAGCCACCCAGGTATTGAGGGATCAGAAGATCAACAAGCTAGCCTGTCCATTCTCCTGTGAATCCAATCAGTAACACTCCCGTACAGTCCGGTCTGTTCGTCTGATATGTCGCATATGAAGTCTAGAGGTGGTATACGTCAGACCCCAGTAACCGATAAGTCGTGTCTATGTGAGGCTCATAACAGGTCGAGAAACTACCGGTAACACTTACCAGTATATCTCTATATCAGCCCTGGCCAGGGACTTCCAGTTATAGCCAATCGAACACAGCACAACATTAACTCCCTATACCGGGAGAGACGAATCCCCTCCTATCGCTCATTGCCTCCATGTGATTCGGGACTGTACCCAAAAGCCACCGTTTTGCACGCCCTCTTGGACGTGGTAAGGTGGAAATCAAAGCACAGTGGGAATCACACAAGACTCCATGACAATCTCGGTCTACAGACTACCCTGTACCAGTGTCACCGGAGAACTGCCATCTGACGTATGGTATATCACCAACTGGGAGTTCTCGGCGAGTCCGTCCAGTGTACCCAGTCTCCACTGAGCACCCGTACACCATCCTTGATGTCAAACACCGATGGATATGGGATCATCCATCGCCCATCATATGGGTCAAGATGCGTATACGCTAGTCTACTTTGGTGTATCGATGCCCTGTCTCGATATACCCTCGACTAGGAACAGTTATAGGATGTACTCATCGACTACTATGGCCCCACTAGTATGATCTCATCATAGTCCCAGTAGTCGAGTACAGATCCTAAGGGCTTTATCAACATGTGAGAGTAAGACAGTAAACCAATACAAGGCAACATGTTAAGATAAAGTGAAACCAAATAGCATACTATCATGACGAGCAAGAAAGTCCTCTCTGTATATATCCAAGCATCCATTATAATATACATCATATGTACAACAATGGCCTCTAGGGCATATACATAACTAACAATCTCCTACTTGCACTAAGGCCAGCTGCTGTAGTATCTCATACCTAGCATCCCGAATAATCTCTCAAACTGTATCTGGGGAATGGCTTTCGTGAGTGGATCCGCAGTGTTATCCTTCGTATCTACTCTCCTGACCTCGATCTCCCGGCGATCAACTATCTCCCTGATCAGGTGATACCGCCTCAGAATATGTCTGGACTTCTGATGGGATCTGGGTTCCTTCGCCAAACACACAGCTCCATTGTTATCACAATACAAAGGTGTTAGTTATATGTATGCCCTAGAGGCCATTACTGTACATAGGATGTATGTTGTAGTGGATGCTGGGACATATATAGGGAGGACTTTCTTGCTCAACATGATAGTATGCTATCTGGTTGAACTTTACCTTAACGTGTATGCTGATTGTCTCTCTGTTACATGTTGGTAAAACCCTTAGGATCTGTACTTGACTACCTGGATTATGATGCGGATCATACTAGTGGGGACATGGTAGTCCATAAGTACATCCTTCAAAGTCCCTAGTCGTGGGTGTATCGAGACGGGGCATCGATATACCAGAGTAGACTAGCGTATACCTTCTCGACCCATACAGATGGGCGATGGATGATCCCATATCCATTGGTGTTTGACATCAGAGATGATATACGGGTGCTCAGTAGAGACTGGGTACACTAGACGGACTCGCCGAGAACTCCCAGATGGTATTATACCTCACGTCAGATGGTAGTTCTCTGGTGACACTTGTACAGAGTAGTCTGTTGACCCGAGATCGTCATAGAGTCTTGTGTGGTTCCCACTGTGCTTTGATTTCCATCTTACCACGTCCAAGAGGGCGTGCAAAACGGTGGTTTTTGGGTACAGTCCCGAGTCACATGGAGGCAATGAGCGATAGGAGGGGATTCGTCTCTCCCGGTATAGGGAGTTGATGTTGTGCTGTGTTCGATTGGCTATAACAGGAAATCCCTGGCCAGGGTTGCTGAGATTTACTGGTAAGTGTTACCAGTAGTTTCTCGAATAGTTATAGACCTCATATTGACACGACTTATCGAGCTATTGGGGTCTGACGTTTACCACCCCTAGGCGAGATATGCGATATATCAGACGATCAGACCGGACTGTACGGTAGTGTTACTGGTTGGATTCACTGGAGTGTGAGCGGGCTTGCTAGTCGATCTTCAGATCGCTCAATACCCGGGTGGCCGTTACGTTTAGCAGACCGCTTGCGGCTTGTGGGTGTTTGATATGATCATCATCTGCTGCCGGCGTATTGACGAGTCTTTAGAGTCCTACACAGAGGTTTCCTGGCTCAAGCGAAACGAAATAGGAGCGCATATGAGATATGTGCGGGACCGAGAATAATACCAGTATGTGATACTGTATTCGATTCTCGCGATGTGAGATTGATCGGTTATATCCGATATAGCCGGGTTATCGAATCAAGTGTTGATTCGATAAGTTGTTACTAATGATACTAGTCGGTTATATGCGATATGACCGGATCGTTAAATCAAGTGTTAATTTAATGATTTAATGAATAATTATATATATATTTGATATATTACTTTGCATTAACTAGTATCGGTTCACTTAAGATGGATTTTCTCACTCGGATGTGCGCATTGTATTTGCGATATACTTTTGTGCACTTGTTTGTATCATGTTTGATGATACATGCTAGTTTGGTTAAGTGTAAAGAATTAATCTTTGGTTAAGTGAATGGTTAGGGTTTTATTTATTTATTCATTCTTTTATCTATTTCTTTTTGGATGAAAAGAATGACAAAAGAAAACAAATGGTTGCTTTCTTAGAAGCTTCTTCAAGCTTCATGCAACTTTTGACCATATGACCATTTTGTTTTTAGCTTAACCCTAACCATTGCATTAAACCATGATTGGTTCTCTACACTTAACTATGGTCTAGTTATGATAAGTATTGATATTCTTTTCTTTTTTAATTAGAACTTATCATAACTTTTATCATCTTCTTCCTCTTCTTCTTCTTCATGAAGATAGCTTACTTCATCAATGGTGAATTGAGCAAATGAGTGAGAAATCCAATTCTAAAGTCTACCCACTTCCTATTTCTTCATCCTCTACCTCTTGCCAAGTAGTAGAGTGTGTTTCCTTCACAAGTCATCATGGTTTGGTGAAGGTGGAGCTTGATCTAGCGATGCCTCGACGTAGATCATCTTCGGCATGGACATCGACGACCTAGCTTGCCCATTCTCCGACGAAGCCGACGCTAGAGCCCGGATATGATTTGGACAGCGGAGAGGACCTCGTTGCGGAGCTATGGAGGTGGAGCACCGGATCTACAAAGGTTGTATTTCCGTATCTTGTAGTTAAGTGTTAACTAGTTAGCTTTTTCGCCTAGTTTTCTAGCAAACGATCCGTAGTCGGGTCTCTCGGCACCTAGAATTTTTGAAAATGGCATGTTCGATTCCTTGTGAGACCTCACTAGAGTGCCTAGGAACCCTACTGTGGTATCAGAGCCTAGCTAGAGCCTTAGGCGAAGTCTAGACGGAATTTGAAGCCCGGACGAACCCGAAACCAACCCGGCTATATGCTCTTTGGACGATTTCAGAAAACGTGGATTTTTTCAAATTAAAAATTGCTAAAAAATTCAGCAGGGAAAAATAAGAATTACCATGCAAAATTTTTTGGGTGAACAGTAAATACCGCGGCGGAAGAGCGGCAGAAGGCTGCCTTCTGCGGCGGTTCCGCCGCAACTTGATGACGTCATCATCCACTTTTTGTACAGTAATTCATTTTGTCTGATGCTGAGTTTTCTGGGAATTTTTAAATTTTTTTCCAGAGTTGAATTTTCTGGAATTGTTTTGGGGATTCGGTGTTTCGATCGGGGTATCAAATTTTGTCTATTTGGCTTTCCGGATAATTTTTTTGATTATGTTAAAAAGTTCGACTGGATATAAATACCCAATTTTTCCCCTGTCGGGAAATTTCCAAGTGTTGGATTTTTCCGTAGTTTGACGACGTTCTAAGTAGTGCAAGTAATGTGATGGACCCTCTAGAAGACAACAAACCTTAACTCGATTATGTGACCGTCTTGAACTGCCCTTTGAACCTTCGGGTTTGGGGCAGTACGGCGTGCCACATGTGAGGCGTTGGCTTGACCCTTCTATGGCTGGACCGTTGGTACTGAGGCACGAACGGAATGTTGTTAGACTTGTTTCATGTGTTGATCTGTATCGGGAAAACTTGGGTGTTCGAATGTTCGATCGGAAAGTTTGACATTTTCTATTTATCCGGAATGGGATACAATAATTGGAATTCACAATAGTTATGAGATAACTGAATGAATGTTATAAACATAGCACTTTAGTCTCACTTGATCGGTTGCCACGGAATTTTGATGCGATCAAAAGTCCGTCGCAATCACGTAGCGTACGCGAATACTCGCCGGATAAACTTAATAGACAGCCTCACTCCATAGCCCCGACCAAGTGACTGTAGGAGAACCCCGTCGCCGAAAGCGTCCGTTCGGGTGCTCGCGGTGGCGGTGTTCCGCCTTGGTGCACTTCGTCGACGGTATCGGGGGTGCGGCCGCCTATTGAAGTTTGCGACGAGCATTCGATCAGGATGTCGGGAATCTTGTTGAATTGCCCGACTTGATATTGAAAAGTGTTTTCGATAATGAGACTAAAATGCGGGGTTTATAATTGTTAGGCATGCGATGTCTAAGTAATTCATTTGGTCAGGCATGCGATGTCTGAGGTGGTTGTGGATTCCAACTGTTGTAGTTTTACACTTTCTTTTCTGTGACCGTAAGTGTAATATGTGATATCGCCGGTTTCGTTGCTATATGTCAACGACAATTGGGATGGACATATTTACTTATGTTGATGACATGTGATGTTATGTGTTGCTGGATATGTTATATTGGATCGTCGTGTTTGAATAGCCGGGGGGTTTTATGTGAGATGAGTGTTTTTCATTTTCATTCATGTAAAAACTTGTATGTAATATTCTTTTATTGGGGCGCTTCCAGGTTGCGGAAGTTGTCACCCGTTGTATATTATTTACTTTTCCGCACTAGGATAGACCCAAGGAGGGGAGCACAAGTAACCGGGTTCTGGAGTCCAGTGGGAGACCAACTCGAGGAGTCGAGTCCGGGTCTCCTAACTCCAGAATTGGTAGGGTTGCTTGCCGCTCTCGTAGGGGTCTTGGGGTGTGGGTTTGGCTATTCATCATGACCGTGGAATCCGTGTTTTATACTGGCTCGTATTGAAAACACGGACGTCCTAGTATATCCAATATTTCATATGTTTCTTCTGCTGCGATATCTGTGTTGTGATTCTGTGATAGATACTGTATATAGTATATATGATATATTATATAGACGTTACTTATGTTTTACACCCGCGCTAGCCCTGCCCCGCTCTGCCGTTAGTTACCTAACCTAACGGTGCACGAGGGGACATCGAGGCGAATGCGGATGGCATAAGTGTACGTCGTATTTATCTGTGATGTTTAGGTACTTATATGATGGGACTTCATTAATGTGATTAATGAAATAAAAGAAACCTAAGATGTTGTAGAATCGAATTTCAAAATAAAACAGGTAGCTACAGTTCTTGCTTTGCACAGCGGTATATGTGATATATCCTGCACCTTATTCGATGAGGAAAGGACCGAGATCCCTTCACCGGGAGTGACTCCTTTAGCAATAACTGGCAGATGCTACACACTCGGTTTGTCTTTTGATTGCTTTTAAGTGTTTTTGCTTTGCACAGTGATATATATGATATATCCCGCACCTCATTCGACGAGGAAAGGACCGACGATCCCTTCACCGGGAGTGACTCCTTTAGCAAAACTAGAAAAGCCTAAAAAACACTCCATTTTTAAAATCATTTGATTCTACAACGATATCAAGTTCATTACGCAATAGGTTTTCAGAAAAACCTGTCGTAGCCCTCCGTCATTTCAGATAAATCCTGTTTAGTATTCGTGCTGCGTTTGTTGACCTTGTCAAGGCGCAGTGTGCGGTAGCTAACCAGTATTTATCTGCTTATGCATATGATGCAGATTGGGTTAGGGTAGTCGTGCGGCCTTGTTGACCTTGTCAAGGGTCGTGCGGGTGGGTTTGATTCAATCAAGAAATGACGGGTTGAACTTGACTTGCGGTCTATGGTTTGTTGACCTTGTCAAGGTCATAGATCGTTCGGGGCAAAATATTATCGGGAATTTCAAGTGTTGAAATTTGCAATGAGATTGCATACCTTCTATGAGATAGTTGGATCCCGATACCCGCTGCTAGTAAGAGTTACTCCTGGGAGAGTTTTATACATTACAATTAGCCGATCAAGTAGGTGTCTACAAAGGTGTCAACGGGGTTACGCCTCTGGGAAAACGAGGTTTACATTAATTAGGTTCGTGCGAAAGCATGGGGGACCTCCCTCAAAGTACCGACACTGGCCTGGCTGAAAGATTGGCGAACTTGTAGTGTGTAATTAATCCCGGCTAGTCTTTCCTTTTAGGGTTTGAAGGAAGATTTGATAAAAAGCAGTGGGAGCCATCCTGATTAGATAAAATAATAACCAATCTATTCTTGCATGAGCGCACGCTGAATGTTTTCTTCTCTCTCTCTCTCCTGGTAGAGACCATATCACGCCTTAATCAAGATAATAAAACGGATATTTGACCGAACCCGCTTGTTATACTGAGCTGGGAAACGTTGGTCCCGCTCCAACTTATAATTGTTATAAGACAGAGCAGGAAATAGGGGATTACCAGAATTCCCGTGCCGCCCAAACGAAGAGAGTGCATGCTGATGCATCATCTTCGGGTGTGTTCATTATACAGAACTGTTTCTCAGTATCCTCTACGTCCTGGGTATGTGATACCGGATCAGGATCCCAGATATGTAATCTGTTACATTGGGCTACAGATAGGTAGAGAACTGAGAACGGGTGATAAGTTTCATGAGGCAGAAAACGGGGCAAGTGTTGCAGCTAAGTCTGTTGGTCACTGTCACCCTGTATTCCAAATACATTGATTCTGAACGAATGTTATTAGATACCGAACCTGATATACAAAATCATATCAGTCTCTTTATCAGTAAAGAAATGATAAAATTTTGTATTGTTGGATAATGTTTTGAACATTTCCTATATCAAAAGTTGATCGGTTCAGGCACGTTATCTAAAAGCATTAATGCTCTAAATCAAACTACAGTTCTTAGTATACGGAACACACACAAGAGGAAGAGTTCAGAAATGAACGAATCCTTCTTGAGGTATTGTAGACTAGGTCATATCATAGCGATCCGACTAGCTAGAGTTACATATAGATGCATATTTAAATCAGTTTGAATTTACATCTTGTGAAACTCGCCAGTCATGTCACAAAGATAAGATGACCATAGCTCTGTTTAATGGAAACAGAGAAAGAGTTAGCAAACTCTTGGGATAATACATGTTGATGTATGAAGGTCCCCTGTCTACACATGCCAGGACAGGTTCTTTGTACTTCATTACATTCTCTGATAATCTCTCAAGATTCAGACATATGTTCCTGTTGAAACATGAGTCCGAACCTTTTGAGATATTCACAGAATATGATTTAGAAGTAGAGAACCAAAACACGGGTATAAGTATTATGTCCTTTGATGAGATCAAGGAGGAGAATACTTGTGCACGGAATTCTTGGACATTTCTAAAGGAGAATGAGATTCTCTCTCAGCATTACTCCTCCGTATACACTATAGCACGATGGTATATCGGGGCGGAGCAATCACACCCTATATGATAAGGTGTGCTCTATGATGAGTAATACTGAGTTACCTATTTCCTTTTTGGGTGTTATGCACTTGAGAAGCTGCATACCTATTGAACAAGGTTCGAATCAAATCAGTTGCCTACCACTCCATATGAGATATGGAAAGGGAAGAGCCCATGTCTTAAGCTAGTTAAGATTTAGGGTTGTCCGGCCTATGTCTAAAAGCAAAATCTGGACAAGCTCGAGGCAAGGTCTGTTATGTACAGCTGGAAGTGTTCCAGCTATACAAACTACAGCAGATGATTTGGTACAACCAGAGGATTCAGTAGAAACCAACGAACCTCAGCCTCTCCGCCGATCTAGTAGGGTTCCTCACCCACCTGAGAGATACTTCGGTTTCTCTATGACAGTGGGAGCAAGGATTGCATCATGAGATGATGACCCAACTAGTTTCGAGCTGGCCATCAGGAGTGAGACTCTGTAAGAATGGCTGGATGTTTAGCGATCTGAGATGGAATCCTTATACACCAACAAAGTATGGACTTTGGTTACTATATCTGAAGGGTTAAATCCCCATCAGGAGCAAGTATATCTTGAGAAGATTACTAGGTGTAGATGGAAAAGTTGAGACTTTCAAAGCTAGACTTGTTAAAGGTTTTCTTCATTGACCAGGCGTGGATAATGATGAAACCTTTTCCAGTGGCTATGCTTAAGTCTATCCAGATCCTACTTGCCACGGCTGCATACCATGACTATGATATCTGGTGGTTGGGTGTCATGACTGCTTTTCTAAATGAAGTTTTAGAAGAATGCGTCTATAAGTACACAGCCAGAGGGCTTCGTAGACAGTGGGAGCGGCGGAAACGTGTGCAAGATGTTTTATAGGATAAAGCAGGCATCGCGGAGTTGGAACATTTGTTTTGATGGATTAGTCAAACAGTTTGACATCATCAAAATGGTAGATGAACCTTGTATAAACAAAAAGGTAGTGGGGAGTATGGTGATGATCCTCGTACAGTACGTGGATGACATACTCTTGATAGGAAAGTAGTTTCCTATGCTACGCTCGGTCAATCTCCGTTTATCACAATGATTCTCCATATAGGATCATAATGATACCTACTAACTCCTGGATTTTGGATCTATGAGATAGATCTAAATGGATGTTAGGATTCTCACTAGTTGTAGTGAGATGGTATCAATCGATCCTGGGGAGAATCACTGGAAGGGTTCCAGGGTGATAAAGACGACTGAATGTCAGTCGCAGGCATTGTCTTTACCCTCAGTAAAGGGACGGTATGTTGGAAGAGTTCCAAGCTAGATACCGTGGCATACTAGACGATAAAGGCAGGATACATCGCTACTTAAGATGCTACCAAAGAGGCTGTTTGGGTGTATATTGGTTTATGAGATGAACTACGTTCCTACCATTGTGAGACAATGGAGTTGTGGCTCATGCCGAGGAACGCCGGTCCCATCAGTGATCCAGACATATTCTAAGGCAGTATCACTTGATCATGGAGATGGTTGATCTCCAGGGAGATCGAGGTTAGGAGAGTAGACCAGAGGACAACACAGCGGATCCACTCACAAAGGCCTGTTCCCAGAGAGAGAATTTTATGGGATGGTTGAGTATGAGATACTACAACCACTGCTACAGATGGCCCTAGTGCAAGTGGGAGATTGTTAGTTATATGAATGCCCTAGAGGCCATTACTGTATATAGGATGTATGTTGTAGTGGATGCTGGGACATATATAGGGAGGACTTTCTTGCTCAACA